>JAUPFT010000019.1:10055565-12490565 GCA_036936625.1 Parnassius smintheus behrii
GCTGTGGCCCATAGACATCTAAATCTATTCTCGTTTGCGAATCAAAATAAAGATGCGTTGTCAGCCTTGAAGACTAAGATAGAAAGCCTCTTTTCCATTAAAAAGGGTCTCCGGTTCTCTACACTCACCATACAAAATACAGCATCATTAAGCTGCTATTTGACGTTGGTATTCTGTGAGAGCGTGGTGCTTCCCCGGTCGAACCGACCCATTCGTGCTACAACTATACAACTAATATAGCTGCAGCATGGCTCTACCACGAAAAATATTTCCCATAGAAGTGATGGATTACAATTACTATTAATACTTCTAAGAATATGAATTCATTATAAATATATAAAGTTAAAGGTTTCTGCGGGACCGAAGTAGGTGACGGATTTTCTTAAGTCGCCAAATAAAGTTTTTAAGAAAACGTAGAATAAAATTTCGTATACGATTTATATTAATTGCGCAGGAAATTCCCTTGGGATATTTAAAAGAAGTTGAAGGATCACGAAAATAAAATTTTCTTAAAAACTGTCGCGAACCGCGGAGCATAATAGCCCATTTGATCTCTAAATAATAGCCTCCAAGCGACAGACGTCACATCAATGTGGTATTTAGACGTTAAACATAAGATCTATAAATATCGTAAAGACATATGCGGCATATTGTACGTATGCAATATTAAAAAGACAATCACGATTCAGCATGGCTAGAAACTATTAAATATAAAGAGAATAAATAACACTATATCGATATCGTCCACATCTTTCATGGGTTTTTTCCCTCTTCCCCCAACGCTCGGCTGTTTGGTTCCCATATCGGAGGCTTCCATTCGGTAAGAAATTTCATATCTGATGAATGTGCAAGGTTGTCGGCTGTATTATGTAAATTTTATTATTTAAAATATATCTTGAACAAAAAAAGTACGTGTCTTCTATATTATGCTTTGGTGGATTGCCTCATTACCTATGGACTTGGTGTGTATGGTCATACTTTTTCTTCCTATTTAAAGGACATTAAAAATCTACAGACAAGATTTCTAAAACATCTTGTAAATGAAAAAGTTAAAGAAAATTGTAAGAAAGATTATGTTAAGTTATTCTCTATTTGTAAAACTTTACCGGTAGAACACAAAGTTAACATGCTATTAGTTCTGGAAAACATTTAATAAAAACCATTATAACGAAAAAATGGATAATAAATATAGAACCAGGAAAGTTAGAGAAGGGAAATTATTTCAGCCTAGTGTTAAAAACTACTATGGTAAAAGATGTACAAAATATTTAGTACCAAAGCTTCTTAATAAAATAGATTGACTAAGGCAAGATAGACCTAATTGCAAATTAAGAATTAAAAAGAAACTTGGGAAATATTTTTTGGATAAAATGCCAGATGTATGACCATTCAGAAAACTATTATTTGTTTGTAATACTTAAAAAAATATATCCGGGTTATATTTACAATTTTTATTTTGTTGCAATGTTATGTGGATGGGGTATTTGGAATTGATAGAGTGTGGAATTTATAGTGTTCATGTTTTAAACTAGTTGTTTGTGATATTACGTGGGTTGAGTACTTATTTTAATTTAATTATGTAATAGGATATAAGAGTGCATTTATTCGCCAACTAACTGTCTATAGTTTGGTGAAGTTATGAACTGTTGTGTAATATTTTCTTTCTGTAAATGTCATTAAAAAATATTCTACGGTTAAAGTGAATAAAACTGTAATTTCATTTTAAAGTTCATGTTTTGTAAATTTCGGGTGTGGAAGCCGATAATAAATTTTAATATTTGTAGAAAATCAATTAATGTGTATGTATATGCATGTATATATTATACATATATGCATATATAAACATATATATGTATATATATATACATACACATATATATATATATATACACATAAATGTATAAGTTTTACTTCAGTCGTGTGGTCATAAGCGCATTAGTTTTTTTTAAATTGTTATTAGGAGGATGCTACTGCCCATCTCCAGTTTTATTTTCCCTGTTGCCTCTTACGACACCGTCGAAACGATATGGGGCAGTGGATATTCTTACACTGTTAATATTATATTCATATATTTATATATTTATCTTTTATATATTTGTATATAGATATAAAAGTCCTAATTAGACGAGAATATTACAAAGTATCCAACTAAGTATTTTACTAAGACATTTCATTTATCCCAATATTAACATGTAAAAATTTATTTGTGATAGCCCTAAAATTTGCTATAGAAAGTAAGTAAGCTCTACTGCTGGCTGTTCTAATATAAATGTGCCACCAAGGTTTTCTTTATAATGAATGGAAAGTAGGAGGTAATGGCAATTATTCCTCCAACTTCATCACGGTACTTTCTATATGCGGTATTTTTGATTTTGTTTTTTATAATGCCGCATCTCTCTTTCATCTTTGAATTAATATGTGTACATCTTTGTACCATCCTAAAGATCCAATTTCCTAAGAATTTATTACATGTTGTATGTTCGTAGAGATGGCAAAATGCTAAAATTCACTTCGTTTTGCTTTTTACATTTATAAAATATTTATATACAAGACGCGGCGATTACAGCGAATTATTTCTATAGTAGAAAATGCTCACGCCCAGGTGTGGAATTTAAGTTGATGATAAAAGAAAGTTTTACTTATATAGATTATTGTAAAATTTGTCGTATGGTGGTGAGCTTAAAGAATCCATCACCTCATTTCACACGCACACGCACACGTACACGCACACGCATATGCACACGCACACGACATGTGCTGTGAAACACTCGAAACGTCGGAAATTAAAATAAGTAAAAGCAGTCTTCTTCAGCCTTCGTCAGTTTATTTGAGGTGGTAGAGCCATGCTGCAGTTATATTAGTAGTATAGTTGTAGCACGAATGTGTCAGCTCGACCGGGGAAGGACCACGCTCGCACAGAATACCAGCGTAAAATAGTAGCTTAATGCTACTGTGTTTCCTATGGTGAATGTAGAGAACCAGAGACCCTTTTTACTGGAAACGAGGCATTCCATCTTATTCCTCACAGGTGTCCCTACACACAACGCATCTGCATTTCGATTCGTAATCGAGGATAGATGTAGATGTCTATGGGCTACAGCAACCACTAGGTGGACTGTGCGCTCGTTTATTATCCCATCCTATAAAAAGTCAAATTTAACGCGATAAAATCCGTAAACTTAGTTTCGGTGCGACGGGTTGAAGCATCAAAATTGCTATACAACTGGTTCTGCGTTAATTTGCTTGCCAAGCGTGACGATTAATTCAAACCCTTCCTACAACTGGAATGCTCCAACAACAATGGAATTTTACGGCCTGACGATAGTAGTACGAGGTTTTTTTTTATAAATGAGAGTGACAAATGAGCTTATAGTTCACTTGATGGTCAGTGTACTGTGTGCCATCTTTTATCGCTTAAGTATCAAACTGCAAAGGCGTTGAGTCATTTCTCTGAGGGCTAAGGACGCCTTAATACTAAGTTTTCCAATAAATGCATGTCAGCAAGCGCATGCTTCAAATACATGGTTTGGATGATCGATCGAATCCTCGATCAAACTGCTCAAAACCTAAAATACGAAACGTAATAAACTGACTAACGTACTTTGAGTTCAAAGTAGGTACATATATATACATATTAATTCTAAAATTATACTAAAGTCTTATTGATTTATGAGCATCGAGAAGATAATAATAAAACAACGATACAAAATCATTGATTAAATACGATAATAATTTAATAATTTATTAAATAATTTTACTTGTTGACGATGTATATAAAATTAATAACTAATTTAAGAAATTACAGCTTTCAACGCATTTGTATGCTGCAATTATAAATTTCTTGTAACTGCATGTACTCGTAAATATGTCAATATCCTGTGAGATGATATTATTAACAAAACGTATACTTAGAACCATCGATCACTAATAAAAACTTTATATTTTTATATTAGTGATCGATGCTTAGAACTTAAAAATGGTGAATTCTGAGTCAGGTTCGCCGTAGCAGTGGTCACGAGCAATAACGGGGAACGACGATGATAACACACGTAATCATATGGAATCTTTATTTACTTTAAAATTTGTTTTCTTATCATAAAATTTTGAATTTGTGCTTATTCAAAGTTTTTCGACACATATCAATTTCAATTTAAATTGTCATGTAACGCCTGTTTGAAACATTTGATCGATTGACCGATTAGCAGTCCGTCGACAAATCCATTTCAAATACGTAGCAAAATTTTGTCGTGTTGAACCATGGTTGAACCACTTTAATTAGATCTCCCAGTCCTAAGTTTCGTCCAGCAAAGCAAATACTTTTTGTAGATCGCTACATCTTGGATTAAAGTTCCTTGCCTGTACGCTAATGTCAACTTTAAACGTCTATAAATAATACACAAAATCAATTGACCAATGCTTGCAACAACTCTGTTGGAAATCTCACGTGTGTTGATTGGCTTTGTTGACAGTTAAGAAGATAAACGATCAGAGTCATTTGTCATTTGAGTACCCTCTGAAGACCGAATACCTATATTCTTCCTATTAAATAAACGTGATTAGAATTGACTTCGATTGATTGATGTTCTATCATTCTATAATTTTTCAAGTGATTTTTGCTAAAAAGGCAGTATTTATCTACAAAAATACTTCAAACATAATAATTCCAATGTTTTGTTTTGTTGATACAACCTAAAGACGCAGATACTTAATGTATACATTATCATCGTCATCATCATTAGAGCCTTTCGCAAGTCCATTGCTGACCATAGGCCTCCACCAAGAAATGCCACAAAGCACGGTCCTGAGACACTTGCCTCCATTGACTTCTTGCATCAATTACCTGATCGTAACTTCTAACTAGTTTAGTAGGGGGCCACCCTAAGCTTTGCTTGCCGGTACAAGGCTGCCGCTCGAGAACATTTCTTCCCCGTCCGTTATCGTTCTTCGAGTTTAGGCCTCCAACATTGCCACTTCAGCTTACTGATCCCTTGTTCTGTCAGTTCCTATAACGGTATCCTTATTATGAAGTCTACGTTGCAAAGAAACTCTGCACATAGCCCTCGCCATAGCTCGCTGAGCGACCTTGTGCGTTCTTATACCTACTTTGAACATACGTGGTGCTAAGCTATGCAGCATCCGCAGGTAGTAGCAGTGTATTACGGCTGCAGAACGATTGGGTCGGCTTTTCCGGAAAAGGAACATGCTGACGTAGAATGCCCGTGTAAAATAGAATTTAAATGCTGCTGTGTTTCATATGGTAAGTGACGAGAAACAGAGAAACAGAGAACCTTACCCTGAAAACGGCTGCAAGAGAGTCACATTTGCTATTTTTGCTGTTGTGATGCGATGGTGTTTCTTCGGTTCCTTTCATAGAATAAGGGTGACAAACGAGCACACAGTTTACATGATGGTAAGTGGTTGATGTGGCTCATAGATATCTACATCTACTATAGATTACGAATCAAAGTGCAAATGCGTTGCCACCCTTGAATACAAGGATAGAATATGTCCTGTTTCCAGAAAATAGGGTCTCCAGTTCCCTACACTCACCATACGAAACACAGCAGCATTGAGCTGCTATTTTACGCTGGTATTGTGTGAGAGCGTGGTCTTTTCCTGGTCGAGCCAACCCGTTCGACTTCAACAACAATACTACGAATGTAGCTGCAGCGTGTATAAAAAACGTGCAAGATTAATTGGTTTAAATCCTATATCCATTTATATTCAAAGCTAAATTATTAACTACTTTAATAAGATTTAAGATTTCCAAAAAGTAACGACAATTCTATTAATTACCGTATATGCAGTCCATCTAGCGATAAGGGCACATTTTGTGACATTCAACTATACAACGATGTTGGAGGAAATCTGTATATTAAATTTTATCAAAATCCATTAAGCCATTTTATCGTTGGCCCTCAAAAACAATGTACTTTTGCTGAGATAAAAAGTATCCTGTGTGATTGCTTTACAAAGAACTTAGATGCCTTAATACGTAAAATCATCAAATCCATTCAGAATTGCGCTCTAGATCTATCCTATAGAAACTGTGCATTTTTCTAGTATAAAAATTAATTTATGCTACCTTTCGGTCCATACACTAATCTGTATGAAAAACAACCCCATCGATTTGATGCATCGTTGGTCGTTGCAACGTGAAAGAAGGACAACGTAAAACACAACACAACAACGTAAGACACCGAAAAAAAACTCACTTTCTCATCTGTACTGTATATTATTATATTTAGTATTTAATAATTAATAAATAAAGCGGAATAGTGTTTTTTTTTTTTGTTATTTTGTTTGTTTTAACACGCTAATCTCTAGAACTACCAGTCTGATTTGAAAATTTATTTTTATGTATAATAGCCATAATCATAAGAAATAATATAGGCTTTCTATCATAAGGTTTCATCTCACAGCCAGGTATATATATATATATATATATATATATATATATATATATATATATATATATATATATATATATATATATATTGATTTATGTCAAGCAATTCGGAAGAAAATGCCCAAAATTATTTATCCACGTGCACTGGCTTCATGGTTGATAATACGTAAATACAATTTTTGACAAGATTATAGATCTATACTTCGTCAGAAAATTTCTTCTAAATAAGCTACAACAAGGTACTTTGAAAAAAAATTGCAAATTATAACGTGATTTGTGAGCATTATCATAAGTCGAGACATATTATCCTTGTGAAGGAAAGTTACTTCATTATCAAGGCAATTTAATATTAAAAGATAAACTTTGCTCTTTATAGCATGTTATTTGGACGCACAGTTATCTCTTAGAAAAGACAAAATTGAAATAATTCAACACCCGGCTCGGCGCACAAACGACGCAGTGAACGCCTATATAAGTGATGTGCCATGTCGCTCGGCTCTTGTCCCCCTAATATCTTTGGAAACTTTAAGTTATCAAAAATAAATTCCTGCTTCGTACATCAGGAGCTCCTTTTATATGAGAAACGCGATCTTCAGCGCGATCTCGATATGTTCACAATTCAGTCATATCTTAAGGAATTCGATCAAAGAAATCTCTACTCCATGGGTTATAGAGATGGCTACGTCTCAACGAACTTAACAGGAGACATCCAAGGAACGTCCTTCTGGACCCCGATGATGAGCTGACTATACATTATAAGTTGATTCCTACCAGCCTCCCTCTCCCGGAGGGAATCCGATCCACTAACACGAACGCACATATTTAGACATAGAACTTTTGTTCTACTACTATTGAGAGAACTTTTGTTACACTACAGCTACGTATTACTATTATTTATTCTGTGCTACAGTATACCATGTTTGCCGGCAAACTCAAGGTCACAGACACACGCCGTACATGAGGTTCAATACCCGGTTCAATACGGTGCATTTTTAGTTTACGCTGCATTTCCCTCTACCTCTTTTCCTATATCCGTTCAAATCGAGGTTCGTACCTCCTTCTGAGGGGCCCTTGAATTACATGGAGCTTCCACCCCCCTAACTTGAAAAAATCCCCCTAACTTAAAGTAATCACACATGTAATCGATGCATCTTCGCCAACGCAGTGGCAGTTTATTGATGCACTTCTTGAAGAAATGAGCTGGACGGGACGCAACAAATTCTTCAAAGGCATTTTGTAATTACAGCCTCTTTCGGGTATTGATTTTTTCCTGCCAAATATTATCTAAATTCTTTAAAATGTTAAAGTCTGTTAAGTACGGTGGATGACGGAGAGCTTCCAATCCCAGCTATTGTAAGCTTACAAGATTTGGGATAGTTTTGGACCTCTTGAGGAGCCTCACTCCAATAGCAGGTGCTGGGGCGCTTCGGGACCGCAGTAGGCAGAATCAGTGCTCTCAAAAGGTATTAAGTTCTCACGTATCTGTCTATTTTGATGAAGTTTTAAAGGCCGCAGGGCTAACAACATACACTTTTAGTAAAAAAGGTGCTGCTCAAACGGCGTGATATACGAGCGTGAAACCGCGGGGTACATCTAGCTTATAATATTAGAGATACAAAAGTAATATTCAAGGTAAAAATCAAAAAATATCGGTTGTTTAACTTTAATTTAAATTAAGGTCGAATCATTTGAGTAATGCACCCCTTAAGTAAACATTTTACGTAAACAAACACCCTTTAGAATGCACCCCATATTATACTGGACTGGAATGGATACGGAGCCCTCGAACAATGAGCAACCAATGGGCAAATTAAACAACCGTCCTTGTAAACATGGAATTATATCGTACCATACTAGAAGTGACAATGCAATAAATGAAAATTGGAATAGACTAAAAGACTATACCGTAGGGCTATAGTTTTAGAATTAAGTACTAAAGATTATTAACAAAGTTGTATTTTAATTTTGTCAATATATCCATTATCATAATCATCGCAGTCATGTCGTTATTCTACTGTTCATAGGACCTCTCCAAAGAATGCCACATGGCATGGTTTTTAAATCATGTAAGCTAAGATTATCGCACAGAAGTATTAGGTTTCAAATTTTTACATTAAGGTCTAAGGCGTACGAAGGTAATAGTGTAAGATCTTAGTATTTCCGTTACCCCTATTGATTACTTTATAGGCGCGAAAGCATGGCCGTTTATCCTGCACCTGTTCTCCCTCTTGTTGTGGATTGCCATCTCATCGGACTATGAGCGCCATTGAATAGAGAAAACGTCCTCCCGTCCTGCGCAGATGGTTAGTTTCTGTTGAGACTGACCACCGCGCATGAAATGCGGTCTCAAGTACATTATATAGGTATATTAGAAGGCCTACTACCTAGCATCTACTGCGCCCTCCTTTATCCAAGCGGGGTCGCTTTCGGTACGGCTGTAAGACCTTACCAGGTCAAAGCCAGTTTCAGGTGGTGTTTATTAGGTAGGCACTTAGGTTTCTCAGTGGGTCCCACATAACCACGCAGCTGGCTATAGCCGGTATGCTTAGAGTATTCACCACCTCCCTCACCCGCTTCCCGAGGGGGGGGGGGTGGCCCTTACGTTGCTTCTGGGCGCAAAGAAAACTAGCATCTACGATCTACCAAATTATAAAAAAATAATATAATATAATAATATTACTCGTTTTATTCATCATAAAAATTACCCACACTCCACATTAGAAAGTTATTTAAAAAAATAGTGACATATTGCGGCGGATTGGGTTGTGTGTTCCAGGTGGGTAAGTATGAAAACAGCGGCGGCCGTGGCTGTTTTCCGTTCTGCGCGCAAGTATCAATTTACTAGACAAGTTAGAGTGGCTGAAAACATAGACTTATTCTGTTGCACCTTGAGTGAATTTACTAGCGTAAGATTTTTTACAATTTGTTACAGTTGGTGACCACACTTTGTTAGGCGTGAAAATAATTACACTGTAGCATTAAGTAATTCCTGTCATGATAGTTGTCAGTTTAGATCAAATAAATAAAATAAATAAATAAAACGTGCAGATTAAAGCACTGGTGATGCTCTATACACAGGCCATCCCAATATTTTTCGGGAATACCTCACCGACTACCGGAACAAAATTGTGCCTGAAGTCGAGTTTTGAAAAAAGTCTCTGCATGAGGGTGACTAAATTTAGTCCAGTTTAATATACCGAAGACACTAGTTTGCTCGTTTAACGCTAAAAAGAAACGCTTTGTCGTATCTCCTCAGTTTCAAGGCACTCCCCTTGTTGCGTCAGCAAGTATCCTCGGTGTCGACAAATCGAGTGATGTGTAGTTTCGTGATCACTTGGAAGAGAAGGCCAAATCAGCCTATGAAATGCTCGGCGTGCTCAATTGGCGTATTTCATGCAGGCACATGGTCTGCAACTTTACAAGGCGCAGGTTCAGCCTCACATAGATTACTAGTCTTATCTCTGGGCCAGGGCTCCTCAGTGCCAGCTTCTTCCACTTGACCGCATCCAGCGCAGAGCGTCTTGAATCGTCGGTGAACAAGTCCTCTCCGATCGACTCGATTCACTGGCGCTACGAAGAGATGTAGCATTCCTTTGATTCTTCTAGTACATCTACAACGGTGTGTGCTCTGGGGAATCGTTCGGATTAATTCCAGTTGCTAAATTTCACCATCGCACATCGCCTGTATAATCACTAGACCGACGAGGCAGTCAATCGAGTAATATCGTAATCACTGATTACAGTGTTCATTAGAACTTATAATGTCAATCGTTTTTAAAATGTGATAATAAAGATGACATAACTAATCCAGTTATGAATGATATCTTTGTACACGTGTCCACCCCTTGTTTATTTAGCGTGAGGATCCTCCGTTGAATGATCGGCTTATTTTGGCGTAGATAATTAAGTAAAAAATACAAAGGAAATCTGTATGCGCAAAGTTAATTAAGGTAATATACATAACATATTTATAGATAAAATAATTTAAGTGAACGTTGTATTTTCACGCCCTGTGGTGACCGTATAGAAGAATCATGTAGACATGACCATCTCATGATGTAAAATACCTAGAGTGCTTTTAGTATTGTAACAGGACAGTATCAGACATGCGAGGCTTACCAGTAATGTACTGCGAAGTACTGTGATCGCCTATCACAAAGTTTATCACAAAGTATAGATGATTTAAAATAAGTCTGAAAGCATAATACTGTACTGACAGAGACTCAAACTGTTACTAGTCAAAAAAGATAAAAGTTTGTACTTAATGCCGTGCACCTTTTATTCATTTCCCCTCTGTCGCCTCATATGAAACCCCTGGAATGAAATGAAGTAGTAGATTCTCTTAGTCTTACGCCATTATTACAGGGACCGGTGTGCTTGAGTCTTATCTAATACTTATCTGCATTTATTTCATAATCTTACTCACATCATCTTTATACGATACAACGTAAACACGTAAAATAATATGAAGTTGGATAAAACAAATCTTATAAAATTAAGATACTTCATTACAATAGAAGAAGAGGATGGTTCAGAAGAATTCGGTAACTATTTGTTTTTCCTATTTTTACTTCTGAGTAATACGAGATAGTGTTAGTTATAAAATGTATCATGATAAATAATATAATTCATCAAATTCACTGTACCTATGCCATAACTTTTAGCAGTGAAATATTAGTGCAGTAATTTTACTTAGATGTTCACGCTTGGCCTTTATGATATCTACTCACGCAGCCCCTGCTAAATATAATCCTATTTTGATATATTTTTGGGTTACGTTTTCAGTACAAAATTGATTACTTTATAAGTTTGTTTCTTCATTGAAGTTTAATAGATAAAGGCTTAATTTTAGTGGTGATGAAACATTATTTTCGTAATTTACTCTAGTAGCTTTGGGGCTAAGCGATCACTGTAAATTTTTACTACGCTAACAACCCGAGTCGACACCTATCAAATTCTTAATTTCAATTTTAAGTACAAGTTTACTATGTGCTCGGCGGTGAAGAAAAATATGGTAAGATAATTAAAAAAACTCGAAATGCATTGAGGCGGCACGGTGGAAATTTCCTTGCCTTAAAACCCTATCAGAAATTGGAGACCTGTGCTCAGCAATGTAGGTTGTAGTAGTGTTAGTTGTGTTAGTGTTAGTTAGTGTAGTTTTACAGACTTTACGTTCTTGGGTCGTTAACGAATTTATTATAATCGCACTTATATATCAGCTTGTAAATATTCCACAACTGTATATTTGCCTCTGCTGCAATATGGAGAATATTTACCGTTAATATCTCGTTGGTGGATTGATTACCGCACCGTTAGCTGCAGTTTCAAAACTTCCGCAATTTATTAAACATATAGGCCAGTAACCATGTGTAACAAGCTGCTGCTTAATTCTTCATTAATTATTTTACATATTTACAACATTTTCCGTAGATTTATTTCTAATCATTAGAATCTCGAGTTTAAGATGAGCCTTATTGACTTAATCTTTGTCCATCCATCCATCCATTACAGTCTATCAAGGTCCACCCCATAGATTTTTGCCATATTTGCCATGTATTGTGTTGCATGAATGGCAGTAGGCTTTGTAACCACAGTTTTTCTTTGTTATTAGGACGACGCTACTGCACACTCCTTCCCTCTGACAGCTCTTACGGCATCTACCGCACAATGTGGTTAGATGGATATTCTTATAACTTAACCATATTTTAATTTTAACCTACTTTGCAGTCGACCCAAGTAACTGATAATAACTGAAAATATAATTAAGGCACGAAATGCTTTTTAAATAAAACTGGCTTTCACGGATTTTATCACGTATATGAATTTATTTTATATTCCCGACGTTTCGAACAATTGTACTGTTAATTGTTCCGAAACGTCCTCGTCATAGAAGGGAACGAGGTGTTCAACGCATGGAGGTTAGACAGAAGGAGAACGATCGCTACGTACTAAAGCATAGCCCGCCTGTCCCTGAACTGCCATCGGTAATTAGTATCTGCGAAGTTAGCTGTTTATGAGTACAAGAAGATAAAATTAGTTGAATAATGTACAATTTTTCTTTGCGGCATGGGTGAAAAATTTATCGTGCTCCGTATTTTTTGTTAATTTTTGACAAAAAGAAACGTTAAAAATGGTGAAATATTGTATTGTGCGCGGATGTGCAAGTTTAGCAATGGTTTAGCATCTGATTAGAAAAATAAACTGAAAATGACTTTTTATTGAGACAACTTAGCGATCGCAGCGCCTCACTTATCTTGTCCATATTTCTGGGAAACTATTTTATACAGCGTTCGTTCTCCTTCTCTCTAACCTCCATGGTTCAACGTCTCAATGTTATACCACGGCTACCTCCAGATTAAAATAACAATTTTTTTCCGATTTACGTAGTGTGACTTATATTATCTTGAAGTCTTGCAGTTGTAGGCTTGTTGATTGGGGTTCAATTTTATTAATTATAAGAACTCAAGCAAGCACGATAACACCTACGTGTGCTTAGCAACCGAAGTTGTACACAACCAAAAATACAAGCGCCCATTGCTCTACTACGTTCCATGGTGAGCCAAATCGATTCACCAACTTTTGGATTGGCTTAATACTTAGCGAAAATACTATCACCGCTTATACAAGAACACACACAAGGGATTTCTTCCATTTTGTCATTGAGATTAAAGACCTACATCTGGCAAACAATGAAACTATCGTGATAATGATTTCTTATATTTAGGCAAACACCACATATTTCAATAATACTAGTTTTTACAGATTTCATTGCATCCGACGTTTTGAGCACTTAACCGCACTCATGGTCACGGGGGGGGGGGGGGTGTTTAACGTCCAGATGTTATAGTTAACCGCGGTTACCATAGATTAAAATTATTAATTTTTGTCCGATGAACTTACAGTATCTTAAAGTCTTGCAGTTTTATGGTTTGGTTGGGATTCAATTTTGTTAATTATAGGATCCTAAGCAGTTGCTAGCACTTAACCACCTTCTCTATTGAAATTAGGATGTTTTATGGTGGATATTGTATTTTGGTTGGTTTTAATGACTTATTAAATGACGAATATTATAAGCATATGTGTGCAATGTAAAATATGTATAGACCTACAAAGTTGTTGTCATTCTTAATTTGACCAATTTTATGATAGTAGTTATTAAAATATATATATTTATACGTATAGACATCTGCCAGCACCAATAAAAACCGTTTTGCGATTTAATGATACTGTATAGTAAATTTATACTCGTACTAGAGTAACATGTTTTATGAATTATTAAATAAATAAATAAGTATGTTTTAATGGAAGTGCGCTTCAAGATGTAGCTAATCTTATCAGTACTTACTTGTCAAATACCTCTAACATATGACAGTACAGCAGGCACACGCTCGACTCTGGCCGGTTTCACTCGTTCAATGTTATGTAGGTAGTTGAAGACTCGAAGCTAGTTGTCATGCAAAACTTGTTTCACGTATTGGAGCTCGGTGTCCAGGTGTTTATCGTTACAGATCTCTCGTGCTCTATGAAACAAAGATTTACCCACGATGGCTAACTGTGAAAGATTGTGGTGAGAATTACCGTTTAAACATCTATTGTGTGGGATTTTTTCTCCACACAGTGTAGCTCAAGATGTTATTGGGATTCCGAATTACTGACGCATCTAAATAATTTAAAGAACTGTTTTCCTCTAACTCCACTATTTGGGAGCTAGTTCTCTCAATAGATTGAAAAGACTTTATTATCTTTGAACAGTCTGCTTTAATCAGAAACTCACCTGTCTTGGAATTTTTTATAGCATTCTGTACAACTTTGTTAGCACTAGATAGGTTGAATAATTTTCTTGATGAAGTATCTTGATGGTCGTTCTGGTATATTAGGATCATCAACTTCTGTATCATGAAACAGATACTCCTCTGAAAGCTGATTGTGCTCTGAAAATATATTGTACTTCATTAGAAAATATGTGACATGTCTATTCGCTATGTGATAGCACTAAACCAGTATGCAATATAAGGGCATTGCCAATTTGCTCTGTAATAGCGCTTGCCTAATTTAAAGTTAAAGTAAAGTTAAAGTTACAGCCTATATACTTCCTACTGCTAGACACAGGCCTCCCCTCATTCTGAGAGGGTTTTAGGGCAAGGAAGTGTCCGCCGCGCTGCCCCAATGCGTGTTGGCGAACTTCACATGTTTTCGATAATTTTTTTTCTTATTCCTCAGACACGCAGGTTTCCTCACGATGTTTTCACCGCTAAGCACGTGCTAAATAAGCACTTAAAATTGCAATTGACAATTTCATTGGTGCCGGCAGGGATAAAACGCGGGCTACTCGCGTTCTATTATATTTACCACGGCTTTGCCACGGCTTGCCTAATTTATGTCCACTTAATTACTTAAGTAAAATAATAAAAACATATCACTCACAACACATATCATAGAATGCATTATCTATCCACTCTTTATTAGCGCTTGCCATGTTTGTGCCTTAATGTGAGATTAAATCAGGCGTTCAAATTAATTAAACATTTTTTCTCACTATGTATTCAATAAGGAACTCTATGTATTAAGATGCATATGACATACCTGTGCTTAAATCCGGCTCTAGCGTAACTGAAGTATTTGATGGTCCAGCCTTCGGTTTTTTTTGTATTATCCATATCGGTGTCGTCACCGCATGTGTTGTGATCATTTATTCTCTCAAGATAAAACATTCAGAAGCACAATCCTCGTAGCTATCGCTCCAATTATTCGGATTTCTCCACATTTTTATTATTTTCTTCTTAATATAATCTTCGTCTTTCTCTCTGCTGTTTGTTTTCTTCTCCCTATTTTAACTTTAAACTTTTTTTTTTTACAATTTACGAAGGTAAGAAGTAACAAGCAAGCCCCCGAGCGGAATCAAAACAAAAGTAAGATGTGAAGAAAAAAGAAACGGTAACTTTACTACTACCCACCAATATAAAAATGAAACCGGAAACGGATATTTTATCATAAATCACAAAAACTAACACTAGTGATTAATGATTAACGAAGTATCACAATTTTATTAAATTTTTATTTCTGTTAACATAATTATCGTAATGTACTTTGAATCTCACTATAAAATAAAATATACGCACCTTCAGGATTTTAGTCATTATCAACAACTGTTGGCCACAATGGGTAACAAAACCTTTCCATACTTAATATACTCACTAATAGTGTTTGAAAACCAGATCAATAATTCACTTGAAAATGTTGTAAACACAAGTAATACTAAATAGCGTTACTCCTAATAAACACCGTTACTCTTAATATAGTCTCGGACCAGCAGAGGAGTACAAATCAATACATTAAGATTTAGTTCCGATCCGGTCAGATATAATAGAGATATTATACTTTAATAAATAAGGACTAATAAGACATAAAATATAATATTATTTTACTGCCCTTTTTAAGGTAAAATTCGTAAGTGCAAGCATTGTTGGGATCTCTTTTTTTGGCGATCACTACGTAAGGAACACAGGTGAACCTGTTTCGTAATTTGTAAAACTTTTTGAAAAGATTTACAACAAGGAATGAACTCATTATATAACGGTTATGTTACAAAATTATTACAATTTTTTTTCATTTTATTATAAAATCCACAAATATTCCTGCAAACTTGATAAATTGATAATTATGGTAAACTTGAATATAAAGTACCATTTTGTTTATAATAATGGGTTTTATATTGTAAATTTTTTAAATACTTAAGAAGTCTTATTTCCTTATCCTTCTATGTCACTTTCATTCAGATTTGTGACATAAAATAAAGTAGTAGTAGTTGTATAATATACTAACCTCCCTCCTACCTCCGGAGGAGGGCGGGAGGTGCTCTTCAATACAGGTAAGACACATCATTGTATTTAGTTAGCAGAAGATTTAAAAGTAATTGATATTTTTATTTTTATTATAATGGGTTTCCGCAAAGTAACTCCTGATTCTATCAATTAGTCTATATACGCCTAACGGCTAGGCTTCCTCTCATTACCGGGAGGGAGGACTTAGTGGATCTTAAGGCAAGGCAAGTAATTGTTCGCACGCTGCTCCAATCCTTGTTGACGAATTTCACATATCTTCGAATATATTTAAACGTGGTAGAGTCATGCTGCAGTTATATTTGTAGTATAGTTTTAGCACGAATGGGTCGGCTCAAACGGGGAAGGACCACGCTCTCACAGAATACCAGCGTGAAATAGTAGCTTAATGCTGCTGTGTTTCGCATGGTGAGTGTAGAGAACCGGAGACCCTTTTTACTGAAAACGAGGCATTCCATCTTATTCCTCACGGGTGACAACGCATCTCCATTTTGATTTGTATTATTTACCATTTATATATATATATATATATATATATATATATATATATATATATATATATATATATATATATTTACCATAGAGCAAGTGGTAAATCAGCACTTAAAATTCAATTAAAAATTTCATTTGAACCAGTGGAAATTACTCACGTACGGTCTTTTATTGATATTTTAATTTAGTTTTAATGTGGTGGTAGCGCCATGCTGCAATTATATTAGTAGTATAGTTGTAGCACAAATGGGTTGGCTCGACCGGGGAAGGATCACGCTCTTACAGAATACCAGCGTAAAATCGCTTAATGCTGCAGTGTTATCTGGTATGCTAAAAAAATAAAAAACTGTACATAATAAAAGAATTGTAACCATACATTTTATGATTGTGGCAGCTTTGTACATGTAGGCGAAGTGTAGGGCGGCCCCCACTAAATGGAGTGACGACCTGACGAGACATGCAGGAAGTCGACGGTTGCAGGTAGCTCCGGACCCTGCTATGTGGCATTCCTTGGGGGAGGTTTATGTTCAGCAGTGTTCTTATGAAAGGCCGTAATGATGATGGTGATGATGATAAGAACATAGTACATAATAAACGAATTGCAACCATAAATATATGATTTACTTACTTAATATGCACAATGTGATAGCTTTTAATTTTATATAAAACTAAAAATAGAAATAGGTATTTTTACTTTAATGTTGCGGCTATGTATTTAGGAAACATTCATACCATATCAAATTGCAAATTACAGCTGAATCTCGTAATAACGCGCAACAATTTAATAACGTTTTACTGCACGTTAAATGCCGCTCTAAAAAAATAACACAATTAATCCGGAAGAATGCCATTATTATTGTTAGAAGTTTCAAATGGGATAGCCCTATTGAACTTTACAAAGGAATTTCTTGTTCCAAGCGAGTGATTTTGTTGAAGTGATTCGGTGTAATTTACAGAGCGGTAGCGTATTTATTTAAAAGCATAAAAAAAAAAGAAGGAGGTTTACAATTCAAATATATGTATATATATATATATATATATATATATATATATATATATATATATATATATATATATATATATATATATATATATATATATATATATATATATATATATATATATATATATATATATGCTTAAGGTAACCCATAAAAATTGGAGAAAAAATCAGACTTAAATTGGGAATGAAGTTTTCAATGTCAATATTTCGATGACGTTGAGATTGTAATCTTTAGTCAGTCCACTAAAAATAAAAAATATTTCACATTTTCGAGTAGGAACTTTAATTCTTATATACACAATGTCTTAGCACTGATTTAGAAAGAAGGAAAGTTTAATTTTTCTGTGAAAAAATTTCACTAGTAGTCTATGCCTCTAACATATAAAGCCTTCCTTTGAACTCTCTCCAGTAGAAAGAATGCCATCTGCAATTTTTATAAAAAATGTAAAGACTGTTTAAAAAATAAATTATTCACTTTTATGCTAAACTTAACTTTTATTTATGTCACAAAAACTATTAACTAACTTTAGTTCGTAAAACTTATTTTTGTTCCAACTACCATCAAAATAGGCAAATTATAAACACTGCTATAGTTTTAAAATGATGTGTTCTCATATAATTGGTAGTACATAGTAATTTATAGATGTAAAGCATGTGATAGAAGTAATTTAATATGACAACTGTTGGAGATCCATATAAATAAATAAATCTCATCAGAGTACGAGAGTGAGAGAATGGAGTGTGCAGCTGCAGCATTGCTTCACATAAACTTGTGCGCTATAATCCTTACTTGTGCATATGGGCTATAGTTTAAAATCGGTCAACAGGATGTCATATCTAGAAACAACAATTACAATAATTAAACAACGAAATTTTTGTACTTAAACCACGATTTTTATTAAAAATTACTTTATAGATTTAGGTAAAACACTGAGGTCTACTGCAATAGACGTCCTAAGTTTACGACAAATATAAATAAATACATACTAAATCAAAATTTTCAGATTAAATAATATTTTACGATAAACCCTAATCAGAGGTATTTATATTATACAAAACTCTTGCTACTTATAACTTGTGTCAAAATGATTCTGGGTTAGTTACAAAGCATCCCCTGTTTACACGTGAGTAGGTTTATGTTGTTGAAAATAATTAAATTTGGTATTTGCATCCTAATAATCAGATGATTTTTTAAGTAAAACATAAATAAGAAAATAAAAAAAAATTCCCGTGACTTGACAACTTAAACTGTTTGTTTTGATTTTAAATTACGCTTCTACTTAAATTAAAAAAAATACATTCGTTCCCGAAGTAAACAAATTGACTTTAACTTCATTATTGTACTTTGTAACGTATCGAATTATTAAGCTTTTCATTTCAAACTTTTAATAATACAAGAAACCATAAGCATTTGAGAAATATATTTATTTTATAATAATAATATTGTGAACAGAAATTTATTAAATAACGTGAATACAGAAAATATTTATTATTTATAAGTACTTTAGTAAAATAAAATGAATTCATATTTATTATTAATTGATTTTGTTTTAACCTTTATTGCCGTTCTTATTAAATAAAGATTAAAAAGGACAAACTTATTGCCTTTTAACATTCTGTATTAATCAAGAAGGCCGATAGTACTCTATTAATTAGTAACATAATTTGAATTGGTGCTTAATATGCTTTTAGCTTACAAGCGTCTACATCTTCATTGGTGCAGTGTTATGATTGCAACATCAGCCAATTGAACTGCTAAAGCAGCATCCTACTACACCCTACCAAGGCTCTGGATTGAGAGAATAACTACTTTAATTTCAATTTCAAATCGTTTATTGCTTCTATAATGTACAGTACATTAGCAGTTACAGTGACCATTATAGACCCTGTCGGGCGTTGCAATATACAAGAAATATACAATAAAATAATTAAATGGACTTATAACTATGTAACATCATTATATTATATTTGGCTATTTTGAAAATAAAATTTTATTTAATACTTAGTAATTAACTATCAAAAAATTCAGTGAGCGTGTAAAAGCATTTGGAAATAAGATAATCATGAAGTTTTTTATCAAACAAATCAAACGCTATGTAGTTACAAATCAAACGCTATGTAGTTCGTTTAGCTTAAGAGCGCAAAAGGTGTTGGCTAATATTATGGACAAGATTACTTTACAATTTTGATTACAATTCAATTTAACTTAGAATTTATATTCTACAAGTATTCGTATTTTAAACAATATATACACATAGCTTGCATTGCATTTCACTATCGAATAAAGATATAAAAAAGTAAAATATAATATGTAGCTTGGATTTATCCATGCATTCCAAATTACTTAATAGTACAATAAAAAAGTTTCAAGTTTCAATCTCTCTTAACATCTGCGGTGCTATTAAGAACCATTCACAATTGTCAACGAGGAGATCGATCACAGAGTCAGATTAAGATTTCGCGCACAATTGTCCTTTGTTGTCAACAGATGTGTTTTTCTGTACAACACTATTGCAAATGTATATATTATTTTGTTTGGCTAAAAATTTATTTCTTTCTTATTTTTATTTACCAGTAATTTATTTTCAATTATTTATTTTTATTTTATTTAACGGATGAATAAAATTCAGGATACACAATATGAAACAGTTATCAGATTTTATGCTACGAAATAAAATAATTGTACATACATAAAATTTTTACGTATACCTAGTGAAGCAATGAATAAATTTTAAATAGCTTTATGTGCTATTTGAAATTGATTTCAACCTCCTCTAGCTTTTATTTCCTCGTACCTGGCACAGTGATTTAAGGTAGGTAAGTATTTTTCTACCTGGAACATAGTTACCTACTCATTTAAAAGTGTACGGACATGCCCTCAAAAATTATACACCTATTTTAAAACTCAGGTACACAAAGCGACAGGGAATAGGACGTAGAACAAAACTATTGTTTACGTTTGTGTTGCTCATTTCAGCATCTATTGAAATGTAATAACAGTTAACTTCGAACAAGTCAGTTTCTTATTTTTGAAACATTTGTTTGACAACGGCCACTTAAGGATAATTTGGTAAGTAGCCACTGTAGAACGGAGTAAAAAATGTTAGTGTGTAGGCTTTGATGTCCTGTCCAATCAAATAAAAAATACATTATGTAAAAGTCACTGTATAAGATTATTTCCTATAATCCATACTTTTAATATTATAAATGCGAAAGGGTGTTTGTTTGTTTGTTTGTCCTTCTTTCACGTCGCAAGTCGCAACAGAGCGTCGGCATGGCATGATTTTTTTAGTTCGGTGGCTATAGAGTGACATAGGTTACTTTTTTCCGCGGAAAAACATCTCATTCCCGTGGGAAAATCGAATATGTTTCAGAATTAAATTCAGATAGGTGGCGAAACCGTGATTCTACAAGACGGACGACGGTACGATGGACGAACACAGAAGGTCAGAATATCCGGATTATTATGTCTTTTTACCAAAATTAAGATAAAAAATTTATGGATCTGTATTTTTCCACGCAAGATCGGGAAGAGAGCAATAAAAAACATAAAATTCACCAGCTGATTTTCTTCAAACGTTTTGGTGCATTGTAATTCACAGAATAGGCGATAACCTCGCAGACGATATTAAGTAATCCGTTGATACTCTGCCTACCCCGCAAGGGTTACAGGCGTGATTATAAGTATGGATCAAAAATACTATCACCACCTGTCATGCCTTCAACCGTAAGTATTACTTAACTGTGGTAGAAACAGTTCTTAGTAAGCCTTTTTAATAAGTTTAGTAATGTTTATTGAACGGAAATGAATACAGTTCTTATATGTGATTATAAATGAATCGGTATTACAATAAGAAAAATTATGCAAAATTATAAGAAAAATATTTTTTGAGAGTTCTTATTAACTAACGTATACATAGTTTAAATTGATTCCGCTAGATGTCGTTACTAAGTCTTTAAAACGCGGTAACGAAATGTTTCCTGACATGTACTTAACTTCCGCCGTCGAGCCGCGCGTCAACTTATAGTGCATACGGTACCTATTGCCTACGCTTAAATTGTTTCTATTTCGTAGCTTATTCGACTACCTGATTTCGATTTCGGTTGTTTGTTATTTGCTTTGTGATTTAGTTAAGGTTGAATGGATTTATATTGGCTTTCATTTTCGGATTTGTGTATTTTTTTTTGGATCGGTTTTGTTGATTTGGTTGGTATTCCTTTATACATATTTAGATTCTGGCTTTGATTTTGGATTTTGTTTATTTGGAATCGTGTTTTAGGTTCGTTGTTTTAGGTTGTTTAACAATATTTCAAAGGAATATTAATAGCATAGATAGTGTATACGGTACCTACACACTTACTTCTTTTTTAGTTGGTTATATTTATATTGACTACTGCTTTCAATTTCGGGTTTCTGCGAATTGTTTTGTGATTTGGTTTAAGTTGATTCGGTTTTTTGGCTATCCTTTTCGGATTCGTGTTGTGTCTTGAACTTGTTTGTTGTTTTGACTTTAAAAAAATATTTAAAAGGAATATTTATTCCTTTTAGATATTTTGGATTTGCTTTTAAAAAAATATTTTAAAAGGAAATTTAATTCCTTTTTAGGTATTTTAACGTTTTTTTATAAATATGTTTTTGTCACTTCATAATGCCTCGCAAACGTAAGTCCAGTCTTTTAAGAGTATCTTCTCAAAGACAAGCAAAAAGATTAGCTTGATTCGAATTGTTTTGTGATTTGGTTTAAGTTGATTCGGTTTTTTGGCTATTCTTTTCGGATTCGTGTTGCGTCTTGAATTTGTTTGTTGTTTTGACTTTAAAAAAATATTTAAAAGGAATATTTATTCCTTTTAGATATTTTGGATTTGCTTTAAAAAATATTTTAAAAGGAAATTTAATTCCTTTTAGGTATTTTAACGTTTTTTTATAAATATGTTTTTGTCACTTCATAATGCCTCGCAAACGTAAGTCCAGCCTTTTAAGAGTATCTTCTCAAAGACAAGCGAAAAGATTAGCTTGATCGCTAGAATATTTAGAAGACGTGGTAGAGCCATGCTACAGTTATATTAGTAGTATAGTTGTAGCACGAATGGGTCGGCTCGACCGGGGAAGGACCACGCTCTCACTGAATACCAGCGTGAAATAGTAGCTTAATGCTGCTGTATTTCGTATGGTGAGTGTAGAGAACCGGAGACCCTTTTTACTGGAAACGAGGCATTCCATCTTAGTCCTCACGGGTGACAACGTATCTGCATTTTGATTCGTAATCGTGGATAGATGTAGATATCTATGGGCCACAGTAACCACTTACCATCAGGTGGACTGTGTGCTCGTTTGTCACCCTATCCTATAAAAAAAAAAAAAAAAAAAGACGCTGAACTGAGAAGGCAAGAACAAGCAGAGCGTCAGGCTGCTTTAAGAGCTTCCGAAAGACCTTCTCAAAGTCGGGAAAGGCGTCTTGAACAGGCAGAGCGTCAAGCTAACTTAAGAGCTTCTGAAACACCTGATCAAAGTCAGCGAAGGCGTCTTGAACATGCAGAGCGTCAATCTACTTGAAGAGCTACTGAAACACCTGCTCAAAGTCAGCAAAGGCTAATCGAACAAGCGAAACCGGCTTAAGAGCCGCGGAAACACCTGATGAAACTCAACACAGGCTCATTGAGCAAGCTGAACGTCAATCTACTCTAAAGGCATCTTAAACACCAGAACAGACACAGGTGCGAAGAGATGAAAATGCACAGCTCCAAGCTTAACGTCGACAAAATTTTCAAAGAAATAATTGGTCGGCTTTTAATGACCCAGCATTCAATTATGATCCGTTGATTGATTATAAAAATCACAGGTTAGTTGTTATCGGACTGATGGACAAGGCGTGTCGATTTTGCAGCGCTTTAAAATGGAAAGATGAGACCGCAGGCATGTGTTGTTCCAATGGCAAAGTGTCTCTTCCGTTACTTGGGCAACCGGAAGAACCTTTGAAAACCCTCTTTTATATGATGCTAATGAGTCACGGTGCTTTTTATACAGGATTCGGAAATATAACTCATGCTTTCAAATGACGTTCTTCGGAATTGACCGGAAATAATAATGCCGGGAATTTCGCCTACATTTACGGTGCAAGGGCAAATTTATCACAGAATGGGTTCACTTTTTCCAGCTGAAAACGAACAGCATAAATTTTTACAAGTATATTTTATGGGTGACGAAGAAAGACCGTCGCTGCCAATTTATCTAGGGATTTGAGAGAGACACAGTGTTCAAAATTCAAAGATTCTTGTATGAACGTAACATTTTAGTCAAAACATTTAAAACTGCTTTAGAAAACCTACCTGATGAGGATTATAAAGTTGTCATTCACGCAGATCGGACCCCTCGAGGAAAGCATGAAAGGCGCTACAATGCACCTTTGATAAACGAAATAGCAGCCGTAATTAGTGGTGATCAATTTTCTTCACAAGACATTGTCTTGCGAGCACGTGATGATACGTTGCAACGGGTAGCCGATACACGATAAGTTTTATGACGCTCTGCAATACCAAGACAAGACATTTTCAAATTTCACTCATTAACCCGGTCACAAAGGAGCCTACTCCGAACAAAAAAGTATCATGTATGGATCTTTATGCGTATCATATGATGTTGCGAGAAAATAATTTTAACCTCTTAGCCTGGTGTAGACAATTATTTCATCAATTTTTGGTAAACATGTATGTGAAGGTAGAAAGTGAACGTCTGCGTTATATATCTTTAAGTCAAAAAAAGCTGCGCGTTGAAAATTATATACACTTACAAGATGCAGTTTCTAGCGATGCCAATGTAAACCCCAGAGATTTAGGTAAGATGGTAATTCTGCTCTCATCATTCGTTAACAGTCCCCGCTACCTACATGAGTACACACAGGACGCATTTGCATATGTACGAACTTACGGAAGACCTGATCTTTTTGTTACTTTTACTTGCAATCCCACATGGAAAGAAATAACCGAGGAGCTAATGCCGGGCCAAAAAAGTACTGACAGACACGATTTAGTTGCTAGAGTATTTAGATTAAAAGTACAAAAATTAATGTATGTAATTAACAATGGGAAAATTTTCGGAGAGGTGCAGTGATTCATGTATTCAATTGAATGGCAAAAAAGAGGATTACCGCATGCCCACATTCTAATATGGCTTAACGAGAAGTTGCGGCCCAGCCAAATAAACGCCAAAATAAGCGCCGAGATTCCGGATCCTGAGCAAGATAAAGAATTGTATGATACCATCGTCCAAAATATGATTCACGGTCCATGTGGAGCACGAAATTCAATATCGCTATGTATGAAAGAAGGAAAATGTACAAAAAAATTCCCTAAACAGCTATTAAAGGAAACAGTGCACAATGATAATGGCTACTCTTTATACAGACGCAGAGCTCCCGAAGATGGTGGCAGGAAAGTTACAATCAAATCTCGCTCCGGAGCGTTGGAAACCTTAGATAACAACTGGATTGTCAGGTATTCGCCCATTCTATGTAAAATGTTTAATGCCCACATTAATGTAGAAGCATGTAGCTCTGTCCGCGCAATCAAGTATATCTGTAAGTACATAAATAAAGGAAGCGACCAAGCAATATTTAATTTCAGGAGTGAAGGTGAGGTAAATCCCGTTAATGAACTACAGACCTTTCAAGCAGAGCGTTATGTCAGCAGAAACGAGGCAGCGTAGCGTCTCCTTGGCTTCCCTTTACACGAAAGGCATACAACAGTTACTCAACTTGCTGTGCACTTAGAAAAAGGAGAGCGTGTATATTCCACCGAAAGAAATTTCCAAGAAAGAATTGCATCACCGTCAAAAACTACACTAACAGCCTTCTTTCAACTTTGTCAAACCGACCCCTTTGCAAAAACATTGTTATATTCTGAAGTCCCCCGCTATTCACTTACTTGGAACACATCTAGGAAGAAGTGGAAACGCCGTATTCAAGGCGCGCCTGTTGCAAATTGGCCCGGTGTAAAGACATCAGATGCCCTTGGTCATGTATGTACCGTCCATGTAACTAATTTTGAATGTTTCTGTTTACGATTGCTGCTGCACCATGTTCGGGGTCCTACAGGATATAAAGACCTTAAAACTGTCAACGGTCAGGAATGCGCAACTTATAGAGAAGCATGTGAAGCTCTGCATCTTTTAGAAAACGATAATCACTGGGATGAAACCATGGAGGAAGCTGTGCTGTGCCTGTCACCAGCCAAAATTAGGGATCATTATGCAACTCTCATATCATCTTGCGGACTATCTAATGCACATGAATTGTGGGACAAATATATATAGCAGACACACGCGAACATGACATACAATGAACACATTTATAATGAAGCACTTGGAAAAATTTAAGATAAAGTAATGACAATGGTAGGCAAAAAATTAAGCGACTTTGGAATGATAAGCCCTCAGCGAACAACCGAAAATCAACTAAGTGAAGAAATTATACTTGAAACAAACTACGATATACCAGCTTTGCGGCAGAAATAGCCGAATTTGTACCCCGCTTTCTTCCCGAACAAGAACTAGTTTTTGAATTTATTAGGACAAATTGAATCTGGAAATGGTGCACTTTTCTTTTTAGATGCCCCTGGAGGAACTTGGAAGACATTTTTGTTAAATTTATTATTAGCGGAAGTACGTAACGATAAAAACATTGCTGTGGCCGCAGCTTCCTCCGGTATAGCCCCCACGCTGCTAAGCGGGGGCCGCACTGCACATTCTGTTTTAAAACTCCCTCTAAATCTAGCCCAGGAAGAATAGCCGATCTGCAACTTTAGCAAAAATAGTGCACGAGGTACAATGCTACGACAGTGCAAACTTTCAGCGTGGGACGAAAGTACAATGTCGCATAAAAACGCTGTAGAAACACTAAATCGAACACTCCAGGATTTGCGCAGCAATACCAATGTAATGGGAGGAATGGTGGTTTTACTGCCTGGTTACTTTCGCCAAACTTTACCTGTCATTCAAAAGGGAACACCTGCAGATGAAATTAAAGCATGCCTCAATTCGTCTATTTTATGGAACAAGGTGACAAAATTCAGTTTAACTACAAATATGAGAGTGCATTTGTATAATAATATCAATGCTGGAAACTATTCTGACACACTTTTAAAAATTGGCGACGGGCGGTTGGAAAAGGATACTAAGGACTGCGTTAAATTGACGAGAGATTTTTGTAATTTAGTACAGAGTGATTACGAATTAATTGCGAGCGTTTATTCAGATTTAACGAACAACATGCATGAAGACAAATGGTTATGTGAAAGGGCGATTCTTGCACAAAAAATGAGATTGTTAACAAAATAAATTCACATATATAAAGTGAAGTAGCAGGAGAAATAACAGAGTATTTGTCAGTAGACGCAGTTATGGACACAGAACAGACCACTTCATATCCCGCAGAGTTTCTAAATTATCTACAGTTGTCAGGTGTGCTTCAATTAAAATTAGGCGTCCCAGTCATGCTAATGCGAAATTTAGATGCTCCTCGGTTATGTAACGGAACAAGGCTGCGTGTGACATATCTTGGACGGAACATAGTCGGTGCTACAATTTTGACAGGCATAGGAAAAAAACCGTGCTTCTCTCATGGTCAGCTGTATGTAGCATGTTCGCGTGTGTCAAATGCCCAGAATCTCCACATTCTTTCCCCGAATGGAAAAACATATAACATTAAGTACAGTAGCGTCTTAAAATAGTGTACAGTTAGTTTTTTTTTCCAAAATTCTCATAATTAATTAATCAGAATTCCCACAGATCTTCCCTTTCAATTCAAAATTTCCTATTTAGCTCAGTTTCTTTTCAATTCCAAATGCTGCACCTCTGACGGACTTATTAAGCTCAGTTTCCTTTCAACTCAAAAGGCTGCATCTCTGACGAATCAATTTAGCTCAGTTTCTTTTCAAAAGTCTGCATCCCTGACGGATAATTATGCTCAGTTTCCTTTAATTAAATAAAAAGTATCCCATTTCTATTTGGAATAAACAGGCTATTTTCATGCTTTCCTATATGCTGCGTTTCAAAACATTTAAATAGGCTGACGAATCAATTTTTCTCAGTTTCCTTTTAATGGTTGCATCTCTGACAAATCTATAAAACTCAGTTTTCTTTCAATTCAAAAAGCAATGGATAGTTCATTTGCCAGTGACTATGCGGGCGAAGCCGCGGGTAACAGCTAGTAATACTATAGCTTTTTTCTTGTTGCTATTCTGCTTTTATACAATTTCAAATATCGCCTAAACCCATTTGATAGACTTTAAGTGGCATTTATGAATAAAGACACTTTTAAAGCATAAGTGGTGGAATAAGTTTCAGCATGGTCAACTAAGTTTCAAGGATGGATAATGAAGAGGTCACACTTTGAAGGTTGTTACGAAAATAAACATAATGGTAATGAAAAATTAAATTAAAAAATAATTAAGTATGAAGACATTTAACACATATTTCATCGAGAAGCGTTCTTAAGATTTTAATTTTTTTTTTTTATAGAAGAGGGGGCAAACGAGCATGCGGCTCACCTGATGTTAAGTGACTACAGCTGCCCATGATCAACCGCAACACCAGGAGAATTGCGGGTGCGTTGCCGGCCCTTTAGAAAGAACAGTTTTGTGTTAAGTCCCGTATAAACTCACTTACTGCTCAGAAGCAGTCACGTGTCGAACGGTGAAGTGACATTATAGTTATTATGTAATATATTGAAGTGAAGAACGAATTAGAAGCAGAAACGTCTCGGGGTATTTCCAACATAATTGTGGGTATTTATCAATACGATCCAGAAACGTAGCACCAGTCGACGATTTATCTATGTCAAAATGAAAAAATTCCTACCAAAGTAAAATGATCAATAAATATAATATTATGTTGGAAATATTTATTGCCAGAATACGTACGATATATAAAGCATACTTCTAGTCTCACTGGAAAAGGTTAAAGGTACAGGATTGAGCACTGAATTTAGTAATTAAATTAAAAAAATATATATATATTTATTAAGAACTGACTTCCAAAAATTATGTTCAGCGGTTGATTTTTCCCACAGAAATAATAATAATATTATTACGATTTCTGTGACTTTTACAGACTAAATCACATATTTATAGTAAAAAAATAAACTTGAATGTTAAAATAATATTCTCCCATACTTTTTTACTATAAGAGATGGAATTTTTCGTCAAATTAAAACGATACCCTTGAGGTATAACAAATTTGAAAAAAAAAACAATCATTAAAATAATTCCACAAACGATGAAGACAGGTATCGCGTATGTTACGCGATATATTCTCTAATTATATATTAAGAAAACAGCCGTATTGCGAACATCCTCCACTTTCGGAGTCGGCAAAAAAGCTATTGATGATAAGCGAAGCATATAAATATTGTTTAAATTACATTTTTATGTCTAATTTATTCTTAGAAAACGTTTTAGTACGTACTTTTATTCATTCTATGGCGTTAGTGTTAAAGAATTTATACAAAATTTTAAAGAGAGTCAATACATCATAGTCATACGTAGTAATACGCATAAGTGTAGGCTAAGATTTTTGTAATTTGACAATCCTGTCTATCCAAATATTTTCTGGGTGAAATCGCTGAAGCTATAATACCACCCATTGAAAAAAAATACGGGAAATGGTAGTACTTTTTAAAATTTGTATTTTATTTTTTCTCACTTATTTTGTTTTGGTGCAGTATATAATTAACTATTCGTAGGCGACATCGAAAATGACTATAAAATTGGTTTGCGGTTTATATTTCCCATTGCAAAGGTCATAAATCGTATTTGGAAAATCTTGTTTTGTTATTATAGAGGCCTAATGTGATTTCGGATATAATAGCCCTTCAAATATAGCTTTATGAATGTGTGAGATTTTTTCTAATAATCTCTTTATGAAAGAGGGAACCCACGCCGTGACCCTTCAATTATATATTTGTTGGGTACACGATTATAGCTTTTATTTCTATGTGAATAGACTTTTTATGTGCCAAATCCTTATAAAAGACGTAATTTTAACATCATAACATGTAATAATAACTAAGGGTGCGGAAATTTTTAATAAATCGTACATATTTTAGCTTTTGTTGGATGAAAGGTTTCCAATTACATACGGAACGAATATTGCAAAATGAAGTATAATTTTATCATTTTGTTTTCGGCTAGGCTTTATTTATTTGTTGAAACAAAAGGTTATTTTAATACATTTATTTTGATATTATATTTCAATTTAAATGTGAGCTACAAAGTTAAAAATTATACACCAGATTCAACACATATATAGCGTACGCCTGTTGGTAATAATTGTGAGGGTAGGCAGCATATATAAATCAATGGTAGGCAGGGTCCAAGGAGAAGCGAGCTACTTGGACCCCGCTTAGTGAAAACTTCTTACTCCACCTCAACCTATTATTTAATTCTTCTTACTCAACCTCAACCTATTGTTTAATTTTTCTTACTCCACCTCAACCCATTATTTAAATCTTTCCAAAATTGTAAAAGAAGTGATACGTGGCTATTTTTTCGACTTCACAATCTCAAACCCAATATCACATTGGTCATCTTTTACGAAATGCTTAACACAGCTGGCACATACTTTATTGTTATAAGTACTACCCACGTAAACATAGGATAAGAAAGATATAGATAGCTATGGGTCACTTACCATCAACTACCTGATGTGTATTGTGTACTAATATTATGTAAACTTTATTCTCAAAAATTTTAAACATGAGACCTATAAGTCCCACACCAACAACCGATTTAAATCTTATTTAATCACGATATGGACAATGTACTACGATGCATGCACGATGTGTAGAGAACCGAAGACCCGTTTTACTCGAATTGAGGCATTCCATCGTAGTCCTTAAGGTGAAAATGCTGGTGCACTTTGATTCTTAATCGAGGTTAAATGTAGATGTTTATGGGCCACAGCATCCACATCCATCAGGTGGACTGTGTGCTTGTTTGTCACCCTTATCCTATAAAAAAATATGGATTGGATAGCAGCGACGAGGTTTCTCCTTTTTTAACTTACAATCAAATATATTTCCACACCCTATTTTATCCCTGTCTTAAGAGATGAATACGATAAATCAGAAAAAGAGTTCAGTAAGATCTTATGGCTTCTAATTGAAGGGAGATTATTCCATCTTTTATGTTGGCCGCGGGAACGCTTTTGCACACATTCGAGTCCCACTGGTCTACCAGTAAAAAGGGTCTCCGGTTCTCTACACTCACTATACGAAGCACAATATAGCTGCAGCACGGCTCTACCACGAAATACTCTTCTCCCACCGGGGCCACACCACTACCGTAATGATGTGGTCATCAGAGAGGATAGCGAAAGTATCGCAACACCATAACAACACGTAGGAGGATAGGGCATCTTTATAACGAGATGTATCCCGCATAATATTTATTACAACTATCATGTAACTTTTATTAGAATGTATTTTACAATATTTTCAATTGCTTAATAATGTAAGCCTAGAATTCAATAGCTGAAAAGAACTTAATACGAATTGCCATGAAAATAGCTGTTAGTATTTTTTTAATCTTAAATATAATCTTGGGGCACGGTAGTGTCCCCGCCAAATCGAGCAAAAAAGCAGCATTGCTTACCATCCTTTTCACGAAAGAACTCATGCAATTTTTGACTGCTATAACTTCGTTGTTAATAAAACTAGAATGATTTCTTATATTTACGCGAACACTACACAATGAAATAATACTAGTTTTTACGAAATTTATCGCGTATATTTAACTTTTTAATACCCGACGTTTCGAGAGCTTTACAGCACCCATAGTCAGAGATATGCCGTCAAGAACGTAACTTGTAAAAAAACTACGTCTCGCAACTCAGTTCTTCTACCATAAAAAGTTGTGAAATCCATGTAATACCAAGTCGGTTAATTTATTCAGTCCCTACTTAAGGGCCCTTCTGTCTTAAGTTATTACGAAATTAGCTAACCTAAAAAAAATCTTATGGTGGCCATATCAATATTAAAAAGCTCTTATGTTTTAAATTGTCAATTGTTGAGTTGCGAGACTTGGTTTTTTACAAGATATGTTTTAGATGGCATACACTTTTTTATAAACTAATCCAAGGTTTTAGTTTAATAATTGTAACATAAGATATAGATCTTGTTAGCTATGAAACAATTAAAAGAAAAATAAAAAAATCTTTTGCTAGACACGAAAGTCCACTTTGAAGATTTGAAGGGCTTGTTACTTTTTATTATAAGCGATGTCTATGATGTTAACCGTTTTCTGTTTCTCTGAATAAAGTGCATGATGAAGTCAAAGGTAAACGCCTAAATTGCTAATATAAACTTAAGATAAAATAAAATTATAAAGTAAATTATAAAATATTGGTCCGCAGTTTGCCACTGATCTCCCCTAATTTCTAAAAAAGTTGTAAGAACAGTGGTAACGCCAGTTAACAATCTACTTTATCAACATTACATTACATATCGCATTGAGTTCGTCCTAAGTTATATCTACTTTATCAACATGACTAGTGCATATTTTTTGTTTCCTTCCTTCCTTCCCTTTCCTACCGCACGCGCTGCCGCCGAGGTGAAAAAGAGGATCTCGGCGCGCGTCATTATACTAAGTGATATTACGCCATCCGCAACGCACGGCCACCCGTCGCGTCTTATGTACATTAACCGCAAACCGCGCAGGACGAACATTGAGTTCTCCTGTTTATGTTTAATATTCACCGCATCAGACATTGTGTCTTTGTAACTCATAAAAGTGTGAGACGCCCCCGTAAGGGCAAAGGTGGAGAGTGTGGGACTTCACGAGACTGTTCCGAGAGTGCGTGTGCGCCGAACCACGTGGCGAGCTCGCTATATAGCAAACACTCCAGGAGGAAGGCGCGGCAGCCCTCATCAGGTCAGTGCGTGCTATCCCACCTATTTATTTTCCCCTTTGCCGTATGCACCAAAATTACAGTCCACTAAATCTTTATCGAAGATACCTTAAGTTACTGGCGTCTCCATTTTTAATGGTCACTTCTCGCTGGATTGACCTTGACTTTCCGCCCTTATTAGATCGTTATCGTAATAAGCGTTTATATAATTAATTATTTATATTTTAATCCGACTTCGGATTAACCCCGCCCTTATTAGAACACTGGAATAGGTCCTAATAGGTGACATTCATAGTAATTTTAAAACTATATTCATAGAATGAATAAGCATATAATTATCTATATAAATTATTTGTTGTATGTTCACATCACGTCATCAACTTTTAACTACATCTATAGATTATACTGTTAAATTACATTTATTATTTGCACATATATTTAAGCATTATATTCGTTATAAATAACTTCATAATTATTATAAAAGTTAACAATTAAAGTTCATCGTTAACAAAACTAATATTTAATAATTCAACCGCGTAGCGAGGTCGCTTACAGACTACCCGCTTATAATTATATTATTTTACGCCGCATAACTTAAGTTGTAATGCCGCCTAAAAAACAAATAGCATCGAATAATAGCGATTCCTCGGATAATGAGGGCACACCTGATGCTGAGTTGGTTTTATTGTTAGCTAAACGAGATGCTTTATTTGAAATAGTGCAAAAAATATATGATATGGACATCCACATCCACATAAACACTTCCACGATGGAGCGTTTTCTTGATGGAAGTTCTAATATTAATGCTTTACGTATTGAGTTTAAACAGGTCTTAGATAATTATAATTTACATTTATTAAAAATAAACCCTATTGCTAAACCTGATTATAACAGCCTCATTGCGTTTGAGTCTCTTTGCGGTAGAATAAATAGGCTTTATTTACAATATTCGCAATCTAATTCACAAAGTACTAGTACACCATCTAAAGCCAGATTCACACTTCCGCCTATCGAACTTATGCCATTTTCGGGTGACATTCGCTCATGGCCTTTATTTTATGCTAGCTTTAAATCAACCGTCCATGACAACACATCGCTTACCGACGCTGAAAAGTTATACTATTTGCTAGGTAAACTAACGGGCAAAGCCCTATCTGTATGCTCAGGTATAACTCCTTGCGCTGAAAATTATAAAATTTTATTGCAAGCACTCGTTGACAAATATGAAGACCGGCGTATGCTAGCATCTACAAATATTAATCAGATGTTCGAATTTAAGCCATTGCAATCGGCCACCGCAAATAATTTTGATTTATTTACTGATAACTTTATAAGTGCAGTGCGCGCTTTACAAAACTTAAAGTTAGATAATCTCGCGGACTTAATTGTTCTTCATATCGCGCTTAAGAAGCTGGACCCGGATACCATTCGCTCTTTCGAATATAGTCATAACTCGATGGTACCTACCTTTGATGATTTAGTGAATTTTATTAAGACCCGCTCCAAAGTTTTGCAACGCACCGATTCTAGTACAAATTCTAATAGCGCACCAAACAATCGACGAGGTAACGGTAATAATCGTCGCTGTAATAATACTTCGTCGCCGAAGTATCAGGCGTACGTAAGCACGACGACTAGTTGCTCAAAGTGTCTGTGCGATAATATTGTGCATCAACACCTATTTAAGTGTGCAGACTTTAATAAAATGACGCCGCAGGAACGATTTAAATGCGTAAAGAGTAACAATGCATGTGTGAATTGTCTCAGTTTAAGTCATCGAGTGTCTAGTTGCTCTTCAAATTATAGTTGTCGAGTTTGTAAATTTAAACATCACACATTGTTGCACTTCCACCGCAGAAGCGATAATGCTTCCCCTGCGCTGGCGCATTCTCCACCGCTTCAGCCAGTTACACTGAAGTCTACAACCCCCGCGCCCGCACACTCGCCACCCCTCACCGCAGGTGCGCGTTCATAAGTCGCGCTGTGTACTTCGTTCAAGAATGTTTCTCAACGTTCACCGCCTCCCGCGCGCGCAAGTCGTTCGCAGAGAACTGTTTTATTATCAACCGCTCAAGTATTTGCTTACGATGCTAAGGGAGAGAAACAAATTATTCGTATATTATTATACTCCGCGGCTCAAAGCCATTTTATGACTAAAGAGTGCTGTCATCGTTTAGGCGTTCAACAACACGATACCGAATGTACTGTAGTAAAGGGATTCGGTGGAGTTGAAAAAATTGTAAAATCGAAATCGATTGATATTAAAATTTTCTCACGATTCGACTCGAATATTAACTTCAATATTTCAACGCTAGTTGTTGATCAAATCACCGACCTTTTGCCCACCGCTGTGGTAGACACATCTGTCTTATCACACTTCCATGGCATAAGACTCGCTGATGAATGTTATAGCATGCCTAATAAAATTGATGTTTTGATAGGCGCATCCCTTTTCCCGCACTTACTATGTCCAGACGTAATTTATTCGTCTAACGACTTGTCCGGGCCCTCAGCTTTGAATACGGTATTTGGTTACGTTATTATGGGCTCAATGCCGACACTTCAGGTAAATAATTCTTTAACGTGCTGCTCAGTTTTAGAGTCTCCTATCGTTGACAAATTAGTGCAACGATTTTGGGAGCTTGAACAGCCACCCTCCGCACCGCCCATTCAGTGTCCTTCAGACATTGAATGTGAAGAGTTTTATAAATCTACGACATCCCGCGATCCTTTTACTGGTAGATATATTGTTGGCCTGCCATTTAAAGATGACGTTTACTCTCTCGGAGATTCTTATGAAACCTCTCGACGACGATTCATGTGCTTGGAGAGGAAACTTCAAGCCTCGCCTACATTAAGGTTAGCATATGATGACGTCATAAAGGAATACTTAGCTAAAAATTATATATCCCCCGCACCGCCGTATGACTCTCATGAACCCGCTCCAATATATGTCATACCGCATCATGGAGTCTTACGCGAAGATAAGAAGTCAACGCGTCTGCGCATCGTCCTGGATGCTAGCAGTAAGACTAGCACTGAGCGATCATTAAATGATATTCTGAATTCAGGACCAAATTTGCAAGGCGACTTGTTCAATATATTTTTAACTTTCCGCTTACATCCAATCGCTATGACAGCCGACTGTCGCCAACAATTTCTGCAAATAGTTGTTCGCGATTCTGATCGTCGTTACCAATGCTTCCTATACCGCTTCCGTCCACAAGACCCACTTGTGTTATACCACTTCAATCGCGTGTGCTTCGGTTTAACTTCGAGTCCATACCATGCATTGCGCACGGTAAGACAGCTCATTGATGACGACGGCGCAAAGTATCCACTTGCGAGTCGTATCGCATTTACTTCGCTATATATGGACGACATCGCGTTCTCTATGCCCAGTGAATCCGAGGCCAGTGAGACCTCACGGCAGCTGATAGACTTATTCAAGGGTGCCCAATGGGACCTGATAAAATGGCATAGCAACCGTCGATCTGTTTTAGATGACCTCCCTACTTCTCATAAAATTACAGGAGAAGTAGAGTTCGATAAATCAATGCCACATAAAATACTAGGCTTGCATTGGTCTACCGATAGTGACGCCTTTTATTTTAAGATATCTGTTCCCGCTGATGTGACGTGCACTAAGCGCGCCATCTTATCTACTGTCGCTCGCCTGTGGGACATAATGGGTTTCGTTGCTCCCACAGTAGCGTACGCCAAATTGTTAATAAAGCAGCTTTGGCAACTTAATTTAGATTGGGACGACATACCACCACCGCCAATTATTAAGATGTGGAGGCAATTCTGTGCTGAATTACCAGCTCTTAATGATTTACGTATCCCGCGACATGTTGGTGTATCCAAAAACTGTACTGCGTCACTCCTGGGGTTTTCCGACGCCAGCGAGCACGCATACGGTGCCGTAGTCTACATACATGTAAAGAGCGTCAATGGTAACACCGTCCAGTTGATTTGTGCAAAGACTAAAGTCGCACCGACGAAACCACTATCTATTGCACGCCTTGAGCTTTGTGGAGCGGTTTTACTCTCAAAATTGCTTCGCAGAGTACTCGACAATTATTCTCTTGACCTTGCAATATCAGTCTATGCCTTTGTAGATTCAAAAGTAGCTCTGTACTGGATAAAGAGTTCGCCACACAAGTGGCAGACCTTTGTTGCAAACCGCGTTGTTCAGATTACCGACAATATTCGCGCTGATAACTTTTATCATGTCGCAGGTACTGAGAATCCCGCTGACATACCTTCACGTGGCGTTACGCCAAATAAATTAGTTTCAAGCCCCCTGTGGCTCCATGGGCCTCAGTGGACTTCGTTAGATCCATCTCAATGGCCTCTTCGTACTTTAGACAATGAGGTTATTGCAAATATGCCTGAGAAGAAGATTTTGTCGCACACTGTGTGCACATCCGTCTGTAATTCTGCGATTTATGAGCTCGCATTCCGCATCTCTTCTTGGAGTAAACTTCTACGTATAATTGCGTACGTGTGTAAGTTTGCTAAATTATTGCCCCGCCGCAACACTACTGTAGTGACTGCTGATGATCTCAGTTTCTCTGAGGTTATAATCCTCCGCGCCCTGCAAAAACAGCATTTTGCAGTGGAATATTTAAATATTGAAGGTAACAAACCTTGCTCGCCCGCTTTCAATCGTTTAAGGCCTTTTATTGAGAATGGTTTAATCCGCATTGGTGGTCGTCTTTCGAACTCCGCATTAGATTACACACAAAAACATCCAATTATACTCCCGCGCAGTGATCATGTAGTGAACATGATCATTGACTATTATCATATTAAAAATTTACACGCTGGGCCTGAATTGTTATTGTCATTGCTCCGTCAAAAATTTTGGATACTTTCCGCACGCCGCACTGTGAGAAGCAGAGTCTACAAATGTAATATATGTTTCCGGCTTAGACCCCGTCCAACTTACCCTTTGATGGCTGATCTTCCCCATAGTCGTGTAAGACAAGCTATTAAGGCATTTACACACACGGGCTGCGATTATGCCGGTCCTATCCCATATACTCCTGTACGTCGTCGTGGTGTACGCAGCGAGAAGGCGTACTTATGTGTTTTCACATGCCTCACGACTCGAGCTGTACATATAGAAATCGCTACAGATCTTAATAGTTCTAGTTTCCTCGCTGCGCTTAAACGTTTCCTCTCTAGACGAGGGCCGATTCAGTTTTTATATTCGGATAATGGAACGAATTTTAAAGGTGCCGCTTCGTATCTTCGCGATCTCTATAAATTTCTAAACGTTGAATACCGCCCAAAGCTTGAGCAAGAGTGTGCTGAGAATCGTATAACATGGAAGTTCATCTGTCCCAACTCTCCTCATTTTGGAGGCGCCTGGGAGAGTATGATCAAAGTCGTAAAAACGCATCTGTTCCGAGTTATCGGACATCAGTTACTTTCATACGAAGAGCTTAATACTGTTCTTGCGCAAATTGAGTGCTTGCTAAACTCGCGGCCCTTGACAGTATTAAGTTCTGATCCTGCAGAGCCTTCAGCTCTTACTCAGAGTCATTTTTTGAATACCGCACCTTTATTGTCATTACCCGCACCCAAAGTCAAATCTGACTCTACCAGTCTGTTATACAGGCATTCTTTACTGGATAAATTAGTTCAGTCGTTTTGGGACCGGTGGAGGACGGAATACCTTCACGGATTACAAGTTCGTCAGAAGTGGAACACCCCGTCTACGGCTATCGTACCAGGCATGGTTGTAATTGTGATAAATGATAATGAACCGCCCCTCGCTTGGCCATTAGCGATTGTCGAGTCTGTTCATCCTTCGAAGGATGGCGTAGTTCGAGTAGTGACCGTGAGAACTACTAAGGGAACATATCTCCGTCCTGTTGCTCGTATTTGCCCTCTCCCAAGACAATAATCACGATTATTTTGATTATAATTATTTATCTAAATTAGGAATTAAGTTTATATTTATATATATTAAAAAAGTATTAAACCGCAATATTATATTTATGTATACATTTTCTCGCTTACCAAGTAAGGTTAGTAGATGAGACATGCGCATTGAGCGCATCCTCTCACTTTATATACCGCTTATTTATTTGTTTTCCTTTTACTTTTTATATTACGGTTGTCTTTTAAAGGTGACCCTTTAAGGGCGGGAGGAAATGGTAACGCCAGTTAACAATCTACTTTATCAACATTACATTACATATCGCATTGAGTTCGTCCTAAGTTATATCTACTTTATCAACATGACTATTGCATATTTTTTGTTTCCTTCCTTCCTTCCCTTTCCTACCGCACGCGCTGCCGCCGAGGTGAAAAAGAGGATCTCGGCGCGCGTCATTATACTAAGTGATATTACGCCATCCGCAACGCACGGCCACCCGTCGCGTCTTATGTACATTAACCGCAAACCGCGCAGGACGAACATTGAGTTCTCCTGTTTATGTTTAATATTCACCGCATCAGACATTGTGTCTTTGTAACTCATAAAAGTGTGAGACGCCCCCGTAAGGGCAAAGGTGGAGAGTGTGGGACTTCACGAGACTGTTCCGAGAGTGCGTGTGCGCCGAACCACGTGGCGAGCTCGCTATATAGCAGACACTCCAGGAGGAAGGCGCGGCAGCCCTCATCAGGTCAGTGCGTGCTATCCCACCTATTTATTTTCCCCTTTGCCGTATGCACCAAAATTACAGTCCACTAAATCTTTATCGAAGATACCTTAAGTTACTGGCGTCTCCAAACAGTTTAATCATCATCATCATTACAGCCCTTCACAAGTCCACAGCTGAACATAGGCATCCCCCAAGTAATGCCACAAATCACGGTCCTGAGCCACCTGCATCCATCGACTTCCTGCATATCTTACCAGGTCGTCACTCCATCTAGTGGGGGGTCGCCCTACGCCTACCGGTATGAGGCTGTCACTCGAGAACCTTTTTTCCCCATCGGTTATCGGTTCTTCGAGCTATATGGCCGGCCCATTGCCACTTCAGGTTACAAATCCGTTGGGCTATGTCGGTCACTCCGGTTTTACTACGGATAACTTCATTTCTGAGTCTATCACGCAGAGAAACTCCGAACATAGCCCTCTCCATAGCTCGCTGAGCGACCTTCAGCGTCCTCATACGCCCAGCCGTGAAGGACCATGTCTCAGATCCATAAGTCATCACTGGCAACACGCACTGGTTGTCAATCTAGTTTTTAGAGATTGAGGTATTCCTGACGAGAAGATATTGTTGCGCGGCTAAGTTGACATCTGGCACTAGCGCCATTTAGTGTCGGGTAACAAAGCGAGGAGAGAGCTTTCCAGAAAATGACATCACTAATCTTTCAACCGACAGCGCCATCTGTTGTCGAAACTAAGAACTAAGCTTCTAGAAGCTGAGACTCGAACTTTTGACGCTTTATCGATTGGTGCGCGTATTTACTTGAATGTTCCAGATATTTCGGTACTAATGTGTATTTATAGGCGCTGCAAGGTGCGATCGGGGAAGTATTGAATTCGGCGAGACAAGCGAAGCTTCGGAGCGGAATAAAGTGAATTAGTGTGCTTAATTATTGGTGTTTTAAGTTTTAATTTGTGTAAAGAAAATTAAAGTGTTAATTTAGGTAATCCTATCGACAATTTTTATTGTCACGATCCTCAAGCTCGTAACAATATGTCGTAATTTTCCGAACGCTGCCCAGCCCAGTTGAATCCGTCGATTGACCTCTCGGTCGAAGTTGGACTCACCTAGTCGGACTATTTGTCTCAGGTAAATTTACTCGTCAACAACTTCGAGCATAATGCTCCCAACAACTACCGGCATAGGTGGGACAGGGACATTAAACATGATCTTTGTTTTATCCATGTTCATCTTAAGACCTATCCGTTGGGAGACACCATTGAGGTCATTGAGCATTGTGCTTAGGTCCTCCAGCGATTCTGCCATAAGGACTATATCGTTGGCACATTGAAGGTGAATGATGTACTTGCCATTAATGTTAATACCGTATCCATTCCAGTCCAGTAGCTTGAAAACGTCTTCCAGTTTCGGGGATGTAACGTCACCCTGTCTTACACCTCTCTGCAGTGGATAGGTTTCGAGCTCTGGTTCTGTACTCGGATAGCCATCGTAGCCCTACTGTACAAACACTTCAGCACTTCGATATACCGACAGTCAACTTGAGGCACCGCTGAAGGGATTGTAGCACCACCCAAATTTCGACGGAATCAAAAGATTTCTCATAGTCGACATACGCCAGGCAAAGTGGCAGATTGTACTCTTCGGTCTTTTGTACAATCTGCCGCAGGGTATGTATTAGGTCTATGGTACTGAAGCCTTTTCGGAAACCGGCTTGTTCGGAAGGCTGGAATTCATCGAGTCTGCGTGCGAGACGATTCGTAATGACTCTCGAATACAGCAAGTAGACGCGTCTCAGAAGGGAAATCGGTCTGTAGTCCTTCGAGAGAGCGTTGTCGCCTTTCTTAAAGAACAAGACCACCGCACTTCTGCTCCACGCCTCTGGAGTAGTGCCACCATGGAGGACGGAATCGAAGAGCTTCTGAAGGACTTCACGTACCGGAACAGTTTGCCGTCCTCTAAATATCTAAAATTTCGCAAAAAGGTGCCTCTCATGCAGGTAACCTCATCGAGTTTGTATTTCAAAATTGACCATATTTTTTTTATTTTATTGCTGCTAAAAGACTGATTTTTTATATATTTACTTATATATTTATATTGCTGCTTTTTTTTACTGCTCGAAATTTTTTGCACTTATATAAGGCTATATTTAAACATCTTTAACTTACTTTTTACAATTTTAACATAAATACATAACATAATTTAACTTCTGACACAAATCGCGCTTCCTTTCAAATATACTCTTTGTAATAACCCTGCTATAAATGAACTTTTTTTGATCAGCGAAAATTTAAATTTTAGTAAATACTATTAGATAAAGTTATAAAAGGCAGGCGCCGTTCATGAGTCATGACTTTATGGTAAGCTCAGGGGTTAAAAACCGACATGGACGCCGTTTTCCGAAACAGTAAGCATGTAGACAATAGGGTGTGTTATCGTACAATACTTATCACGTTAAGTATTGGAGGGTCCCTTCACATGCACTAGCCACGTTCGAAAAGGGAATGAAAAGCAATTTTTGAATGTAAAATGAAATATGGGTTTCCTAATTATACTATTTTTAAAATTGTGGTGACAAACGAAATTACATCTCAGAGTGAATGGATCAGTCCTGCATCCATTTTTTAATTAAAATTGTTTGTAACTGTTTACACACATAAGTAGTGAAGCTTCTTTACGACATTCTTATTTTTTTATGGGATAGGATGACAAACGAGCACATAGTCCACCTGATGGTAAGTGGTTGCTGTGGCCCATAGACATCTACATCTATCCTCGATTACGAATCAAACTGCAGATGCGTTGTCATCCGTTAGGACTTAGGTGAAATGCCTGGTTTCCAGTAAAAAGGGTCTCCAGTTCTCTACACTTACCATACGAAACACAGCAGCATTAAGCTACTATTTAACGCTGGTATTCTGTGAGAGCGTGGTCCTTCTCCGGTCGAGTCCACCCATTCGTGTTACAACTATACTACTAATATAACTGCAGCATGGATCTACCACGTAAAAAATTATTTTAAGTTATTTTAGGTTAAATAATAGTATATATATATATATATATATATATATATATATATATATATATATATATATATATATATATATATATATATATATATATATATATATATATGTTGTTTCAAAAATATTACGAATGCGTTGTCGTCTCTGAGGACTTAGATGGAGTGCGTCACAACCTATATTTATACTGACTGACTATATGACTCAGACTGTAACACAACAGACGGTGTAATTTGGCTGCAGGTATGGATAAGAGGGTGGTGCAGGTTGATTTTTAAGGTGGTAATGGAGTCTTACCAACTAGTAGATACATAATCACGAAGAACCTTTTTTGCTGGAAACGAGGCATTCCATATTATGCCTCAGGAGTGACAATGCATCTGCTTTTTGATTTTTAATCGAGGATAAATATAGATGGGCCACAGCATCCACTTACTATCAGGTGGACTGTGTGCTCGTTTGTCACGCTTATTCCGTATTTAAAAAAAACGTTCTTTGTTTGTTTTAAAAGACAAAAGTATGTATTATATATAAGTACTTTTTATTTATCTGTAAAGGGTGACAAATGAGCACATAGTCTATCTCATAGTAAAAGCTGTGGCCGAAAGACAAAGCAATTCTCACTATTTACTACGTCACTAATACCATCTAATATAAGCTCCTCGTTACAAGTAAACCATAAGAAATAGCAGCTTTAATATTAATTTTAATAAGAACTACTTCGCCTATATCCGCTCTTCCGCCGTTGGTAATTCTTATCAATTTTAATATAAGGGATTTTCGCATAGTAACGCCTGATTCTATGAATTTGCAGCTTTATAGTTTGTCATACTCACTTGTATAAAAATATTTTGAGCCAACTTCAATAAAGGATTACAATACGACTGTATTTTTTTGTGTATTCATACTACGCGATATCTTTCGCATTGAGAGCTGATAGTAGCGATCAATTTTTATTAAGTAGATTTTCAGGGATAGTCCTATATAAATTTGGAGGAAAAATCACAAGGTGGCAAATTAGGGTATAAATGATTTTGTTTAAATATTTGACGGCATTGAAATAACTTTTAATATAAAACGAAAGATTTCTATGGAGTAAACTAAATAAAATATTTTCACATTTTGGTTTCGGATTTCTGATTCTTTTATGCAAAATGTCTTAGCAACAAGTTCATAAAGCCATAAAGTCAACATTACACCATACAACAATATGTTTTTTTTAAATGCCATAATTCTGTTTGGTGTCGTAGACTCTACTACCATATATTTTAATCCTATGGGTTTCGTAGGAGCCGATAGAAGGAATCTGAAACAAGACATGGTCACCATCTTCATGTGAAGAGCTCAATCAAAGAGTTAAATCTGTGATTTCTAAGACGTCATAGTTGACAACCTGTCAATTGTGGCTAATATGGAAAATATGGCTTTCTTCTCTATATATTGTCTCGTAGGGTGGTTTCTATGGAGCGCTATTCATGACTGGACTTTTAATGAGCTTTAATAAAACAACGAAAACTTTCTAGGAAAAAAATGTTAACCATTAACTATTTTAATCCATTTTAATATATCCAACAAAGTAAAATGAAACTAAAATAAATATATTCATTTTTCGACGTTTGAAATATACATTTTTGATTTGTCAAAAATATTTTAATATCTACATCAACACTCATATATTATGTCAAGCATTTATTATTCTTTAAATTTTGAAGTAGTTATGCAAATATTAAAAATCGGTACTTACAAGCATCCAAGTCAAAAGTCTATTTTAGCAGGGAGTCCACCATTGTGGTATCTCTCCCTTATTTCCGAATCATCCATCCACACCCCTATTATTCAGTCGAGACCGTGCTCTTGCCCCGGAAAGAGCGTTCGCGTACGAACATTTTGCCAAACTTTTGTGCTAAAGTATCGTACTTTTGTAGTAAGACTTTTACAAACAACTTGTGGCGTTACTTTTGTCACTACGTGTTCAATTGTACTGATCGTCATCTTGTTTTGGGTATGTTTTTGCTTAATTTATTATATATTCATTTTAAAGAGTAAAATAATGCATTGTTTACCATTATTGTATAAACGTTATTTTATTTAGGTATGTACTTTAGTGTTTATAATTTTTTTACTGTAGTGTTGTATAGGAGTTAATAACATGATAAATAAAAATAGATTTTAAATCGATCAAATATTAATTAGATTTTTTAGGTTGTATCCATTAAGTTAAAAGTTCAATTATAATTGACATTTTTAATAAAATATTTATTTTGAGTTTAAAATAAACAAACATGGTTGTAATGTACATTACATACATACAATTTGGGAATGAAGTGATTGCTACCAAACTATTTCAATTTTTTTATTAATAAATAATGAAACGTAAGAGCGATAATGGTAAGCGTTATTTGTAATCCTTATTAAATAAAAAGTTCCTATTTCTAACGTTAAAAGTTAACGTTCTAAGTATTTAAAAACTATTTAATGATATGTGATTTTTTTAATTTTAGATTTCAGCGTTTTAAAAAGTCGAACTATAAATTATGTAAGAGGATAAATAGTAATGTTTATAGGACATGGAAAGCAGCATTTTCTATTAACAACTTAATAATGATTTAAATATGCAGTTGCGAACTCGCTTGCCAAGCGTGGCAGCTATGGCAAATAATCAGCTGTGGGCTTTATACTGTGATGATGATGACTGTAAATAGCAATAAAAATAAAAAAAAGCATGAAAATCAATAAAGTACTAAGGTACTCACTCTAGTCTATATATTAAAGTGATTACTACGCAGAAAATAAACCATATTTTATGCTTTTTATCACTTTTAATCCTAATTTAACCATAGGTGCCGTAAAAGCAACTGAAATATCGGGACTTTTATAGAAGTTGGTTTTAATCGCGATAAAATCGTTAAAATTTGTATTAGTCAATATTAACACTAAAGTCACCGTAATCTGGTAGATGTAATATACCGTTACCGTTATAGACTATCAAAGTCCTCTGCTGAGCATAGGCCTCCCCCATAGATTGCCTCGTAGGGGGGATATTTGCCATAGGTAGCAGCTTGGCAAGCGAATTGGCAACTGCAGTTTTTTTTTCGTTACTAGGAAGACGCTGCTGCCCATGTATTGTTTCCTCCCGTTGCTTCTTACGACACTCAAGGACGATATGGGTTAGTGAATATTCTACACCCACACATACTGGTGTAGATATTTATATACCATCTATAATTTAAATTATGTTCGATTTTTTAAAGTATTTAAGCGAGGTCTGACAGTAGAGTTTCCCCTTTGTTTTTAATGAAGTCAATTTTTTTTTGTTATAGAATTATTGTGCGACTACATATTAAACGTGCTGTGGCTTGTCAAATGGTAGAATCACTTTAGGTAGCGGTTACAATGCCTGCAAGGGATAATTATTACATGTTTGTATTTCCTACAAAAATACGCATTTGTTTGTTTTCTTTGTGTTACCTCCACGTAACCGGGAATTTTCATATAGTGGTTATTTGCATCAAACTAATAATTATCATTACCATTACAAACTATAATATTACACTGATGATCATGGGCTTACTTCGTAGGTTGCGTCATAAGGGGAATATTTAACATAGTTGCTGCTCTTGGCAAGCAAGTTGGCAACAGCAGTTTGTTACTTTTTTCAGCTGTTATCAGGAAGGTTTGCAGTCTATCAGCTTCCCTCTACCACCGATATACACGGTTAACTATATAACATAAAAAACATATCGATATGTTGACAATATTATTATAATAATTCATATTTAAATTTAAAAAAAAAACAATAGCAGTCACTCCCATATTCAAATTGACCACTCCAACTAAATATTAGTGCTTAAATGCTTGTCCATCAATAGTCTAATGTCGGATTCGAATCCATGACTTTCGTGTTCACACCCTTCACTATTAGGCTACTGTCGCGTCTTTTAATACTTTAGCAAAGTATTTTTAATCATAATGAGATTCAATTTAATTTACATTTTATCTAAAACACTACTCTCCGACGTTTTATATATTGAAACTAAGTCAGAATTTTTTTCTTTTACAATATAATATATTACAATATAATAATAATATAATATATCGTTAAATAATGTTTCGCAAATATGAAATACGAATTAACTGATACAGAGGCGATTTTTATAAATATGGCCCTATAAAGAACAAAAAAAGGTATGTAACAAAACTGGGATAAGTATTTTAATTCACCATTATACGACTACGGAATTGTCCTCATAAAAAGAATTCATTATTCCTACCACGTAAGAGAATTAAATTTTCCGCCGAACTCTAACGCGCAGCCTAAAGCCTATTTTTTATTTGATACTTGATTCTTCTTCTCTTTTCACGTTTTTGTTTTGGTGAGCAATAAATATACATAACAGGAGTGTGATAACTTGTTATAATTACTGATAAAACAAATTTTAAGACAAACAAGTTTTTTATAGGCTAAACTACTTTTTTCTAAGCCCGAAATGAGCAACTAGATGTCCACAGCAATTTAGGGTGCGTTGAAAATATGCCTTCAGTCTGGAATTTAAAAGTTTGTTAGATTCAAGTGCATTGATCACTTTTTACTTCTAATCCTCGTCGTCAAGTCTATTCCTTATCCCTTAAATTCGCTGTGTTGCATAATTGCAACAAATTCATTCAAACGGTTTTGAACAAAATTTCTGAACAAAATTTAATTTTTTAACGAATATTAACTAAGACTATGGTCTCCTTCACAACTTATTGATAGTTGATTTGTCACTGTCATTCAAATTTTTTAATTATTGTCAGTTTACTGTGGGTTTTCGTGGACGCCAAAAACAGTGATTATTCTCCAATTAGTTTTTGTTATTTCTCAAACTTTTCCAAGGTAAGTTGAAATTATTTTATTACAATTTGATAGTGTATATGTTACTGTAAAAAGGATTTATATCAGTATTTAAAAAAAATAAAAAAAATCTGCAAATATGAAGTAAATTAATTTTGTTGCATATATGCAACATTGCGCATTCATACATATTTCAAAGAGTTATTGAGAATACAGTTTATCGATTTTATTTCAATATTAAATCTAATTAGTAACTGTTTTGTTTGTTTGTTTGTTAAGTACGTTGATGCGGCTATCAGATCGGCACATAGAAGCATACTTAAGTACTTTGATGACCTAGAAGATGGCATAGAAACATCTGATGAAGAAGAACTGGATGAAGAGAGGCATTAGAGGAATCATTTGGATTTGCTTCAAGATTTCGGCCTTTGTTAGATGTCCTTAGTGACAGATTTGAGACAGTTCCTTTAGAACAACGGGTTTCTATTGATGTCAGCAAATGTATGCTATCAAAATGAGTCATTACATAAAGCAGTATTTATCAAATAATCCCCACAAATGGAGCTTCAAATTATCTTTAATTTGTAGCATTTATGGTTTTGTGTGTGCAATTTGAAGTATATTGTGGTTTTGAAAAGCTCAAGTTACTTCCTGGTGAACCGGATTTGGGGGCTACAGGCAACATGGTGGTTATATTGGCAAGGATTGTTCCTAGGCATGCTAACCATATCATTTATTTCGACTAATATTATAGATCTATTCCTTTAGCAATTTATTTATCAAAGGTAGGAATACGGTAACAATAAAAAATAGTAACAATAAAAAAACTGCCTGATAAAAAAGCCATTATGGAGAAGAACATCCCTCGAGGCCACTTTGTGGAAACAGTGGTAAACATAGATGTAGTTGATTTGAGTGCGTTAGTCTGGAAAGACAATAAACCAGTAACTTTGCTATCGTCTTACGCTGGAGCATTACCAGTCGGTACCACTATTAGGTATGACCAAATGATGTAACCAAAATACAAAATTACTAAATTTGTGTAACTTTAGGCTTGAACAAGCCAATACCGTGTGCAATCTTGGTAGTCAGTAAATATGTCAAGGTGAAGCCAAGGCGGCCAAGCTCTCTTTCCTTAGAAGCGTAGCTTCGGATGAAGAAGAAGAGGAGGTTAACACAACCAGTGCCACTCAAAGATATTCGACGAGATTGCACAGGGCATTGGCAAATATTTGGTAACCGAACTAGATGCAAGTATCCCTGTAATTGTTAAAGGGCTATATTACTAAATACAAAAAATGTAAGTTGAGTCTATGTTATAATAAAGGAAATAACTGTTTTTATAAATTTCACAATGAATAAAACATTAAAAAGTTGTAAAAATCGTTTTTATTTGATCTGCCTGAAGCTATAGTTCCCATACATTGGGATACTTGGTGAACGCGCAATGTTGCAGATATGCAACAAACAATTTTTTTTAATTTTTGGGACCTAACTTATTTACAATTTTTTTTAAATATTTTTTCCGTATTTTAGAGAGTTTATAGATATCATTTACATTTTTTCCGTTAAAATATAAAAAATCGCGAATTTAAGGGTTAACTTACTATCCGTCAAGCTGGGCGGATCATACTACTATTCTTGCCGCGGTTGTTACCTTTGCCGATGTCCGCCTACCGGTACCAGATCTTGAACCATGTTTTAAAACCGAAGGCGCCTAGATTGAAAAACACTAACTATACCACTGAGTCAACTGTGTCAACGGACATAACTGTCCTAATTTCATATATTTGAGAACTCAATGTTCCGGATGCCAAATTTAAAGAAGGCTGTCAAGTTACAAAAAGGGAAATTCTTTAGTTATACTTGTTTCGATCGCATTTAAGTGGAAGATTCTTTGCGCAACGGTCTACTCGTATCTACCTGAAGAGATTTCTTGGTATATCATCAATGATGTTGAAATAAATCTCTCTTGACCCCTATTATGCATAGATATTTCCCCATGAATTAAGTGTGCAGCCGGTTCCCAAAAGAGGCAACCTTGCTGATGCAGTTAATTACCGACAAATCTCAACAATATCTACTATCGCTGTTTGAAAACCCACGTAAAAATACCTAACGTCGGTCCTCATGTAGTCGATAGTAAGTGTGTTGTAAGTAAGATATATTTATATGCATTTTAAATTTCGTAGCTGATGTTTTTATTATTCGTCACGTGAGCTTTTATAACCTGTGTATTTAAAAATAAAATATTTATTCTTAACTTTCCTTCCTTGAAATTTAAGACTTCTGACTAAATGAAAGACGAAGGTGATTTATACTATAAAATAAAAGGTATTAACAATTTTATACATTGTGAAACATAAAGAGCCTCTGTTGCTTCAATTTAAAGTAAAAATTTCGTCGCTTTAATAAACGATAGTGTAGTAGAAGGCGGGGAATTTTACAGAGATTTTTAAAGGAATTTCATTATAAGTAGTCTTCCCGGAAACACGATCTCAACTCCAATTAGTGTCGTTCGTATATTAGATCGGAGGATTTAGCGTGAGGACACTTTTACAATATTGAAGATTTTTTACATTCATTATAAAAACATTCCAACTCATTCGTCTCATTTTTTTGAATAAAGAAGTTTATAATTAGTATCAAGTTTAAACTAGAGAGCCCGAGACCGTCATTTTTATAGGATAAAGGTGATTAACGATCACACAGTCCACCTGATGGTAATTGGTCGCTGTGGCCCATAAACCTCTATATACATCGTCGATTACGAATCAAAGCGCAGATGCGTTGTCACCTGTGAGGACTAAGATGGAATGCTTCGTTTCCAGTAAAAAAGTGTCTCCGGATCTTTACACTCACCATACGAAACACAGTATTAAGCAGTATTAAGCTACTATTTTACGCTAGTATTCTGTGAGAGCGTGGTCCCTCCCCGGTCTAGCCAACCTATTCGTGCTACAACCTGCCGCATGGCTCTATGAAGTGCAATATTTTTACATAATTGATCATCATAGTCATCAATAAATAGAGTTATTGGCCAAACTTTGTACGTGGTAGAGCCATGCTGCAGTTATATTAGTAGTATAGTTGTAGCACGAATGGGTCGGCTCGACCGGGGAAAGACCACGCTCTCACAGAATACCAGCGTGAAATAGTAGCTTAATGCTGCTGTATTTCGTATGTTGAGTGTAGAGAACCGGAGACCCTTTTTACTGGAAACGAGGCATTCTATCTCAGTCCTTACGGGTAACAACGCATCTGCATTTTGATCTTTAATGGAGGATAGAGCAACCACTTACCATCAGGTGGAATGTGTGCTCGTTTGTCACCCTATTCTATAAAAAAAATTGACCTCTCCTGTTACAATTAGAGTTTACATTAACCGTCACGCTATGAAGACAGATTAACGATGCCAGCAGCAGATGACCGATCTTTTGACGCTGTTACCCGTCGCTGGTACTCTTTCACCACCAACACACGCTTAAAAAGTCTACAAATCCTGGTAGTATTAAAATCATATGTATTAGCTCTACACTAATTAAAACTGAGTTAATAATAAAATCAATTCTTAAAAAAATCTTCAAAATCATTATATTGAGTGACTATATTTTAAGAGATGCAGGTAGGCAGTACTGTACCGTGTGGCATTCTTTGATTAGCTGTCGTAACAATAATAATATTAAATAATATAAAAAAATTGTATAGTAATTATTGCGTCAAGTATTTACGCAATACTCAATCATTTACGCCATATTATTATAATCGAATCCAACATAATTATTATAATTTATAGGTTAAATATCTTCATTGCTTATCAAAAAAAAAGCAGTATTAAAAATCGTATTTATTGACTAAACCCGCGCAAATTATGGTGAAGTTAACTAACTTGTACCAAATAGTTTCGCGCATCAATCAAATTTTATCCCGCTCATAAATACTTCACAACTAATTACTTTAATCGGGATAGGCGCTTGCTAAAGCTAATGCTCGAATGTAAGTTACGAAACTTTGTGAAGTAACCAGAAATTAATTTACCTAAAAGCTGTAAGGGTGAGATAGGATAATATTTAATATTTTGAGGGAGTAAAATCAATAAGCAATGGGTATACTAATAATGTATTACGCATTTAAAAATGGAGGTGGTTTTACACGCGGTAGGGCCATGTTGTAGCTATATTATTGTAGTTATACATTAACAGCTAAAATCATAAAATATACAGATTTCTTGACATTTTTTACAAAGCACGTGGATGGGAAGTGAAGAAACGTATTAATTTTTACGTCTTAGTTTTTACATCTCATTACTGAGAGACATTAAGTTCAAGGAAAAGCCCGCCGAGTTCTAATGCGTGTTGCGGTTTTACATGTTCACGTATGTCCAAAGATCTGGGATTTATAGGTGTTATATGTCCTAGTTTTGTGTAAAACTTACACCAAAAAAGAATGTGCTAACTGTGACTCGACTATCATGTCGTAAAAGGTGACCAATGGGATATTGGGGTTGTGATATTGCAGGTGATGAGCTTTGCTACGCCAAAAGAGCATGATTTTAACACTGATTTACAATCAACGATAACTGCAGCGTGGCTCCATCACATTTAAAAGTATCTATAGGGAAAGATGTTTTGATTCATTTCTTATTTGTAAAATACACTATTTTTGGGATATTATTAATTTTACACTCATTCATAGACTAATTTACGGATTTTTATGCTTCTCATAATATTTACCTGCCATGCTTGGCAGGGCATAGTAGCTTCAGCAGTATTTTATTATTTTGAGTTGATATCAAAAAGATGCTGCGACCCGTCTCGTGTTTTAATTAACTCTTTTGTTTTGTTACGACAACCACTGGTTAACAATAATATCGTGTAATGAATTCTCATACAATATCATTAGTTAGTCATTGTGTAAGGTCTCTTAAAATGTATTTTTATTTATTCACTTCTATCAGTTTTTTTAATCCGACAGAGGATTTCATTATCAAAAGACATATTAAGCAACTCAAGGGCTTATCTCCAAAAGAGCATGAAGAACACTGTGCTTACAGGATTAATGTTCTGAGTTGCCAAAGAGGATCTTAAGGTTTCTCGACATAAATTGTTTTGAATTGTTTAGCCTATTTTCGCATGAAAGTGTGAAAGGCTTGAGACAATATTTGTAAACCAAATATAATAAGGTATGTTACTGCTATTCAAAATATTATAAAATTATATAGTTTAAATTTCAACTTTCGTTGTGACATAAAATATACGACTTATTTTAATTTTTTCCAAGTATTTATGGAATTAATTATTTTACTAACTCTCTCTCCCACACGCACCCTCTCTCTCTCTCTCTCTCTCTCTCTCTTTGTGGTTTCTCATAGCTAATGATGGAACGTTTTATCGCTTGTAATTATACAGGCACTCTATACTGTTTAAAATAGTATAGAGCACGCACTGTTTTTGCCGGTAGAAATAGGTAAGAGGGTGGTATCCACCCAAAAGGATTACTAGCCAGATATAGAGGCCTACCACCTATTAGAAATATGTCTCTGTATATTTTTGTCTCTGAATTTGTACACTATTTGATTTAACGCACATAAACATAGGTACCAAACGCCAACTACTACAAACCCAAATACCAAACGCGTTATAGCAATGTAAAGTATGAAAATAAAACATCATAAACATTGTAAAGTTTGAAAAGAAACTTGTCTAGAAAAAAAATACTTAATACTAAAGTACACATAAAGAATTACAATGAACTATTTAAAGATTTTCAAGAGCCCTACTTATATCAATACAAAAACATTGTAATAATAAAATTCTAAAGTATATTTTATTGTTGACTGCGTGTAAGGCAATAAAATCATAACACAAACAAAAATGACTTAAAGTATAATGATTTCGTTCTATTATGTAAAACTGAATACTTATATTATAACTTATTTCAAGACGGAAAAGGTCTGGTACATTTCAAGTGAAAAAAATAAAAACAAAAAGAAATGACGAACTTGATTCTCGATCCTCCTTCTTCACTTCGAGTCTTTTCAAATGAAATTGTCAAAAACCTTTTTAAAACAAAGACAAGGACTCTGAAAGTAAAGTAATAAAAGTCGAAGGTTTATTTTTACTTTGTAAAACTTTTCAGATGAGCAATGATTTAATTGAGAAGGTGATTATACAAAACGAAAAAAAAATTAAATAGAATTTAATAAAGGGACTCTTTTATTACGGTCACTTGTAATTGAATAAGGATAACATGTAGTAATTATGACATTGGATATAATATGACGGCCAAAATATTAGATGAATTTTTGGGATTTTTTTAAAATTATTTTCTATGAAATACTGTTCTTAGTAATGTTACTGATACAGCTCTTAACACAGAGACTGTCATGTATATCTACAAATTCTTCATTTAAACCGTAGCTTGCCATAATTTTTTTTACGAATTTGAATGCTGAATTATTATTACGTGCCCTGCTTCGGACGAAGCATCTTGATTACACGAGGAAAATCATATATCTGACATAACTACCTGACTCATAAAAATCGACCTACACTTACGTAAAAACTTAAACTTGATCTTTAACTTTTCTCCTAAAGACAGCAGAAAGAGAAAGGTATGAAGATAACCTAAAATAAAATAATAGAAAAAACCTAATTTAAGTAAGTACGTTTATTAAAGATTACTTAAATTAAGTATCGATATATAAGGCCACTGATGTTGGTTCGATTTGGTTGACCCTTGCACTTGTCATTTGGAAGCTAATTGTAAGTTTGATTTTTTTTTTGTAAAAATTGGAAAGAAAATGTTGCTTATTATGCAATTACCCGTTACGTTGAACAAAGTTGTTTTGGAGTCCAATTTTATAGAATGTACGAACGTAATACACGCACAAGTACGAAGTCATACTTTAAAATTTTAAAATCTACCTCTTTGGATCTCAAAACTTGGAGATATTATACAAAAATGTTGCCTTCTAAAAATCGGGTCAATTTTATGACTTTCTATTTAAAAAAATTTTGAATAATTTTGTTTGAGTCAAAGTTATTCAAACATATGCAGGTTTAAAATATAAAGTTGATTCAAGAAGGTTTGCGTTATGTTTGTTTTTTGACAAATCTTGCTTAAATATAAGACGATATACAAGATTTACGAATATGGTGGAGATTCAGAAATCCTCGTTTGGGTGGATATCTAGAAGTCCGAACGAACTGACGTGATGTTTAAATTTAAAATTTATGATTTTTTTAAAAATCTGATTTTCGTACGTAATAAAAAGGACGAAATTAATAAGAAGAAATATCATTGCATAGATCTGCGCGAAATGGTTTATTTCTGCTTATATGATGTTTGATAAGACATCCATTTACTCTCAATGTGGTAATAATTTGTCTTGGCGATACTTATTAAAGTCTTGCCTTAGCATACTTGTCAGTTAGATCATCTCCCGACTTGTATCCTATTACACATTTTAGTAACATGTTTTATAAATAGATTTGCTGAATAAAAGCGCTTTATTATTAATATAAAAATAAAAAGTAATGACCTATTAACAAGAACTTAGACAATATTTTGATATGACTGCGAATATCAGTCGGTACCAATGTTTTTGCAAAATTATACATTTTTGATTTTCATGTCTGGTTGTATATAGAGTACAAATTTGAGGTTTTGACTATACATCTTAAACTAATTCATTGTTGCCTGATATTTTTGCATCGATTATAGTTAGGTCAGAATGAGTGAATGCATAATTTTTTTAACGGTCAACGAGTACAGTGGCTTAGCGTTTGCAAAAACGCAGGTTCGAATCCTGCACATTTATTGTTCAGTGTCTAAATAATTTTTCGTGTACCATTTATGTATTTAAAATGTCTCAACCTTACTAGGACAAATACTAGTCTGAGGGGTAATATTTAAAAAAAAATACAGGCATCACAATATTATCTCAATTAAACCAACAACCACAATAGTTCATTGATAAAAAATTATTAGTATGATCGACAACACAATATAATATTGTAGTATTTTTTAATCTTAAAACAAAATATAATAATGTGTTTTTGCTGTGTTTCAGGTAAATGAAAACACTCGATATGGAGCTAGTTGTTAAATATTTACTCTTAACTCTGGCATTGACTTCTGTTCATATATCGCACACCGAGAGTCGGCTTAATGAAAAACGTAGAGACAAAAATGATAGACGAAATCATTCTATAAAAGTTATGGATAATTTGTGCGAAATCGCGAATAGAGAATCTAAAGTACATTGTTACTGTGAAAGTACTGAAATAAATGCTGCCACTAGAGCCGATTGCTGGGTGTTCAATGGTGGCATTAATGAAAGTGATCCAATATGGGCTAGCTTTAATTCTCAACAGAATTTGGAGAGACTCACTTTTAACATCAGATCGGATGGAGCTCTGACATTCATTCCTTTACTAGTGATTAAACGCCTTAAGAGATTGCAAAAACTGTATATACACTATGCAACATTTAACAAAATAGAAAAAAGAACTTTCACAAATATGACGACTATAAAAGAAATAACCTTAACGAATAACAAAATTACAGAATTAGACTTATTTTCATTCACAGCACTTCCGTCACTAGTAAATTTGACAATAAAAGAAAATAAAATAATCGAGATACAAAGAGATGTTTTTGTTGATTTACCGAGTTTAAAATATCTAGATTTGTCATTCAATAATATTAATATGGCCCATGATGGATGTTTTGAACATCTGGTAATACTTAACGAACTACAATTGGAGGCGAATTCACTTGCTGTTATCACCAGAGGTACTTTCCGTGGACTTGCTAATTTGACAAGATTGGATTTAAGATCAAACAAGCTTTCAATGATCGGCGATTTAACGTTCACAGAATTGTGGAATTTGAATGAGCTTCTTTTAGATAACAATGAATTGAAATATCTATCTGAAAGAGCATTTGACGGGCTCGCTTTGCTTGAGAAATTATCTATGACCGGTAATCAATTGCAATGTATTAATGAAGGTCTATTGGAAGGTATTCGAGGCCTCAAGTTATTAGATTTAAGAAATAATCAACTGGAAACTTTTTCTTTAGATACAGTCAAACCAATTTTAGAAAATTTGAAGAATACAATTTCGGTCCTGTACTTGAGCGGTAAGTTTTTTTTTTCTAATATATGAAGCAGATCTCTAAGATAAAATACGATATATAAAAGAGCCCTTTCGGTAAAACTTCTATTCTTACTTTGTCTTTAGATTTAAGAAACAAATGCAACATGGTAATAAGAAAAGAATAATTACTAAGAAATTCAAATATTTTGTAATCTAATTATTTTATGTACTCAAGACACGTTATTTAGTCAAACACACATGGGAAGATAAAAAACTATATTTACCTGAACAATGGCGTGCAATTCTCTTTGGGATTTTGATCCCCTACCACCCTACTCAGTTTAAGCGCATTTAATGAGCGTAAAAGTCCCCTACGGCAAGTCAACGATGGATTAATAACATTATTCAATGCTATAAATAGAAATTACAAAGACTTAACAAGCATGCGTTCATAACTATTATATTACTATTATTGTATTAGTTATGTTTGTTGTATGTACTCGTAATATTGGTTGTCGAAGATAATAAAAAAAAATATTTTGTTTAAAATAGAATATGATTTAAATTCAACATTATTTTTTCTTATTACAGGTAACAAATTTAAGTGTGATTGCCGACTAAGTTGGATTCAGTCTCTTCAAAATGAAACTAAGAGTGAACCTGTTAGATTAGCTTTAAGTGGAGTAACTTGTACTTTTGCTGAACAATCAAATTCGCATCGTGAATTGAAAGCGAACACTAATGACGAAACATTAGACAAAGTTGAAGATGTGTTTGAAATCGGTACAAACAGTAACCTTTTGCAACAAAATTACGAAGAATCTTATGAGGATAATTCGGCATATAAGTTTGATAGAACAGAAAAACCAGTTATAGATGAATTAATATTAGTAGACATACCTATTGAATCTTTACCCTGTTCCGGTGAAACACTGCTTAAAAATGAAGATTCGCTAATGTTGTCGTCCAAAGATGAAAGTTATTGGCTGCAAAGTTCAAGTTCAAGAAACAATTTAAATTATGCTGTCACATTAGCGTTGATTGTATTATCAAAACTTTACTTGAATTTCTAAAATGTTTGTATTATATCAATAGATAAAATTTGAAACTATGTTTGAATGTGTATAAAGTTATTTTATAAGGGAATCTATGTTATGTTTAGTAAAATCAACCTTTAACTAAACATAACATAGATTTAACCGTTTTAAATCTTGATTTTATTAGATATATTTATTGTTATATAATGAAATAGTGTAACAAAAAGAGTTAAAAACTGCATATTCTAAGCATTTAACAATTGCGAAATTTATGCATATAATTTGAATATAAACTCCACAAAATTATGTTTTAAAAATATATGAAGATACATGAGATGGACATGTAACTTTATGGTATTGTTTATAGTATATATTTTACACGGTATAGCTCAGAACTAATCTTACTATAAATAAGTTTTTTTTTTTTAATTCTTTTTTTTTAATTAAGGGACTTAGGTTATTTTTAACATCCCCAGTCAGTCAGTCCCATTGTACCTTGTAACTAAATAACACACTATAATTTCTTAAATTATTTACACAAAATATTAACTAAATTACATACCATTTGAGCAGCATTAGACAATGGTTCAGACAGAATGCTTTGATATTCCCCTAGGTTTCAAATTTTAATATCAGTTTTGGCAACTAATAGTTTCCTTTCATGATGATTTTTGGAACATTCCGCCAGCAAGTGTTGTACATCTTCTATTGTTTTGCATGTATCGCAATTTGGAGATTGTTTCTTTTTCATCATGAAAGCAAACTTGTTACACGGAATGTGTCCGGAACGAAGTTGCATTGTTAATACAATATATTTTCTATTCAACAGACATTGATTAAACCAAGGCACTTTCGGAGGCTGACTCTGGATGGTTTTGTACCAAATCCCTTTTCCTTGCGATCTTTTATCAAAATATTCTTTCCAAATTGTATAACATTTCTCTTTATATTTAATTAAAATTTCTGAATAATCAGGATAAATATTACATTCTCTTCCTTGGGTGATTGCCAATTTCGCCAGCTTATCAGCCTCCTCATTGCCCTGTAAACCGATGTGAGACGGTACCCACTGCAATACTAACTCACGGTTTTTAAATTGAAGTTTCAATATTCCATTTAATATCGAATATGCTTTCGATACACCTCTGAGACCAGAGACGCATTGAGCATTATGTTCAAGAGCACTCTTGCTATCAGTTAGAATGACTGTTTTTTGAAAATTTGTTGTACCAGCATATAATAGGACGACATTTATAGCAATTAATTCAGCTGACATTATCGTAAAATTATTAGGAATTTTAATTTTACTTTTATTACCCAGCAATAAGTCGTAATAAGCGGTACCTACACCATATTTATATTTGGATCCATCACATAAAATTTTGTGCCATCCGAAATAATTAACATTTAATTCATTTATTACATTCGACTTTAAAGTATTTATCTCCTGACATCTTTTAGAACCTCTGATACAATTTAAGTCCTGTTTAATTACGTTTTTAACATTGATACTTGATACCCAAGTATTTAAAGAGAACACATCTAGTGGATCCAAAGAATACACACTATTATTATTAAATTGTTCTAATGTAATTGCTAGAAGTGGTTTCTTTTTATTTTGCCAGTACCTGTCTTGACAGAATAAGCTGAGTTCTGTCAATAGTTTAAATAGTAGTATTATTAGTTCTAGATTTACCTTTCAGACAATATTTTTATGCTAAAAATTTTCTTCTAATATATAGAGGCGTTATATTTAATTCACTTTCCATAACGTGTAATGGTGTACTTTTGATAAAACCTCCTATAATACGAAGTGCTTGATTTTGGATTTTATCTAATTTACAAATGTTATAAAAATAGTTTTATCTAATTTACATATCATATAAAAATAGCCGAAATCAATTCTGCTTCTTATAAGTGATAAGTATAACCTACGTAACTGCTGCGGATGGATACCCCAACCATGCCCTGTTAATACTTTTAATATATTTACAAAATTTAATATCTTTTGGCTAATTTCATTAATGTGTTTAGACCATCTTAATGATCGGTCCAACCAAATACCCAAATATCGCATTTTGTATGTCTCAACTTTTCTCTTTCCATATATGTAGTTCTAATTTAATTTTCTGACGTCTAAAACCTGTACTAAAATGATAAGCTTAGTCTTGGCGATGGAAATATCTAAGCCAATTTTATTAAGTGAAGTAATTATAAAGTTTAAAGCATTCTCAGAATACTATTAATAAGTGAAACTTCAAAATTTCCTTTTTTTTTGCAAGTATTTCTAAAATAAATGTTTTTACCAAAGATTATCTCTCTACTACTAAAATGATTAAATCTGATGAATTTGACTGAACTTACTCATATTCTTAGATTAGTGGTAAGTTTAAACCTTTGCCGTTAAAATGTAGCTGTGTATATTTATTCAATTTCTAGTTACAAGGCTCTCTTAGTGGTGACAGTACTTAAAACCAAGAAAGAATAGTCCCACATAATATTAGTATATACTGACGGATTTCTATTCACGAAATTATTGAATAATTTTCCGTGATGCTGGCTTTCTCGCAATGTTTTCTTTTACCATTGAATATGTAATAATTCAACACCACTATATATGATTAACAAATGCAGTTATACTATTTCATTTAGTTAATCTTCCCTTTACAATTCCACTTTTGAACCAAGGTTCAAGGAACATACATAAACATAAACACTCACGCCTGTCACCCAGAGGGGTAGGCAGAGACTACGGACTTCCATTTGGCACGATCCTGACATACCTCTTTCGCCTCCTTTACATCCATATATCTACGCATACATGCTCGTCGGTTAAGGGTACTTCTAACGTGGCCCATTTTCAAAATATCGCCAATTTGGTCGATAAACTTTTTTCTAGGGCGTCCCTTTCCGACTCGGCCATTCACATCTGCCATATAAATTTGCTTTGTCACTCTTTCCTCATTCATTCTTTCTACGTGACCAAACCACCGAAGCATTCCTTTCTTAATCCTGGTCACAACATCATCTTGCATACCACATTTATCTCTTATCACGCAATTTCTCACCCTGTCATTCAGATTAAACCCTAGCATATTCCTTAAAGACCGCATTTCTACAGCATTTATTCTACTTTCGTGCTTCTTCTGCCACACCCAGCTTTCACTACCATACATTAAAGTAGGGACTAACACAGCATTATGAATTACCATACGTGCCTGTTTAGACACATTCTGGTTCTTCATAATAGAGTTTAGTGCCCCATTCACTCTATTCTCTGCATTTACTCGTCGTTCTATTTCCCTATCATATCTACCATCCCTGCTAAATACATATCCCAAATACACAAACTCATCCACTTGCTCAATTAACTCTCCTTCTATTCTTATTTCACATACCGTTTTGCTTTCTTCTCTTTCAAAAACCATCACTTTCGTCTTACTTTCGTTCACTTTCATTCCCCTTTTTTTCAATTCCCAGTTCATTAATGTAACCATCATTTGCAACTCTGCCGCCGATGACGCAAGTATGACTTGATCATCGGCATACAAAAGGCATTTGACGGTTAACTCGCCCCTTCTTAACTCACATTCTTCATCTTTCAAAGTTTGCAAACACCGGTCCATAAATAGGTTGAACAGCCTAGGGGAAGCTACACAGCCCTGTCTGACACCTTTTTGGATGCCAAACCAGTCCGAGTAGACCCCATTGATCCTGACACAAGCACTAGAGTCCCTATAAAGAGACCTTAATGCCTGTATCAAACCAGCGCTCAACCCATATGAGTTCAGTGTTTGCCATAACACATTCCTGTCCACTCTGTCATAAGCCTTTTCCAAGTCCATGAACGCACAAAAAACTTTCTGGTTTTTGGCCAAAAACTTCTCCGCAATCATGCGCATGGAAAAGACTTGATCTGTACATCCCATTCCCTTTCTAAAACCCGCTTGCACGTCCCAAATTTTTCCATCAGTTTCTTTCATAACTCTTTCAATTAACACCTTAGCATACAGTTTACCCACAATACTAAGCAAGCTGATACCGCGGTAGTTTTTGCAGTCCTGCTGTGACCCTTTTCCTTTATATATTGGTACTATAACTGCTTTACACCAGTCATCCGGTACCCGTTTTAATTCCCAACATAAATTAAACAAGGTGTACAGCAGGCCTGCCACCACTCCCTCTCCAGCCCTTAGCATCTCGAGTGATACTCTAAAATATCCAGCTGCCTTACCTGCTTTCATGCTTTTCATTGCTTTCATTATTTCATCAACACTTATCTCCATACCCCTTTCCACTTCTTTCGGAATTTCTAGTTCATTTAATTCATACGACTCTTCACTCATAAACACGCTTTCAAAGTATTCCTTCCATCTGTTTAAATTCGAAACTTCATCATTCAGAATACATCCATTCTCGTCTCTTATAGCATTTATTATAGGCTGTTTTGTATTTCCCCTGGCAGTTCTTACGAGTTTCCAGAACATTTTTATGTTAGCCTGGAAATTATCAGATATCCTTCTATCATTCTTATCCGTTCTTTCTTTCTTTTTCCTTTCAACAACTTCTTTTACTCTCTTATTTAGACGTCTAAATTCTGCCTTTTTTCTTTCAATCTCATCATTCATACCAGAAGAATTACCAGCTTTGGTTGCTAGTAAATCTAACCATGCTTTCTTCTTTGATTCAACTTCCACCCGTACCTCATCATCCCACCATAACGTTTTACTTTTCCTTTTATTTGTTCTCTTACTTATACCACATACTTCGGTGGCGGTATCCACCAAACCTTTCTTAATATTATCCCACACAGTATTCAAGTCTAAATCATTCATACACAACTCATTCAAACATCTAATATTTTCTCTCAGTCTACATTTATACTTCTCTATCACATCTTCATCTTGTAACTTCTCTATTCTTATACGCTGTAACGCAGTGGTAGATACAGATGTCCGATGCCGCCAACGCTTGAAAAGACCATTAATTCGACATAAGACCAAGTAATGATCCGTCCCTACGTTGGACCCCCGGTAAACCCTTGTATCTACGACTGCGCTCCTCATTCTTTCATCCACAATTACGAAATCTATCATGCTTCTATCATCACCTCTTTCCCATGTATACATGTGAATCTTCTTATGACGAAAAAAAGTATTCGTCACAAAAAGATTCTTTTCCGAACATACGGTGAGGAGGTCTTCACCATTCTCATTTATACTTTCATCACCAAACGTTCCCAATATCCTTTCATAACCAGACCTCTTCACCCCAACCCTTCCATTAAAGTCTCCTAACATAATAATATTTTCATTTTCCTTACATTTTGTCAACACCATCCTTACCATGTCCCAAAACTGCTCTCGGATGTAAGTGGGCTTAGACATGTCTGGGGCGTATACCCCTAGTAGGAACAGCTTCTTTAAGCCCACTTTCATTCGTATCCATAGCAGTCTCGGGCTTACACATTCATACTCTTTCACACATCGTCCCATTCTTTCTGAAAGGATGAAACCGACTCCCTGGCATGCCCGTTCGGTCTCGCCCACACCAGACCAATACGCGGTATACGTGCCATGTGCAGTGGCATCCTTTCCCTTTCGTTTCGTCTCATTCACACATAACACATCTATTCCTCTGTCATTCATCATTTCGCATACTTCATCCATCTTATCATTCATTCCTCCACATACATTCAGCGTAGCCAGACGGGTTTCCGCAATCCACTTTTCGCCCCTCCGGGAGACAGAACGTGACGGGTGGCGAACCTCGTCGCCGGTTTTTCTCACGGAGATTCTTCGCACCCCTGCCCCATTTAAGGGGCGCCGGAAACTCGGGGCCATTTCTTTTATTTCTTGAGTCATGGTGCGAACAAGGGTTGGTGGTAGATTTTACGCCGCTACCATACGGCGAGGAGCCGAGTCCATTTTATCGGCTTAGTCGCTCGATTAGCACCACCCGGGGGACACGTGTAGGGTGGGCCTAAGGTTAGGTGGTCGAAGCCTACGGACGCGAGCGACTCACCCCCCATCCATACGGCGAGGTTCAAGGAATATCATCAAAAACGGTCCTGAGACACCTGCATCCACTGATTTGCTTCATGTTTTAGCCAGTAGTCTTAGTAGACTATTCGGTCGCCCTACATTTCGCTTACCGGTACGAAGACTGTTCTTTGAGAACCATTCTACTCCATCAGTTTTTGGTTCATCGAACTATATTGCTAGCCCATTGCAACTTCAGCTTACAGATCCGTTGGGTTTTGTCGGTTACATTGATACTAATGCAGAACCAATTTGCCTCTCTCTCTGCTCTCGCCGAATCCTAAGAAAAATTCATGTTTTAAACGTGTTTTCCTCAGGTAAATGCCTTTCAATTACAAGATTTTTGTAGAGCTAAGACAAATTTACTATTAGATTTAACAGGTTTTACTAATATAATGCTATATTATGACTGTAATATTTTTTAGATAATGGGCGCTAATATAATTGAGTAAAACGTTAGAAAAGATATGTTGGAAAAATGTCGCAGTAAGATGAACCCTAGGGATCTAACTATATACCAGAATATCACTATGTTACAAGCACGATCTAGTAATATTAACTGTCTTACTAGACTAATTTAGGGGACTAGTTATACGTTTGTGTCGATCAAGAATGTTAGTCAAAACTAATCTTGACTTATACTTTTTTAATTACTTTTAATTAAGAAGTTAAATTCTTTCAATATTATATTTTATATCATTATAATGTAATATGTAAACCTACTGTCGAAAAATTAACATGAACAACAATATAACAGGAACTGAAGATCCAATTTAAATGTGGCTAATTTAATTAGAGGACTCTTTTTTAATTTTTTCAGCAGCTTTTTATAAGTTGTCTACAGATTCATCTCTTAGGTCCTGAATATTTTTTTCATTGTTATATTAATTGCACAACAGTGGCGATCAGGAAACTTCACCACGTGACGATACTCCACAAATAACATGAACTTCTACACGAGTGTGCTCCTGTACATTCAGTTAACAATTATAATTATTTCACTATATTAGTCTAGTAAGACAATTAAGAACCACTGTCATATAACTATATTACGGTATATAGCCATATCCCTAAGAATATAACTATATCACGGCTTTAATCATTATAATGCGCCAGAAATATGGTGATGTTGGTTAACCTATATGTCAATGAAACTTTAGTCTATGTATATAAGATCGATATAACATAGTAAGTGTGTGCAAGCAAGCCCTTATCCGTTTAAGGTTGTTAATAATTTATTTCAATAAATAGAATGGAAGTAAAGGTGTTTTAGTTTTGTTCCTGTGAGTTATAACTGTAATGTTTTCGCAAACACACGTTTGTACGTGGTGGAATCTTGCTACAGCTATATCAGTAGTATAGTTGTAGCATGAATGGGCCGGCTTGACCGGGGAAAGACCACGCTATTACAGAATAGAAGCGTAAAATATCAGTTTAACGCTGCTGTGTTTCTTATGGTGAGCGAAGAAAAGCGGAGACCTCTTTTACTGGAAACAAGACATTCCCTCTTAGTGCTTACAGGAGACAGCGCATCTGCGTTTTCATTCGTAGTAGAGGATGGATGTAGATTTCTATGGGCCACAGTAACTATTTGCCATCAGGTCAACTGTATGTTCGTTTGTCACCCTTATCCGTTTAGAAAGAACCACCACCATCACACTATCAAAAATCCACTGCTGCTCCCTCGTAGTCTGACCCCATGGGACCATGCCAACTGCAGTTAGAAGCTGGTGCTGCCCATCTCTTGTTTACTATCCTTTTGTCACCTCTTACGACATCTATAGAATGATATGAGGAGTTAATATTCTTAAATTATGAATAGAATGCAGAGCCCAATAGTGCATTTAAATATAAGATATTTTCCGTTCTTATAACAAAATTTTGTCCTACTCGAGTAAGTTTTGATACTAATGGAGGTCGTAAAGTTTATATTGTTTTAAATTAAAGAAAAACAAGATTGTGACGAGGTCTGTGCCCAACAGTAGATTATATAGCTATATTAAGGTTGTAACTTTGTTTTGTATTGTATTAATTTTTATTATATCGTTTGGCAAATATTTCTGTAAGGGTGAAATTGTTCCACTGTAAACCAAACCCTGGTTTTAGTTTAATTGGAATTTGGATTCATAAACTAAAATTTTAGTACTCGTATTATCCAAAATTTTGCACACTAATTGACCGTGAATATTTGAGAAATCCACAAAGATCTTACACGGATACCAGCCACCATGCTCTAACTGCGGTACGGTTTATGACGGCGAGTTAGATCTCATGACCTTTTCTTTAAGACAAGATCGTATAAGTTTGAACATTTTACTCTATAAAAATTCGACCGATTGTAGAGTCATGTGGGAAGAAGATGGTAAAATATCCAAAAATTTGAAGATGAATCTTTGTGAAATAACTTAAATCTTATTTGATCGTATATATATATATATATATATATATATATATATATATATATATATATATATATATATATATATATATACACATATATATAAGCCATTAGATAGCTGGAAACGTACAATAAGCCCCTAGTAGTAATCACAAGGCAGCTATTATCACTATCTAATAAATAAATAAGGTCTAAACGAATCCTTGAGAACTGAAATTAACTTGTCAAGGATAACACGGTTGATTGAAATTGCTATTCCAAGACTATAATAATATGTGTCTTTATATTCATAGATAATGGATACATTACAAGCGAAGGCCGTAATTTATAAACGTAGCACGATGCTCTAAACTTATTTTAATTTTGGAAATAAAATGAAGAATATTTTTTTATTATCTGCATAAGTAATAATAATGAATATGTTATACGAAATCACTTCAATTCAAATGAGATGATTACACGAATCTCAAGTTAAAAATTCATATTTAGGCGGTTTGAAAAGATAACGTGTAGTTGTAAAGTCATGAGGTATTTATTCTTCAAACGGTTTTTTTGTTTCGTTGTTTTCTTTTCTACTTACCTTCTTAAATTATTTATAATTGATCATTTTGGTAATTTAACACAATGACCCGTAATGCCGAAGTTAAATGCTTGGTGATTGTGCTACTAGGCCGTCCTAATTTGAGAATGTATATTTTTACGTGAGGCAATAAGTAATCTTGATGAAAATGAGGTCCACATCATGAGAAGATACATAGAAACTATAAAAATATAACACTTATTGACTCCCGTCTTGTATTTAGCTATCAAAAGACACGCTTTTGTTGTATAAGGTTGTGTATTTTATTGATAAATTACCACGTACTAAGAGAAGAAGGCGATGATAGTAAAAAACAGAAAAATATTTCAGAAACATTTAAATTCACATATAACATACATAATGCATTGCCGTGGATTATTACTCTAAATCCCTATGTGGAATGAGAGACCTGTGCCTATCAATGAACTCGTCAAGGTTTACGTTAACTTTCTAACTTTTGTTTTACGTAATATTCTCCTACAGATCAAATTTCCGTCACGGCGGCCGGCTTATAGGAGAATAATCATCTGCGCAGGACAGGATTATAGTTCACAAGTGTATGCACATGCATAGGTGCTCTTTATTCCCTCACTTTCGCAGTCCGATGAGACGGTAATTCGATACAACTGGAGAGGGAACAGGCGCAAGATCAACGGCTTTACGTAATCTCCGAGGCACAGGCATGAAACAACGCCAAAATTCTAACTACGGGCTTCCACTGAGAATTTATTGACAGTAAAACCCAAAAACCGATTTTGGCTCGATCCGGAAGTCAAACTCGGAACCTCATGATTGGCAAACACCTCAGAAATCTAAATAATAAGGCACTATACTTACACTTTTAAAGTATTTAATATCGGGACGCGTGAAGCCGGTTCGTAGCTATCATCATAGACAAACAATAAATACACAATTACGCCTACACAGATCTCTAGTATTTATACAACAAAGATTAAACTATAAAGTATTGTGTTAAAAAATATTTTATAAAAACGCAAAATCTCAGGATGCGTAGCCACTCGATCCAATAATTAATAACGTGTGCGAAAAACGGAGAATGAAATTGTGCGCTCATTCTCACTTGGATATAGTGCAGCGCAACGCACATATCGATAACTTTCTAGTAAGCGTCGGAGATCGTCCAGGAATCTCACATCAATATATAACTAATTAACTGAAAGTGTTTCAGTAATCGACGCGCTTAGTCTTAGCTTCAGCTTTTAGACGTTTTATAATTAGAGAACAGGGGATATAATAAAACGTCAACGATAAGTATATTCAATTACATTTAATATTCGATTTTTTTTGGAACCCTAGAATAAGAGCATTGTATAAATAAAACGAATACATTATACAAACAGCAAACACATAAATATATGTACGGGTGACATATTTATCATTTTTTATTAGTTTAAAGATCTGTAACGGACTTCCTGTTGTTTGTTATTTTTCAGTTACCTGGTTTCTTACAGATTTAGTCCACTATTCTTATATTATAATTACTTGTCCTAACAATATATTAAAACTACATAAAAATTTATCAAGTAATTTAAAAGTACGAACAAACGGATAATAATCGCTGATAAACGGTTAACGGTATACAATATTTAGGAAGAAAAAAAATAGAAAGGTGTAAATAAATCACGTTTATCATTTCTTGTTTATTAGTATTCGGAAGAAAGGCAAACTCGATGAACTTAAATTCATCATAAAATCAATATCAACAACTGTACATATTATTTTGCTCACAGAAACTTGGATACAGACCGAAAATCAAACTTTACAATTACAAATCACTAACTACACACTTTATTCCAACTACAGGACGGATACAAGAGGAGGAGGAGTATCAGCATATATACATAATAGCTTAAAACATAACCTTATTGAATCGACTTACCAAGACGGAAATAACTACTTATGGATAAAAATTCAAAAATTTGCACTGTATGTTGGCGTGGTTTATTATCCTGGACATAACAATTTTCAAATTTTTTTGGATGTATACAACAAACAATTACAGCATCACAGGAGAGCAATAGTTTTCGGAGATTTCAAAATTAACTAGTTGACAAAAAACAAGAAATTAAAACAGTACAAGCTTTAAACCACCAAAAATACGTAAACGCTATGAAGCAACCAACTATAAGAAACTATATAACTCGATAAAATCACACGGATTTGAGTGTAATTTGTGCGCCATCTAAAAAGACAGGAAGGTATTTTTGCCACGAATAACATGAAGATTTATGCTCTTTTGCGAAGTATAGTCGCGACGCGAGAGCGCGTCCGACTGAATGCGAGTCTGGCAATTACCTGCCTTTCGTATTGCCATTCTAGAGCGAGTATGACGTATCTATAACTTTAAAACATATTAATGGCAAACACGTTTACGACCGCTATACTAACGTGGCAGTCAACGAGTTTTACGTTTACGTAATGTGAATTAACTGCTTAACTCTTTTTATTTCCGTGTTAACAATTAAACAACAAACACACGTTAACAAAAAATTTCCATAAGAAGAAAATAACAAACGTGTCTAATTTAGTCCATACAACGGCTATATCTAGGTTATAAAAATGTACAGGTATATAATTGTCAACGGTCGTTGTATTATTCGTTGCAAATACTTGTACAAAGAAGCCAGTAATTGCAACGATGTAATAACAGCTATCACGATGATTTAATATGAGTTCTATTAGCGGGGTACGTTTTAAAATTCTGTGAGTATTTACGCCCCTGGGGACTTAGTTGGAATACCTATTTACCAGTAAAAACGGTCTCCAGTTCTGGCTCTCACTTTAATTTATGATACACAGCAGCATCATACTGGTATACTGTGAGAATAAGAATTTTTTTTTAAGAATAATGCAGTCCATTGACATGTACTCCTACATCCTCTATCTTTGATTAAGATTTAAAATACACATGCGGTGTCAGCCCTAAGGACTAACATAGAATATACAAGGTCTCTGATTTTCTACACTTACCTAACGATACGCAGTATTTTTCTGCTGTTTCACGCTGCAGCCGTATTACAACTACAGCTAGACTCTACCACGAGTATTATAGGTCGGGGAAAAAGTTTCTACATATTTTGTTCATATAAAATTGAAGAAAAATATCTTTGGTTGTATCGCTCTCATACGGATAGAGTCGATGCCATTTTTGAAAAAGTGGAGCGAGATCGGCATATTAGTACAACGACATAGCAGAAGAATTGAGGATTGACCATAAAACAGATTTGACCCATTTGAGAATGTTTGGCCATACAGAAAAGCTCGATATTTGGGTACCACACGAGCTCACTGAAAGAAACCTAATGAGTCGTGTTCTAATTTGCGATTCTCTATTAAACCTAGTGAAACCCTACTATTTTTGAAAAGATTGATCACTGGGTAGTCAAGCTCTACAGACTTAAGTGAATCCGAAAATAATTTCCAATTACACATGTTTACATACAGGAACAAATATGATTACAGTTAAATAAATTATTGTTACTTTATTTAAGTCTAGCAAAAATAACATGCTATACTGAATTTAAAACTATGTGTAGCTTAATAATGTAGAATCTACAAAAGAATAATTGAAAAGTCAAATTTATAATATTAGCTACCTGCCTGAACTAGGTCGAGTACCTGTGTTTCAGACCAATAATGTGATGCTGTGTGTATGGTCGGATTGGAAGGGCATCGTATGTTATGAACTTTTACCACAGGGCAAAACCATTGATTCGGATCTCTTCTGTGCACAAATAATGAGACTCAAGAAAAAAATTAAGAAAAAAATTGCCGAAATTGATAAACAGAAAAGAAGGCACCTCTTTGGCCACTCAGAAAAAATTGAGAGAGCTTGGTTCGAAATGATAAGGCATCCACCATACAGTGTTGACGTTGCACCCTCAGATTTTCACATGCTTCGGCCTCCTTAGAATTTTTTGTAGTGTTAGGTTAACATCAAGGAAGGACTGTCAATACTACTTGTCGTTTTTTGGGCACAGAACCCAAGATTTGTACAGCCACGGGATTATGATGCTACCTACAAAGGTGGCAACAAGTTATCGAACAAAATGACACATTTATATTATAATTAAATGTTTTTAAACTTTAAAAATGTCTTGAGTTTGTATATAATATACATATAAACTTTTCCCCAATCATTAATACACCATTTCCTTATTCAAAAAACTCATAAAAAGCTTTATGTGTGAATGTTTTTACAAATGTCATGAAAAATAAATGTGCATCTGTACATTATTCATTAAATTATAAGCGATAATTCATATTTTGGAAGTCTAAACAAATAAATATATTGTATTCTTATTTTCTACAATAGCTTGGAGGAAAACAAATGAATTGAGTGCTAGGGTAAAATATTGTTATATTAAACGTGAATTTATATTGACAGATATTCTTTGCTCGCGTATGTCGGATATATTAGTCGCTCGGCTTTATATTTGTGTCCCCCATTTTATAAGCACAGAAGGTGTGTGGGAGCATTCCTGTACTCCTATTAATTTACCATAAAATCCTGTCGGATGAGTTCGGATATTGCCTCACCAAAAAAGGCTGAGTGTAAACCAGAAGTTTACGCAAATTCCGTTTTATATAAATTCGTAATATAGTTATTGAAATATAATTTAAACTAATTTAAGTATTCCATCCAGTGTCCACCCAATAGATAGAGCGACGACCTGGTAAGATGTGCAAGAAGTCAGTCGATAGATGAAGGTGGTATGGGTCCGTGTTTCGTAGCAATGCTTGGGGGAGGCTGATGTTCAGCCTCTTCAACTGAGTACACTTGTTGATGATGTAGGCCGCTGGTGTCGTCTGGGAGAAAAATATACAAAAAAAACTTGGTGAGCGCGTGTACATCCGCGGGGAGGGAGACATAGGTGTCACCTCGTATGATGTTCTAGTACAACTAACTCGAAACGCGGGATCATGTACTCAGCGGTGCAACACCGTTGTTGCAAATATACCTTCACCCTACTGATAAAAATCGCGGTAAGTGCCACCGTCCCCGTATGCACACGTACTTATTTATTATAGAAAAACAGCAAGTACATTAGGTAAGTAACAATGTTTTATGAGTATATTTTTTTACATATTTTATTTTTTATTGATTAATATTATTTATATTTCAGATGTTCGAGAAGCAACGTGAGCATCGTCAACATCCTCCCCCCAAGTGTCGGTTCGCCGACACTCATTATCAAGCTGGAGAAAGGCCACGCGAGCAGCTGATCGCTTCATCACTCCTGACTTAGTCCTAACGTCAACTACTCTGACTCTGCCGTCTGAACCTGGATAAACCTTTTCAATAATACCTAACCTATTTGCAATAAAAACTTTGTAATTTCTATGCTCGTTACGTATCCAATAAATAACAATCATTGAATCAGTCCAATAAAAAACACGTGACGGTTTAATTCTATGCTCCTTTTTTATAGTCTCTGCCAAGCGACATGCTAATAGCGCGCCTTGAAGTTCGAGTTTAGGCATAGTTAACGGTTTTAACGACGCAACGCGACTTTTACTCGCAATGAATGACACCTGCACGCCGTTGCTGTCTTGTTTACGCCAATAAGCAACACATGCGTATGCGCATGGAGATGCATCACAAAAAATATGCAATTGCAACGACGTCTCATCGTCGTTTACGGTGTGGCCGCTCTTCTCATTCACACCGACAGAATCGTTGCTATAGAAATACCACCGCGGGATTCGAACGTAACTCATTTCTTGTAACTGCGAAATCCAATCTTTAAATAAAACAAATAAACTATCTGTTATTTCCTGATCCCACTTTATACCTACATTCCATATTTCGCGCATTAAAATTTTGGATTTTATCGTAAAAGGTGCTAAAAAACCATGAATATCATATACAGACATTATAATACGAAGAACTTCTCGCTTAGTCGGTTTTCGTGATAGTTGTAAAATATCACTCGGTATACGCTTTAACGAAAGATCGAACCCGAACATATCACTCGCGGGAAACCACAAAAGCCCAAGCGTTCGTTCCGGCTGGGATTCAACATTAAACCGTATCGCCATGTCATTTAAAGTCTCTTTTGGCATATCATTAAGAACATCTGACTTGTTACTTAACCAGTTACGCATCACGAAACCACCTTGCTGATTAATATATGAAACATCTTTTATCATTTTTGTAGCAGTAGCGACGTCTGGTAAACTATCGATAAAATCGTCCATATATTGATTTTTCCTAATTGCATTAACTGCATCCGGCATTTTATTCTGAAAGCGCAATGTGTTTTTATTTTGGTTAATATATTGTGCTATAAATGGGGAGCAGTTAGCGCCAAAAATTAATGACGTCATAACATATTTCTTAACAGGATGTTGTATAGGTAATTTTGAACCTTTGTTACTACTTCCGAAGCCTAATTGTTCATTTTCATTGCTTAAATAGATATCTTTCCACAAAAAACGCAAAGAATTAACATCTTCTTTTCGTACATTAATCCTTAAAAACATATCTTTTATGTCCCCTATGATACCTACGCGGTTTTCTCTAAATCGTAACATTATTCCTAATAACGATTGTAACAAATCAGGGCCTTGTAAAAGAAAATCATTTAAAGAATAACCGTTCGACTTTGCTGCCGCGTCATAAACTAAACGCAGTTTTTTCTTATTTGGATTATCTACACCAAAGTGCGGCAAATACCATATTATACGTTTATTAGAGTTTTCATCGGTCTCATTAAGTTCTCTAGCATAACCATTAGAAAATAAGTATCTCATTCTTTCACAATAACGAGTTGCATACTCTTTGTTGAGCAAAAATTTTCTTTCTATTGACTTTAGACGATTAAAAGCGTTAGGGTAAGAGTCGGGTAAATGTAATTCATCGTATTTCCACGGTAAGCCGACATTCCATTGACCATTTACTAATTCTGCAGTGTCATCTAAAATTTGTAAAGCGCGTATTTCGTCTGGGTTGCGGCGCGGCTTCGAACCTACACCAATAGACTCTAACGCGAAGGATCTACGAACCGCATCGTGCAACTGCGCGCAGGTGCATTCACCGTTATCGTTATCGAGAGAGAGATCGCTAGCAATCGATTCTACCGTGTGTAAGTGAAAGATACACTGCGACTGTTCCGCCTTTTCGGTGCAACTATTAATGAAAGAGACAAAGCGATCAGTGCAATTAACATCACTTACCATATATCCGTGCACACACCATCTAAGCGCAGTTTGAGTTATGTACGGCTCACGCTGCTTACCACGAACACAACGAATGGGAGAAATTAAATGATGGTTGTCCTGACCTATTAATAATTTTGGCTTAGCGTTACAATTACATAACATAAGATCTTCACTTAACAATCCATAATTATTAAAGTCCATATTCGGCACTTTTTGTGTTGGTAAATTTAATTCTTTAATTTTACGCGCACGGAAAGTAAACATTTCGTTATACGAATTGGTAACACTAACACTCACTACTTGAGATTCACACACAAGCTCGCCCGAGTCCCATGCGCTGCGCGCGCGCAATATCACGTTTGCACCGTATAATCCGAGCTCATCTGCGATATCAGAGGATATCACCGTCACGGTAGCTCCATCATCCAGTAGTGCATGCGTATGCAAACTGCCATTCGGTCCGTGAAGAGTGAGCGGCATCACTTTCAAAAGCACCTTGTGACAGTGGGATGCCACCGTATGAGTCACTGTTTCATTGGTGCTGGGATGCTCATCCTCACTTCGCTCCACAGTTTTTAAGCTTTCTTCCAATGGTTTAATCCAGTGCAGTAAACGATGATGAGGTTGATTGCAGCCGTCAATGTCGCAATTACTGCCAATACAAGACATACCATTCGTATGGCGGGGGGCAAGACATTTGAAGCAAAGTTTATTTACGCGTACAAATCGCCAGCGATCTTTGCGTAAGGCGCGCTTAAACCGTGAACAATCTGCGACACCATGAGCCCATTTTCGGCAAAATGTACACTTTTCCGCGTTTTGTAATTGATTACTATTTGTGTACAACAACGAGTGTGAACGGTGTTTACGTTCATCGGGCTTCTTTAAATTATATTGAGCGTGAATATGACTTACTCCTGATGCAGCTGTTTTAGTGGCTTCCTCATATAAAAAATCACTAAGCAATTCTAGCTTCGGTAAATTACACTCTCGCTGTTCATAAACGTAGTCGGTCCATTTTGCGACAAGCAAAGTTGGAAGCTTAGATACGACAATCGATACTAACTCCGGGCTGCGAAGATAATCACTTTGTTGCATTGCTTTGGCAGCAGCCACATAATTCTTTATTTTTATTGCAAAATTAATGATATCATTATGATAAGTACTCATAATTGTTTCTGGTTTGCCAAATCGAAGTTCTAAGGTGTCAATTATTAAATCGGGTGTAGTTCCACCAATCAAGAGTGAAGTCACTGCTTCTTTAGCATCGCCACGAAGACACTTACGTAGCCGCCATAAATTCTCTGTGTCACTATATTTGCATAATTGGGTAGATTCTTGGTACGCCTGTTTAAACTGCAACCACTCCATTGGATCTCCAAAAAATAAAGGCAGGTCTTTAGACGTTGCTAATCTTGTTAAGAGCTCCTGGTTCTGTATTTTATATGATGAGGCAGCTACTGCATCATTCAAGGCATGTGCCAGCTTTTCTAGGCCGATTTTTTCACAAGAGTACTCTTCTCGGTTCTCCTCATGCTGGTTTCCTGGAGCATTCAGCCAATTTTCAACTTTGCTGGTCGAAGATTTCATAGCCGACTTGTGGGAAGAGCGTGAATGAGACTCCAATTCTGCCATCTCAGCTACAAGCTGTTTGTTTAGCAGCTTCGACTGAATATTTGCCTTAAGCTTGGCAGCTTCTGCCTGAGCACTCTTAACTTTGGCTTCTGCTTCAGCTTCCGCTGCTTGTATTTCCACGAGAGCCATAGCTTTAGCGGTTTCGTATTCCAATTGCCGTTTGCGTGCCGTAATTGACGACGTGCCTGCGGTCTTTGATGACTTTTTACTCTTACTAGAGGCACTTAGCGCATTTCCAGGTTTTTCCAGCACTTCATCCTTTAAGCTGAACGATGGTAATACATCTTGGTTGTTCTTGCACTCCGATTTTGCAGCGGTGCCACGTGGTCGTCGCTTTTTTTGCGGCGTAGCCGGCGCGTGGAACATAACTGGTACTTATTATTATTATATTTTTTGCAGACGACGTAAGGATTCGGCCGAAGGACCACTATGTTGATGATGTAGGCCGCTGGTGTCGTCTGGGAGAAAAATATACAAAAAAAATTTGGTGAGCGCGTGTACATCCGCGGGGAGGGAGACATAGGTGTCACCTCGTATGATGTTCTAGTGCAACTAACTCGAAACGCGGGATCATGTACTCAGCGGTGCAACACCGTTGTTGCAAATATACCTTCACCCTACTGATAAAAATCGCGGTAAGTGCCACCGTCCCCGTATGCACACGTACTTATTTATTATAGAAAAACAGCAAGTACATTAGGTAAGTAACAATGTTTTATGAGTATATTTTTTTACATATTTTATTTTTTATTGATTAATATTATTTATATTTCAGGTGTTCGAGAAGCAACGTGAGCATCGTCAACAACACTTGTTAGGTCTCTAATTATGATGATGATAATAATATCAATACTAGTACAGTTTAGGTAATATTTACAATACTAGATAACTTACTATCTACAATTAACGAAACTCGTAACTTAATATAGTTCTGAAGAAAAATGTAGTTCGTGATTGATTACTCAGCTCCAAACTATCGAAAGTTTGGGAAAGTTATTACCAAGTTATAGGAGCAGAACAAATTTATTTAGAGGAACTTTAATAACAATTTTTTTTCTAACGAGCTTCCTCTTGCAAACAATTTATTTCTAAATTGTAAATATTTCTTTTCTGTAATGTCTTTCTCTCGTTTGTCGTATAGACCTATCATTAATAAAACGTATTTAATTTTCCTCGCCTTTTATTATGTTATGCCACTCTTCTAATACTGTATGTAGGTATAAAAATGTTACTTCGCTTTCCACAATTGTCGAAATAAACCAAAGCTGAAAACATTTGGTGCTGAAATCAATATTTACCCAGAAGTAAAAACGCAGCTACAGGCTTAGGTTTTGAAATCTAACGTAGATTCTTATCTCCGTAGATCTCACAAAATTCACATAGAAGCCGTCGTCCCGTTCAATATCCTTGCAGCCTAAATATTGCCGGAATATCATAAAATGCGGACCACAGCGATGGGATAGCTGCAACGCGTTCCCATCCACATTGCGTACTAACCCAATATTTACGTTCCTTGGTGATTGTCACCGTAATGGCCGATAAACACGAGTTAAGGCGTTACTGAGATATGTACGATATACGGTTTTGACGTAAATGTCCTTGCAGTGAATATGCTTTAATAATATTCTATTCTATTCTGTTATATTCTATTACGTTGCGTTTCATTTCGTTTCATTCCTATTCGTTTCGTTCCATTAACTTTTGTTCTGTTCCGTTACGTTATATTTCACCATATTCCATTCCATACTTGTGATTTTACTACCGGTCTGTGCCGTTGCCTCAAAACTATGTGGCAACTCTAATGCCGAACCTCAAAAGTAATTCGAAATGGCGAGAGCGACAAATTCTCGAGTTCCTAGCCTTTGTTAAATAAATTGAAGCAGATACTGACACATAGTTTCATTGATAACAAGATTGTCCAAGCAAAGAAGGTGCTTCTGGTTTTCTGGGGTAGTATGTCTCCGATAAAGAAATACGCCAACGAAGAAAGTTACAATTGTGTTTTTTATGGATTATTTTATTTTTAGGATTCTATTCTATAATATTCTATTCTATTCTATTCCGTTCTATTATTTTTATATCTGCTTTATTCTGCTTTATTCTATTCTGCTCTATTATCTTTTATTATCTTCTATTATATTCTTTTTTATACTGAATGGGGTGATATTACCTACTTCTAATTTGTTTTGTGTAGTTTACAGTGTTACAGAATATAAGATTGTAAACGTGTCTTTTTTCTTCAAAAAATGTTCCATTGATTAGGTTCACTAAATAATTCTGTCCTGGGAAGAAGCAGCAATTCTTCCTAGGACAGAAGTATTTCCCGATCCAATGGCAAAATAGACACAAAAATAACTTTCAAATATTAATTATAATCTATATTAAATAAAAATGTATCTGTTTCTATTTATAATAACTTCTGTGTACCTTGTTATTGTTCGATGTTTTATTCCCTACACTAAAGTTTATTAATTTTTAACAAGCTCGTAGTCAGCTTACTGCTGTCTGTTAGTCATTTTCATGGCTTCTAGTTTGTTTTTTTTAATTCTTAGCAATAGTTTTAAAGCTGCAACCTTACTATCTGCGCTTATTTAACAAAGTAAATTATTAAGAAAAGCAAAATGCACGGGCTCAAATTAATGCACTATTATTACAAATTAATAAATAGCACGAACGATAGAAACGCATGTTATTATTACTACAGCATGTTGCTAATATACTCTGCGTATAAAGAAGAGTCTGATCATATATCTCCCTTAAATACTTGAATCCTCCTTGGCTACAAAAAGTCACAAAAAATATAATACAAACTTACACACACACTTATACACACACACACTTATACACACGCCCGATAGACCATTATTTGAGGGCATTTGGGTAAGTAACACATAGCTACACCGAAAAAACGAGCACAATCAGCCTTTCTGACTAGTAACGGATCTGTTCTATGGCTCCACCGCCAACTAAGTTTCGGCCGCGGAGGGAAGGGAGAGCGGTGTCTTGCAATTTCAACGCTCCTCTCATCCCACGGCCATATCACAACCGCAGCAGTAGTGTGGTCCCGCCAAAGTCGTGGAGTCTCCTCTTCTTCGCAACTCCGCCTTAAACAAGGCGGTTGGCGAAAAAACACTACTCGCCGTAGTCCACCAGCACACATCCGGACTGCCACGGCTACTTAAACCACCCGCGACCACAATGGGCAGACTAAAATGCCCCCCGTTTTAGTAGCCATATATAATTTAACAGCCCTTTTCGCGATACTGCTGGATCTATAGCCAACTGGTATACCTTTAAATTTTGCGTTTATTTCTCATTATAACTTAGTGGACTTTTTTTATTTTATGCAAATACCCTAATGTTTCAAGTTTTCAATATTTTTTTGGTGCTAAAAACATTACTTTGTGTACCAAAAGAAGAAGAGATATATATCTGTAAATCTAACCATGTGGCGCAAGAAAATCTATCACCCCGTTACGTCTTGGGATGTCATGAGAAGCAAATATAGGAAATGACAGAAAAACCTTAAAGCTTTCGATAGAAGATGGCGATATAACCAATTTTTATACGCCAGACGTATTTTAAGTGTTATAGCTCTGACTGACAGCCGCAACAAAGATGCTAGATGTCTGGTGGATGTGGATCTCTCTCTCTCTCTCTCTCTCTCTGTCTCTCTCTGCGTTCGTCATTTTTCCTGCCCAGTATGATGGTTAAAGCAAACCATCCATAGAACGGGAGAGGACAGCCCACCAGTAGATTTTTACCGGCGTCGGCGACTGAGCTCTTTCTGATCGGCTTTACTTACTGGCACTGCCAAGAGATGTTGCATTTCTTTGCGTATTTTTCGCATCTACCACGAGGAATGCTCTGAAGAATTGTTCGGACTAATTCCAGCCACACGCACAATTTCACCATTGCACATCGCGACAAAACACGCGATACCATCCATACCTTCTGGATGATTGGCGGTCCACCACTGAGTGAATTAAAAGAAGTTTTCTTCCTCGCACAACTTCTTTGTGGAATCAACTATCACCAGAGACTTTTCCGGACCGATACGACTTAGGGACCTTCAAGCAAACAGCCTATTCCTTTTTAAAAGGCCGGCAACGCATCTGCAATTCCCCTGGTGTTGCAGCTATTCATGGGCGGCGGTTATCACTCACCATCAGGTGAGCTGTAGAGCCAGGTACGACGAAGAATAATTACAAGAATATATTTAAAATGTTTTGCATTCTATATACAAATATATACTTTTCTTTTTGATTTATAATAAAATAGGAGGGTTAAAGAAATTATAAACTTACTTCTTAAAAATATAAACGGTTTCGATAGGATAAAAGTCAATTTATATTAACTTGTTTCATATTCTTTATTGTGTTTCTATTATAGTGTCTCGTAAATTATATATATATATATATATATATATATATATATATATATATATATATATATATATATATATATATATATATATATATATATATATATATATATATATATTGATGTTTTATTTCTTATCTAATGATTTATGAGTGTATTTTAAGTACAGTACAACTATTTTGGTAATGAAACAAAGTATCTTGAGACAATTTTCCAAGTCAAGTGTACTAACAGGATTTTCCTGAACTGAATTATAGTAAAAGTTGGATACAACAACTTTAAGACAAAATTAAGTTTATGGAATATTCAGTTGTTTTATTGTTATGGGAAGATGATCTTGCACGTCTCCTGTTCTGTTTCCCCGTTTAATGTGTTTACCCACGAGTATATATGGGGTAGTGTATTTCTTGTACATTGGTGACACGGGAGATAATAACGACGCTACTGAAGTACCTATAACGTTGGATCAAAAGTTATTCGTATTTTATATACAAATTTAAGACAGTTTTTAAAAGTTTAATTACATATAATTAAAATATATGTGTGCTATTTTTTTTTCGATAACTTGTTTCCATCTTGTAGGTAGTATCATAATCCCGTTGCTGTAGAAATATTGGGATTTTTTATTAAAAATATACGTCAGTTCTAAAGTATTATGTTGGATGCATTAACACTTCCTAACTAAGCTGGCCAAAGATGTGTGTGATCTGATGTTATCATGATGAAAAATCACTCATTTTCTGTTGATCAATTCCGGTCATATTTTCCTCATTTCTTACTTGAGTCTCATTAGTTGTTGGCAGTAGAGGTTCAAATCGATTGTTTTTCTCAGCGGTAAAAGCTCATAATAAACGATGCCCTTCCAATCCTACCATACGCACAGCATTACCTTATTGCGTGTTAATCCGGGCTTCGCTACAGTCTGTGATGCTTGATAACCCTTTGACTATGATTTTTTCTTTCTTTCTTATCGTAGGTGATCCGCTTTTCATCAACAGTGATCAATCTTTTCAAAAATGGTTCAGTTTCATTCGTTTCAATAACGCAAATGAATACACGATTCATAAACACTCGTGTGGTAACTAAATTTCGAGCTTTTTTGTATAGCCACTTTTTCAAAGGGGTCGAAACTGTTTTGTAGTCAATTTACTTAGTAACAACTTATATGCTAATCTTACTCCAGTTTTTCCAAAATGGCATCGACTTTATCCGTATGAGAGCGACCGCAATTCTCCTGGTGTTGCGGTTGATCATGGGTGGCGGTAGTCACTTAACATCTGGTGAGCCGCATGCTCGTTTGCCCCATCTTCTATAAAAAAAAAGACCAAAGCGTTTTTTCGACTGTGACTTCGTGATTTTCGACATCAGCAAATGTCTCGTCTATTTAATGCTGCTTACCATCGCCTGTTGCATATTTTACATTAGACATTTCACAACCTCTTGCTCTCATGGTCCCGGGTCGGTCAGTCTCAGACTTATAATTCACAAAATTTTTCTGTTGAGAAATTCTCAGTAACAGATCGAAGCCAAGAAGTTGGTGGTTTTTAATCCCGAGCATTGAAAATTATTACTACGCGTGTTAGGAAACACAGAGTGCACCTGTGCTTATGCTTATACTCTGGCAATTAAATCCTGTTCTGTGCAGGCTAAATTCCAGTGAGAATGGCCACTGTAACCAACTTATAACAATGTTGTTCAGACGAAATACCACTTGTAATTCCTTAGAGTGTTAAAAAGAAACAAAATTTACTTAAATAATATGTGAAGTCCGTTACTAGAGTAGCGGTTTTGGTTAAATGTTTATTATACAGTCGAAACAAGAAGATCTTGAAAAATAATATTAGCTATCTAGCATTAAGCTACACTTCTCAATTAGCCTTTAATATTGATTATTGTCAAGCAAAGTGGAAGAAAAAGTGCTCAAGAACAGCTTTATTCTCGTGCGCTGGCGTAATGGTTAGTGATAAGTAAATACGATGTTGATACCATAGCCTTATTTCTTATACATACGCAACAGTAAGGTATTTTGTAACAAAAATATTGAAAATTAAGAAGTGATATAGAAGCGTTATTATTAGGCACGGCAAATTAATTCATACGAACGAAAAATACTTCATCATTAAGAAAATTTTACAAAGATAAACTTTGCTCTTTATAGCATGTTATTTGGACGCATTGTTTAAAAGATAATAAAAATTATCATAACTCAACACTTAGCTCAGCGAGTGATCAACGCCATTAACTACCCGATGGGAATTGAGAAAAACCAGGAGTGAACACCTCTATAACAGAACGAATCAAATCTGGAGAATAGGCAGCAGTGCCTTTCAATAACAACTAAATAATGTCTCTGTAACAGAGGAAATCAAATCGGGATATAGGTAGCAATGCCTTCATGATAACAACTAAGCAATGTGTAACTGTGGTTGCCAACCCGCTGGCCAGGTGTGGCAACTATGGAGAAATCCCAAAACTATGGGAAAGGCCTATGTTCATCAGTGTACTTGTGATAGCTGTAACTGTAACGGTAAAGGTAAATCAAGTATATTGAATTATCCTAGTTACGTGATGAACCTTAAATAGAAACAACTTTATGAGCGTTTTATTATAATTTAAAATAAACACACGCAACATTGAAATATATCTTCATTGATGTTGTTTATAATTGAACGTCATTAAAAGCTCATCGAGATTTAATTTATTTGGCTTATGTTTACTTTTTCCGCGTATTTAATTTCAATATTAAATAGCCATTACGTTTTAAACGTTTTGGCATTCATGTGGGATCATTTTTAGGTTTTGTTATACATTGGCAAGAAGCCATTCTGGTTTATGAAAAGTAAAATGTATTGCTTACATATTACATTACTTTTTCTATTTTTATGTTGTGAATACTCTACGGCGGAATACGAAATTAAAGATTCTAATAATTATGTAAGTATTATTGCAATTTCATACATACAAAAACGCTGTTTATTGCATTTTAATAACAATTATTACAAAAAATCATAAACTAAGTATTTAATACTTTAATAAATTAATTGATAGAAGAATGCAATTACTGAAAAAATGGACCAAGATATCAATAGAAATTTATTTTTTTAAAACCTAAATGTATCATAAATGGTACATAGGCTTAATGCCATGCGTCATTCTCTGCCAGTCAACCCTGGTTGCCAAAGACAATTTTCGGCAGGTGCGAAACATAAGCCATAAATAAAGTGTACATTTATTAAAATATATATACCTAGTACATAAATACACAACACATTTTAATAATAAAAATTGAAATTTAAAAAGAATAATATGTTTTCATATAAGGAACAATTGTGTGGTATAAAGTGTACACAACTATACTAACATACATCTTCATTGCAGCTCTTCGCATGTCTACACATAAATTTACATAGACCTGTGCCAAGTAACGTCACAAAAGATGTTTGTTCTAGTGGGGGGATGCCCTACACTTTGCTTACATTTACGAGTTTTCCACTCAAGAGTCTCCCATCGGTTGTCGGTTCTTCTTAATAATCCGTTGCGTTATTTTTGTTACTCTAGTTCTGCAGCAGATTTTCTAATTTCAAATTCTATCACACAAAGGAACATTGAGAATATTTTCAACTTGTTATTATTAATTATGTTTAGCACCCAGCTAACTTCTCCCTCGATTTTAACGCCTTTAATTTTATTTAATTCCTGAGGTTGCTGGTACTTCACAGCAACTATGTTAGTATGGAGGGGGGGGGGGTGTTGACGTTCTGGTGTTAGAGGTAACGAAGGAAACATTCAACTCTTAATTACTAATTTATGGTCCGATTCACGCAGAGCGAGCTTACAGTATATTGAAAACTTACATTAGTACGCTCATGTATTTGTGGTCTAGCAAATCTGACGTAATGGTTGGCAATGATTTATTCCACGTGTAGTTTTTGCGTAAATATAATAAATAATTATATATATGCTTGTCTAGATAATGACATGTATTTTCAGGGGCCCTTTGATGTTGTGTGGGAGAAATACGACGTTTGCTATGGTCCAAAAAGAGCTAATCTAACTAAATTAACTACGAGCCTTTCCGTTGAAAAAAATAACCACTATATAGGTGTTATAAATATCACTTTTCTGGAACTAGCCGTTATTGAAGAGGTTTGTATAAGAATTTTAGCGCGTCTATATCAAAACGGGTTTTTATTTATAAAACGGACCTTATTGAGCTAAATACACTCTTTGTAGTGTATACATATTTGTAAGTATGTAGGTATGGATTACACCCACAGTAACTTTTACGTATTTTTTAATGAGAGTGCTCTGAGGAATTGTTCGGATTAATCCCAGCCGCCAAATTTCGTGAACGCACTACGCGGCAAACGTCCCGATACCATCCACACCATCTGGATGCTTGGCGGTCCACCACTGTACGTTTCAAAAGGAGTTTTCTTCCGCGTACAACCTCTCTGTGGAATAGTTTGCCACCGGCGATTTTTGCGGACCGATACGACCTGGGAACCTTCAAGAAAAGAGCTTACTCCTTTCTAAAGGGCCGGCAACGCACCTGCAATTCCCCTGGTGTAGCGGTTGACCATGGGCGGCGGTAATCACTTAACATCAGGTGAGCCGCATGCTCGTATGCCCCCTCTTCTATAAAAAAAAAACGTAGTCTGCGTTGCCAGCACTTGTCTTATTCTCTCGTCTCATCAGGATCGACTGGTAGAGGATGCCACAATTTATTAAGTTAATTTATTAAGAAAATCCTTGATTTTCTCTTGCTACCTTCTAGACCAACAAGTAGGATAGACGGAGTGCTGTGTAATGCATCTGAAAATTATTTGCAACCACACAAAACATGGTTTTGTTTATATATGTGTTTTATGGACTGATAAAGAAAGAAAAAGGAAAATGTGTGCATGAGTGCGTGTCAAGAGTATAATATGTGTGTGCATGACTCTGCGCTAATTAAATTGTACGCAGCGTTCTGTTTATATATAAACATATATATATATATATATATATATATATATATATATATATATATATATATATATATATATATGTATATATGTATATATAGATATAGACCCTTTTTACTGGAAACGAGGCATTCCATCTCAGTCCTTACGGGTGACAACGCATTTTGATCTGTAATCGAGGATAGATGTCAATCAAAAAATCTCTATGTCCGCAGCAATTAAATTCTGACATTGTTTTTTTTATTATTTTAAGCTATAGTAACTATGATAAAAACAGATTTCTTTATTTTCCAGTTCAAAATGTCCGTATTTGCTATCAAAGAAGAACGAAAAACCCTTTTGTGGAATCATATTGTTGTGAAACCTTGCCAACATTTCGCACTTGCTGCTATTCTAGACACTTACGTAGGTGCTAAAAATTGCGTGGTGAGAAAGGTTAATATCAATTTGGTTTTTTCTTTACCTGGTAACGGGCTCTATAGTTATAATTTTAAACTATTTTTTAAATTATAACATAACAAATAACTATAATCAGTATAGCCGTGCACTCAGGGAGAGTCTCGTAAAACTCATACTTTGACTGCGGGTCCTACAATATCTTACCTCATGTTACGTTACCGTTTTGTCACATTTTTGACCGTCACGTGAGCATCGAAAGCATCTGGCTCAAAGGATCATAAAAATATTGATTATTTGGTATTGAAATATGATGTAGTCGTAATATCACAAATAACTAATTGGTTGGAATATATTAATACCTACTTTATAATGTATCTATTTAGTTTAATTTTTTTAAAGTTTAAGTTTGTTTTAAGATAAATTATATAGGAAAATGTGGAAAGAGACTGCAGTTGTTATCATAAAAGCCAAAACAAGCAAGAAAAATTGACATTATTTTTGGCTCTTAAATCAACTTGAATTTTATGTTTAATATAAACACCGTTTTACTTAAAATTAAGACGTGGTGCCGTAAAAATTATAGTAATTTAAAATAATTTCGTAATTTGTCCCAATAAAAGCAATAAGCTGATGATAAAAAACAACTTCGCTGGCCTAGGTGCAACTCTTAAAATCTAAGTCTGCTGGGCTTAGATCGTTCTTGATGTACAGAAAATTTCCATACGATACCATTCCCTACACGCGCAAAATATATACACACAGACACACATTAGTATATATATATATATATATATATATATATATATATATATATATATATATGCATATATTCGACATCTCCGTATTCAGTTAACATTTTTTATCGTATCTCTGCGAATATTGCTTAGTTTTTTGCTGTCTTAGTAAGGTATTTCACTTTACTACACATTATTTTATCCAATATTCTTTTAGTTGCACCCAAGAATTTAGGACCTCCAATCCTCGATGACGTATTTTTGGCTTCCCGCATATTATATCGATCTTAATTTACCTATTGCGTCGATATTTTGAAGTCCAGTGCGCTAGTGCACGTAAATGCGACATTGCTACCTTTTACTTGTTATTTTTTTTTAAATCTGTTTTAGTGCCTACCGTACTACTGTTCATACATTTCAATTTCTAAGTTTTTCTTGCTCGATTACCTCGTCTCAAACAATTTAGAATGAAAATGTTATGGATATTGTGTGATATTATTCGTCACATTTTCTGCTTAAAAAGTATACAGTTTAATGTTGTGTACATGCACTCGGGAAGGTTCCTAAGTAACACATATTTTAACTAGATATATGGAAATGGGCTTGTAAGGAATGTATGAATTTTTATTATGAATATCCAAAAACCAAAAAGTGTAAAAATCCACCATACATTTAATGGCCGTATATTAAGATTATTGGACGTTCGCACAGAAAGTTTCCCGAAACTTAACAACAAGCGGGCACGGGACGATAGCGGTCGTACCCGCCCATAACAGATAGTTCAGTTATAACTAACAAATTTATGAAAATAAGGGACATCGATGCCTTAAATCATATCATTAAGTATTGTGACCACAATTTTTTAAATTTACAGTGATTTTTTATATTTTAACACATTGATCTCTCAATAAATATTAATTTGTCGTAAACATAATTTCCTATGATGTATATTTAGGATATATTTTTCTTTCACAGGGAAGCTACAACTGCAGTTTAAATTTCACGGAAATATTATATACTTTCGTCGGAAGATCATTTTTTTACGGAGAATATATGATTAAAGTAGTCGTCTTTTCAAAAAAAGGAAATATTATTTGTCTGCTGTTCAATCCAGTTTTTACGAAAAAAATCACATAATTTTAATAAATATTTAAATATATATCGAACCAATATCGACATTTCCTTGTTTTTCTTTATCAACCTTTAACGTTTACTGAACATGGATCTCTCCCGTTGTATGAAGGTTTTGCCTTATTTGTCACGATTGATAAAGTCTAGTCGTGGAGCAGGAAGATGTTTTTGAATTGTAATTTCGTAAAATGACCTTGCTTTCTTGTATTAAGTGAATATTATATCAAATATTTGAAGGAAAAAAATTACTAATTAGTTAAATAACTTTTATTATCACATACATTATTCAGTTTGATTTTAGTATATAAACAGTTACAAAAATCAAGTTACAGTTACTAATTTGACAGAAATAAGAAAATGAAAATTCAATAATCAAAATCCGATTTTTCTATATCGGAGTAGCTGCTTCCGACAACGTCTGGTCTGTCACATTTATTACAAAGGAATCAATAGTTTTGTCTATATTATCATCTCGTCGATCTAATTTCAATTCCTCTTTTTTATGTGGCTGATGTAATTTTGCCATTATTCTACTGAAATGCCGTCAAGAGTCTCCTGGAGCAGCTTTTTAACATCTGCCATCTTAAATGTTGTATTTTTTCGGGCCAAATACCCCTTGACGTCTTTCCACACTAGTTCGATGGGATTCAATTGGCAGTGGTATGGAGGTAATCTCAATACGTCACACTAACTGCTTTGCCATCTCACCGACCACGTACGATTGGTACTGAGGTTTGAAATCATTCGCCTTTTCCAAGAGCTGGACTTTTGTTTCCTTTGCCCCAAAAGAAATTTGCTTGGATGAATACTAGGAACAATGTTTCTGCCATAGCAACTTAACGGACAGCGATACCTAAAATTTATAAATGAACAGTTGATTGACATTTTGGGCGACCTATTGTTGGCTGAATATCTTCTTTCTTTGGGGGGGTATGTGAAAGAAAGGGTTTTTAATCGTGAGTGTGATAGTGCTGACGAAATGCGCAAAAGTATCGTGGATATTTTTGACAAATTGCATGTGGACTGTGTCGAAGACCCCACATTGATGTTCCGCCTGCATGAGGAGACCCAAAATTGAGCCCAAATCTGCCTCAAAATTAATGGGGCACAATTTGAGCCGCATATCAAAAGGCCACGGAGGATTTAAATCGGTAAGCTGTTTAATACCTATTTTTTTATAATAATTTAGTTTTGAACTGATGTGAATAGGTACGTAAATGAATTTATCAAAATAATAAACAGTGGTATGTAGTGTAGGTAACACGATGTATAAAAAAGCATGGCTATCTTTATTTAAATTTCATTTAAGTAAATTTTTTCATTAGTGGGAAATCGAACCAGGTATTTGATTTATTTAACCTGTGAATTCGAATTAATGTGGGTGCAGACTAGCACAGGGACAAAACAGTTGATTAAGTGGATAAGTTAGGCATTTAGACATGTGTTGTAAACTATTAGGTACTGGTACGATGTGGGCTGAGTGTCGGCGTTCGGCGTCGCGCATTTATTGATCCTTTATCAGCTGATTTCAGGTATTGAAGTTTCATTGCTGGTTTTATGTTTAGGTATTTTCATAATTTTTTAATGAAATTATCGTTTCATTTAGCTGTACTAACAAGATAGAGCGCAAATAAAGCTAATTAAACGTTGTAAAAATGATTAGTTTTGCACCGGGATTAATTTTATTTGAGTCTCATCATCAAATGTATCCTTAATACTATTGTCTATCTTCGTTTTCGGGAGCGTTATAAAAATACCCTGTATATATAACAGCTTGCCAGGCAGACGTTATGCCCTTTTTGACAACAAAAATAAAATAATTGGGAGTCACTCATGGACAAAAAAACTATCTCTCAAGTTGGACCAAACAGCACACGGTGTGAAAATTTTATTAAAATCGGTTGAGTAGTGTAGGAGTTCGTCGCGGACAAAAACGTGACATATATATATATGTATATATATATATATATATATATATATATATATATATATATATATATATATATATATATATATATATATATATATATATATATATATATATATGTATGTGCAAAATAGCACTGCCTGACTGACTAGCTCATCACGATATCTCTTAAACGAAAGAGTAAACTTACTCATTTCGCAATATAGACGCTCACTAAGAATAAATTTTACGAAAGACCCGTAAAAAAATTTCTTTATTTTTTATATCTACGTTTCTACGTTATTATCGTCTATTATCGTGCGCCCAACGAAACGAGCGAGTATCAACTGGTAGCGTATAATATATTATGCTAGTGTTTATACCTAATATATAAATTGCGAAAATATTTTTTTACTAACAGCTGTGATTACAAATAATTTAATTACAGCTTTGTGCAATTATTTTTAGGATAATATCACGTATACCCCACAGCTTCATTTTATCCTAACAACCAAATTTGGTTTTACTTGATATAAAACACGCTGTCTTCCTTTAGAATAATAATTAAGACAATGTTTGCTAACCTAGTTTTCAAAGTTAATAAGTAAGCTAATACCGCAGACAGGCGCACTCAGCGGCGCCATGTATGCATGACCAATGTGATTGACGCAAACTCTACGATGTGACAACCGACATGCTCACTACTAAAAGCATCCTAACATACGTCAATTATCATATCAAGGTTATGCGAATTTATTTTTAGGCTTCAAAGTCTTAATAATGTTACACTAAGTGGTGCTAAGCATTTGACTGTGCCACTGCGGGTAGCGGATTAAACTTCCCATATAACTGCTCTGGGTTTTTGTCCATAGTTGAAAAAAAAACTCCATAATACATGGAAAAATACATAGCAAAGAGGTAAGATAAATATGAACACTATAGATATAGGAAGAAGGGTCAGTGATAATACTTGATATACACTTGCTTTTAAAATATCACTGGATTTAACATGTTTAAAATTTTATTGGCTAATACCCGCATAAATAAATAAAAGTGATGTGTCTTACCTAGTTTAAAGAGCACTTTCCGACTTGCCTCAATATTTTTATGCAGTAATAGATATTTTATACAATGTTTGTATGTATCATTCTTCGCAGTCTATTAAAAGAACACAGCTAAACATAGACCTCATAGTCTCATAAATTATTGAATGAGGATTTCAATATTCCTTACTGTCGCTTCTTACGACACCAATGGAATTGTTACGCGCTCCAGTCGACGATATACTAGCGCCATCTAGTGTCAGGAACGAGAGCGAGTAGAGCGTTACAGAAAATGACAACACAGATCTCTCAACCGACAGCGCCACCCGAAGAACTAAGTTTCTAGAAAATCTATACTCGAACTCTCGGTACCTTGCGCGTGTTTACTTGAACATTCCGGATATTTTGCTAATTTAAATAAATAGGTGGCGCAAGATGCGATCGGGGCGCAGAGTATTGAACTCGGCGACACAAGCGAAGCTTCGGAGCGGAATTAAGTGAATTAGTGTGTTTAATTATTAGTGTTTTAACTTTAAATTGTGTAAAGTAAATTAAAGTGTTAATTTAGGTAAGTTTATCGGCAATTTTTATTGTCACGAACCTCAAGCTCGTAACAATTGGTGTCAGAAGTGGGATAAAATAATGCCGATTTTACCTAAGGAGGAAACGGAGGGTGTCCGTACCCGCAGTCAACGCCAGCATGAGACGGACCAGCGGAGATTTGGTGGTGCAACGGCGCAGACGTCGGAGGGACAACCGCCAGCCACGGAGGCTGCGGGCCCATCATTAGCTCCTACATCTGCTGCACCTGACTTAGGTGCTCTGATGGCGATGCTGCAGGAACAGGCCCGCCGATTGGAAGAGCAGCTGCGGGGCGGACAAGAGGAGCAGGCCCGCCGACAAGTGGAACAGGCCCGCCGGCAGGAGGAACAGGCCCGTCGTTTAGAAGAGCAACTACAACGCGATAAGGAAGAGCAGATGCTCCTCATGAAGGACCTTCACGCTATCTTCGGAAAAGAGATACGGGAGGTGAAGGATAAGGTTGCTCAACATGACAACCGCCTGTCGGAGGCCGAAACCCGAATCGACCAAGTAAACAATCGGGTTGACAACGTAATGGCTGACGTGAAGAAAACGCTGGACGACCTCAAACTGGGGGATGGAACAACAGCTCCCGTAGTAGCTACTACACCTTCGCTACGTGGGTTCAAGGTGCCACCTTTCGACGGGACTTCTTCCTGGTCAGCCTACAAAATCCAGTTCGAAGCTGTTATGAAGGCGAACGGCTGGAATAAAAATCAGGCCATAACTGCTCTCACACTAGGCTTGCGCGACCAGGCCTTAACAGTTCTGGAAACTCTCGGTGAGGAAGTGACTTATGAGCAACTCCTTGAGGTATTGGAGGCGAGATATGGCGACGCTCACCTGGAACACGTCTTTCGTGCGCAGCTTAAAGATCGCGTGCAGCGCATCAACGAAAACCTGCAGCAGTGGGCTCTAGAGGTGGAGAAGCTGGTGCGAAAAGCATACCAGTCTGTACCTGCGCTCATTGAAGGGAACCTGGTGCAGACATTCATCGACGGCATCCGCGACCTGGAAGTCAGAGCTGCTGTGAGGCTCGGGCACCACGAGACGCTTAAGGACGCCTTTGCCCATGCACTGGAAGTGGAAGCCGTGCGGCAGGATCATCGTTCCCATCGCGTCAGGGAGGTTGCAGCAGCTACAGTTCGCGACCGCAACAAAGGATACAGCCCAAGGTGCTATGGCTGTGGGGAAAAGGGCCATCTTCGATCCAGCTGCCCTAAGCAAACCGTGGAAAGGAGAGTCGATCGACCTCGAGAGGGTAGTGCAGCTAACGGCACCACCTGGCGGCGACAGGATCATCGTTCACCTCACGCTAGGGAGGTTACAGCAGTTACGGTTCGCGACCACAATAAAAGATACAGCCCTAGGTGCTATGGCTGTGGGGAATGGGGCCATCTTCGGTCCAGCTGCCCTAAGCACACCCTAGGAAGGGAAGCTGAACGGTCTCAGAGGAGAAGTGCGTCTAACAGCACCGCTCAGCAGCAACAGGTATACGACTTTACTATCAGACACTGCAGCGGGAAATCTCACGGCAACGCAGATGCATTGTCAAGAAGACCTTGTCCTGAAGATTGCAACCATTGTAGTAGGCAAGAGAGTAAGGAAGTGGTATCCGTGAGGATGCTCAGGACAGACCACCTCAGCAACGGGTGGAAGGACAGCCTACGTCATGCACAGCAGGAAGATCCGGACATCAAGCCGATTCTGGGATGGATGAAGGCCCGTGCTACCAAGCCTAAGTGGAGGGACGTCTCAGCGATGAGTTCAACCACGAAAATCTATTGGGCCCAATGGGACAGCTTGCTGCTTCAGGATGGAGTCCTGTGCCGTAAATGGGACAATGGTCGAAGATACAGCTGTCGTTTGCAAATGGTTGTCCCTAAAGCTAAAGTGCCGAATGTTCTACAGCTGTGCCATAATGGTCGTTCAAGAGTCCATTTGGGAGTTAAACGAACTCTACTGAAGGTCCGAGAACAGTTTTACTGGGTTCATTATCGTGACGATGTCGAGGATTGGTGTCGTACATGTACAAGTTGTGCGGCCGTGTGGGGACCTCAGACACGTAGTAGAGGAGCACCGAAATTGTACAATGTTGGTGCACCACGGGATAGGACAGCCCTTGACATGGCGGAGCCGTTACAGAAAGGCGCAAGAGGGACTCCTAAGATCGTCCATGTGGATCGCTTGGCGTGTTATCAGGGGACCGATAATGCTCGGGACGAGCATGTCTTAGGAGGGGGCAGTGTTACGCGCTCCAGTCGACGATATACTAGCGCCATCTAGTGTCAGGAACGAGAGTGAGTAGAGCGTTACAGAAAATGACATCACAGATCTCTAACCGACAGCGCCACACGAAGAACTAAGTTTCTAGAAAATCTATACTCGAACTCTCGGTACCTTGCGCGTGTTTACTTGAACATTCCGGATATTTTGCTAATTTAAATAAATAGGTGGCGCAAGATGCGATCGGGGCGCAGAGTATTGAACTCGGCGACACAAGCGAAGCTTCGGAGCGGAATTAAGTGAATTAGTGTGTTTAATTATTAGTGATTTTAACTTTAATTTGTATAAAGTAAATTAAAGTGTTAATTTAGGTAATTCTATCGGCAATTTTTATTGTCACGAACCTCAAGCTCGTAACAGAATGATATAGGATAGTAAATTCCCTTAAAGTTCCGTTAAAGAAAGAAAATAAAAAAAGGAACTTCAAATGGAATTATCAATTACTATTAACTTCAATGATAAAGAAGAAATTTCATAAAATAATGGGACAAAAATTTTTGAGGGAACATGTATTTTGAAACTTAAAAGTAAGCTAGTTTAATCATGACATTGCTGAAACTGCAACTACGTGGCTTTTATTGCTATTATTTTTATTTGGCTATTTTATAATATTATAGTGTATATTTTTAGTATCAGTATAATTATATATCATTAGTAGAAATTAACGTAAAGTCGACTTTTCTTTTTTATCTTTAGTAAAAAACATGAGTATACAATAAAGTACTACCTAAGTTACGGTGAAACCGTGGTACAATTTTTAAATATAAATTTAGCGCATACACAGGCAAACGCAAAATAAGCGACGTTATCTGATACTACGAGTATATAGTGATAAATGAGAATATCCAGCAACTTTAGGCATTTTCACTTCTCTCAAGATTAATATGGGTCTCTAAAACAAGCACAGCGCTATAAATGCTAATTGCCCTTCGTTGGCTACCAAACCACACGGACATAAATTAAATGCAGCTCAATTTGGGGATAAGAGATATTTGGCAAGCTTAAAATTAATTAAATACGGTAACAGATCTTAGCAATTACAACTGTAGAATCAAATATGTGTAAGATAGAGAGCTTGCTATTTGTAATTTTGGATATGTAAAATAATTTTCATATAAAAAGTGTTATAATATTTAATACGAAAATAATATTAAATAACATTTAAAAATAAGAATGAGGGTAAAAGGGAAATGAAACAATAGCAATAAAATTCAAAGAAAATGGGAATGATTATTTTTTATAGCATTGCGTTACAAACACAGTGTGGACTGTGTTTGTCACATGATAAGTGGATGTGGCCCGCACTTATCTTCACATTTAGGAATCAAAATGCAAGTGCGTTGTTGTGCAATGTGCGTCACTCCTGAGGACTAATATGGAATGCTTCGATTCTAGTAAAAAGGGTCTCTGGTTCTATACACTCACCATACGAAACACAGCAGCATTACGCTGCAATTTTACGCTGGCATTCTGTGAGAGCGTGGTCCTGCCTCGGTCGAGCCGACCCATTCGTACACAACGCGTGACTCTACTACGTAAAAGTTAGCAGACTTATAAAATTTAACAAGCTTCTTCTCTTTACTTTCATCATTATAGTATATCAAAATCTACTGCTAAACATAGGCAAATATTAGTCATAAGTGACATGCTAGTGAGGCGGGTTGTTAAACGCTGTTTTCTATAATTTTGAGTTGTTATAAGGGAGAAGCTACCCATCTCCTATCTTAGTTTTTCTCTGTTAACTCCCACAATCCGCACGGGATGCATTAGGGGTTATGAATTATCTTACTCGTTAATACCCACCATCCCAGAATATTTCTCTGTATTCCGTACCTGTCACTATATGGCGTCTTCCCTCTTTTACCCCATTTATTTTCTCAATTCCGAAAACTTTTACTGTCTTAAGATAATTGTCCTATTTCTACATTGCTCTATCTACCCAAGGTAAAAGGGCTGTGGATGTATATGCAAATTTATAAGTTTATTTATTAAAAAGCTTAATTAAACACCTTAAGTCTACGAGTACACAGGGTGGATTAAATGCCATGTGGTACTTTCTGCCAGTCAACCCTGGGTACCAAAGAGTGTTGCAAAACCAGATGTGATACATCATACTTATATATAGTAGCTTAATGCTGCTATGTTTCGTATGGTGAGTGTAGAGAACCGGAGACCCTTTTTACTGGAAACGAGTCATTCCATCTTAGTCCTCACGTGTGACAACGTATCTGCATTTTGATTCGTAATCGAGAAGAGATGTAGATGTTTATACACACAACCACTTACCATCAGGTGGACTGTGGGCTCGTTGGTCACCTTATCCTATAAAAATGAATGAAAATACTTTATTGCACACCACAAACAAATTTACAAAGAATATAACAGAGAGCAGATTACATGTACAATTTGGCGGCCTTATCGCTACATAGCGATCTCTTCCAGGCAACCAAAGGTGTAAAGGAATAAAACAGTGAGTACTAGGTAGGAGGTGCAATATAAATATACCTAATATAATATCAATATATGCAATAAAATAACATATAAATAACTAATACATTAAAAAAAATATGATACACATGTACATACGTATATACATAAACATACACATACACATACATATATATACATACATATACATACATATTAATATATATACAATTTTGCACACTTGGATAGCGCGTGGACAACTGGAGATTTTTTATTATTGATCGTTATTAGAACGACGCTGCAGCCCATCTTCCGATTTGTTTTCCTGTGTTGCCTCTGACGACACCCATAGTATTATTTGGAGTAATGGATATTCTTACACCGCCACTACACCATTATTATTTATTATCATATCATTTAATTCAATATCAATTTTAGTAGCAACCGTGTAGGGGGGTATCCATTATCCCATATTGAATACACGATATAATAATATTAAAATATACATAGATACGGCATTCTTATTAATTTATAAATATCCATAAGAATATAATATACATAAATAAATATTTGAAGTAAAAAATATCAAATATTAACTGATCTCAGGCAATGTTGAAAACTGATGAACTAGCTGTTACATTAGAGTGCTTGCTTCCCTGGACTCTTGGATGTGTAGGACTTGTGGGAAACGACCTATACGTGGAGTTAGTGACACCGTAGGAAGCCTGCCTCATGTTCTAGTGCTTCTACTGGACTGCCTGCTGCGAAAAATTACTTCCATTCTGAGAAAATAGTGGGCATTCTCTTGTTTTTTAAGATATTTGGCAAAGATGCAACACCATGAACCGTGTTGGCTTTTAGGAATATTATTACAAGAAGTGTCTTTCTGATGCTGAGTTTATTCTGTCATTTCGAACTAAACGATTCTGCACTAATTCGATTCGCAGTGAGGCATTGGAATTTGAACTTTATATTGCGTAATAGAGGGGTCATAAAGATTTTTTCAGCCATGCTGCAACAATGTACCTGTTGTAGCAAAAATTCGTCGTCTGACCGGGGAAGAACCACGCTCGCATAGTATTCTAGCATGAAATATTAGCTTAATGTTAGATGATTGGTGAGTATAGCGAAACTTTATTGGAATCGATGCATTCTATTTTAGTCCCCAATAGTAATAACACAATCTGCATTTTGATTCTTAATCGACGATAGATGATCACCTAGTAGACTGTGTGCTCGTTTGTCGCTCTATTAGAAAAGGATATTTTTTAATTCAAATTGAAGTGTATTATGCTTGGACTCTTAACATTGCGTTAAAAAATCTTTTAAAATAGTGTGAATAAATTTTATTTAGAGCAATAATTGATGTAGTCAGTCTTCTGGCCATAAATATTTTCAGATTTTTTTTTTAAATATTATTTGGAACTAAAATTTGGAACACATTTATTATATAAGCAACTTTAATCGATTTGACACTATTTCACATATTATTTTACACCGTAATTGTTTAATTACACTATAGCATTTAAATAAACCTTCAAAAGCTGGGCATCAGCCATATGTATTTATATTGCTCTATCGAAGGTTACATAAACAATTGCTCTATTGAAAAACATATACAAACAATAGCTCCTTCTTGCTGTTAGGATCAGACAGCCTAAGAGTGCTGTCAAAGCTGAATTTCGGAGAAACCCTCTAAGCGTATAAGAACATTGTCCCTTAAAAGCATACCAAGCCATTATCCCGTGAAAGCATACAAAAATACATATTATACCGTGAAAGCATACAAAATCATTATCCCGTCGAAGCATACAATAACATTATTCCCATGAAAGCATACAACATTATGCCGTGAAAGCATATAAAAACTTTATCCGCTGAAATTAACGTTTTCACACTAATCAGTTAAAATAAAAAATTAAAATAATTCGCAACAGGATATAACGGGAATTGTCAAATCTTTCTTCAGCCAGGTGCTTACTGAATAATACCGAAGACATTTGTTACCTTGATATCACCGAGGAGCAACTTAATAAACTTAAGCGACTCCAAAATCTCTGTATACGGTTCATATTTGGGCTTCGTAAATATGACCATGTCTCTGAATACCGCACTAAACTCAAGTGGCTCCCAATCCGTCTTCGTCGGAATACTCATATACTTTCTGCGCTCTACTGCGTCTTATTTAATGTATCAAGTCCTCCCTATCTGAAAGAACGTTTTAAATTTCTTAGCTCTTGTCACGATTTTTCCTTACGGTCCGAAGAAAACCTTTCGCTCCAATGTCCTATACACTCCTCGACATTTTATGATAAATCTTTTGCTGTTCTTGGAGTAAGACTCTGGAACTCCTTACCCCAGTCCATTAAAAGTGCTCAATCTTTAAATGTGTTCAAGAAACAAATTAAGGAACACTATTTGTCTCTTTAACTCCTCTCTCTTTCTCCTCTTAGTTATGGTCACTAATATACCTTAAGTATGTTGTCATTATATAGTATATAAGTTATATTTTTTTTGTATAATTTAGTGCACCCTACCCATTATTCTTATTTTTATTTATATTAATTTTATCTTCTGGGTTGTCTTGAAGAGATTGCTATGTAGCAATAAGACCGCCTTTTGTTTATCCCTCATTATTTTTTTTCATTATTTATTAATGTTTTGTTGGTGTAAAATAAAGAGTATTGTATTGTATTGTATTGTAAGATACACAAGACATGCTCTAATCCAGTCCCCGTGACTTCAGAGTGTGGATCGATATAAACAATAAACAAAATGTTATACGATAAGCCAAATAGGACTTTTAATAAAATATCAAGTCTAATTTAAAGACCTAATTTGCACACAACAGCTTCAGAATCGGCCGGTGCTAAGAATAAGCTTTTATCATCATCATCATCATTACAGCCCTTCACAAGTCCACTGCTGAACATAGGCCTTCCACGAGGAATGCCACAAAGCATGGTCCTGAGCCACCTGCATCCGTCGACTTCCTGCATGTCACCAGGTCATGTTACCAGGTCGTCGCTCCAACTAGTGGGGGGACGCCCTGCACTTCGTACCGACAGACTTAGCTTTAATGGAAGTGACTTATTTCTTTGGTTTTATCAAGCTGGCATTTCATCAACAGTCTTAATTATTCTTTTTAATAATAGACTTTTTAAGTGGACTTAAGATCACGAGTGTCACAAGCTCAAATGCAACTATATATAATAGATACCTTAAAAACTACATCCCCTATTTTGCTATCCTAAGGCACAATTTTATTTTCAAAATATTGTAGAATCACCCCGGGCTTGTAACCTATTCATTAAATAAATAAATATTAAAATGATTTTGTTGACATGGATGTCATAAAACGTACGGGTACAATATAGAAAATTTTTATAGGATAAGGGTGACAAACGAGCACACAATCCATCTGATGGTAAGTGGTTGCTGTGGGCCACAATCATCAACATCTAAGATGGAATTCCTCGTTCCCAGCAAAAAAGGTATCCGGTTCTCTACACTCACCAGTAGAGCTGCTATTTTACGCTGGTATTTTGAGGTTGCGTGGTCCTACCCCGGTCAAGCTGACGTAATAGTGCTACCACTATACTAATAATATAGCTGCAACATGGCTCCACGTAACACATATAACATACATCGAATTGAGAAACTCCTCCTTAGTTGGATGTTGGCAAAAAGTGTATGTTTACAATTTACATCTTATTACTACATGCTTCTTTTTCTTTAAGCATATATACTATACTTTACACTATAAGATTTGCAACTTCTTGGAAAAGTTGAAAATGGTCATCATCCTGCATCAGACGTGGTTTGGGGGGCAGTCCCACCAAAAGTCTCGGAAAAAGATAGGTAGAAGGATATGGTGATCTACATAAATACATACATAGTATTATGCCTGCAATATCTTAGAGGGTAAGCAGAGTACAAAGAGCGACGACCTTCACGGACTACATACAAAAAATTATTGGTTTAAAGAGGAGGGAAATTGTAAAAGAAGGGGTATTTGGCTAGCTCATCGCCCACAAAATCATATGCCCACATAATATTAAAAAAAATCTGAAAATATTTATGGCCAGAAGACTGACTACATCATTTATTGATCTAAATAAAATGTATTCACACTATTTTAAAAGATTTTTTAACGCAATGTTAAGAGTCCAAGCATAATACACTTCAATTTGAATTTAAAAAATATCCTTTTCTAATAGAGCGACAAACGAGCACACAGTCTACTAGATGATCATCTATCTTCGATTAAGAATCAAAATGCAGATTGTGTTATTACTATTGGGGACTAAGATAGAATGCATCGATTCCAATAAAGTTTCGCTATACTCACCAATCATCTAACATTAAGCTAATATTTCATGCTCAGAATTTACAAATTTAACATTCACCAGTAAATGTACTCCAGTGGTTACAAATTATCTAGCGGAAATTCACTTGATTTCTAAAATATTGGCTACCTGATTTCTACTAGCAGTATGGCTGTGAATAATAATAAGCATTTCGTATATGTGATCCCGGGTGACTTACGGTAAAAATATTCAACAGACATTTTACATGGTATGGCTACGCTGCGGCTATATTATGATTGTTGCACGAACGGGTCGGTTTGAACTGGGTCGGACCACGCTCTCACAGAATACCAGCGTAAAGTAGCAGCTTAATGCTGCTATGTTTCGTTTATGTATTTATATGTATTATAAAGTGACATAGAGAGCCCTTTTACTGGAAACGGGGCATTGCATCTAAGTCCTCAGAGGTGAGAACGCACGTGCATTTCTATCTATGGACCACAGCATCTACTTACAATAAGGTGGACTGTATGCTCGTTTGTTTCCTATATATAAAACCCTTATACTATATATAAAAAAAATTCTCAGTAGTAACAAATACTATGTCTTTCTTGCAGTGAGTTTTGTGATGAATTATAATGAAAGTGTGAATTTTAAACACAATGAGATTGCTTAAATTTACGCGAACACTACACATTGAATAAAACTAAATTTACGGATTCTATCGCGTTTATTTAACTGATTTTACTTTTTTTCGAAACGTCGGGAATTAAAAATAAGTAAAATCAGTTAAATAAACGCGATAGAATCCGTAAATTTAGTTTTATTCAACAATAAGATTTGTCAACATACTTACAGAAGGAGCCCAACGGATTAGTAAGCTGAAGAGGCAATGGATCGCCATATGATTCGAAGAACCGACAACTGATGGGGAAGAAGGCTTATGGAGTAGCTCAGTCACTCGTAAATGAAGGCCTCCACTATATGGATTGAAGACCTGGTAAGAAATGCAGGAACTCGATAGATACAGGTGACCCAGGACCATAATTTGAGATATTCCTGGGAGGAAGCTTATATTCAGCGGTGGACTTGTGAAGGGCTGTAATGATATTAACAACTTAAAATCTTTCAAATTTTCGTATTAAAATATAATAATAGTAATGTCCTCCATATAGAATTACGGACACGACGGCCTGCCTCAACGGTAAGTGCCTAATCTATTCTCTCAATCTTATAATCCAATGGGACGTCTTTACTTGCTTCACGAGGCACAGGGATTGAAAACCGCCAACTTCCTGATTCCAGGCACCTACTGATTTTTCCTTGACGGAAAAACTCAACAATTGATTTTTTTTGGCCCGGCCCCGGGGATGCGAACCCAAGACCTCATGATTAGCATTCGTAGGTAGCTGCCTCGTTGGTCTAGTAGTTGTAGTAGTGCAACGTAGAGTAAGTGAATAGAGTGCACCTGTGGTTGCGCATACACTTGGGCACTATAATCCTGTCCTGCGCCGATGGCTAGTCTCCTTTGAGGCAGGCCGCCGTAACCGAAATTTGATCTGGAGGATATTATTGTTATCAAAATAACACAATATGCCTCAATCATCATTATTGTCAAACGTTACATTCCGCAAAATGTTTAAAAAATGAGCTTTAATTAGAAATCAGGACAAATTACTACCACCATTTGGATTCCAAAAATTATTTTATTTTTCTTATAGCATCCATCGAACGAGTTTTATTAAAATTGTTTAAATTTTCATAAATTCCTTATTAAATTATTTTTAAATTTTCTCTAAGATAATAATTATTTTAGTAAAAAAATTAAAGGCGACTTCACTAGATTAAAAAATAAAATAATGTCACATTCTGAAGTATGTGCCAAGTCAAAGCGTACAGAAGTATAAAAGCCCCGACTTCGGAATTTGATATTATTTCTTTCTATTTGGTTTCTAGAAGGTGATTTTTATTGGAAGTAATTTTTTTTTCAACACGTTTCACATTTTTAATTCCCGACGTTTCGAAAAAAAAGTAAAATCAGTTAAATAAACGCGATAGAATCCGTAAATTTAGTTTTATTCAATGTGTAGTGTTCGCGTAAATTTAAGCAATCTCATTGTGTTTAAAATTCACACTTTCATTATAATTCATCACAAAACTCACTGCAAGAAAGACATAGTATTTGTTACTACTGAGAATTTTTTTATATATAGTATAAGGGTTTTATATATAGGAAACAAACGAGCATACAGTCCACCTTATTGTAAGTGGATGCTGTGGTCCATAGATAGAAATGCACGTGCGTTCTCACCTCTGAGGACTTAGATGCAATGCCCCGTTTCCAGTCAAAGGGCTCTCTATGTCTCCTTATAATACATATAAATACATAAACGAAACATAGCAGCATTAAGCTGCTACTTTACGCGGGTATTCTGTGAGAGCGTGGTCCGACCCAGGTCAAACCGACACGTTCGTGCAACAATCATAATATAGCCGCAGCGTAGCCATACCATGTAAAATGTCTGTTGAATATTTTTACCGTAAGTCACCCGGGATCACATATACGAAATGCTTATTATTATTCACAGCCACACTGCTAGTAGAAATCAGGTAGCCAACATTTTATAAATCAAGTGAATTTCCGCTAGATAATTTGTAACCACTGGAGTACATTTACTGGTGAATGTTAAATTTGTATCGGGTTTTATTCATTCTCAGAACTTATAATATTCATACACATAAAAAAAATTTAAAGTGTGTATTCATTTAGAAATAATTGTAACTTACCTGTAAGTGTACTTCGATCAAAATTATATGAAGTTGACGCCTCCTCTGTGTTTGTATACTATGAAGTCATGAATTGACTGACCGAATCACACTAATTTTAACCTTCCGGGGGAAAAATAATATTTTTACTAGTATCCCATCCTATATGACCTCCCACTGGCAACACTATACACCTCATTTCGTTGTGAATTTATATCCACTAGAATTAGGAAAAATTAATTAAAATGCAAGCAAGCCCTTCGAGTGGGTAATAATACACAGCAGGGTAGGGTTGTACACAGAGGAGCCGTAAACTTCATATACATAATTTTGACCGAAGGACACTTACAGGTAAGTTACTTTGATCAAATAATTATATTCGTTGACGCCTCCTCTGTGTTTGTATACTATGTAGATGTTTAAAGATTTGATTGCATCTTTTCAATTATTTACTGTCATAGAATCATAATTAACAATTTACAACAAAACAAACAATAAGCACAATATATAAATTTAGATAATATAATTTTCCATTATGAGTTATTGTCTATTTATTTTATACTTTTCAAATGCTCTTAATTAATAATGGCCTCTTATAATATGCGGAAAAAGTTTTGGATATAAGATTATTTTCTTTTTAACACTTCAATATCATTAATACCACTTCCTCTAGATCGAGAAGGGGATGAATGCCCGGTACTATGTACAGTAAAAAGTAATGTATTTTCTTGTTAAAAATACTTTACCTAACTGTTTGATTTATTGCAGGTATATTAAGCAGTTTTCAAAATTAACAACTAATTTGCTAAATTTCATACAGTTTTAGTGACATACAAATGACATTGTGAGGTAGCTGATACAAGTGGCAAAATTAAAAACTTTGCACAACCGACTTCAATATAAATAAAATCAGAAGTTCATCACTGTATTTAAAGTGAATCAAATACGCATTATTAAGGACAACTCAAAAACCACTTGTCAGATAACGATAAAATTTACGTGGAATCACACTTGAAGCACCAGCTTTCAAATAAGATAAAAAAGCCTCATCAAAATCGGCTCACCCAGAGAAAAGCTATGAGGCAACACACATAAAAAACATACAGTCAAAATAAACACCTCCTCCTTCTTGAAGTCGGTTAAAATACTCATATTTTCTCTTACTACTGTTTATTTCTTTGCGTTTTTTTATAATATTCCACAGCTATCACACAACGCCATCTAGTCCCAAGCTAAGCAGAGCTTGTGTTATGGGTACTAGACAACTGATAAACATACTTATATATTTCTAAATACATAAATATTATAGATAAATTACACCCAGACACAGAACAAATTATCGTGCTCATCACACAAACATTTGTCCTGGGTGGGAATCGAACCCACGCCCTCCGGCTTAGCAGTCAGGGTCACTAACCACTAGACCAACAGGCCTGTCAAATATAAAAATGTTTTCTTTTTGATGAAATTCAGCTTTATGAACCAAATTATGTTAGACTTCAGCTTTGATTGTATTCTAGTTTTTATTTTTCTTCCTATAAACACCAGAAAAGAACTGTTTTAACTTCACACTGTGAGCCCAAATCATAACAGAAAGAACAATAAGTAAATTTCATACACAATTTCATACATACAATAGACATATTGTATATACAGACAAGGGCTTATTTTTATAATAATTTCTTATATTTACGCGAACACTACACATGATTAAAACTACTTTTACGGATTTTATCGCGTTTATTTTTACTTTTTATTTACTTTTATTTTTAATTCCCGACGTTTCGGGCGCTTTCCAGCACCCATGGTCACGGGGGACTGAGATGACTGACGTCCCGATATCATTGTTAAACCCGGAGTACCTTCAGCTTTTTTTTTTAACAATGACATCGGGACGTCAGTCATCTCAGTCCCCCGTGACCATGGGTGCTGGAAAGCGCCCGAAACGTCGGGAATTAAAAATAAAAGTAAATAAAAAGTAAAAATAAACGCGATAAAATCCGTAAAAGTAGCTTATTTTATGCTTTACATACATAAATACCTCTTTGACAGCACTGCCACAGCAAGGTAAGTTTATATCAAAGGAGATCTTACATAATAGTTGTTGATAAGGGTAAGAATTTTTATAAGTCGATTTTTAACAATGATTTAGTAACAGGCTTATGAAGACTAGAAGGTATAAACACCATTTGAAGATTGTGGAGAATGGTGCATAAAACTTAAGGTTGACCTATGAATTTTATGCATTTATATTTTTTTCTAATAACAAATGCATGTTTTTTTTTCATTTCAAAGTTTATCTATTAATTTTAGTTAAAATCTTAAAGACAATATTTTTATAGGTTTAGGAATTTCATTCCCAGTTTATTTCGCCATTAGTTTTCCTGGAATTTTTGCATTCGAGAGAATTACCTTAAAATATTATTTATAAGGCAAAAAAGAAATACATATATTTCACAAGAATAATTTTACGAGCTATGTCAATTAATGTGGTTATTATATGCTACCCATGTGGTTTATATATGATATAGCTGTAGTGTTTCAGAAATTTTAGCTATGAGGCTTATAACAAAACGTTATGATTCCAAAGTAAAAACTAAAATATGTTATGTCTTACATAAGAATATGTAGTTTTTTGACCAAAAAAAAACAAATTCATTATGCACTGAAATGATTTTCATTTTATAAGCATCCCCTGTAATTGGATAACCTGAAATCTGAATACGATTTTTCAGTATTAATTCAGATTCAAAATTATTCTCTTTTTATACATTTTATTTGTTTTGTATAGATTTACCCATAAATATAGCTGGACAAACAGATATTAATTTGTCTATTAAATTAGTAGATTTCCTATATGATTTTAGTGGATTGTAATTTAATAATTGACTTATCATTCATGTGAAATATTTGTGTTTCACTTCAGTTATGATAATGGTATAATTTTATATGTTAAGACCAAGTTGATCAAATGTACTTTTAGGGTATTGACTTTTTTGAATTACCTTTATAATCTAATTAACAGCAATTCTAGAACTTTCCACTTTTTATTTTCTGAATCTCTTCATCTATGTATATATCATGGTATTTACCAATAAGTAAAAACAAAATTATGACTAGTCTTGTTTTAATTGATTTTACAGCTGTATTAAATACAATATATTCTGACATACCAAACTCAATATACAATATGTAACATAATTTACGCACTTTGAGAAAGTAGTTTGTTCAGAATCGTTTACTGAATCGATAGGTAATTTTTTATCCCAAAAATAATTAAAAATACGTAAAACACAGTCATACTAAATCTGTACAGTCAAAACAAACTGAAATAGACCGAACTTCAGGCGATAAGACTTTTAAGAGTGCAGTTTTATTTGTATTATTACTAAGTCTGTCATTCAATAAAAATAAAGAAAAATGAACTTTATTTCAAGCATGTTAAAGTCTTTGCGTTCGTGGATTTGTACTGTGACTACAACATTCTTCCGGAATTAGTATAACTAATTTGATAAATAATCAGTGCATAAAAATGTTTAACTAAAAATTCAGTGTATGTTTTTTTTATGGAAGAGGGGGCAAACGAGCATGCGGCTCACCTGATGTTAAGTGACTACCGCCGCCCATGATCAACCGCAACACCAGGAGAATTGCGAGTGCGTTGCCGGCCCTTTAGAAAGGAGTAAGCTCTTTTCTTGAAGGTCCCCAGGTTGTATCGGTCCGGAAAAATCGCCGGTGGTAAACTATTCCACAGAGAGGTTGTACGTGGAAGAAAACTCCTTGTGAAACGTACAGTGGTGGACCGCCAAGCATCCAGATGGTGTGGATGGTATCGGGACGTTTGCTGTGTAGTACGTTCACGAAATTTGGCGGCTGGGATTAATCCGAACAATTCCTCAGAGCACTCCCCGTGATAGATGCGATAAAATACGTAAAGAGATGCAACATCTCTTCGCAGCGCTAGTGAATCGAGCCGATCGGAAAGCACTCGGTCGTCGACGATTCGAGCCGCTTTGCGCTGGATGCGGTCAAGTGGAAGGAGCTGGTACTGGGGAGCCCAAGCCCAGAGATGGGAACAGTATTCCATGTGCGGCCGAACCTGCGCCTTGTAAAGTTGCAGGCGGTGTGCCGGCATGAAATACTGTCCCGCTCTGCTGAGCACGCCAAGCTTTTTAGAGGCCAATTTGGCCTTCCCTTCCAAGTGACCACGAAACTGCACGTCACTCGATATGTCGACGCCGAGGATTCCGATACTGGCTGAGGCAACAAACTTTTTAGCGGTTAACGCGCAAACTTGTGTCTTCTGGGGGTTAAACTGGACTAGATTTAGTCGTCCCCAATCCGAGACTCTGTTCAGCAAAAACTCGACTTCAGACACAAGTTTGTCCCGGCACTCGGAGACGTTTTCCCGAGAAATATTGGCTCGGCCGGTGTAAAGAGCATCACCAGTGCTGTCATCTGCATAGCAATGAATGTTACGGGTATGCAACATATCATTGATATGCAGAAGAAACAGCGTTGGCAATAGCACGCAGCCCTGTGGAACACCAGCATTAATAGGCTTGCAATCGGAGCTCGGGGTCTACAACGACCTTGATGCTCTGATCTGCAAGAAAGCTGGTGATCCAATCGCACAATTTCTCGGGAAGCCCAGTGAAAGGGAGCTTCGAAAGAAGCGCTTTGTGCCAAACCCGATCGAAGGCCTTCGCAATGTCCAAACTAATGGCCGATGCCTCCCCCTTGAACTCTACTGCCTCCGCCCATCTGTGAGTGAGGTAGACCAGAAGATCACCAGCTGACCGACCACGGCGAAAACCGTATTGGCGGTCACTAATCAGCTGTTGGTCCTCAAGGTACCTCATGAGCTGGCAGTTTACAATGGACTCCATTGTTTTGGAGAACAAGGAGGTGATGGCGATTGGCCGGTAGTTGGACGGGTCTGAGCGGTCGCCTTTTTTAGGGATCGGGTGGACGAAAGCCGTCTTCCATGATTTTGGGACTACGCCTAGGGAGTAGGAGTACCGGAAAAGACGCGTTAAAACCGGTGCCAACTCTGGAGCACACGTCCTCAGCACAATTGGGGAGATTCCGTCAGGCCCACTCGACTTGTGGATGTCCAGGAAGAGGAGTGCTTTGGGAACCGAACGCTGTGTGAACTGCACTTCCGGCATGGAGCACTCACACCGCGGGATGGTCGGCGGCGTACTCCCCCCGTCATCGAGAGTCGAGTTAGACGCAAAGAAAGAGCCTAGAAGATCAGCGTTCTCCTTTGCAGTATGGGCCAGTGAGTCGTCCTCCCTGTGCAGAGATGGAAGAGATGGCTGACAGAAATTCCCCTGGACAGCCTTGGCGAGAGACCAGAATGCACGGGTTCCAGAAGGAAGGCGAACTAGTTTCTCGCCAATTCTGCCTATGTGCTCTGACTTTGCCTTGGCAATGACTCTTTTGAAGGACCTAGAGGCGGAATTATACTTCTTTTTTAGAGCGCTGGTGTTTACATCCTGGGACGCTGATGCATCAACCCAGGCTTGGTAGCACTCCTGCTTATAGCATGATGCTATTTTACAGGAGCGACCAAACCATGGCTGAGATTTGCCTCCAATGGGCACCACAGAGGAAGGAATAAAAAGTTCCATACCCTGAAGTACCACATCAGTAACAGAATCCGCAACGACGTTGGGATCATCCGGCGAAAAGCAAACCCATCGCCAAGGGTAGGATGCAAAGAAAGACCGCATCCCATCCCAATCGGCTGACCTATAGTGCCAAACACGGCGGCAGCCTGCAGAATGCAACCGCGATTTCAGCGTGAGTGGCGCAACACTTCGGACCAGACAATGGTCCGAGGAGCCTAAAAGGGCGTCGACGGAAATCTGATATCCGTCCGGGTGAGAGGTCAGCAGAAGGTCCAACAGGGAAGGTGCATGATCCTCCAAATCCAGATGTGGTGTGGACTTCGCCTACGCGGATTCCAGAATCCGCGTAGGCGAAGTAACCAGTTGTGTCAGACCATATGCCAAGGCAAAATCATGAACAGATCTCCCCGCATGATCGGTTAAACGTGAACCAAGCCATTCGGCGTGATGGGCGTTAAAGCTGCCGAGGATCACGATCTCTGCGGAGGGGATCTGCTGTAGCAACGAATCCGCAGCCATTTGGACGTGGTCGAAGAGTCGGTCTGTTTCGGCATTACCGCTATGGGACCTATAGAGGCACCCGTAGACGCGCGGATGGTTGTCGCTGTCTACCCGTAGCCAAAGGATGGACAGGTCCAAAACTTCAAGTCTGCCGAGGCGTCGAGAACGGATGTCCTCTCTGACGTAAACGCAAACTCCAGCCCGAGGCACAAAGGAGTGTTCCAGTTTGTACCCCGGGTAGGAGAGATACGAGACATCAGCCGGAGAGGACACCTGCGTCTCGGTCAGAGAGAGCAGAGCCGGCCTCGCCGTCTCGAGATGGTAGTGGACGGCGTTTAGGTTAGAGTGAAGTCCCCTGATATTGCAGAAATTCACGGACAGCGTGGCAGGGGTCGCCTTGGTCTTGTTGCTCCGTTTGCCCCGAGCAGTTGTAGTCTTGAGCGGAATTTTGCCCCCCCCAGAATACGCGGGGCAGCCTGAGCACCCACGCTCAGAAGTGGAGAAACATGTTCGTGGATGCTCAGCGAGGGATTCTCCAGGGGTGCTGGTACCCTCCTGGGGTAGTCTATCATTATTTAATTCCGCTACCATGTTGATTGGGGGGGGGGGGATTTGGGCCTACGGCCACCTGCACTCACCAGACAAAACGCGGAAGCAGAGCTTCCACTTCACGCCGGTATTCTGTGAGGTCGTGGTACCACCCCGGCTTGAGCCGGCCCATACGTGCAACAGCAAAGCTGCCGCGTGGCTCTACCACTGTTAACAGTCAATTAGTGTATTATGTTATAATCATAATACAGTATGTATTATGATTATAACATAATACACTAATTGGGGTGTCTGAGGGTGTGCGTTAATTACGTTACATATTGTATATGAGAGGACATACTTGACTCACACTAATGTATTGTTGTCAACCTACTATGAGAAAGTTTTTTTAAGAATACTTTAGACCATTTGGAATAAAATAAGGTCAAATGTATTTACTTACCTCTTTAGCTGTGTTTACCTCTATTCTTTTTTCCTTGATGGTTGGGCTTGGCGCCTGCCACATATAACTTGATAGTAATTTCCTTTGCTGGTATAACGTAACTTCTGGAGGCTATTGCATGTCTACTGAGTTGTTACTGATGGAGACAGGTCCCAATATTTTAAAGGTTTCTGAATGTTTGTTTTAGATTTATGAAGATCCTTTGATCTTTCTAAAACAAAATTCTGTACCAAGTAAGAAGTCACTTGGGTTTCCTTAATAGCTTTCTTTATAATCATAGGTTAGCTCTGATATCAGTAATGCTATTCTTAAAGGAGCCTTTAAATTGTATAAGGCATATGACAGTCTATTGCAGTTATTTACAGCATCATTATTTTCTTCACCAGTCTTTTTGACAAGTCCTATACATACAATGTTGAAATTTGAAAGTATATGGCTCATTTTTCACATAACCTTCTATCTCTGATTTGGCACTTGATAAAAAAGAATGGAATTTGGAGAATTTAAAAGCACTTAATTCAGGATTGACTGATAGGTTTTTCGTTTAAGAATGCTGTGTGAAACAGAATCTTTATCTTCTTCATCACTTGAGCAAGTCATTTTTCTCCTCTTTTGTCCCGATAGTGAGTAAGATCAGTTGTTAAAATATCCTCATGTACACGCCAGTGGTATCGCGGGTATAATAACCCTTACATACATTTTGGTAGTAAATATGAACGTATGAATATTAATATAAAATAGAGTTCAATGTCTCGTATGCTCTATCGTGGCACCCCAAAACAGATAATATGTAATGTACAGATTTTTGCTCTGTCTCATTCATTGATTTTATATTACTATTTTATTAATCTACCCTACCGTTTTTTTTAAATACTTATGGAATATACGTATTCAATACATAAATATAATATACATATCAAGTTTATTGAAAAATTATGTACTTACATATGCTGGTTCTGTTTCAAATATTTATTATATTTGAAGCAGTTATAGTTAATCTACCCTACATGTTATTTAAATGCAAAATTTTAATATATTGCATTACTTTACTTTACTATACTTATCTTCACGCATAATCCCTAACGGGGTAGCCGGAGAGAACAGATCGCCAAGTGTCACGATCCTTACATACCTCTTTCGCTTCTTTCAGGTTCATTATCTTCTTCATACATGCACGTCTAGGTAATATATTGCAATCGTCCAAAACGTTTATGGGTTTTAAGTAATTACGTTTTCATATGCTAGTAATAAAATTAAGAACTTTCACTTAAAAACCAACTTTAAATTTTTTAATTTGAATATTATGCGACTCGCTGATTCGGCACGAAAAATTCACAATGACATGAGGTGTATAGTGTTGCCAGTGGGAGTTCATAGGTTGGGGTACCAGTAAAAATATAATTTTTTCAACGGAGGGTTAAAACTCCTGTGATTCGGTCCATCAATTCGTGTCTACAAACACAGAGGAGGCATCAACGAATATAATTGTTGTCATTAATACATGAATAAATGTTTGTAAATTTTTTGTCTCTATGACTGTCCGGGATAATCTTCCTAAGTGATGATGAAGCTTCACAAACAGATACAGACCAACGCCCGGAGTAATTTTAGCTCTATTTTACCCGAATTTTTAGTGAAATGGAAAAATGGTCATTGATGATTACTTTATATCTGATTGACACCACATTAATAGATCCTACTCGAGCGAATCTCTCGACCAAAGAACGGTTTAGCAAAATAAAGCAGAAAGAAAGCACTGAGTTCGAATACGAAATAAGCCAATTAATCTATATTATACATTTTAAGGATGTTGTCACATTTAATTTATTTCACTGCTTTTAACAACCCGGTAGCAAGATTAACTGAGTATTCGACGTACCGATGTCATGATTATTCGTAATTCTTTGAGTAGTTGACTATATTCAGCCGGTGAAAATACGTGATTAAAATCTAATAATCAGTCTTGCAAAATGTGTTGCCCAGTTGAACTAAATATTTTTAATTTTAAAAATATTTCATCAACTAAATGAACTTCATTTATTATTCGCATATTAACCATATTAAATTTCCTATGTTTCTAAAATGTTATACGAGTATACTAAAACACAAAAGCGAATCAACATAACGTGATTTACTATCATAGTTGTGGACGAGGTTTATCTGTAAAATTAATTATATTCATTTCTCTTTCTGCATTTATTTATTTTGACATTAAAGTAAATGTTACTTGTCATACTTTTATCATTATTTGTTAGTGATGTAATCAGTTATAGTCGTTTTTTTTTGACAGAGATGCAGAGTTATAAAACAACATAGATTTAATATAAACTTACTACATCTATGTAAAACAATTAACATAATAAATAAAGTTGTTTAAATACTATACAAATAATTTGTTATAAAGAGCCATGCTGGCCGTATGAGGACGCTCAAGATCGCTCAGCGAACTATGGAGAGGGCTATGCTCGGAGTTTTTCTGCGTGATAGACTCAGAAATGAGGATATCCGCAGTAAAACCAGAGTGACCGACATAGCCAAACGGATAAGTAAGCTAAAGTGGCAATGGGCCGGCCATATAGCTCGAAGTACCGATAACCGATGGGGAAGAAAGGTTCTCCAGTGGCAGCCTCGTACCGGTAGGCGTAGTGTAGGGTGAACCCCCACTAGATGGAGTGACGACCTGGTAAGATATGCAGAAAGTCGATGGATGCAGGTGGCTCAGGACATTAGCATGGCAGTGGCATTACTTGGGGGAGGCCTATGTTCAGCAGTGGACTTGTGAAGGGCTGTAATGATGATAGTGATGAAAGAGCCATTATGCGGAAGACTACTATATTATATAAATTTATATTACGTATACTAGGAACACCATAACTGTTCTGTGCCGTTTGCAAATACCCATTTTGTACTCGTGGAGCTACCTCGCTGTTTGTGTGTTCGTGTATATTTTCCGCAGAACTTTTTTTAATTCTAAGACATTTTACGTATTTTACGTAGATATTTAACACTAAACATAGTTATAATTCTACGGTACAGGAACGCACGTGAGTTTTTCAGAATTGAATTAATATCGTACGTCTAGCAACTCCTCATACTTTTTATAACAGACATATTTTCCAATGTATCTCTAAGTAGGTTGAATTGTCTAAAAATCAGAATTACATTTTTACTTTTTACTCCTTTTTATTCAGTTTATTTTTCATAATCTTAACTAATTTATGATATAGTGTTTATTGGCCTTATTTGATTAGTATCATTGGTTAAGTATTAGCAATTGGTAAGAATACTGATTAGCACCGGAAAATAGATGCAGATTTTTTTAAAATGTTTGAGTAGACTTTAAAATTTCGTAAATGTAGTTTTGTTCACCGTGAGAACGTAAAAAGTTTATGAACGTGAGTAGGAATATGTTCTTTAAAAACAGAATAGGTAGCAGCATATTTCTGATAACAGCTGAACATGGATTTTGAAAAGTTGTAATCATGTCGATGATGAGTTACATCCAAACTTTAATATTTATGATATAATGAAGCGAACAATGTTATATGTCCGCATACATGAATAAGATAAAAGCTCCGTAATAGCCTCATCTTATTCAAAATAGTAGCATAATACTTATTATTATTATACATCCCACAACTGGCACGGGCAGTAGGGTTTTGAATGTGACTGCTGTTGACGCGAGATGATCGACTTCACGCATAAAAATGTTTTCGTATAATCATGTTTTCCTTATCATGCAGTGAAAATTCAACCATAGCCCTCTCCATAGCTTGCTGAGCAACCTTGAGCTTCCTCACGGATAGCAGTGAAGGACCACGTCTCAGATTCATAAGTCCTCACAGGCAACACGAACTTATTGTACAATCTGGTTTTCAAGTTTCGAGGTATACCTAACGAGAAGATGTGCCGTAATTTCCTGAACGCTGCCCAGCCGATTTGAATCCGTTAAATGATCTCTCGGACTATTTTTTCCAGCTGAACACACTCATCAACTACATCGAGCTTAGTGCTCCAAACTGTGCACCCAAACAAAAAGCTAGCAATGGTGTATCATAGACGTTACACATTATCTTTGTTTTGTATATGTTCGTCTAAAGACATACCCTTTGGGTGCCACTATTGAGGTCATTGAGCATAGTGCTTAGGTTTTCCAGCGATTCTGCTATAAGGACTATATCGTCGGTAAATCGAAGGTGAGTGACGTACCCGTTATTGATGCTAATAACGTATCCTTTTCAGTTCTCAGTATAAGCAGCCTCATACCGGTAAGCGAAGTGAATATCGACCTCACACTGGATGGACTGACGACTTGGTAAGTCGTGCAGGAAGACGATGTATGCAGGTGGCTCAGGACCTTGCTTTATGGCATTCTTTGGGGGAGGCCTATGTTCATCAGTGTACATGTGACGTGCTATAATGATGATGTTTTCCTTCACCGCCGAGAAAATAATAAATCTCTCGTACTTGACTAAAATTTGAGTGGTGTCATCGAGAATCGGATTTCGAATACATCTCACTTCTTTGCATAGGGTTTATCTTTATCTGCAATATTGCTTGGTTGCAGGCAAGAGCCCGCAGCAATGTGTGAATAGCATATAAGCGGTTTTTTCATATCCATATTTTTTTTACCCATTTAACCATCAAACATGTGAAAAATCAGCGCATAAATTTTCCCGTAGTATTTTAATTAGTCTTCGCGAAAATCGTACACGTCTTACTTCCATGTCATGAAATCTTACGTCGAGCTATACGGCTCTCTTATTTACTTTGTCTCGTTATTAGTCATCCCACGATGCCACGAGTAATCTATTAAATAGAGATGAAAATCTTATAATTACAATTACTTATATCTAAACTTGATACCAAGAGATGTGTGTGAAATTATTGCTATGCCGATAACATTTGATATATTCAACTAAAGGGCTAGTTTCTTAACCATAATTTTTTGGTCTTAGTATCAAGTACAATAGAGAAAACATATGCATAGCCTGTGCCTAGTCGTGAACTAAAGTAACTTGTGATGGTGATGATCATGATGACTGAAAAACGGCGTTGAATAATAGTTTTCATTTTTCACAGAATTTTCTCTTTCGCTTTCTTTATCAATGACTAAAATTCCACTGATGTACATAGGTCCTTTATAGGTAAGATTGTACTTTGGACGCTGCTTCCCCATAGCGATCTGGGTACGAGTATAATACTCGTATAATACGTCTGTTGTAAACAGAATAGTTATTCCGTTATCTGTAGGCAGTCATAACAACCTTTTAGTATTTTTCAGAGACGTCTATTAACATTTCAACACGGCAAAAATTTCCTTCAAAATGTTTTTAATTTTTCTATATAAATTGGGTGACAAACAAGCATTCACAATAGACGGTGATACATTCACCCTGAGGCTAAGTGAATGCTAAAGTCCATAGACATCTATATTTATCCTCGACTAAAATCAAAATGCAGATGCGCTTTCACTCCTCACGACTAAAATTATATAACTCGTGACCTGAAAAAGGATATATACCATACCATAGCTATAATATAACAAGAACTATAGTATAATATACAACCATAATATAACTGCTGCATGGCTCTATCGTCTTAAAACGCTTGCATTGTAATGTCATTGTCAAAATCAGTTTTTGATAGCTAACCTGGTAAGTAATAATGTCCTCCAGAACGAATTTCGGCCAAGGCGGCCTGCCTATTCCCTCACTCTTATAATTCGATGGAACGGTAAACCGAGAAGACCGGATAGAGATCAGGCACAGGCCCAACGGCTTTACGTGCTTTCCGAAGCACGGGGGTGAGATACCGCCAACTTCCTAACTTTGGGCAACTACTGAGAATTTCTTGACGGAAAAACCCAATAATTAATTTTTGGCTCGACCCGGGATTCGAACCCAGGACCTCATGATTAGCAGTCGCACTATTATAACCACTAGATCAACGAGGCAGTAACCTGCAAAAACCTGGAAAGTATTGCTTGTATTATAGCAATATTACTATGTATGTTCCAACTCTAAGATAACAATATAAAAACATGGACCATTACTGAAGCATTTTTGTTTTGGTAAAGCATTTTCAAAGCAATCAATTCTCTTTGACATTTTCACGTCAAGTAAAATAGTAGCAAGAGGCGCCCAAATAAGACGTATTTTCCACTCCGTGAACATTGGTATAAACCAATAACCCGAAAGTGAATTGTCTCTTTGGGATAATTTTATTTTTCTTTGGTTTTTATTTATTACTAAATTAACTTCTGAGATACTAACACAGTAATACTATTTAATACTACTAGTTTGATATAAGTAACCAGATTATTAGCCAACGAATCTCTAGATTATATCAGTTTTCCTTGAATTTGTTAATAATAATCCAAAAGTGAACACCAAGAGACCGCGAGAGTCTAAAAATACGACAAGGAAAGTTAAGTAGTGTTTATATTATAGACGAGGGACCTGCTCCTGTTACCTGACCTATTTACAGTCGTTATGCACAACAGGCAATTTGCATAATTATTATTTATTTATGCAATTTTATAAATCTACCGATAACCAATAAAAACTTATAATTCCTTATGATTTGAATTAAGGGAGGGTGATATTGCTTCCCTCACTGTCACAAGAAAAGTAAATAGATTTAAATTTAGTGTCATTTTGATTCATTCAAAGTCACAATTCTAAAGATAATACAGGTCAAAGTTTTTCACGGTTATTATTTATTTTATTCAATAAGCTAACAGTGTCGCCATCATGATAATTATTACAGGCCTTCAGATGTCCACTGCTGAACACAGGCCTCCCGCAAGGAATGCCACAAGGCACGGAACTGAGCCACCTGCCTCCATTGACTTCCTGCGTATCTTATCAGGTCATCACTCTGTCTAGTGATGGGTTACCCTACAATTTGCCCACCGGTACGAGGCTACCAATAGAGAAACTATTTTCTCACAGCTTACTAATTCGTTGGGTCACGTCGGTTACTCTGGTTTTACAACGGTTTTACAATCTGGTTTTACTATCGTCATTTCTAAGTTTATCACGCAGAGAAACTCCGAGCATAGTCTTCTTTATAGCTCGCTGAGCGATCTTGAGCTTCCTTATAAAGCCAGTAGTGAAGGACCACGTAGGTCACATCTCCAATCTATAAGTCATCACTGGCACTCATACTGGTTGTACAATCTCGTTTTCAAGTTTTGAGATATACCTATAAGATGTGATTTCCTGTCGCCGTGAAGTCGTGATTTCCCGAACGCTGCCCACCGAGTTGAGCCGTCAGTTCATTGGGAGACAAGGTATATGGTCGCATTTATCTCCTCCACCATCGCCTCTCAGGGTGAATGTATTACTGCCCCTCCGCTTTTTGCAGTGGACATAAATATCTCTGTGACTGTGCTGACATCTGCAAACCCAGCAACATCTCGTAGAAGTAAGACATTGATGTGCAGTCGGAAAAGATTCGCAGAGAGAACAGACCTCTGAGAAACTCCGGCATAAATATGCATTAGGTCAGAAAAGCAGCCATTTATGAGTACCCTAAGTCTATTGTCAGCAGAAGATCCAAGCAATTGGGTGTATGTCCGTCTACACCTTGTACCCGCGTCGCTACTTGAACCAGCTGAGTGAGGTCTATCGATAACGCAAGTTTGTTACTTAACTTTCTCCCGTTATCGTCGGTTTTCTCGTATCGGAAATCACTCTTTGTGTAGGGCGTTAAAATTCCCGAGAAAACCTAGCTTTGCAGATGGATACAGTTGTTAGGCTTAATCTGCCATCCCTGCCAGGTGATCAATGAGCCTGGTTATCTTCTGGTTTCCACTGTACGATGGATAGACACAGGCATAGAAAGTTTTCTCTACACCGGTTTCCACCTCGTAACCACATCGCAGAAAACCCTGAAACTCCAAATCAACGTAGACGTTGACAGCAAATGTTATTGTAGACGTACGCACAGACCCCAGCACGCTGTTTGAATAATCAGGCATGCAAATTGAGGTAAGCTACTTTTTTATAGAATAAGGACTACAAACGAGCACACAGTCCACCTGATGGTAAGTGAATGCTGTGGCCCATAAACATCTACGTTTATCCTCAATTAAGATTCAAAACTCAGATGCGTTGTCACTCCTGAGGACTAAGATAGAATGCTTCATTTCCAGTAAAAAATGGTCTCCGGATCTCTACACTAACTATACGAAACACAGCAGCATTACGCTGCTATTTTACGCTGATATTCTATGAGAGCGTGGTCTTTCCCCGGGAAAGGTTAGTGTACAACTCTATGATGTTCGTGAGGTGTACCTTAAGCGCGGGGTAGTGCCGCCGTTGATTAACCATATGATTTTTTTGACTTCTTAATTTTAGTTTGGTTGTTTTTGGTGGGGAAACAGTTGAGAAATCGAAGTTTCGCTCAATATACCAACTGAAGACTCAAGAGCTAAGCTAACTGCTGAGGAATCATTCATTTGGTGAACGTGGGGACGCCCGAGCCCCCGAAATGGCCACCGGGTCCTCCCATCCAGTCACCAACTAGCACAGTGGTGCATTTCAGGATTTTTCGCGAATTGTCGGGGCAGGTTTTGGCACATTGTGGGCGTACCACTTGGGCCCCCAACTAGCTTCGGTCGGCCAACGACAAGACCGTACCTTGGATCCCGCTAGCCTCCAGAATGAGTTACCGGTAGTTAGCTTTGCTCAGAAGTTCGGACTAGTCTTGAGTAGCGCAACTCATGACCCTTCTGTCCCCCAAAGGCACTAAATCTCCCGCTCACAGACGGTAGCAGTGAGCTGTTCATGTCTTGCTCCGATAGGAGGGTAGTAGCAAGCAAGGTGGCTCCTTGCTTGGCCTTCTCCGTTATCAGATCCGTGAAGACGGGTTCTTCAACAGACACACCACGCACTAAAGTAGCCAGTGATAGCGCGGAGGTAGATCCTTGCCACCCCAAAGAGCATTAAAAGATAAATAATATTGCAGATTTTCCTTTCATATACATTTTTCTATTAATGGGTTTAAGCTTTTAAAGGGTAATTTAATTTAATAAACTACCTTCTTATCGTAATGACAATAAAAAATACCAATTCCATTCTGTAAACTAAATTTACTTCGTTTTTTTTATTTTAAAATGTTAGTTTGATGGATAGAGTAACAAACTATTAAGATATTAAAAATTTTAAATTTTGGTTTCGTGTCCGACTGTAGGAAGAAAGTACAATATACTGGCACCTTCATATTATATCTGAAACCATACATCAGGTGTACACTGTTCATTATTACAAAAGTAATCAATTACATAATTCCATTACGTTAATTGTTTTATGTTTCGTGATTGACAGCCTCGCTACGGTAAACAAAATTGAAGCTTTCCCCCAATAGTTGGAAAAACATTTAGGAAATTGATAGACCCAGGTGGTTAACGACCGTCCTTTGTGACAGTCGTTGAGTAAGGTCTTTGTTAACCAGAGAAGTATGAAAGATACGATTATTTTAGATAATTATGATAATTTTAAATGTAAAGTGGAATCACTTTTTCTTTAAAAATATTATAATGAGTTGCTTGTTCAGTAATGGCGGACTTCATACTCTGCCTTAAAAGGAGTATAAGTTCAAGAACTTAAAATATAGTATCATAATAACGCTTAGCCCTGTCAACTTGAGGTGTAGAGTTGAAGGCAGAGACTACTGACTCCCAAGGAGCACGATCCTGACAAATCTCTATCGCACTTTTCATATTTGCATATCTACGCATATTTTTTTTCATTAAATCATCAGTTTGGTCGATAAACTTCAATCTAGTGCAATATACTTATGCAGCATAAATTTGCTTATTTACTCTTTCTGTATTCCTTCTTTGTTACTGCTCAAACCACCAAACCATGTATTTTATGTTTAAACATGTTTTCATTTCCATACTAAGCTACAGGTGTGTTTTGGATTGGCGTTAGATTTGCAATGGTTTTTAAACTAGTAGTAGAGTTTGACGTGTATATAAGTTTTAAATAAGCCTAAACCGAATACAATACTTTTTCTTAATTTAAAATTATTTTGTGGGCCCTAATTAACTGGAAAAATACCGTCTATATTATATTCATTCAGCAGTCAATGAGCCGTGGTAACTCGGGACTAGGCGCTCGCTGTAAATTTCACAGACGTGCGCAACCCTGTTCATTTCGCGCCGGCACCAATAATTTTGATAATTAAAATGTGTGGATTTATCACGTACTCGGCTTTGAACGAAAACACTGTGAGGAAAAGTGCATGTCTGAGAAATTTTAAAATCGTAAATATGGAAAATTCTGTAAGTTTTTACTGAGTATAATCACGTTGCAGCTATGCTAAAACATTGGTTCTACAAATTGTGCCCCAAAGCACAATCCTGTTCCACTTTCATTCATTCTCTACATGTTTATTTTTCAATCGACAAAAAAATGGATAAGGTACTCAAGTCGACGCATATATTTTTTTTATTGATAATTCTTTTTTATTGGATATATATATATATATATATATATATATATATATATATATATATATATATATATATATATATATATATATGTCAACTCTATAGGTATATAGGAATATGTAGTTAAATATACTTTAAATTAAATCTAACCCATAAATTTATAAACATTATTTCTAATACTAAAAACCTTAAAAATATATATTATAATAACTAAATTAAATTATTAAAAAAGGGGTCCTTTAGGCAAGGTTCCGAAGATACTGGCAGCGTTTCCCCGTTGAATAGCTAGACTAATTCTTTGTCCGAGGTAACTGCCAGCTCTTCGGTCTCCTGTGACGTCGATTAACCTTTTTGCTATTTCCTTAAAAAGGCTTATAGCGCTAGGACCCCACGGACCAAGGGTCTCGACACCGAAAGGGACAAAAATATATTCGGAGCCTAGACCCCTGTATTTGCAAACTTTAGCCTTTTCTGCCGCTTCACAAGCCGCACCAGCTCTGTTGTTGGTTCCACGTAGATGGGAAGGGGCCAGCGTGTCTGAACAGGTTGCATCCCATACCAGCACCCGGCCCATCCTCCATGGAATCAAACTCATACCGTCCGGTCTCTTGCCATCGTCTCTTGCAATACCAGACGGCTCAAGTAGACTTGGCACGTTGACGGTGGCAAGAGACCGGCGTACATATATATATATATATATATATATATATATATATATATATATATATATATATATATATATATATATATATATATATATATATGTATACCTTGAAATTGGTCCCACATAAATTTGGGAAAAAAATGTTTACCCTAGGGTGGGAAAATAGTTGTGATTTATTACAGAATAGCCCGTTTTTTATAATTCTTTTTTATTAGATATATATACTTCAAAATTGGTCTCAAATAAATTTGGAAAAATGAATTACCCTAAGGGTGGGAAAAAGCATGTAGTAATTAATAGATTATAGTCACAAAAAATTATAAACTATACATTTTTTAACAAAAAAATAGACCGCCGAAAAATTTGCAAGGCAAAAAATAATAAACCTTTATCTTTTACCTTAATAACTAAGCTTTTAAACTTATATAAATGTACCTAAGTATATATTTTGCAATTATTTTGAGTCTTAAATTTACCTTAAAAATAAGATCCTAAACTGATATAAGTATTTCTAAGTCATTTTGAGTCGATGCCAAGCAATCAATGAACAAAGATCACCAAATTACCTAAACCTAGAGAAATAACCAAACCAAATTAACAATGCAACATGTAATCTTCAGCGATAAACATTAAAATTTAAAAAATACGCTCTCCGCACCAACGCTTGCAGCAACGTGTGCCCTTACGTGTACCCGTTCGGGTTGCTGTCTCGCTGACATTCTAACTTAGTACAAGCGCAGCATTTTCTGGCAAAGGGGCGTCTCGTGCCGCGCTACACGCTTTACGTAATTAATTAATTTGCTTATTTCAAAATTACTTAGGTATATTTACATTACTTTAAGAATTTAATTATTAAGGTTAATTAAAAACTCAAAATAATCACAAAAATATATACTTAGCTACATTTACATTAGTTAAGGAATTTAGTTATTACGGTAAAAGAAAAAGTTTTATTATTTTTTGCTTTTCAGTTTTTTCGGCGGTTTAATTTTTTTGTCAAAAAGTTTTTATTGAAAACATCAAATTATTGTTTTTTGCACCTTTATAAATATGTATAGTGAAAGGAAGACAATGTACCTACAACGTGCTAATTGCTAGACTATTCAATTATTAATCAATTAGTAAAAGACATGACATCTAAAATGCAAATTATACTCAATAAACTTTGCAGCTGCATCGTCCACAACCGAATTACAGCCAAATTGGAGTAAGAAATCATTGGAACACTTCAAATTAATTCAGTGCAGGAACTGAATCTAGTTAACTCTACCAAATAATTTTCATTCGTGATCTTAACTTTGATAAAATTGGTACTTTAAAATAAAACAATCCACACGTTTTGTCATAATTTATTATTGTCACACTCAACATTCGTCAGTTCGTCACGACAGACAGTCTGAATACTACACAAAACTATAGTATATAGTGTGTGTGCAAACACGGATGCACTCTCTTTTCTCTACCTTCCATAATACGATGGACACGATAGAAGGGAGATCAGACCCACGACTTTGCGCTAACTGGGAATTTGTTTTCTGAAAAACCCGATAACTGATTTCGACCCGACCCGGGAACTCAACCCGGTACCACTCACGATCGCGTTTACGATCGCTAGGCCAACGAGGCAGTCAAATAAGCTACGTACGTCCTATATATATTAAAAATATATATTAATAAAAATATAAATGTTTTTGTACTTATTTAAGGTGTCAAATTTTGTCAAAGAAAATTTAGCATTTTTTGATTATTATATTAATCATTTTCTATGAAGTGACGCTGACATTCTGTATACTTAAAAACAATAATACGTAGTCATATCGTTGAAGTAAATTAATAGTACATGATAACAAATAACAAGATCTTTGTCATTGACGTACTTAACCTCTTAACCAACTACCAAGCGGCCCAATTTGGTCGCGGCGATATTCCGTCAAATACCAAGTGACCGAATTCGGCCGCACCCTTCCACAGCACTTTAACCAATAAATACTTATGATTAGAGACTACTTTTTTATGAAGAAGTTTGGCATTATAGGCTCAATATGAAATTTTCCATCATCTAATACAATGAAAAGTCAGTTACTCTATGGTTATTTGTTTATTATCAACGTTCATTACGTACGCCATTTTCGTGTGGATGTTATTATGATTTATTTTGTTGATTTTTGGATTTTTCTAGTGTTTGTGTGTAGTGGATTTTATGGGGATTAAAGAGTTAAAACGCTATTGACACGAATAATACAATTATACACACGCACACACATATATATATATATATATATATATATAGAAGGAAAAGTTACATCACGGGTTATGTGTGCCTATTATGTTTTCATTGGAATGTAGTGTAGGTAGCTAGCGCGGGCGGTGATCTTTACAGTGATTACGTCACTCGGGCGCATAGGGTATCCACGAATTTACGGACAGTGTCGGACAGAAACTTTTTAAATTTTATGAAAGAAAATAGCGTATTTTTAAGTTCATTGAATTTACGTTCTATAAGTGAAACCAAACCACTGATTTCAAGGACAATGGTGTTTACACTAAGCCCATGTATATATATATATATATATATATATATATATATATATATATATATATATATATATATATATATATACATATACATATATATATATATATATATATGTACATCTCAGTAGCAGTAATATATGTATATATATGTGTGTGTGTTTTTGTGTGTATGTGTGTTATGAATTATGCCTCGCGTTGTTAAGTGAGTTTTCAACTGCAGTTTTTTAATATTTTTAGGTTTAATCAGAGAGGTGGAGGAGGTATTTGATTTCATGTAATTCTATTTCAAATTTCGTCAAATTTCGTTTAACATTTAATTACATTCTATAAGTTTTAATATAGTTAGAACCCCTTTATATCAACATAAAAAGTCAACATTGTACATAAAAATGTAAAACAAAATTGGCATCTATATTTTGTTTGTATTCCTTGTATATATTGACAGACATATGTAAACATGTAAACACCACATATGTGATGTAAACACCAGCGCTATAAAAAAGATGTTAATTCCGCCTCTAGGTCCTTCAAAAGAGTTATTGCCAAGGCAAAGTCGGAGCACATAGGCAGAATTGGCGAGAAACTAGTTCGCCTTCCTTCTGGAACCCGTGCATTCTGGTCTCTCGCCAACGCTGTCCAGGGGAATTTCTGTCAGCCATCTCTTCCATCTCTGCACAGGGAGGACGACTCACTGGCCCATACCGCAAAGGAGAAAGCCGATCTTCTAGGCTCTTTCTTTGCGTCAAACTCGACTCTCAAGACGGGGATCGCCGCCGACCATCCCGCGGTGTGAGTGCTCCATGCCGGAAGTGCAGTTCACACAGCGCTCGGTTCGAAAAGCACTCATCTCCCTGGACATACACAAGTCAAGTGGGCCTGACGGAATCCTACCAATTGTGCTGAGGACGTGTGTTCCAGAGTTGGCACCGTTTTAACGTGTCTTTTCCGGTACTCCTACTCCCTAGGCGTAGTCCCGAAATCATGGAAGACGGCTTTCGTCCACCCGATCTCTAAAAAAGGCCACCACTCAGACCCGTCCAACTACCGGCCTATCGCCATCACCTCCTTGTTCTCCAAAACAATGGAGTCCATTGTTAACTGCCAGCTCATGAGGTATCTTGAGGATCACCAGCTGATTAGTGATCGCCAATACGGTTTTCGCCGTGGTCGATCAGCTGGTGATCTTCTGGTCTACCTAACTCACAGATGGGCGGAGGCAGTAGAGTCCAAGGGGGAGGCATTGGCCGTTAGTTGGGACATTGCGAAGTCCTTCGATCGGGTTTTGCACAAAGCGCTTCTTTCGAAGCTCCCTTCCTATGCGCTTCCTGAAAAATTGTGCGATTGGATCACCACCTTTCTTGCAGATCGGAGCATTAAGGTCGTTGTAGACGGTGCAAGCTCCGATTGCAAGCCTATTAATGCTGGTGTTCCACAAGGCTGCGTGCTATCGCCAACGCTGTTTCTTCTGCATATCAATGATATGTTGCAAACCCGTAACATTCATTGCTATGTAGATGACAGCACTGGTGATGCTCTTTACACAAGCCGAGCCAATATTTCTTGGAAAAACGTCTCTGAGTGCCGGAACAAACTTTTGTCTGAAGTTAAGTCTTTGCTGAACAGAGTCTCGGATTGGGGGCGACTAAATCTATTCCAGTTTGACACCCAGAAGACACAAGTTATATCATGTATCTACTCAGTTTCAAGGCACTCCCCTTGTTGCCTCAGCCAGTATCGGAATCCTCGACGTTGACACATCGAGTGACGTGCAGTTTCATGGTCACTTGGAAGAGAAGGCCAAATTGGCCTCTAAAAAGCTTGGCGTGCTCAGCAGAGCGGGACAGTATTTCATGCCGGCACACCGCCTGCAACTTTACAAGTCGCAGGTTCGGCCGCACATGGAATACCGTTCCCATCTCTGGGCTGGGGCGCCTCAGTACCAGCTTCTTCCACTAGACCGCCTCTAGCGCAGAGTGGCTCGAATCGTTGACGATCGAATGCTTTCCGATCGGCTCGATTCACTGGCACTTCGAATAGATGTTGCATCTCTTTGCATTCTTTTTCGCATATGCCATGGAGAGTGCTCTGAGGAATTGTTCGGATTAATCCCAGCCGCCAAATTTCATGAACGCACTACGCGGCAAACGTCTTGATACTATCCACACTATCTGGATGCTTGACGGTCAACCACTGTACGTTTCAAGAGGAGTTTTCTTCCGCGTACAACCTCTCTGTGGAATAGTTTACCACCAGCGATTTTTCCGGACCGATACGACCTGGGGACCTTCAAGAAAAGAGCGTACTCCTTTCTAAAGGGCCGGCAACGCACCTGCAATTCTCCAGGTATTGCGGTTGATCATGGGCGGCGGTAGTCACTTAACATCATGTGAGCCGCATGCTCGTTTACCCCCTCTTCTATATAAAAAAAAAAAACAAAGTAGCTAAGGAGCTAAGCGCTCGCAGAAAACATCAGCAACCTGTGTTCGATGCCCGCCGGAACCAATGATATTGTTGATTACATTTTTAAATGCTAATTTGCCATGTAGTCAGTGGAAAAAGAAGCATAGTGAGAAAACCTACACATACGAGAGGGATGTATCATTTTGAAGACGTGAAATGGCAGGAGGTCTTTTAATGGTGGTCCAACCATGGGCAATATAAAGGTTGTAACTTTTTACTATTATACAATGAAGCTGTTACTTTACCTTAATAAGTCACCGAAGTATAATACATCCGCACATCCATCCATTATAGCCTATAAAATTTTAATTCTGAACATGCGACCCCTTTTTGTTGATTCAAAGGAGAGATTGTACCGTAGTTGCCACGCTTGGTACGCGGCTCGGCAATCTTAGTGTTTTTTAATTATTTTGAGTTGTTATAAAGATGAGGCTGCCTCTTATCTCCTTTTTCAGTTAACCTATGTTGACTCTTACGACATTCATGGTACGATATGGGGTAGTGGATATTCTCGCACTGCCTCTACACAGTTTGACTAAAATATAGTGACTTACAATAGAGTTAAGAAAAAAATAAACCGTACGAAAAGGGATATATTTCTCTTGAACGAGTTTCTTTAGGAGTTTACGAAATTTTATAAGACATTGTGTACTCGGTGTAGTATTACACGCAAATTGGCTTGCATCATGAAAGTTGTTTGCAGCAACGCGAACATAATGCTGCCGCTCAGTCGTCAGAAGTAGTTTTATACGCATGCAGACGTAACAGCAAGCCCATAACGAATACCTCTTTAAGAAACCACGCCCTACGGAACGTAGGCCAAATACGAATTGTGATACAAAACTTGCATTTGCAAGCTTTTTAAACTGTAGATTAAACTGTGTATTATATATTTAAGTATTTTTCTCGCCATTAAATTAAGAGATTTTAAAATTGACTATATATTCTATTTCATGTATGATACTTGTTATCTTCATTAATTGTTAAACGATCAAATGATATTTTTTATTAAATATGTGTAGACAATATACAAACTTCTGAAGCTATTATATAAAAATTATTTTGTTATTTTTTTAATAATTGGCCGTTTTATAAACCAGCTTTTACTGTTTAATAAAGAACCGATTTCTGTCTATTTATCTTTACAATTATGTTTTAAATTCTGTGTGGATTTTAATTGAAATTATATAATAATGAATACGGTAAAGTTTATTTTTTGTATAATTTTTATTGACACCCACGGAAGATCAGCGTCGAAGTACTTAGTCAGTACCAAGAGTATGTAACCATTTACCAAATTTATAATAAGTTATTATTGTAAGAAAATTATTATAATGGGTTACTTAATAAACTTATTTCCTTTTTTTCTTCTTTCAAATTTACATCTCTTAATACATCGAGTCAATGTGCATATTTAATACAAACTACGCATCGTAAATTGAAAAGATCAGTTCCTTCACTTGGAGTTATTGGAAGTTATAGAGAGACATAACATTTAAACCCTTTAGATGCTAATAGCAGTCGACAAAATAGCTGGCCTCACTATTCGTAACTGAACTACCTCTTAACTAGGGGTTGTAAATCATTGGCAGGTTTCGAATTAATTTACTACAGTACTTGACTCTCTAATAAATGTTGGTGCTACTATAATTCAAATTAACCTATGTTAGATCCTTAACAAATACATATGTGCGTCGTATTGTACTAAGTATACTAACACTAGAATAGTAATTTTTAGGCAGCGTGCGTTAGTAGTACTGATAATCGATATCCAATCGATAAGAAATTTGAATCCAAACCAGTGCTAGCTTAGGTATTCAAAATGCCTAAGCACACTAATCTATTATATTCAAATTATTTTACTCTTTTTAGTTTGTTTGATGTTAGATTATACTTTTTATTAAGATTTTATTTCTTTAAATTTTTATATACAAAAAAAGATACCAATATTTAATAGTAAATGGCCTAAATGTTTAGGCTAAAGGCTCTTTGGAGTTTCTTTAATGTTAGGTTTTTCTTTTTATTAAGTTTTTATTTTTTGAATTCTTAGATTTTAACATCAAAAGATTAACCCAATCAAGTTTGAGTCGTACAACTCACCATATACCATACACTAAGTAATTTTTTTACCGTCTGGAAAAAATTAGGTGTAACCAGGTGAACGGACCTATGGCACTGATATTTTTGCAGTTTTTTATTTTATTTTATATTAAAATATTAAGAAATTGTTTTACACGGTACGGATATTGATCATTTAACAATTAACGAAGTTAACAGTTAAAAGTTTCGTAGTATAATGATCCTAATTGTACCATTATTTCATAGTTTGTAGTAGATATTACCGTAATAATACTAAGCGAAAATACCATAATTTTACCTAAAGGTCGACTTATATTATTCTTGGGTCTTTTTACATTTTAATATTAACCCTACGATAACAAGAATTTCTGTATTGTATATGAGTACTGCATATTTTTAATAAAATTAGAATTAGCTCGCTTTCTGGTCAATCGATGCTCGATCGATGCATGTATGTTGCATCCCTGATACAGCTATAGCAATGCTTTGACAACAAAATTTCAAAATATTTTATGAATCAGATTTTCGGATTCAATTAAGCATATATGGTTTCTTCTATACTGTACCGTTTTACCATCATTGAATATAAACCAACCAACTAATATTCAAAATTTAACTTGCACTAGGTTTTTTAGACAAAAATTAAACAGAAATAAAAATAAAACCGTCAAAAAACGAAATGTGTAAATAAACTAGACGCGTGATGCCAAAATCCCGACTCATGGGAAAAAGAAATATGAAACGTCAAACCTGATATAAATTTTTTAAAATAGTATAACTTTATTTTGCATGTACAATATTTATGAAGGTCTGAATCCAACTCTGGCCTAATGTTGGTAACGTACCTAAACTAACTGTAAAATAAAACTTTAAAAATGAGTTTATGTAATAATTTAATTATAACAAAATTAATATAAGGCAAACTACCATATTTTTCATATCCCATGTTTTTTTTAAGAAAAATCTTTGTGTCGTAATTTTTGCATTCATTTACCATGCAATTAGACATATTTGTGACAGGCAAATCTGTCCTGCACGCGCACTACTGTCGGCCGATTCGCGTTGGCTCTAAACTGTAATTTTAGGGCCAGCGCATTGGTCCGTTTTAACTGTTCGGTCGGCCTTGTCCTTACGATAGTAATATGTAAGTCAATGATTTACTTACACAGATCCATAAATGAATGCCAAAAATACGGTCCGAAGTCACCGGTACCCATTGAAATCGACCATAAAGAGGGGATTATTCCGGCTTTCATGTAATAACAAAGTAATAATGTCGCACAAAACATTGTTTAGACTATTGAAATTTAATGGTGCATGAACAAATTCAAATGGATTTTGCTTAGAAATATTCAGTACTCCGTGCTTTAGGAATAACATCCTTCGAGTGTAATCGAGTAGCAATTGTTAAATGTAGTGTACGAACTCGATTCGATGTCATAATCGAAGCAGTCAGACGTGTACCTGTGAAAGACTTAATACCGACTACAAAGCAGAGATAAACGAACAAAGGTTTACAAGACATATATTATCGTTGTACACCAATTTGTTACAACATAGTTATATATTTTTTAGAATAAGGATGACAAGCGAGCCCATAGTCCTGATGGCAAGTAGCCTAAATACATCTATCCTTAATCAAGAATCATATTAAAGAAGCGCTGACAAACTTGTGGAATGAGATGGAATGTCTCGTTACAAATAATAATTTCAGGTCTTCAGTTCCCCGCAAACACCATACCAAGCAACAATTGCGGCTATTTTACTCTAGCAGCCTGTGAGAGCGTGGTCCACCCATTCGTACTGCAGTCATAATATAACAGCATGGCTTTACCACGTAAACTCAAAATTATCTCTTAAGTACTACTTATTAAAAATAAATAACGTTATTTTAGTTATTTTTTGGCAGCAATTGTTTTTTATTACGATAGGGTGACAAACTATTACACTGATATCTACATATATCCTCGATTACGAAATCATAATGCAGATGCGTTGAAAGGACTAAGATGGAATGCCTCATTTCCAGTAAAAACGGTCTCTGGTTTTCTATACTCACCATACGAAACACAGCAGCATTGACCTACTATTTTACGCTGGTATTTTGTGAGAGCGTGATCCTTCCCCGGCCGAGCCGGCCCATTAGTGCTACAATTATACTACTAATATAACTGCAGCATGGCTCTACCACGTATAAAATTTTATTTGTTGTCTGATTATTGTAAGTCTGACTAAAAGCACTAAAGGATATTGTTATTTATTATTTTATTTTCATCCCGTGAAGTATTTTCCGGTAAGTCCTTCAGTCCGTAAAGTCTGCTAGACATGAGTCTCTTGCGTTGCAGGAAAACGTGGCTTTTTCTTCACGCAAATTGGTACTGCCTGTCACCGATCTGGGTATTTAAAAAATCTTGGTAGAGAATATAAAAAATATTTCGAATACATGTAAATATCGCTAATACCACCAACCCATTGAGCATACGCGGCAAACGCCGCTTACGCGGCGTACATTTACTAGCCCTAAAATCCTCTCAGAAATAAGAGGAGGCTGGTGCCCAGCTGTGGGACATACTTGGATCGTATTTAGGCTGCAACTTTACTTTTAACGTTAACATACGAGGCATTTCATCTCAGTCCTCACGGGTGACAACAGATCTGCATTTTGATTTTTAATGGAGGATAGATGTAGATGTATATGGGCCGCAGCAACCACTTACCATCAGGTGGACTACACAGTCAACCTGATCGTTTTGCTCCCCGTTTGTCACCCTATTCTAAAAAAAAGATACAAATCAGCCGCGAAAAGAAAATAGTAATGAAATATAGCCAGTGATGAATAACGTTTACAAGAGGAAAGTCAACATTCACAACAACCCCGCAAAGAACCAATGCACATACACAATACATAGGAGAGTGATTAACCATCTATACCCTTTAGCAGTGAAAAGAAAGTGTCGGTAAATTCATCTCCTAAACGAATTAATAGCCCACCATTTCTTACAATCATCAAACGGAAGCGTTGGATTGTCTACAGTATGATGACAATTCATCAAATCCTGTCAAGGAGTTGACAGCGAGCATCGAAATGCCAAGCAGCTTCTAAACTCCAATATTTTGTCAATCGAAAGCTAAACGGCAGCGTTTAGCTAAAGCTAGACAAAATTGAAAAAACTGGGCAGTACATGTGTTAGCAGAAAAAAGATAGGAAGCTAGAACAAAGCATTCCAAAAGAAGCTAGATCTGTAAAAACTCATTGCAATCATAAAAATAGTTTTATGTTTAGTATCAGAAGAAGAACGAGCTGCATTGAATGTCAAGTTTTGGAATATGAATTCATGGGGTGAAAAGAAAGCTTTTGGACAAGAATAAGTATTGAAAAGAAATTTTCATAAGCAAAGAAAACGTGATAATTTTATTACTGTTAGGAAAGAATCTGCTTTCGATATTTTTGTACCTAAGTTTGATTCCTAAAATACCAAAGTAAAAGTGCGCAGAATGTTTTTTTTATACACACTTTATCTCGGACGTAATTCTTTCATATGCTGGATTAAAGATACATCAGTAATGGTAGATGACAAAGAATTCTTAATTGAAAACAATCGAAGTGTCTTGACCACCACCAGAAAACACGAGGACCAGCATCTTAGTAGCTCAATTTACTCCCGAAAGTGACTAGTTACTATTGCCGGGCATCATCCAAGCGCATAAAAAATTTCCCGAAATACCTTCATACGCGTACTTAGTAAAGAGAACGTTTCAACTCAAAAACCAAGAAAGGACCAACGCCATGTATGCACTAGTTTTCAGTGAAAACATATTTCGCAAGAGGATTATAAGAAACATATTCAGAAAAAAATATGAAGCACGTTGTGCTAAAAACAAGGCAATAGATAACAACGTCCAACGACTTTACAAGCTGTGTAATTGATTACCCTAAAACTGTTTGCAATGTCTGCACTCTGCACACACATCACAATAATTAGTGATGGGTAACTACCAAAACAGAAATAAGATTTTAGCAAGTGCATTAGGTAATTACGCTTATTTTTAAGATATAAGAGGAACAAATCATATTAGATTAGTGTCTCCCTTACTATAATGGAAGTTGATAGTGTCCACTCTACTATAGAACACTATAACATAAGTGCCTATTTATGCATATTAGAGTAGTTCATTTTGATTTTTTCAAGGGTTATAAGCATTTCAACACCAATTTTCGGTCTATTCACAGTGAATAATGCCATGTGCAAAAAATAACACAATTTTAAAAATATAACATAAAGTAATTAATGTAAATACTCAAAACATAAATAAAATTACTTGTGATATCTATGAATTTAACCTGGTATGGTTTTTAAAATTTACATTCATATTAAATTTTACAGGAGAACTCTTTTCTTTAATAGCATATTTTTTGCAATAGCAGATATTGATTTAACAACGACGTAAGCTACATTAAGAAAAACTTAATCTTCCAAACTATAGTTTTATTTCTGGATTTTCGCTGAGACAACTATTATAATAGTAACAGACCTTTTTCGCGCTTATATCTTGTACTAGTACCCCATTCCGTTTGGATTCTTTATTTTTATTTCTCTTTCTTCTATCTTTATATTATTTTTACGTTTTATTGTACTAAAGGTACAAACGGCGGACTTAATGCCATATGGCATTTTCTACCAGCCAACCGGAAAGTTAGTGGGAGATGTGTCTACTGCAGTGGGCTAGGATGAAACCTATAATTGATAAATTTCACATACACATACACCCCCCCCCCCACATACACACACACACACATACACACTACACACACACACATACACACTACACACATATATACTCGTAGCTCAAACTTAAATATATATAAGGATCTAATAGATTAAATGTTATAGATTATTTATATATTTATGTGTCAGATGAACCCAAATAATGTTCCTTTACTTTTGTTTTAAAAATCCACTTGTTAGGGGATTTTTTTATTACTAGGGGAAGCGCATTCCAGAGTCTTACAGCTGTAACAGCGAAAGAGTTTGAGAGGAAACCAGTACGGTGAGAGGGAGTATGGAGCACGAGATTGTTACGAGAGCGAAGATTTCAATACCTGGGGTATTGAAACTTAAATTTCAAATACTCTGAGGCCAATGGATCGTTAAGAATAGTGAACAGGGTGCTAAGAATTCTAAGGCTCCTGTGTTGTGGGATATTTAACCATTTAAGTTGAGAGCGATAGAAAGAGACGTGATCATGCTTTCGAAGACTTTGTTGAGAAGCCGATCCAATATATTGACCAAGTGATGGTCTGCATCTAAGTAACACACATCAGCATAATCAAACATAGGAAGAATAAACGATTGAAATAGAAGTTTCTTCGTACAAGGCGGTAAGATATTTTTATATCTGTACAATTGTCTCAACGTAGTACAAACTTTACGGCTAACTTCAGTCATATATCCTCAACATGACTGCGCCAAGTAAGTGAACAATTCAAGGTTAATCCCAAGTCCCTAACTTGAGAGCTATATATCTTGGTATTTGCTTGGATTAACAGCGACCCCGTACCTTCTTGACCAATTACATAAGAATCCAATTGAGAAGCCGATCCAATTTATTGACCAAGTATTTGTCTGCATCTAAGTAACACACATCAGCATAATCAAACATAGGAAGAATAAGCGATTGAAATAGAAGTTTCTTCGTACAAGGCGGTAAGATATTTTTATATCTGTACAATTGTCTCAACGTAGTACAAACTTTACGGCTAACTTCCTCAACATGACTGCACCAAGTAAGTGAACAATCCAAGGTTAATCCCAAGCCCCTAACATGAGATCTGTAAGGAATTATCTCACCATTATAAATCAGAGGATCGAACGATGTATGATTAAGTTTACCTAATTGACGTGCGCTGCCTAAGACTATAGCTTGGCATTTGCTTGGATTAACAACGACCCCGTACCTTCTTGACCAATTAAGAATCCAGTTGAGATCGGAGTTAATTAGGATTACAGCATTATTCATGGTAGTAGCATCTGCATTAGCATAGTTGCAAGTCGTCGGCATACATATGGTAGGAAGCACGAAAATTACAAGTAATCATGTTAATAAATATAGAGAAAAGTAAAGGTCTTTAGTAGTGCTAATAATAGCGAAAATGGGCTACGCAAAATTTATCATCGTATTACTATAACTTTACCTGATACGTCTTAGAAACGAAAATCTTATATTAAATTTAGTGTACTAAGAAAGTACGCCAAATGTAATCATGGAGAGATAAAATTTCATTATAGCTCAGTGTACCTGTTTGGCATTCACAACTTGATGTTAGAGCAGCCGAAGTGCAAAACTTTGGTTGTTAAGTTCGCACGTGCCTGGTGCTTTGTTACGTCGACATGTGTTACTTCTGCCTATGCTAAAAGACGTAAAACAGGTACACAATGATGGTTTATTTATGGAAAAGGTGCAACAATAAGTGATAATAAATATTGTTGCGAAGGGTAAAGACTACAAAATTTAAATATCGTGGTAGTAAATTAAACAATTGAATATTAGCGGGAATCATAATTTCTTTAACATGGAAAATTATCACTTTGTCAGGGCCTTCAGTATATTTGTATTGCTATATTTTAGTTCATCAGGTTTCGTCCACGCCCCTTTAGGCTCGTCAGACCATTGTCTTGTCCGGAGTGTGGTGTCACTCACGCTGAAATCGCAGTTGCATTCTGCAGGCTGCTGCCGTTTTTGGCACTATAGGTCAGCCGATTGGGATAGGATGCGATCTTTCTTTGCATCCTACCCTTAGGGGCGGGTTTGCTTCTCGCCGGACGATCCCAACGTTGATGTGGTACTTCAGGGTATGGAAATTCTTATTTCATCCTCTGCGGTGCCCATCGGGGGCATATCCCAGCCATGGCTAGGTCGCTCCTGTAAAACACCATCAAGCTATAAGCAGGAGTGCTACCGGGCCCGGGCTGACGCATCAACGTCTCGAGATGTAAGCACCGGCTTTCTTAAAAAGAAGTATAATTCCGCCTCCAGGTCCTTCAATAGAGTCATTGCCAAGGTATGGTCTGAGCATATCCGCAGAATTGGCGAGAAGTTAATTTGCCTTCCTTCGGGAACTCGTGCATTCTGGTCTCTCGCCAAGAATGTCCAAGGGAACTTCTGTCGGTCATTTCTACCATCTCTGCACACAGAGGACAACTCACTGGCCCATGCCGCAAAGGATAAAGACGATTTTTAGGCTCTCATTTTCATTCAAATTTTTTCATTTGCGTGCAACTCAAATTGCGATGACGGGGGAAACACACCACCGACCATCCCGCGATGTGAGTGCTCTATGCCGGACGTGCGGTTTACACAACGCTCGGTTCACAAGGCACTCTTCTCCCGGGACGTCAATAAGTCGAGTGTGCTTGTTGGAGTCCCCCCATTGTGCTGAAGATGTGTGCTCCGGAGTTGGCACCGGTTTTAACGCGTCTTTTCCAGTACCCCTACTCCCAAGCCGTAGTCCCTAATTCTTGGGAGACAGCTTTGGTCCACTCGATTCCTAAAAAAGGCAACCACTATCGCCATCGCCTCCTTGTTCTTCAAATAATGGAGTGCCTTTGTTCGCGCCACTTTGCACTATCGCTTAACGCTTATAAGGGATTCGTTAATTATTATCCAATAAGATTACTGCAAAGCCCATTTCCGGTTTCCTATCTACCGCTTTATGCCCAGCATGTGCATTCGTGTGTTAACGGGCTCACACAAGTTGAGAAGACACGCAACCAACCGCACCGTTTATATCTCGCATCATCGCTCCCGCCCTTGTGTAATTTGGATATTGAATTATACAAGTATATAGTAAAAAGTACAGACATTTGCAATAACGCTATATTTCGTGATTATCTGTGAAGTTGATAAGTGTGAAGACAGCCGGCAGCCATCGAGACACGAGGCAGATTAGCGGAAGTCCAGGTGGGTGCACATACATTCCTTCACGTCCTTCCTATATCCCGAATTTAGGGGATTTGCAGTATCACGAATAAATTAAATTCCATTCACCGCTCGCACCGCGCTCATATACAGTCCACTATTCTATTTAAATTAATAGCCGCACCGCATAACACTATTTAATACATTTGAACCAGCAGTTTGGTGGTTGAAGGCCAAACGCCAAATCCACCAGCCTTTAAGATCAGCAGCTGATCAGTGACCGCCAACAAGGTTTCCATCGTGGTTGATCAGCTGGTGATCTTCTGGTCTACCTTACTCATACAAGGGCGGAGGCAGTAGATTCCAAGGAAATGGTCGTTAGTTTGGACATAGTGAAGACCTTCGATCGGCTCTGGCACAAAGCGCTTCTTTCGAAGCTCCCTTCTTATGGGCTTCCCGAGAAATTATGCGATTAGATCACTAGCTTTCTTTCTTTTCTGCTAATCGGTGCATTAAAATCGTAGTAAACAGTGCATGCTCTAATTACAAGCCTATTAACGCTGGTGTTCACAAGGTTGCGTTGCAAACTGATAACATTCATTGCTATGCAGACAAAAGTGCCGGTGATGCCGTATGCACCGGCCCCTGCAATATTTCTCGGGAAATCGTCACCGAGTACCGCGATAAACTTATGTCTGAAGTCGAGTCTTTGCTTAACAAATTCTCGGACCGGACATTAACCGCTAAAAAGGACAACTTTGTCGTGTCTAAACCTTTTTTTTTAATAGGAGAGGGGGCAAACGAGCATAAGATTCACCTGACGTTAAGTGACTACCGCAGCCCATGAACAACTGCAACACCCGGGTAATTGCGGGTGCGTTGCCGACTATTTAGAAAGGATAAGCTCTTTTCTGGAAGGTCCCCAGGTCGTATCGGTCCAGGAAAATCGCCGGTAGTAAATTATTCTATAGAGAGGTCGTACACGAAAGAAAACTTCTAGTGAAACGTATAGTGGTAGACATAGCATCATGGTAGACATAGTAGCATCCAGATGATGTGGATGGTATCGGGACGTTTGCCGCGTAGTGCGTTCATGAAATTTGGCAGTTGGGATTAATACGAACTATTCCTCAGAGCACTCCCCGTGATAGATGCGATAAAATACGTAAAGAGATGCAACATCTCTTCGCTACGCTAGTTAATCAAACCGATCGGATAACACTCGGTTGTCGACGATTCGAATCGCTCTGCGCGGGATGCGGGGGGGCTTTCTGATCGGATAGATTCAATGGCGCTGCGTAGAGATGTTGCATCCCTTTGCGTTTTTTATCGTATCTACCATAAGGAGAGTTCTGAGAAATTGTTCGGATTAGTTCCAGGCACCAAATTTCACGAACACACATTGCGTCAAAATTCCCGATACCATCCTCACCATTTTAATTGCTTGGTGCTCCACTACTGTACGTTTTACTAGGAGTTTTCTTCTTCGTACAACTTCTCTGTGGAATTGTTTACCACCGGCGACCTTTCCGGACCGATACAACTTAGGGACCCTTTAAGAAAAGAACTTACTCTTTTCTAAAAGGCCAGCCACGCATCTGCAATTCCCCTGATGTTGTTCATGGGTGGCGGTAGTTACTTACCATCAGGTGAGCCATATACTCGTTTTCCCCTCTTCTATGTAAAAAAGTTTGTTTTCTTTGTTTTCAAATAAACTCGAAAAAAGACGGACCTAGTACTTAACTCGGACGTAAACCACATAACATTCGGCAAATTGAACAATTGACAAAGGAGTTCCATCTGTCACTTTTCTTTTTATACGTGTAGACTTATCCTGTGATTCCTACAAAATTTCGATGGTGCCACAGGCCCTTCAGCGGTATCAGATTGACTGTTGGTATATAAAAATGCTGAAGTGTTTGTACAGTAGGGTTACGATGTTTGTCCGAGTACAGAACCAGTGTAAAAACCTATGTAACTGTAGAAAAGTGTAAAACAGGGTGATGTTGTATCTCCGGAACTCTTCACTGTACTGGAAGACGTTTTCAAGTAGACTAACATCAATGGCGAGTACATCAATCACCTTCGATTTGCTGACGATATTGTAGTCGTTATGGCAGAATCGCTAGATGATATAAGCACTATGCTCAAAGACATCGATAGTATGTCCTCACGGATCGGTATTAAAATGAACGTGGATAAAACAAAGATCATGTGTAACGTCCATGTCACAACTATGCCGGTTTTTGTTGGGAGCACCAAGCTCGAGGTTGTTGACGAGTATGTTTACTCGGTACAAATAGTCGGACTTGGTAATTCCAACTTCGATCAAGAGATCACTCGACGGATTCAACTTGGTTAGGCTGCATTCATAATATTACACCAGCATTCAGATATACCTCAATACTTGAAAACAAGATTTTAAAACACTTTTACCGCATTACAGCCTCTCACTAGAAGGAGTGATGACCTGGTCAGACATGCAGAAAATCGATAGGTAAGGTAGTTCAGGACAGTAACGTTCCCAAGGGGGACTTTTGTTCAGCAGTAAACTTGTCAAGGGCAGTAATGATGATGATGAAGGCAGATGATGATGATTATAATTAGCCATTCCCGAGTCATCGTCTTCCTCTGGATACATTCCCGAGGAAGACGATGATTCGGGAATGTATTATTAGGCGTTTGGTTCCTCAAAGGCCAATGGGGGATATTTTTAAAGAATGATTAAATAACTAATCAATATTTGGATTTTTCAGTTATCACAACATTTTTTTTAAAATACAGATATCACCTTAAGCTTAAACCTAAGTGACTTTCAATCTTCTTTTAGCACTCCATTTGTTGAGAACGAGTTCATTAAAAATATAATTTTCTACCCCTTAAGCTTCTTGTACGTATATAACAAGGAGTAAATTAAAATTTGGTCAGGTAATTTCAGTAAATTTCAATAAATCGCATGTATAGCTATTTATTAAGAATTAACAACTATTAAGCATATTTTTCTCTAAGAAACTTTCTCAAAATCTTTCCAGAGGGGTTTCTTGGCAAGCTCTTCATAAATTCAACGTCACTTAATCTTTTATAGGATGCAACCCTGTCTTCTACAAATTTTTTAACATTAGTGGAGTCTTGTTTACACCCATCTTTAACAACCACAAAAGCCTTAGGTACTTCACCCAGTTTAGCATCTGGTACACCAATCACTGCTGCATCTAAGATATCAGGATGTTCTTTGAGTATACTTTCTAATTCAGCTGGAGCAACTTGGAAACCTTTCACCTGAAAAATGTATAAAAGTATATATTATCTACTAGTTAATATACTGTGTCTTTCTCATTATAGTTAGGCTAAGTGTATGTAATAAGTAAATAAATTACATTTTATTTACTTATCATAAAACATTCCTGCCGAATAATAGTAAAAGTTTTACACGTGTTGTCTCTACACTTTTCAGGTCACCATGTTGTCAAATATTAAATTTGTTTCGCCTGCCGGCATCGTCGTGGTAAAGCAAAACCGTTCGGTATAATAAATAAGGGTATTTATTATGTATGTACCTTAATGAGCTCCTTTATTCTATCACGTATAGTGACTACACCATCGTTATCAATAGAAGCTAAGTCGCCTGAACGAAACCATCCATCATCTGTTATAACAGCTTTAGTCGCTTCTGAGTTGTTTCTATATCCTTTCATAATTTGAGGTCCTTTTATTAGTAACTCACCAACCTATTTAAATTAATAAATATAATAATTTATTTTGCTTTGCTAAAACTAAAATATACATAGGAATATCCGCTTTTTATTATTTTTCCTTTACGATACAAGCTAATAGATATTTATAAATACTTCGGAATGTGTCTCAAATTAGACATGAAAATATTTCTATGAGTGGAATAGTATCAAATGATTTAAAAACAAAAATTTAAAGAAGAGAATATAAAAATTAACTCAAAGCCTTGAGTAATACGTGGAAAAATAAGAAGTCACATATTATAAAAACTCTAAAAATTTAAAGCGACATGATACCTACTAAGATTAAATATGATTTGTATCATATATTATTATTGAACATACTGGCATCCAACAAACGACATTAATATTCTCAATAATTTTAGGTTAAAAAGCTTTGAAATATCTTCTTTTACTCTTCTTCCAGCCACCAACCAGCACCAACTTCAAGCGACTACAAAGTCCGAAAACATGGATATAAACATTTGTTTTAATTGCCATTTATTAGAAACATGCTTTATGACATTTTTATTTCTATATTAATAACAACGTTCGGTCTGGCATTATATTCAATATTTTTACGACTAATCTTTTTTTAAACATAGATCCATTTTATTCAAAATGAGATGATGAAAATGTTGTTAAGAGATATCCTACTGAGCAGCATAATATGCAGATAACAGTCTAACAGAGCAGTATACTAGGACAGAGCTTACGCTTAAAACTAAACTTTAATTTTCAGCGTAGGCTAGTGTTTTTTTTTTCATATTATAAAGATGCACGCGACGCAACAGAATCCACTTCCACTACTTAAAAGGCGACAGAAGGAATAAAATAGGAGACTAGCCGCAGCAACCTCCTGATATCAACTAAAAATGATAAGAATAACCTGGTGAGATATGCATGGACTCGATGGATGCAGGTGACTTACGTTGCCAACTACTATGGCAAATATGAGGCAGTCTATGGGAGGAACCTTGGTTCATTAATAAAAAATTAAAAGACTGTATTGAATTATTGAATTAACTATAGTTATTTCATCTCAATCATAATGAATTACCACTAAAAACACCTGAGTGTGTCAGTATAAAAATAGCATAAACATTGTTTTTAAATAATCGACGTCCGTTGATCATTTCGTACTTGTATTTTAGGGCATACCTTCATGACAGTGACCAGATTAAGAGTCTTATTAATTGTCAGATATCAGATTAGTTATAGAGAAGTGTAAATGCCAAACACAGATTCAATGGAGTTCATCACTCTATTATGGGAAGTTGGAGTATATAAAAAAGATACTTAGGACAATTTACAATGATGTATTAGTTATCACGTTAATGAATTTTGGGTATGTCAGAAGAATTATGTGAGTAAAATTAATGCTGTAGAAATGCGGTAATTAAGAAGTAGTATAGGAGATATATATGGATGTTAAAGAAAGGTAAAATGTGTGTAAGAATTATACCGTAATCTTTGCCTACCCTTCACTTAGTAATAGAGCTTAGAGCTTATGTATATAGTATAATTAAATGCAATGCCTTAAGTGCTTGTCCTGTTGCATGTTAATCACCATTCTGCATATACCTACACTTTTTGTAACTAAAAATATGAACGATACGATTTACTATGATAGCACGACAAATAGCGTCAAAAGCATGAACTGATAAATTTTGTTGGAGAGGTGAGCAATTGGTAAGTGAATAAATGATGCTATTGAAGCAAATTTAATAGATCCAAACGCATAGTTAAAAAATCAGATATTACATTCCAATACTTACTGCATTCGGTTCCATATTTTGGTCATCAGAATCGACAATACGAAGTTTGGTGCTAGGCAAGGCTACTCCTACTGAAGTATAATTTACTGATCCTGGTGGTACGGTCGTCGCCAATGGTGATAATTCAGTCATTCCGTAAATTTGCAAAAAATCTACGTCCGACTGGAAGTAATTGCCTCACTTTATATTTGCAAACAAAAAAATAATCAATTAATATTATAAATTTATGGTTTTAAAAAAGTTGAACAATGTTCTTTGTAACAATTAAGTATAAAATTCATACTTAATGTAACAAATAATTATGAATGTTATACTCCAGATATAATTGCCGTAATGGTCGTCGAAGAATGTGAACGACAAGTTAAGACTATAAATATAACAAAAATTGAGCAAATAGAGTAATAGTTAATAGGCGCAAATTTGGCTTAGTTCTCAATTTAAAGTTTATACGATGTTTTGGATCTATTCACAAATACAAGCAGTTGGTCCTCATCTGTTTAGCGATGCATGTATGAAAATATAAGGTGATAAAGATTAAGAAAATAGGAGACTGTGCGTCTTAAAAATAACCAGCGTACCGTCTACACATATCTCAATAGTGGTAAGAAAAAAATCTCATGTATGTAATACGTGTATGGACTTTCATGATTGCTTTCAGTTTTGATAGTATTTATTGTATAAGTTTTAAAAAGAAATATTTTATTAATTTAAGCAATATAGGATAGAACTGACTTTAAAGCTATTCATGTATTATATAATTTAGCAAAGACGATAGATACAAGCTAAATTATTCATAAATAAACATTTGTTTATTTAAGTGAAATTAAGTTAAATTTATATTTATTTAAACTTTGTTATTATATTTGGGGGCAAAACAAAAACACACACCTTATTATTTTACTAAATTTTTCGTCAAAGCGACGTGTTCTACACGGGTTATTTTCCAAAATATCATGTAAACATTTATTATGTTCAAATTACTATCAACCGACTACGAAGTTGCAACATCTTTACAACTCGTAATATGTTGATGTGTTTCTTGATGGTTATTAATATGTTTCTTGAATGACCTTTCCTTAAAAAAAAAAAACATGGGACCGTCCTCGATTTTCGTACAAATACAAGCTCATACTACTAAAAAAAAGTCCCCCTAGATTTATTGCTGGTTCTTCCCAGGGTAGCGGCATTATCCGAGCCAGTGGTAAATTAACTATAAAAGTGACTTTCCGTAAGTATTATTTATAATATATATTTCATTTAAAAAAGTATTTATTTGTATTTCAACTTCAAGACTCTTATTTACTAGTTTTGTGCTATGATGAAAACTAATTACATAAAATAAAATAAGCAAACCTTGGATTTTTCAAGTACTCGGAAAATATCTTGTTTCGGCAGCGGTGCAGCTCCAGAGATGTAGGTATGAATATGAGACAAATGTTCATCTTCAACGCTAGGGTGAGATCCCAAAAACGATGCTACGATTTTGAATAAAATAATTTATAGTTAATTATGTCAATAGACCACGTCTGTAGCCTAAAATAATTATTCAGACTACAAAACTCAAAAGACGAAAGAGAAAAGTATATTCGAATCCATTATTCGACTACTGTCGTGTACCACTGTTGGCTCAAGAATTTAAGATTAATTAGAGTGGTTAAAATAAGCTAGTTCTCTTTCATAATATATTTACATTATGGCTCTCCCAGGATCTGAGGTGAACTGATTGTAATGTTCTCCGACTGTTGTAATATGGATGCCATTTGATCATCATCATCATTATCGTTATCATTACAGTCTTTCACAAGCTTACTGCTGAACATGGCCCTTCCCCAAGAAACGCTACAAAGCGCGGTCCTGTGCCACCATCCATCAACTTTCCAAGAGCAGCCATCCATCGAGTTCCTGCATGTTTTACCAGGTTGTTACTCCATCTAGTGGGGGGCCACTCTACATTTCACCTACTGGTGTGAAGCTTCCATTCGATAACTTTTACTCCATATCGGTTCTAAGTTATTCGAGACATATGCCACTTCAGCTTACTAATATATTGGGCTGTGTCGGTTACTTACGTTGGTTTTATTATATCACCCAGAGAAACTATGGAGAGGGCAATGTTCGGTATATTGCCCTCTCCATAGCTCGCTGAACGAACGTAAGCTTCCTCGTATGGCCAGCAGTGAGAGAAGAATGTCATTTGACTATCATAAAAAATTAATTATCTTAAAATCTCTACACTTGCCAGTCCGCATATACATTTTATCCATTCTCTCATGCATTACAGCTTACAAAAGCCCACTGTTGAACATAGGTCTCCCCAAAGATTTCTTCTTATAAGGGTTTTGTCATATTCATTTATTAATTCATTGGCACGCTTGGAACCGCAGTCTTTTATAATTTTGAGTTGTTATAACAAAGATGCTGATGCCCATCAAATGTTTTAGTTTCCCTCTTTCGCCTCTTACAACATTATTAGCAAACATTAATAAACAAGTCAATATTTGCTATATTTGCAACGTTTCGAAGGTGGGTCTGCCATCGCAGTTTAAATTTTTTTGTTTTTCTTGGGAAGATTCTGCTGCTCACCTCTATGTTCGCTCCTTCTGTCGCCTCTTACGACATGCACGAGAAGATATGGGATAGTGGATACTCGCAGCTACCCGATCTACACGATCCATAGATTAACCGTGTAGGGGCGGTGTAAGAACATTCGCTACCCTATATCGTCTCGAAGGTGTCGTAAGAGGCGAAAGAGGGAGAATATATCTGCGTGATATAATAAAACCAACGTAAGTAACCAACACAGCCCAATATATTAGTAAGCTGAAGTGGCATATATCTCGAATAACTTAGAACCGATATCGAGTAAAAGTTATCGAGTGGCAATCAATGTACTCTAGACCGAATTCCGGTACACGGTGGCCAGACTTATTCCCAGTCAGGTGCACGAGCGTGTGCGCAAGTACAGGAGCACTCTCTATTTCATCACTCTCAGTCCAAAGGGACGGCGAGCCTAGATGATCGGAGAAAGAGGACCAACGGTTTTACGTGATTCCTGAGGCTTAGGGATAAAATACGCCAACTTCCTGACTCCGAGTGTCTGCTGAGAATTTCGATATCCAGGATTCGAACTGGAGACTTCATGATCAGCAGTCGCGTTTGCAACCAATAGATCAATGGGATTATGAGTAATGAGGCAGTCAAATATATTTCTTGTGAGGCAGTTTGTGAGAAAGGGTAATGTTGAGTAGTGGACTTTTGATAGGTCGTAACGGCAAGAATATGTGTTAGACTTTTGTATTTAAATGTGAATTATCCGTTTTAGATTTCATCATGCACTTATATAAAATTTTCGAAATTGATTTACAGTAATTTATATGAGTTTTTGTTTCGTTATACCTAATGGTGGTACCAAATGCAGCAAACTTGTTTTGTGTTCCTTGACTGCGTGCAGGAATGTTTTTCTTTCAAATTTAGGTAACGTAACAATTTTAGCTCCGACCGCCAATTTTTGTAATAAAATTACGGCTAGACCATACAAGTGATACAATGGTAGAACTGCTAACAATGATTCTTGGTGTGAGTCTGAAAGATGAAACATAATGACATTATTGAATAAATAAATAAAATAAAAGACATAGTGTGTAAGGAGCATGGTATTCGCAATCAAAGTTTATATTACGTGAGGAATCTGAGTTCAGAGTATTTAAGACATAGTGCGAAAGTGATCAACTCTCAGATTCGCAGTATGGCAAACTCTTCTCTGTACCATACCCTCTTTGTATAAGAAGAGAGCCTGGTAGTATAATTTTTAAGTTTAATAATGCATAATTATACAAGCTGTTTCTCGTGGTGTCGCATCGCTCCACTACGGTTTAGCAATATCATTACTGATTCGCGCAAAAATTATCAAAATGGAACACATATGAAAACTTCGGTGTCTGGTGTAAAACAGAGGTTTTTACAAAAAGTATACGCAGAGTATTTATATGCGAAAATATTTGAATTATTCAATTAATTAATTGTTAAAAATATAATTTTCGACTAAGTTCGAAGTGTAAAATATGAATCAAAAATATTACATAAGGAACAAATATTATAAGGATCAAAAAAGCTCTAACAATAACTAGCAATTTAAAAAGTGTAATATTATGTTTACTTTCAGTTTCATTTTCAATTAATTTTTTTCCCGAAAAATGTTTTAAGTTGTTAACTGCAAAAGTTAACAAAAGGTTATAAGAAAGGGCAAGCATTAAGATAACATTAGAAAATAAAGAATAGGATTTAATAAAAAATTCTAGTTTGACTTCTATTAGAAATTCTGTATTAAATTTTTACTCATTTTAGAAATTGTTTTAAAGTAAAACCATAACCCTTCATAACCTTAATATTCACAATATATTTCCTCCCCAAATCTTCTTGCGTACGGTCGTGAACGATTAAAACGGGTCAGTTATTAAAATCTTAATATCTTCGAAAATTTTAATCCTGGCTTAAAAATTAAAAATTTTAATAGCCACATAAAAATGAATAAAGATGCAGCCGATACAAGTTCTTTTGATGGGCACCGATCTTCTAGTATTAAGAGAGAGAGAGAGGGTTTTGGAACAAGGAAAATCACCCGAGCTGGCCCAGCAAGTATTAGCGGATATCATATATTAGGCCCTTATGAAATATTCCTCAAAATACTCCCCCGAGCACATGGTAAATCAGCACTTAACACTGCAAATATTTGTGTTTACCGGGGTGCAAATATTGAACTCGATTTTTGTATTATGAAATTCACGGCAAGCTTTATACGTTTTTCACTTAACTTTTATTTATTTTCAAAACATTAGTAAACATGTTTAAAGAAATTTATACATAAATGATATTTTATGAGGTAGGGTTTGGGGTAGAACTCATTTTTGTCTAGTGATCTATTTTGACGGGTACGACCTTTTTACCTATATCAGCCACTGAGTAGCAGTGCTTGCACCGCTGTGATTCGGTGTGAAGCGCCGGTTTAATAACGAGTAACTTAGTCCTCAGATGTAAAAACGTAGCACGCAACTAACATCTAATGAAAAAAGCTAGACTTTTTTCATTAGATGTTAGTTGAGTGCTGTCCATTGACTGCAGTAGTCACTAGTCATCGAAGCCCTATCTAATTTACGCAGAAACCCTAAATTTGTAAAAAAGCTTCAAAATTGTAACACTATCAAATATTTGTAATTTTAACTTCCGAAATTATCAAAAATAACCCTGATTTCTTTACAATAATAATACCTATTAATCACAAATTCAATGTTCAACCAGTTCAATATGTTTTGACGTAAATAAGAAAATCATTATATACATAATTATATCTGAATTTCTACAATTTCAAAATTTTCAACAAAGAAATTCATTCATGCACGGGAGTGGAAGCGGAACGCAAAAAAGAGGTTTAATTTCTCGGCCAATTGGCCACAAATATTAGTTAATTCTATGAAAAAGCGGTCTACACAACTATACAATTTTTCATTCGGTACAAAAAACGAATTTACCGTTTTTTCTAAAAAACATAATGAGGTCTAATTTACATAATTGTGCGTTAAATGAAACTGGTCCTTTGTTAATATCACTCTTTGTTCTAAAGATACACGAGTCGAAAATTGAATCCGAATATACATACATACATGCGTACATGTGCACACACGGACATCCTCCTAAAAACCACACTATTTGACGCTAAGGTCCTTGAAACGTGGAGATATGTTAGAATTTCCAATTTGCAAAATCGGATCCATTACAATATTTTCCCACTTGGAAGTTTAAAAAAATGGTTGATCCTGTAGGCCATCCCTGGAACTTTCCGCTAATTTCAAATGCAAACCGCTCCAAATTTTACCAAATTATGACGTTAAATATAAAATATCGGAGTAATTTAAAAAAAAATAATTTTCAAATTTTTCGTTAACGATATTTCTCGAACGAATCAACCGATTTTGACCGGACTGGCGGCGATCGACCTGGTTTTTTGAAGTTAAAAGCTTATTAGTTTTTGGATTCGATCGGTAAAGTCGTTTAAAAGTTATTCCAAAAAACAGTTTTTATAATATTAATTTTAGATATTTTTCAAAATCTATCGGTCCGAATCAGTTTAAATTCATAGGAAATCTAAGTTTGATGAAATACTTTTGAAATCCACTTAGTTCATTTTAATCCGTCAAGCCATTCAAAAGTTATGAGGTACACACACACACACACACACACACACACACACACACACACACACACACACACACACACACACACACACACACACACACACACACACACACACACGCACACACACACACACACGCACACACACGCACACACACACACACACGCACACACAGGCACACACGCACTCACAGAATACCAGCGTGAAATAGTAGCTTAATGCTGCTGTATTTCGTATGGTGAGTGTAGAGAACCGGAGACCCTTTTTACTGGAAATGAGGCATTCCATCTCAGTCCTCACGGGTGACAACGCATCTGCATTTTGATTTGTAATGGAAGATAGATGTAGATGTCTATGGGCCGCAACAACCACTTACCATCAGGTGGACTGTGTGCTCGTTTGTCAGCCTATTCTATATAAAAAAAAAACACGCACGTACATACATACAAACATGCAGACACCATCAAATAATTGTCAGGGTGGCTTCCTGTGACCTCAAAACATCAAGATTTGATGAAAACTTAATTTCCGAAAAAATGGAGTAAAAACAATAACTTAAACGGAAAGTCGGAAGTTAAAATAAAATGGAAGTTAAAATTTTAGAACTTTATTAGTTTTTGTTTAATTATTGCCTAATGTTGCGTTTTTTAACTGTGAAAAATTTTGAGCGGCTTTTGAATTTGAGTTTAAATTCAAGTATTGTTTAAATTTTTGTTTTGACAGCCTTGTTAATTGTGTTAAGTGTGAACTGTTACTGTCAATAAACTAAGAATGCCAGATATAAACACCACTTAAGTTGCTACGAACTGGAAACACCTACGAACATTACGAATACATTTGGCCCAAACATTGCGTTTATCCAAATTCTGTGATACACCAAGTTATCAAGAGGTATCGGCTGACCGGGCAGTATATGAAACTCGTAGGACAAGGATGTAAACGGAAAACTTTGGCCATAGGTAACCGTTTCATCGTTTCCAGCATGCTTAGAAACCGGAATTACACATCTTCTGAGGTAAGAATGAAGCCAAAGAAGTTCGATGGTTCGAGAGTTACAGAAAGTACAAAATTGTGAGAAATAGACTGAAATCAGCCGGAATAAATTCACGATTGCATGCCAGAGGCAAATTTTTGCTACGTGCTATCTAGTAACTCGAGTTAATTTTGTTCGCAATCAAGAAAATCGGAAAAAAGGAGCTTAGAGTCAAGTTCTATTCACAGATGAGTCCAGATTTTTCCTGAACCAGATGATAGAAGGATTAAAGTGTTGATATATTAGATGTCAGTTATGGTATGAGGAGGTATTTTCATAGGGGCACGTATGGTGCCATCAGGTGGACTGTGTGCTCGTTTGTCACCCTATGCTATATAAAAAAAAAACTCAAATTCTTCCACTTCCCATAACCTAGAGACTTGAAATGTTGAACATAGCTCAGAATCGAAAAACAATGTAGAAATAAAAAAAGAATCGGTGATTTTATTTTCTAAGTACAAAATTTAGAAAACAATCATTTGCTAAGGAGTAATATATTTGTATTAAAAATGAACAATTGATCCAAAACTATTTATTTTTATTATTAATATTCTACATTGTTCTTGTAAGAAATCATTGTCATGTTCATGGTTAATATGAAAGTAAATAAAGAGAGAAAAAAAATATACATATTTTTTTGCTCTAACATGGTTGAATAAAAACACAACACACAAACACAGTCAAAGTGTAGAAAAAAGTAAAGTGATTTATAATTTTTATAGAATAAACCCTGGTAAAGCCGAACGATCCGTGCTGCTATTAATAGGTGCAGTGTGGCTCTATGACGTAAAAATGATGATTAAATTAGCAAAATTATTTAAAACATAACGTTTTAATTATTGTTGCTCGCTACAACGAATAAGTACATTTATCTTTTTTTATTACGTGTATTAAGAAATATTTAAGCTATACCTGTGGTATGTTGATAGTGTCTGATTCCTTCAGCATCTTGTTGTACAAAATTTGTTACTAACGTTCGATGAACAAGTTCTACACCTTTTGGCAAGCCAGTTGTTCCACTTGAATATGGTACAAGAGCAATATCGTCAATATTTTTAGTGACTGTATTCAAAACACTGAAATCTACATTCTTGTCATCAATAAGTTCTAAAAAACTTATTGTTTCTGGTGTTAAACTTTCATTAGAATTTTTCACTGCTATGATAGGCAAATTCATTCTGGTATTCTTACACGCTTCTTTAATTACTCCAATAGTTTCTGGGCTTCCTATCACAATCTTCGGATTGGAGAGTAGTAATTGTCTCTGAACCTCATCTGCGGTAGTAAATAATTAAAAAGTTTAAATATGTTTACGTCTCAAATATATTATATATTTTCAATTTCATAGCTAAAAAGTCGTAAGTACTTTATTAAGAGAAAAAAAGAAAGATAGAAGGAGATTTCAAAATTATTTTGATAAGAGGTGTCGTGAGTTTCACTAGTCAAAAAGTATAAATTAATATTATAATATCATTTAAAGGATTAAAATTAATTATTTAACGAAAATATACATTTACTAACGGACTGTATAAAGAGGGTTGATAGTGGTGACAGCTGCTCCTGCTTCAAGTGATCCAAGTGTGACTATCGCGTACTCCGGATTGTTAGACATCATTATGCATGTTATATCCCCTTCACGTATATCCCATTGAGTTCGAAGTTTTACAGCAAGTATACGGGAATATGTATAAAGTTCGTTATATGTATATGAACGGTTAGTGATACCGCAAATCTAAAAATAATTTCAAGTTTCATAACGTAACTCTTTTATTTTTCTAAAATTTTAATTTATATTTCTAGAATATTTTTATGACAATAAATTTAAATTAAATGTTCACAGACATCCAAAAAGTTACAGTTTTTACATTCAACGCGTATGGTTTTTTTTTCTTTCATATATGTATATTCACTAATTAAGGATAGTCTCATTAAACTTAATGAAAAAATCCCAAATATAAGGGTGAAAAAATAGAAGAAAAAGTTTTTATTGTAACTCTTTGGACGACTTTCTAGTTGTTTCTATTTGATAAGTCTTCTTTTCTGCCGAGGAGTCCGTCTGGATAGGTGGTAGGGCGTCAACCATGTGATCTATATTTGCCACCAAATGTATGCTTGCACTGATGTAATATAGTTTAAAATATATACAGAATCAGTATATTTACATACTATGAGGCATTCCATCTTAGACCTCGAAGGTGACAGCGCCTTTATTGTTTTAAGTTAGCTGCAGGCGTCTGTGCGTTTCAGTAACCAGTTACCATCAGTTATACTGTAAGTAAGTTTTTTAATTCAGTTTTATAAAAAAATAATGTTTAAAATTAAAAAAGAGGTATCAACTTAAAAAGTAAAAATATAAAAATAAATCTCATAAATAAGCTTCAAAAGTCGGGACTATGAATAAAATAATGCATAGCGGGATATTTGCCATGGTTGCCACATTTAGAAAGCTTTAGATTATTATTACTTCACTATCAGGAAGATGCTGCTGCGCATTGTCTCTTTCAGTTTACATCTGGTCCTGTTTCAGGTTCCCTGTGTTACCTCTTTACGACATACACGAGATAAGACAGGGTGGTGTATTTTCTTAATTCTTACATTTATTGGTGAAATTATAGAATGAGTAGCCGTAATTAAATATTATTAAATAATTTTAGTGAGAGAGTAAGTATAGTGTTGCCTTTATTAACGACATGCATAAGATCTATTTCACCACAGTATGTGAACTTCTGTACAATTATTTCTATTCCTTTATGTATTTAACAGAACCTTCTATTCATTAAATAATAATAATGACTTACTTTTTCCTTAAAACTTAATATAATAATTATTTAATATTATACTTATAGAATTAGACTTTTTAAAAAATCCAATATCATTAACCATTGCCGGTTTGTCAGCCCATTTATCCAAGTTTTGCCAAATATAATCGGTTACATTGAGTGAAGGTAACTGTATATCATTATATGGCGAATTTACAACGTTTTCTTTCGTCCACAAATTTTGACTTCTTAAGTTACTATATTTTCTAACTAGCAGCAATTTCTGTATATTTTTTGTAACCATGTTTGTTCTCGCCATGACTAGAAAAAATATAAATTATATTATTGTCCGTTGTTAAATAGGTAACTATATAATAATTATGGGAAATGTTCGCAATTGAGATATTATAAAAAATAGAAATAAATATGTAAGAATAATTATTATTAATGCAAAAAAAACATTTTTATATTAAATTTAATAGGTTTATCAATATTTATGACATGAAAACCAAAAGGTATATGAATATGCACTTAAAAATTTATAAATTATAACTATGCATGTGCTTGATAATGCATACATACATAATCTTTCACGCCTGTTACCCAGAAAGATAGGCAGAGACTATACTTGAATTTGGCACGATCGCAACACGCCTCCCACGCTTCTATTAAATCCATGTTTTATAATCGACAATATATTAGTAATTAAGTAGATCCTTTCCCTAAAACATTCTCAAATGAGAGGAGGCCTGTGCCCAGCATTGGGATGTAAATAGACAGTAACTTTAACTTTTGTCTTTAACTTAATAGTGGATAAATAGACGTTTAGTCCGTTCCTCAATGATTCTACTACTTATGCAGCATGATTTTTTAGTCACTCTTTCCTCATGCAATCTTTCTACGTGTCAAAACCACCGAAGCATTCTTTTCTAAATTCTCATCACATTAACCTGATAAAATATACTTATCTCTAATCATACAATTTCTAACTCTATCATTTTGAGTCACATTCAACGTACTTATTACTGTCCGCATTTCTATAGCATTAGTTTTACAGTCACGCTTATTTTGCCGTACCTAGCTTTCATAACTATAAATTAAGGTAGAGACCAACACACATTGTGTTTTGCCATATACTACGTACCTTTTTGACACATTCTTAACTTCCACGATATAGTTAAGAACCACATTCACTCCGTGTCTGCATTCACTTAATCCTTATCATGTCTACCATCTCTGCTAATCGCACAGCTGCTAATCACAAACAAACTCGTACTCTTGCACTAACTAACGCCGACCCTTTTCTCATTTACATACCGTTTTATTTTCTTCTCTAATGATGATGATAATATATAAAATATTTAAAATCACGGCCTGACTTGGATTTAAATTATATTTCAAAACAAAACAAGAAAGAACACGAAAGTCAGTGATCCATTACAAGAATGCTTACATTTAACCGATGATAACTCGAATCTATTCTTTTATAAGGTTTTTTGAAGGTAGGTGTGTATTTGCATATGTAGAATTATAAGCGTGTGATGCTAACTATTTTGATTAATTTGACGTTATAACGTTAATGTTAAGAAGATAATTTATCAATGCGTACATGCGATTTTTTCTTATATTTATCCCTACATATATAAAAATAATGACATTTAAAAACATACCAAAAACAAAAAATATAGTTAGTATCATGGAACATTAACGCCAAGTATTATTTTATACCGTTATCTGGATAAAATATTTAATACGTTATTGTGAAGGCTAGGTAGTGAAAAAACGGCGCAGAAAGTATAAAATATATTCAGCATTTAAAAATATTTAATCGTTATAAAGGTCACGGGTATTGACATGGTTTTCGCACATATTGTTTTCGTATATATTTTTTTCGTATTTCAGTATTTACGTTTTTAAAGTTAAAATTGTTTACAGTTACAGCCTACGTAGGTCCCACTGCTGGGCACAGGCCTCCTCACATTTCTGATAGGGTTTTTTGGGCAAGGAAGTATTCGCCGCGCTGCCCCAATGTGTGTTGGCGAATTTCACATGTCTTCGAAATATTTTTTTATTTCTCATACAAGCAGGTTTTCTCACGATGGTTTCCTTCACCGTCGAGCACATGGTAAATCAGCACTTAAAATTGCAACTAACTATTTCATTTGTGCCGGTGGGGATTGAACCTGGGTTGCTCGCGTAATGTGACTTTACATCGAATGCTAGCCATCTGAGCTATAACGGTTCCTTTATTCGTTTTTAGTATTACATATTTACTAACCAATGTCACAAATGGTGGAGTAAGGTTTCCGTCGTATAAATTGTAAACTATTAAGTGAACACTTTGTAGAACGACCTAAAATTTGGATTTTTTATGTTATGTGTTGTTTTTAAGACGTATATTGAATTCTAGAAAAATCCGATGGTGTTTTGTACAACTTCATCGCGTAGTGGTGGTGTAAAATATCCACTGCCCCATGTCGTCCCGTGGATAACGGTAAGCAATTAGTCAGTTCCAAATATAGACTACATATTATTGACAAAGTCCCCTTTTTGCCATGGATGGTGTAATGCACTTAAGTTTCAAATACATTATAGCATCCATGGCAAAAGCATAAGCAAAGATAAACTAAACAACAATAAAATAAACAAAGTAAAACGCAAAAGAGCCGTGGTAGTTATAGGCTAATCGGTCGTCACACTATCATTCTCATACACGTCGTTCGTCACACTCTTACGATCACGATTAAAATATAAATCTTTTATAAGATTTTTAATTTAATCTATAACATACGTTATGGCTTAACTTGTTACAAGAATATTTTTTAAATATATATTTGGTTTTCTTTGTTTGACATTTAGTAATTGTAAATATTAATATATCAATTCAAGAAAGTAGTACCAACACTGCGTTATGTAGTGCACGCCTTGCAATACATAACGCAGTGTTGGTACCGACTTTGTTATATGGCAGCGAAACCTGGGTATGCCAGAAGAAGCATAAAAGCAAGTTGAATGCAGTGGAGATGCGATCTCTTCGTAAAATGTGTGGCGTTAGCATAGCCGACCGAAAGCGAAACGAAGAGATTCGCAATATGGCAGGATTGAAAGATGACCTTATCACAAAAATTGATAGGGGCGTACTCCAATGGTTTGGGCACGTTGAACGAATGAGTGAAGACCGAATGGTGAATAAAATATATAAAGCGAAAGTAAATATTAAAAGGTGTCGAGGTAGACCGAGACTAACTTTCGAAGACCATGTGAGCAAATTGCTCGAAGAGGGGAGGGTCGAGAGTACTCGGATACCTAGACGTGCATGTATGAAGAAGTTAATGAACCTGAAAGAAGCGAAAGAGGTATGTAAGGATCGTGACACTTGGCGATCTATTCTCTCTGGCTACCCCGTTAGGGATTGTGCGTGAAGATAAGTAAAGTAAAGTAATTCAAGAAAGTAGCCGTTATGGGACAGGGATTATTTCTATAAAATGTTTTTGTAGCCTTAACTAAAAGAACCTCTGACTACTATATACTAAACTTGAATTATTGAAAAGACTTGTTATCGGAAGTATTATTTCTATTGTTTCACTGTCTGACCAACGTCCAAGTGTTAGGAATATGGGAAAAGAAACATACGGACATGCGGTCGACATCGAGGAGCACTGCCTTCTGCATTAGAGCTCGGAGCGGCCTGTCACCGCGTCCAAGTTGCTTCAGATGAACCGAAGGACAGACCGCGTATAAACCATTAAAAGAGCCGAAAACAGGAATAGTTTAGGCCGGCAGAACAGCCCCACACATTTTATCTTCTTATCTGTTACGACACGAAGTTTTCGTCATTTGAAATTATAATATTGATCACAACTATTGTTCAGTCAAATTTATTATAATATTTTTTCATTCGTGAACTGACATTAATAAAACAGCTCTTATCTTTTAAGTTATTTTACGTTGTAAGACAAAAATGACTTTATCCTCTCGAAACTTTCGAATTGTGAGGGATATATTTTACGTTTACTTTGTACTAAAAGGCATTTCATTCGTCCTAACTTATGCCATTAAGAAATTACAATAAGGCTTTTACTCTTATACAGTTTTCATTTAGGACACCTAGCACTAATGTGCAAACTTAATTAAAAGAAGGAATAAAAGTATATATGTTAGCTATATGGAATGTACTTGTAATCAATGTATTATTTTAATATAAACTTGAAACAGAAACAGAAACAGAAACTTTTTTATTCAATGTAGATTATAAACAATACTTATTGAAAGTCAATTTTTTCATTTACGATTGGTTCGCAAAAAAAAACTTGTTGAATAACATACCTATTAAATTTTAATACGTGCTGTAGCTTACATGCTAGCATATAAGCTGCAGCCAATACAGGTTAGCTCGACCTAGGATGATAAACGTTCGCATAAATTATCAGTGATTATTGAGAAAAAGACCTTTACTTTTTACTAGTAACGATACATTTTGGTACTCAGGGGTGACATATCTTCATTCGAGGATAACTGTAGGTTAAGGCGTTTCCCCTAGCGAACGACCTTGAGCGTTTAGTCCGCCGACTCTCGCTACAATGTATAGCGTAAGAAATCTGCAAGATGCTACCTACAGTTCGAACGTAGTATTATTTTTTCAACATCAATAAACAATTTTATGGAAATAGACACGGCGGACAATGATAAATGTAATTTAATTTTCTTTATTCGGTATATTAGCTGCAATATATTAGAATTATGTATTCTCATATATTATCTAATTAATAAAAATGACTATCTTGATTATTTTTAACCATATACTATACTGCTAATATTAAATTAGCTTTTTATTGTGTAAATTATTATATTTGTCGAAATGTTAATTATGGATTCGAACTATATTTATGCTAATGAATGGTATTTTATTTTTGTTATTTTCATTTAATTACATCTTGGACGAGGAATTTACTACAAATAATTTAATTGAAAATATACTTGAATAGTAGGTTTTATTATTTTATTTAGCTACTTCATTTATAGGATATGTTTTACCTTGAGGTCAAATATAATTTTGAGGAGCAACAGTATTACTAATCTTTATCTGTTATTCATTATTTAGGAACAATATCCGTAAATTGAGTTTGAGGGAGATTTGCTGTTTATAATGCTACATTTATTATTTTAATATTTACTGGTTAGGTATTACTAACTAATAGATAGTAACTATAGTAGTAAACTATAGTAACTAAATAGATATTTCTTACCCAATTACAATACCTAATGAAGTATTGTGATTATTTGTGATTAGGAATACTGGGTTGGTATTATAAATAGAAGAAAATAAAATATTAAGTCAATTTTATTACCTTGAATGTAAGAAATTGATTACAATTTTTTTTAACTTCCTTTAATTATGAATAAATAGCTACTGCTATTAAATGAACATATACACATATATCCGTCCACACTATATGTATAACCTAATAATTATTTTTATGTATCAGTGCTATGAGACTGATGGTAATATGATAATAGTCATGTTTTATTATCTTAATTGTTTTCGTTATAAGTATACCATTACTAGTTACTTTCTAGTTGACTTCGATCACTGATCATAAAATGTAATTTTAATTTTAGGTACTTACCTATTAAATTGCCGTTTTTTTTAAATAAATTATCGTCATCATTTTCCATATGTTTTATTTAGATTAATTAAATTAATCAGCCATACAATCAATGCATCTTTGCCAGCGCAGTGGCAGTTTATTGATGCCGTGATTGAAGAAATCAAGTGGACGGGTGAAGAACGGAAGTCTGTAGGCGCAAGGTCTGGTCAGTACGGCTAATGACGGAGAGATTCCTACCCCAGTTCTTGTAACTTGGAGACCGTCTGTTATGCAGAATGAGGTCATGCGTTGTCACAGAGGACGAGCGATTGACCGGAGCTGGTTGGAGACGTGGAAGCTTCTCCGTTCCTGTGTACAGTTTTTCACAGTACACAGTCCTACAGTCAAAATTTCTATGGAAACACTTTCCCATTTTTCACTAATATTAATACGTGGTTTGTCGAATATATATATATATATATATATATATATATATATATATATATATATATATATATATATTCGGATAAAGAAGGAAGATTCATTGATGATAATAGCTCGTTTAGTTGCGAATTTCTCGTGCCTTTTTCAATCAAACAAATAATGATAAATAATTTTCACTATTAACACTTATAGTAAATCATCGTTTTCTATTACAAATTTATGGTTGCATAATTGAGCCCTTTTGGGTTTCTCCGATAAGTTGTAGTTTGGTGAAGCTGCCACCCAATGCACCATGATTCGAAATTTTTATTAATTCCGTAAAGAAGGCTGACGTCAATTATTATTCTTCTTGTTATTTTTTCATTACTGCTTTTTCAACCTCATAAGATATTTGTAACTGCAAAAAAGAAAACTACGTATAAGTTAGTAAATCAGTAATATAGTTTTATGTATAATTCAGATAGATAAGGAGGTATTTATACCTACCTACTTAGTACTTATTTATACCTAATTACAATACCTACTAAGGTATTGTGATTAGATTGTACTAGGTAGGCATTAGAATCAATCAATCAAGAACCTTGACAATTGTCCATCGTTCTGGAATATGTCCCCAGGCAAAACTTGCTCTGAAGATTTTCACCAGATAAGGAAGAAGGATGCGGATACCCCTCTGTAGTTGGATTTGAATCATTCCATCCTCCCTGCTTGATTTAAATGGTTTAAAGGAGTCAACAGCCCACTTCACCAGGTTTGACCTTATTATCTTTGCAGCCCTATACCAGCCCTCATTACAAGACCTTCGTAGGGCTCTGAAAGAATTCAAGGCTGAAGTCTTGTGCGACCCTGGGAAATGGGTTGACGCTAGTAACTCCAATGTTTCTGTTTCACTATTATTGAAGTTACCATCCGGTTTTTTACGAAACCCGATCTGATTAGGTTTAGCTTTCGATAGCATTTTGTGTAGTCTTGCAATGCGAGGCAAATACTCATCTTTCTCGCATAGCTTCTTCCACGATGCTATCTTGGCTTTCCTAATTTCTTTATTATATTCAGCTAGGGCTGCACTATAATTATCCCAATCTTTGGTTTTCTTAGCCCTATTTAATGGTTTCCTGGTCTTTTCCCTAAGTTCTTTTAGCTTAGTATTCCACCAAGGAACTTTTCATGTCGAGGTCTTGGTTTTGAAGGGACAACTCCTACGGTTACTGTCTCCGTCGCTAACTCCAGACCTTCAATTGTTTTGATGCTTTTAGGAAACGTTGCCAAATTCCTCCTTAGGCTATCTCTGTAGACATCCCAGGAGGTCGCTTTTGGATCCCTAAAAGTAACGGTTTTATAGGTTGGTGGTGCTCCAATCACAAACTTAATGTACTTGATCAGATATTAAGTTTTCGCTACTAACATTCCAGTCATTTATCCGCCTGGATATGATATTGGTAGCAAAGGTTGTGTCTAACACTTCTTGCTTAGCACGCGTTACAAAGGTTGTTGTACAACCTAAGTTTAGGCTTACAAGGGGGTTGGAGATGAGAAAATCATAAAGTGACCCACCTCTTTCATTGATGTTGATGCTTCTCCAGGCTATGTGGTAAGCATTAGCATCACAACCCACGACAAGTTCAGATATTACCATTCCGTATGACGAGAACCTCGTGAAAGCCAAAACAGATAAGCAAACAAAATATCTGAACCTGGCTTACGAGGTGACCGACATGTGGGGTGGTTGGCCAACCGAATTTATTTCTGTTGTCGTTTCTGCAAACGGGCTAATACTCATCAGCCTCTCGGGTCATCTGAAGCGGATGGGACTCCGTGACGGTTTTCTTCAGGCTCAAATGCAGAAGGCGGTGCTCCTCGATACCACCCGTATCGTCTGCCGATTCCTTCCTTTTCCCCCTAACCCTAGGCTGTTTAGTCTTCCCTGCCGAGTACCTCCATCTGGTTGGAGACCTGCTCATCAGAATCCTCGACATTGAATACCACCACCAGACTCTGGCAAAGATATTAATTTTCACACATCTTAGACACTGCGTGCTATACGCGGGACACTCAAACTTTTTATGTTCTTTGCCATAATTTTCACATTGCTTCATCCAAGGCGTCGAACCCATGAAAGCACGCTCGCCACGAGCGTGCGACGACGGGTACTGGGCCGGGCGGGTTACCCAACGGCGTACGCCGCGGGCACTGCGTGCGCCTCTGCGCGCATCCTCGCTCACGCCACCTGCGCTGCCGCGATATACTCTCTTTGAATCCATTCGATGCTACACACTTCAAATATTCTCATAATTTTCGACCGTTTGATTATTATTTATAGAACAGATAAAGCTGCTCCTGTTTAATGTTATCCAAATACACCCTCGATACTATTGCGACTAAACATATTTCTAATGCTTTATTTAAAACCGAATTCGCATGTTTGAGCCAATTTCTGCAGGTAAAAAAAATATTATTCGATGGTCTCATTTTCCTTCTGGTTTCTTGTAAAAATCGATATCGTTCCACTGCAACATTAGGTTTTATATTAAAATGCCCATACAATATTTGTAACACAGCTTCCGCAGTAGTGCATATTAAAATTAAATCTTTGTTTTAGTCAAGAATTTCTCGGCATTGATCGTCAAGTACGTGCAATAATATATTAATCTGCACACTCGCCGCTTTAATCGTTATTTCACATGTCTATAAGTAAATTTCACAGCTATTTCTCCATTTTGTCCAACTAGCACTTGAACTTGCGTAGTCTGAACTTCCGTAGAAACGAAATGGTTTTGGTGGACTTACTACACCCTCCATAGTTATTAAATGTTATTAAACTATGCACAATATATCAAACTTATTGATCCTACTGACCGCCAGGTCAACACGGGCACGCAACCATCATACACCGAGATCGTGTTGAGACTGATTTGTTCATTTACCCTCCACTATTACAATAATCTCTTACATACTGCACCTGTTATAATAAGGTTATACAAGCGTAGCGTAAACAATAGTTTCACAATTTTATCATTAGATAAATTAACTGCATTTTTAAAACATCTTAATTCCATAAACTCTAAAATTCAATTTACTATGGAGTTAGAGGCAAATAATTGCTTAGCTTTCCTAGATGTGTTAGTCATCTGAAATTCTAACAACACAATATGCAACAAACACTGTGTATAGAAAAAAGACCCATACATTTTATACGTGGTAGAGCCATGCTGCAGTTATATTAATAGTATAGTTGTAGCACAAATGGGTCGGCTCGACCGGGGAAGGACCACGCTCTCACAGAATACCAGCGTGAAATAGTAGCTTAATGCTGCTGTATTTCGTATGGTGAGTGTAGAGCACCGGAGACCCTTTTTACTGGAAACGAGGCATTCAATCTTAGTCCTCACGGGTGACAACGCATCTGCATTTTGATTCGTAATCGAAGATAGATGTAGATGTCTATGGGCCACAGCAACCACTTACCATCAGGTGGACTGTGTGCTCGTTTGTCACCCTATCCTATAAAAAAAACATAGATATTTAAACGGTGAACCACACCACCATCCTTCACAGTTAGCTACCGTGGGCAAACCTTTGTTACAGATAGTACGAGAGATCTGTGACAGCAAAAACGACAACAAACTTTGGGTCATGCGCCTACGTCACAGTGACCGAGTGAAGACGAACACAGTCGAGCGTGTGATTGCTGTACAACCATATATCATAGGTGTTACAGATAAGATGGCTTAATAGATATGTTACAGATAAGCTTCTTAATAGAAGCTCGCTTCTATTAAAAATGAACATTTTACAAGTCGCCGAAGAAGATAAGTCAATTCTTATCCTTTGCCAAATGTCATATTCCTCTACAATATGCAAGAGTGTACAAGCTTTATTGTGAATGTGGTCTCTCATTCATAGAGCAAACAAAACGATCAATTAGAACCCGCGTAAAATAATATATAGCTGACGTGAAGCAGTAACATTCCGGGAAGTCTGCAGTTTTTGATCATATCCTAGGCGCCCCCAAACATTGCATCGTATTTGTTAGACCACAAATCCTAGCGACAGAATATCGATTCCTACCAAGATCATCCTTGAGTGAGGCTGGGTACTACCACCTGCTTGGGATGAAGTAATTAATAAAATTAAAACTAAACACTAACATATCACTGCAAGACTTCAAGATACAGTAATTTATTCTGCTTAGATCGGATCATAAATAATAATAAAAAAGCTGCGGGTACTCCGAATTAACACTGACATCGGAACATCGTTAACAACGGAACGGAAGGTCGTTGTAGACGGTGCAAGCTCCGATTGCAAGCCTATTAATGCTGGTGTTCTACAAGGCTGCGTGCTATCGCCAACGCTGTTTCTTAGGCATATCAATGATATATTGCAAACCCGTAACATTCATTGCTATGCAGATGACAGCACTGGTGATGCTCTTTACACCGGCCGAGCCAATATTTTTCGGGAAAACGTCTCCGAGTGGCGGGACAAACTTATGTCTGAAGTCGAGTCTTTGCTGAACAGAGTCTCGGATTGGGGGCGACTTAATCTAGTCCAGTTTAACCCCCAGAAGACACAAGTTTGCGCGTTAACCGCTAGAAAGAACCCCTTTGTCGTATCTCCACAGTTTCAAGGCACTCCCCTTGTTGCCGCAGCCAGTATCGGAATCCTCGGCGTTGACATATCGAGTGACGTGCAGTTTCGTGGTCACTTGGAAAAGAAACCAAATTATCCTCTATAAAGCTTGGCGTGCTCAGCAGAGCGGGACAGTATTTTATGGCGGCACACCGCCTGCAACTTTACAAGGTGCAGGTTCGGCCGCACATGGAATACTGTTCCCATCTCTGGGCTGGGGCTCGCCAGTACCAGCTCCTTCCACTTGACCGCATCCAGCGCAGAGCGGCTCGAATCGTCGACGACCGAGTGCTTTCCGATCGGCTCGATTCACTGGCACTGCGAAGAGATGTTGCATCTCTATGCATTTTATTTCCATATACCATGGAGAGTGCTCTGAGGAATTGTTCGGATTAATCCCAGCCGCCAAATTTCGTGAACTTACTACGCGCCAAACGTCCCGATACCATCCACACCATCTGGATGCTTGGCGGTCTACCACATTACGTTTTAAAAAGAGTTTTCTTCCGCGTACAATCAATCTGTGGAATAGTTTACCACCGGCGATTTTTCTGGACGGATATGACCTTGGGACCTTCAAGAAAAGAGCTTACTCCTTTCTAAAGGGCCGGCAACGCATCTGCATTTCCCCTGGTGTTGCGGTTGATCATGGGCGGCGGTAGTCACTTAACATCAGGTGAGCCGCATGCTCATTTGCCGCCTCTTCTATAAAAAAAATCAGTCACCTCAGTCCCCGTGACCATGGGTGCAGGAAAGCTCCCGAAATGTCGGGACTTAAATATAATTTAAATTAAACGCGATAAAACACGTAAAAGAAGTTTTAATAAATATAAATAAAGAGTTAAAGCTGATTTTAATTATATTAAACATAACTAAATAATTTAAAATTCTTAAGTCGGTCCTATGATATAGTATACAGAAAAGTTCAAATGCTGATTCCTGTTCCGAATGTGAAATTATTTAATTCCTTTTAGTTCTTTGAAGTAGTAACGTCCGGAGTTAAAAACAAATAAAAGTAAACGCGGTAAATCCCGTAAAAGTAGTTTTATTCAATGTGTAGCATTTGCATAAATATATCAAGTAAAATTAATAAAAGAAATGAATATCAAGGAATTCCTTCCTTTCTCTCCTAAAATCCCAGACCTCGCATTTTTCAGGTCAAATAGGTTCCTAGCATCAAAGCGTTTTTAGTATATTTGCTTATATTTTTAATTTTATTCACCTTTACCAATCGGCCTAATCTTTATCTTCTCTATACATATATAAAAATAATTGCAATCCGTTAGTCTCGCTAAAACTCAAAAACAGTTTGAATCATTTTGATAAATTTGTTTTTTAAATTGATTTTACTGTGCGTTTCAGTGGGTCGCTAAATTCACAATTGAACTCTGGTGGATGACGCTGATTCAGAAATCACCTGTGCGAAACCGGGTCGGAACGCTAGTGTTATATATTTTTCTGTCCGTGTCTATGTACGAGTAATTGTACTCCTGCTAGCTAGCTAGCTGCTAGCTAGACCGATTTTGATGAAATTTTGTGTGTGTAATTAAGTTGATTTGAAAATGGTTTAGATTCACAGTTGGAACAGGTAGGTGGCGCTATTGTTACGATTCGGAAATCACTTGTGCAAAGCCGGGGAGGATTGCTAGTATACATATAAGAAGCTATGATTCTCAACTCGATTTTATTGAAATGAAATTTAAAATATACCAAGCGTTCACAATTTAATTTTTAATACACTTTATTCCACTAAAGTTTGTTGACAAGTCTATTAAAACTACTAGTTAACGACACAACGCTTAACTTTAAATTGCTGTTCCTTCAAAATAGCTTTGCAATTTATAATAGAAATTAATAAAGTTATTCTGAAATTAATCTAGGGTTTCGAATACATATTTTATTCCTAACGACATTGTCGGGTATTGTTCAGCGGTAGTAGGTCTTCGAGAAAATATGACTTCTCTTGACTTATACAACATTCCTCAATATCATGAAACAAAAGTGAATAAACAGTACTTATTACTAGTGTTAAATAGAAACGTAGTCTTTCACACCAGGCCTTACAAGGATTTTTAAATTAAGCGGGCTATAATGAGCACTGTAATCGGAGTTTCTCAGCATGATAAAATTTGTAACATACATATCATCCGCAGAGCCAGACTTTGTTTTCCGCAGAATTAGAAGGTTAACAAATGCATTAACCTCAAGCGGGTGGTAGCTTGTGGTAGGAGACTCTCAATGCCGCGATTGAAATCCGTTCACTGTGGAATCCCGTTTCCATCAGGTGATTAGTAGATTCACGTGCTCTACGGGTAGAAGCGATGTGACCTTGTGTGTGATGTAGATTCTGGGGCTACTTTTCGTTGCGTTAGTTTTAAATATTACAAATATATAATATATCTATGCGTAGACACGCGCCACTCCAGTTGATATTTGTGTTAAAATGGTATCAAATGTACAATATGTATTTTTACTGGCTCGTTATTTGGTTTGACGCTCATCGTAAATGACATTTAAGCGTATAGTCATCCATTATACATTGGGTGCGTTCGACAGAAAAAAGCGCTAGCAAGCGCTTACTAGCGCTAAAATAGTTTTCGGCCAGGACACGATTGCTACTTCAGTAGCGCTGACACAATCCGCCATTTTGCTTATTTAATTTGTTTGTTTTGAAGTAGAGTTTATAAGTTGTTTTTTGCAATATTAGTTTTAAGTAATATAATGACATGAATAGACATATACATGTTATTAAAAATTCATGATTGGTAAGTTTTTAATATGAATACTTCACAAACATATATTTAAATTAGGTTAGGTTCCCCGGTTAAAGCTAACATCGTGTCCTAGAGGAAAATAGCTACTTACGATTTGACAGCGCTTACCTCTTACGATCGCCATTTTGCTTACAAGCGCTTGCTAGCGCTTTTTTCTGCCAAACGCACCCATTAAATGTCCACTGCTGAACATGGGCCTTCTCATAGATTGTGTTATGGAGGGGATCTTCCATAGTTGTCACGCTTGGCGGACGGGCTGGAAACCGCAACTTTATTATTATTTCGAGTTGTTATCCGGAAGATGCTGCTGCCCATTACCTATTTAAATTTCCCTCTGTCGAATTTTACGACACTCAAGGGGCAAACGGGGTAGTGAATATTCTTACACAGCTACTACATGGTTAATGTATGTAACGCTTGAGCTGAAACGGGTGTTTGTATGCATGTAAGTTGAAGCTGATGAAAAAGTTCAGAGAAGTACGTGATGTTTTGATATTATGATATGTGACTAGTATTTCGTATGTCTCATATTGTTCATGTTTTTTATTATTAAGTAGGGTAGGTTGTAGACTTTGTAGTGGGACTTTTAGTTTTTCGAAGATGAAACAATTTTTGGATATGCGTTGTTGTATTTTATTATAAGGGTAGATTCACCATTTTGTAGTCTTTTATGTAGATCATTTTTAAGCTCCTTCATGTACTATTGTTGTGAAGGGGTCTGGTTCGAAAATATTTTTATATTTTTGTTTGTTATTTTATTTTTATTTCTTAAAATTTCTTTTGCTCTCGCTGATGAATCCAGATAAACTTTCATCGCACGGTTATTATTCATTTTGTATTTTCCGATCCGTGATGTTTCTACTGTAGCGCGAATAGTTTTTGTGATTTTGCTAATAAAATTGAATGCTTCTTTTTCATCGTGTAAACGCCTTTCTTTCCTATTCGATCCATGCAATTCGGGAACACCAATAACTATAATGTTTTTCTCTCTGTTAGATCTCTAATTAGCTTCACGTAAGTTTATTTGTAGTAAATTGATAGGTTCCACCATGGTTCTCTTTTCAAAATTTCTATTTTATTTTCGAGGGGTTTAATTTTTTTCCTTAGTTAGGGTTTTTTATTTTCCAAATCGTTATCTCATCTAATATTTTACTGTGTTTCGTTACTAGGTAGGTATTCCATGGGGATCCGTAGGTTTTCCATTTGGGTTTTAATCTAATCGAGCATGTTACTCGCGCAATAAAATCATATGTGCATTTTGAGATTGTGTAAATTCGTTCATTAAGTTTATAATGTCACATATAAAGTCTGTAATATTTTTATTATTATAAATGTTTGTATATCAGTTTTCAGTACTTTCCGAAAGGAATGCGTTCTTTATTGTTGTTTATATTATTGCTGTTCTTATTTAAATAATAATAGCTATAATATTAACCCATTCGCATGAGACAGCTCCATCTCAAAACGATTAAGTTTGTGACTTTCTTCAAACAAAATTGAATAACCTCTAAATAGAATCCGCCTAAGTGCATGTCTCAAATAATGAGATTCTGTGTGTAACGACACTTTATAAGAAATGTCTAATTACTTAGCTTAGCTAAGCAACATATCATGATCAATTAGTGCAGACACAATTAAACGCCTTTTCTGCCAGCAGAGCGGCGCCGCTTAGGAATCAAGTGAAATATTTAAAAGATTTCATGGTAAGAGGTTTCCGAAAAGGCTTCAGTACCATAGACCACATACATACCCTGCGGCAGATTGTACAGAAGACTGAAGAGTACAATTTGCCACTTTGCCTGGCGTATGTGGACTATGAGAAAGCCTTTGATTCCGTCGAAATTTGGGCGGTGCTGCAGTCCCTTCAGCGGTGCCAAGTTGACTGTCGGTATATCGAAGTGCTGAAGTGTTTGTACAGTAGGGCTACGATGGCTATCCGAGTACAGAACCAGAGCTCGAAACCTATCCAACTGCAGAGAGGTGTAAGACAGGGTGACGTTATATCCCCGAAACTCTTCACCGCTGCTTTGGAAGACGTTTTCAAGCTACTGGACTGGAAAGGATACGGTATTAACATCAATGGCGAGTACATCACTCACCTTCGATTTGCCGACGATATAGTCCTTATGGCAGAATCGCTGGAGGACTTAAGCACTATGCTCAATGACCTCAATAGTGCCTCCCAACGGATAGGTCTTAAGATGAATATGGACAAAACAAAGATCATGTTTAATGTCCATGTCACACCTATGCCGGTAGTTGTTGGGAGCACTATGCTGGAAGTTGTTGACGAGTACGTTTACCTGGGACAAATAGTCCGACTAGGTAAGTCCAACTTCGACCGAGAGGTCAATCGACGGATTCAACTCGGCTGGGCAGCGTTCGGGAAATTACGACATATCTTCTCGTCAGGTATACCTCAATCTCTAAAAACTAGATTGTACAACCAGTGCGTGTTGCCAGTGATGACTTACGGATCTGAGACGTGGTCCTTCACTGCTAGCCGTATGAGGACGCTCAAGGTCGCTCAGCGAGCTATGGAGAGGGCTATGCTCGGAGTTTCTCTGCGTGATAGACTCAGAAATGAGGATATCCGCAGTAATACCAGAGTGACCGACATAGCCCAACGGATTAGTAAGCTGAAGTGGCAATGGGCCGGCCATATAGCTCGAGGAACCGATAACCGATTGGGAAGAAAGGTTCTCGAGTGGCAGCCTCGTACCGGTAGGCGTAGTGTAGGGCGACCCCCCACTAGATGGAGTGACGACCTGGTAAGATATGCAGGAAGTCGATGGATGCAGGTGGCTCAGGACCGTGCTTTGTGACATTACTTGGGGGAGGCCTATGTTCAGCAGTTGACTTATGAAGAGCTGTAATGATGATGATGATGATGATGGTAAGAGGATATAATTTTTTAGGAAAATGTAATAGTTAAGGTTTATTTATGAAATATTAGTATTATTTTATTTTAATTCAGGTTGAAACGAATAAACCAAACTACACAATTTCCTTTAAGTAGAAAAATTAAAAGTATATAAAAGTATGCAATATATTTTTATAACAAGCCACAGTTTTTTGTTTCGTGTTTGCATATACTCCAAAAAGCTACAAACTTTTATATCAAGCGCAACTTCTTAATTGTATGATAATGTGTTACAAATGACGTCCCCACGGGAGCGAAAACTAGCGACATCTCCTAAAGGAAATATTACTAGGCCTCCTTGGATAAAACAATTTAATAAAAATCTATACAGTTAATAAATAAAAGACCACAACGAATTGCCACGTTTGTCGGCATATACTCGTAATATGGTCAACCTAATCTCAGAAGACGGACGGACTGGCATACGAGGAAGGTATGTATTATATAAAAATAATAATGTTTTGTGCAAATAATGTTACTTAATCGGAAAAAATGTGTTTCCTGTGCAATTCCATGGAAAGCGCTGTTTTATTCAATAAAGTTTTTTTTTTTATAGGGGAGGGAGCAAGCGAGCAAACGGCTCCTCTGACGGTAAGTGATTACCGCCCCCAATGAACAACTGCAACAACGGGGGAATTGCAGATGCGTTTCCGGCCTTTTTAAAAAGGAATAGGCTCTTTTTTTGAAGGTCTCTAAGTCGTGGCGGTCCGAAAAAATCTCTGGTGGTATTTAAATTGCAGTGTTAGACCGCAAGTCATCCAGATGGTATGGATATATATCGCGAGTTTTGTCGCGATGTACAATGGTGAAATTGTGCGGCTGGAATTAGTCCAAACAGTTCTTCAGAGCACTATCCGTGGTGGATGCGATAATACACGAAAAGAGATGCAACATCTCTTCGCAGTGTCGGTGATTCAAGCCGATCTGAATGAGCTCGGTTACCGATGATTCAGACTGTTCTGCGCTGGATGCGATCAAATGGAAGGAGCTGGCACTGGGGAGCCCTCGCCCAGAGATGGGAACAGTATTCCATGTGCAGCCGAACCTACGCCTTGTAAATTTGCAGACGCTGAGCCAGCATGAAATACTGTTCCGCTCTGTAAAGCATGCCAAGATTTTTAGAGGGTAATTTGGCTTTCAATTCCAAGTGACCACGAAACTGCACGTCACTCAATATGTCGACGCCGAGGATTCCGATACTGGCTGAGGCAACAAAATGAGTGCCTTGAAACTGGGGAGAAACGACGAAGGGGTTTTTAGCGGTAACCGGGCAAAGTAGTGTCTTCTGGGGGATTAAACTGGACTAGATTTAGTCGCACCCAGTCCGAGATTTTGTTCAACAAAATTTACTTCATACACAAGCTTGTCCCAGTACTCGGCGGCGTTTTCTTGAGAAATATTGGCTCGGTCGGTATATAAAGCATCATTAGTGCTGTCGTCTACATATATATGAATGTTACCGGTTTGCAACATACCATTGATATGCAGAAGAAACAGCGTTGGTGATAGCACGCAGCCTTGTGGAACACCAGCGGTAATGGGCTTGTAATCAGAGCATGCACCGTCTACTGCGACCTTGATGCTCTGATCAGCAAGAAAACTGGTGATCCAATTGCACAATTTCGAGGGAAGCCCATAGGAAGGAAGCTTTGTAAGAACTCAGGTGCCAACTCCGGAGCACACGTCTTCAGCACAATAGGAGGTACGCCATCAAGCCTACTTGACTTGTTGATGTACAGAGAGGAGTGCTCTGCTCCTTTTGCCTCGAGCAGGTTTAGTCTCGTGCACAATTTCGCTCCCCTCAGAACACGAAGAGCAGTCTGAGTACCCATGCTCAGGAAGAGTAAGGGAGTTTGGGCTTGGCTGCTCAGCGAGGGATTCTCCGTTACCGGGGGTGCTGGTACCCTCCTGGGGCAGGGTTATATTTAACTCCGTTTCCATGTTGACGGGGGTGGGGGGGAATTTGGCCTTCGGCCACCTGCACTCACCAGACGAAACGTGGAAGCAGCGCTTCCACTTCGCGCCGTTATTCTAAGAGGTCGTGGTACCATCCCGGATTGAGCCGGCCCATACCTGCAAACACAAAAGCTACCGTGTGGCTTTACCGCTGCTTATATGAAATATAGTACCCGGTTGACCGAGCTTTGCTCGGTATTTTTCGCTCGATTTTTTTAATTCGTGTGTTTTGGAAATTATATTTAGATACAAATTACATACTGATGAATTATAAATAATATTTTTTGATCTTAGCGACATAACAGAAAAAACTGAACTGGTTATTTGAATAAAAAATCATGAGTGCAATTATTTTTATTTAAATTTTCGTGTTTTTAAAAAATACTAAAAAAAGGGCTCGAAAAAAATATATTTTCTCAAAAAAGAAAGAAACTTGAAAAAAAAAAAATAAAAAAGTCGGTCGGTCGGTCTGGGCTCGAACCGGGGTTTTACGATTTTGTGACCGCCCATTATACCAATAAGCTATTTATAATCATTACCAAACTGTCAAAATTTACCTTCTTATTCTAACTATATTGTAGCAGTTTTTAATTGCCTAAAAACACGGACAAAAAGACATTTTCTAAAATAAATCTTAGCTAGATCGATTTATTATCCCCGAAACTCCCTGGACACTAAATTTTATGAAAATCGTTGGAGCCGTTTCCGAGATCCCGATTATATATATATATACATATATACAAGAATTGCTCGTTTAATAGTATAGGATTAGTGTGGAATTGCTTTCTCCAAGAGTTCTAAAGATTGGTCCGTGATACTTAAATAATGCCTTATTTCTATCTATAGAAGATAAATTCAAATATCTAATAGTTTAATAATAGACGTAGTAATGTTTTCATTTATGTGAGTCGTTTTTCTAAACAAATTGAAATACTTATCAAGTTAATCATATTTATCGTTTTTAGATAGTTTTTAGATCTAGATTAAAATATTTTTACAAAAAGGTTTATTACTACTAAACCTTAGTTTTACCAGTGTTTTGCGTACGCAAAAATCCCGTGCCGAAGCCGGAGTGGGTTGATGGTTAATAATTAAATAGGGTAAGAAGTTTATTTTAGTCTTGATTATGTCTATAAATTGAAGTAACAATCGATCTAAAAGTCCACCCGATGATAAGTGGCAACTATTGCAAATGTACAAGATACATATGCAATTGAAATAATACTAGTTTTTACGGAATAAATTCCGTAAAAACTAGTATTAGTATATAAAAACTAGTATAAGTTAAATATACGCGATAAATCGCGTATATTTAACTTTTTAATACGCGACGTTTTGAGAGCTTTACAGCACCCATGGTCGAGGGAAGGACTGAGATGTTTAACGTCCAGATGTCATAGTTAACCGCGGTTACCATAGATTAAAATTTAACTTTTGTTCCGATCTATACAGTATGAACTTATGGTATCATGAAGTCTTGCAGTTGTATGCTTGGGTTGGGATTTAATTTTATTTATTAAAGGATCCCAAGCAGATGGTAGCACCCAGCCATCTTCTCTATTGAAATTAGGATGTTTTTTGATTTCAATAACCTTGCGACTCATCCTTGGAAGGAATCGGTGTTCTTCACCGTGGCCGGCTTCACTCGTTCTCTGTGACGTAGGCGCGGGACCCGAAGCTTGTTGTCATGCAAAACTTGCTTGACGTGTTGGAGCTCGGCAGCTAGGTGTTTACTGTCACAGATCCCTCGTGCTCTCTGAAACAAAGATTTACCCACGGTAGCTAACTGTGAAGGATGGTGGTGAGAATCACCGTTTAAATATCTATCTGTATGGGTCTTTTTTCTATACACAGTATGGCTCAAGGTGTTATCAGGATTCCGAATTACTAACACATCTAGAAGAGCTAAGGAATTGTTTGCCTCTAACTCCTTTGTGAACTGTATTTTAGAATTTATAGAGTTAAGATGGTCTAAAAATGCAGTTACTTTATCTAAAGGTAGAATTGTGAAAGTGTCGTCTACGTACCGCTTGTAGAATCTTGGATTTATGGGAGAAGTAAGCAGGGCTTTCTCCTCAAAGTCTTCCATGAATATGTCGGCGACAATGGGAGACACAGGTGAGCCCATCGCCACACCATCTACTTGCTTGTAGAACTCCTCCTTCCACAATAAGTAGCCAGATGTAAGGCAGTGTCTGAGTAATACTGCATATTCTACGGGCATGTTGTTTTCTTCCAGTCTTCTAGTTACAATTGAGATGCAGTCTTCAACAGGTAAGCATGTAAACAATGACTGCACATCAAAACTGACCATAGTTTCATTGTCTGCCAGACGCAGGTCTTTAATCTCTCTGACAAAATGGTAGGAATCCTTTACGTGTGCTCTTGTGTGTCCCCTGAGCGGTGAGAGTATTTTCGCTAAGTGTTGAGCCAATCTGTAAGTTGGTGAATCGATTTGGCTCACTATGGGACGTAATGGAGCATTGGGCTTGTGTATTTTTGGTAACCCATACAACTTTGGTGATTTGGCGCACGTAGGTATTATCCATTTTACGTCCAGATTTAATTTTTCGGAGTGTTTCTTTATGAGGTCACTAGTTGTTTTGAGTGTGCTATTTGTTGGGTCGTTTTTAACCTTTTTATAAGTACTTACATCCGACAAAAGTTCTTGTATTTTAGAATTATAATCTGACGTATCCATGACTACCGTGGCGTTTCCCTTATCTGCGCGGAGAATCGTAAGTTCTGGTTTATTGCGTAGGTTCTTTAACGCTATAAATTCGTCTCTGAGAATATTCGGTTTAGGCACTGAAAATCGACGTAACATAGACGAAATGTCTTGACGTATCGCCTCCAAATCTTCTTTCCGCATATTATTTTTAAATAAAAGGTCCTCGACGCTACAGATAATTTCTTCGTACGGTAATCTGCGCGGACTTATAGCATAATTGAGTCCTTTGGATAAAACCTTAATTGTTGCATCATGCATCATCAGGGGGGATAAGTCGCTCGCGTCCGTAGGCTTTGACCACCTAATCCTAGGCCCACCCTACACGTGTCCCCCGGGTGGTGCTAAATGAGCGACAAGCCGATAGCACAGACTCGGCTCCTCGCCGTGGTGGCGGCGTTAAATATACCACCCTATTCGCACCATGAGGAATGAAATTAAAGAAATGGCCCCGAGTTCCCGGCGCCCCTTTAATGGGGCAGGGGTGCGAAGAATCTCCGGGAGGAAAACCGGCGACGAGGCTCGCCACCCGTCACGTTCTGTCTCCCGGAGGGGCGAAAAGTGGATTGCAGAGGCCCGTCTGGCTACGTTGAATGTATGTGGAGCAATGAATGATAAAATGGATGAAGTATGCGAGGTGATGTATGATAGAGGAATAGATTTGCTATGTGTAAATGAGACGAAACGGAAGGGGAAGGATGTCACTACACATGGCATGTATACCGCATACTGGTCTGGTGTAGACGAGCTCGAGCGGGCATGCCAGGGAGTAGGTATCATCCTATCAGAAAGAATGGCGCAATGTGTGAAAGAGTATGAATGTGTAAGCCCAAGACTGCTATGGATACGATTGAAAGTGGGCTTAAAGAAGTTGTTTGTGCTAGGGGTCTACGCCCCAGACATGTCTAAGCCCACTCATATCCGAGAGCAGTTTTGGGAAATGGTAAGGATGGTATTAATGAAATGTAAGGGAAATGAAAATGTTGTTATGCTAGGAGATTTTAATGGAAGAGTTGGGGTGAGGAGGCTTGGTTATGAAAGGATATTGGGAACGTTTGGTGATGAAAGTATAAATGAGAATGGTGAAAGCCTCCTCACTGTATGTATGGAAAAGAATCTTTTTGTGACGAACACTTTCTTTCGCCACAAGAGGATTCACATGTACACTTGGGAAAGAGGTGATGATAGAAGCATGATAGATTTCATAATTGTGGATGAAAGATTGAGGGGCGCAGTGGTGGATACAAGGGTTTACCGGGGGTCAAACGTAGGAACGGATCATTTTTTGGTTTTATGCCGAATTAATGGTCTATTCAGGCGGTGGCGCCATCGGTCATCTGTGTCTACCACTGCGTTACAGCGTATTAGAACAGAAAGATTACAAGATGAAGGTGAGAAAAACAAGTTTAAATGTAGACTGAAAGAAAACGTAAGTGGTTTGGATGAATTATGTATGAATGAGTTAGACTTGGAGAATGTATGGCAAAATGTTAAGAAAGGTTTAGTAGATGCAGCTACCGAAGTATGTGGTGTTAGTAAAAGAAAGAATGAAAGGAAAAATAATACGTTATGGTGGGATGATGAGATACGTACGGAAGTTGAAGCAAAGAAGAGAGCATGGCTAGATTTACTAGCAACTAAGGCTGGTAATTCTAGCGGTACGAATGATGATTTTGAAAGAAAAAAGGCAGTCTTTAGACATCTAAATAAAAGAGTAAAAGAATTAGTTGAAAGGAAAAAGCAAGAAAGAACGGATAAAAATGATAGAAGAATATCGGATAACTTCCAGGCAAATATTAAAATGTTCTGGAAACTCATAAGATCTGCCAGGGGATGTTCAAAACAGCCTAAAATGAATGCTATAAGAGATGAGAATGGCTATATTCTGAATGATGAAGTTTTGAGTTTAAAGAGATGGAAGGAATATTTTGAAAGCATGTTTATGAGTGAGAAGACAACGTATGAACTGAATGAAATAGGAACTCCGAAAGAAGAGAAAGGAGGTAGCGAGATAAGTATAGATGAAATAATGAAAGCAATGAAAAGCATGAAAGCAGGTAAGGCTGCCGGATATGATAGAGTTTCACTCGAAATGCTGAGGGCTGGAGAGGAAGTGGTGGCAGGCCTGCTGCACTCCTTATTTAATTTATGCTGGGAACTGAAACGGGTACCGGGAGACTGGTGCAAAGCCGTGATAGTCCCAGTATATAAGGGAAAAGGGTCGCAGCAGGACTGTAAAAACTACCGCGGTATCAGCCTTCTTAGCATCGTGGGAAAACTGTATGCCAAGGTACTAATTGAAAGGGTCATGAAAGAAACCGATGGAAAAATTTGGGATGTGCAAGCGGGATTTAGAAAGGGAATGGGATGTACAGATCAAGTCTTCTCCATGCGCATGATCGCGGAGAAGTTTTTGGCCAAAAACCAAAAGGTTTTTTGTGCGTTCTTGGAGAAGGCCTATGACAGAGTGGATAGGAATGTGCTATGGCAAACACTGAACTCATTTGGGTTGAGCGCTGGCTTGATACAGGCATTGGAGTCTCTTTATAGGGACTCTAGTGCTTGTGTTAGGATCAACGGGGTCTACTCGGACTGGTTCGGCATCCATAAAGGTGTCAGACAGGGCTGTGTGGCTTCCCCGTGGTTGTTCAACCTATTTATGGACAGTTGTTTGCAAAATTTGAAAGTTGAAGAAAGCGGATTAAGAATGGGTGAGTTAACCATCAAATGCCTTTTGTACGCCGATGATCAAGTTATTCTTGCGTCGTCGGCGGCTGAGTTGCAAATGATGGTTACATTAATGAACAGATCATTAAAAGAAAGGGGTATGAAAGTGAACGCAAGTAAGACGAAAATTATGGTTTTTGAAAGAGATGAAAGTAAAACGATATGTGAAATAAGAATAGAAGGGGAGTTGATCGAGCAAGTAGATGAGTTTGTATATTTGGGGTGCGTATTTAGCAGGGATGGGAGATATGATAAGGATATAGAACGACGAGTGAACGCAGGAAACAGAGTAAATGGGGCCCTGCACTCTATTGTGAAGAGTCAAAATGTGTCAATAAAGGCACGTATGGCAATTCACAATGCTGTGTTGGTCCCTACTTTAACGTATGGTAGTGAAAGTTGGGTATGGCAGAAGAAACACGAGAGTAGAATAAATGCAGTAGAAATGCGGTCGTTAAGGAGTATGTTAGGGCTGAATCTGAATGAAAGGGTGAAAAATTGTGTGATAAGAGAAGAGTGTGGTTTGCAAGATGATGTTGTGACCAGGATTAAGAAAGGAATGCTTCGGTGGTTTGGTCATGTGGAAAGAATGGATGAGGAAAGAGTGACAAAGAAAATTTATGTTGCAGAAGTGAATGGCAGAGTCGGAAAGGGACGTCCTAGGCGAAAATTTATCGACCAAATTGGCGATTTATTGAAAACGGGCCAAATTAGGAGTACCCTTAACCGACGAGCATGCATGCGTAGGTGTATGGATGTGAAGGAGGCGAGAGAGGTGTGTCAGGATCGTGCCAAATGGAAGTCTGTAGTCTCTGCCTACCCCTCTGGGTGACAGGCGTGAGTGTTTATGTTGCATCATCCAGTGTTTGTTTTGACAGATTATAGAACGAGATTAATCTATGATCTGTGTTTGTCAATTGCTTTTGGTTTGGTTTTGGTTGCTTTTGGTTCTGGCATTGATTCGGATGTTTGACATTTGATTTTGCCGTTAATTTTTGATATTTTTCTATATGTTTGTTTTTGCATTCGTTATATTTACTAATTTCGCGTTTATTTAATGTTTCCATGCAAAAATTATAATCAAACGTCGTTAAAACTTTCTTTAGTTCACTGGATGATGTGTCTATGGATTTATTGATGTCGTATAGATCGGAGCGTTTTTGTTGGATTACCGCCAGTAACAACTTTTTACTCACCTGATTTAAGATCTTAGCGCTTCCTCGAATGTCCTTTTTGGTGGATATTTTGACACACGTAGGAATGAGATTATGGTCTCGGCATCTCTTCAAGGAATTTAAGGCTGTTAGTAATATAGTCTGTAGATCCTCTAATCGGCGTATTTTATTTGCAATTACCATTCCGTACTGGTTAACATAATGATTTCTTATATTTACGCGAACACTACACATTGAAATAATACTAGTTTTTACGGAATTTATCGCGTATATTTAACTTTTTAATACCCGACGTTTCGAGAGCTTAACAGCACCCATGGTCACGGGGAGGACTGAGATGTTTAACGTCCAGATGTCGTAGTTAACCGCGGTTACCAAAGATTAAAATTTAACTTTTGTTCCGATCTACACAGTATGAACTTATGGTATCATGAAGTCTTGCAGTTGTATGCTTGGGTTGGGATTTAATTTTATTTATTATAGGATCCCAAGCAGATGGTAGCACCCAGCCATCTTCTCTATTGAAATTAGGATGTTTTTTGATTTCAATAGCCTCGCGAATCATCCTTGGAAGGAATCGGTGTTCTTTAGCAAGGATTTGTGGTCTATCAAATCTGATGTAGTGACACATATGATACATATGCAACGTCATATCTGAGGACTAAGATCCATCTCCATTCTTATCCATTCTCCTCAGTTTGAACGACACAACATTTCAAACACTGCCATTCGGCAGCAGAAATTGGTAAGAGGGTGATACCTTCCTAGACGGTTTCCTAGGCATATTAGGCTATACATTATTTGCTGCTAATAATGGTCTCAGTTCTGAAATTATATTTTCGTTAAGCAATTTACGATAAGGTTCACCGCGCAGTATATTTTTAACAGGATGGACATGTAGCCACTCAAATAAGATTATGAGAGGAAAATCACTGGTCCTTTTGAAGAAAGAGGGCAGGGCCGCTGATACTCCCTCTGCGTACCGTCCCATATACTTGTTGGACGAGATTGTCTAATTTTTTGAGAGGGTAGTTGTCACTCGGCTCAACAGACATCTGTCGCGCGTCAATATCGATTTGGCTGATAGCCAGTTTGAGTTCGGACGGGAGCGTTCCGCTGTAGACGCGATTATGCGCGTTCGCTCCCTGTCGGAACAAATAGTATCCATAAATAAACAGCAATATGTAATGATGTGATTAACAATTACCTTTTTATAGGATAGGGTGATAAACGAGCACACAGTTCACACACACACACCACAGACTCAGAAGGAAGAGCACTCGCCATCCTAGAAAAGACCTGCAGAAGACTTGAAAATGGACGATTCGAAGCTGGACTCTTATGGAAAAATGAAGATGAACAGATGCCTGAGAGCTACTCATCTGCAAAGAACCGGTTGTTCAATATTGAAAAGAAGATGGATAAGGACCCTCAGCTGAAGGCAGAATACATCAAGCAGATCCAGCATCTTATCGACAGCAAGTATGCAGAAGAAGCACCCTCACTTCTCCGTAGTACATCCACTGAAGAAAAAGATAAGGATCGTCTTCGACGCAGCCAAGTCAAAAGGAAGAAGCCTCAACGATGCTCTACTGCCAGGACCAGATCTACTGCAGTCGCTCTTCGGGATACTACTAAGGTTTCGACAGGGCCCGCTAGCTGTGGCAGCCGATATCAGAGAAATGTTTCTTCAAGTTTGCATTCGACCAGAAGGCTGAGATAGCCTGAGGTTTTTGTGGCGCGGGGCTCGTCGCGACGTGCCTCCAAAAGATTATAGAGGTTTATAGAGGGATTATAGAGGCGTTGGTGATTCGTCTTTATATCGTCGACGCCTTTGATTTCCTACCCTGGAATGCAATCAGGAGGGCACTAGCACATCAACAGGCGCCCCCCCCCCCACATGCGAGGTATTATCGGGGACTAATTGCACGACAGGTAAATGGATCAAAATGGTAGAAAGATCTGGAGTGTGATCAAACGTGGCGTTCCACAGGGCTCGGTGCTGTGGCCACTACGGTGGAACCTTGCGTACGTTGCGGTTCTGCCAGTCTGCCTTCCCGATGGAGTAAATATTGTGTGTTATGTCGGCAACACAGTGGTGATCGCCAGCGGGATAACTTTCGAGAGGGCCAAGGAGCTCGTCGAGCTTACGCGGAAGTCGTTGTCACCAAAATTCACGAGTTGGGCTTAGATATAGCGCCTAACAAGGCCGAGGCTCTATGGTTCCATAAAATACTACGGGGCAGGGAACCATCCAACTCATGCGTCCACGTTGGTCGGTCTAAATCAGAGTGGGGAGGCACATGAAGTACCTAGTCCTCCACCTGGACCACCATTCGCTGGAGCTTCGAAGAACGTTTCGAGCGCCTAGTCCCCCGGATCGAAAGGGTGGCGGGTGCTATGCATAGACTGCTACCCACACTAAGGGGACCGACAGAGGAAGTTCGTCGCCTCTACGCGGGAGTTATACGATCCGGAGTTCTGTTTGGAGTACCTGTATGGGCAAAAAGGCTGGCTATTCGACACTGTACAACTAAAATCTATAGTGTGCGACGGATGAGACCATATGGATCGTACGAGAATACCGCATATATGCTTTGAGGCGGCGACAATCCTGGCTCGCTTTCCATCACTAGATATACTGGCTGAGATGGACGCGAAGGTGGACGAGAAGGACGTCGGAGTTCGTGCCCTCCGCACATATGGTATGGTAGTGAGCCAGAAGAGGCGCTCGAATTAATTAAACGGCAGAAACGGTAAAACGCTCTGGCGATATGGTACACTCGACTCCAGGAGCGCTATGAACGCAAACGCGTCATTGAAGCAATTCTACCAGTCTTCGAAGCCTGTATGCAGCAACGAGAAGGAAAACTCACCTACAGATTTATACAGATAATTATGGGTGCTTCGGTGATTACCTGTGTAAGATTGGACGCAAGGCGACGGTAAACTGCTTCCACTGCGGAGGACGGGACCAGGACTCTGCTTTACGCACGTTTGTAGAATACCCAATGTGAGAACAGGAGTGGAGGAGTCTGGTAAACCGCATCGGACGGAACCTTGCCAGCAGTCATGTCGGCGATGCTGAGCGGGTGTTCGTCGTAGAGTACCACAGCCACCTTCTTTGAATTTGCTATGATTTAGAAGGATTCTGAGCGGGGTCGGGAGGTGGTGAACCCCACTCGGAGACGATTCCGCCAAGGCGTTCGTTACGGTACTCCTCTTGAAAACGGTGTTCCCCTACCAGAAACGCGGCCGCCGGGGTTGCAGATGCTCGAAGTGGGGGCCTCGAACGCCTAGTTATGTAATACTCGAGGAGGACGATGACTTTGAAGTGGTCTCAAAACATTGTGATAGCACTGCGAGGGTGTTGGGGCCAGCAAGTATTGCCGCCGAGACGTGCTATTAGTGTAGCAAATCGATGAAGGGGCTCCAGTTGCGTTCCGAATGGAGATCTTGAGACCCCACACCTACGCTGATGTTGTCTGACGTGGGGTTTTAGCCGATAGGAGTCCGGCATAACCTTCCGGTTGCCCCCGCAACGAATGGTATCCATGAAGATTTCCACACAAAAAAAATATATAGCTGCCTCTGAGGCAGCGGGTGTGTATCACTTCACTTATGGTTTGCCGAAAACCAGGAAGCCAGGAAGGATAGTTACGCACAAAACACTCTTTGCACCACAACAAGCGTCCGTTAAACTTCACTGTGAGACTGTCACCCAAGATAGCGTGTTTTGTACACCACACCATGAGCACTAATACAATCACCAAACACAGAGTACCAAACAGCATGCGAGGTACCATATCTTGTGTTTTAGTCGCGTACATGAGCTAGTAGAGTGGAGTGATGGGAGTGAACTCAACCGACATGTCCAGAGTCTACAAAGCTCACGGCAAGAATGATTATGGCATATAAATTATATTTTTATTTGCAAGTTGTATGTAGTTTTATTAACTTGGCAAGGAGGGGTAGTTGACAATTCTCTTAAAAGGGTCGAGCTCGCCGGGAAAAAGTTTATATATACGTTTAAACACTGATTCTGATAACGCACTTTACGGGAAACACAGGTTTTTTATTACATGTTGTGTAATTAATTAAGTGTTGATAGTCACTATATATTTACAACATCATAAAATATTTATGTTATTAATAAGAAATATTCCGCAATATCCGGAACACCCAACATTGAAATTAAAAAGCGAATTAGAATGAACTTATTTATTAAATGTTACTGTCATTATTGTTCATTTAAATATAATTTATCATTCAAACAAGAAGATAATTTAACATATTTTAATAACACTAAAACTTGTAGTTGAATTAAAACTTTCTTGTTCGGGAGTAGTAATGTAAAAGTTATCATGACTTTGAGAACTTCGCCAAAAGGTATTCCGTGTTGCAAGCTTAAAATGAAATAAATTATAAATTCATCGGGGCCATAGTAAGTTAGCAACCCAAATACCCAATTATTATGCTCGATAAAATAAAACGATGAAGGCAAAATTCCGATTTTTTCTAATGTTAACTTTATGCTTATGCCAAATTTACGGATGTAGCAAGAAAATAAATAAATACTTATTCTTCATCATCATCATCAGAAAGTGAAAGTCTACTGCTTATCACAAGCCCCATTGTAGAATAATTTATCCTACTGTAGATTTGCCATAAATCAAATACCAATATTTCACTATTAATAGCATCTTAATCAACGTCCTTTATGGACTAGTTATTAGCAATTTTTAATCAATTTTTACAGATGTTATCGTGTTAAATTTATTCTTAACTCCCGACGTTTCAAGTTCTATGTTGCACCAATTTCCACGATGAGGACTGAGGTCTTTGACGTCCTGATGTCATAGTTAATTATAAATTTTTATCTGATTTAAGCAGAATAAAATAACTTTATCTATCAGATAACAATATGTTTATAGATTTATAAACATATTGTTATCTGATAGATAAAGTTATTTTATTACGTAAACCTAATTTGATTTCAATGTATAGTGAAATTATTGTAGTAAACAATACTTGAAAGATTTGGCGATACATGTCACACTTGGTTCATTAGTGTACTGCAATTCTCGCGGCAGAATTGCCACGAACTTGGCCCTCACTAGTAAAAAACATCATTCCCTAGAAATTTTGGTTCAACGATTTTAGATGTTTTGTCATCAATAGGTAACTAGAGCCTCGTTTGTCAATCAATAACGACATAAAATAATACTGGAAATTTTATATTGTACTATCCGAGGAGAGATAGAGAGGTAGAATGAGATTATTTAACCGTGTTGTGGCGGTATAAAATTCACTACCCCACACCATCAACATGTGCGCCGAGCCAAGTTCGAGTAAGTTCATCGCTGATGTTCACTCATGAAAACTAAATGTTAAAACGAGTATGAGTACTGTTTTTAAACATTTTGTATTATTTTATCTCTCAGTAGATTTTATTTTTTTTTATTTTTTTGTATCCTTTTTCAAATACTTCTAACATGATTATGCAAACATTGCAATTGTACAACTCATTCATTCATTTATTACATATCATCTCGTCCCATTTTGAACATAGACCTCCGCCATAGATTGCCTCATAGGTGAGGCGGGAGGGAATATTTTCCATTGGTAACACACTTCAGGTAGGCAAGCGAGGTGACAATTTAAGTTTATTTTATTACTGCAGTTGTTATCAGGAAGACACTGTTGCCCTCCTCCTCTTTCAGTTTTGTTCTGTCGTCTTTCACGACACTTACGGAATAATATGGGACTACGTTAATTTTGTTTCATGGAGTTTTCCAACGACCTTCATTTCTTCAGGGTCAGTATAAATTAATAACAATGTTCAGAAAAAATATGTACGTTATATTTTCGAATGAAGTAAAATTCTTCTCCTGTGGTTTTCTGTGCATAGTTTACGAAAATTAACGTTTTATGTTTCATTCACTCACAAAGTAAATAGCGTAAACGTGCCTTTTCACGTTATTATTTATTCATTTAGCGAGTAGCAGGAAAATAAGTGTCGGCGTACTCGCTAAAATATTGATCAGTGGAATTCAAAATAGGAAGGTGCTTTAATTATGTATCCATTTGAGCGAATGGTGAAATGTAAATAGTTAATCGTTACTATTACTGACAAACGTATATAGGTGTATATTTTTAAGTTGACAATAATTTGTATTGTATTATATTAAGGCAAAGTTTTATCTTATACTTTTACACAAGTAAATTTGTAGAATGTTCATGAAATAGAATTCAGTTTTTGCAATCTAAGGTTAATTCAACAATAACATGTATAACAAAACGTTCATATTAATTACAGTCAGTCACAATTCAGGCCCTACATCTCCTTAAAAAGTATTGGTTTATGAGACTGATGAATCTTCCAGAATTGATGTCTTCCCAACGACCTCAACCATTATTGGTGCAAGTCAGGTAAGTGTAGAATTAGTTTAAATGTTAATGGATTAGTATAAATAACAAGTTCGGTTCAGCAAGATACGTCAGAGAAAAACCCAAAAACTCTTAGTGAACACTTACTCTTGAATCTGCATATTATGATATTATAACGACAATTACAGAATAGTTATATCGCCTAACGGATACGGTCTTGATAGTGTATCTGTTTCAATGGCGAGTATATCACGTATAAACATCGAAAAGTTAAAAGTCATGTATATAGTTCATGTCACATCTATGTTGGTAGTTGACTGCCTTGTTGGTCTAGTGGTCCTGGGTTCGAGTCCCAGGTCGAGCTAAATAAATAGTTACTGAGTTTTTCCACCAAGTAATTTTTAGTAGCTGCCCGTAGTCAGGAAGTTGCCGGTGTCTCACCCCCGCGTATTGGAAATCACGTATGGCCGTTGGTGCTGCGCCTGATCTCTCTTTGGTCGTGTCGGTTTACCGTCCCGTCGGATTATGAGAGTGAGCGAATAGAGAATGCACCTGTGCTTGCGCATGAGCTTGAGCACTATAATTCTGTCCTGCGCCAATGGCTAGTCTCCGTTGAGGCTGGCCGCCGTGACCGAAATCCGGTGTGGAGGACATTATGTTGGTAGTTCATGAGAGCAAGAAGCTAAGAGTTCTTGACGATTGAAATATTTTGGGATTTACGTATTATTGAAATTTAGAATATTTGTAATCACAATAAGAAAACTGTGTATTTTTATACGTGGTACAGTCACGCTGCAGTTATATCATGTTTGTATCACGAATGGGTCGGCTCGACCGGGGCAGGACCACGTTCTTACAGAATACCAGCGTAAAATAGCAGCTTGATGCTGCTGTGTTTTGTATGGTGAGTATAGAGATCCAGAGACCCTTTTTTATTAGAATCGAGGCATTCCATCTTAGTCCTCAGGGGTGACAACGCATCTGTGTTTTGATTCTTAATCGAGGACAAATGTAGATGTCTTTAGGCCACACCATCCACTTACCATCAGGTGGACTGTGTGCTCATGTTTCATCCTTATATATATAATATAAAAAAACTATAACTTAAATAATAATACAGTCGTACTCCCCGTGCTATAGTGACAAGAACGTTGATTGCATTTCCTTGCTGAAACTATTCTTAGTCTTTGAGCAAAAACATATACAACCCTCTTATCATCAGTGGCGACAACAAGTCGTGGATATCCTATGGACCGAAGGTCTCATAAAACAGCCTCAGCTGCCTCTAAAACATCCCAGGTTTCACGGTAAATGGGATACTGCTGATATCAAAGGCTGTCAAAGAGTCTACACATGCAGTATCTCACACTAGGGTTTTATTTCTCTCCCAGGGGACCAAACTCATACCAACGGATCTCCTGCCATCGTCTATAAATATTCCACAAGGTTCTAAAACCAAGGGAACATTTGTATTAACAAGATTCTTTGAATGCGCCAGCTGGCAAGTGTCAATTTTAATATTTGATGAGTAGGTATCACCATTCTGGGTTAGAGATTTGGTTAGCGCAAAACCATCACGCTGATAATGTTGCTGCCCATTATCAATCTGCCTGTTTAAGTTAATTTTAATTATTATTTTATGTTCTATTCTATTCTGTAGTTTTATTACAGAAAAGGGAAAATGTGAGTCAAGCCGCAAAAAATTTTTGTGGTATGTTTATGTACCTAATGCAGTGTCAGTGGTTTAAGCATTTTCATTCTGGGAATTTTGATATCAAAGGCGCAGTTCGCTATAGTCTCCCTCATACGGATGAAGTCGATGTAATTTTTGAAAAAGTGGAACATGATCGGCACATTAGTAATTACATCGCAGCCAAATGTAAATATTGATCACGACATAATTTTGACCCGTTGGGAAAAGTCTGGCTATACAAAAAGCCTCGATATTTGGGTATCACACGAGTTTACTGAAAGAAACCTAATTAATTGTGTACTCATTTACGATTCTCTATTGAAACGTAATGAACCCGAACCATTTTTTATAAGACTGATCACTAGCGATACAAAGAGACCACCTTTCGACAAGAACGTGCAATAAAGATCATGTTCAAAGAGTATTGTAGCTTCACAGACTAGCGAAACCCGGATCAACTCGCAATAAGGTGATGCTATGTGTATGGTGTGATTGGAAGGGCATTGGAAGTGACAAAGACTGACAAAGCAAATGTATTTATGTCGTAAAATTGAATGGGAGAGTCAGCATTTTGTGTTCTAGGCGGAAGTTTATCGACCAAATGAGCGATATATAATTTTTATTAAAGAAAAGAGAAACAATTTCCATCAGAAGGAATGTACATATAACTACATCTTGGTAATAAATTCTTCGTGGCTGTGCACAGTTTCTAAACCGTTGATATGGAACGTGAAATGAATTATTTTGCTGCGTTTTAATTATTAAGTGTACCAAATTAAGTGTACTCTTAACCGACGAGACTCTCGCTTCCTTTACATCCATATATCTATCATACACGTACATGACGTGTAGATATATGGATGTAAAGGAAGCGAGAGTAGCTTGGCGGGTTCCGTTCCAAATGAAAGTCCGTAGTCTTTTACTGCCCCTCTAGACACGCGTGAGTGTTTATGTATAAAAAAAAACTATTTTGTTATTATATTAAAAAAAAACTTGAGAGGTGTCATAGGACACCCGGATAGAACGAAGTTGACGAAAGGCGAAGCAAGCAGTTGTTGCCTTATTTGTAGAGGCGACATTGAGAGATGCATAATTTTTATTAAAGAAAAAAAGAAACAATTTCCATCAGAAGGAATGTACATATAACTACATCTTGGTAATAAATTCTTCGTGGCTGTGCACAGTTTCTAAACTGTTGATATGGAACGTGAAATGAATTATTTTGCTGCTTTTTTCTGCATTACTACATATTTCTTCTGGATGTTTACATAATTATTTTTGCACTGCAGTTATCACGTAATCTAAAATTAACCAATCAAAAATATTGATTAAAAAGACATCATATTTTACTCCACAAAATGTACCTTAGAAAGATAAAAATAAATCACACTTAAGAATTTGAATGTTAAAGTGTTTAAAGCCTGAATTTTTTTTCCTATCGTAATATTCTATATTTTTTTGTTTAACAATTTTAGGTACTTTTTACTTCATTGTTTCTTTAATTTCTGCGCTTCATAATGTTTTTTTCTTCTTTCTTCATTAAATATACATAAATACTCACGCCTGTCACCCAGAGGGGTAGGCAGAGACTACAAACTTCCATTTAGCACGATCCTGACATACCTCTCTCGCCTCTTCCACATCCATATACCTACGCATACATGCTCGGCGGTTAAGGGTACTCTTAATTTGGCCCATTTTTAGTATATCGCCAATTTGGTCGACAAACTTTCGCCTAGGACGTCCTTTCCGGGGGCATAAGTCGTTTGCGTCCGTAGGCTTCGACCACCTAATCCTAGGCCCACCCTACACGTTTGCTGCTAAAAGAGCGACAAAGACGAAAGAACAGACTCGGCTACTCGCCGTGTGGTAGCGGCGTAAAATACACCACCCCCTAGTTTTCGCACTATGAGGCAAAGAGTAAAAGAAATGGCCCCGAGTTCCCGGCGCCCCTTTAAGGGGGCAGGGGTGCGAAGAATCTCCGGGAGGAAAACCGGTGACGAGGTTCGCCACCCGTCACGTTCGGTCTCCCAGACGGGCGAAAAGAGGATTGCGGAGGCCCGTCTAGCCACGCTTTCTGCATTAGCTTTAGGTTTTTTAGCTTGTAATCGATCTGTCTCACTACATTAATCCGATCTCTCTGCAGTTATGTTTAGTACCATTTTATTTTGTAATTTTTTTCTCCCACGATATTCTCTACATCTTTGCGCATTTGCCTTTTTCCTTGATGTTATAGTTTGTACCTCAATAGTCGATGCTTTAGTTGATTCGCTATTGAAATAAAAAAGCAAAAAAAATGTACATGTACACACACACACACACATATATATATATATATATATATATATATATATATATATATATATATATATATATATATATATATATATATATATATATATATATATATATATATATATATATGCTCTTTCGACTTCGTAAACACAACAGCGTATAGGTTGGAACAAGCACGGCTTGCTAAATACATACGCATTGATATTGTAATATTAAAATATCCCATCAAAAACATACATGTGAAATGAGATCCAAGTTCAATATTATGATATATGCTTTGGTTGTTGATTTTAACGACAAAAGAAGTAATATCTAAATAGGTACCAAGTTCAATGGTCAGTCCTGAAATTCATTTATAACAAAATAAAGTATCATTTCTTCTTATAACTTAGGATAATATATTGTAGCCTAAGGTCTGACTTGGCTAGTTCTCATATACGAATTATTATGTTCAATGGCTAGTTTCTACCAGTAAGCCAAATTTTCTGAATAATAAAATAAGAACCGACAATTTCTTAATAATTCATTTATGGGTTTCGTTACAATTGATACCTTCGTAGGAGGTCGAAATTTTTGTATAGTTCATACATATTTTACTAATTTGTTTAATGCCTTCGTCTGATAATTCATGTCCTAGAAACTGCACTTTACTTACTTTAAACTGACGTTTGTCTATCTTTAGGACCACATTATTTTCCTGTAAAGTTATTAACACACTTTTTAACTTTCGATCATGCTCTTCTACATCTTTTCCGTAAACTAATATATCATCTATAATATTGATTTGCCCCTCACATCATAGTATATGCTTCAAAGTTTTCTGAAATATCTCAGGAGCACATATAGTCCCAAACATTAACCGCTTATATCTGAATAGTGCTTTGCTGGTAGTAAAAGTAGTAATATACCTAAAATCTGGATGTATCTCAATCTGGTGAAATGCATTTTTAATATCAATGCTGAAAAATTTGGCATTTTTAATTTTAGATAATAACTTGTCCATGGTTGTTAACAGGTGGTTTTCTCTTAGGATAGCCATATTTGCTATATGCTTCGGTGGTTCGGTCATGTGGAAAGAATGAATGAGGAAAGAGCGGTAAAGAAAATTGATGTTGCAAAAGTGAATGGCAGAGCCGGAAAGGGACGACCTAGGCGAAAATTTATCGACTAAATTGACGATTTATTGAAACCGGGCCAAATTAGGAGTACCCTTAACCGAGGAGCATGTATGCGTAGGTATATGGATGTGAAGGAGGCGAGATAGTTGTGTCAGTATCGTGCCAAATGGAAGTCTGTAGTCTCTGCCTACACCTCTGGGTAACAGGCATGAGTGTTTATGTGTATGTTTTTCTTCTAGTGGTATAGGAATTGTTCTATATAGTTGAGATACTGGATGTATCTCAATCACCAATGTTGCATTCCAACTCGCTATCCTCATCCATTCGAAAAACGTAATGTTGATATACATTACATTCCTCTTCTTTTTGATCCACTTGATTAGCACCTTCTCTTTGATGATTCATTTTATATATCTTACGGTTGTTGTCATTATTATTGTTTTACTTGCTTTGTGCTTCCTTTCGAATCGCTGTCTTGTTTTACAATATTGTCTAAAATGTCCTCTTTATCCTCTTTCAAACAGTCTTTATCTTTCGCTAGATACTTACTATAATACGAAACATGTCTTGAACTCCCACACTTCCCGCATTCAGTTGTTTGCTTTTTGTTATTATCTCCCTCCTTTTGACTTGCATTCACTTTATTATTCGCTTTATTTACGCCGCTTCTTCCAATTTTTTCCATTTGTCGATTAACTGCTTCAAGAGCATTTGCTTCTACCACAATATTACTTAAAGTTATTGAATCTCCCGTTTGTAATATTTTCTTTCTAAGTTCCTTAGAGCAATATTTCTCTTTTATTTGGTCAATACTTTGGTCATCCTTATCTTTAAATTCACATTTACTTGCTTGTTGTCACAATCGTATTAAGAATTTATCGAATTTTTCATTTTGTTCTTGTTTAATCAAACGAAATAGATGGCATACATACACCTTACTCTGTTTTGATGCACAAAATGCATCCAGTTTTTCTATAGCTAAATGAAAAATATTAACCCCTTCAGCAGGTATTACGGCGGCATCAGGTATATAATAAAAGATTTCTTGCAATTCAGGCCCGCCAAACAAAAATGATATCTTTTTCTCACTATTTTCTATACATGATGTTACCTATAAAGAGTGCACATTTCTAACGCTCCCATTTAGTACATACAGATGTAGGTTTCCCCTCACAATCAAGTACGAATATAATTTTGAGGAGCCACGGTTATTACAAATCTTTTATCTGCTATTCCTTATTTAGGCACAATATTAGTAAATTGAATTTTAGGAAGATTTGCCCTCAATGCTTAGATTTACTCTCACAATCAAATTTCTTCAGTACAAGTTGCGACACGTTGAAATTTCAATGTTCTAAATTCTTTACTAGTGGGACTATCTGAAACCAAATGATTCTAAATTAAAACACTTTGCTTGAACTTGTCCAGTATTTTGTTACAATACACCAGTAAAATGTCAATTAAATATTGTGATCAGTGTCAATTTCATGCCACTAGCTATGCGGCTAAAATTTCATGGTCAGTGTCAATTTAATGAATAGAGATGCTGCTAAAACATTTTGCTCAGTGTCAATTTAATGAGCAGCTACGCAGCTAAAATATCACGATCATTGTCAAATAAATGACCAGCTACGCTGCTAAAATATCATTATCAATGTCCATTAATGACCAGCTACGCTGTTATTATTCCATAAGTGTTGGTTTGATTTATGCCAATTTAATGGCCAAGTGCTACCTGCTGTAGTATTTTTAACACTTTTGACAAATTTATACTTGGTAGAGCGATGTTGCAGTTATATTAGTAGTATATTTATAGCACGAACGGGTCGACTCGACCGAGGAAGGACCACGCTCTCACATAATACCAGCGTCAAATAGTAACTTAATGCTCCTGTGTTTCGTATGATGAGTGTAGAGAACCGGAGACCCTTTTTACTGGAAACGAGGCATTCCATCTTAGTCCTCACGGGTGACAACACATCTGCATTTTGATTCGTAATCGAGGAAAGATGTGGATGTCTATGGGCCACAGCAACCACTTACCATCAGGTAGGCTCAGTGCTCGTTTGTCACCCTATCCTATAAAAAAATACATTTTGTTGGAATTTATAATAATCCTACCATGAATCGAAGGAACCATTTGTGAAACATCATAAATTTAATTTGTTAAACATTTGTAAAAACCTATCCGACAGAGAATTTAACCCAGTACCGCACAATACGCATTGAACTTACAGTTCAATATATTAATCTAGGCACAAATATATTTTATAGGTATTTATTGTTTGACTGAATTTGAAATTATTAATTTTTAAATTATTATTATATTATTACTACGATGATATAATATAAAAATTTTAATAAAATATTTCATGTATAATTTATATTAATTTTAATTTTAAGGTCGGTAATTTATTATGCGATATGCATTTACATTTCACACACCCATTCGGGTACTCGTAGCTATCACTTACTCAGTCTAAAATGCGTTCCACGTCGTTTGTGTAAAATTATATCTGATTCCGTATTAGAACAGTCTCTAAACTCATCTCACTTCACTTAAATACCATATAATGTACAAAATAAAATAAGAAATAATTTTATTAACCATTTACCTTCATGTGAATACATCAAGAGGTTCAATGTAATACACTTAATATAAGTAATTATCATGTTAATCTACAGTACAAAGTAAATAGTGTAGTAATATCACAAAAAGACAGCATAATATCATACAATGTAACACCATAAAATTACACTGTGTACATAATTTCTGGTAATAGTTATTAAAAATAATAAGTTATTGACTTTTCAGAGTCTTATTTATTTCTATTTTCCTTTTTTTTTCAACGGAAGTACTTACGGTTTTTCTCGTCGCCACATATATTGTTCACTGTTTATTAACTATCTTGGCTCGTCAACAAACCACCACACGTGTTACCGGGCTGGCTGTCGGACTGAGTAAGTTAGTTACCCGCACATTGTGACGTATTCGCTCGAGACAAGTTGGTGTGTTTGCGTACATTACAGTTTTGCTAATGTTTTAAATATTGCTTATTTACCTATTTTAGTCATAAATTTGCACCTGCCCACATTTTCCCCAAACCACCTAGGGTTGATAGCTACCACGCTTGTGCAATCTGTGGGGGAGCCCTATGTTATGCAGTGGATTTTATTAGGCTGTAACGATAAAACGGAGTTATAACTAAATAAATGCAAATTAGAAACGCTTTACTCAAAATAATATTATCTTCACGATAACAAGATTCTAACGAAGGCAGCAAACATAACTTGTAACGAAATTAAATAAACTGGATTTAAGAAATACTCCACCTTGTTCTTAAATGGATAGGTATTGAAATTTAATGCTTTTTAAGAAAAATATTACGTCAATCAACTCGGCTTTGGCAGATATTAACCCTGATATAATTTAAAAAGTTCTCAAACGTTTAAATGCTCTCGGAATTCTTACCTATTTTGCTTACACATTGCCTTTCGCAAAACTGTTTACGTTGAAAAATTTCAAATTACTTTCAATTTTACCGATAAACAATATTGCCGTCTATCAAGTTATTTTGAAAAAAAATTAGTGACTTGAGAATAAATCCTTAAAAGCAAGCCGACAAATACGTTTTTGCATTTATAGTGTTAAAAGGGCTATTCATTTAAAAATGATAAAGGAGATGGCCAAAAATTGTATGAACCTGTGCTCCAGACGGTACAGAGATGAAATCTATGTCATTTGAAAGTACAGATCTTCTAAATAAAGAATTAGAAAAGTAGATGTAGCTACGCAGTAGTGGACAAAAGTTACGAAGATTTAAAATAGTTGATTTTGAAAAAATACGACCCTGAGAATACTAACTTTGAATATCTCTCATCTTTGACGTAGCTCCTTGCTGCCCGTTTAGTTTTTTCAGACCTGATATCAACGAGTCACAACATCTATAAAGCCTTTGTGGAACCTTGCAGGTCGTCAGCTTTTTCAAGCGTTAGTAGTCTTAGATGTATTCTCCGCCTATATACTCCGGACTGAATTTCGGTCCCGGCAGTCAAGCCAAGTCCCAACAGTCACTATCGATCTGCGCAGAACAGGACAATAGTTTCAAAGTGTATACGCAAGTATAAATGCAATCTCTTTTTCTAACTCTCATAGTAAGACGGAACGGTAGACCGGAGAGACATCGGGCGCAGGACCTACGTCTTTACTGTTTTCCGAGGCACGAGGGTGAAATCACAATATAGATTAAAGATAGTAACTCTGTTAAAATTTTTGAGAACTAATACTGGTTCAGCCATTTTGATTTAAAGATTTTATTGTTAACAGCGTTATCATAATCAGTATTCAAACATAGAAAGAAATCAAATAAAACATATTTATATTTAATTTAACTTTTTATGGTAAAGTTTTCTTTAGTTTTTTCTTAGTAAATTTATATTCTGATAACGCACTTATCGGAAACCACAGTGATTTTGTTAGGTAAGTGTACATTAAATTTTATTTTGCAAAATGTATTTACATTCTAAGCAAATTATTAGACGTTTTGAGAGATGTCAGTAACTGTTCTACCGTTGTTAATGGCAACAAAACAAGTGAAACTTGTTTTCACAATTTTAAGATTCCCAAGTGAAAACAGAAACGCAAATGAAACCTTTGTAATATAAAATAACGGGATTCAGTTTGGAAGCTTACTGTAATATGTAGCGTAAATATAAAATAAATTTTGTAAAGTACAATTTTACCATAATTGTATGCCTTAAAACTTTGAACAAGCAATTCTTTAACATGTATGTTTATAATGTATTATGCATTTCGTTTCTATTTTTTTTAAATTGAGATAAGAAAGGAATTTACAGTCCACCTGATTTTATGGTTGGTTCATGTTTACGGCAGTCAATGAACATCTGCAACCAACTTCAAGCAAATAATGTTACAGATGCGAGCCATGGTATACGAAGAACAGTACAGATGCAAGTCTTAGTTGTAACCATCCGGCATGCCTCGCAGCCTGTAATTAAACTGGCTCTCTATTTCCTTCAGACCGGAATGCAGCAGTGCACGCTCTGCTGCAAAGACTAATGCCCAGCGGTTTGGCGGCAAAAATAGTAAAGGGAGTGGTACTTACCCAAAAGTACACCTAAACAGAAAAGGTCTGCTACAACCTAGTATATACTTCTCTCAGAACGCTCTAACAATTTGGAGAAATATTTGTATTTATTTTAATTAATGTTTCACTTTCCAGGTATAGTTAACTCGCACCTTATAATTTTACATAAGTGCCATTAATGATTTTTTTGTTTTCGTCGCCAAATATAACTTACCTAATATTGACAATATTCTTACACAATTAAATTTTTTAACGTAAATAGTTTTGATTTTCACCATGATTTAATTAGTTCGACATGTACATATGTATGCAATATTTAGAAGAAAACTAAACAGGCAACAGCGAGCTAAGATGAGATATATTCGAAATTTTTATTTAGAGTTGGTTATAATATTTTTTTAACATATGAAGATTTTTCCTATACCTGTTAATAATTTAGAAATTTATCATTTTCAAAATGAAACACACTGAAGCCTACATCACCCTATCAAAATTCAAAAGTACTAATGTATATATATATATATATATAACTACGCCATACTAACACACGGACCGTTGGCCGCTTCCCGGACCGAATACGGGAGATCTCTACGTACTTCAGGTTACCTGACCTGAACACGCAACCAACAACTCAAACCTTCATAGTTACCCTCAAGAACGCTTATCATTCACTCCCGAGAATCGTCTTCTGCAACCATCTAGCTTTACAATATTCATCGCAGCACTGCAATAACTCTACCTGTTTTTTAAACTATTCTGCGCTACAATGTTCAACACAGCTTTGAACCTTACTGCTCGCCTCTGCTTTACGGAACATTCACAGATAACTTGCCTTCTTCTCGACTCACCGTGGACAACAGGGCAATACTGCCACTTTCACATTTGTTGACTACTAGACTGTACTATAAACCTACATTCTGAGCAGGAGGTGATGTGGGTGCGGTGTCATCGCACCAAAAGCGAAACGCACTGGAGCCTAAATCACGCAACAACAACCTAAATCATATTTACGAAGCACTGTGCTATATATAGAACTGCTCTGTATTTATCATATAATACATAGTAAAAAAAAACCTTTAGCGTCAAAACCAAGCCATACACGCAATCCGCCTTAGTTACGTGATACCACTGCTATATCAGTACCGAAACAAATTGCAGGAATTTTTGTCTATAAGGTATAACTTGAGGCGCATTTAAAGATATAAGTAAGTCTATAAATAATAAATAAAATAGTTGTAGCTATTATTAGTGGAACTTGCAAAACCCTTAAAGTTTTTGTACATTATATTATTAAAAGTATAAATTAAAAATAAAAATGAATACGTTTTACCACGCCCGGGTAGAGTGTATAACTCTACAGCAATGTAAGTTTCTCAAGTAAGTTTATGTTTTAATTCTTTTGATAATAGACCACGAGAAACAGCCCTTAACCATCTCATAATTGTGCCCCAACTTACTATTATTACTGATTGAATTGCTGGCAACAAACGGTCCGCTTCAATGCATGTTGACAGACTTCAAACTTCTTTTTAATTAAAAGGTTTTCTCGCAATGATTTTCCTCAACGCCAAGCACGTAGTAAATCAGCACTTCTATCATTTCAAAACGGATTATTAGTGGTCCCATTAACAAAACGTACAAAAACTTAGAGTCACAAAGAGTAAAATAAAATTCATTAATTACTTTTACAACGAAAGTTCTAAATACATCGCAATCAAGAATCACGTTAATCAGCTACTGTATTCGTGTACTGTTGGTAATTGAACGCCTGGCGTGTCGATAACGTGCATAGAACTAATCGGGCTCGTTTGTGTTCCCTTCATTATTTTTAGAACGTTATCGCTTCACTTTCCAAATCACGTTCAATTTAACATAATATTTCAAGTTATATACTCTTATTAATTATATTTTAGTTTAAGGAAGAATGCTTTAAAATTAATAGTACGGCAAGCGGAGTATAAGATGGTCGACCGCTAGATGGAGTGAATATTTTCAGTAATCCTCACAAATCCTATTGTGATTCCTATTGAACGTGAAATATTGTTACCATATACTTATGTAATGATGCTGCAACTAGAACCGAAAGACAGTTAAGTTAGTGTTATTGATGACAATAAGAAAATATCAGTCTTAAGTACAGGTGCACAGTAACCAGAATTTTGGTATTATACCGTATATTTCTTGTATACTATGTACAGACATAACATTTATCTAACCACCTTCATCCTTCTATCACTACAAAGCCAGTTGTTTGACGTGTATCCGACCTTTGTTTGTGTATGTAGGACGTTTCTTTGGCCCTACCTATATGCGAAAAATGTGGAACACCATGTGATATCAGTCGGTGTAAGTCCAAAAGTCTGTCCGAGAAAGAATGAGTTCTTTTTCTCGGCGAGGCGGGTATATTTCATAGACATATAAGCTCCTTGAAAAAGGTACGTTCTACAACCCAGACCTACATAGACATAGGCTAAGAAACGGTTCAAAATAGTGCCGAGTCGGTGCGTTAGCATTATTTATGAACATTTCATTATTTTTAGAGTAGATATAGTATTTTTAGAGAGTCAGTAAATCTGTAAAACAGCATAATTATTTGGATGCATCAACGCTTCGCGATTTTTCGGTCACGAGTACTTCGTCCGTCATTCAGCAGGTCTGTAGTACTGAAATTATACTTTCATCGAATCATCGATAACGTTAAAATGCTTATAAACTATGAAGATAACTAGGTACAAATCAAACAAAAATAATATGCCTATTTACTGACATAACAAAAATAAACATTTTACTACAACAAACTGGTGTAAATGAACTCGCATTAAAGTCAAATGTTTCCTGTTACTGCTCGTTCAATCGGTTGCAGTTAAAACTTTACTTAAGTCATATATTAGTGTGTTAGTAGTATCGTATCTCCACCATTTTCATGAGTCAATTTCCATTTGAATAAATCGTTGTTGTTGTTCATCTTAAGCTCTTGCTCGTCGTCATCACCACCAATCTCCGTCCCAAGTACTCCCAGCATCATTACTCACAACACCATCATACTAGGAACGACATACCACCCTCAATAATTAATATAGGTGTCGTAATGTTGATGTATATTTTATTCAACGTTAATTTTATTTAATACGACACGTTAAAATATATATAAAGCAGGTGGAGTGTCGTTCGCAGTGTGGTGGTGTTGGAGTGGTGGTGTTGGGATTTATGGTGACTGAATAACGTGTAGTATTCTCGTTAATATGTAAAATAATTAATTTCTAAGAACTTCAATTAAAAATATTAAATTATTTTGAGAAACTTCCCGCCAATGACCATCACGCAATAAAACAATACAGCGGACTCTTTGATGCTATTGAAGCCTCTTTGAAATGTGAAGTGCCAGTGTCTGTAGTCAATTTTCCTGCCCAGTGTGACGGTTAACGCAAACCACCCCTACAACGTAAGAGGACAGTCCACCTACGAGCTAATAAAGAATACGAAAAATAATTAGAAATATTTTTTTTTTTTTTTTTTTATAGGATAAGGTGACAAACGAGCGCACAGTCCACCTGATGGTAAGTGGTTGCTGTGGCCCATAGGCATCTACATTTATCCTCGATTACAAATCAAAATGCAGATGCGTTGTCACCCGTGAGGACTAAGATGGAATGCCTCTTTTCCAGTAAAAAGGGTCTCCGGTTCTCTACACTCACCATACGAAATACAGCAGCATTAAGCTGCTATTTCACGCTGGTATTCTGTGAGAGCGTGGTCCTTCCCCGGTCGAGCCGACCCATTCGTGCTACAACTATACTACTAATATAACTGCAGCATGGCTCTACCACGTAAAAAATATTAAAATTTATATATTTAAAATGTTTTGCATTTTATATATAAATCTATATTATAAACTTAAAAAAATTATAAACTGACTACATTTAACGGATTTATTTGAAATTTCTACTGGATTACTAAAAATATAAACGGTTTCAATAGGATAAAAGTAAATTTACTTTGACTTTTTTAATATAGTTTTAAATATTTTCTCGTAAAGTATTAGAGAAACAAGAGCTAGGAATCAATTTTTTAAATTTTATCTGTCATATCCTTTTTGTCGGGTTAATAATCGGATATGCGTATTTTAAGTACAGTATAACGATATTTGTAATGTAACAAAGGATCTTGAGGCAATTTTCCACTTGATTAATCAACCCGGCTCTCTCATTTTTTCTGTTCTTACCAAGTCAAGTGTAACGGGATTTTCCTGAACTGAATTCAAATAAAGGTTGGATACGATATGTAACTTTAAGACGCAATTAAATTTATGAAATATCTAGCTTTATCTTCAGCAGTCGCAGTAATTTTTTTTTTGTTATGGGAAGATGCTGTAGCACGTCCCCTGATTCATTTCCCTCTGTTTGCCCTGTTTCCCACGGGTGATATGGGATAGTGTGTTTCCTTACGCCGCTACTAAAGTATCTATAGGGTCAAAGCAATTCGTGTTTTATATCCAATTAAAGTCATATTTTTTGAAATTTAGTTACTTATAATTTTAACACATTTCTGTTATTTCTGGTTGCAATCTTGAAGGTAGTCACATAATCCCGTTGCTGTGGAAATCTTGGGATTTTTCCAAAAATAGTATCGACTTTATTCGTATGTCACGACCAGAGCAAGCTGCATTTTTGACATCAGAAAATTTATATGCTGCTTGCCATCGCCCGTTTTCATGTTTTACATTACACATTTTATAGAATCGTGGTTCTCATGGTCCTGGGTTCAGTCAGTCTCAGATCGCGCCAAATATAATTCATTAAATTTGAAATTCTCCATAGCAGACCGGAGCCAAACAATTGGTGGGTTTCACTCCCGTTCATTGGATATTGGATAGTGATTACTATTATGCGAATTAGGGAATAGAGAGTGCACCTGTGTTTGTGCTTATACTCAGACAATTGAAACCTGTTCCGTGCAGGCTAAATTCCAATGAGAATAGCCGCCGTGACCAACAATGTTGTTGATATAAAATACCAATTGTAATTCAGTAGAGTGGTATAAAAGAAACAAAATTAGTAGAGTAGTGATTTCTGTTTAATAGAATTTGGTTGAGCCACAGACTGTCCCCTCGAATCCTGCTCAAAGGAATCAGAAAAATGGTAGGACAAATTACCCGATTCTAATCTCACTCGTAAGAACCAGAAAATAGTGGCGCACTAATGACCAGAAATGATTTTCGGCGGTAGGGGTTCTCGGGTTTGATTCCCGAGTCGGGCCTTGACCTTATTATGCGAGATGTTACCACGTGGACTTTATGTGCGGTTTCTTACAACCAAGACAAGATGGCCGACGTGGGACGCGGCAGCCTTGGGCAATTCACTCGCTATTCCAAATCTGCTATTATGCCAGTGTCTTGAAAAGGAGTTCTACTTAAACCACTAGGGGAGAAAAATGTGACAAGGAAAATAAAATGGCTCAAGACAAATTAAAAGCAAACACTTACCAGGGTGGGGTTCCTCGTGGCCTCGTGGACGACGCTCCTGGTCCTGTGGTGCGTTGGAAGAGTGGTTCGCGACGATAACTCGCACTATGCGAGGCGGTTACTTCTCGATTGTTCTGTGAAAAGACTGCCACAGAAGTGCGGACACAACTAGCGGTTCTTATTGACTATGATGCACGAAGAGGTGAGCGGCGGCAGTACGCGTCCATATATGAGTCGGCCATTTTTCCCACTTCCATCTCTGTGGGGCTCGCTTCTCATTGGTGACCATAATCGCGCCACATAATTTAGCTCCACCCTCCCTTTCAGTCATAAAGGAAGTGACACTGGTAAACAATAACCAACCGAACAAAAAGTGAGAGTACCCGATTCCTTTTCCGCGCAACCGGAAATTCTTAAATATTATGTCGCAGAGTTACGTCATACTTGTGGCGGCGCTGTCGTCGCGCCACAAGCGAAATACACCGAAGCCTAAATCACGCTATCAACATTCCGAATCATAAACAGTATATATAGAACATCTCAGAACTATCACACGGAGTGTTTGCCCCTTGCCGAGCAGAACACCTAGCCCGGCGGGAGATCTCCCTTTTCATTCCACGGCCACAGTGGTGACCCCGACGTGATCTGAACACGCAATCAACAACCTTTGGAAACTTCAAGCTTCATCATCGTCATAAAAATACCCCACCCATTCGCTCCCGAGCAGATATCGTCTGTAGTCTTCATATCCTGCAAGCCATCTAGCTTCACAAGGTTCATCGCAGCACTAGAATAATAATGCTTCCTGTTTCTTCAAGCTACTCTCTGCGCCATACAGTGTTCAGCACGGCTCTGAGCCTTACTGCTCGCCTCTGCTTCACGGCACTCTCGCAGATTACTTGTCTTCTTCTCGACTCACCGCAGACTACAAGACAATCTCCTGGCACTTGCACATTCGTCAACAATGAGACTGCACTATCGACCTCCGGTCTGAGCAGGGGGGTGATGTGGCGGCGCTGTCGTCGCGCCACAAGCGAAATACACCGAAGCCTAAATCACGCTATCAACATTCCGAATCATAATGAGTATATAGAACATCTCCGAACTATCACACGGAGTGTTGGCCGCTCCCGGGCAGAACACCTTGTCTGGCGGGAGATCTTCCCTTTTGCTTCTACGACCACATACTTATGAATACAGTATACATGTCGTGGCATATTTGATATTAAAAAAATTAAAACTGTGGTTTGTGGATTACTTTCAAAAAGTCTTATAATAAACAGGAATGATACCTATGTATTAGAAATAGTATAATATTACAAAGTAATATACGGCACGGTTGGGTATACACCATCCATATATCTAAAAGGGTTTTATAGAGTTAAAAATTAACTGATCTCACTTCGTCGTTCTTAACGTTTTTCAAATGAATCTTCTTTAGCATCGTTGTGATTTGAAACGAAATGAAACGAAAAAGCGACGCTTAAAAGAAACAAACATGTACCTCTTTAAGATTTAGTCTGCGAAAAAATGAGATAGGATCTATTTTTGCTTAATATAATGAAGTGGAAAAGGTTTTTTTTTTACATTTAAACACGCTTATTTGTGGAACTACCAGTCCGATTTGATAAATTATTTTAGTATATGATATCCAAATTCATAAAAAATAGTATAGGCTTCATAGCATTAGGTTAAACCACTCAATTAGCCTTTAATTTAGCTATTAAATTTATATTAATTTTTGTCAAGCAATGCGAAATAAAATGTTCTCAAGAACTGCTTCATCCTCGGGTGCCAGCCTAATGGTTAGTAATACGTGATATAATATTCCACACATATACTATAATACTTCAGTTATATACCTAAGAAAATGTCTGGGATATTTATTTTTTATTTATTTATTTCACAATTTATGTACACACAAGTTAGGGAGAGGACACATCATAATAAAAAGTTTGTACAAAGGCTCTACTTATCTCACAATGAAATTTCTTCCAGTAGGCCAGTTTCAAACACATATGATTACTAAATGATTATTAGGTGTGCACTTTGTTATTTTACAACACATATGGCTATAAGATAAATATATACGTCAGCTCAAATACTTACATACACACATACATACATACACATACATATATATTTACATATATATATATATACATATATATACATATACACGCACATATATACATACAAATACATGAATATATTCATATTTAAACAAACATTAATACATACATAAATACTAAATATAATATAAAGTCATAATTAAATATATAAACATATATACACACACACACACACACACACACACACACACACACACACACAAATACATATATGTACATGCATATATTTGTAACAGTATAGTACATATCAGAGATTTGAGACTTACACAGAAGACAGCGATAAATAATGTTCTTTCACTCGTTTTTTGAATAATGTCACTGTTTTGATTTCTCGAATGTCAGTAGGAAGCGAATTCCAGAGTCTTACTGCTTGTACGGAGAATGAACGGGAATATGAATGAGTATTAAAGGATGGGAATTTTAAGAGAGTTTTAAGGTGAGATCTACAAACTGTATCTGGGGATTTAAGAAAGGTAAATCGATTTCGGAGGTATGTAGGGAAATTTGGGCTGTGTAGGATGTTAAAAAAGAGACAAAGGATACGAGTGTTCCTGCGAAATCGGATCGGGAGCCACTTGAGTTGCTTTCTATATTCAGAGACGTGGTCAAACTTCTTAAGTCCGAAGATATACCGAATGCAAAGGTTTTGTAATCGCTCAAGTTTGTTTAATTGCTCCTCTGTGGCATCCAAAAAACAGACATCAGCGTAATCTAAGATAGGCAAAATAAGGGTTTGAACAAGAGAGATTTTCGTTAATAAGGGTAAAAAAACTTTGAAGACGTTTTAATGAGTGGAAAGCATAATAAACTTTTCTACCTAAGTCCGTTATGTGAGGACCCCATGACAACCTATTGTCAATAATTAAGCCCAAGTTCTTCACAGATTCAGTATAAGTAATTGATGTGCCATTGATAATCACATCTGGCAGGGTGCATTTATCAATTAAGCTACTAGTATATCTGCTGCTTACTATTATTGCTTGAGAATTACTTGGATTAATAGTTATACTATATGATCTGGACCAACGACTAATTCTCTTCAAGTCATCATTCAGTGCTTCTATCGCCAATTTAGCTTCAGATGCCACAAAGTGACGGTAAAGCTGCAAATCGTCTGCATAAAGATGGAAGTTGGAGGATATTATTTTTGTTATAGAATTGATGAAAACGGTGAAGAGCAAAGGAGACAAGACGCCACCCTGGGGTACACCCGTGATAAGATTACACCAGTTGGAATAAGTGTCATTGGAACGGATACATTGTGAGCGACCCCGAAGGTAGGAATCAAACCAGAGAATGGCCGAAGGTGAAACATTAATAGACTGGAGAATTTTTAAGAGGATATCAAAGTCAACAGAATTAAAGGCACTGCTGAAATCTAATAAAACGAGTACGGTTAATTGTTTTTGATCTATGGCTCTACGGATATCATCAGTTACCTGAAGAAGAGCAGTTGTTGTACTATGACCGGGCCGAAATCCAGATTGAAATATACTTAAAATATTGTTAGAATTAAGAGAAGAGAGGATACCATAGTCCCATTTTTATACATAAGTCATAATAAGGTATTTCGTAAGAAAATATTGAAAATTAAAAAGTGATTTATGAACGTTATTATTAGGCATGGCGTATATTAATTCTTACGAACGAAAGTTATTTCATCATCAAAACAATTTTATTAAGATAACTTTTGTTTTTATAGCATGTTGTTGCATAATTTAAAAGATAATATAAAATTACAATAATTCAACATTTCGCTCGGCAAAAGATCGCCACCATTAGCCACCCGATGAGAATCGAGAGAAACCAGCAGTGAACACCTCTGTAACAGAGGAAATCAAATCGGGATATAGGTAGCAACGCCTTCATGATAACAGGTAAGCAATGTGTAACCGTGTTTGCCAACCTGCTAGCCAAGTGTGGCAAATATGGAAAATTCCCCAAACTATGGGGGAGGCCTATGTTCAGCAGTGTACTTGTAATAGTTGTAACTGTACCAGTAAAGGTAAATTGGTATATAACGGTAAATGTAATAATAAGTATACTGAATCATCCAAGTAACGTGATGAACCTTAAATAGAAATAACTTTATTATGAGCGTTTTTTATTATTTAAAATGAATTAACATAACTTTGCAATATATCTTCAGTGGTGTTGTTTGTAATTCAACATCATTAAAAGCTCATCTAGATTTAATTTACTTGGCTTATGTTTACTTTTTCTGCGCATTTAATTTCGTTATTAAATAGCCATTACGTTTTAAACGTTTTGGCATTCATATAGGATCATTTGTTAGGTTTTATTGTACATTAGCAAGAAGCCATTCTGGTTTATGAAATGTAAAATATATTGTTCACATATAACAAAACTTTTTCTATTTTTATGTTGTGAATACAACGGAATTTAAAATAAAAGATTCTAATAATAATGTAAGTATTATTACAATTTTATACATAAAAAAGCTGTTTATTGCATTTTAATAACAATTATTACAAAATTTTCTAAAATTAAGTATTTAATTATTTAATAAATTTAAAATAGAAAATTACAGATATCAATAAAATCGTATTTATTTATTTAAAACTTTAATGTAAAACCTTAAGCTAAAGGGTACATAGGGCGGACTTAATGCCATGTGGAATTCTCTGCCAGTCAACCCTGGGTAGCAAAGACAATTCTTTACAGGTGCGAAACATAATACATGAATAAAGTGTACATATTAAAATATAAATACATAGTACATACATACACAAAACACAAGTAATAACAATTTAAATTTAAAAAGAATTGTCTGCTTTTGATATAAGGAACAATTGTGTGGTATAAAGTGTACACATCGTGTGTACACATTTATACTAACGTACATTTTCATTGCAGCTCTTCACAAGTCTACACATAAACATAGGTCTGTACCAAGTAATGCCACAAAAGATGTTTGTTCTAGTAGAGGGATGCCATAGATTTTATTTATTTATTTATTTGCTTTTTCAGGGAAACATACAGTACAATAAAAAATACATTATAAAACATATAAAAGTAATCCTAAAACCAATGATGTTTCCACAGATATCTAAAACATATTAAAAGCCACCGCAATATGCTTGAAGATTGAAAAAAAAGACGTGTGGCACTCGGGGACTGCCGCGGTAAAGCTATTGCATAGCATTTTGTATACAGTTATGCAATTAAAATTATTTATTTATTTTATTTATGCAGTATTTCTTTTTCTTTGATATTAATTCAAGTTACACTTTTTGAGCGTGGTGACCGATAAGAAAACAAATTTTTTTCTTTTATTAAATAAATAAATAATAAATGCACTTTGTTCATTCATATTCAAAACACTTTATACACAAATTTTACAAGTACAGCTATTCACTGTTGTACATAAATACCTATACACCTATATACTTTCTCATAAACAGCTGCTTATGTATTCGTCCGATTTCGGAGCAGCTCGTCTCGATTCGTGCGAGCTTCGTAGAATCGTACAATACGTCTAGTTGCACGCACACAAACACCGTGTCGAAGACTACCGAAAAGAAACGACGTTAGACAATGCACGGTCTTCAAGCCACACCTCCGTGCCCGTCGGAGTGGGGAGCGTGAGGTTTCTTCGTTACGGAATTTCTGGATTCGGTCCCCGCGCTCAAGGCCCGCGATAGAAGCTATGCAATAGCTTAAAAACTAAATGGCATTTATAATTAAACATTAAGTACTAAGCATAAAATATTTTTTTTGCTTTTGCTTATATTAACGAGTCTTCCACTCGAGAGTCTCCCATCGGTTGTCGGTTCTTTTTAATAATCCGTCGCGTTATGTTTGTTACTCGTAGTTCTGCAACAGATTTTCTAATTTCGAATTCTATCACACAAAGTAACATTGAGCATAATCCTCTTCGTAGCTCTCTGGGGGACCTTGAAACTCCTCATACGGCTGGCGGAGTAGGACCACGTCTCAAATCTATATGTCATCACTGGCTACATGCATAAGTTGTACATCGCTTGTTTTCAAGGTTTAGGGATTACATGACGAGAAGATGTGTTGCATTTTTCTAATGCAGCCAAACCCAGTTGGTTTGGTTATATAAGCTCTCGGATGAAGTAGGCCTTACCCAGTTTAAATTTTTTTCCTATGTTAACATACTCATCAACTAATTTAAAGGTAGTGTTCCCAACTAACGGCATAGGTATGGTGATGTACTTTACACATAATATTTCGCTTGTCTCTGTTTATTATAAAACCTATTCGTTAAGAAACACTATTGAAGTCCTTCAGAGTTACCAGGGGCCTCCAGCAATCTTTTTTGTAGGATAAGGGCAAATAATGAGCACTCAGTTCACCTTATGGTTTTTGAGTGTTGTAGCCAATAGATATCAACATCTATCCGCTATTAAGAATCAAAATGCGGATGCGTTGCCATCCCTGAGAATTCAGATAAAATACCTCGTCATCAGTAAAAAAGGGTCTATGGTTCTCTGGAATAGATTGTAGCACCACCCAAATTTTGACGGAATTTTTTTTTGTAGTGTGGCTGTGTCGTGGACACGGCCGTGTGTTGTATCGTACGTGAATACGTGTACGTAATGAAACAACCTCAAAATGGCAGCGCTCCTTGCTCCGCCAAGCGCGATTTGTCACTTTCTAATATAGATATCGAATGGTGTAGTTAAATTTTCGATGTAGATGATAGATATACAACATCAAAGTGTATTCCCCGATTTTGGTATAATCGGTTTTCTGAATATCCTTCCACTATGGAAGCAAATTCAAGGAAGTTTTCATATCCCCCCTTCCCTGCGTGCTTCCGTAGCGATAAGAATCTAAAGATATCAGGTCCCCCGGCAATTGTGTACATTTCGGAGAATCTTACTCCGAGAATTAAGTGATTATTTTACATACCTCGGAATTTTGGTCAAGACAATAATTATAAATACATATGGACGAGTCACGGTAATGTCTACATATGGAAAGCAGAATCTAGCCCATCCATACGAATCAACAGTGAGGTGTACCTTGACAAACTCAAAACTAAAAACTGACTATGTACTGTTACAATACCGTTATTTTGGCTAATGCTTATTATATTTTTTTCAACTTTATATAGTATGTTGCAATGTTATTCGTGTATTTCTCTTATTGATTTCTGTTAATTGAGTACTTTGCTTAAATAATTTAACCATTACACAACAATATAAACTACTCGCACGTAAATATGACTCGTTACAGTATTGTTATAATTTTTTTTATAGAAGAAGGGGCAAAATATTACATATTACTACACTACACTTATCATATTCCTAAAATATTGCTCTATTGCCTTTATATTAAATTTAAATATCATTATTATGTTAAATCATACTTTAGGCAGCTCAGCATTCTATAATAAAATTCACACATGAAATAAATGTACTAACGCTTTTATCTACTAACAACATGAATGCCTATTTACATTTAAGGTTTATCATAAGTCATAACATTATTGCTACTTACAGTTGTTGCGGATCGGTTTTTTAATATGTTACGGTTTTACAATGAATTAAGTTCTTTATCTCTTTACGTACTTATGAACGAATATTTACGAAATCATTCTAAAATTATTGATGGTAGCACAAATATTTTTCTAAAGGTAACAACAATTGTTTTATCATCCAACTACCCACCTTGTTCCTACAAATTATGCGTTGGATTTTTTTTAACAGTTAAACTTTAATTCTATATATACTATCGTTATGGACGATATTGAAGGATCGAGTCATATTGCGTGTAACAGAGTGGGTGTTCCAACGGATTTAGACTTATCAGTCGGAAAGAATTCCATTACGATTTTTTTTTTAAATATTTGTCCAAATTTAACTTTACAATTGATGTGCTCGTATTAACTGAATGTTGGACAAATAAATATTATATACCACCTAACATTCATGACTACAAAATGTTTCAAACTCATATTAATCTTAATGGAAACCACGGTGTGGTTGTTTATGTTTGGAATGAACTTGAGTCAACAGCCTATGCGCCGTGTTTTATCGATGGTAATTGTTTAGTAATTGACCTAAAAGATACTCTCTGTGTGATTTGTATATATCGTCCTCTATGTTATAAAAATCCTATGAATTATATCAACTCACTGGATGAAATTTTAAATAATTTTCGTAATAAACGTGACATTGTTTTAACCGGAGACATTAATCTTGATGTTATGCCAGATAATCTTAATAACTACTCAACTGCATATTTAAATCTTATGGCTACGTTCGGACTTAAACAAGGTGTACACAGTCCAACACGACAAAAAACTTGTTTGGATCATTTCATGGTTTAGTCTTATGCTAAATGTCAAACCTATGTTTTTGACGAATTTACAGATCATTCTCCTATTTTTTACATATGAATTTTACCAAAGTATGTAGACAAACACAAATGCTTAATAAAGTAAAAGTTTATCATGCTGGCGTACAAAAAATGATTGCAGCTGAGTCTTGGGATGATTTATACTCAACTAAAGATGTAAATCTTGCAGCACAGATTCTGACATCAAAATTAGAAAAAGCTATTAAGGACAGCACAATTACTAGTAAAATATCTAAACGTAAAACACCACTCAAGCCTTGTATTAATTTGGGAATTGTTAATTCAATTCGAAATACGGATAAAATGCACAAAAAATTAAAAAAAAGATTTAAATTATGATCAATTGGGACACACATACCGAAACTATCGAAACACATTAAATAGATTAATAAAACAACTAAAAAGAAATTATTATAAATTGTTATTAGAAAAAAATAAAGGAAATATTAAATAAACTTGGAATACAAATATGTAATTTGGAAATATGTAATATGGAAAAAAGGAAAGAACCTTCCTCAAATTTACTCAAAAAATAAATACCACTAACATTCTTGACAGGGTTAACAGGTTTTCGCAACTGTTGGACATAGTTTTGCAAATGATATCCAAACTTAACACTACTGACAGTTCTCTTTCTCTATTGGCAAAATGCAAAGATGCACAAAATGGCTCAATGTCCGTCTACCTATCTGATTCAGTGAAAGTTTCAAGCGTTATCTGCAGTATTAAATCTAGTAACATATCAGGATATGATTGTATTACGTCCAAAATTTTAAAAGACAACATTAAATATATTTCGGAACCTTTCGCATATTTAATTAATTTGAAATTTGAATATGGTGGTTTCCCAAAAATCTATAAAAATGCAATTGTATGTCCCATATATAAATCTGGGATAAATCTTCATCGACTAACTATCGACCAATTTCACTTTTAAGCACAATATCTAAGGTTCTCGAAAAATATTTAACAAGCGATTAATGAACTATTTAGAAAAGAATGAGCTGTTAGATAAAAAGCAATTTGGTTTTCGTGCCAACAGGTCCACAGATGACGCTGTCCTTAAACTTACTACAAATATTACACGTTATCTTGATAAAAATGAAAAAGTGATGGGAGTATTCCTGGACCTTCAGAAGGCATTTGATACCGTATCTGTTCCAATATTATTAACACGTTTGGAAAGTATGTGAATCAGGGGAAATGCACTTATGTGGTTCCAGGACTACCTTTCGGATAGAAAGCAACATGTTAAAGTTAATGGCTTATTAAGTAATGAATTCAGCTCCTCTTACGGTGTGCCACAAGGCAGTGCACTTGGGGCAAGTCTTTTTTTAATTTACATAAACGATCTGTGTAAAACTAATCGCAAGGGTGCTGATATTCAAATGTTTGTCGATGTCGTTGTCACACTGTTTCATGGTGAGTCTTGGGAACATGTACATCGTCTCGCTGAAAACGGTCTTTGAACTACATATTACATCTTGGTTAGAAAATAGCTCGCTAACACTTAACACAAGTAAAACAAAATATATGTGCTTCACTAAAACTAATATTAACTCACCCAAATATTTAAGTTCACAAATACATTCTTATCCTTGCAATCGACAAGTCAATACCAAGAATAAATCATGCAAGTACATGATTCATTAATTGAAAGAGTAAAAGTTTTGAAATATCTAGAAATAAGTACTGACGATAAGCTCAACTGGAAACAGCAGATAACATCTGTTGCTAATAGACTCAGGAAATTAGTTTATGTGTTTAGAGAATTTCGCACTGTTTCAGAACTTACAATTTTAATACAAATTTATAAAGTACTTACGGAATATTTAATTACATCTTATATATGTTCGTGGGGGCAGCAGTTAAAAGAAATTTAATAGAACTCCGGCGAGCAAAAAGATCCTCCTCAAAGTAATATTATACCTTCCATTTAGGCATTCAACTACTGAACTATTTAAAACGGCAACCACACACCCACACACACGCACACCCGCACACCCGCGCGCTCGCACGCGCGCACGCACGCACGCACGCATACACGCACGCACTCACGCACGCACACACGCACGCAAACACGCACGCACGCACGCACGCACGCACGCACGCACGCACGCACACACACACACACACACACACACACACACACACACACACACACAAAATGTACGGATCATAGATGCAACACACATATTCATGCATTTTTTTATTTTTTTATTTCTTCTTTGCTTTGTAAAAATTTTATTTATTTTTGTAACCTTGTTCTGAGTTGTGATAAGCTGATAAGCCATTTTGTAATTGTAATTTAATGGAAATGGGAAGGAACTGAATCCCGACACACAGCTATTGCTAGTTTGGTAGTCAGTGCTTCAACTTTGTAGTGTCATTATGGTTTTATTCTATAAATAAATTTATTATTATTATTTATTATATCAAAAGGCTTTCTCACAGTTCACATAAGCATGACAAAGTTACAGATAGACAGACAGTTGTATTTTTCGAGCTTCTGTGCCATTTGCCAAAAATCATTTTAGTGATAAATCTCTAAAACAGCAGGCAGATGTGGCTCACCATATGATATGAAGTACAGACTATTTATATATATGATATAAATAGTCTGTACTTCTTTAATAGAGCATTGTTTGAGCAACAAAAAAAAAACCTACGACCTATTGATGTTGTGTGGGCTTAAAGCGACAGTAGCCTAATGGCAGGGCGTGGACCGAGAGCTCAAAAAGTTCGTGGGTTCGAATTCGCCGTTCGACTACTGGCGTAAACCACTCGTAACACAAGCAATTTAAGCTTACCACGAGTGGTTAAGGGTTATATTAGTAATGTTTGTAGCATTGTTAATATTCTTTTCCAAAAAAAAAAAGACTATGACGTTTGCTATGGTCCAAAAAGAGCTAATCTAATTAAATTCACTACAAGCCTATCCGTTAAAAAAATAACCACTATATAGGTGTTATAAATGTTACTTTTAGAGAGAAATAAAGAAAGAAAGAAATGCATTTTATTCCAGTTTAAGCATGCAGCATAAAAAGTAAAAAGTAATTAAATCTCAAAAGATAAATATAAGTAAATTAAAAGTAATTTTACATCATTATAAATTTAAAAAAACGTTTTAAAAATACCCTGTGCTGCAGCATGAAAACGTGAAACGGACCGGACTCAGTGATAGCACTGGTTTTCAGTCCAGCCCTTACCCAGAGGCAGCTCGGATGGCTGAGTGCACGTTCGTTCTTGATGTCCGAAAATTCGTAATATGTAATATACACATATATATATATATATATATATATATATATATATATATATATATATATATATATATATATATATATATATATTATATTATATTATATTATATATATATATATATATATATATATATATATATATATATATATATATATATATGTGCATACCCATATTTATATATAATTGGACTGAAGAAGAATTTTCCGTTTTTTTTTTCAAAAGGATACGTAAGGAAGCAATATCTACAGTTTTGTATTAATAAAAAAATAAAATAATAACTAATGTAAATACACAACTCACATAAGGATTTTTAAATTATTTTAAAAGAAAGAAAAGAAAATAACAAAACAAATAGGCTGCCCACATTATATGCTGAGTTTCATTGTTGCTATATTTACAATTTTTTTAAATACAGGATTTAGTATAATTTAAAGTGCCAAACCGCTCGGTGTCTATGAAATGCAGTTACATTGCTGGTAAATCCATTCATCGTTAATTTAATAAGTTTTAACCAACATTTTTTTTGTTCATTGAGTGGTAATAATTTATATTTGTTTTTGAAACTTTTAATTGTTGTCATGCTACGTAAGGGAGGTGGCAGATTGTTCCAACACTTTGATGCATTGTATTTAAAACTACCTCTGAATCCAGTAGAGTGGCTAAAAGGATATACTAATTTTTGTTAAACTGATCTGAGATAATGTGTATTATTGTGATCTATGGCCCAATCAAGCTTATTGTACAGATATAATGGTTCTTTGTTTTTTACAATACCGCACAAAAGAGTGGCAAACTGTAGTCGTCTCCGGAGGTCCATTTTTAATATATTGGCTTTGTTATAAAACGATGTTACATGTGTACGTGGTGGTATGTTAAAACAAAAACGCGCGCAGGCTTTTTCACCCGTTGTATAATTTGTTTGGTACGAGCTAGAAGTCGCGTTCCTATGAGAGAATCAGCATAGTTAAATTTTGATAGAACAAGGGACTCGCATAAATTAACACGCAGAATCAGGTTTAGATAATTGCAAATTCGATAAAGTACTTTTAACCTAAAAAAAGCAATTACGTACAATGTCAAAAATGTACACTTTTCTGGAACAAACCGTTATTGAAGAGGTTTGTATAAGAATTTTAGCCCGTCTAGACCAAAAGGGGGTTATAATTTACAAAACGAACCTTTTTGAGCTTGATACGGTGTTTGTATTGTATACATTTGTAAGTATGTAGGTATGTTATGAATATTGATATATGTGTATATATGTTTATGTATTACACCTACATCAACTTTTATTTAGTCTGCGTTGCCACCACTTGTCTTATTCTCTCATCTCATCAGGATCGACTGATAGAGGATGTCATAATTTTTTAAGTTATTTTTTAAGAAAATCCTTGATTTTCTCCTGCTACACCTCAGACCAACAAAGAAATAAAGACGGATGTTGAGTTCATTTTAAGTGACGAAAAATTCAAGCCAAAACCATGATCAACTTATTGCTAGAATACGAACTCACGTACACATATAAACCAAACGCAACCAAATAAACCATTGTTTCATTAATATAAGTGTTTTACAGGCTGATTTACCGCCGCCCATGAGCAACTGCAACACCAGGAGGATTGCAGATGCGTTGCTGGCCGTTTAAAAAGGAATAGGCTCTTTTCTTGAAGGATTCTAAGTCGTATCGTTACCGAAAAATCTCTGGTGGTAGTTAATTTCAGAAGGAAGTTGTGCGATGAAGAAAACTTCTTTTAAATCGCTTATTGGTGGACCGCCAGTCATCCCTATGGTACGGATGGTATCGCGAGTTTTGTCGCGATGTGCGATGATAAAACTGTGCGGCTGGAATTAGTCCAAACAAGTCCTCAGAGTACTCCTTTGCTAGATTCGATAAAATATGTAAATAGATGCAACATCTCTTCACAGTGCCAGTGAGTCAAACCGTTCAGAAAGAGCTCGGTCGCTGACGATTCGAACTGCTCTATGCTGGATACAAATAACGCGATTAAATGGAAGGAGCTGGCACTGGCGAGCTCCGGTCCAGAGATGGGAACATTATTCCATGTGGGGCCAAACCTACGCTCTGCAAAATTGCAGGTGGTGAGCCGGCATGAAATACTGTCCCGCTCTGCTGAGCACGCCAAGCTTTTTAGAGGCCGATTTGGCCTTCTCTTCCAAGTGACCACGAAACTGCACCTCACTCGACATATCAACCCAAGGATTCCGATACTGGCTGAGGCAACAAGGGGAGTGCCTAGACACTGGGAAGATACGATGAAGGGGTTCTTTTTAACGGTAAACGCGCAAACTTGTGTCTTCCGGGGATTAAGCTGGACTAGATTGCGTCACCCCCAGTTCGAGATTTTGTTCAACAAAGTCTCGACTTCAGACACAAGGTTGTCACGATGCTTGGCGACGTTTTCCCGAGAAATATTGCACGGCTGCTGTATAAAGCATCACCAGTGCTGTCGTTTGCATAGCAATGAATGCTACCGATTTGCAACATGTCATTGATATGCAGGAGAAACAGCGTTGGTGATAGCACGCAAACGCATGCGGTGCTTACCTCGACTCAATTAATTCAGAATGAAAATGTTATGGATATTATGTGTTATTCGTCACATTTTTTGCTTAAAATTATACAGTTTAATGTTGTGCACATGCATCCGGGAAGGTTCCTAAGTAACACATATTTTATCTTGATATACGGAAAAGGATTTGTAAGTAATGTATAAATTTATATTATGAATATTCAAAAAATCAAAAAAATGTAAAAATCTACCACACACTTGTTGTCCGTATATTATAATTCTTGCACGTCCTTATACAAATTTTCCTGAAACTTAATTAAAAGCGCACACGGGACGGTAGGAGGGGGCATACCCGCCCCTGGAAAAATTTCATATGATTTATTTCAGTTATAACTGACAAATTTATTAAAATAAGGGAAATCGACACCTTAAATCAAATCTTTAGGTATTGTGAAATATTATTTTGTCATAAAACATATCATTTACAGTGATGTATATTTGAGTTATATTTTGCTTTCACAGGGAAACTGCAACTGTAGTTTTAATTTCACGTAAATATTATATACTTTCGTCGGGAGATCATTTATTACGGAGAATTTATGATTAAAGTAGTCATCTTTTCAAAAAAAGAAATATTGCCTGTCTGATTTTCAATCCAATTTTCACGAAAAAAATCACACAATTTTAATAAATATTCAAACTGATATCGAACCAATGTCAAAATTTCCAGAGTTTTTCTTCATCAAACTTTAACGTTTACTGTACATGTCTCTCTCGTTGTAGGAAGATTTGCCTTATTTGTCACGATTGGCAAAGTCTAGTCACCGAGTAGGAAGAATTTTGTACAATGACCTTGCATATTTGTGAAATTTGAGAAAAAAATAAATTTACTAACTTGTAAATAATTTATTATTATCACATACATTATTCATTTTGATCTTAATTTAATCTTAAAAACGGTTATAAAAATCGAGTTACAGTTACTTACTAATTTGAATGAAATTAGAAAATGAAAATTCAAAAATCAGAATCTGATTTCTCTACGTAGGAGTTACTGATTTTCGATGACATCTCGCCTGTCACATTTATTACAAATAATTAACAGTTTTGTCTACATTATCATATGTTGTAATTTTGCCATTTTTCTACTGAAATGTTGCCAAAACTCTTCTGGAGTAGCTTTTCAACATTTACCATCTTAAATGTTGTATTTTTTCCGTCCACATACCCTTTGACGTCTGCCCACACTAGTTCGATGGGTTAAATTGACAGTTGTATGGAGGTTATCTCAATAACTCATATCAACTGATTTTGCCACGTACGTATCGTTCGTGGCAAAATCAGTTAATAGACGTACGTATCGGCCACGTACGATTGGACTGAGTTTTGACATCTTTCACTTTTTCCAAGAGCTGCCCTTTTGTTTCCTTTGCCTCAAAAGAAATTTGCTTGATTGAAAGCCATTCTTGGTTACCTGTGTTTTCTAACTAAAAACTGAGATTTTCTTCTGGCGTCCTGAGTGGAAACTGGCATTATCCATAAAAAGACACTGCGATTGGCTCAAGTCTGGGTAGAATTGCTTGAAACAACTTTTCGAACTTGACTGCAACGACTGCCTGTACCTTAACATTTAAATACCAATTCTGATTTTGGCGCAAATCTTTCTTTACCTACTATATGTAAAATAATGAACCTATTAACTTTGGAAGCAGGATTCTTGGAACCTTGGAAAATTGCTTGTTTTCATGATTGCACTGTAGTATCTTCCCACATTTTGCCTACACTGTGTCCTGAGAAGTAAGTTAATAAATATATCATTAACATAACAGTTTAAACATTTAATCACTAGACATTGCGAACATTTTAGGGGATCACAATCGTTTCTGTCGATCCTATGTCCTTCCTCTTGTTATAAAGTATATAATATATTGAATTTCTTCAAGATCCGTGCAGCTGTTTAGGCGTGAAAAGGTGACACATAGACAGACTGAATTACTTTTACATTTATAATATTATTTTGGATTTAATTCAGTCATTAAATAATAACCTAAGTCTTACCCGCATTCACCCAAGTTTAATCCAAGTAATATATCTGTGACTTGTGAAGGGCGGTAATGATGATGATGATGATGATATTCCAGCTATAATATAATATCATTTAACACAAATAAATAATATTTTTAAATTTTACGTTGTAATTTATTATTACCGTTTTCGAAAGATATTTAAAAATTAAAAAGCTGGCTAGACTTACTTGCAATAATTGTCTTTAACATAATTAAATGTTGTCACCATTAGGGACTAACGAGAATAACTATAGCCTGTAATTGTGCTTACTACTAAATACTACCCACCCTTCAGAATGGAACACAGTAGTGTAATCACTGCTATTTGGCAGCAGAAATGAGTAAGAGGGTGGCACTGACGCAGATGGGCTCCAAGGAGAAAAAGGAGTCCTAAAACATAGTTAAATCGTTTTCGATATATTTATTTATAAAAAAATGAACGGTTTAAACGTACATAAAAAAATTCTTCAGTGCTGTCTTTTTATATTTTTAAATAGTTTAATAGGTAATAAAAAAAATCACCGATTATTATTCACTGATTCAATATTTGAAAATTTTTGAGTATTTAGAAAATATATTTTTTACTCTTTAAGTAAGCTAATACTGCATACAAGCGCACTCAGCGTTACCGTGTCTGCATAACGAATTTGATTGACGCAAACCCTATCGTTATGACAGCCGACATGCTCACTGCTAAGAGCATCCTATCAGATGTCAGTTATCACACCAAAGTATTTTTATGCAAATTTGTTCTTAAGTTACAAAGTCATAATAATTTTACACTAAGTGGTGCAGTGGCTAAGCATTTAATCATGATACTGCGGGCGACGGATTCAATTTCCCATACAAATGCTCCGAGTTTTGTCCATGGTTATAAAAAACACCTCTATGATACATGGAAAAAAACGTAGCATAGAGGTAACATAAATATGAACTTTATAAATATAGGTAGAATGGTCAGTGTTAATACTTTTAATCCACATGCTTTTTAAATATAAATGGGCTTAACTTGTTTAAAAATTTATAAGCTAATACCCGCATAAATAAATAAAAATGATGTATCTTACCTAGTTTGAAGGGCACTTCCCGTCTTCCCTCAATATGTGTCCCACGTCATTACTAATCCTAAAACCATGACTCCCAAAACCAGTGTAGTGTAGTGTACTTAACTTGTAGTAATTTCTGGATCTATAATAATTTCGTTCTGGATAAATAACAATAGCGCCACATACCTGAAACTTCAAAAAAAAATCATCAAAATCGGTTGAGCCGTTTTTGAGTTTCAGCGAGACTATGGGATAGCAATTCATTTTTGTATATAGATATACCAATAGGCCGCGCGGCGCTTCCTGAGGAAAGTGTTCGTCCATATTTATGAGCTAATTTATTTGTTGTCCCGTCGTGTCGTCCAACGCATCAAATTAATTTCATAGCAAGTATATTGTCTAAAGCTTGCTACGTGCCACGTCCGCCATTTTGTTTTGGTCCCATTTTAACTTTTTGTCACTTTTCGCGAACCCACACTTTTGGTCCAGTTGATTCGGATTCGAACTAGCAACCCACGGCCCAATCAAGTCGAATATGCTAAACTGATATTTGGACAATATTCTTTAGTTTATTCGCAATCTATTTTAACAAAAGACACAATAAGCAAAAAAATTACAATAAAATGACACATATTAGAAATACGAAAAATAACCAAGTACTAGCATGTAAGTAGGAATGTATAAGGTAAGTAGTTATAAGATTACCGCCAACGTCGCTTTTATTTTATTTTTTTACAATTGAACAATTCTTAATACATCTAAATATTTATAATCAAATTATAAAAATTATTAACCATTGAATAAAATCATAAAAACCATTTTAAAAACCATTTTCAGTTTTCAATAATTAATTTGCAGTATAAACATATTTCGGAAAACACGTGGCTCAAAACGGTTTAAAAGACACAAGTAATAAGATAAAGGAACTAATGTCTTACTTAAACACATTCAAAAATAAGAAATACATTTTTAAAATCCAAATAAACATTTTTTGGCTAATTGAATACATATTTCACAATATACATAACATACTTTAGAAACCGGAAGTAGTAACAAATTAACTATTCTTAAAACATCAAAAGTAATTCGCAAATGGATTAAACACTTATTAATCGTAACTACTAACTAAAATTTAATTCTAAAATTATCCTTAATATAGCACGCCCGTATTATTATACGTCAATTGTTTAAAGTATTTTAAACACGTACAAGTTTTCACAAATAATCTTTTACTTTTACTTGAAATTTTCCGATAATTATATGCTAAACGTTAATAAAAAAAGTTTCGAAAATCCAAAAGTGCACGACTCATAATGCAAATATGATCGTGGAAAAATATAGAAAAAAGTCTAAATCAACAATAGAATGTTTTTATTTTATTTTACTATATTATAGTTATTGTGATTCAACAAAATATTTATTATTGTTAATTGAAAAAAACTTTTTAAAGAATTATGTTCAAACGAACAGAAATAAACTTTAATATTACTTTCGTATTTGTACTCAGGTATTATCGTAAAAGCTAGTGTTTTACCTGTCTTTAATAAAAAAAATTCGAAATTTGTCTGCCGAAAAAAATTTATTATAACTAAAAACAAAATTAAACAGCCATTTACATTTCATGGCTTCCCACATAGTATATGAAGAGATTATTTTTTATCTCTTGAATTGAGTTGAAAAATTGATATTCTCAAAAGTTATCGTGTTTTATAAATCTACACCATAAGTCACTAAAACTACTTTTTAATGTAAAAACAACAATTAATCAATTTAAATATAATAATAATAATATGTTCAACGATAATTTATCTTTCGAAAACGAGGCATTCCATCTTAGTCCTCACGGGTGACAAGGCATTTGCATTTCGATTCGTAACCAAGGATAGATTTAGATGTCTATGATTGCTATGAACCACATATCATCAGGTAGATTGTGCGCTCGTTTGTCACCCTTATCCTACAAAAATGTTCTGTTCTGTACTCGTATGTTACACGATATCTTTGTCAATTATAAAACCATTTTAATTTTTCTTGATTAAGTAAATATGTTACAATTCTGGGTTGATTACACCATAGTTTGAAAAAAAGTAGCTTAGGAAACAGCAAACAAGGGGATAAACTTTTTTAATGTATCTATTATAATTACATAGTTGCATTCGAGCTTGTGATATACCTGTTCCACTGTCCACTTAAAAGAGTCAATTAATAAAAAGAATAAATAAGACTAATAATAATTTTTTTTTTATGGAAAAGGGGGCAAACGAGCATGCGGCTCACCTGATGTTAAGTGACTGCCGCCGCCCATGATCAACCGCAACACCAGGAGAATTGCGAGTGCGTTGCAGGCCCTTTAGAAAGGAGTAAGCTCTTTTCTTGAAGGTCCCCAGGTCGTATCGGTCCGGAAAAATCGCCGGTGGTAAACTATTCCACAGAGAGGTTGTACGTGGAAGAAAACTCCTTGTGAAACGTACAGTGGTGGACCGCCAAGCATCCAGATGGTGTGGATGGTATCGGGACGTTTGCCGTGTAGTGCGTTCACGAAATTTGGCGGCTGGGATTAATCCGAACAATTCCTCAGAGCACTCCCCGTGATAGATGCGATAAAATACGCAAAGAGATGCAACATCTCTTCGCAGCGCCAGTGAATCGAGCCGATCGGAAAGCACTCGGTCGTCGACGATTCGAGCCGCTCTGCGCTGGATGCGGTCAAGTGGAAGGAGCTGGTACTGGGGAGTACACACATACAGTATTCCATGTGCGGCCGAACCTGCGCCTTGTAAAGTTGCAGGCGGTGTGCCGGCATGAAATACTGTCCCGCTCTGCTGAGCACGCCAAGCTTTTTAGAGGCCAATTTGGCCTTCCCTTCCAAGTGACCACGAAACTGCACGTCACTCGATATGTCGACGCCGAGGATTCCGATACTGGCTGAGGCAACAAGGGGAGTGCCTTGAAACTGAGGAGATACGACAAAGGGGTTCTTTTTAGCGGTTAACGCGCAAACTTGTGTCTTCTGGGGGTTAAACTGGACTAGATTTAGTCGTCCCCAATCCGAGACTCTGTTCAGCAAAGACTCGACTTCAGACACAAGTTTGTCCCGGCACTCGGAGACGTTTTCCCGAGAAATATTGGCTCGGCCGGTGTAAAGAGCATCACCAGTGCTGTCATCCGCATAGCAATGAATGTTACGGGTATGCAACATATCATTGATATGCAGAAGAAACAGCGTTGGCGATAGCACGCAGCCCTGTGGAACACCAGCATTAATAGGCTTGCAATCGGAGCTTGCACCGCTTGCACGGCGAAAACCGTATTGGCGGTCACTAATCAGCTGGTGATCCTCAAGGTACCTCATGAGCTGGCAGTTTACAATGGACTCCATTGTTTTGGAGAACAAGGAGGTGATGGCGATTGGCCGGTAGTTGGACGGGTCTGAGCGGTCGCCTTTTTTAGGGATCGGGTGGACGAAAGCCGTCTTCCATGATTTTGGGACTACGCCTAGGGAGTAGGAGTACCGGAAAAGACGCGTTAAAACCGGTGCCAACTCTGGAGCACACGTCCTTAGCACAATTGGGGGGATTCCGTCAGGCCCACTCAACTTGTGGATGTCCAGGGAGAGGAGTGCATTGCAAACCGAGTGCTGTGTGAACTGCACTTCCGGCATGGAGCACTCACACCGCGGGATGGTCGGCGGCGTACTCCCCCCGTCATCGAGAGTCGAGTTAGACGCAAAGAAAGAGCCTAGAAGATCGGCTTTCTCCTTTGCGGTATGAGCCAGTGATTTGTCCTCCCTGTGCAGAGATGGAAGAGATGGCTGACAGAAATTCCCCTGGACAGCCTTAGCGAGAGACCAGAATGCACGGGTTCCAGAAGGAAGGCGAACTAGTTTCTCGCCAATTCTGCCTATGTGCTCTGACTTTGCCTTGGCAATGACTCTTTTGAAGGACCTAGAGGCGGAATTATACTTCTTTTTTAGAGCGCTGGTGTTTACATCCCGGAACGCTGATGCATCAACCCAGGCTTGATGCATCAGCGTTCCGACGTCGCTCCTGTAAAATAGCACTCCTGCTTATAGCATGATGCTATTTTACAGGAGCGACCAAACCATGGCTGAGATTTGCCTCCAATGGGCACCACAGAGGAAGGAATAAAAAGTTCCATACCCTGAAGTACCACATCAGTAACAGAATCCGCAACAACGTTGGGATCATCCGGCGAGAAGCAAACCCGCCCCCAAGGGTAGGATGCAAAGAAAGACCGCATCCCATCCCAATCGGCTGACCTATAGTGCCAAACACGGCGGCAGCCTGCAGAATGCAACCGCGATTTCAGCGTGAGTGGCACAACACTCCGGACCAGACAATGGTCCGAGGAGCCTAAAGGGGCGTCGACGGAAATCTGATATCCGTCCGGGTGAGAGGTCAGCAGAAGGTCCAACAGGGAAGGTGCATGATCCTCCACATCTGCAATCCGCGTAGGCGAAGTAACCAGTTGTGTCAGACCATATGCCAAGGCAAAATCATGAACAGATCTCCCCGCATGATCGGTTAAACGTGAGCCAAGCCATTCGGCGTGATGGGCGTTAAAGTCGCCGAGGATCACGATCTCTGCGGAGGGGATCTGCTGTAGCAACGAATCTGCAGTCATTTGGACGTGGTCGAAGAGTCGGTCTGTTTCGGCATTACCGCTATGTGACCTATAGAGGCACCCGTAGACGCGCGGATGGTCGTCGCTGTCTACGCGTAGCCAAAGGATGGACAGGTCCGAACCTTCGAGTCTGCCGAGGCGTCGAGAACAGATGTCCTCTCTGACGTAAACGCAAACTCCAGCCTGAGGCACAAAGGAGTGTTCCAGTTTGTACCCCGGGTAGGAGAGATACGAGACATCAGCCGGAGAGGACACCTGCGTCTCGGTCAGAAAGAGCAGAGCCGGCCTCGCCGTCTCGAGATGGTAGTGGACGGCGTTTAGGTTAGAGTGAAGTCCCCTGATATTGCAGAAATTCACGGACAGCGTGGCAGGGGTCGCCTTGGTCTTGTTGCTCCGTTTGCCCCGAGCAGTTGTAGTCTTGAGCGGAATTTCGCCCCCCCCCCCCCCCCCAGAATACGTGAGGCAGCCTGAGCACCCACGCTCAGAAGTGGAGAAACATGGTCGTGGATGCTCAGCGAGGGATTCTCCAAGGGTGCTGGTATCCTCCTGGGGTAGTCTATCATTATTTTATTCCGCTACCATGTTGATGGGGGGGGATTTGGGCCTCCGGCCACCTGCACTCACCAGACGAAACGCGGAAGCAGAGCTTCCACTTCACGCCGGTATTCTGTGAGGTCGTGGTACCACCCCGGTTTGAGCCGGCCCATACGTGCAACAGCAAAGCTGCCGCGTGGCTCTACCACTGTTAATTAAAATGTCAGCTAAATAAAAAAATGAAATAATTTTTGATTTCTTATATTTTCGCGAACACTACACATTGATTAAAACTAACCATGGGTGCTGGAAAGCGCTCGAAACGTCGGGAATTAAAAATAATAGTAAAATAAACGCGATAAAATCCGTAAAAGTAGTTTTAATCAATGAAATAATTTCTATTAAAACTTAGTCTTAGCACCGACTTTTAAAGTTGTTATGTGCAAGTTCTTAATAACTTTTTAGGTCTTTAAAATTGACTTGATATTTTATTAAAGGTTTAATTTTGCTTTTCGTATAACCTTTCTGTTTATTATATCGATGTCGCGGAGACTGATTTAGAGCAAGTCTTATGTATCTACAGTATTATTCGCTTAAGCACCCAACTGAAGAAAAATTTGACGATTCCCAATACTCTTGCAATTTTTATTTAAATTAATTATTGTGAAAATTTCGCGAAAAAGTGCCTTTGCATGGCTACAAAAAGGAGAGTGAGAGGTAGAACGCAAACTACCTGATTGTCAAATGTCAGGAAGGACATGCTAAAGCTCGGCCATACAGAAGATGATGCTTACCAGCGAATTGAATGGCGCCGAATTAAGAAAGCCAACCCTGCGTAATGGAAAGAGGCGAGGACAAAGAAGAAGAAGAAGAAGATTATTGTGAAAGTATAAATTTCAGGGGATAAAGTTTTTATATGCTTTCACGGGATAATGTTGTAGTATGCTTTCATGGGAATAACGTTTTTATATGCTTTCACGGCATAATGATTTTATATGTTTTCACGGTATAATATTTTTGTATGTTGTCATATTTATATATTTTGTATGCTTTTACGAGACAATATTCTTGTACGCTTACAGGATTTCTTTGTAATCCGACTTTAACCTTTCAGCTGCGGAGACTCTATCCGTCATACTCCGTTGACTGCGGAGCTGTTTAATAAAATTGACGGCGCATTGGGCGCAATCCGTTTAAACGCAAATTTCTTTATTTTGGTATATCAAATACTATAATATGTATACATTTCTGAATTCTCTATGAAATTTCCTATAAACGAGTACATAAATTAAATAAAGTCCCAAAGTAATAAGTGTAAGTAAATATTGAATAAAGACAAAATTGTCATATTTCTCGATGAAACAAAGTTTTTTTTAATACTTCGATTTTATTTTCATTCAATTTTAAATCTATTGTTTACAGTATTTTATGCGCAAAACCATAGGCTATAATACAATTTTTTATCATAAAACGCATTAATAGTAAGCTTACAAGAACCAACAATCAACTTACACAGATGTAGAATGTAGTTCGGACCAGATGCGGCATTAAGATGGTATATATAAAAATCCTACTAAAGTGTATAAGCTGTGGGGTTTTTATGGTAATCTTTTTTATCCTGTACACATCGATATATGGTAGAATAAGTTAGACATAGTGCTTAATGCTTTATTTCGACATTAAAAGAGTGGGTAAAAAATGTCCAGTACTTGGACACCCGCAGTCAACGGAGATATTTTCGTGTCCAAGTGTTAGACGTCCGCAGTTGAGAGGTGATGGAGCCACGTGTCTAAGGCTGCCGAAGTCTAGTTCCCCGGTCGAACCTTAAACCTATTACGCGAGATCTTAACTAAAGTGGACTGTATATGCGATTGCTTCTGCGCTTACGTAAAAGCGACTACTATAGAATGCGGTATAATGCACTCGCTCTTCCCTAAACTAAAACTATTATTGTGCCAAATCGCTGAAAAGGAATCCTGCCTGATTAGGAGAACAACAAAATTGGAGCGGGTTAAACAACTATATAAGGCAGGAACTAATTAAAGGAATATTGACTCACCGGGGTTTCTTCTATTTGTGTAGATCACTATAGCTGCAACTTCTGGAACTTCTTCTAGACAGACACTCTGGGGCCCCAGGGGTGCGTCGGGAGAGAAGCGTTGTAGTTTCAACGACGACTGCGGCGGAAAGAGGACGCGCAACCGTCGCCCGTGTCTTATATGTCCTCGGCTCCGATGATTACGTGACATTCTAGAATCATCTTCTTGCCCCTCCCACCCCACCACCCCGATGTGTCGATAGGAGGGTATGAATGATATCGTTTTTTCGGAAAGGAACAAGCGACTTGGCACCCCTACCGTCAAATATAATAATACGAATGGTTTTCCGCGCAACCAAGAGGTTAACAGTGCTCTTAGGCTATCTAACCCTAACAGCACGGGGGAGCTATTATGATAAGTTATTGGTGTACCCGACAATAGTGCAATACAAATATATATGGCTGATGCCTATCTTTTGAAGGTTTATTTAAAAGCCATAATGTAATTAAACAATAACGATGAAAAATAGTATGTAAAATGGCGTTATATTTATCAAAGTTGCTTATGTAATAAACGTGTTCCAAATTTTAATTCCAAATAATATAAACTTTTTTCTGAAAGTATTTATGGCCAGAAGACTGGATACGCCATTTCCTGCTCTAAATAAAATTTATTCGCACTATTTTAAAACTTTTTTACAATTAAGGGTCCAAGCATAATATAATTCAATTAAAATTTACAAAAAATATCCTGTTATTATAGAATAAAAGCGATAAGCGAGCACATAATCTACTTGGTGATAAGTGGATACTGCGGCCCATAGACATTTACATCTATCTTCGAGTAAAAATCAAAATTCAGATGGGTTGTAATTCTTGGGGACTAAGATAGAATGCCTCGATTACAAAAAAAAATATTCTCTATACTCACCATACGAAACATTAAGTTGATATTTAGATGATAGCTAGTATGTAATGTATGTATGTATGGAGCCGTGGCAGCTCAGATAGTTAGCGCTCGCTGTAAATTTCACAGTACGCGAGCATACTGGGTTCAATCCCCGCCGGCACCAATGAAATTGTTAATTGCAGTTTTAAGGGCTGATTTACCGCGTGCTCGGTGGTGAAGGAAAACGTCGTGAGGAAACCTGCATGTCTTAAAAATAAAAAATAAATTTCGATGACATGTGAAGTTCGCTGACACGCATTGGGGCAGCGCGGCGGACACTTCCTTGCCCCAGTACCCTCTCAGACATGAGAGGAGGTCTGTGCCCAGCAGTGGGACGTATATAGGCTGCAATTTTACCTTACTTTAGTATATAATAGCATCGCTATGCGAGCAAGGTTCTACCATGGTCTAAATGCGTCGTAGCTTTATGGCGTTGCAACTTTGCCAAATATCTTCAAAATTAAGGGAATGCTGCACACTGCCCACTGTTTTCTCAGAATGGAAGTATTTTTTCGTAGCAGGTAGTCCAGTAGAAGCACTAGAACATGAGGCAGGCTTCCTACGGGGTCACTAACTCCGCGTATAAGTCGTTCCCCACAAATCCTACATCCAAGGGTTCAGAGGAGCAAGCACTCTAAAGTAACAGCTAGTTTATCATTTTAAGTCAGCCAATGCAACAGTAAAACTTTTCTGTTCCACTACAAACTTATTTATTTATTTTCACAATCTACAGTAGCTTCTTTAATTGTTTTATGTGAAAATCATTACTGCTTTTTAGAAAGTGTAATATTTGATGTAGAACCATTATCGCGCACGTACGGAGGAGCGTTTTGCTTAAAACAAATGTATGTCACCAAGCACTTATACTGAAGGATCTATCTATTTTAGCTGGGTATCTACGTTCCTTATATATTAACAGTTTTCTTCACTATAGCAGAAAAATTTGGCGAAAAAATTATACATATACTATAACATAGCTGCATAAATTAATTATTTAAGTAATTTTATACTTGTCTTCAAAAATGGAGGAATAGTATGTAATGGCATGTATAATAGAGTACACCTGTGCTTGCGCAAACATTTGAATACTTTAATCCTGTCCTGCATCGATGGCTAGTCTCAGATAGGATAAGCCTCCGTGACCGAAATTCGGTCTGGAGGACATTATTATTATTTGTGGTATTAGTAGTGTATTCTCATCTGGTTGGGCTGAATAAATATATAAAAGAAAATTGTAAATATACATAAATATATATATTTCATATATCAGCACAAATAAATAAGTAATACATAAATAAGTAAAAGCCGAACCAGATGGAGGCCCTCGGCAGGTAGATCTAACGGCCGAGGGTTAGGGGAAAGGGAAGGAAACCGGCGGACGATGCGGGCGGTATCGAGGAGCACCACCTTCTGCATTTGAGCCTGGAGCGGTCCGTCACGGAGTCCCAGCCTCCTCAGATGACCCGAGAGGCTGACTGGGATTAGCCCGTCTGCAGAAACGACTACAGTAATAATTTCAGTCGACAGACCACCCCACATGTCGGTCACCTCGTGAGACAGGTCCAGATAATTTGTTCGTTTATCTGTTTCGGCTTTCACGAGGTTCTCGTCATACGGAATGGTAATGTCGACCAAAAATATCCTTGACAATGCCCGGTCCATCAGCACAATATCGGGCTTATTTGCAAGAATAGTCCTGTCTGTGATGATGGCCCGGTACGAGTAGAGCCTGGCGCGATTATTTTCGAGCACGGTTTCCGGCAAGTACTTGTAATACGGCAATTTCCGGTCCACGAGACCGTATTTCAGAGCGAGCTCCTGGTGAAGAATTCTGGCTACTAGGTTGTGCCTGTGCAAGTACTCAGAGTTAGAAAGCGCCGAACAACCGGAGATGACACGCTTATGTGATTCGCCGGGATGGCGACAGGCTCGACAGATGTCGACGGTGCCATCCTTTAGGATGTATCTCCGATAGTTGTTGGTCTTAATAACCTAATCCTGTATTGCACAGACAAAGCACTCGGTTTGCCCGAAGAGGTCACCAAAGCGTAGCCAGTAGAGGGAGGCTACTGTGTCTACGAAAGGCTCATGTAGAGTCTTGTAGAACCTCCCGTGGAGCTCCTTCTCCTTCCATACGGTCTCCCGGTCGGAAATGCTCTGCACTGCCGGGTCTTGCCATTGCTCGTTATCTAAGGATGGAGGGGTAAGTCCTTTATCACAAAAAAATACGTCCTTATGGAATGGATCATCCGATCTCACCAGGGAGTAATTACGGAGGCTGCACCCACCATGCTTTCGCGGCAAGTACAGCCTCATTACCGACGATCTCGGATGATGCATTCTATGAGACGTCATAGTATTGTGGACTTTTATTATTATTATTATTTTGATTCGAAAATTCCACTGCTGAATATAAGCTTCCTTCAAGGAATATCTCAAGGAATGGTCCTTTGTCACCAGTATCTATCGAGTTCCTGCATCTTTTATCGGGTCTTCAATCCATATAGTGGAGGCCTTTACTTACGACTACGAGGCTGCCACTCCTTAAGTCTTCTTCACCATCAGTTGTCGGTTCTTTGAATTATATGGCCGATCCATTGCTTCTTCACCTTACGGACCCGTTGGGCTCTTTTACTAAGTGTGTTGACAAATCTTATAGTAATTATAATTCACATTCTTTAAGTAAAAATACACTGCAAGAAAGATATGGTATTTGTTACTACGGAGAAATGTTTTTATATAGAATAGGTGATAAACGAGGATAAAGTCCACTTTATTGTAAGTGGATGCTGCGGCCAATAGACATCTATATTTACCCTCAAACAAGAATCAAAATGCAGGTTCGTTGTCACCTCTGAGGACTTAGATTCAATACTAAAAAGGACTCAATAAATAAATGTATATGAAACACAGAAGCATTATGCTGCCATTTGACGCTGGTTTTATGTAAGAGCGTGGTCCAACCCCTGTTAAACCGACCCATTCGTGCTACAACCATAATATAGCTGCAGCGTGGCTCTACAATGTAGAATGTCTGTTGAATATTTTTACCATAAGTCACCCGAGATCGCTGATACGAAATGCTTATTATTATTCAGGGGCATACCGCTAGTAGAAATGCAGGTAGCGAACGTTTTAGAAATCAAGAGAATTTCCGTTAGATAATTTGTAACCACTCAAGTACATTTAATGGTGAAAGTTAAATTTATACCGGATTTTATTCATTCCTAGAAATTATAATATTAACACACATAAAAAATTTAAGTGTGTATTTCATTTCGAAATAACTGCCTTTTGACGAGCAATGCGGGGTATATGATGTCATTAAGACATTAATAAATGTTTGTAAATTTTTTGTCCAGGTCTGTCTGCGACAATCTTCGGAAATGATGATAAAGTTTCACGAACAGATATAGAACAACGCTAGGAGCAACCTTAGATCTATTTTTCCCGAAAATTGGAAGATTTTTTTGTGAAATAGAAAAAGTTATAAAATAAATGGTCATTGCTTATTCTGATTGACACTACATTAGTAGATCCTACTCGAGAAAATCTCTCAAACGGTGTGCAGGACGTATGGATCTCCAGTACAAAATAAAGCAGAAAGAATCGGCTTTCGTCCACCCGATCCCTAAAAAAGGCGACCGCTTAGACCCGTCCAACTACCGGCCTATCGCCATCACCTCGTTGTTCTCCAAAACGATGGAGTCCATTGTCAACTGCCAGCTCATGGGGTACCTTGAGGATCATCAGCTGATTAGTACGGTTTTCGTCGTGGTAGATCAGTTGGTGATCTTCGGGTCTACCTAAATCATAGATGGACAGAGGCAGTAGAGTCCAAGGGGGAGGCATTGGCCGTTAGTTTGGATATTGCGAAGGCCTTCGATCGGGTTTGGCACAAAGCGCTTCTTTCGAAGCTCCCTTCTTATGGGCTTCCCGAGAAAGAAATTATGCAATTGGATCAAGCTTTCTTGCAGATCAGAGCATCAAAGTCGTTGTACGCGGTGCAAGCTCCGATTACAAGCCTATTAATGCTGGTGTTCCACAAGGCTGTGTGCTATCGCCAACGCTGTTTCTTCTGCATATCAATATGTTGCAAACCCGTTACATTCATTGCTATGCAGATGACAGCACTGGTGATGCTCTGTACAGCAGCCGTGCAAATATTTTTCGGGAAAACGTCTCCGAGTACCGGGAAAAATTTGTGTCTGAAGTCGAGTCTTTGCTGAACAGAGTCTCGGATTGGGGGCAACTAAATCTAGTCCAGTTTAACCCTCAGAAGACATAAGTTGGCGCGTTAATCGCTAAAAAGAATCCCTTTGTCTTATCTCCTTAGTTTCGAGGCACTCCCCTTGTTGCCTCAATCAGTATCGGAATCATCGGCGTCGACATATCGAGTGACATGCAATTTCGTGGTCACTTGGAAGAGAAGGCCAAATTGGCCTCTTAAAAGCTTGACGTGCTCAGAAAAGCGGGACAGTATTTCATGCCGGCACACCGCCTGCAACTTTACAAGGCACTAGTTCGGCCGCACATGGAATACTCCTCAAGGCGGAATTCTCTCACCTCTTTTGATTTCAATTTTTATAAATCTCATTACATCTCACATTCACTGCACGTACCATCTCTATGCCGATGACTTACAAATATATGCTCAGTCTGATGTTAACAATATCGAAGATGCGATCACTGAGCTAAACTCTGACCTCACTCGTATCTCTGATTGGTCTAGCAAATTCGGTATTACTGTTAACCCTACCAAGTGCCAGGCAATTATAGTTGGAAGTAGCCGTCGCTTATCTACATTGGATTTTAATTCACTGCCACCTGTAAATTTTAATAATGCTGTCGTACCTTATTCAGCTACTGTGAAAAATCTAGGACTTATCATTGATAGCAGTCTAAGTTGGCGGCCGCAAGTCACGGAAGTAAGCAAAAAAGTTATCAACACCTTGCGTTGTCTGTATCGACTCAAGAATTTTCTTCCAGTGAGAACAAAGGTAATGTTGGTTCATACGCTCGTATTACCAATACCAGATTATGCAGATGTATGCTATGCTGATGCCTCTCAAGAACTTCTTAACAAACTGGATCGTCTTCTCAATAATTGTATTCGCTTTATCTTTGGCTTACGTAAATTCGATCACGTTTCTTCATTCCGTTCTCAGCTCAAATGGCTGCCTCTTACACTTCGTAGATCTTTTAGAATCCTTTCTATGCTATTCTCTATTTTACACGATCCGTTTGTCCCTGCATATCTGAAATGCAAATTTCAGTATCAAGACGATTCTCACAATCGATGTCTCCGTTCCGCGGAAAATCTAAATCTTCATGTTCCTTTCTGTCGCACGGGCTTCTCTTACAATTCTCTCACTTCAAATGCAGTAAGACTCTGGAACATGTTACCCAGAAATATAAAAGAAGCAAAAACTAAACCTATCTTTATACGTTTACTCTGGGAATATTACTTAACGAAACAGTAGTGGTTTCGGATAATAATAAAAAATTTAAAAAACTTCGGAAACTGTTATATTCCCAAGTATGTGTAATATAAAAATATCATATTTATTTATTGTGTATGTATTTATTGTGGGTATTTGTGTATATGTATAAAATACTATTGTATGCATGTTGTAAATGTATATGTATGTGTATTGTATTTATTGTCATTATATTATAATTTTGTATTTTTTCCTTAAACCTTTAAATTTTTTTTAATTATGAGTTTTGCACCCATCACTAGATTCTCTGCACAAGCCAAAGGTAGACTAGTAGAGAATGCCTTTAGGCATTAAGTCCGCCGTTTTGTACATTTCTTTTACGTGTGTAAATAAAGCAAAATAAATAAATAAAATAAAATACTGTTCTTATCCCTGGGCTGGGGCTCCCCAGTCCCAGCTACTTGACCACATCCAGCGCAGAGCGGCTTGAATCGTTGACGACCGAGTGCTTTCCGATCGGCTCGATTTACTGGCGCTGCGAAGAGATGTTGCATCTCTTTGCATTTTATTTCGTATATACCATGGGGAGTGCTCTGAGGAATTGTTCGGATTAATCCCAGATGCTAAATTTCGTGAACGCACTACGCGGCAAACGTCCCGATACCATCCACACCATCTGGAAACTTGGCGGTCCACCAATGTACGTTTCACAAGGAGTTTTATTCCGCGGACCACCTCTCTGTGGAATAGTTTACCACCAGCGATTTTTCCGGACCAATACGACCTGAGGACCTGCAAGAAAAGAGCTTACTCCTTTCTAAAGGGCTTCTTCCAATTTCCCTGGTGTTGCGGTTGATCATGGGTAGCGGTAGTCACTTAACATAACGTGAGCCGTTTCGTTTATAAGCCTCTTCTATAAAAATAAAAAATAAAGTACTGTGTTCGTATACGATATAATTATGTTACGGATTTTATTGCCATCAAGTTATTTCACATATTTTTTTCATTTCCAACATTTAGAATTCACACGTGGTTACGGGATTGACTGAGTATTTACGTCCCGATGTCATGATTATTCGGGATACTTTTAACTATTGAGTAGTATTATAGACTTTATTTAACAAGTGAATGTACGTGATTAAAATCTAACAATCAGTCTTGCATCTAAACCATGCATATAACAAACATTGCATTGTAATGTAGGAAAGGTGTCAATGAAGGAGACGTGTGGTTGGTACCAAATTTTTAATTAGACTGTCCTTAAACTTAAGAGTAAGTACATATATGCTAGTAGGGTGGAGGCACATACACTACACCTCCCCCGATACTTTAAAAAAAAGAAAAGTTATCTATTTATTTATTTTTTTACATTTTAGTTTTCTTGAATCTTACAACGTAATAATTAATTTAATATTGAATAATTTTAATATTGATTTTTAATCTTTTAATATTGAAGAATAAAATAAAATACAATATTACATAGGCTTTAAATGTATATAATTTCTAATTGGAATAATATAAAGTATTCAAGTAAAATATAAAACTAACTTCATTTAAAAAAATTATAATCTCATGATCATGATCAGATTATACCATGGTTATACATAATCATATTATTAAGTCAATCCGTGATACGCATGCGATTTTATTTCGTTAACATTTTTATTTCGTACGAAATTAAGCCTGTCGTATTTTTGATATTAATCAATGTCACAAATGAACATACCACCTATCATACCATATACTTATTAATATTTTTTTTTACATTTATTTTCACTCGAGATTTATTACTATTAACTATATGCTCTAGTTAGAAGTTATGATTTAAAAGTTCAAACAATATAAAACTGAAAATAAACTATTACATTTCATATTAAGCAGTACCTGCTCTACCTTTATATAGTATTCACATTTGTGTTTATAATTGTATATACTTTATATTTAATTTATTTATACCTTTATATTTGTTTAACTGTTGCTTTCATGATTTTTTTTTTTTTTTTTTATAGAAGAGGGGGCAAACGAGCATGCGGCTCACCTGATGTTAAGTGACTACCGCCGCCCATGATCAACCGCAACACCAGGAGAATTGCGGGTGCGTTGCCGGCCCTTTAGAAAGGAGTAAGCTCTTTTCTTGAAGGTCCCCAGGTCGTATCGGTCCGGAAAAATCGCCGGTGATAAACTATTCCACAGAGAGGTTGTACGTGGAAGAAAGCTCCTTGTGAAACGTACAGTGGTGGACCGCCAAGCATCCAGATGGTGTGGATGGTATCGGGACGTTTGCCGTGTCGTGCGTTCACGAAATTTGGCGGCTGGGATTAATCCGAACAATTCCTCAGAGCACTCCCCGTGATAGATGCGATAAAATACGCAAAGAGATGCAACATCTCTTCGCAACGCCAGTGAATCGAGCCGATCGGAAAGCACTCGGTCGTCGACGATTCGAGCCGCTCTGCGCTGGATGCGGTCAAGTGGAAGGAGCTGGTACTGGGGAGCCCCAGCCCAGAGATGGGAACAGTATTCCATGTGCGGTCGAACCTGCGCCTTGTAAAGTTGCAGGCGGTGTGCCGGCATGAAATACTGCCCCGCTCTGCTGAGCACGCCAAGCTTTTTAGAGGCCAATTTGGCCTTCCCTTCCAAGTGACCACGAAACTGCACGTCACTCGATATGTCGACGCCGAGGATTCCGATACTGGCTGAGGCAACAAGGGGAGTGCCTTGAAACTGAGGGGATACGACAAAGGGGTTCTTTTTAGCGGTTAACGCGCAAACTTGTGTCTTCTGGGGGTTAAACTGGACTAGATTTAGTCGTCCCCAATCCGAGACTCTGTTCAGCAAAGACTCGACTTCAGACACAAGTTTGTCCCGGCACTCGGAGACGTTTTCCCGAGAAATATTGGCTCGGCCGGTGTAAAGAGCATCACCAGTGCTGTCATCTGCATAGCAATGAATGTTACGGGTATGCAACATATCATTGATATGCAGAAGAAACAGCGTTGGCGATAGCACGCAGCCCTGTGGAACACCAGCATTAATAGGCTTGCAATCGGAGCTTGCACCGTCTACAACGACCTTGTTGCTCCGATCTGCAAGAAAGCTGGTGATCCAATCGCACAATTTCTCGGGAAGCCCATAGGAAGGGAGCTTCGAAAGAAGCGCTTTGTGCCAAACCCGATCGAAGGCCTTCGCAATGTCCAAACTAACGGCCAATGCCTCCCCCTTGAACTCTACTGCCTCCGCCCATCTGTGAGTGAGGTAGACCAGAAGATCACCAGCTGACCGACCACGGCGAAAACCGTATTGGCGGTCACTAATCAGCTGGTGATCCTCAAGGTACCTCATGAGCTGGCAGTTTACAATGGACTCCATTGTTTTGGAGAACAAGGAGGTGATGGCGATTGGCCGGTAGTTGGACGGGTCTGAGCGGTCGCCTTTTTTAGGGATCGGGTGGACGAAAGCAGTCTTCCATGATTTTGGGACTACGCCTAGGGAGTAGGAGTACCGGAAAAGACGCGTTAAAACCGGTGCCAACTCTGGAGCACACGTCCTCAGCACAATTGGGGGGATTCCGTCAGGCCCACTCGACTTGTGGATGTCCAGGGAGAGGAGTGCTTTGCGAACCGAGCGCTGTGTGAACTGCACTTCCGGCATGGAGCACTCACACCGCGGGATGGTCGGCGGCGTACTCCCCCCGTCATCGAGAGTCGAGTTAGACGCAAAGAAGGAGCCTAGAAGATCGGCTTTCTCCTTTGCAGTATGGGCCAGTGAGTCGTCCTCCCTGTGCAGAGATGGAAGAGATGGCTGACAGAAATTCCCCTGGACAGCCTTGGCGAGAGACCAGAATGCACGGGTTCCAGAAGGAAGGCGAACTAGTCTCTCGCCAATTCTGCCTATGTGCTCTGACTTTGCCTTGGCAATGACTCTTTTGAAGGACCTAGAGGCGGAATTATACTTCTTTTTTAGAGCGCTGGTGTTTACATCCCGGGACGCTGATGCATCAACCCAGGCTTGGTAGCACTCCTGCTTATAGCATGATGCTATTTTACAGGAGCGACCAAACCATGGCTGAGATTTGCCTCCAATGGGCACCACAGAGGAAGGAATAAAAAGTTCCATACCCTGAAGTACCACATCAGTAACAGAATCCGCAACAACGTTGGGATCATCCGGCGAGAAGCAAACCCGCCCCCAAGGGTAGGATGCAAAGAAAGACCGCATCCCATCCCAATCGGCTGACCTATAGTGCCAAACACGGCGGCAGCCTGCAGAATGCAACCGCGATTTCAGCGTGAGTGGCACAACACTCCGGACCAGACAATGGTCCGAGGAGCCTAAAGGGGCGTCGACGGAAATCTGATATCCGTCCGGGTGAGAGGTCAGCAGAAGGTCCAACAGGGAAGGTGCATGATCCTCCACATCTGGAATCCGCGTAGGCGAAGTAACCAGTTGTGTCAGACCATATGCCAAGGCAAAATCATGAACAGATCTCCCCGCATGATCGGTTAAACGTGAACCGAGCCATTCGGCGTGATGGGCGTTAAAGTCGCCGAGGATCACGATCTCTGCAGAGGGGATCTGCTGTAGCAACGAATCTGCAGCCATTTGGACGTGGTCGAAGAGTCGGTCTGTTTCGGCATTACCGCTGTGGGACCTATAGAGGCACCCGTAGACGCGCGGATGGTCGTCGCTGTCTACGCGTAGCCAAAGGATGGACAGGTCCGAACCTTCAAGTCTGCCGAGGCGTCGAGAACAGATGTCCTCTCTGACGTAAACGCAAACTCCAGCCCGAGGCACAAAGGAGTGTTCCAGTTTGTACCCCGGGTAGGAGAGATACGAAACATCAGCCGGAGAGGACACCTGCGTCTCGGTCAGAAAGAGCAGAGCCGGCCTCGCCGTCTCGAGATGGTAGTGGACGGCGTTTAGGTTAGAGTGAAGTCCCCTGATATTGCAGAAATTCACGGACAGCGTGGCAGGGGTCGCCTTGGTCTTGTTGCTCCGTTTGCCCCGAGCAGTTGTAGTCTTGAGCGGAATTTCGCCCCCCCCGGAATACGCGGGGCAGCCTGAGCACCCACGCTCAGAAGTGGAGAAACATGGTCGTGGATGCTCAGCGAGGGATTCTCCAGGGGTGCTGGTACCCTCCTGGGGTAGTCTATCTTTATTTAATTCCGCTACCATGTTGATGGGGGGGGGGGGATTTGGGCCTCCGGCCACCTGCACTCACCGACGAAACGCGGAAGCAGAACTTCCACTTCACGCCGGTATTCTGTGAGGTCGTGGTACCACCCCGGTTTGAGCCGGCCCATACGTGCAACAGCAAAGCTGCCGCATGGCTCTACCACTGTTAACCACCATGATCCACTCAATAGGATAGACATTAATATTCTACCATATTTTCAGAAATTAATGACTTATAAAAGTTAAAAGCATGTGATTTGAAGGTTTAATGAATATAACACCGATAATATTACATTTCATTTAAATATGAAAAGAGCAAAAACATAATGTAATGCAACGTAGGTATCATCGCTATCATAATAACGGGAATCAAAATACAACTTGCAATCCCAGCCGCGTAAGTGGTTTGTGACACCTTCGTTTTAAATTTCTAAGTAGGTAGGTACGTATAAAGCTACGTTTGCAATTATATCGGACAAGGTGTGGTGATTCATACCTAACTTTAAGTAACTTCCATAATATGTTATAATATGAATGCAAGTAAAATATACCTTAAAACTTGGAACAGATATTTAAAAATAGTTACATTGTTAATAATAAAATATTACTTTTACTTCTAAGAAATACGTTTATCTTAATTGGGACAGAAATTTATATAAAAAAAGAATACAATGTTAGGTACAAAGCTAAAGTTTTTTTTACAAAATATTTATTTACATTGGAAAAGATAATTTTATTTCAAGCAGGTGACACAATTTTAGGTTTTCATTACCTTTTTTATAGAAAAAAAAACGATTACATTATAAAATTTACAATAATAGTGTATCGATAACCTTTGGACTTGATTATAATAAGCTTTATATAAATGTAGTTCAAAATTTTACACATTTTACATAAGAAAACATGAGACAGAAAAAAATTATTTAAAGTAGAATCATTGTAAATATTAATCAATGTGCCTAAATATGACAAAATCTTGTAAATTTATATAAATTTATGCGAAAGTGTACTCATCATATTGGGTTGATATATCTTTATTTGTTTACGTGTAGTTGTGCGAATCGAACCCTATAGTTGTTATATGTGCAACTTGCTAGTAGCATTTTGGGTAGCGTTAATATTCATAATATAGAAATGCAAAATAACTATCTATCCAACCCCATGGATTTGGTCAGGGATCCCCTTATTACCTTGTATTTTTGTAGATTGTTAGGCCTTTTTATTATCATTTCTTTTCATAAATCTTGTACGTACTTTCTCTTTTTTTTTAAATTAATATTTTGACTTTTAGCTAGCTTTATTTATCTCTATTCACGCATATATGTATTTATTTATGAAATATCGGGAACCGGAGTTTCAATTCACTTCAATTATATTTCATTTCATGATATTTATCATGCGGGTACTTTATACACATACATATGGGCCCCCCATTTACTTGGGTATTATAATCATTTTATTTTATTGGTACATAATTTTTTTTCATACTGTATCAAGGTAATAGTGTACCTTGGGTTGTGCGCACAACCTTGAGGTCTACGTTTAAGTCATTTTCAAAGGACTCCAATAATTGTCACTGAGGAAAACTAAGTTCGCACCATGATCCAACGAAGGATGTGACCTCAATGTACCATTATTAAGGGTAACAAATTTAAGACTTCTCTGGTCCCTAACAGTACTAATATGAGTAAACTCATGTACATCATTTGTACTGAAGGCGTTGTTCCCTAGTACCCGTAACTCCTTATTTTTTCATCCTATCACGGAAGCATACCCTGCTCGAGGACTATATGCTTTACCAGTGATGGACGTTCCCATATCTCTCCATTACTTATTGGTCAATGTCATATTTTCTTTCATTTTTATTATTGCCATAAATATTTATTCCTTCCTTATTTCTTCATTACCTTGTTCTTTATTTATATACTTTCATGCTCCACTTCCATATACTAACCTGCACCATTCTCACTCATTTCAATCGTTCATTTCAAAAAAAATCGCACAGTTTAAGCATCATCAATATTTGGGTGATCAGTCCAATATTGACAAAACTTAGTAACTAAATCATTCGTATTTACACGTTCGAATATTCCTTTCTTCCGATCTTCATACCAATTACATACTTTCTAATTTTTTGTACAAATGAGAGAACATTCTTGTCAATAAATTTTCTATGTCGGTGTTTAACTTTTTTTTTGAACCATTGTGCCTAATGTCAACATAACGTGTACAATTTGTTACTACATAAGTAGTAGTACTCATAAAAATGAGTGCGATTAAAAAAAATGTACCTTAAACTAATATTTTTAATTTTTTTATTTATTCAGGAGTCCACCTGGTTACAACGTTAAAAGCTATATCACTTTTATATAGATCGAAAAATATTACTGAAAGTATGTTATTTATTATGTCGTGTATACAGAATAATTGAAAATCACATTATAAGATATCAACTTTACACAACGATACATTAATTTATTCAAACATTTAATAGAAAGTTTTTTATATTTTACATAAGTTATTATATAACTTTAAGATTTAATGCCTTTAACAAAATTAAAACTTATAATGATAGTGAAATGTTTCTAACCCTTTAAAATTTGGATTCGAGAAAAAAAATCAACGAAATGTATCACAGTGTTATTTTAAATCATGTGCGTAAAATTGGAATCTATGATTTTATTATTTCATTAATTGTTTGGCAGGACACAGTAAAAAAATAATACATAACTATAACTATATAAAAGGGAATATAAAGTAGTCTTGCAAGGCGAAATAGAAGTGCCACATAAGTGCTTAAAATTCAACTTAATTTTTCAATATTGTATCATAATTGTCTTTTTTTTATTGTAGGTAATAAAATATTTGATAATGAAGTATATTGTGAATAATCTGATAAATAATTTCAACTTAATTATTTATGTAAAATACAGAATATTTACTATTTAACTTTAAAAACATAATAGCAAAAAAAACCCATCTCAAATTGTTAAATAAAGTTTGAAATAGAATTAAAATCACATAGGTGCGAAGTTACCTCATAATTTGTTCTTTTCGGCTCAATTTTTCTATTTTCGGTCGGCTAAGGCTTGCAGGACTTAACTTTCTTCTATTTTTCTTAAATATGTGGTCTCACCATCTAATTTGTTTAATCTTCATGTAATATTTGAAGCTCTCGTAATTTTTGTTTCTGAAGTTGATCTTTCCCGTTTTTTCTATACCATTTTTCTTCTTTTTCTAATAGATTTTATTAGCATATCTCCTTAAAGAAATAATAACCTTGTCGCCTCTTCTTATGTCTCCGTTTCGGCTTACTTGTCACATCCGGTAGTGTCAATTCAGTAGTTGAAAATTGTTCCTTTAGTTTTATATTAATTTTTCCATCTTCCTTTAACTAATTATGCAGGCCGCGGCGGTGCGCTGCGACAATGCACGCGCACCGCCTGGCAGGGTCGCCATGTAATGTAGGAAAGGTGTCAATGAAGGAGACGTGTGGTTGGTACCAAATCTTTAATTAGACTGTCCTTAAACTTAAGAGTAAATACATATATGCTAGTAGGGTGGAGGCACATACACTACAGCATTTACAAACACTGGCTCTTAACCAAATTTCCTATGTTTCCGCTATGCTATGTACTAAAACAAAAAAGCAAATTAACATAACTGAGGAACGTGATTTACTATCATAGTTGTGGACAAGGTTTATCTGAACAATTTATTATATTCATTTTTCTTTCTGCGTTTATGTTTTCGACATTAAAGTAAATGTTACTTGGCAAACATTTTCCATTATTTGTAAGTGATGTAATCAGTTATAATCGTTTGATTGGCCTGTAAAACGAAGTTTTGCTCTTTAGTATGTAGTTTAGAGAGATACAGAGTTATAGGATAGAAAATTGTTTGAATAATATACTAATATTTTTTTAAAAAACTGACATTATACGGAAGACGATTAGATTATATAAATTTATATTAGGTATACTAGGAACACCATAACTGTTCTGTGCCGTTTGCAAATACCCAATTTGAACTCGAGGAGCTACCTCGGTGTTTGTGTCTTCATTTCTATCTCTCGCAGGACTTTCTTTTATTATGAGAGACTATTTTACGTATTTTACATAGATATTTGACACTAAACATAGTTATAATGCTACAGTACGGGAACACATATGAGTTTTCAGAATTGCATAAATATCGTAAGTGTAGCAACTCTTCTGACTTTTATATCAGGCATGTTTTCCAATGTATCTTTATCTTTATATAGGTAAATTGTCCAGGAATCAGAATTACATATTTACTTGGTTTAATTTACGAAATTTTATTGAATTTTGATTGGCATCATAAAATAGATACTGATTTTTTTAACGTTTGAGTATATCTCAAAATTTCGTAAAGGTAGTTCTGTTCACGGTGAACGTAAGAAGTTCATGAATGTGAGTAGGAATATGTTCTAATTGTAGCGATACTCATAGGATATTACAGAGATAAACCGAAACAGCGTAGGTGGTAGCATCTTCCTGATAACAACTTAACATGGATTTTGAACGACTGTAATCATGACGATGATGAGTTCTATTTATCTTTACAAACTGAAGATGAGAGAATGAAAATAAAAATATAATATCTCCTCATATATGAATGAGATGAAAGCTCCACAATAGCCTCATCAAATTCAAAATAGTAGCAGAATACAGGCACAATCAGCAGGGGGTTTGGGGGCAGGAAAGAGGAAGCGCTGCGCTGACTCAAACGCGAGATGATCGACTTCACACATAAAAAGTTTTCGTACTATTATGTTTACCTTATCACGCAGTGAAAACCCGGGCATAGCCCTCTACGTAGCTCGCTGAGAAACCTTGAGCTTCCATGAGTAAAGAAACCGACCAGAGTAGAACTTACGTACAAACGGCTCTCTACAACTATACGCATATATAATATAGCGCAGTGATGCGTGCGTTAGCTCTCGACCGACAGGTTCACCAACGATCCGTCGAGGTACAAACCACCACCAACCACCACCACCAACCACCTCCAACACCACCGCCACTAATACTACCATCACGACCAGCAGCACCACCACAGTCATTACCACCACCAATATCACACCACAACCACCACCACCACCGCCATTACTACCACCACCTATCACCAACTTATATAAAGAACTTATGTACTCATGAACATTTATTTATTTTATTTATTTTATTATTTATTACATCCCTAACAAAAGAACACAAAGGGTGGACTTATACCTTGAGGCATTCTCTACCAGTCAACCCATGGAGTGGTGAGAATTTGACGTAGGTGTGGCAATATAGAATAAGATAACACAATACAAATGATAATTAACTACATAATATATACAAACTACTAATAAACAAACCATACATATATGATCTGTCCTTACATATATACAAATATATAAATAAATTGATATACGAGGTGTGTTCAAAAAGTAAGGTGACTTTATATTTTTATGAAAAACTATTTATTTATTCATCATTATTTACGTTGTCCCCTTCAAAGTAATCCCCCTCAGATATAATACACTTGTGCCAACACTTTTTCCAATCGTCAAAGCATTTCTGATAATCACTTTCTGGTATAGCCTTCAGCTCTTTCAGCGATGCAGTTTTTATCTCTTCAATCGTTGCAAATCTTCGTCCTTTCATAGGTCTCTTCAGTTTTGAGAACAGGAAAAAGTCTCATGGGGCCAAATCCGGTGAATATGGTAGCTGAGGCATGATTGTAGTGTTGTTTTTAGTCAAAAAACCTCTCACAAGCAACGATGTGTGAGCAGGTGCATTATCGTGATGCAAAAACCATGAATTGTTTACCCACAATTCGGGACGTTTCTTACGTATTGCTTCTCGCAAATGGCGCATAACTTCAAGGTAATACTCCTTATTGACCGTACGACCTTGTGGCAAGAACTCATGATGCACCACACCCCTACAGTCGAAGAAAACTGTAAGCAAAACCTTCACATTTGATCGAACTTGGCGTGCTTTTTTTGGTCTTGGTGATTCAGTGTGCTTCCACTGGGACGATTGAGTCTTAGTTTCGACGTCATAACCGTATACCCATGTTTCGTCACCTGTTATGACCCTTTTGAGCAAATCTGGGTCGTTGTTGACATCATCCAATAGCTCTTGAGCGATTGTCATGCGACGGTTCTTTTGGTCGAAATTGAGCAATTTTGGAACAAATTTCGCTAACACACGTTTCATGCCCAAAATATCCGAAAAAATTTCATGGCAAGAGCCAACCGATATGCCAACATCCTCCGCAACTTCTCTGATAGTGATTCGACGATTTTCCAAAACAATTTTCTTCACTATTTCAACGTTTTCATCGGGTGTTGACGTGCTGGGGCGTCCAGAGCGAGGTTCGTCATTGGCATCTTCTCGGCCATCTTGAAAGAGCTTGTACCACTTATAAACGTTTTTTTTACTAAGAGTAGACTCACCGTATGCCACTGTCAACATTTCAAGTGTTTTGGAGCACGTAATTCCATTTTTTACACAAAATTTGATGCAAATTCGTTGATCCATTTTTTTTTGATAAAAGAAAATCGCCGAGCACACCAAAGTACGTCTGACCTTTGTAACTGTCAAAAATAAACTAAACATGCTATACACTTCAAACTTGAAACATATGCTCAGGACATGTGTACCAACGCAACAAAATACAAAAATCGAAAATCGAATGTGCGTTGCCCGCGAAATTCAAAAAGTCACCTTACTTTTTGAACACACCTCGTACATACAAGTTAACATATTTAAATACATACATAATTAGTATATACAAATGACTATGAATATATACGTCTGTTTGGCAATACATATTAAATAGATAAGTCATGTAGAATGCGTTGTCTTTTATAAATGATCACGGACCAACTTTTTAAAAGCGTACTTATTGGGAGCTTTTCTGATGTCATCGGGCAAGGAGTTCCAAAGGCGTGTAGCCTGAACTGTGAAGGAGTTACCATAGAACTCGGTGAAGTGAACTGGAGTACAGATTTTTTTGTTAGAAGAAGAGCGTAGGACCCTATCATGAGATGAGGAAAGATAATGAAATTTACTCTTAAGATAAAAAGGCGAAGATGGATCATTTAATATGGAAAAAAGTACAAGTAATATTCTGGAGTTGCGCCTCTGCTGGATTGTAAGCCAATTTAGCTTAGATCTGTATTGCGAAATATGATCATACTTACGAAGCCCAAAACTAAATCTTATACAGTTATTGAGGAGGCGTTCCAGCTTGTTCAGAAGATCTTGGGACAGGTCCGGGTAACACACATCTGCATAATCAATTATGGGTAATATAAGTGAATGGACAAGCATTATCTTAGATTTTGTGGGGAGAAAATGCTTTAAACGATACAGGGAGCATAACGTGGCAGTGACTTTACGACTCACATCTGAAATCTGAGTTCTCCCATTCTTCAAAATCACATGTTATTTTATACTATGTTATATTGTTATTTTCTCCTTAAATTTTTCAGATTCATCTGGTGGCAGCCCTATCAAAATAGGTATACGATTTCGATGCTTTAGGAAGCTTCCTATCTGGTCCTTACTCCCTACTCTATGCTCATACGGCCAACAGTGAGGGACCACGTCTCAGATCCATAAGCCCTTAGTAGTAACACGCACTTGTTGTACAATCTTATTTTTAAGTTTTGAGGTTTTCATTCGATATATTCAACTAAAGGGCTTCTTTTTCAATCATAATTTTGTGGACATATTATCAAGTTTAATATGGAAAACATATTTTTAGCCCGTGCCTAGTTGTGAACTGAAATGACTTGTAATAGTGATGATAAGGATGACTGCAAAACCGCGACACATAATAGTTTCGATTTTTCGCAGAATTTCTTTTTCCCCAATTTTCGTTAACGATTAAGTGTCCACTAATGGACATCGCTCCTTTATAAAATTGTACTTTGGACGCTGCTTCCCCATTAGCGATCTGGGTACTAATATTATACGGCTGGTATAACCGACACGGTTTTTCGTAATCTGTAGGCAGTCATAAATCATAATATCCTTGTAGTATTTCCCATAAATGTCTATTAACTTCCCACCACGGTAAAATTTTCCTTCAAAATGGTTTTACATTTTTATAGAAATTAGGTAACATACGAGCATACACCAAAAGATGGTAAGAGCCAGCTGATAGCAAGTGAATTCTGGAGTCTATAGACATTTACGTTTATCCTCGATTATAAATCAAAATGCAGATGCACAGTCACTCCTGACGACTAAAATGGTATACCTTTTGTCAAGAAAAAGGGTTTTAGCTACGTTTCACTCAATATATGAAAGACAGAGGCATTGAGCTTCTGTAAAAGCGTGGTCACTTCCTAGTCGAGCCGAGCCATTCGTACAGCCTATAATATAGCTGCAGTGTAGCCTTATCATCTTAAAATGCTTGCAATGTCAATTTCAATACCAAAATCAATAAACTTTGCTAACCTGGAAAGTATTGTGTGTATTATAATTATAATACTATTTATGTTCCAACTCTAAGATAACATGGATACAAGCATTTTTGTTTTGGTAAAGTATTTTCATCGCAAACAATTCCCTTTGACATTATCACGTCAAGTAAAATAGTAACAAGAGGCGCCTAAACAGGACGTATTTTCCACTCCATGAACATTGGTATAAACCAAAAAACTGAATGTGAAATGTCTTGTTAAGATTATATTATTTTTATTTGATTTATATTTATTACTAAACACTTCTGAAATACTAGTTAGAACAGGCATGCTATTTCATAATACTTCTTAGATATTAATAATTTGTTAATTATAATCCAAAAATGAACACCAAGAGACCGCGAGGATCTAAAAATACGACCTGGAAAGTTAAGTAACATTTTAATCATATACGAGGGGCATGATCTTGTTACCTGACCTATTTTGAGTATACATATATAGTAAATATACCGAGAACCAAAAACAAAAACTTACAATTGTTTTTGATATAATTCAAGCGAGTGTAATATTGTTTCCTTTAATATCACAAGAAAAAGTTGATAGTTTTTGATTCACTCATAATCACACACAGGTACAGGAAAGCTGTTCTTCACGGTCCTGCAGAACGTTATATTGTTCCTTCTAAAATAGTTGAACGGGTTTCAAAGGTCCCTCTAAAAATTTCAAACGACCTCCACAGGTGGTGTGTGGCCATCCTGACTCTGGCTCATATACTTTGGGCCCGCAGTTTTCAACTTCAAAAAATTGACAGCAACCCGGGTCTACTTACTGTATAAGAAGGCCAAGCTTTTAGGTAAACAAACAGGTGGCTCATAGTTAAAGAAGTAAACAAACATTTATATTTAAATATTATTAAGTGTTAATGATTTTAGTAGGTTAGTTGATATAAATAAACCTTATGTTTATGAGTTCCAAGCCATAAAACATAAGCTGATTTTTCCTGCGATTTGACTATTGAGAAATTTAAACAACTTGTACCATCTAACAGATTTATAAGATATTCACAGATCCCCTAGAATCAGTTAATAAAGCAATCACCGGCAATTTAGATCGCGAAGATACTCTTAGATACGATTGCGTTACATCTAATTAAAGAACAATCAATTAGGTATTGATAGTAAAATCAAAAAAAAAAATTAAATGCTGAATAGCTTGGCAAATAGTGCAGATACTTTACATGAAAAAAATAAAATAATTGAATTTATAATACAAATATTTAAGGCATGTATAATATGTTTATTAGTAACTTTCGTAGTATTTACATTAAACTCAGTGAAACAGAAACCGCTTTAGCTTTTAGTAAAGTTTCAGTGTTACATCAATCAATTATTAATTCATCTGAACAACTAGTGATACTTAACGATACAGCCGAAGTCGATAACCTAGCTTTAACCTTTCCCTTACTGCGGCCGCCATATAACAAAAAACAGCTTTGTACCGGGCCATCTGTCGTCACCTCAGCTGGCGGCACTTGTTTTAAATATTTATGTTTCTCACGACCTTTCATTTGTGTTTAAAGAGGTTTTAGTTACAGTTATTTAAAGCCGATAAGATTTTCGATAAGTAGAAACAATAACCATAACATTTAAATGTTTATTTTATTATATACAGCTCTTTTGTTTCTAACGGATCTTTATAAAGTGTACTTACTGACAATAAATTTTGTTTTATGAATGAAATATCGTAAGTTTTTATTTTACTTTTATGTCCTTACAATCAATAAAACATATTCTTCCTAAATGAATCAAAATTATGCATGTAATAATTATAATAATTCTACTTTTTCACTTGCAAACATTTGCAAAAAAATTCGACAATAGACAGTTTGCGCGCGCTTTATAACATCATTTTCAAAACCTTTTTGTGTATATATTATAGTGTCTTCCTTTATTTTTCTTATACAATCATATAGATATAACATTTAGAAATTCCTAGTAAAAGTATTTACTATGGTATTCGAATAAGAAATATACTATTATTATCTTATTAGAAATCTTGATCGTTATGAATTGTTCGCGTAGAGGTTTTTTGTTTCTACTTTTTTATCAATTGAAACATAAAAAGTTACTGTTGTTGTAACTTAGATCATTCAAAAACATTACGTAGTAAAGATAAATAACATTACTTACAGTTTTTTTGAAAGAAAATCCAACTAAAATCACAATCACAAAACTTCAACGATTACGCAACCCACCGCACCGGCATGCAAAAGCGAATGGCTGTTATATTTGATGATGTCTATATAACCGAGTGAATATAATGCTACAGAATATTCTTTAGTTCGTTCAGAATCGAATGAAATAGTGTTCAATCGAAAATATACTGTATTTTTATATCAATTAATGACGAAAATAGCAGCACGTAATGCGGACATGTATACATGTCCTCGGTACTTAGCGGTCACAAAACTTGGACCTGTCAACATGTCCTCGGTACCTTAGGGGATCATCATCATCATCATCATTCTCTAAACCATTTCCCATTATCTGGGGTCGGCGCAGTAAACCTTCTTGTTCCATTCCTCTCTATCAGCCGTCATTTCCATACTTACTCCTTTCATTCTCATATCACTCTTCACACAATCGATCCATCTTTTATTCGGCCTTCCTCTGCCCGTGTGTCCCTCCACATTCATATTCAACACTCGTTTTGTGACATGACTTTCATTCCTCCGCATCACATGCCCAAACCATGCCAATCTGCTTCCTCTCACCTTTTCTACCACTGGCGCTACTTTCAGGCTTCCTCTTATATACTCATTCCTTATCTTATCCATCCTTGTCACACCACACATCCATCGTAACATTCTCATTTCATTCGCATGCAGTCTATTTTCATCCTTCTTCTTGACGGCCCAGCATTCACTTCCATACATGACGACAGGTCGGATGATCGATTTGTAAATTTTCCCCTTCAGCCTTATTGGCATTCGGGGATCGCACGTTGTGGCTGTGACCTGTCGCCATTTCATCCACCCTGCGTTAATCCTATGCTGCACAGCTCTATCTATTCCGCCGTCGCCTTTAAATGTAGAGTTTAATAAAGATTAAAAGAACTGTTGTTATAAAATCTTACATCAAAGTAAACCAGATTACGTACTCTATAGAAATTCAACTGACTGATAGTTTCAATTACAATTATTACAAATTATACCCACTACCTGTACTTAATGTACTAAGAAACAGAACGTCCGTAATAATTCCCAAGTATCCTTACATTTTAGTGAAAGTTTCACAATACTTACCGGTTTCACGGCCGTGCACCGAAATAGCGGCAGATGAATTCCTGTGTATGAACTCCAAAATAGTATCCTATTCTAGAAATACATGTGCTGAACAACTGATGAAATTCCAAAACAATTTCACACTATGCAAACATCGGCTCGTTGATCTTGAATATGTCAAAATCCAGTCTATCGGCCCAGTAAATTGGATTATACACGCAAATCATAAAATAATATTAACTAAAAAATGCCAAGTTTTACACGTGGTAGAGCTACGCTGCAGCTATATTATAGTTGTAGCACGAATGGGTCGGCAAAAACAACATTCCGCCTGTGGCATCGCTTCCGAGCGGTAGCATCCAGGTAGTCCGCGCTTTCGTTCCCGTACGGTAGTGCTCTCCCGCTCTCGCGCCTCCGCTGTCCCGCTCGCGCTGTACAGCGCCGACGCAGTGCTCAGTCCGCCGGCGGCATCGTTCTCGGACGGTCGCCTCCTGGTGGTCCGCGCTCCCGTAGAGTACGGTAGTGCTGTCTCGCTCTCACGCGCCTCCGCTGTCCTGCTCACGCTGAACAGCGTAGAGGCTGGTGATTCTTTTCCACGCTACAGTTCTTGCCCCCCTGTCTCCGGGCAGGGAGGTTTGACTGACTTCCGCTTTTCATTTTCATTTTTAATTTTCACTTTTCTTTTTCATTTATCATTTTCATTTTTTTTGTTCGTGCATATCATTATTACGTGTATTGTTTCGTATTACGTGTCGCGTCCAAGTCCCTGTTCTACCGAGAACAGGGACCCGTCCTCACTTTTACCGAGCATTAGCTCTTCTACACAAAAATGGCCTCCAGCTTCACTGAGTCCCTGGCCATTACCCAATATGGGTTAAATGGCAATGAGACGGTCCTCGCCGCCATCGCCACCCAGGCCCCCCTCCCTGCCCCTCAGGCACACCATCCGCCGCCAGTACTAGCGTCATACCTCGAAACGAGGAACTCCTTTGCCCCCCTTGAATCTGCCCCCTTTGAAATGGAGTACGCATGCTCCGAGTCCTCGGCGCGGACCTCCCGGAAGAACCCCGCTACTACCTCAGGCTCCGGTTCATCGGAGTCCTCTGACTCCGACGGAACCGGGGAGTCCACTTTCACCACCGTCACCTCCAAGCGCAACGGTAAGCGCGCCGCGTTAAAACGCACCCCCCCCCCTATTTCAGCGGCCCCTGCCGCTCCCACAACTTCCGCAGCCCTCGACGCTGCCGCCGTCCCACTGATGTCACTAGACATCCCCAAACCAGCCTCTCGTTGTGCTCCAGTCCTTGCTAAGAAGCAAGTCCCGCCCCCTGTCTTCCTAAGAGATAAGGCAAAATTCACCCAGTTATCCAAAACCTGCTACGACGCATGTATCAAGTATGATCATGCCGTCAACCTCGGGGAGGCGATCAAAATCATCCCAAGGTCGATCGAGGACTTCCGTCAGATCACCCGGCTATTCACAGCCGAACGAATCTCCTACCACACTTACGCTCTCCCTGAAGAGCGTAAAGTCAGGGCCGTCATCCGAGGCGTCCCATCCGAGTTCTCTAACGAGGAAATCCTTGAGGACCTCAAGTCCCAAGGTTTCCCCGTAGAAGCAGTGCACAAAATGCACAACAGAACGGGCAAGAGATACAACCTTGCCCTAGTAATCCTATCGAACGTGCCGGAGGCTAAAGCCATCTTCCGGCAGGTACGCACAGTGTGTGGCCTGTCGAGGGTGAAGGTAGAACCCCCATATAGGCCCGGTTTCTCGGCGCAGTGCCATCGCTGCCAACTTTATGGTCACGCGGCGGCCAACTGCTCCGCCCCACCCAGGTGCGTTAAGTGCCTCAAACCACATAACACGAAAGAGTGTCCCCGGCCCAAAGACGCCGAATCCCCGCCCGCTTGTGTCCTGTGCAACTAGACAGGACACCCGGCTAACTACAGGGGTTGCCCACGCGCACCTCATCCTCGCCCCAGTAGGCAAGCTCCACCGCCGGTGAATGATCGCTCATTCCCGGCCCTCCAACAACGGCCCCGTCAGGGCCTTTCTCAGCCCATCCAGGGCTTCTCTCGACCCTCTCAGGATCCCCCTAGGACCCCTCAGGGCATAATTCGGCCCCCACAGGCTTCTCCAAGCCAGTGCAGTCTCCAGTCTTTCCCTGGGGGCCCAAAAAGGCAGACCCACCGCGGACAACCTCGTACGCACATGAAGCAGAGCCTACACCCGACGACTACAACACGCTATATTCCGCTATTAGGAATATCGATGTTAGGGAAATAACCGTAGTAGCACGCAAACTGCGCGCGGCGAAGTCCCCACAAGAACGCCTTCTCGTTCTTGCAGAACACAATAACCTTCTGTTAGCGTTGTAAGTTAAGTTAACTTAATTAACTTAACTTCAATGACTGAGCAAATTACTCTACCTAAATCTCACGGTCGTATCAAATCTAAGGGTTTATCGCTTGTATCATTTAATATTCGCGGCTTGCGAAATAACCTCCCAGAGCTCAAGCTCTTTCTTCGGAATCGCGAAGTCGATTTCCTCCTCCTACAGGAAACTAATCTCAAAACTAAGGACACTAGAGGCCCTTCTATTAAAAACTTCTCTCTTCTTCGTAACGACAGACCCGACCGCCGAGGCGGCGGAACGGCCATCTATTACAAGAAGAAACTCCATTGCTCGCCCATTTCCACTCCGCAGCTTACCAACATGGAAGCCACGGTATGCAGGCTAGCTATGACTGGACATCAGTCCATCCTCATAGCCTCCTGTTACATCCCTTCAGGAACCCATCCCATCAAAAAAGATTTTGAGGCCATTTTATCTTTAGGCAATTCAATCAATATGTTTGGAGATTTTAACTCCAAGCATACTGAATGGACATGCCGTACCACGTCCCATAGTGGCAAGATACTGCTCGATATCACGCAGTCTCTTGATATTACCGTCCATAGTCCCCTCGGTGTTACTCACTTTCCCGATAACACCGAGCACGCTCCCGATATACTAGATTTTGCGTTACTCCAAGGAGTTTCTCTTAACCTCAGAGCTATCGAGACACTAGACGATCTAGGATCCGATCACCGACCGGTCTCACTCATTCTTGGCCATCAGCCACCTCCCCCAACACACACGAAAACCTTCACTAACTGGAAGGGATTCAAGGAGTCCTTAGCTAAATCTATGAACTCACAGGACTCTACCACCTCCCTACCGTCGGACTTAGACAGTCCCGATAAAATCGACACCGCGGTCGATTCACTCTCAACCCTTATTAAATCCTCCCTTAAGGAGAACGAAAGGGTCATCCCGGTTGCTAACAATAGTGGGCTTCCCCTACATATTAGCAACCTATTAAAAGCCAAAAAAGCTGCTTTCCAGACAGCAGCAAAATATCCCACCCCCGAATATAGGCGCGCGGCCAATCGTCTTCAACGAGAACTCCGTTTCCGCCTCTCTGAATTTCGTGACCTCGAAAAGAGTAAACTCATGGAGAATATCTCTCCATCTCATACAGCGTACTATCAGATGGCCAGAGCCCTCCGCATAGACGCTATCATCCACACTACTCCTCTCTCCCGCCCCGACGGCACGGTTGCCTTCGAGGACGAGGAAAAGGCTGAGTGCTTTGCAGATAGCATTGCCGCTCAATGCTCTCCTAGCTCTCAACCTATCGACCCCTTACACGTCCAGGCAGTGGAGGATGAGGTCCGCCGCCGGAACTCACCCCCTACGGCCTCCCAACCTATCTCTGTGTCCAATGATGAGATTTCCTGTCATCCCTCATCAAAGGACTTAAGCCTAAAAAGGCTCCGGGCGCGGATGGCATCTCCAACCAAGCCCTAAAACACTTTCCTGAGCAGGTGTTAACCTTTTTATCTATTATCTTCAACGCCTGCTTCAACCTTAGTTATTTTCCCTCTACGTGGAAAGAGGCAACTGTGATTGGAATTCCCAAGCCAGGCAAGCCTCTCAACCTCCATTCCAGTCATCGCCCCATTAGCCTCCTCAAGGCAATGGGCAAGCTCTTCGAAAGAGTCATCCAAACGCGTATGAGGCGCTATCTGTTTCCCACAGACGGCGACCCTCTTATCATTCCCCATCAATTCGGTTTCCGAGCCAAACACCCATGTCCCCAACAAGTTCACCGCATTGTGGAATATATCCTCAGCGGTTTCTATCCTCGTCGTCATAAGACCATCGCGGTCTTTTTCGATATAGCTAAAGCTTTCAATAGAGTCTGGCATACAGGCCTCATCTACAAGCTCTACAAAATAGGTCTCCCTTCGTCTCGTGGCCTCCTACTTAAAACATCGTACCTTTCGTTTTAGACACGAAGGCACGCTATCTTCACAGCGAACTATCAAGGCTGGTGTCCCTCAGGGCTCAGTACTTGCTCCTCTGCTGTACATCCTGTTCACCAACGACATTCCCATCCCATCGAAAAGTGTTCAACTTTCCCTCTTCGCAGACGACACTGCCATCTACTGCAAAGGTGTCTCACTACCCTTCATACGGAACAAGATCCAAAAGTCAGTTGATGACCTAGGAGCTTGGTTCAAAAAATGGCGCATCGATGTGAACCCGGAGAAGAGCTCCGCCGTTCACTTCGATTATAAATGACACCGTCTCAAAAACACTCCACCAATACGTATGCTAGGGACCCCTGTCCCCTGGCATACGTCCGCCAAATATTTAGGTGTCACTCTAGATACAGGGCTCACTTTCAGGCCCCACGTCAAAAGAGTAACCCGTCACGCACGGTTTTATCTGAGTAGGCTCAACAGAATGTTGGGCCGACACAGTAAAATGTCCCTTCGAAACAAGCGTACCCTTTACAAGGTCTGTATACGACTAGTCATGTCCTACGCGGGCCCCGTCTTTGCCCACGCAAACCCTAATATTATAAATGAACTCCAAATAGTTCAGAACCTCTTCTGCCGTCGAGCTGCGAACACACCTTGGTACGTTCGTAATGCCGACCTTCATCGGGACTTAGAGCTCCCAACAATTCAACAATTTCTTAAAAAACTCTCTGAGAACTTCTTCAAAGCCTCAGAGTCGCACCCAAACCAATTAATTCGTGAGGCAGCTCCTTATGCAGCTCCACCCCCTCTCGCTATCGTGTCCGCAGGCCGAGAAACTCTCTCTCGGACCCGCCTAATAAACTGTCAAATGACCTGAACTGTCTCCTGGCGGCTCAGGCCAACTCTAATTAAATTAAATTATTGTATTAACTAACATTAATTTGCCTTCGTAGGCACTCCCTCAGCGGCTCTTAGCCGCCCGCGCCCTCTTTTCCCAAAAGAGGGTCGTTCATGATAAGGCACAATACAGCTTAATCAGCCGGCTGCCTGTCCCCAAAGGCGGTTTTTAGAGGGTATCACTTAGGGTCCCCGGTAGGACAGTGAGCCACTCATAACCACGATAGACCGGCTATCGTGGTATGCGTAATGCATTTTCCGCCTCCCTACGTATAGGGTAGCCCTTTAATTGCTTCGGGCGCAAAAAAAAATGGGTCGGCTCGACCGGGAAAGGTCCACGCTCTCGTGTTGTAAAGTTTGGAGATCCGGAGATCTTTTTTATTAGTTATGCACCTGCGTTTTGTAATCAATTTACGTTCCCGTACTCGTAATCTTGACTAGTTTTTTTGTGTGTTTAACAATAATGACTACAAATTATTGTTTAAAGTATAAAGAATTTCAACGGAATTTGGAATTACAATTATGAAATAGCATGGTTGTTTTACTTCTATTTAGTCTAAACCACTAATTCTAAAATTATACATTCCAAAAATACGGTCAAATGTCACCTATTGTATGGTATCTATTGATTTCAATCATTAGGTAGGGAATTATTTCGGCTTTCATGTTAAAACAAAATAATAATGTCGCACAAAACATTGTTTAGACCATTAAAATTAAATGGTGCACACACAAATAAAAATGGATTTTGGTTAGAAGATTTCAGTACTCCTTGATTTAGGAATAAATAAATGTAGTGTACGAACTCGATTCGATTTCATAATCGAAGCAGTCGGACGTGTACTTGTGAAAGACTTCAGACTGAATACAAAGCAGAGATAATCGAACAAAGGCTTTCACGACACTTTTTTTAAATATAAGTGATCTAATTAATAAACATAACTAATATTCCTTTTAATCTTTCCTGGTAAGCTTAAAACGCTTGTGTAAGAAGTAGTTCACGACAGTAGTCAAAGGGCGGATCCGAACCCACGCCCTTTTGAGTTCGCAATCCGCGCCCTGTCGTTAGGCTACAGTCACAACATACATATATATATATATATATATATATATATATATATATATATATATATATATATATAACTTCTTTAAACACCAATTTGTTAAAACATTGTTATGAATAAGGATGACAAACGAGCGTACAATCCACCTGATGGCAAGTAGTCCAAAGAAATCTACCCTTAATCAAGAATCATAATGCAGAAGCGTTGACGACCTTCTGAAATAAGATGAAATGCCTCGTTACCAGTCATAAATTCAGCTCTTCAGTGCTCACTAACACCATACGGAGCAACAATGTGCGTCTATTTTACGCTAGTAGTCAGTGAAAGCGTGATCCATCCCATGGTCACGGAGGCGACTGATGTGTTGGACGTCAGGCAGAGCTTATGGGAGCGGCCCCTTCGTTTTGACATCGACTTCTGTCAAGACGTTTTAATTATAATTATAATAAGAAATAAAATAGATTTTAAATAGTTTTAATAAAATCAATTTACGTTCCCGTAATCTTGGCGAGTTTGTTTGTATGTTTAACAATAATGACTACAAATTATTGTTTAAAGTATACAGAATTTCAACGGAATACGGTCCGAAGTCACCCACATCCATTGATTTCGATCATTAGGGAGGGGATTTTTTCGGCTTTCATGTTAAAACAAAATAATAATGTCGCACTAAACATTGTTTAGGCACACAGATTAAAATTATTAATTTTTGTTCCAATCTACACGGTATGAACTTAAAGTATCTTGAAGTCTTGCATTTGTATGCTTGGGTTGGAAATTACCCAGCCATCTTATCTATTGAAATTAGGATATTTTTGATTTCAATAGCCTCCAGAATCATCCTTGGAAGGATCATCAGTGTTCTTTAGTGAAGATTTTCAACGCGATAAAATCCGTAAAAACTAGTTTTACCTAAATTATTGGTTTGAAATAATGCTCGGCTTTCGTGGTTTCTAGTGTATTTCTTTTTTATGTATTGCCCCTTATGTTTTTTTTATATTAATAATGAGCAGTCGGATGTTACTGGTGTTGTAGATAAATATATGTTTTTAATTAAAGCTTTAAGGTGTGAAATAAAAAAAAATAAAAACGTATGGCGTAAACGAAATGGTTGCATCCATCGGAAACCAGCAGAATGGCTGCCTTTTACGACACCCACTTAACAAACGGGGGGATGGATTTTCTTATAGCCGCAACTCATTTAAAATACCAACTATACCACTTATACCAATTTTTAACACAGAAGTTTGCGTGATAGCGTCGTAAAATAAAACTGGCTAACTGCGAGTCAGCGTGCAGTGGATCATGTACTGGCGGTGTAAGAATGTCCACTACCCTATATCACCCCGTGGATGTGGTAAGAGGCAAGAGGCAACAAATCAGAAGATGGGCAGCAGTATCTTCCAAATAACTACTATTACTATTTTTTCTGTGACAGTATATACCGTAAAAAGCATTCTTAAATATCTTTTATTTGTATAAAACCATCTCTTTACGCCTCATTGAATGGATTTCGCAATAGTTGTCACACTTGGCAGGTGGGTTAGCCTACAATTTTTTTATATAATTGAGAAGTATATTAGGAAGATGCTACATATTTCCTGTTTTAGTTTCACTTTGTCATCTTTCACGAAATCCTCGGGACGATACGGGCAGTGGATATTCTTACACCGCCACTAGGCGGTGAAGTTGTACAAAACATTATCGGTTTTTTTTGTTAATTTGAATTAGATTTAAAGACAGCACATTACATAAAATTTACAAAAAATTGGTTCGTTCTGTAAAGCGTTTACTTTAAAGTTTGTCATTTATATGACTAAAACGTGACTCCACCATTTGTGACATCAGCTGGTAAGTAAGAAATACAAAAACGAAAATAATGTAATACAAAAAAAAAATATGTGCAACTAGTAATCTTTCTAACATTTCAATATTTTTGTGCATGGTAGAGCCATGTTGCAGTTATATTAGTAATATAGTTGTAGCACGAATGGGTCGGCTCGACCGGAGAAGGGCCACGCTCTCACAGAATACCGGCGCAAAGCTTAATGCTGCTGTGTTTCGTAGGGTGAGTGTAGAGAACCGGAGACCCTTTTTAATGGAAAGAGCATTCCATCTTAGTCCTCACAGGTGACAACGCATCAGAATTTTGATTTGTAATCGAGGATACATGTTGATATCTATGGGCCGCAGCAACCACTTAAAATAATGTGGACTGTGTGCTATTTTCTTACCCTATCCTATTAAAAGATGGCTAATATTATTTATACCTTCTGCGCAGTTTTTTTTTGGTTCCGTAGCCTTCACGATAACGTATAAAATATTTCATCCAGAAAACGGTATAAAATAATACTGGGCGTAATTTTAGCAAAAAAAGTATTTACGCGTTAATAAATTCTCTTCTTAACATTAACGTCATAAGCACAAATTTATCAAAATATTTCGCATCAAGCGTTTATGATTCTACGTAAGCAAATACACACCTACTTTGAAAAAACCTTATAAAGGAATAGGATCCGAGATATCGTCGGTTAAATGTGAGCATTCTTGTAATGCATTACTGATTTTCGTGTTCTTTCTCGTTTTGTTCTTAAAAATAATCTAAATCCAAGTCAGATTGTGGTTTTATATATCTTTAGATATTATCATCATCATCATTAGAGTAAAATAAAACGGTATGTAAATGAGAACAGGATCGTAGTTAGTTAGTGCAAGAGTATGAGTTTGTATACTTAGGCTGTGTGCTAAGCAGAGATGGTAGATATGATGAGTATTTATAAAAAAGAATGAAGTGAATGCAGACAAAGTAAATGTGGTTCTTAACTACATCATGGAAATTCAGAACATGTCGAAAAGGTATATAGTATAATATTTAAAAACACAATGTGCATTAGTCGCTACTCGCTACCTTAACGTATGGTTATAAAACCTAGGTGCGGCATAATAAGCGTGACAGTAAAATTAATGCTTTAGAAATACGGACAGTAATAAGTATGTTAAACGTGACTTCAAATGATAGAGTTAGAAATCGTATAACAGAGAGGTATTATTAAAACTACTTTTACAGATTTTATCGCGTGTAATTTATTTTGTTTTTAATACCCGACGTTTCGTGTGTTTTCCAACACCCATGGTCATGGGAGACTGAGGTGACTGACGTCCCGATATCTGTGTCAACCCGGAGTACCTTCAGCTGTTTAATAATTGATTTTGGTCCGATCTACGCAGAATGAACTTACTATGTTTTGAAGTCTAGCGGTGGTGTGCTTAGGTTTAGCTATAATTTTTATATCGTGGGGTCCCAAGCAAGTGGTAGTGCCCAGCCTCCTTCTCTAATAAAATTAGGATGTTTTTTAATTTCTATAGCCTCACGTATAATCCTTGGTGGGATTCGATATTCTTTTGCGAGAATTTGTGGTCTATCAAATCTAATGAAATGTTTGAGGCCGTCTAGGATGAGATCACAAACTGCAGACTTCCCGGAACGTTGATGCTTCACGTCACCTATGTGTTATTTTACGCGGGTTTTAATTGATATTTTTGTTTGCCCTATATATGAGAGACCAGATTCACAATCAAGCTTGTACACTCCTGCATCTTTAGAGGAATATGACACTTGATGGATGGTAAGAACTGATTAATCTTCTTCGGCGGCTTGTAGAATGTTCTAAATGGAGCTCGCTTCAAGGTGTAGCCAATCTTATCTGTGAGACACCTCTGATATATGGTAGCACAGCAGGCATACGCTCGACTGTAGCCGGCTTCACTCAGTCACTGTGACGTAGGCACGGGACCGGAAACTTGTTTTCGTGCAGAACCTGCTTGACGTGCTGAAGCTCGGCAGCCAGGTGTTTGCTATCACAGATCCCTCGTGCTCTCTGAAACAAAGATTTGCTCATTTCATCTATGTTACTTCGAAGTTCAGCACTGAAATTTTATCTTCCCAAAAATGAATTTAACGCGTTGAAAAACTTGCAAAAATGATGAACATTGGTTCCACAAATTGTTGCACAATCTAGTGCCACTTTTATCCATTATCTTTGTGTTTATTTTTGAGAACATAAAAATTATTGTTTTTCGTATCTTCATAAATATGTATTTGAATGGAAGACAATGTAACTACATGTGCCAAATTGTTAGACTATTCAATTACTATTCATTTAATAAGAGACATGACATCTAAAATGCAAATTATGCTCTATAAACTTCGCAGCTGCACTTCCCACAACCAAATTACAGCCAAATTGGAGTAACAAATCATTGGAACACTTCGAATTTATTCAGTGTAGGATCTGAATCTAGTTAACTATACCAAATAATTTCCAACCATGATGTTAACTTTGATCAAATTGGTACTTTAAAATACAACGATAATTTTTGGAGTGATTTATTACTAATTATTACTAAACATTTAATAAAACCTAGATATAATGTAATGTCAGTTTGTCACGACAGCCAGTCTAAGTACTACCAATCAGCGTAGGACATAATGCACTCTCTTTTCCCTCACTCTCATAATCCAATGGGCACGATCGGAGGGAGATTAGGCGCAATACTTACGAACGACTTTGCGTGCTTTTCAAAGCAGGGGGGAAAACATCGCTTACTGAAAAGTTCTTGTCAATAAAGCCAATAACTGATTTCAACCCGGGACCACATTATGAATGCGTTTACGACTAACGAGGCAGTCAAACATGCTACATAATTATATTATTCGACCTACATATATTAACTAAATTAACAGCAATATAAATATTTTTGTAATTAACTATTTTTTATGATAGTGCGGTATTTGACTGACTTGATGTCGATAGCCTTAATGATTTATTAGTCTTTAATATATTTAACGAAATTTTCATTTTTTAAAATTCTCGTACGTATTTTACAAAACACTGAGTTATTTTAAAAAAAAATATTAGAAATATAATATTGTTTTCCCAAACTATAAAGTCCTTTATCAGATATTATCTATTTAGTCTTGATAGAAGTGAAAATAACGAGGCTATTTAGTCATTGTAATTCCAAAATCTGCTAAAATTCTGTATACTAAAAAACAATAATATGTAGCGATCTCGTAGAAGCAAATTAATAAATTTATGATTATATATTATTGTTTCGTAATTTATGATTATATGATTGTCATAGACATACTTAAAGCACTCTTAACATGAATTATATTATTTTATACATATTCTATGAATTATGTCCGTTACAGCCCATAAAAGGTTGCAGCTGACAGCCTCGTGCATAGAGTAAAAATAAAACGAGCACATAGTTGTATTATTATATTTGTAGAATGTTCTAAAAGAAGCTCGCTTCATGATGTAGCCAATCTTATCTATGACACCTCTGACATATGGTAGCACAGCTGGCGTACCCTCGACTGTGGCCGGCTTCATTCGTTCACTGTGACGTAGGCACGGGACCCGAAGCTTGTTTTCGTGCAGAACCTGCTTGACGTGCTAAAGCTTGGCAGCCAGATGTTTGCTGTCACAGAGCCCTCGCGATCTCTGTAACAAATATTTGCCCATTTCGTCTGTGTTGAAACTATGTTGAACGCCTTGAAAAACTTGAAAATATGATGAACATTGGTTCCACAAATTGTTGCACTATCCATATATATATATATATATATATATATATATATATATATATATATTAAAAATTAAGAGTTAAAGAAGGCGCCAGAAAAGATGGATGGACTGGGTTAGTGATGATATTAGTAAGATAGGAAAAGAGCTTACTCCTTTCTAAAGGGCCGGCAACGCACCCGCAATTCTCCTGGTGTTGCGGTTGATCATGGGCGGCGGTAGTCACTTAACATCAGGTGAGCCGCATGCTCGTTTGCCCCCTCTTCCATAAAAAAAATAGGATTGAGTGAGGATATGTCGGAAAACAGAGAAGAATGGCAGACGAAGGCAGACTATGCCAACCCCAAATAACTTAATATCATCAGCATCATCATCATTCATCACAGCCCTTCACAAGTCCACTGCTGAACATAGGCCTCCCCCAAGTAATACCACAAAGCACGGTACTGAGCCACCTGCATCCATCGACTTCCTGCATATCTTACCAGGTCGTCACTCCATCTAGTGGGGGGTCGCCCTACACTACGCCTACCGGTACGAGGCTGCCACTCGAGAACCTTTCTTCCCCATCGGTTATCGGTTCTTTGAGCTATATAAATAAATAACTTAATATATGAACAAGAATTTAAATATTCATATTTCTAATTTTTAAACACATTGGTACAACAACAACTATGATCATGTGGTGCAATAGTGGACGGAATGGGTTAATCTCATCATGGTCATCTTTGGCAGACTCTCATCGTTGAGGTACCCCACCTCTTTCAGAGCCGGGTCGCATCACAGGCAGCTGAACTAATTAAGTGGTGTAAATATGAGTCTCTGATGAATGGATATTCGTGCCATTTGCTGTAGAGTCCGTGGAGTCCATGTGCGGTGAAGTTCCTCAACTATTCGCGACTGTTCGTCAATTCTGGTGATAAGAGGGTTGGTTCTCTTTTCGTTCAAAGTCTGAATATAGCCATTCAACGAGGAAAAGCAGCTAGAGTTTCTGGCACGTTATCACGGGGAGGACTGTTTGATAAATTAAATTTTAGGCGTTACATTTCCTTTAATATAGTTTTTTAAAATTGTATATACTTTAAAATGAAGTCACATAAAATCATTGGGAGTTTTCACCATAAATGCCACGCTAGGCAGGCAAGTTTTCAACCGCAGTATTTTATTATTTTTAAGTTTTATCAGGTAGGTGCTGCTATCTCTTACGACACCTACAGAATGATATTAGCTTAAGAGCCAGTGGGCAATATATAAATTGTAGCTTTATTGAAATAACGTAAATTATTAATAAAAATTTGAACATTTCAAGTTGTCTGCCATGACCTTGAGACCATCATAGGTGTCTGCCAATGTTATTTTTCGGCAACTTTTATTGGATATTTCAAGATGTCAAAGCGGCAGACTTATTGCTATCACGTTTTTTTTGGTCATTTTTTTACAGCTTTAATACCTGAGCGTCTCTATATTGACCGCCAGTCAAACTAAAGAGTCGTCATTTCATGTACCTATATATATGTATATATATATATATATATATATATATATATATATATATATATATATATATATATATATATATATATATATACCTATGTATATGTGTGTGGGTAGAGGTTAATCATAGATCGCCACTACACGGTTAGTATGATGCACTATATCGTACTTATGCATTTTGTTGTACTTAAATACTTGATTTCGAGTAATTGAATTTCGAATTTCGTCCAATTTCGTTTAATATTTATTACATTCTCTAAGACTTAGTGTCGTTAGAATCCCTACACACAATCTGGGAATGGTTTCTGAATGTACGTATGTACGTATCTTATTGTACAGAAAAATGTAAAAAAAATTGACATGTATATTTTTTTTGTATTCCTCGTATATATCTAGAGACGTCTAAGTTAGCTATAATAGCTAAGCGGTCGCCGAAAATATCACAGTAGGTATACGAGCAACCCGCCGGCACCAATGATATTGTTGATTCCAATTTTAAATGCTAATATACCATGTGCCCAGCGGAGAAGGAAAGCATCGTAAGAAAATTTACAGATACGTGAGGAATGAAATATTTTGAAGAGGTGAAATGGCAGGAGGCATTTTAGAGGAGGCCCAACCATGGGAAATGTAAAGGTTGTAACTTTTTATTATTCAACGATAAAGGCGTTACTTTGCCATTCGAAGATATCGAAGTATACATCGATATATCCATTCATTACTGCCTATAAAAGTCCCATTTTGAACAAAAGCCTCCCCTTTAGATTGCCTCAAAGGAGAGATTGTATCATAGTTGCCACGCTTAGCACGTGGCTTGGCAAACGCAGTTTTTATTATTTTGAGTTCTTATCAGGATGAGGCTGCATCTCATCTCCTTTTTCAGTTACCCTTTGTCGACGGTTAATAGTCACGGGACAATATAGCGTAGTGGATATTATTACATCGCCACTACATTGTTTGACAGAATATATTGACTTACAATAGAGGTAAAAAAATCAACCGTACGAAAAGCAATATTTTTTTTATTCCACAACTATCACACAACGCCTTCCAGTCCCAAGCTAAGCAGAGCTTGTGTTATGGGTACTAGACAACTGATAAACATGCTTATAAATTTCTAAATACATAAATATTATAGATAAATTACACCCAGACACAGAACAAATGATCGTGCTCATCACACAAACATTTGTCCTGGGTGGGAATCGAACCCACGACCTCCGGCATAGCAGTCAGGGTCACTAACCACCAGACCAACAGGCCTGTCAACAACATATTATATGTCAATAACAATATATTTCTCTTGAACGAATTTCTTTAAAAGTGTGCTTGCTTCATGAAATTTGCCTGCAGTTACGCGAACATAATACTGCCGCTTAGTCGTCAGATGTATTTTTAAATGCAAGCAGCAAACAGGCATAATAGCAAACTCATAACGAATATCTCTTTAAGAAACCACGCCTTATGGACGTTAATACGAAAAGTGATACAAAAATTTGTTAAGTGTTTAAATTGTAGATCAAAACGCGTCGTGGTTTTAGTATTTTTACGTGCCATTATAATATGTGGTCTTAAATTCGACTATATTATATTCTATTTCATGTATGTTACTCGCTATCTTCGTTAATTGTTAAACGATAAAATGGTAATTTTATTCAAATATGTTATACAGAATAGACATGAAGAAATAATTCCACCCTTACGGTTAAAATAGGTAATGAAGTTTTTAACTTAACTACTTAGACGACCGTCGACCTTGTGATATCCCGCAGCCCACTCAAAAGGGTCATAAAATTAGACCGAATAAAAAGTGAAAGCCTAATTCAAACGATTAATAAGCATAAACTACCTTACATATAATACTTTCAGAAGTCGGGGCTTTAATTTTACACAATGTCTTAGCACAGATTTCTGAAGCTATTATATGGAAATTATTTTAATATTTTTTTAATAACTAGCCATTTTATAAACAAGCTTTTACTTTTTTTATAAAATCTAATTTCTCTCTGATATGAAGCGACAGTAGCCTAGTGGCAGGGCGCGGACCGCGAACTCAAAAGGTCGCGGGTTCGAATCCACCATTCGACTACTGTCGTGAACCACTCCTAACACAAGCATTTTCAGCTTACCAGGATTGGTTAAAGGGAATATTAGTAATGTTAATTAATAGGATTACTAATATTTAAAAAAAATACGGATAAGTGTACTTTTCGTAAAATGTTTATTGGCACTCATGGAAGATCAGCTTCGAAATCCTTTGTCAGTACCAAGACTATGGTAACCAATTACCAAATTTATAATATGGTATTATTGTAAGTAAATTGTTATAATGTGTTACTAAATAAACATAATTTCTTTCTTTTTTCATTCTTCTTTCAAATTTACGTCTCTTAATACATCGAGTCGTGAATATTTAATGTAAATTAAACATCATAAATTGAAAGGATCAGTTCCTTCAATTGGTCTTATTGGAAGTCATTGAGAGGCAAAACATTAAACCCTTTAAATGCTAATTGCAGCCGACAAAATACGACCTCACTATTCGTAACTGAACTACCTCCTAACTAGGGGTTGTAAATCATTGACACGTTTCAAATTAATTCACTACAGTACTTGACTCTCTAATAAATTTTGGTGCAACGAACTATAATTCAAATTAACTTATGTTTGATCTTTGATAAATACATATGTGCGTTGTATTAAACTATATTAACACTAGAATAGTACTAACAAATTTATAAAAGCGTGGGTTAGTAGTCCAGAATATCGATAAGAAATTCGAATGCAAGCCAGTGCTGGGTTTTCACAATGTCTAAGCACGCTAAGCTATTATGTTCAAAATATTTTACTCGTTTTAGTTTGTTTGATGTTAGATTTTACTTCTTATTAAGATCTTTTTTAATTTTAAATTTTATTATAAAACTTTTTGTGCTTTATCTAGAAGTGAAGAATAAGGTAAACCCAATTAAATTGGAGCGATATATCCAACGAATAAATGTCAAAAATACAGTCCAAAGTCGCCTCCTCATCCATTGATATCGACCATTAGGGAGGGGATTATTCCGGATTTCATGTTAAAACAAAATAATAATGTCGCACTAAACATTGTTTACACTATTACAATTTAATGGTGCATGAATAAATTCAAACGGATTTTGCTCAGAAAATTTAAGTACTCCGTGCTTAAGGAATAACATCCTTCGAGTGTAATCGAGTGGCAGTTGTTAAATGTAGTGTACGAACTCGTTTCGATGTTATAATCGAAGCAGTCTGACGTGTACCTGTGAAAGACTTAAGACCGAGTATAAAGCAGAGATAAACGAACAAAGGTTTACACGACATGTATCGTCATATACCGATTTGTTACAGCGAGCGTACAGTCTTCTTGGTGGCATGTAGCCCAAAGACATCTATCTTTAATCAAGAATCATAATGTAGAAGCGTTTACAACCTTGTGCAATAAGATGGAATGCTTCATTACCAGTAATAAGTTCAGGTCTCCAGTTACACCAAAACAAGCAACAATGTGCGGTTATTTTACGCTAGTAGCCTGTGAGAGAGTACTCCATCCCCTGTCAATGTCAACTACAGCATTGTTTAACCACGTAACCTCAAAACTGTCTCTAAATTGCTACTTATTAAAAATAAATAAGGTTATTTTATTTCCTTTTTGGCAGCACTTATTTATTGAGAGTAAGCGTATGAGTATGAGTAAGAGTATGCGTAATGAGTATAAGCACAAAAGTATATTGTCAATAATCATTTTATTTTCCTCCTGTAAAGTATTTTCCTGTAAGTCCTTCAGCCCGTACAATCTACTGCTGGACATGAACCTCTTCCGTTGTAGGAAAACGTGCCTTTTTCGTCACGCTTAGCGGGAGAATTGGTGCTGCCTGTTGCTGATCTGGGTATTTAATAAAAAATAACTTAGCGAAAATAAAAAAATATTTCTAAGACATATAAAGTTCGCATATATGCATTGGAATAACTTGCTTGACGTATTGTAGCTCAGCGGCCAGATGTTTATGTTCACAGATCCCTCGTGTTCTCTGAAACAAATATTTAAGTAAGTGCGAGTCAAACCATACATAATAAGCCTTCAAAGTCGTCATTTTAAGATAAAATTGTACACTGGGATTGTTTCCTGTATTTTGGAAGCAGTTTAAAAAACATTAATTGCTCAAGGACAAACATCCAGACCCCGAACAATTATTTTAGGCCACACAAATACTTAATCAGTACGGAATTTGAAACCCCCGGACCACAGCGCCGGAACTCAATGCGCCACTGATCCGCCGTATACATTTTGTTTTCTGACAATAGCGTCAATTACAGCCGAACATAGGCCTCCCCCATAGATTACCTCATGGAATGGATTTCGCGATAGTTGTACTTGGTAAGCGTGTTAACCAAAGTTTTTTTTTTTATAATTGAGAAGTGTATCAGGAAGATGCTGCTGCATATTTCCTGTTTCAGTTTTCCTTTGTTATCTTTCACGAAATCCACGGGACGACATGGGGCAGTGGACATTCTTACACCGCTAATACGCGGTGCAGTTGTACAAACACCATCGGCTTTTTTATTCGATATTCGGTTTAAAGACAGCATATTACATAAAATATACAAAAATTGAGTCGTTCTACAAAGCGTTTACTTTAAATAATGATTTCTAATATTGACGCGAACACTGCACATTGAAATAATACTAGTTTTTACGAATTTTATCGCGTATATTTAACTATAAATACCCGACGTTTCGAACGCTTTACAGCACCCATGGTCACGGGGAGTATTGAGATGTTCAACGTCCAAATGTCATAGTTAACAGCGGTTACCATAGATAAAAATTTAACTTTTGTTCCAATCTACACGATTGTATTTATAGTTAAATATACGCGATTAAATCCGTAAAAACTAGTATTATTTCAACGTTTACTTTAAAGTTCGTCATTTATATGACTAAAACGTGACTCCACCATTTATGACATCAGTTAGTAAATAAGGAATACTAAAATCGAAAATACTTAAATTCGAAAAAAAAATATAAATTACGCAAAAGTCATGTCGTTAACAGTGATTTTTATAACATTTAAATATTTTTAAATGTTAAATATATTTTATACTTTCTGCGCTGTTTTTTGGTTACGTAGCCTTCACAATAACGTATTAAATATTTCATCCAGATAACTGTATAAAATAATACTTGGCGGTAATGTTCCATGATACTAACTTCGAACAATATTTTTTGTTTCTAATATGTTTTTAAATGTCATTATTTTTATATACGCAAGGATAAATTTATAAAAAAACAAATATACGCATAAATAAATTCTCTTCTTAATATTAACGTTATAACGACAAATTTATCAAAATATTTCGTATCACATGCTTGTAATTCTACATAAGCGAATACACATCGGATTTGAAAAAAACTTTATAAAGGAATAGATCCGAGATATCATCGGTTAAATGTGAGCATTCCTGTAATGGGTTACTAATTTTCGTGTTCTTTCTCGTTTTGTTTTAAAAATGATTTAAATTCAAGTTAGATTGTGGTTTTAAATATTTTTGTATATTATCATCATCATCATTAGAGTAGAAAATAAAACGGTATATAAATGGAAGGATCGGAGTTAGTTAGTGCAAGAGTATGAGTTTGTATACTTAGGCAGTGTGATTCGCTGAGATGGTAGACATGATATTTCTAAATAACAAAGAAAGAAGTGAATGCAGACACAGAGTGAATGGTTCTTCACTATATCCTGAAAATTAAGAATGTGTCGAAAATGTACGTAGTATATGAATACTTCGGTGGTTTTGACACGTAGAAAGGGTGCATGAGAAAACAGTGACAAAGCAAAATTATGCTGCAGAGGTTATTAGTAGAATCGTTAAGGAACGGACTATTTGCATGCTTATCTACTTAAAGACAAAAGTTACAATTAAAGCATATACCTGTCCCACTGCTGGCCTAAGGCGTCCTCTTATTTGAGAGGGTTTGTAGGACAATGATATATATATATATAAACTCTAAACACTATTACTAAGTTACAGGTTAACAGACATTACGTCATATCTTTGACACAATTGTAACGTTTCTTTCACATCAAAAATTAAATTGCAGATTCTTTTTCACTTCTTGGGGCTAAGATGGAATGCCTCGTTTCCAGTCGGATGGTTTCAGCTTTCTATATTCACCATACAAAACACAGCAGCATTATTAAGCTGCTGTTTTACACTTATATTTTATGATAGTATGGTCTTTTCCCCAGGCCATTTGTGCTGAGCAGCACAGCTCTATCAAATATAATAATAAATAAATAAATTATCAATGAAATTCTGAATTAGTCGTTTAAATACCCGTCTTATTAAACCAACTACAAGAATTTATGTAAGAGATTACTCTTTTGGAAGGTAAAATTGATATAATTAAAGCAAGCTTTAGTAGCAAAATCGCATTACTGTTCCACAATGTGCTCTCGCTTCAAGTGTTTCCCCTTTGCTCCTCTCATTTCGCATTCAGAAAATACTTGTGTTTAAGCGAACTGCAAGGATTAAGTTGGCCATTGATTGAGTGTGATTGGATGAAAGTACACTATTAAATTTAGGTCTCCCTTATGGATAGATGGCCTCATATAAGGGGAGTTCGCCATATTTGCCACGACTGAGGAAAATAAATTATTATATTGAATAATTTACATAGGTTGGTGAGTTCATAATAAATGGACATCAAAATATGAAAGGATACAGAAACAACCCAGAAGCAATAAAAGCTGTTATAACAGATGATGGATGGTTTCGTTCAGGTGATACTATACGTGATAGAATAAAGGAGCTCGTTAGGGTACATACGAATACATAATACACTTATTTATTATACCGAATGGTTTCGTTTTACTACGACGAGTCGAAACAAATTTGTTTATTAAACGACATAGTGACGTGAAAAAGGTACAAGTGTCATGATTTTACAGTAAAAGTTTAACTATTTTTCACCATTATTGATTTATATTTTACTACATACACTAAACCTAATTATAATTATAAAGACTCAGTATGTTAATTAATATTAAATTATTAATTATTATTATTTAATTATTATTTATACTTTCAGGTGACAGGTTTCCAAGCCGCTCAAGCTGAATTAGAAAGTATACTCAAATAACATCCCAAATGTTAAACTGGCTAAAATACCTAAGGCTTTGTGGTTGTTAAAGATGGATATAAACAAGACTCTATTATTGTAAAAAAAAACTGTAGAAGACAGGGTTGCATCCTATATAATATTAAATGATGTTGAATTTATGAAAAGTTTGCCATGACACCATTCTGGAAAGATTTTGAGAAAAGATCTCAGAGAAAACTATGCTTTGTTGTTGTTAATTATTAATTATAACTTTTTTGCTATAAAAGAGGGGGCAAACAAACATACGGTTTATCTGATGTTAAGGGACTACCACAGCCCATGAACAATCGCAACATCAGGGAAATGGCAGGTGTGTTGCCGGCCCTTTAAAAAGGAGTAAGCTCTTTTCTTGAAGGTCTCCAGGTCATACAGGTCCGGAAAAATCGCCGGTGGAAAATTATTTCACAGAGAGGTCGTACGCGGAAGTAAATTCCTAGTGAAACGTACAGTGGTGGACTGTCAAGCATCTAGATGGTGTGGATTGTATCGAGAGGTTTGCCGCGTAGTGCGTTCATGAAATTTGGCAGCTGGGATTAATCCAAACAATTCCTCAGAGCAATGCCGGTGATAGATGCGACAAAATACGCAAAGAGATGCAACATCTCTTTGCAGGCCAGTGAATCAAGCCGATCGGAAAGCACTCGGTCGTCGAAGATTCGAGCCGCTCGGTGCTGGATGCTGTCAAGTGGAAGGAGCTGGTACTGGGAAGCCCCAGCCTAGAGATGGGTACAATATTCCATGTGCGGCCGAACCTCATCGGTCATCTACTGCATATAAAATACAATCTACCGCTTGCCTTCCCTGTATTCTACATCTATTTAATAAATTTATTTTCGCATAATAATAGTACTCCAAAAACTCACCATATTTGACACGTTTACTTAGCATTTCGTCGATTAACTTTTTTTTCCATTCACTCCATGTAAGCAACAGTGATAGTATGCCTTGGTACCAGGTCTTAGCAACCTCTACAAGTTTCGGTAAAGCAAAATGTATTATTTCCGTCTCTGGGTGGGAACCCATAAATCTCCGCGCACTCTTCTACTTTATTGATCCATTCCGTCACTGTTTGCTCCTTGCCCATGGGATCTAATTCTAGTATAACATAAGTGTTAAAGGATAATTTAGGCTTTTTTGAACTTTTAACGTTATTTAAAATTGTCAAAAACTTATCAAGAATAAGGTTAGTATCAGATTTTATTTTCTTACAGCTATTATTAAGAATAACTGACTCACAGCTGGAACTGCCACTACGGCACCTTCTTCTCAATTTGTGCTTTTCATTCTGATCGTATCTCCTTGGTTAGTTTTTCCTTTCACCTCTTCGTACTTCTACGGAGCTATCTGAATCAGTCACATAATCACGTCGTCTCCTAAGTCTGTCATCCTTTAGTGTTGTTTTGTTCCTTCTTCCCAAATTCCTTTTATTCATGTTTGTGTAGAGTGTTCTTTCGCCCTCTAACCTGGGCTCTCCTTCACCCTCAAACCTGGACGATTCCCTGCTCTCTAATCTGAGCATCCTCTGGCCCTCTTACCTGGGCTCACCTTCACCCTCGAACCTGGGCGATTCCCTGCTCTCTAATCTGAGCATCCTCTGGCCCTCTAACCTGGCCTCACCTTCACCCTCAAACCTGGGTGATCCTCTGCTCTCTAATCTGAGCATCCTTTGGCCCTATAACCTGGGCTCATTTTCATCCTCAAACCTGGGTGAATCAACTTCATTGGTCAGCGGCCCTTCCCTCGACCGAGTCCAATGTTATCCATTGTATTCGTAGAGTAGCTTAAAATATAATCTTCGGTATCAATTCAACGTCAGATTAATTCATTATCATAAGTTATTGGTTCCTACACATGTTATCAAAATTTTCAGTGGTAGAATTCGAATTACATAAGATTTCTTAAGATTCTTTCAGGAAAAGCACAAAGAGGAAAAACAAGTTTATTAACCCTTTTGAAAAAAAATGTGAAAAAATAATGACAACTTAACTTCTTTCTTTTCCACGCTATATTTTTGGAACTATACCTATCTACGTACCAATTAAGGAAGTTATGAGGATATTTTTAAGTACCAACATCATTTATTAATCATAAACTAATACCCTTATTATAAGAAAAAAAAACAGAAGAATAATTAAATAATAACCAGTTTTAATTTTTGCTTTTCCCTGAAGATGAAAATAATTCTATATTGCGTTCTATATTACGAACGTAAGTGGCACAAAAAAGCAATAATTAGTTAACGACGAATTACGGATTATTTCAATTTACGATATTCTTTTGTAAAACAAAAAAATAAATAAATTGTGAGTAGATAAATAATAAGCAACTTCAATATAAAAAAACTAGGGTCTCTAACATCTTAGTTTATATAAAGATAATAGTATCTAATTCGTTTTATTTTTAAAATAATGACAACGACAACATAAATGTGAACGTGAACGTGAAAGAAACTTATAAAAATTCTCTGACGATCCCACTTATGAACTGTTGTCGTCAGCTCAAATACGGGGATTCGTAAAAGAAAGAATAAATGTTACACATAATCACATCTTATATTTCCACAAAATAATACAACTTCACAGGTTATACATAATATCATGGCAAACAAATCCGCACGTATTTACAGTTTCAGTCTTCAAATAATTAAATATGAACTACTTCTGCGCTTTATCGCTTACGACTTACTTCCTCTGAACCTCAAACCAGATTGCCTTTCTCCTTTTGCGTGTTAGCTTCCTTCCCTACAATCCCCTACACTCGTTTAGTACGTAGTAACGTAGACAGAGAAACCTATAGACAAATTGACGCCTTCTTTCGCATTCGCACACGAAAAAGACAGATTTATACATACGTCTTGCATAAAAATGAGACAGTGCGGTGTGATTGTTTGTCCCTTTCTCCTTGCCGATTTTTGGTTTAGCAAACTACACTTTGGTAAATAACTTTGACAGTTCGTAGCGATCTAAGGAATTTACAAGTTGGTTTAAGTGAGAAAAAAAGTGTACTGTGAGCTTAAGATTGGTGAATCTTGTTCAGGTCGGTTCATAGAACACTCCTAGTTTACAAGTTGGTTTAAGTGAGAAAAAAGTGTTTGTGAGCTTAAGATTGGTGAATCTTGTTCAGTTTAGTTCTTAGAACAGTAAATTTTTTTTATCTAAATATGTTTAAAAGTCGTAAAGATTATTGTGTAACCTAAAACTACGTTATCGTCCTTCCTCACTCGAGGTCACGCTAATCATTAATCTATAGGTTTCTCTGTCTACGTTTTTTTTCTTTTGCGCCCGAAACAAATATGGTCAACCCTCCGGAAAGCGGGGGAGGGAGGTTGGGAATGCTCATAGCATACCACGCAGCCTGCTGCATGGTTATGTGGTGACTTTTACTCACTAAACCCAACCTTTTAGGAACTGGCTTAACGATCTAACTAGAGATCTCTAAGCCGTATACGAACGCGACCTTCCTTGGCAGAAAAGAGGGCGCAAGCGGCGAAAAGCCGCTTAGAAGAGTGCCTAACTAAGGTAGATTAAGGGATGTGTTATGTAGGCTCGGCCTGAGCCGCCAGGAGGCAGTTCAGGTCAGCCGAAAGCTTGTTGGGGGGGGGGGGGTCCGAGAGAGAGGTTTTCTTGGTCTGCGCACACTATAGCGAGTGTGGATAGGGGCTGTATAGGCAGCTGTCTCACGAATGAGATGATTTGGGTGGGACTCTGAGGCTTTGAAAAATCTCTCAGAGAGTGATTTAAGGAACTGCTGGATGGTTGGGAACTCTAAGTCTCGATGTAGGTCGGCATTACGGACATAATAGGTCAAGTTAGTGGCCCTACGACAGAACAGATTTTGAACTATTTGAAGTTCATTTATAGCTTTGGGCTTAGCATGTGCGAAAATGGGGGCCGCGTAGGTCATGACAGGTCGTATGCAGACCTTATATAGGGTTCGCTTGTTGCGGAGGGACATTTTACTGTGTCTGCCCAACATGCTGTTGAGCCTACCCATGTAAAATCCTTCCCTTCTTGGTATGGGGCTCGAAAGTGAGCCTTGCATCAAGGGTGACGCCTAAGTATTTGGCTTTAGCTTGCCATGGGACAGGGGTTCCTAATATACTGATTGGCGGAGTGGTGGTGAGACGACGTTGTTTATATTCGAAGCAAACGGCGGATCTTTTCTCCGGGTTTACGTCGATGCGCCATTTTTGGAACCAAGCTTCTAAGTCGTTTACTGACTTTTGGATCTTGTTCCGAATCTGTGGTAGTGAGTTGCCTTTAGAGTAAATGGCTCTGTCATCTGCAAAGAGGGCTAGTTTAACACCATTCGACGATATAGGGATGTCGTTGCTGAATAGTATATATAGGAGGGGGCAAGCACAGAGCCTTGAGGGACACCGGCTTTGATTTGACGAGTAGAGGATAGCGTGCCTTCGTGTCTAAAGCAAAAGGTACGATCCTTCAGATAGGAGGGTACAAGGCAAATGAGACGGTCTGGGAGGCCTTTTTTTTTTTTTTTTTTTTTTTTTACATGGGGAAATGCCTACGCATACCCCGCCTCGCGGGGGGCAAGGACGGGTTATGTCGGACTCGCACCGACCTAAAACCCCATGTTGTTCCACCTTTGCCGCATATTGGTAGGGCTACGAGAACGCTTTCGCACACATCCGCGGCCCTACTAGCGCCCTGCCGCCCCACGGCAGCACCTCCTCGGGAGAGGAAAATTCCTCCCCGTTCTCCTTCCCAGGTAAGGCGCACCAGAACACATGGCGCGCCTTCCTCCACGGCCTCCAATTACGTCTGTGCAACAGACACCCCCCGCGTCCGATGCACAAAGGCCATGGGGCCAGGAAAAACGAGCACTTAGAAGTACTAGCCTTCCCGACCCCAGCGGCGGATCTGGTCTATGGCTCCGCCGCCAACCAAGATTCGGCTGCGGAGGGTAGGGAGAGCGGCGCCTCGCAATACCGACAATCCTCTCCCCCCGCAGCCCCACCACCACCGCATCAACGGTGCGGCCCCGTATGAGTCGCGAAGGATAGGGCGAGTGGCGCATCGCCATACCAACACTCCTCTTCCTCCGCGACTCCACCTCGGCTGCAGCGGTAGAGGGTGCGCGAGTCCCCACTCGCTGCAGTCCACCAGAACACATCCGGAGTGGGCTCCCCAAGCCCACTCGGAGTGGCCACCTCAGGCCGGCCCTTCACCTCGGGCCAGCCACGTGGGTTCCTCTTTGTTCACCGTGGACCGACCAAGCCACGGCTACTAAGCCCCCCCGCCACGACAAGGCGGGAACCCGTTCGGGGGGGAGAACCCGTTCGGGGGGGGGGGTCTGGGAGGCCTAAGTCGTACAATTTGTAGATAAGGCCCTCGTGTCAGACTCTGTCGAATGCCTTGGCAATGTCGAAGAAGACCGCGATGGTTTTTTGACGATGAGGATAAAAACCGCTGAGGATATATTCCACTATGCGGTGAACTTGCTGGGAGCACGAGTGTTTGGCTCGAAACCCGCATTGTTGTGGCATGACAAGAAGGTCGCCGTCTGTGGGAAACAAATGGCGCCTCATGCGCACGAGAATAACTCGTTCGAAAAGTTTGCCCATGGCCTAGAGGAGGCTGATGGGACGGTGATTGGAGGGGAGGTGGTGAGGTTTGCCTGGCTTGGGAATGCCAATGACAGTTGCCTCTTTCCAAGAGGTGGGAAAGTAACTGAATTCGAAGCAGGCGTTAATGATTATAGCCAATAAGGCGATTACCTGCTCCGAAAAGTGTTTGAGGGCTTGGTTGGAGATGCCATCCGCACCCGGTGCTTTTTTGGCTTAAGTCCTTTGATGGTAGATGAAATCTCATCTTTGGACACACGCAGGGTCAGAGGCGGTAGGGGGCGAGTTCCGGCGACGGACCTCGTCCTACACTACTTGGATGTGTATGGGGTCAGTGGGTTGTGAGCTGGGAGAGCATTGAGTGGCGACGCTGTTGGCGAAGCACTTAGCCTTTTCTTCGTCTTCGAAGGCAATAGAGCCGTCGGGACGAGACAGAGGGGGATTATGCGTTATAGCGTCTATCCGGAGGGCTCTCGCCATCTGGTAGTACGCTGTGTGGGAGGGAGAGATTTTCTCCATGAGATTGCCTCTTTCGAGGTCTCTGTAATCTTGGAGGCGGTAACGGAGTTTGCGTTGAAGGCGATGGGCCGCGAGTCTGTATTCGGGAGTGGGATAGCGTGCAGCTTTACGGAGGGCAGCTTTTTGGATATCTAGGGTAAGACTAGTTTTAGCAACCGGGATAACCTTTTCATTCTCTTTAAGAGAGGATGTTGTAAGTGAGGTGAGATTTTCGACCGCAATGTCTATTTTCCCCGTACTGTCGAGGACGTCGGAAGAAAGGGTTATGGGAGGGTCCGGAGAGTCTATAGCCGAGCCTAGAGACTTCTTGAAGCCCTTCCAGTTGGTGTACGTTTTGGAAGTGGGAGTTGGAGATGGCTGATGGCCAAGAAGGAGAGATACAGGACGGTGGTCGGATCCGAGATCATCGAGAGACTCGATTGCTCTGAGGTTAAGGGAGAGGTTTCTTTAACTAGAGCAAAGTCTAGCACGTCAGGAGCGTAGTTAACATTGTCGGGATAGTGGGTGACAGCGAGGGGGCTGTAGATAGTCAGATCGAGAGACTGAGTGATATTGAGCAGCACCCTGCCACTACTGGTAGTAGTGCGGCAAGTCCGTTCAGTATGCTTGGAGTTAAAGTCTCCAAACATAATGACTGAGTCGCCTAATGCAAGGATGGCTTCGAAATCACTCTTAACGGGGAGGGTTCCGCTAGGGATGTAGCAAGAGGCTATAATGATTGACTAGTATCCAGTCATGGCTAATCTAGTGATAGTGGTTTCCATACTGGTAAGCGTCGGAGTGGATATGTGGGAGCAATGAAGGGACTTTTTGTAATAAATGGCAGTACCGCCGCCTTTGCGGTCGGGTCTGTCATTTCGCAGAAGTGAATAATTTTTAATAGAAAGGCCTTTAGAGACCTTGGGGCCGAGATGGGTCTCCTGAAGGAGGAGGAGGTCGGCTTCGCGATCTCGAAGAAATAGCCTAAGCTCTGGTTATTTCGCAAACCGCGGATATTGAATGAAACAAGCGACAAACCCTTTGGTTTGATACGACCGTGCGATATTGCGGGAGCAGGTTGGTTAATGTGCTCAGTAAGAGCAAGGAGACGGTCCTGAGGGGACTGAGCGGTGCGCAGTTTACGCGCAAGGATAAAGATTTCCTCTAAATTGATCTTATTCAAAGTGTTATACACTAGGCTTAGATCTTCTACTACAGGGTCTGCCTGTTTTTGTGCCGCGGAATATTTGACGCCTTTGGGAACCAAGGGTTTATTGGAAACGGCGCAGGCTGGGAGAGCGGAAGGCTCATAAGGGGCCGAGGAGGGCCCTGAGGTGGCCGATAGGGGCCCTGAGGGGGCCGATAGATGCCCTGCGTGGGTTGAGTAGAGCCCTGAGGGGGCTGAAGTAGGGGCTGGCCCTGGCTGGGCTCGCGGGTTACAAGAACCGGGAAGGTTCGTTCATTGACCTGGGGTGGAGCTTTGTGGCTCGGAGGGTGGCGAGGAGCCCCAGGGCAACCTCTAAAATTGGCCGGGTGGCCTGTTTGTCCGCAAAGGACACATGAGGGCCTCGGCCCAAAAACGCCGAATCCCCAATTCGGCGTTTTTGGGCCGGGGGCACTCTTTCGAGTGATGGGGTTCTAGGCACTTAACGCACCTGGGTGGAGCTGAGCAGTTGGCTGCCGCGTGCCCATAGAGTTGGCAGCGGTGACACTGTGCTGGGTAACCGTGCCGGTGTGGGGCTTCGACCTTTACACGCGACAGGCCGCACACAGTGCGTACCTCGCGGAAGATGGCCTTCGCCTCCGGCACATTGGTGAGAACGAGGAGGGCGAGGTTAAATCTTTCGCCCCTGCTGCTGTGCATTTTGTGCACAGCTTCTATGGGGAAGCCTTGGGACTTAACGTCTTCCAGAATGTCCTCGTTTGCGAGTTCATAGGGAACTCCGCGGAGGACTGCCTTAACCTTCCTTTCTTCGGCGAGTAGTTCGGAGAGAGTCGTATGTGTGATGGGACACACGCTCGGCCGTGAATAGACGGGTTATATTCCGGAAGTCTTCTATAGATGCGGGCATGATTTTGATGGCCTAGCCGACATTGGTGGCTTGGTCATATTTGAAAACCTTATCGTAGAGGGTTTTGGACAACTGAGTGAATTTAGCCTTGTCTCTGAGAAAGACAGGATGCGGGACTTGGTTTTTAGCCAGTTTGGGAGCGCAGCGGGTAACCGCGCGCTTGGCGGTAGTGTCTTTCGACTGAGAGGCGGCAGCGTTTAGGGCTGCGGGAGTAGGGGCAACGATGGGAGCTGCGGAGGTAGAGGCAGCGGCGGAGGGAGTGCTGGCGTGCTGGAGTGCGGGAAGTCGCGGCGCGTTTTGGGCCGCGCTTAGATTTCACTAGCGCGAATTGGGCTGTGTCGGTTATAGTTCCTTCGGAGTCAGATGAATTCGAGGAGCCGGTGGAGCTGAGGGCTGACCTCTTCCGGGAGGAGGAGGTAACGGACGTGGTGTCCGAGTGCTCCATATCGGAGTCGGGGTACGCGGGCGAGTCGGTCTGCGGGGCAGCCGCTTGGGTCGCGAGGAATGCCGCGACGGCCGGTGGGGGGACGCATGCCTTAGGGGCATGGGGGGTAAGATTTATCGAGAAACTGTCAAGGTCTACGCCTTGGGTTTTTAAGAATAGGTGGAAAAGAGCCAAAATTTGGCTAGCATCCATGGTAGACATGTTGGGCGGACAGAGGGGTGACGATTTATTCTATGAACTAGAGGTCCCTGTTCTGAGAAGAACAGGGCCTTGGGGGTAGATGGGGAGGACTGACGTTCTGATGTCTACGTCTGTCTACGCATTCGAATGAACGACCGAATCTATTGTTGAATGATCTAATAATTTTGGGTTGCCATTGTACAAGTACCTATCATAAATGAGCAGTATAAATACATACTTGTTTAAGGTTACCAGAAAGAAGCTAACGGTTCAATTAGGTTGTCATGGTAATTGGTTGTCATACATGTTTGTTTTTTAAATTTTCTCTGGAAACTTTAAATTATTTGTGTTATTTTCGTTTGAATCTTTTTTTTTCTTATTTCAATCACATTACTTCATCAGTTTACAAGTTGGACACCAACGCGAGGAAACATACCATAATCTAAAATGACTGTCAAGAAGTGTGCTAAAAATGAAGGTTAGAGAACAGGAAAACGATCACTACGTACTAACGCATAGCCCTCCTGTTCTTGAAAATTGTAGAATTTATAGCGGCGCTAACGTCGGTGAGTAGTGACCGCGAAGATAGCTGTTTATGAGTACAAGTGGATGAAATTAGTTAAATAATGTACACATTTTTTCAGCGGCATTGGTGAGAAAATTATCACGCTCCGTAATTTTGTAATTTTTGGCAAAAAGAAACATTTAAAAATGGAGAACTATTTTATTGTTCGTGGATGTGCAAGTGGTTTAGCATCTGATCGGAAAATAGACTGAAAATGACGTTTAATTGACCAAGTTTAGTGATCGCAGCGCCTCACTCATGGTGTCCATATTTCTGGGACACTATTTTCTACGGCGATCATTCTCCTGTTCTCTAACTTTCATGGTGCTAAATGTAACAAAAACATCACCAAAAAAGTGCCTGGACTAGAGTATACTCTAGTACAGGCACTTTTTTATGATGGTTATTTGATCGCATCTACTATTGTGGATGCGATCAAATAGTTCACGCCGATCCTGCCTGTTTAAAGTTTCCAACAAATAGTAAAACACCCTCAAGAATTCATCCGGTATAGAGTGGAGTTGTGAAGAGTGTCTAAGAAACATTTCTCGCGAGATTAGTCAAGTAGTGATATTTTTTTATAAAAAGAATATTAATAATGCTATAAACATTACTAATATTCCCCTTAACCACTCGTGGTAAGCTTAAATTGCTTGCATAATGAATGAAGCCATAGTGATAATGATTTAAAAAATTAATATCGTATTTCATGCTATGTATAATTAATTAAATCTAATCAGTAAAACGGGACTAAATAAGATTGAAATATAAAAGGAAACAAATCCTTTAGTATCAGTATTGTGTAGTTAAAAGAAGTTATGATATAATAAAAAATAGTTTTTATTGCAAAATATGTTAAATTTGTATGCAATGTATTACGACTAAATTAATAATGGAATATAATATAATTTAATACTAGAATTATATAAATTAAAGCTTAGCTGTAAAATAGGACTAAATAAGATTAAAATATATAAGAACACAAATCCTTCAGTACATTAATTGTAATTAAACAAAATATGATTAATTATGTTCCGCGCTATAATTTGCGCCCGGTATATGGCGGGTGACTATTAGCCCAATGGCGGCGCTGTCGTCGCGTCACAAGCGAAACACACCGAAGCCTAAATCACGCTATCAACATTCCGAGTCATAAACAGTATATATAGAACATCTCCGAACTATGACACGGAGTGTTGGCCGCTCCTCGGGCAGAACACCTTGCCCGGCGGGAGATCTCCCCTTTTCCTTCCACGGCCACAGTGGTGACCTTGACGTGATCTGAACACGCAACCAAACACCTTCGGAAACTACAACTTCAAGCCTTTGTCATTATCCTCAAGAACCCCTACGATTCACTACTGAGAATCGTCTTCTACAGTCTTCAGTTCCTGCAAGCCAGTCCAACTTGTCTTCATCTCGACTCACCGCAGATTTATAAGGCAGACTTCTGGCACTTGCTCCGGCACATCGTTCTCACCGGCGTCACTTGCCAGTGCGTAGTACGGCATGCATTACACATCGGCATATTATTCGCACTGGTGTCACTTGCCCTTACGCACACAGCATGCATTCCCCACCGGCATTAAGGACGCACCGGCAATCGGACTGCACTCTCGACCTCCGGTCTGAGCAGGGGGGTGATATGGTGGCGCTGTCGTCGCGCCACAAGCGAAACACACCGAAGCCTAAATCAAGCTATCAACATTCCGAATCATAAACATCATACATAGAACATCTCCGAACTATCACATGGAGTGTCGGCCGCTCCCCGGGCAGAACACCTTGCCCGGCGGGAGATCTCCCCTTTTTCTTCCACGGCCACAGTGATCTCCCGCCAGGCATATCTGTGCTACGCTTTGTGCTAAATTATAAACAGTATTTTATATGTGAACTATTGTATTCGTGAACTATTGTATTCGTGAATTATTGTAGCTGTGAACTATAGCATAGGTGAACTATTTAATTAATAGTTTACTATTAATTAATAGTTTACTATTAATTAAATAGTTCACCTATGCTATAGTTCACATCTACAATAATTCACGAATACAATAGTTCACATATAAAATATTGTTTATAATTTAGCACAAAGCGTAGCACAGAAGTTATTAGCACAAGAAGGAAGAAAAAGTTCAAAGCAAGTAGCAAATACAAACAATAGCCGGGCGCAAGCGTCATACGTCTTATCGTCACAGTAATATATTCTTGCTAATTGCGTGGCGGGTGCGCCGCTTCGATGTCTTCAATCTTTTGTTCGATGCATTATCGGGACGTCTTTACTACTCAACGACTTGATCACGATTACTGCGACGATACGACACGACTTCAAGGTAAGTTTTATATTACTTATTAATTTTTGTATTTTATTTTAATTTTAATCGTTTATTTTTATTTCTCAGATTAATGACGCCACAGCCCCGTCCGGTATCAAGCAGCAGAAATAAGAGCGTCATGATCTTTCTAGGACTCTCCCACTAGCGCCATCTAGTATCGAATACAAGAACTAAGCTTTCTAGAAACTCTCAAATTTTCTACATCTAGTCGGTCGGGACCGGTATTTGCTGGAACATTCTAGATGTGTCAGTGAAAAAGGCCTATATAAAGCCGTAAGGCTGCGACCGGGGCAGTATTGAAGTGACTATACGAGAGAATCTTTCGGAGCGAAATAAAGTGAACTTAAGTGTTATGTATGATTACTTATTAGTGTCATTTAAGTTTTAATTGGTGTTCGGTAATTAAAGTGACAATTTTGGTGATTCAATCGGTAGTTTTTTTTGTCACAAACCTTAAACTCGTAACAATTGGTATCAGAAGTGGGATAAAATCATGCCGATTTTACGGAGGGACGACACGGAGAGTGTACCCGGGTGTATCCGTACCCGAAGTCCGTTCGTAGAACGATTTAATCAGAAATTAGAGAGATACCTAGTAAAAGTTGTAAACAATCGGCAACAAGATTGGGACAAGCACATATAACCGTTTTTAATATCATATCGAAGCGCTGTTCACGAAAGTACATCAATGACACCAGCTTTCGCAAACTTTGGAAGAGAATTACGGCTACCTGCAGACCTAATCACCGAGATACCATCTGCAAATGACTTGCGGAACAAAATGAATGACATTTATGAGCACGTCAGACAATCGGGCCAGCAAATGTCCGAAAAGATGAAAACCCAAAACAACAAAGGGTTTGACGAAGTCCGCAGCAAAGGGAAATCTCCTGAGCTTCAAGCTAAATGGGTTGGCCCGTACCGGATTTTGACCAGGAACAACGACGTAACCTACCGGATACAGAAAAGCACAAGAGGTACTCCTAAGGTCGTCCATGTTGCCCACTGGCGCGTTAATATGGGGTGGATAATGCTCGGGACGAGCATGTATTAGGAGGGGGCAGCGTTGCACGTCGTAACTAATGCCCGGTATATGGCGGGTGATTACTAGTGCCATCTGGTATCAAGCAACAGAAATAGGAGCGTAAAGATCTTTCTTCAACTCTCCCACTAGCGACGTCTACCGAATAGAAGAACTAAGCTTTTTTGAAAACTCCACTCTCGAATTTTCTACATCTAGTCGTTCGGAACCGGTATTTGCTGGAAATTTCTAGATGTTACGGTGAAAAAGGCCTATATAAAGCCGTTATGAGCTGCGACCGGGCAGTATTGAAGTGGCTATACAAGAGAAGCTCTCGGAGCGAAATAAAGTGAACTAAAGTATTAAGTGTGATTAATTATTAGTGTGAGTTAAGTTTTAATTGGTGTTCGTTAGTTAAAGTGGCACTTTTGGTGACTCAATCGGCAGTTTTTATATGATGAATCTTAAGCTCGTAACAATTTGTATGCAATATGGAATGACTAAAAATATAATGTTATACTAGAATTATATAAATTTAATGAATTAAAGATTACCTTTAAAACGGAAATAAATAAGGTAAAAATATATAAGGACACAAATCCTTCGGTACATTGTTATTAAACATGATGGCAATCTGTTTATTTTAATTAAAGTTAAATATTTTCAATTAATTGTGTAATTAAAATTAGTTACGATTATATAAATACAAAGGCATAATGTTTTTTTTGTATGCAATATGGTATGACAAAATTAATAATGGAATATATGTAATATAATGTAATACAGGAACTAAATAAATTTTTAATTATTTTCGTCGATTAGGTCACACAACAACAGAAATAGTTGATATTTAATTACTGGAAGACTGAAACTGTAGGTAATATGTCCTTACATATGAAATTGGCGTTTTGTACGAGAGGAATATAAAGTCACTTTTTTGTAAAATATATTTAATTAATCAAAATATACACCGTTGTTATCTATGTACTTTTGCCATCTCATAGGTAGTTCAATGATCTCTTTACTAAAAAAGCCATGGGGGCGAGAATCAATAAACTCTGTGAAGGCGGTTTGGACTCCCGCATTGAAGTTGAATTTTTTTTTTGTAAAAAGTTGTCCGAATTCCGGAAAAAATGGTTATCTCTTGGAGCAATGTCCGGGGAGTATGGTGGATATCGTAAACATTACAATTTTAGCTCATCTAACTTAGTGGTTGTTTGTTTTGCAGTGTGTGGTCTTCCGTTGTCGTGAAGCAGCAGTGGCCTAGAGTTATTGACCAATCTCGGTTGTTTAGCAGCTACTTCTTCCTTCATGGTTTGCTGTTGCTGACGATAGATACCTGCTGTAATCTTTTGGCCATATTTTAGAAAGATTGATTGAGATGTAGTGAACAACACCGGCGCTAGTCCACCAAATACTCACAAGTAACTTTTTCTGAGTCAATTTTCGTTTAAGGCAGAATTTAGCTGGGTCTCCAGGGTTCAGTTATTGCAACGAGCACTTCTAATTATCGTACAGTATCCACTTTTTATTACAAGTAATAATTCGATTTAAAATCCCTTAATTTTTGTGTCGGTTGAGTAACACAGCAGTCAACGCGTGTTTGCAAGTTCTATTCACTCAATTCACGAGGTACCCATCGTTCAAGTTTTTAACTTTCCCGATTTGCTTCAAGTGGATTAATACAGTTTTATCACTTACCCCGAAGCCTGCAGCTATCTTTGATGTGCTTTGCGATGGATCCGCTTCCATAATAGCTTTTTATTCTTCATTTTCCACTTCGGTCTCCGGCCATCCACGGGATTGGTTCTGAAGGTAGAAATTTCCAGAACGAAAACAATGAAAACAAAGACGTACCGTGCTTTCTTTTACGATTCTAGCACCGTACACATCATTAATCCTTCGAGCTTTTTCTGAAGCATTGGTACCACGGTAGAACTCTTAATCGTAAATATACCGACATTTAATGTTTTCCACTGTGCGTTAATAAGCGGCACCAAAGAAAAAAACTGAGGAAAAAACAAATAAATGAATTTTAGATCTAATTGGTCAGTACGACAAAACGCTGATTTCATATGTAAGTACCCAATACGTGTGAATTTGTTTGCTATGATATTATGTATACCCTGTGTAATATTTGTTCATTCTTTTACGAATCCCCGTGTTCGAGCTGACGACAATAGAACTCGGCTCCAAGCTTCTTCTTTCCTATTTTCGCGATTGCGAACAAAATTACCTCGAGCTATCAGATAGCACGTGGCAAGAATTTGCCTCTGGCAGGCAATTGTGAATTTATTTTGGCCGAATACAGTCTTTTTCTCACAATTATTGTACTTACTGTAATTCTTGAACTCTTGAACTTCTTGGAGCATCATTCTTACCACAGAACAAGTTTAAGTCCGGTTTCTAAGCACGCTGGTAACGACGGAACGGTTATCCATAGCCAAAGTTTTCCTTCTGTGTCCCTGTTCTACGAGTCTCATATGCTTTCCGGTCTGCCGATATCTCTTGACAACTTGGTGTATCACACAATTTGGATACTCGTAATGTTTAGGCCACATGTACTCGTAATATTTGTAGGTGTTTCCAGTTTCAATTAAGCAACAGCCGCAACAACTTAAGTGGTATTTAGATCTGGCATTCTCAGTTTATTGGCAGGAGCAGTTCACTTTTAACACAATAAACAAGGTTGACGAAACACAAATTTAAACAATACTTAAATTTAAACACAATTTCAAAAGTTGGCAAAATTTTTCCCGATTAAAAAAATTTGGCAAAAATTGAATCAAACAAATTAAATTCTAAAATGTACAAAAGGAGAAACTAAACCCTCTTTTTGCGTTGAAAATTTTAAAAATTGTAGAAATGTGGCTATAATTATGTAAATAATAATGTCACGGCACGGCAGCCTGCCTCGACGGAGGCTAGCCATCAGCGCAGTACAGGATTATAGTTCCCAAGTGTACGCGCAAGCACAGGTGCACTCTCAGTTAGCAGCTGTAACACAGGTATGTGACCAAGGACGGTTGCTAAAGATAATATAGTATTGAGTTAGATAACGTCTAATCAATGTAATTTTATAAGTTTTTTGTTTCTATGTAAACTATGTTTGGATTCAATAAATACTCTCTATTCCCTCACTCTCGTAATCCAATGGGACGCTAAACTGACGCGACTGGGAGAGAGATCGGGCGCAGGACCAACGGCTTTACGTGCTTTCCAACTTCCTGACCCCGGGCAGCTACTGAAAATTTCTTGACATAAAAACTCAATAACCGATTTTTTGGGCCGACCCGGGATTCAAAACCAGGAGCTGATGATCAGCAGTCGCACTACTACAACCACTAGACCAACGAGGTAGTCAATTATCAAATTATCAAATATTAGTCAAATTACGTAAATAATGATTTTCTTATTTACGCAAATACACGTTGAACAGGTTGAACATTGAGATATAATAAGTATTATTATTTTTAAGAAATGTGAGGCATTTTTACAATTTTGGAGATTAAAATTACTTAATTGATAGTAATACTTTTAAAATTTTGTAGCTTTTTTCAAAATTGAAGGATTTTTGCGTAAATTAGACAGAGCTTCTATGACTAGTGGCTACTGCAATCAACGTACAGCCCGCAACCAACATCTAATGAAAAAAGCTAGAGATACCAGGCGGTCCCATAATGAACTGGCCTGATATAGTTCAACGCGACATGTCGCTACATGTTGTGTTGCATTAAATAGTACGTTTATCGTGCACTTAATATAAGAAACATGCATCGACATGAAATGCTTAGTCTTAGTTTAACAGGCATTTGAATAAAGAGAGTCGCGTATTTTTTCAAAATGTCGAAAACTGAGTATCGAAGTGTCATAAAGTTTCTGTTTAAAGAAGGTTTATCCCCTGCCCAAATAAAAGAACGATTAGATGGCGTGTATAAGGAGTCTGCCTCCTCCTATAGCACAGTGAAAAATTGGGTGAAAGAGTTTCGCCTCGGGAGAGAAACCGTCGAAGACTTTGGCCACGACGGTCGACCTGTGGAAGAGCTCACTCCCGAAACGATTTCTCTTATCGAAGAGGAGGTTCTGAGTGACCGCAGTTTGAAGATTAGAGAAATTGCAGCAAGGCTTGGGCTCTCTAAGAGTACCGTTCATCGCGCGATCCATGAACATCTTCACAGGAAAAAAGTGAGTGCAAGATGGGTATCAAAACTTCTTTCAGCGGTACAGAGACAGGAAAGAGTGCGCTGCGCTTCGGAGTTTTTGGATCTTTGTGGCGAAAATCCAAAGACTGCGATCGAGCGGCCAGTGACTGGTGATGAAACTATGAGCTTGTCCACAAAGCAAGCGCGAGTCAATGGAATGGCGTTATAAGGGTGAAAAGCCCCCTAGAAAGGCAAAAGTGCAAATCGACTAAAAAACTGATGTGCACAATATTTTGGGATTTTCAAGGCATTTTGATGGTGGATTTTAAAGAACGTAATACAGTCGTGAACGGCGAATATTATGCTTCTTTAATATATAAATTACGAGACAAGATAAAGGAAAAACGAAGAGGCAAGCTGTCTAAAGGTGTCCTGTTGCTCCATGACAACGCCCCTGTTCATACCGCTGGTGTTTCGAAGGATGCAGTTCGTCAATGCGGGTTCACAGATGTTCAACATCCACCTTACAGTCCAGACATGGCCCCGTCCGACTATTATTTATTTCCAAATTTAAAGCGGGACTTAAGAGGAAGAAAATTTTCAAGCGATGAAGAGTTGCAGGCGGCCGTCTTCAGTCATTTTGAGGATAAAAAATGTGATTATTTTTATAAAGGTTTAGAGATGTTGATTCACAGATGTCAGAAGTGTGTTAGTATTCATGGTGATTATATTGAAAAATATAATTGGTTTCGTTTCATTTCCTTCATTGGTTCATAGTTAGGCCAATTCATTATGGGACCGCCTACGTACGTCATTGTAATTAAACCAGCTCTTTATACCCTCCACACCCAAACACAGCGGCGCAAGCACTGCAACTAAGTGGCTGATATAGGTAAAAAGATGGTACCTGCCAAAACATATCAATAGACTAAATCGAATTCTATCCGAAACTCTACCTCGTAAACTATCATAAAATTTACTTATAAATTGCTTTAAAAATGTTGACTGTTATAGATATATATTAATAAAGGTTAAGTACAAAATGTTAAAAGGCCAAGAGATTGCCGTAAATTTCATAATACATAAATCGATTTCGATATCTGCACCCCGATACACTCAAAATTTTGCAGTGTTAAGTGCTGATTACCACGTGCTCGGGAGAGAGGGGAAATATTTTAGGGAAACTCACATGAGGCCTTAATATGTGATGTCCGCTATTACGTACTAGGGTGCTGCCCCAGTAGGTATTAGCAGACATTACATATTAAGGGATTTGCCCTATTCCAAAACCCTCTATCTCTCTCTCTCTCTTAATAATAGAAGGTCGATGCCCATCAAAAGGACTTATATAGATTGCCGCTTTGTTCATTTTTATGAGGATATTAAACAGTTTTAAATTCATTAGGCTTGGGTTCGAATTTTTGAAGATATTAAGATTTTTATGACCGACCCATTTTTATCGTTCACGACCATACGCAAGCTAACGGGATTTGGGGAGAAAAGTATTGCGAATTTTACTTTAAAAATATTGTAAAACGAGTAAAAATTTAATACAGAAATTCCAATAAAAGTCATAAACTAGAATTTCTTTATCAAATCCTAATCTTTATTTTTTAATGTTATCTTAATGCAAAATTATTAAAGGTTCTAAAACAAGGTGTTCTTTAGAACATTTATTAATTTTTGCAGCGAACTTTGACTTGAAACATTTTTTGGGAAAAATTTAATTGAAAATGAAATTTAAAGTAAAGATAATATTAAACTTTATAAATAATTAGTTATTCCCGAGAACTTTTTTGACACTTGTAATATTTTGAGAATTCTACTTCAAACTAAGTCAAAAATTCAATTAGTTGACTAAATCAAATATTTTCGCACATAAATAGTTTCTGCAATACACCAACCTCTGTGTCACACCAGACGACGAAATGACTTCAAACTTCATATGAGTTCAATTTTGATAATTTTTACGCGGATCAGTAATGATGTTGCTAAGCCGTAGTCCAGCGATACGAAGCCACGGGAAACAGCTAGTATAATTATACATAACTAAACTTAAAACTGTACTGACAGGCCCTCTTCTTATACAAAGAAGGTATGGCACAGAGAAGAGTTTGTCATACTATGAATCCGAGAGTTGATCACTTTCCTACTATGTCTTAAATACTCTGAACTCAGATTCCTTACGTAGTATAAACTTTGATTGCAAATACCATGCTCCTTACACACTATGTCTTTTATTTTATTTATTTATACAATAATGTAATTTTTCCTTTCAGACTCATACCAACAATCATTGTTAGCAATATAGTTCATACCAACAATCGTTGTTAGCAAGATAGTTCTACCAATGTATCACTTGTATGGTTAGCCATAGTTGTATTTAAAAAATTAACAGTCAGCGCTAAAATAATAACATTACCTGAATTCGAAATAAAAACATTCCCACACGCGGTCAAGGAACACAAAAAAATTTTTTAATACTAGTTTTTTACTTTTACAATAGGTTTCTCCGTCTACGCAACCAAATCTAAGAAATACCTTTTGACGTTTCACATTAATCATTCCGCAATAACTTTGCCCAAGGGTACTCACACGATTTAAAATAACCTTTTACGTAAATCCGAAGAATTATGAAGTTATCTATATTTCATTACAACGTGTATAGTTTTTTATTACTTATTTAAATTTGAATTTTTCAAATAAAGCAAAATATTAAAAAAGAACCAGTATTAACTTATTTTTACTTGACGTCGTTTCAATGACATATCGCTATGTATATTACCGTAGTGTTTGGATGATTGAAACTCATTGTTATGCGAATAATCGGAAAAATATTCAAATAATCAGTAAAAATATTCTAATGATCGAATCATTATTTTCTTTAATGTATTATTTGTTTAATTTAATTTTTATTTTCAAAATTCCTTAAATTACATGAATCATCAATTAACCAAGTTTATTTTTTTTCACTTTGTCAAAGTAAATTTTTATAGGAAAAAAACTCATATACGAGGCCGGGCTAAAATAACCACTAAATAATTTCAATATCCCGCCATTTCGGTGCCAGTTACTTGACTCTACAGATTTTAGTACTTAATTTTTGAGGCGATATACGATTTTATAACAAAATGCCAGAAAATATACAAAATTTGACGTAATTACACAAAGTTCAAAAACTTTATTAAACTAAGTTTGTATAAAAAGGTTTTTTTTAATATTGAGGAATTTATGGATGATACTCGTAATAACCCCTGGGAAGATCTATGTATAATTTATGGATGGTACTCGTAATAACCCCTGGGTGATCGCTACCAAGCTTTTTCTAATTTGTTTTGTTTTGTAACACGCATGATTGTAAGCTCTTTTTTTTTTAAAAGTCCCGTTGGGTTTCTTTCTGGTTCTTCTCAGGACAGAGGTTTTTTTGCGAACCAGTGGCAAATGAAAAAAGTGACTTTCAATAAGTATTATTCATAATATATATTGAATAAAAAAGTTTCTGTTTCTGTTTCGAGAGCTTACTGTGCGTAATGTTGTAATTTTGTGTTTGTATGATATGTATAATTAATATAAACAATGACATCCCTACTAGTTCTACTGGAGGTGATTAAATAAATTTATTTTTAATCTAGTTTTAATCTAAAATTTTTATAACTGTGCCTCTACAAATAAGCAGTAACAATAAATACGAAGAAACTGATAAATCTTGGGTTATAAATTATCAGTTTTTAATTTATTCTGGTATTATTCAAACCAAACTGTAAACGATTACTAACTTTAAATAATCGATATCGATTTTTTAAGAATATTGTTCGTTCCCATATTTTGGTTGGCATGCTTGGTACAATAAGTCTGACAGCTGTCAAAATGTATTTCTTATATTTGGTTTACTATAATATTCTTTTACGGTTGGCGCCATTTTCCAAAAATGTTTTTTGCGAGTTTAGTTGTTCGTTACACGAAATGAGTAGTTTCGACGATATTTTATTTGAATTAACACCACCGGAACTCACAATAATTGCACAAAATGCTTCGGGGAACATTTTACCGGAAAAGTCAAAAGGTCGCTACATATCTACATACGACGAATTTATTGCTTGGAGAGAAGAAAAAAAGCAAATAGTTTTTCAGAAAATGTTATGTTGGCATACTTCTCCGATCTCTCAGCAAAATTAAAACCTTTTACGTTATGGTCGAGGTTTTCGATGATAAAAAATATGTTGAATATAAGGAACAACTTCGGAAATATAAATAATTACCCAAAACTAACGTCGTCGTCGAATGAAGTGGAAACGTTTTTGAATGAAGCTCCCGATGATCGTTATTTAGCCACAAAGGTAATTTATTATAAATACTTATATTTTACTTTATGATTTTTTTTAGATATGATTAGGATATAGAACAACGAGTAAATGCAGGGAATAGTGTGAATGGGGCACTACACTCTATTGTGAAGAACCAGAATGTATCATAAAAGGCACGTATGGTAATTCATAATGCTGTGTTAGTCCCTACTTTAATGTATGGTAGTGAAAGCTGGGTGTGGCAGAAGAAGCACAAAAGTAGAATAAATGCTGTAGAAATGCGGTCTTTAAGGAGTATGCTAGGGTTGAATCTGAATGACAGGGTGAGAAATCGCGTGATAAAAGATAAATGTGGTATGAAAAATGATGTTGTGACCAGGATTAAGAAAGGAATGCTTCGGTGGTTTGGTCTCGTAGAAAGAATGAATGAGGAAAGAGTGACAAACCAAATTTATATGGCAGATGTGATCGGAAGAGTCGGAAAGGGACGCCCTAGAAAAAAGTTCATCGATCAAATTGGCGATATTTTGAAAATGGGCCACGTTAAAAGTACCCTTAACCGACGAGCATGTATGCGTAGAAATATGGATATAAAGGAGGCGAAAGAGGTATGTCAGGATCGTGTCAAATGGAAGCCCGTAGTCTCTGCCTACCCCTCTGGGTGACAGGCGTGAGTGTTTATGTATATGTATTTTTCTTTAGTATTCAGTTTACGAAGTCGCAAAATACAGTCAATATATTATTTAAAAAAATATTAACCAAATCCCGTTTTTTTTTTGTAGGTTGTGCTGATTTTTGGCGTTGTTGGAGCTTGCCGCAGAGAGGAGTTAGCCAATATTATTTTTTTAAAGATATTGAATTCCATGGAAAAATGCTACTAATCAAGAGCAAAATCGCATTACTGTTCCACAATGTGCTCTCGCTTCAAGTGTTTCTCCTTTGCTCCCCCTTTCTCATTTCACATTCAGAAATTACTTGTAAACACAAGTCATTTCTCAAAGCGAACTGTAAGGATTAAGTTGGCCATTGGTCTAGTGTGCTTAATGTATGTATAATCATCCACTTATTAATTTCATCGAATCTATGAACGTTCACTGTTAAATATAGGTCTCCCTTATAGATAGATGGCCTCATATAAGGGGAGTTCTCCGTAGTTGCCACGATTGACAAGTGGGTTGGCGAGTTCTTACCAGTAAGATGCTGCTACCAATTCCTATTTCAGTTTCCTTCTGTCGCCTCTTAAAACACCAACGGGATGTATTTGGGTTGTAGATCCCTACACCGCCACCACACGGTATTACGCACACAACTACATAGTTATATATTCTTTATTCTTTCTTTATTCTTTATTGTACACACAATAAGTTGGTAACAATTATTAAATATTTAAATAAATGTACAAAGGCGAGCTTAACCCTAATAAGAGTTCTCTTCCAGCAAACCTATTGGGAGAGAGAAATAGTTTTATATATAAAGCAAGTAGGTAGCAGCGTGCGTACTTAATAATTAACATAACGCTACTTAATAGAAATTGGCTATAAGTTACAGTTAACAATTAACATATAAGTATAATTTATTTTCTTATTTCTTTTATTCTTATTTCTATTAATTTACATACATATATACCAATAAAGACAATAAATATATACATATATACACATATACACAACATATATATATACATATATATATACATACATATACATACATAGACACATACATATATATACAATTACACATATAACTACATAAAATATGTAAATATTTATAATTCTAAGTTGACAGATATTTCTTTACTCTGCTCCGAAATATATCAAGAGAAGAGCTAGCACGTATGTCATGTGGAAGTGAGTTCCATAGCTTGACCGCCCTTACAGTAAAGGATCCACCACATCGGCTTGTGAAATGAGAAGGAGTTTTGAGAAGTAGTTGTTTAGTGGTCCGGCACTGAGTTTCACGAGGTACAAGATACTCAAAACGCTCACGGAGATATGGAGGTGCAAGAGGATTAAAGAGTAGAAAGTATAGAAATGATAACACATGTAAGTCTCGACGTCTACGGATAGGAAGCCATTTTAATTGAGCCCTGTACTCTGAAACATGATCGAACTTACGAAGACCGAAAATAAAACGTATACACAAATTTTGAACACGTTCCAGTTTGTTCAACAGCTCCTCTGAAGCATCCAAAAAACTAACATCAGCGTAGTCAATGAGAGGAAGAAGAAGTGCTTGAGCTAAGGTTATCTTAGTTTTTAACGGTAAAAACATCTGGAGACGCTTGAGAGATTGAAAAGAGTAGTTCACTTTTCTGCTAATCATATTAATGTGAGCGACCCAAGACAAATTATTATCAAAAATAACACCTAAGTTCTTAGCGGTCTCTGTATATGGAATTTGAATATTATCATACGTAACTGCAGGGATCTTCGAATGATCTAACAAATTAAGCATATATGTATGAGCTGCCTATAATCATTACTTGGGATTTAGCAGGGTTAACACGAAGACCAAACGATTTTGCCCAACTGCTTATGCTATTTAAGTCAGCATTCAGCCTATTAATAGTCTCATCTATATCTTGGACTTTGAAATGACGGTATAATTGCAAGTCATCAGCATAGAGATGATAATGAGAGGAGAGAACAGTAGTGAGAGCATTGATAAAAATAGAGAAGAGAAGTGGGGAAAGAACACCACCCTGAGGAACACCCGCCGTAAGATCACACCACTCGGAGAAATCCTCCTCATGGCGGACACACTGCGAGCGACCCCTAAGGTAAGAATTAAATCAAGAGATTACTGATGGTGAAATGTTTAAGGACGCAAGAATACCAAGAAGTATGTCATAATCAACGGAATTAAATGCACTGCTAAAATCCAATAATGTTAAAACAGTGAGAAGTCTTTTGTCCATGGCCCAGCGAATATCATCAGACACTTTAATCAGAGCGCTGACTGTGCTATGGCCTGGACGAAAACCAGATTGAAAAGGACTCAGCAGGCTGTGAACAGTTAGGAATTGAGATAGTTGCCTCTGAACTATATTTTCTAGTACTTTAGATAAGATCGGAAGAATGGAAATGGGGCGGAATTGGGATAAAGATGTAGGATTAGAAGTTTTTGGAAGGGGAATGACGAATGCTTTTTTCCAGCAAGTCGGAAAGGAGCTCGTCTCAAGCGAAGAAGAGATAATGTGAGTGATAATAGGGACAAGTTCATTAGTGATAGGTTTAATCATTTGCGTACAAAGATTGTCATAGCCAATAGCTTTAGTGGAAATGGCTAAAAGGCATTTTTTTATGTCACCATCAGTAACTTTACTGAAATTAAAAGGAGAACACAGCGGTTTAGGAATATTGGAGAGAAGATTAAGTGTAGTAGACTTAATAGAGTCATCAATAGAAATCGGAGGCTCAGAAAAGTGCCGGTTGAGTGCAGTCAAATCAAACGAGATATTAGAATCAATATATGATTTGCCAATACCCAGGGTTCTAAAAAATTTCCACATCTGATATATTAGTATTTTATATATATTAGTATTTTTCTTCTTACATCGTGTTGCAGGCCTCGAATATGTAGACAATTAAACAACTTCTAGCTTTGTACTCCCAACAACTACCGGCATAGGTGTCACACGGACGTTACATGTTCATTTTATGACCGATCCATTAGGATACACTATCGAAGTCATTGAGCATAGAGCTAAGGTCATCCAGCGGTACTACCATAATGACTGTAATATCGTCGGTAAATTGAAGGTGTACTCGCCATTAATGTTTATTCAGTACCTTGAAAAGATATTCCAATGTAGCAGTGAAGAATTTCGGGGATACAACGTCACCTTGTTTTACACCTCTATGCAGTTAGATAGGTTTCTTACTCTGGTTCTGTACTCGGATAATAGTCGTAGCGCTACTGTACAAATACTTTAGCATTTCGATATATCAAAATTCAATTTGATACCGCTGCAGGGACTGTGGCACCGCCCAAATTTCGTCGGAATCACCTATCCTGTGATTCCGACGAAACTCAAACTCGACTCTTTTGTCAAATATACAATTTTCCGAAAGGTATTTGGTTTATTAAAGCATAAGGAAATCAGCTAGTTCCGGAGCCTGGAAGTCGACAAGCCTACATGCGAAGTAAAAAGTAAGTCCACCTTTTAAGTAAGAAGTAAGTTCGCGTTTATTTGTAAACAAAAAAAAACTAAAATATAGCAATAAAAATGTACTGAAGTTCCGAACAAGTGATAATTTTCCCTGTTAAAAAATTATGATTCCCGCAAATATACAATTGGCGAATTTACTAACACAAAATTTAAATTCTGTAGTTTTATCCTTCGCAACAATATTTATTATCACTTATTGTTGCACCTTGTCCATAAATAAACCAGCATTGTGTACCAGTTTTACGTCTATTACATAGCATAGGCAGAATCAAAACATGTCGTCATCACAAAGCACCAGTCACGTGCGAAATATACAACCAAAATTTTGCACTTTGGTTGCTCTAACATCTTGTTGTGAATTTCAAACAGGTATAGGTACTGAGCTAGAATGAAATTTTATCTCTCAATGATTACCCACATTTGGCACACTTGCTTAGTGCCACGCTTCTTAATTCAATATAAAATTTTCATTTATACGACGTATGAGATAAAGATATATGATGATGATATATCACGCATAGAACAGTTTCGCTAGATTTAGAGTATTGTTAATATTATGATAGTTATCTCGGCGCAAGCCAAGAAATAAAATAATAATTCGCAATAATTCAGTTTCTTTTAATGTAGCAGTTATCATCAAATCATCATGTGCAAAAAGTATACCTTTGAGATACTAAAAAAAAAGTTCTCTTTCTCTTCACTAAAATGTAATGCGAAGGTAAAAAAAGTTAAAGTCGTAGATATCATACGTAACTTTATTTATGTTTTGAGTATTTAGGTAATTTACTATATTTATATTCTTTAATCACATTATTTTTGGCACATAACAGATTTTAAATTATCAGTTATTTGGGACATAACAAGTATTAGTGAAAATAATATATAAATATATCTGGTTTGCACTTGACTTTAATACGGAAAAATATTAACAATAAGTTTTAATCAGACTTAAATTTTAAACAATTGTAAAATGGACGTTAGTCTTGTACTATAAACGGTTTTAATTCTTGAAATTGGTTGAACTTTAATTGAGTTATTTCTACAAAACCTGTCATACAATATGGAAGGTTCAGGGTACTCTTGAGGAAGCTGCTTACGTTTTGGTACTATTGTGAATAGCGGAGTTTGAAGTACACTTTATCAGTAAACTTATACAAAAATGCTCTGACGTCATTCACAGTGGGGTCACCCTTCCTTTTATCTGGTCGAATATACTGAAAATTCATGTTGAAGTGCTCATTATTCTTGAAAAAATCAAAAGGAACTACTCTAATCTAGACACGCGGTGTGTAATATTACACGAACCATTTGGAGCCACTTTTGACCCCTCATAACTCAAAAACTATTTCACATAAACGTTTCAAATTTGGCACATACATTTAGACTTGCATTTCGTAAACATTTAGAGGAAACGATATTTTATGTTGTTATGAATAAATTTTAGGGCTGACCATTGAACTTGGCATCCATTTAGATCTCACTTCTTTTGTCGTTGAAGTCAACAACCAAGGCATATATATCATAATATTGAACTTGGCTCTCATTTCACATGTATGTTTTTGATGGGATATCATAGTTTTGTTTAGGCCACGCTTGACGCATTGTAGAAATATAATCTTGAGGTGTATGAATAGGCGGCTTTATATATCGTTCTATAGTAGAGTGGAAAATATCAAAATCCATCGTAGTGTGTCGCTTTTCTAATATGATTTGTTCCACTTCTACCTTAAGCATGATTGCTTCATGCACTTGCCAAAACCTTATTTTTGTGTTGGTAGTTACACCCAACACCAATTATTGTAATGTGTTTATAGTTATTGCAAACAGCTTCAAGGTAATCAATTACACAGTTTGTAAATTCTTTATACGCAACTCCTCCATCTGCTTTATGCAGAAAGTAAATAGCGACATCTTCAGTATGCAAGTCATAAATCGTAAAATTCTCAGTTCTCCTGCAAGCAATTTTGGTGCTTAAGGAACACTTTGCACGTCAACAGATATTACTAGTTGAAATGAGTTACCATTAAAGTTTTCTTTTACCTTGTTTTTAGCAGAACGTGGTTCATCTTTTGTTTTAATATATGTCTCATAATTCTCTTGCGAAATATGTTTTAACTGTAAACTAGTGCAGACATCGCCTTTGATCCTTTCTTGGTTTGTGAATCAAAATTTTCTCTTTACTAAGTACACTTACGAAGGTATTTCGTGAAACTGGTTTTTTGTTTTGTTCAATGCAAATTTTTTTTAAATTTCTTAATGCGCTTTGACAATGCCTTGCAATAGTGACTAGGTACTTTCGGGAGTAAATTGAGCCATTCGGACACCGTTTCTCGTACAATTTTGGTGGTATCCAAGACTACGATTATGTCCAATTAAAGTAGGGGATATTTTGTCATCTGCCATGACTGGTATTGCTGATGAATCTTTAACTCAGCAAAAGAAATAGCACGTTTGAGATGCACACTTTTCTTTGTGTTTTTGGGAATAAAGCTTAGGTACGAAAACATCAAAAGCAGTTTCTTTCCTGACAGTATCTTTTACTGTATAATTTTTTAGCTTTTCAAGTAATTATTTAGCTTTCCTAGATGTGTTAGTAATTCAGAATTCTGATAACTCCTTGAGCCACACTGTGTATAGAAAAACGACTCATACAAATAGATATTAAAACGGTGATTCTCACCACCATCCTTCACAGTTAGCTACCATGGGTAAATCTTTGTTTCAGAGAGCACGAGGGATATCTGACAGTAAATACCTGGCTGCTCAGCTCCAACAGGTCAAGCAAGTTTTGCATGACAACAAGCTTCGGGTCCCGCGCATAGGTCACAGTAAACGAGTGAAGTCAGCCACAATCGAGCGTGTACCTGCTGTACTGCCATATGTCAGAGGAGTCACTGATAAGATTGGCTACATCTTGAAGCGCGCTTCCATTCACTTCAAGCCACTTGAAGAAGATTGGTCAGTTTTTACCATCAGTCAAGTGTAATGTCCCTCTGCAAGATGCAAGAGTGTACAAGATCGATTGTGAATGTAGTCTCTCCTACATAGGACAAACTAGAAGATCAATTTAAACTCGCATTAAAGAACATATTTCAGATGTGAAGAATCAACGCTCCGGGAACTCTGCAGTCTGTGAGCATGTACAGGATCACCCACGTCACTTCATCTGATTGATAAGACCTCAAGTCTCAAATCCTCGCTAAAGAACACTGATTCCTTCAAAAGATAATTCGCGAGGCTATTGAAAGCAAAAACATCCTAATTTCAATAGAGAAGATAGCTGGGTGCTACCATCTGCTTGGGATCCTATAATTAATAAAAATAAATGCCAACCCAAGCATACGATTGCAAGACTTCAAGATACTATAAGCTCATCTGCGTAGATCGAATCTAACTGCTAACTTTGACATCGAGAGGTAAAACATCTCAGACTACCCTCACGACCATACGTAGATTGAGCACTTACGCACTTACGCACTTATATCCATATATCAGTTTCCATTGTTCACATTGTTTTTCAATTAAGTTATTATAAATAACTAAATACAGTAATCTAGTAAATTTATTTGTTTCCTGTTAACAACTCCAGTAGGTACGCGTATGATGCTTGTGCCAGGACTGGTTCACCATGGCAATCAAAAATTGGATTCAAACCCGCAAACATTCGACATTTGTGATGTTTATTAGGCATAAGATTATCATTGCGACCAACTCTTAATTGATAATTCCGTCATAGTTTTGCCTAAAAATGCCAAATATCATATAAATCTTAGCCTTACCGCATTAAGTTTCAAAATTGTGACATTACAAATCTCCTAATCCTGCCAACGCAGCAGTTGAAGCATTCTTAGATGGGCCTTTATCCTACAGTAAATTTAGCAACGCTGATAACAAAATGTCACATGTGCGAATATAATAGTTAATAAAAAATGCAGAAATCTGAAAATGTCAATATTTTTACTACAAATTTTCAAGCAAATAAGCCGCCGTCAATCACCAAAGGTGTATTCTCCTTACACCCAAATAAAATAAATATTACTACACCAGCGTCAAATAACAGCTTAATGCTGTTGTGTTTAGTATAGTGAGTGTGAACCGGAGACCCTTTTTTACTGGAAAAGAGGCGTTTCATCTTAGTCCTCAGGCTGACAACGCATCTGCATTTTGATTCGCTAACGAGGATAGATGTAAATGTCTATGAACCACAGCAACCACTTACCCTCAGGTGGACTGTTTTCTCGCTTGTCACCCTTTTCCTATAAAAAAATTCATAACGCTGTGTAGTGTCTGCGATGCGAGAATTCACCATCCAATAACATCCCGTGGATCTTGTAAGGGAAGTAGCATCATCATAAAACCAACTCAAAATAATAAGCAGCTGTGGTTACTAACCCGCATGGCAAGCTTGGTAACTATGTTCAGCGGTGGACATTTGATAGGCTGTAATTATGAATAACATTAACTTAATTGCTTTCGTTACAAGGTAATAAAGGCGATAAGTATGTAAAATTAATGTCATTTATTATACCACTAGCTGAGAGAACTTGTTACCGCAGAAATTACTATCAGAATGTCAACAGGCGAATATAAGAACTTTACGAAATTGCCTCAGCTAGGAAGAAGCCATTTAAGTCGCTCTGTTTTCCCCCTTTATAAGATATGGACCTCCATTTACACAGTGTTATTCACGTTTTAAAAAGTGCTCAAGTGTAACGTAGTTTTTAAATTTAAATTAATAAATATACATACTACGGAAATGAGATGAAATATATGACAAATATGTGATTTTCAGTAACCGTTACCGTTACCATTACAACCTATTAAAGTCCACTGCTGAACACAGGCCTCCCCCGTAAGTTGCCTCCTATGAGGGATATTGGCTATAGTTGCCATGCTTGACAATGGAGTTGGCAATCACTGTTTTTTATTTCTAGTCGTTATCAGAAAGACGCTACTGCTCATCTCCTGGCACGTTTACGTCTGTCGCCTCTTACGACACCCATGGAATGATATGCGGTAGTGGATATTCTTACACTATAACTTCACGGTAAGATATTCAATAGCTTGTTTAATTAATTTTATTTAAAATCGATGCAACTACGAATTACATTGCGGTGTCACGACAACCCGTTAGTCGAATTTACTGTCGTAGGTTAACCCGTCGCCGTTTCTGAAAGTATAATGGCAGTCCCGAATTAAACTAAAGTTTTAATTAGTTGCAATAGTGAATTGGAAAAGTGCGAGAAGGATTCGGGATTAAGCTGCCACTAAATTTGAATTTCAAATTTTTCATTCGACCTTTTAAAAACTGCTATTTAACATTTAAATGTTTAAATTTAAAAGTTTAAAGATATTTCACTGTTTCTGAAAAAGTATTCTTTGGCTTATTTTTATTAAACTTGCGACAAGCCCCGACTTCGCTTGGGTAAGATTTATTAATGTGGCGTTATTTGGATTTTATAAAATCATCAAATCATATATTTCATCGAATTTAATGATTTCTCAAAAATATCTCCTTTTTATTCAGAATAAGTATAGACCAGATCATTTCTGGCATTACTCTTTATAAGGTTATCACATTTCATTACAATTGACATTGAAACAGATAGGCATACAATTTTTTTACAAATAGCTATTTATGTTTTAATGGAATGCAAATAACCCCCTGAACTTGATAAAAAAAATAAGAAAGTGGCAGTTATTTCGATATTACTGACATAGAGACATTACAATTATATTAACACGATCTGTGTATAGAATTTTTACTAACAAAAAAGTGATGTGTGACAATATGAAATAAACTTATGTATGCAAAATTAAAACAAATTTTACTGTCTCTAAAACTTACTGTGCAATCATATTCCGCTAGTTATATATTACCTGAAATCAAAAAAGAGATAAAAATTATTGTCGTTTACTTTGAAATCAAGAGAAACATAATAATAAATGTCCAAGTAATCCAGAGCGATTACGTCATTATTTAATAAAACCAGGCGTTATTTTTCTGAAATCCATTATACTAAAGATATTAATGATTAATTAGCTAAGATTCGAGTACAAAAATAAAACCGTATATTTTACCTAGTTTGAAAAGCCACGCCCTTTCCCTATTGCGCGCACTGTCCTCGTCACCAAAAATTTCATCACCACTACTACTAATACCACTACACTAGGAAAGGAAAGACACACCACCGCCAATAATATATCTCTCTATACGAGCCATCCTCAGGTGAAATAGGTTCTGCGGTAACTGGCCGTTCAGTTTCTTAGTCTACTATCTCTTACTAGATTTTAGTTAAATAATTGTTAACATCTTTAACATAATGTAATTGTCAATTCAGCAGTATATTGCATCTAATTGACATCTTATTACGAGGTAGAGCCACGGTACAGCTATATTGCAGTTGTAGTAGGAATGGGTCGGCAGTCGATCGGGGTAGGACTACACTCTCACACAATACCAGCGTAATGCTGCTGTGTTTCATATGGTGAGTGTAGAGAACCGGTGACCCTTTTTACTGGAATCGAGGCGTCCCGCCTTAGTCCTCAGGGGTGACAACGCATATGTATTTTGATCCTTAGTTGAAGAAAAATGTTAATGTCTATGGGTCACAGCATTCACTTACCATAAGGTGGACTGTGTGTCTGTTTATTACTCAATTCTATAAAAAAAATATGTGTCCAATAGATAGTAAGTGGCTACCGTAGCCCATGAAAACTTGCTTTCAACTTTAAGCAAACTAAAATCAGAAAGGGCTAAAACCTTTGAATCATACTGATTTTAATACCCTTCAGACAAAAAATATAGGGGGATAAGTCGCTCGCGTCCGTAGGCTTTGACCACCTTATTCTAGGTCCACCCTACACGTGTCCCCCGGGTGGTGCTAAATGAGCGACAAGCCGATAGCACAGACTCGGCTCCTCGCCGTCATTGAAGCAACCATATCATTCGGAAGTTGAGGTCTCCAAAATGGCCGTTTTGTAGGCGTCCACAGCTTCTTCAGGTGATGAAAATCTCTGTCCACTCAATTTATTCTTTATTTTAGGGAAAGTATAGCAATCATTAGGGCTTAGGTGGGGGCTGTACGGCGGATGGTCTAATAATTCTATGTTTTCTTGCTCTAAAAATCTTTTGTTCTGTGTGCGGTGTGAGAACTCGCATTGTCGTGATGGAGGATGATGCGGCGGTTGCAGTTCTCTTTACGGAGTTCAAAAACGACCTGTGGAAAATAAATGCTAGCATACCATTCTGCATTAACCGTTCCTTGTCTCTCAAGAGGAATAGTCGTAATATGGCCGGTTTTGGAGACAAACGTGGCCACCATTTTTTTGCAACACTCCGTAAACGAACAATTTTTGTTGGTTTCAACAACTCATTTTCGAACACCCAAACTCGCGACTGGTTTTTTTGTTTCGGGTTCGTACGCATATATCCAGGATTCGCCATCTGATACGGTGTTGTATACAGCATTTGAGGATCCTGCGTGGAATCTTTCGAGAGTTCTGACACATCAAGTAACGCGAGCCGCTTTTTGCTCTTCACAGAGCAAATGCGGTATCCATCGGGAAAACAACTTTTTACAACTAATTGTTCATGCAAGATTATTTGTATTTGACTCATGCCAATGTCTAAAGTTGCCTGAATTTCGCGGTTTGTCACATGTCGATCTTCCTCAATCAGCTTACGCACAGCATCAAGGTTTTCTTGGGTGACTGCAGTTTTTGGACGACCTTGACAGGGATCACCACTGAGCTTGACACGTCCACGTTGAAATTCAGTAAACCAGCGATAAATGTTGTTTCGGATGGGGCTTCAACACCAAATGCAGAAATCATCCTTTCAACACACTTTTTTGTGTTAAACCACTTTGAAAGTCATAATAAATCATCGCTCTTGAATTTTCTCGAGTCAATTTCATTTTCTCAACGACTAAAAAAGTTTAACAAAACCTTGTGACAAGACCGAGAATTTTTTTTAAATAAATAAATGGTATTCGATTTTTAAAACCAAGGAGTTTCCAATTAAAAAGATTTTAATATGACAGGAACAGTGGAAATATTCCATTACATACTTTTAGTGCAGCCAACCCTCCACTCAGAAGTGAGAAGAGGCCTGTGTCTAGGAGTGGGACTTATATAGTCGGTAACTTTTCTAACTTTAGTGTCATAATAAGCATCTATAAGCTATGCTATAATAATTTTATAGATTATGATGTATAGATAGTGTTATACCAATGTTTTCTTTACGCTATGTATTATACACACAGTGTAATACTTCCACACCGGGAAGCAGTATCAAAGGTGCGAATCGTATGTCCTCTGCGGTGATCACGATTCGCCTACCAAGAGTGACGATTAAGGCAAACTTTTAAAAAGGGGTTTTTTTAATAAAAGAAAAGTAAAAAACGAACGGATTAGTAAGATGAAGTGGCAATGGGCCGGCCATATAGCTCGAAGAACCAACAACCGTTGGGGAAAAAAGGTTATCGAGTGACAGCCTCGTACCGCTAGGTAAAGTGTAGGGTGACCCCCAACTAGATGGAGTGACGACCTGGTAAGACATGCAGGAAGTCGATGGATGCAGGTGGCTCAGGACCGTGCTTTGTAGCGTTACTTGGGGAGGCCTATGTTCAGCAGTGGACTTGTGAAGGGCTGTAATGATGATGATGAAAAAAAGAACTTACAGTTCATTTGATGGTTATTAGGCTATTGCAGTCCATGGTCACAAGTAGCCAAATTCAAAAAAGAGGACCAAAAACACGTTATCAGATGTACCCGCTAAGGACAATGATGGTGTGCCTCGCAGCCTGTAATTATATTGGCTCTATATACCCCTCAGATCGGCACACATATAAAGGTGCACAAATATACCAATATGTAAAACACCTTTTTATCTATTTACCTTTTTTACCTACCCAATCGGACACCTAGGTGTCGTTTATAAGTCCTAGCACATAAGAATAAAGAACAATAAATAGTACATTTTAATGGACCTAATCCATTAAAAATAACCCTTTCTTTAAATTTAGCTTTGGTATTCTCTCAGAGACTTCTCACAGACTTTTACGTATTATACGAATTATAATATTTAGTACCTATCTAAAAAAAATAGCCCGCGACTGACGGCAGCGGACACCGAGGGCGTTTTAAGCCGAACAGTTTATAAAAGGATACATGAATTAATAAAATTATTATATTTACAGTGTCCAAGTTCAATACACAATTTAAAATGTGAACAGCTTTTAAAAACGCAAGCTTAAACAAATTTAACTTTCAAAAAATTGTGTAAATTGATTCAATATAATATTTTCTATATATAATTTCCACAAAATAGCCTTTAAAGTTAGTGCCTTTACTGACTCACTGACTGACCGATCATCAAAACTCTAAGGCACTTATAGCAGATATAGAAGCTTCAAACTTAGAAACTAATTATTGTTTAGTGTATAAATCAAGGAAAAACTAAAATATTTTTCAATTTCGGTCCACTTTTATATACACACTAACTACATAAATAACTTTGTAGTCCTATATAAATATATAGGATTACGAAGTTACATTTTCAGTTAATGAATCAGAGTACCTGTCTACGTATAATATAATGGAATAAAAGGAAAACATAACTTGTAAACAAAAACCAAGTCTCGCAACTCATTTCTTCTATCGTAAAAATTTGTGAGATCCATGAAATACCAAGTCGGTTAATTTATTCAGTCCCTACTTCAGGGTCCTTCCGTCTTAAGTTATTATGTAATTAGCTAATATAACAATATCTTGTTGTTACCATATCAATATTTAAAATCTTTTATGTTTTAAATAAATAGATTGACTTGGGATGGCCCAAGTCGATCTAGAAGAACTGAGTTGCGAGACTTGGTTTTTGTTTACAAATTATGTTTTTGATGGCATTTCTTCAAGTCTTAATAAGTAGGTACGTTTAAATATTCATCTTCTATCTTTCTTCCACTTAAGGATTAAATATTTCCTTAAATTTGAATATGATAGATCGATTTTACCGTGTCTGAAAAATCAGTAAATAAAAGTATTAACTAATAATACAAAACAAAGCTACATTTAAGATTAGCAAATAAACATTACACAAACATCTGCGCTTTATTCTATCATAACCATCTGTGTTTCAACTTTTAAATTAACTCAAAACCATCTGCGACAGGAGAATATTAATATTAAATAAAATTTCACTTTTGTTATTTTTATAGGAGAGGGGGAAAACGAGCATACGGCTCATCTGATGGTAAGTGATTGCCGTAGCCCAAGAACAATTACAACACCAAGGGAATTGCAGATGCGTTCCCGGCCTTTTAAAAGGAGTAGGCTTTCTTCTTGATGGTCCCTAAGTCGTATCAGTCCAGAAAATTCTCTGGTGGTAGTCAATTCCACAAGTAAGTTGGGTGAGGAGGAAAACTTATTTTAAATCACACAGTGGTGGACCGCCACTCATCCATATGTTTGCTATCGCGAGTTTTGTCGCGATGTGCGATGGTGAAATTGTGCGGCTGGAATTAGTCCGAACAATTCCTCAGAGCACTCCCCGTAGTGTAGCACCACACCGGAGGTTACCACCACATCAGCGAAATAAAATTATGAATTAAAAAAAATTAAATAAATTATTGAATATCTTTGTTCTTTAATAAAATAATTTTGTGATGTCGCTTTTGGGTTTAACTAACTTAATAATTCTTTATTATCATTCACCGTGTACATTTAATTTACATTAATACTGTAACTAAAGGATGCATAAATCAATTTCCATACCGTGGGTGTCGAAAAAGGTGACTGGTTGCCAAAAGTATCGCATGTTTTCCGGCAGATGGCCGTATACGCATACGTCAGGCATAACAAAAGCAGTGAATCTACCTGCTAAACTATGTTCGGGTTATTAATTATAATTATGACGTAATTGTATCCAGTAATTAAATGTTAATGAACATCATCAAGATCAAAACTTTGTAAAAAATACTGAGTAAGCGTGGTTTAGAAACCTGGAAAGTGCAGAACGACGTCCGCGCATCTAGCTAATATAATATAATATAATATAATATACATGCGATCCGTCTCGGCTTAGCACTCTCGACAACAATCTTAACCATTCTGAAATCAACTTAATAGAAGAAGAATACTTTAGAAGTTTATATGTCTTTAGAAGTAGAATTATATGTAAATACTAGCTGTGCCGGCGACTTTGTTCACATAGAATCACAAATTTTTTTGAAGTTTTATTTCTTGTGACTGTTGATTATACTTTATAAACTACATCACTGTTTCAACTCAAACAATAATATTATTGATAATTTTAGTATACGGAGTAATTTCATCACTAAAACAATTAAGTCCATTGAAAATTTCAATAAGGAGTATGTCATGTCCGTTCAATATTGTATTTAAATGAAATTATGAAACTAAGCAACGTAGATATGCCATGATGCTATGATGATATATATAGTATAAAAAGAAACTAAAAATGGGTTAATTATTACTCTAATTGATAAACAAATAAGAAGGGAATGAAAGTTCGTTTGTTATATAGTAGCGGCGTAAATGAATCCATCACTCCTCTACGTGCACCATCACACCTCCTGACAGTATAGTAAGAGGTTACTACGGGAAAGGCCAGAAAATGTAACGGCTTTCGATATATGGCGCTATAAACAAATTAGTTACATCAGAGCCAGACATAAATACCCAGACTGGTTATTCGTACTCAGGCAGGGTAGTTGTACTTACACTTGCTAGCAACGTCAAAGATGCAAGATGTATTGCGATCGTCAATTTGTTTGCAAACCATGAGAATTTTAATAAATTACTCCTGAAGTGGGAGAAGTCTATGTCTTGCAGAAGACTTTTAGGGGCTAATGATGAAGGATGGATGAAGAATTGATAATTTTTGGGTCATAAAGTAAGGCGATAAAACTCAGAGACCTTTCAAAATTTAGAGTAATGCGACCGTCTCTGACACACAGTTCGGATTCACTCTTGCAAGTCGCTTTTTTAATTTTCATTGCAAAGTTGTAGGTGTTACGTTTTAAGCGAATTCGTAGGATAAAACTCCTCCTCATCTACATCATAACCGATGTTAATATCTGTGTCTAGCACATTTTTTAAGCAAAACTAATTTGAGCAGTTTACTGTTGTAAAGATTTGGAGTCAAGCGAAGAAGCAGCGAAACAAACTAAATTTCTATTACAGCCTATAGAAGTCTACTGCTGAACATAGGCCTCCTTCATATATTTCCTAACAGTGGGAAGATTCTTATAAAATAAGCTGCACAATTTATAAAAAAATTCTAAAACTGTAGTAAAAAATGTATTATTAGTAATGCGATAAATTCTGCCTATTCCAAAAATCAAACCCTCTCAGTATAATGAAGATGAACATAGGTTGCCACGCTTCACGCGGCAAGCGAGTTCGCAGCCGCAGTTTCTAATTTTAGTCGTTATTATGAAGACGCTGCAACCAATCTCCTGGTTTGTTTGGTTTAATGGGATGCTATTATAGTATAGTGGATATTCTCACAACGCCACACACAGGTAAAAATTTGTACAAATTAAATCTTCGATTTGATTAATATTTTAGCTATAAGTCACAATGTTTTTACGATTAATAAATTTGAAAAAAAAAAAACACAGTAAAATTTACATTGCTGTATGAGCTATTCTGCCTAATTATTTGTGGAAAACCAAAGAGCGTAGAATAACCACTAAGTTTTATGTGTGATAATAGCATTCCTTATATGTATAACTTGTGTAAAGCAAAATTAAATCGACAAAAGTTCTCGAACATGGAAAGATATTTTAGACTTTGATATTTTTAACTTAACCATTTGCCGGGTCCACACCTCACGATCCAACGCGCCACAACTGCTTGCTCCACAGGCACGGTTGGTGTGGACTGTGGTCGTGCCTCGCGCAATCCAATCCGCTAACTTCGAGTATGCACTCGTTGCCGCGAGCGATCCATTCGTTGTCAGTTTTGCGATGGGCCAGAGGGGCCTTCCGGCACTTGTCGTGCGCGGTGCTGACGTTTACGTGGATCACGCGTAATGATAATCCCCTTATAAGGAGTATAAATGCTTATAGGACCCTAATAGTACCAATTACATAAATAAAAGTGTGAGAAACGATGCTTGGCGATATATTAGTCGTGAGATGGATAACCCATTTGAGGCATTAATGGAATGAAATAGATCTTTGTCTGGAGGCTAACAGTTTTCGTGATTTTTATCGTATATATTTTAAAAGAATATAGATTGTTGTTGTCACGGAAATCTACCACCGTTACTGAACGTGTGAATACGTAGCGAGAGTTCAACTGACTGATTCAGATTCTGACTGAACCAACTAGAGCGTGTTGAAACAGATTCATGATCAATGATTCACAATCCTAGATCGCGGCTATTGTCTCAATACAATCCACTGACAGAGAATCGAAGTTCAGAAATGGATTCATTTGTACAACGCCATCTTTCGGTTTTCAGAAAAGATAATATTTAGTTTAAGGAAAACACAATATTTTTTTGTGTAGTTTGTTTAAAGTATAAATATATTATTATAGAACGTAATATTTATTACACACAAATAATTTTATCACAATTTCTGAGATTTTATGACGTCGTTGAATTAACACGAAGCTATTTTTTGAAAATATTACGTATTTTGATACAATTAACACACGCTTTATGATTTTCTTTACGGTTTCATTGAAAAAAAAGTTTACTTGATACCGAATAAATTCATAAAGAAAGAAACAGACACTTATAAAAATTCTAAAAATATTCTTATTTACTTATTGTCAATTTTCTTAATGATTTTTGTCACAAATATAATATACAATGTATAGACACTGGCAATCACTATCTTTATTATAGCTATAAATTTAAAGAGAGATGGCGCTGTTAACGTCAATTCCTAAAAGTAAAAGAAAAGTTTCGATGCGATTGACATATTATATAAAACATATCAGAACTTTTAAATCAGTGCCTGCCGAAAAAATCTTTCCAACAGTAACATAAGCAAGGAAGGAAGTTCGATCCTAGCCGAAACCAACATATTGAGGGCAAATAATTTTACGCTCACCAGATGTCGCTAGTTGACATTGAAGTGAAGTTTTTTTTGTTACACAATGTCATTTAATTGATAACTTAGTTTTTATTAAAAGTTTATCAGTTTCTGGAGTATTATGTTAATACACAAAACAATGGGTGCCTTCGGCAGAAAAAGTAAGCGTAGGCGGTAAGCGCTGTCAAATCGTAAGTAGCTATTTTCCTCTAGGACACGAAGATAGTTTTAACCGGAGAACCTAACCTAATTTAAATATAATATGATTGTAAAGTATTCATATTAAAAACTTAGCAATCATGATTTTTAATAACATGTATAGGTTTATTCATGTCATTATATTACTTAAAACTAATATTGCACAAAACAAATTATAAACTCAATACTTCAAAACAAACAAATGAAATAAGCAAAATGGCGGATTGTGCCAGTGCTACTGAAGTTAGCAAACGTGTCCTGGCCGAAAACTGTTTAGTTTCGCCATTTTGCTTACAAGCACTTGCTAGCGCTTTTTTCTGCCAAACACACCCAATACCTCTGTGTTATGTTCTTTAATTGTTTGCACATTTTTAACATTTTTTTTGATTTTTCTGTTTTAATGATTATCTGTATATATATATATATATATATATATATATATATATATATATATATATATATATATATATATATATATATATATATATATATATATATATATATATATATATATATATATATATATATATATTAGTACTAAATATAACTAATGTTACAGAAAGAAACATTAGCCTTTACAATTTTCGAACAAATTCACTTCCCGACTTTGAAATCTGTCAAATATTACACCTCATTTTAAGGAGCGCCGCCCTGGTGGCACAAAAAGTCGTGGATCATTGTTAATATATATTTTTTTTATTTCATTTCGGTTACTCAGCGGTAAAGACAAAAAATATTAAGCAAAACTTCTTATTAAAAATTTTATAAATAAATTAGTTTGTTACGGAGACACATCTACAGGAAACAAAAACACAACCTGCCTTTATGTATTACAGCAACACTATCTATCGAAGACATTGCTTAACTATTGTACTTTAGATACTAAGGTTAATTATAGTTTTTGTTTATATTTATTATGTTATTCTTTATTTTTGTTTACTGCGTTTCAGATATAATTATATCGTTATAGAAATTATTTTACATCATTTAATTAATATGATTTATGATATAGGGATAACATGCACCCAACGCCGCCAATGAAAAAAAATTGTACTTATAATTTGTACCCATACTTCAAAGTATTAATTTACTTACTTGTGTGTAGTCCCCCCCCCCCCCCCCCAATCACTTTTATAACAAAGATATGAAATGTACAGACATATAAAATTTACATTTTTATTATATGTATAGATAAGTGATCTTTTCATTAAAAATTTATGTAGACTTATGTTGAAAGCTGATATTATGCTCCTGATTTTTTTTTATTTCGGGCAAAAATTATGTGGTCAAGAATTACGTGCTTCATTGGAACTGACATACGAAATGAAACTGCAAGAGTCTCCTGTATAAAACAAAATTCTAAAAAATTAAGTAACAATTTATGTACATCCCTACAGATACCGGCACTTAACATTTCAAAGAGGCTTTAAGAGCATCAAAGAGTCCGCTATGTTGTTTCATTGCGTGACGTACGTTGGCGGGAATTTTCTCAAAATAATTTAATATTTTAATTTGAAGTTTTTAGAAAATATTTATTTTTTATATTTACGCGATTACTCCACATTATCCCGTCACCATCAATCTCAACATCACCACTCAAACACCACCTCTCCAACACCACCATACTGGTAACGTAACACATCGTAACAATCGTAACACATCACCCTCAATATTACGATACGTGTTTTATTTATTGTCGATGATGTGTCGTTCCTTGTGTGATGGTGTTGGGAGTAATGGTGCTGGGAGAGGTTGGGTCAGGGATTAGTAGTGACGGGGATAGTGACATTAGATAGATAAACAGTAGATACATTATACTATTTTATTAATCGGTAATAAGCAAATTAAATTCTAGCAACTTGAATACAGTGGATTTCCGCAAAAAAACGCCTTATAATATTAATAATATTTTGAATTTTCTGACACCCGTTTTCCTACTGTATTAAATTCACCAAGAGTTAAAAGTGAACAACAGCAACGATTTATTGAAATGGAAATTGACTCATGAAAATGGTGCAGATACGATACTACTAACACACTAATATACGACTCAAGTAAAGTTTTAACTGCAACCGATTTAACGAGCAGCAACAGGAAACATTTGACTTTAATGCGAGTTAATTTACACCAGTTTGTTGTAGTTAAATATTTATTGTAGTTATGTCAGTTACATAGGTATATTATTTTTGTTTGCCGTGTACCTAGCTATCTTCATAAATTATGAGCGTTTTGATGAATCGATGTTTTAATGAAGCCTGGATCGGGTCAAAATAAATTATAAGGTTCTTCAAAAACGATATTCTCATTAGAAGCCCGGAGTCAGAAAAGTTGGCGGTATTACATGCCCGTGCCTTAAAAAGCACGTTAAACCTCCTGCCTGCGCCTGATCTCTCTCCGGTCGTGTCAAATAGCCATCCCATCGGACTATGAGAGCAAGGTAATAGAGAGTGCACTGGTGCCTGTGCACACACTCTTGCACTATAATCGTGTCTTGGGCAGATGACTAGTTTATGTTGAAACTGGCCATCGTGTCTGAAACTCGGTCTGAACTATAGTCCCGCTGACTGAATAACGAAGTACTCGTTGCCGAAAAATAGCGAATCGGTGATGCATCCAAATATGCTCTTTCACAGATTTACAGACTGGTCGTATTCATAAATGCTTCATAATAGACATAAAAGACTCTGCACTTATTTTATTATATAACATATACTGAAATATTACTTATATAACTTGTAATATTATGTTACATTGAACCTGATTCGGATAACGAAGCGCTAACGTTCTAAAAATAATGAAGGGAACACAAACGAGCCCGATTAGTTCTATGCACGTTATCGACACGCCAGGCGTTTAATTACCACAGTGCACGAATACAGTAGCTGATTAACGTGATTCTTGGTTGCGATGTATTTAGAACTTTTATTGCAAAAGTTATAACATGAATTTTATCTTATTCCTCGTGACTCTAAGTTTTTGCACGTTTATTTAATGGCAACACTGATAATCGGTTTTGAAATGATAGAAGTGCTAATTCACTACGTGCCTGGTGGTGAGGAAAACATTGTAAGAAAACCTTTTTCGTAAGAAGAAATTTGAAGTATGTCAATACGCATTGAAGCGGACCGTTTGTCACCCTGAAATTTTATAGTAGAGAATAAATTTAATAATAGAGAATTAAAACATAAACTTACACGCGCATTACAACTTACATTCCTGTAGAGCTATACACGTTATCCAATTGAGTTAAAACCTATTGTTTTTTCTTTTTAATTTATACTTTTAATAATTTCATTTACAAAAAATTTAAGGGTTTTGCAAGTTGCACTAATAACAGCTACAACTATTTTATTATAACTTTTTATCCATGTGCTTACATATATCTTTAAGAGCGCCTTAACTTAGACCTTATGGACAAAAATTCCTACATTTTTTTTTCAATAAATAAATAGCATTGGGGTCACGTGATCAGAGTGACCGACATAGCCCAACGGATTAGTAAGCTGAAGTGGCAATGGGCCGGCCATATAGCTCGAAGAACCGACAACCGTTGGGGAAAAAAGGTTCTCGAGTGGCAGCCTCGTAGCGGTAGACGAAGTGTAGGGCGACCCCCCACTAGATGGAGTGACGACCTGGTAAGACATGCAGGAAGTCGATGGATGCAGGTGGCTCAGGACTGTGCTTTGTGGCATTACTTGGGGGAGGCCTATGTTCAGCAGTGGACTTGTGAAGGGCTGTAATGATGATGATGATGATGAATGGGATCACGTAACTAAGGTAGATTTCGTGTATGGCTTGGTTATTGCGCTGAAGAATTGTTTACTATAAATTATATGATATGATACCTGGGGAGCGGCCAACGCTGAGTGTGCTAGTATAGAGCAGTTCTATATATAGCACTGTGCTTGGTAATTATGATAGCGTGATTTTGGCTGTAGTGCGTTTCGCTTTTGGTTTGACGACACCGCCCTCACATCACCCCCTGCTCTGACTGTAGGTCTATGGTGCAGTGTAGTAGTCAACGAATCTGCAAATGCCAGGATTGCCTTGTAGTCCGCAGTGAGTCGAAAAGATGGCAAGTTATCTGTTAAAGTTCCGTGAAGCAGAGGCGAGTAGTACCGCTCAGAGCTGTGTCGAAAACTGTAGCGCAGAGTAGCACGAAGAAACAGTAGTGCTGCGATAAACCTTGTAAAGTAAGATGGCTTGCATCATCGGAAGACTGCTGAAGGCGATTCTTGGGAGTAAATTATAAGGGTTCTTGAGGGTAATGACGAAGGCTTGAGGTGTAGTTTCCGAAGGTTGTTGGCTGCGTGTTCAGGTCAAGTCGGGGTCACCAGTTTGCCGTCTTGAAGAAAAATTGGAGATCTCCTTTATTCAGTCCGGGGAGTAGCCAACGCTCCGTGTATTAGTACGGCGTAGTTATATACATATGATGTAGCACATACTTTGAACTTTGATAGCGTGGTTTAGGCTTCTGTGGGTTTCGCTGATGTCGCAACGAGCATCACCACAGTGTAAATATATCAGTATCGATTATAGGCAATGTTTTTTGGATTAATACCTTCAGATTACAAAATGACATCAAAGTGAAAAATAACGCAGTTGCGATATGATTTCCTACATAAAAACGTTTCTCACAAAAAAACTGTTGTTCTGGCTCTCTTCGTTTCTTAGAATTTTAAAAGAAGAAAAAAATTTTTATCACTACCGTTTTTTGTATATACTATGGATCGCATCTGTAACGTACTTTGCTTGAAGTTGGTTGAAGATATCCATTGCGGTAAACATGAACCATCAAGTTGACTTTGAATTCCTTTTCTTACCTTAATTTTATAAAAAGAGAAAAAACATAACATTTTATTATAAATATACATATAAAAGAATTGCTCGCATAAAATTTTAAGGCATTCAATTATGGTAAAAGTGTACTTTACAAAATTCATTTTATATTTACGCTACATATTATTACAGTTAGCTTCCAAACTGAAAACCGTTATTTTATATTACATAGCTTCCATTTGCGTTTTAGCTCTCACTCGGGAATCTTAAAATTGTGAAAACAAGTTTCACTAATTATGAAGCTATTAACAACGGTATAACCGTAGACAGAGAAACCTATAGACTTATGATTAGCGTGGCCTCGAGTGAGAAAGGACGATAACATAGTTTTAGGTTGTACAATAATCTTTATGACTTTTAAAACATATTTAGATAAAAATTTTAATTGTTCTATGAACTGACCCGAACAAGATTCACCAATCTTAAGCTCACAGAACACTTTTTTTCTCACTTAAACCAACTTGTAAATTCGTACGCGTACGGCGTAGTTATATACATATAATATAGCACATACTTTGAACTTTGATAGCGTGGTTTAGGCTTCTGTGGGTTTCGCTGATGTCGCAACGAGCATCACCACAATGTAAATATATCAGTATCGATTATAGGCAATGTTTTTTGGATTAATACCTTCAGATTACAAAATGATATCAAAGTGAAAAAATAACGCAGTTGCGATATGATTTCCTACATAAAAACGATTCTCACAAAAAAACTGTTGTTCTGGCTCTCTTCGTTTCTTAGAATTTTAAAAGAAAAAAAAATTCTGTATTTGATCGCGTCTATACTAACGCGTGTGTGCTTCTCATATAATATTAGTGGTAACCATATTCAAAAAATGTGCCAGAAACTGGAACTTGTTGACCGTCATATTTGTCATCGTTACTTAACGTTTTTAATAGAATAAGAGGAACAAACCCGTACATAGTCCATCTGATGTTAAGTGGATGCTGTTACCTATAAACATCCACATATATCCTGGATTAAGAATCGAAAAACTGATACGTTGTCAGCCCTGAGACCAACAATGCAATGTCTTGATTACAGTAAAGGAATATCCATTTTAGTTTTATTCTGCCTTTACCGTACGAAACACTGAAGCGTTAAGGTGCTATTTTACACTTGTATTCTGTGAAGGCATCGTCGTTAATAGGTCAAGCCGGCTCGAACATAATATAGCTTTTCCACGTTTAATATTTTATATTCTACTAATTATTTTTATTCATTAATTTGTCTCGTACATTAGTTAGTTTTCTTTATAACAAACGTTATCAGAAAATCACTCTACAATCAATTTCTCCTGTATTAAGGAATCGTCGTATGTAAATTGCAAACAAACAAACTCTCATACACGGAACAATTATTTATAGGCCAAACAAATATGTACTTGTTACAAGTTCGTAGTTGTCCGTGATCAAAATACTGCGATCCCGAGTCATCATGCCACTTATGTTTCTCTATGTTCTGGGTAGGTGACTTTATACAATTTACGAATCTAAACCGCCTTCATGATATAGGAGAACTACTAATACTTCTACTATGGGGAAAGGGGGGCGTTTTAGTAAAAAAGTAAAGAAAGAATCAACAACTTAAAATGAAGGTAATTAAGAATTTCATGTCATTAGCATCATTATGGTTTGACTATGTGAAGAAGAAGAAGAGTATAGCAATACGCATTAGTAATGATAATTCTATAGGGAATAGTAGACCATATTTGAAAAATACGTATTTAACCGTTATCGCTACAACCTATTAAAAGTACACTTCTGAAAAATTTTCCTCCGCAAATGGTTGCCTCGTAGGGCAATATTTGCCATGTGTGCCAAGCTTGCCTAGCGGATTGGCAAACGCAGTTTTTTATTTTTAGTCATTATTACGAAGACGCTGCTGCCCATCTCCTGATTTGTTTCCCTTTGTCAGGTCTTACGAAACACACAGGCCGATATGCTGTAGTGGATATTCTTACAGCGCCATTGCTCAGTCAAAGTCTGCAAAATTTCAGAATATTCCTACGACCGGAAATGGGTGAAACTCGACTATAAAATTACATTACATTCCAATACATACATACGTAAATATTGCATACATACATGATGTGGAGCTTATAAAAGCATGGTGAAAATCAAAACTAATTACGGTGAAAACATTAACTGTGTAAGAATATTATCATTATTAGGTATGTTAGATTGGACGACGAAAGGATGTGGAGGGACACACGGGCAGAGGAAGGCCGAATAAAAGATGGATCGATTGTGTGAAGAGTGATATGAGAATGAAAGGAGTAAGTATGGAAATGACGGCTGATAGAGAGGAATGGAACAAGAAGATTTACTGCGCCGACCCCAGATAATGGGAAATGGTCTAGAGAATGATGATGATGAGATTGGTCGACGAAAACAAAAAAATCATGAATGATACCTATCTAAAATAATAAAGAAAACTAAATTTGGAAAGTGAAAAATTAATTAAAATAAATACAAGAATTTCTCCAAATTGCTAGAGTATTCTGCGAGAAGTATTTTCTAGGTTGTAGGAGACCGTTTCTGTTTAGTTGTACGTATGGCTAAGTACCATTCCCTTCACTATATTTGCCGCCGAACAGCAGAGCAGTAGTCTTAGCAGTAGAGCATGCACTGCTGCGTTCCGCTCTGAAGGGCTAGAGAGAACCAGTTTGTTTATAGGCTGTGAGGCATACCAAATGATACAACTAAGATTCGCATCTGTAACGTTCTTTGTATAATAAAATTCTTATCAGTACCGTTTTTTGTACGTTTTGTTACGTACTTTGCTTGAAGTTGGTTGAAGATATCCATTGCGGTAAACATGAACTTGATGGTTCATGTTTACCGCAATGGTAAACATGAACCATCAAGTTGACTTTGAATTCCTTTCTTACCTTAATTTTATAAAAAAGAGAAAAAACATATATTTTATTATAAATATACATATAAAAGAATTGCTCGCATAAAATTTTAAGGCACTCAATTATGGTAAAAGTGTACTCTACAAAATTCATTTTATATTTACGCTACATATTATTACAGTTAGCTTCCAAACTGAAAACCGTTATTTTATATTACGTAGCTTCCATTTGCGTTTTAGCTCTCACTCGGGAATCTTAAAATTGTGAAAACAAGTTTCACTAATTTTGAAGCTATTAACAACGGTATAACCGTAGACAGAGAAATCTATAGACTTATGATTAGCGTGACCTCGAGTGAGAAAGGACGATAACATAGTTTTAGGTTGTACTATAATCTTTATGACTTTTAAAACATATTTAAATAAAAATTTTAATTGTTCTATGAACCGACCTGAACAAGATTCACCAATCTTAAGCTCACAGTACACTTTTTTTCTCACTTAAACCAACTTGTAAATTCCTCAGATCGCTATGAACTGTCAAAGTTGTTTAGCAAAGTGTAGTTTGCTAAACAAAAAACCGGAACGTAGAAAGGGACAAACAATCACACCGCTCTGTCTCATTTCTATGGAAGACGTATGCATAAATCTATCTTTTTCGTGTGCGAATGCAAAAGAAGGCGCCAATTTGTCTATAGGTTTCTCTGTCTACGGGTGTAACAGTTACTGACATCTTTCAAAACGTCTAAGTAAATTTTAAAAATAAAATGTAATATACAGCACTTACATAATACAATCTTTGTTGTTTCCGATAAGTACGTTATCAGAATATAAATTTACTTAGAAATAACTGTACTTCGATAACATTACTATAAAAATTTAAATTAAATAAAATATTTTTATTTGCAAATTGTATGTGGTATTCGTAGACTTATTATACAGTGGTTTTATTACCTCTAACTGATACGCGCATCGATAAAGTGGGGTCTTTGACGACCATTTTTACCACAGATAAAATAATCTTACTACGTAACTTACTCCCCGGCTTATGGAAAAAATATTTAAATTCAATTAAGTTTTTTCACGGTCGAGTTTCCCGACGTAAAGTTATTTCTATACGTATGAATACCCATTTTGATAACACAGTTGACAGGAGGTTTTTATTAGGTGTGTTATATTTAGAACCCGAGGTGGTGATATTAAAGCAGCCCATCACACCATTGAATCGAGAACCACTTAATAAATTTAAAATCTCTATGAAATTGTTAAGAATCTAATTGGTGCTATTCAATACCCATATCGAAAATGTCGTACCTGTGTGTACAATGATATCAAAAAGTCTTTAAATCAAAATGGCGGAACCAGTATTAGTTCACGAAAATATTAACACGTAGTACTATACCGTCTATAATCTACATTGTGATTTGTTGCTTCATTGGTCTAGTTGTCGTAAACGCGGTTACTAATCATGAGGTCTTGGGTCCTAATTTCGGGTTGGGCCAAAATCAGTTATCCCCTCACCTGCGCTATGTTGACGTTATTTGATAGGCCATTTGAGAATAACTTCGCGCGGTGAGACAGACCTATAGTCCACCTGATGGTAAGTGGTTGCTGTGGTCCGTAGAAATCTACATCTATCCTCGATTACGAATCGAAATGTAGATGCGTTGTCACCCGTTAGAACTAAGATGGAATGTCTCATTTCCAGTAAAAAGGGGAGTTCTCTACACTCACCATACGAAACACAGCAATATTAAGCTACTATTTTACGCTGGTATTCTGTGAGAGCGTGGTCCTTCCCCGTTCGAGTTTGAAACTACCTTTATTTGAAACTATTATAGACTGAACTATATGTAAGTGAATAAAGAAAAAGGTTTATTTGTAATGTTGTTTCATATCATGTTTCATTGTTGTTTCGGATCTAAAAGAAAAATAATAAAACTATTTATAGTTTTATTTTTGCACTTTATTTCACTTCTTACTATCTAGTAATAAGTACGTATAAAAATATTTGCATCTTTTTATAGTAAAATGTTGAGAAAAATGACGATTTCCAAATAGAGATTTTTTGGTACATGAAAAAACATATCTAAAGTAGCACAATTTTGCACCTTAGTTATATTCACTCCACACACCAGCAAAATATAAATTTTTGAAAGCATAATTTATGATTGTACAAATATATTCAGAGATTGGGCTCAAACCTTCTTATATTTTTCGACAGAAGTTAAAAGTTGAGTTTTGGTGGTCTTAAAGATGATCTCCGTTTATAACACTATTTGTTAATTATTGAGATTTTAGAATATTGATGTAAAACCACTGAGACTAAGACCTTTCCACTAGTCTTCTTTCCAGTGCCAAAATAAGACCTATGCCCATCTCTATTAATGATATTGTTGCGCTCTATAATTAGCGCCCGGTATGTGGTGGCTGATTATTATCTGCCATCTGGTATAAAGCAGCAGAAATAGGAGCGTCAAGATCTTTCTAGAACTCTCCCACTTGAGCCACCTAACATCGAATGGAGCAGCTAAGCTTTCTAGAAGGCTCCACACTCTAATTTTTTGCTCCTGGTCGGTCGGGGGCTGGTATTTGCTGGAATATTCTAGATGTTTAACTTTAAACTAAGCTATAGAATTGAACAATGAATTTATATTCTTAAAGTACACTTAATAAGCTTTCTATTAAAAAAGTCGGTCCAAATAATCCTAAAACATAAAAGTGTCAAGCGATTTAAAAGTATTAAAAAAATAGTGTCCTGTCTTGTTATGACCGGTCATCAAGCAAGCAAAAAATTGAAAAGCGGAAATTGAAAAACATGCAGTGCATTTTATTTTAAATATGTAATGATGTAAACACAAGAAAAAAAAATCTAAGCAAAATTATGAAAGTAACTAGTTTATCTAGGTATAATAATAAAACTCCGCCATTCAACATTTTAAAAAAGAGCTGGGTTCGTCCGCTAAGACCAATTCTTGCCCACACCATGATTGTCCCGCCTTGGTATGAGTGGACCTTTTGAGGGTGCCGTTGACGGCTTACTCTCCCTGGAGTTCCCCAAACGCGTGTTCTTCGTGAATCCGAATAAAAGTCAAATTGAGACTCATCTGTCAACAGTGCCAAAGACCATTGTCCTTCACACCATGGTAAATGCTCCCAAGCCCACGAAGCCACCGACCAAGATTGCCACGTATTTCACGGTCTTCGAACATGAAGACCAACATCTTGCAAGCTCCTTTGCATAGGTTGGTCACTTACCAACAGCTGGTGGTCCTCTTGAAACCTTTGTAGTAGTTGCATGGCTCAGATACTGGGTTGTCCTTTGGCGGTCATTTGGAGAAATCAATCCTGTCTTTACGTAGTAACACGATATCTACCCGTGTGCCGTTCAGTCAAATCCTCATTACTGCGACAACATGACCACAGTCTTGATATCACAGTTTGGCTGGTGTGAAGAGCCTCAACAACGACGCGTTGAAAAATACCATTTTCTAACATATCCACGACTCGTAACATTTCATCTCGACTCAAAGGACAACGTGACATGACTCTTGAAGCTCACACTGCACGTTAAATAAAAATAAAAAAACAATCTAATTCCTTTTCTTTGATAAAATATCGAGCGGGTCTTACAGATTACAGAGTACTGAAATTCTAAATCATCCATTTGAGTGATTGACTCGAATGACCCGGTTCGTAATACTCGTATGATCTGGTCACTAGAAATTTAATGAAAAGAATGCTACAGATACACTTCTGAACACTAACATGAGATTCCCTTTATACCTATAGGAATCTTACCACCAGTAAAAGTCAAACTTCACATTTTCTATATTCGTAATGACTTCATAATTACTATAGTATTTGTAAAATATAATGAAATTTATTTAAATGTCTTTCAATTCACTTTTGTTGAAGATATTCTAGGGTTGTTCAATAAATTCTAAGAAATACGCAGAAATATGTTTGTAATGTCGACAGTATTTCATAATAAAAACAATCATTCTAATTTATATAACAGAAAACGTTAAGAGAATGGAAAAATTAAAAATAACAAAAAAAATAAATAAAACGACATTCTATTTGACCGCTGTGTGTTATTAGAATCTGACGTCGTCGGCAATAGCAGTTGCAACTAGCAATTACTGTCGTTCAGGGTTTACTCGCTTGGGAATACTTAGTTGCCTTTATTTCCATCTCGGAAAGCTTATTTTCTGTTCCTTGCTTTATGACTTTCTTTCTCCCATCTATACTAATTGTATTACTATTTTAATGTTATTAGGATTTTACAGACAAAATTATTGACTACTTATTCGTGATTACTATATAATATTCGTGTCTACTATATATACTTAAAAATCTTTTAGCCAGCGACTAATCAATTAAAGTTAAGCAATTACTTCGCATAAAACCGATAATCCGGTGTTGCTGGGGTAGAAAATCTTTACGCAGGAGTTAGGAAGGCTCATTATTTTATAAATAATACGACAACCCCTACCACACCAGTAACTTTTCTAAATCGTGGAGGTAGTTTAAATACATAAGTTGCGCAAGGACAAACATCCAATACTAACAATTATTAGGGAGTAGGAGCAACTAGCTGTCCAAACAATTATTGTTACTTGCGGATTTTGAAGCCGCGGCTTTCAGCGCTGCAACTCATTATTAAGCCACTGTACCACGTTGTCGCCAACTTTCAACGTGGAATAGCTATACTGCAGCTACATTATGGTTGTAGCACGAATAGTTCGGCTTGACCGGGGTAGGACCACGTTCTCACAAAATACCAGCCTAAAATAGCAGATCAATGCTGTTGTATTTCGTTTGGTGAGTGTAGAGAACCGGAGACCCTTTTTACTGGAAACGAGGCATTTCATATTAGTCCTCACGGGTGACAACGTAGATGTTTATGGCCCATAAATATCCGCATCTACACTAATCATCTACAAATACCATCCACTTACAGTCAGGTGGGCTGTGTGCTCGTTTGTCACTCTCATTCTATAAAAAAATAAACTTTGTAATATGAGTTTACAAATTACAGGCAAATGAAAAATGTCTGTTAACAAGATCTAGTTTTAATATAATAACAAAATAGTATAATTTTTACATACATAAACACGCCTGTCAGGCAGGCAGGAATACGGAGTTTTATTTGGCTTGGAACCTGACAAACTACTCTCGCTTCCTTTCCATCATCGAAATCACCCTAAGCCTTAATGATCGCATTTATAAAGAATTTATTCTATTTCGTGCTCTTTCAAAAACTATCACTTTCATCTTTTCGTTCAATTTGATTTTAATTAATTTCAATTGAATACGGCACGATACCGCTGGTATTAGGACTGTATAATAATTTTATTTTTTTTTAATTTAGTTTAGGTTCGGGAAAAAATTTCTTCGTATCTATATACAAATTCAAGACTTTTTCTAGCAAAGTTTAATTACATTTTGTTATAATATATATGCTATTTTTGCGATAACTTTTTTCCATCTTGTACGTTCTTTGACAGTCATCTCTTTATCTTAACCTAACACTACCCGAAATTCTAAAGAGACCGAAGCAGGTAAAAATCTGAGGGTACAAGGTCAGGACTATAATCATAGTGGATGCATTAATACTTCCCAACCAGGCTCTATCAATTTTTACAGGGTGACCAAATATTTGTGTGGTTTAGGTTATCATGATGAAATACCACTCCTTTTCATTGACAGATACCGGTCGTTTTTTCTTAATTTCTTGCTTGAGTTGCATTAGTTATTGGCATAAGGGATCCGAATTGATGGTTTTATCTGGCATAAACGATGCCCTTCCAATCATACCATATACACAGCACAACCTTACTGCGAGTTGATCCAGGTTTCGCTACAGTCTGTTGGACTTGGATATCCTTTGAACATGACCTTTTTGCACGTTCTTGACGTAGATGCTCTATTTTTTATCACTAGTGATCAATCTCATAAAAAACGGTTCGATTTTATTATGTTTCAATAGAGAATCACAAGTGAGTACACGACTCTTTAGGTTTCTTTCAGTGAAATCGTGTGGTACTCAATTATCGAGGCTTTTTGTATAGCCAGACTTTTCTAAATGGGTCAAAATTATTTTTCGATCAATATCAATTCCGCAGCTATGCTATAATTACTAATGTGGTGATAATGTTCAACTTTTTCAAAAATTACATCGACTTTATCCGTATGAGGGCGACCAGAGCGAGCTGATGCTTTGATATAAAAATTCCCAGACTGAAAATGCTTGTACCAACTTTGTGCTACTCTGATACTGCATAAGGTGCATAAACATCACATTTTTTAAGCGGCTTTAGTCACATTTTCCCTTTCTGTAATAAAACTTCAGTATGTATCGAATTTCTTAGATTCACTCATTTTGCCGGACTGAAAAAAGAGAAAAAGGGAAGGGTTTTTTATTTTTAATTTTCTTTTTCTTATGTATTGATATTAAAACGACGACTCCGTGGCGCAGTCGCTTAGCATTGAGTGGCTGCGCTGGGGGTCGCGGGTTGAATCCCGCACGGAACAAGTATTTGTATGGCCTACAAATAATTGTTCCGGGTCTGGATGTTTGTCCTTGTACAATTTATGTTTGTAAACTACCCTCACGATACAGGAGAAAATCCTAGTGTAGGGGTAACGTTTAATTAAAAAAAACCAGTCAGATAGAAGTAATACAACCAAAGAAAACCACCATTTTCAACTTAGTATTTAATATTGTATAATATATTATGTTTTTTACGTTAATATTCATTTTATTAAGCTTTAGTTTAAAAGTATTTGTTTTTAACTATGATTGATTATTTAATGAATAATCACTTTAATATTAGTTACTAAAAGTTTCATATTCAAGTTATAAAGAGGAGACATTCCTTAAAAAATTTTTTTCTAAAGCCCAGCAAATCTCGGTCGCTCAGATACTCTAATATTAACAGATTGGAATAGAATATAAAATAGTAATTGAACGTAACTTAAATAGGCAGACTGATAATGGGCAGCAACATATTATCACTGTGAGGGTTTCGGCTCTGCGCTAACCAAATCTCTAACCCAGAATGGTGATACCTACTCATCAAATATGAAAATTGCCAGCCGGCGCATTCAAAGACTCTTGTTACTATAAATGTTCACTTGGTTTTAGAACCTTGAGTAATATATAGAGACGATGGCAGGAAATACGACGGTATAAGTTTGGTCCCCTGGGAGAAAAGTAAAGCCCTAGTGTGAGATGCTGCATGAGTAGACTCTTTGGCAGCCTCTGATATCAGCAGTATCACATTTACCATGGAGCCTGAGCAGCATCACAGGCGGCGGAACTGATTAAGTGGCGCTGTTATGAGTCTCTGAGAGGTGACTTACTATTTGTGCCAGTCGCTGTAGAGACTATCAGTCCATGGAATATCCGCGACTGGTTGTCGCCCCTGATGATAAGAGGGCTGTATCTGTTTTCGCTCAAACACTAGGAATAGTTTCAGCGAGGAAACGCAATTAGCGTTGTTAGCACTATAGCACGGGGATTACAACTATATGCTAATTCAAGTTTTAGATTTTCGTAAAAAAATAAATAGTGTTACGCGCCCACTAGCGCCATCCAGTCTCGAACCGAAGAACTAAACTTCTTGAAGTTGAAACTCGAACACTCGGTACCTTGCGCGTGTTTACTTGAATATACTGGATATTTCGGTGCAAATTTATATTTATAGGCACTGCAAGATGCGATCGGGGAAGTATTGAAGTTGGCGAGACAAGCGAAGCTTCGGAGCGGAGTAAAGTGAATCAGTGTGATTAATTATTAGTGTTTTTAACTTTAATTAGTGTAAAGTGAATTAAAGTGTTAATTTAGGTAATTCTATCGGCAATTTTTATTGTCACGAACCTCAAGCTCGTAATAATATTCTAAATTTCAATGTTACGTAAATCTCTGAATATTTCAATCGTCAAGAATTTTTAGCTTAGTGCTCTCATGGACTACCAACATAAGTGTGACATGAACTATATACATGACTTTTAACTTGTCTATATTTATACGTTATATACTCATCATTAATTCTGTAATTATCTTTAGAATATTGTAATATGCAGATTCAAGATTAATTGTCCACGAAGAGATTTTAGGTTTTTCTGTGTCGCATCTTGCAGAACTCAGCTCTGACCGCATGGACAGTTTCCAGGATCTTGTCATTTATACTTATCAATTGACATTTAAATTTATTCTACTCTTACCTGATTTGTACTAAAAATGGTTGAAGTCGTTGCGAAGACATCAATTCTGGAAGATACGCCAGTTTCATACACCAATGCTTTTTAAGAAGATATAGGGCCTGCATTGTGACTAACGGTAATTGATATGAAAATTTTGTTATACATATTATTGTTGAATTAACTTTAGATTACAAATATTAATTTTATTTCCCAATAGAAATCTATTTCGTGTACCTTCTACAAATTTACTAGTGCAGAAGCATAAGATAAAAATTTGCCTCAATATAATGCTATACAAATTATTGTTATCTTAAAAATATAGATCCTATATACGTTTGGCAGTAATAGTAATAATTAACTTTTTACCATTCTCTCAAATGAATACACAATTAAAGCACCCCCTTATTTTGAATTCCACTGATCAATATTGCAGTGAGTGACACTTATTTTCCTGCTACTCGCTAAATGAATAAATAATTACATGAAGAAGCACCATTACGCTATTTACTTTGTGAGTGAATGAAACATAAATCGGTAATTTTCGTAAACTATGCACAGAAAACCATAGGAGAAAATTTTTACTATAATCGCAAATATGATGTACATATTTTTCAGTACATTATGTTATTATGTACATTATGTTATATTGCCGATTGGGATGGGATGCGGTCTTTCTTTGCATCCTACCCTTGGGGGCGGGTTGGCTTCTCGCCGGATGATCGCAACGTTGTTGCGGATTCTGTTGCTGATGTGGTACTTCAGGGTATGGAACTTTTTATTCCTTCCTCTGTGGTGCCGATTGGAGGCAAGTCTCAGCCATGGTTTGGTCGCTCCTGTAAAATAGCATCATGCTATAAGCAGGAGTGCTACCAAGCCTGGGCTGATGCATCAGCGTCCCGGGATGTAAACACCAGCACTCTAAAAAAGAAGTATAATTCCGCCTTTAGGTCCTTCAAAAGAGTCATTGCCAAGGCAAAGTCAGAGCACATATGCAGAATTGGCGAGAAACTAGTTCGCCTTCCTTCTGGAACCCGTGCATTCTGGTCTCTCGCCAAGGCTGTCCATGGGAATTTCTGTCAGCCATCTCTTCCATCTCTGCACAGGGAGGACGACTCACTGGCCCATACCGTAAAGGAGAAAGCCAATCTTCTAGGCTCTTTCTTTGCGTCTAACTCGACTCTCGATGACGGGGGGAGTACGCCGCCGACCATCCCGCGGGGTGAGTGCTCCATGCCGGAAGTGCACTTCACACAGCGCTCGGTTCGCAAAGCACTCCTCTCCCTGAACATCCACAAGTCGAGTGGGCCTGACGGAATCCCCACAATTGTGCTGAGGACGTGTGTTCCAGAGTTGGCACCGGTTTTAACGCGTCTTTTCCGGTACTCCTACTCCCTAGGCGCAGTCCCAAAATCATGGAAGACGGCTTACGTCCACCCGATCCCTAAAAAAGGCGACCGTTCTGACCCGTCCAACTACCGGCCAATCGCCATCAACTCCTTGTTCTCCAAAACAATGGATTCAATTGTAAACTGCCAGCTCATGAGGTACCTTGAAGATCACCAGCTGATCAGTGACAGCCAATACGGTTTTCGTCGGTGTCGGTCAGCTGGTGATCTTCTGGTCTACCTAACTCACAGATGGGCGGAGGCAGTAGAGTTCAAGGAGGAGGCATTGGCCGTTAGTTTGGACATTGCGAAGGCCTTCGATCGGGTTTGGCACAAAGCGCTTCTTTCGAAGCTCCCTTCCTATGGGCTTCCCGAGAAATTGTGCGATTGGATCACCAGCTTTTTTGCAGATCGGAGCATCAAGGTCGTTCTAGACGGTGCAAGCTCCGATTGCAAACCTATTAATGCTGGTGTTCCACAGGCCTGCGTGCAATCGCCAACGCTGTTTCTTCTGCATATCAATGACATGTTGCATACCAGTAACATTCATTGCTATGCAGATGACAGCACTGGTGATGCTCTTTACACCAGCCGAGCCAATATTTCTCGGGAAAACGTCTCCGAGTGCCGGGACAAACTTGTGTCTGAAGTCGAGTCTCTGCTGGACAGAGTCTCGGATTGGGGGCGACTAAATCTAGTCCAGTTTAACCCCCAGAAGACACAAGTTTGCGCGTTAACCGCTAAAAGGAACCCCTTTGTCGTATCCCCTTAGTTTCAAGGCACTCCCCTTGTTGCCTCAGCCAGTATCGGAATCCTCGGCGTCGACATATCGAGTGACGTGCAGTTTCGTGGTCACTTGGAAGGGAAAGCCAAATTGGCCTCTAAAAAGCTTGGCGTGCTTAGCAGAGCGGGACAGTATTTCATGCCGGCACACCGCCTGCAACTTTACAAGGCGCAGGTTCGGCCGCACATGGAATACTGTTCCCATCTCTGGGCTGGGGCTCCCCAGTACCAGCTCCTTCCACTTGACCGCATCCAGCGCAGAGTGGCTCGAATCGTCGACGACCGAGTGCTGTCCGATCGCCTCGATTCACTGGCGCTGCGAAGAGATGTTGCATCTCTTTGCGTATTTAATCGCATCTATCACGAGGAGTGCTCTGAGGAATTGTTCGGATTAATCTCAGCCGCCAAATTTCGTGAACGCACTACACGGCAAACGTCGCGATACCATCCACACCATCTGGATGCTTGGCGGTCCACCACTGTACGTTTCACAAGGAGTTTTCTTCCACGTATAACCTCTCCTTGGAATAGTTTACCACCGGCGATTTTTCCGGACCGATAAGACCTGGGGACCTTCAAGAAAAGAGCTTACTCCTTTCTAAAGGGCCGGCAACGCACCCGCAATTCTCCTGGTGTTGCGGTTGATCATGGGCGGCGGTAGTCACTTAGCATCAGGTGAGCCGCATGCTCGTTTGCCCCTTCTTCTATAAAAAAAATATTAATTTATACTGACGCTGAAAAAATTAAAGTCGTCTGAAAACTTTTAAAAGATACCATGTCCAACTATACATGAAACAAAATTCACGTATACTACCTAACAAAAACATGTAGTGCTGGTGTAAGAGTAAGTAGGTGTTATAGTAGACGATAGAAGGAAACTGAATCAAGAGGAAGACAACAGCATCTTCCTGACAACAACTACAATAATAAAATAAACTTCAATAGTCAATCCGCTCGCCTATTTATATTTTTAGTTGACAGACAGATAATGTAATTTTATTCTGCGCAGATCAGACAAAAATGAATAATTATTATCTATGTAATCTGGACGTCAAACACCTCAGTCCCAATCGTGGGAATGTCTGCTGCTACAAAGCGCTTGAAACGTTGGGAGTTAAGAATATATTTAACGCGATATCATCTGTAAAAAATTATTCAACATTGCTAAGAACTAGTTAGTAAAGGAAGTTGATGCTTAATATGATAATAACAGCGAAATATTAGTGTTTGTTTTGTATTGGCAAATCTACAGCAGCATAAATTATTCTACAACGGGGCTTGTGATCAGCAGTAGACTTTTGCTTTCTGATGATGATGATAAAAAATACCTATTTATTAATTTATTTGTTACATTAATTTTCGCAAAAGGATAAAGTTAACATTAGAATAAATCGGAAGGTTGCCTTTATCGTTTTATTTTAATGAGCATAATAATTGGATTTGCATTTCTGACTAGGTATTGCCCTGATGAATTTATAATTCACTGAACTACACTTAAAGCTTACAACACGGATTACTTTTAGCGGGGTTCATAAAGTCATGAAAACTTCTACATAACTACTACCGAACAAAAAAGTTTAAATTCCACTACAACATTTAAAGTGTCGATAAAATATTTAAAATTATCTTCTTGTTTGTGAACAACTGAAAGAAAAAGTATCATATTTAAATGAACATAACTGACTATAACATTAAATAATTAAGTTCATTTTACTTTGCTATTTAATTTAAATGTTGCGTATTCCATATATCGCGGAATATTGTTTATTCTTAACATAAATATTTTAATGATGATGGAAGTACCTAAAAACAATGACTATCAACACTGAAATACACAACGTGTAATAAAAACGCTGTGGTTTCCGTGGTTGCGTTATCAGAATTAGTGTTCAAACAGTCGGGTCAAATTTACTAAAAAAACTAACTTAACTGAAAAAAACCATTATTTTATTTTGTTTAAATAAATTTTAATTTGCTAATTATATGTGGTGTTATTACCACTGCATTTTACGAGTAGTAAGAGAATTGCCAAAGACCCGTCTTTCCCGATGCCTTTGTCAGGTAGAGGTCTGCCTCAACGAAGGCTAGCCATCGGCGCAGGACAGAATTATAGTGCCCAAGTGTTTGCGCAAGCACAAGTGCACTCTCTATTCCCTCACTCTCACAATCCGATGGGACGGTAAACCGACACGACCGGAGAGAGATCAGGCGCAGGACCAACGGATTGTACGTGCTTCCCGAGGCACGGGGGTGAGACACCGCCAACATCCTGACTCCGGGGCAATTACTGAGAATTTCTTGATGAAAAAACTCAATAATTAATTTATTGGCCCAACCCGGGATTTGAACCCAAGACCTCATGATCAGCAGTCGCACTACTACAACCACTAGACCAACGAGGCAGTCAGATACAGGTAATAAAACTACGTACAATTAGCAAGTAAAATTTAATTTTTATTTATAATGGTAGATTTTCCGAAAAAAAAATATTTCGGGAAAAAATAAACGGGAACCACAGGGCTTTTGTTACGTTGTATAAAATAATATTATGTGCACTATATTTTGTTCGGCACTTCGACCGTTATAAATAAACTAGGATTTTGCCCGCGGCTTCACTCGTGTGGGATTGAATTTAGAAACATCAATAATATTGTTCAGTACTAACATTTGCTAATTAACTGACTGTATGTAACTAACTGTATCACTTTAGAGATACCTCGTTATCCTTGTCTATATTGGACGCAGAAAGTGATTGAAATTTGTCAATATAATATTTTTATAATATTTTATTTTTAACGGGCATGTTTTCCGCTGCGTCATTATGAAGGGAAAAGTGCCCTGGGATAAGAAATGTGTTATTTACATATTATTCATAAACAATATTGAATTTCATGGTTTTTAATTATATTGGCCCTATTGAATATTGATTGGCACCATAAAATACATGCCAGTATTTTTTTACGTTCGAGTAGACTTTAAAATTTTGTATGTAAATCTGTATACATTAACGGGAGTAGAAATATACAGAAGATGGGGAGCAGAGTTTTCCTGGTCATAGCTCAAAATATTAAAAATATGCATTTCTCAACTGGCATGCCAAGCGTGGCGACTACGGCAAATATCCAACTTATTTGGCAACCTATGGGAGGAATCCAATTAGTGAATGGGAGTAGAAATTTACTAGCTATGTAGCGGCGGCGAAAAAGAAACCACTTCCCTATTTTGTCCTGTGTGTGTCGTATTCGTAAGAGACAACAGAGATAAACTGAAACAGGAGATGGGTGGCAACATCTTCCTTATAACAGTGCAAAGTAATAAAAAACTGTGTTTGCCAACCCGTTTGCCTACCGTGGATACTACTGCACATAATATCCAGTCTATTTGCCAAAAATGGGGGAAGCCTATGATCAGCAGCGAATAATCAAATTAAAAGAAAAAAGTAGCAGTGTATATACATTCCATTACTGAGCACAGGCCTCAGTGAGAGTTTTAGGACAAAATGGAGTTGATTGAGTTGACACCAACGCGAGATGACCGACTTCACATACCTATACACAAAAATGATTTCCAAAATATTTTGTTACTTCTAAGATATGCAGGTTTCCTTGCGATGTTTTTCTACATCACCGAGGCCGTGGTAAATCAAAACTTCAAATTGCAATTAAAATATGAGCGGAGTCTACTAGTACTAAGAAATATACGTTTAGATCGGTTCGATTACCGGCTTTGAGAGATAACTTTCAAAATTCTTATTTATGCACTTCTGCTTATAGGTAAAAATAAAAATAAAGCTGTGTTTAAAATTTTCTTCCTTAGATATTTATAGTACCTTTTCGCAAAAACCTATTCGTTTACTCATGTGAACTGTGAAATCGGGACTACCACTAAAATATTAATTGTTATTTTTCAAAACATAAAAGTTATCTTAATATATGACAAACTGTTTAAAAATTCTCTTTAAAAGTAAAATAGGCTGCGTCAACGGTATCAAGTACTATTCCATTGTTTATGGATAAAATCTCACAGTGCATTTAACTTTCAATTATTTATATCGGACTTGATACAAAAAGAAATTGGTGAAATATTGCTATGCCGACAGATACACAAAATATTCAACTAAAGGTCTCTCTTACTGGACCGTGTGCTCGTTGACCATGTATATACTTATATAATTCTTGGTATATTTGTGCTGCACCTATATTTGGTTTTAGAATTTATAGGTCGGCTAAACCAGGGAGAGACCACGCTCTCACTGAAAAATAGCATAAAAAAGCAGATTAATGCTGCTGTGTTTTGTATGGTGTGTAGAGAACTGGAGACCCTTTTTACTGGATACGAGGCATAACACCTTAGTCCTTAAGGGTAACAACGCATCTGCATTTTGATTCTTCATTGAGGATAAATGTGGATGCCAATATGCCACAGCAGCCACTTACTATCAGGTGGACTGTGTTGTCATCTGTCGCCCTTATTATATTTAAAGAAAAATATTACGTTGCATATCTATGTGTTTGGGAAACTTGCCAAGTTTGAATCTAAAATGTCAAACACACTTTCACGCAGTGTACCTCGCTGATTTAAGAATTATTAACTGATGAAGGAAAACATACCCAAAACGCTGAATTCAAACTTTACAAACTTGTGATAGTGAACAGCATCACCAGGGCCAGGGTATCGATTCTGCACTCATTTACTCATTTTTCAAGAAAAGATCTTACTCCTTTCTAAAGGGCTGGCAACGCACCTGCAATTCTCCTGGTGTTGCGGTTGATCATGGGCGGCGGTGGTCACTTAACATCAGGTGAGCCGCATGCTCGTTTGCCCCTTCTTCTATAAAAAAAAATATTAATTTATACTGACGCTGAAAAAATTAAAGTCGTCTGAAAACTTTTAAAAGATACCATGTCCAACTATCCATGAAACAAAATTCACGTATACTACCTAACAAAAACATGGAGTGCTGGTGTAAGAGTAAGTAGGTGTTATAGTAGACGATAGAAGGAAACTGAATCAAGAGGAAGACAACAGCATCTTCTTGACAACAACTACAATAATAAAATAAACTTCAATAGTCAATCCGCTCGCCTATTTATATTTTTAGTTGACAGACAGATAATGTAATTTTATTCTGCGCAGATCAGACAAAAATGAATAATTATTATCTATGTAATCTGGACGTCAAACACCTCAGTCCCAATCGTGGGAATGTCTGCTGCTACAAAGCGCTTGAAACGTTGGGAGTTAAGAATATATTTAACGCGATATCATCTGTAAAAAATTATTCAACATTGCTAAGAACTAGTTAATAAATGAAGTTGATGCTTAATATGATAATTACAGCGAAATGTTAGTGTTTGTTTTGTATTGGCAAATCTACAGCAGCATAAATTATTCTACAACGGGGCTTGTGATCAGCAGTAGACTTTTACTTTCTGATGATGATGATAAAAAATACCTATTTATTAATTTACTTGTTACATTAATATTTGCAAAAGGATAAAGTTAACATTAGAATAAATCGGAAGGTTGCCTTTATCGTTTTATTTTAATGAGCATAATAATTGGATTTGCATTTCTGACTAGGTATTGCCCTGATGAATTTATAATTCACTGAACTACACTTAAAGCTTACAACACGGATTACCTTTTAGCGGGGTTCATAAAGTCATGAAAACTTCTACATAACTACTACCGAACAAAAAGTTTAAATTCCACTACAACATTTAAAGTGTCGATAAAATATTTAAAATTATCTTCTTGTTTGTGGACAACTGAAAGAAAAATTATTATATTTAAATGAACATAACTGACAATAACATTAAATAATTAAGTTCATTCTACTTTGCTATTTAATTTAAATGTCGGGTATTCCAGATATCGCGGAATATGGTTTATTCTTAACATAAATATTTTAATGATGATGGAAGTACCTAAGAACAATGACTATCAACGCTGAAATACTTACACAACGTATAGTAAAAACCCTGTGGTTTCCGTAAAGTGCGTTATCAGAATTAGTGTTCAAACAGTCGGGTCAAATTTACTAAAAAAACTAACTTAACTGAAAAAACCATTTTTTTATTTTGTTTAAATAAATTTTAATTTGCTAATTGTATGTGGTGTTATTACCACTGCATTTTACGAGTAGTAAGAGAATTGCCAAAGACCCGTCTTTCTCGATGCCTTTGTCAGGTAGAGGTCTGCCTCAACGTAGGCTAGCCATCGGCGCAGGACAGAATTATAGTGCCCAAGTATTTGCGCAAGCACAAGTGCACTCTCTATTCCCTCACTCTCACAAGGGGAAGGGGGGGGGGGGTAAGACACCGCCAACATCCTGACTCCGGGGCAATTACTGAGAATTTCTTGACGGAAAAACTCAATAATTAATTTATTGGCCCGACCCGGGATTTGAACCCAAGACCTCACGATCAGCAGTCGCACTATTACAAACACTAGATCAACGAGGCAGTCAGATAGAGGTAATAAAACTACGTACAATTAGCAAGTAAAATTTAATTTTTATTTATAATGGTAGATTTTCCGAAAAAAAAATATTTCGGGAAAAAATAAACGGGAACCACAGGGCTTTTGTTACGTTGTATAAAATAATATTATGTGCACTATATTTTGTTCGGCACTTCGACCGTTATAAATAAACTAGGATTTTGCCCGCGGCTTCGCTTGTGTGGGATTGAATTTAGAAACATCAATAATATTGTTTAGTACTAACATTTGCTAATTAACTGACTGTATGTAACTAACTGTATCACTTTAGAGATACCTCGTTATCCTTGTCTATATTGGACGCAGAAAGTGATTGAAATTTGTCAATTTAATATTTTTATATTATTTTATTTTTAACGGGCATGTTTTCCGCTGTGTCATTATGAAGGGAAAAGTGCCCTGGGATAAGAAATGTGTTATTTACATATTATTCATAAACAATACTGAATTTCATGGTTTTATTTATATTGGCCCTATTGAATATTGATTGGCACCATAAAATACATGCCAGTATTTTTTTTACGTTCAAGTAGGCTTTAAAATTTTGTATGAAAATCTGTATACATTAACGGGAGTAGAAATATACAGAAGATGGGGAGCAGAGTCTTCCTGGTCATATCTCAAAATAATAAAAATATGCATTTCTCAACTGGCATGCCAAGCGTGGCAACTACGGCAAATATCCAACTTATTTGGCAATCTATGGGAGGAATCCAATTAATGAACGGGAGTAGAAATTTACTAGCCATGTAGCGACGGCGAAAAAGAAACCATTTCCCTATTTTGTCCTGTGTGTGTGTCGTATTCGTAAGAGACAACAGAGATAAACTGAAACAGGAGATGGGTGGCAGCATCTTCCTTATAACAGTGCAAAGTAATAAAAAACTGTGTTTTCCAACCCGTTTGCCTACCGTGGATACTACTGCACATAATATCCAGTCTATTTGCCAAAAATGGGGGAAGCCTATGATCAGCAGCGAATAATCAAATTAAAAGAAAAAAGTAGCAGTGTATATACATTCCATTACTGAGCACAGGCCTCAGTGAGAGTTTTAGGACAAAATGGAGTTGATTGTGTTGACACCAACGCGAGATGACCGACTTCACATACCTATACCTAAAAATGATTTCCAAAATATTTTGTTACTTCTAAGATATGCAGGTTTCCTTGCGATGTTTTTCTACATCACCGAGGCCGCGGTAAATCAAAACTTCAAATTGCAATTAAAATATGAGCGGAGTCGGTGCTGATTAGGGCGATTTACGTAACTACTAAAAATGTACGTTTAGATCGGTTCGATTACCGGCTTTGACAGATAACTTTCTAAATTCTCATCTATGCACTTCTGCTTATAGTTAAAATAAAAATAAAGCTGTGTTTAAAATTTTCTTCCTTAGATATTTATAGTACCTTTTCGCAAAAACCTATTCGTTTACTCATGTGAACTGTGAAATCGGGACTACCACTAAAATATTAATTGTTATTTTTCAAAACATAAAAGTTATCTTAATATATGACAAACTGTTTAAAAATTCTCTTTAAAAGTAAAATAGGCTGCGTCAACGGTATCAAGTACTATTCCATTGTTTATGGATAAAATCTCACAGTGCATTTAACTTTCAATTATTTATATCGGACTTGATACAAAAAGAAATTGGTGAAATATTGCTATGCCGACAGATACACAAAATATTCAACTAAAGGTCTCTCTTACTGGACCGTGTGCTCGTTGACCATGTATATACTTATATAATTCTTGGTATATTTGTGCTGCACCTATATTTGGTTTTAGAATTTATAGGTCGGCTAAACCAGGGAGAGACCACGCTCTCACTGAAAAATAGCATAAAAAAGCAGATTAATGCTGCTGTGTTTTGTATGGTGTGTAGAGAACTGGAGACCCTTTTTACTGGATACGAGGCATAACACCTTAGTCCTTAAGGGTAACAACGCATCTGCATTTTGATTCTTCATTGAGGATAAATGTGGATGCCAATATGCCACAGCAGCCACTTACTATCAGGTGGACTGCGTTGTCATCTGTCGCCCTTATTATATTTAAAGAAAAATATTACGTTGCATATCTATGTGTTTGGGAAACTTGCCAAGTTTGAATCTAAAATGTCAAACACACTTTCACGCAGTGTACCTCGCTGATTTAAGAATTATTGACTGATGAAGGAAAACATACCCAAAACGCTGAATTCAAACTTTACAAACTTGTGATAGTGAACAGCATCACCAGGGCCAGGGTATCGATTCTGCACTCATTTACTCATTTTTGCAGCATGGTGGAGAACAAAAATGTAGAATTTTTAATTAAATCATCGATGGTTAATATATTACTGTATATTATGTATAATTTATTGTCCAGAATAGAGGGAAGAAAATTTTGTACAGGTTATTTGTTTAGTTTTGAAACACTATAGCATCTAAGAATTTAAAACCAAAAGTAAAATACATATAGCTGAACTCACATTCAAGTCCGAAACAGCTACATTTACCACTGCCATTACATGGACTTGTGATCAGAAAAATACTATTAAATGTTAAGAAAGTAATGTACACAATCAAATCTTATATAAAACCGAAATATAATGTATAAGATAAAAAATTGGATATGTACTGTCTTACCAAAGTTTTGCCAGGGCCAAAATGACTCTAAGACCACAATGGACAGGCTTTTAAGGGAGAATGTAACAGGAGCTTTAATTTTAACCAGTGATACTATACATTATTTTTTAGTTTTAATGTTATATAAGAATTTGTACTGTGGTTTTTGTGAACCTGAATCCTACACTTTAAATTAGAGATTCTTGTAACAACATATTATATGAAATTGGTTTGGCGGAAAAGGTTTTAACGATTTGGATGAAATTTCGTATTTAGATAATGGTATACTTTTGAAGTTTTCTTTAGTTTATCCTCGATAAAGAATCAATAAGCAGATGCATAGTTTACCTGTTAAGACTAAGGTGGAATGCTTCATATCTAGTAAAAAGTGTACTTGATTCTCTACACTCACCATAAGAAACACAAGAGAATTTTACTGTTATTTTACCCTGGAATTCTGCGAGAGTGTAGTTCTTCCCTAGTCAGCCCGCCCATTTATGCTACAACTATAATACAGCTGCAGCATGGCTCCACATACAACACAGATTAAAAAAGTAAGAGAAATATAAAATACGAATACTTGCCGTTCCGGCAAAAATAATTTATGACGGTATAATCATCGCGTTTACGCTAGGCGTAAAACACGACAGCAACCGTACAACACACATACAAAGTTTATTTGCAAATGTATGAAACGACTCGTACTGCTATCACCAATTCGTCTACCAATTGTGACGGTTAAGACAAATTCTCCTTACAACAAGAGAGACCCCATGTACAGTGGTGAACTTTTACTTACTTTTAAAGTTACACCAGTTCTCTTCTGTACGTACTCTTTTGTATTACGTAAATGCCCGATCTCGTTTGCGCATTGCCAACCGTACATCCTTAGTCATCCAAGGAGCAGGAGGGTGCTTTATTCTTACTTGTTGAACTGGTGCATGGATGTTATAGAGATTCAGAATAGCAGTGTTCAAAAAATAAATTTTGTCATCTATAGAAGAAGCAGCCCGCAATGTAGCTAAATCAATAAGAACAGCGTCTGAGTTGAGTCTCCTGATTTGGTTAATGTCTAGGCCGTAAAATTGCGTAAATGCAATATACGAGTAGAAGGAATATGTTTTGGATGTTTAATTCTATAAGATAAATAAATTAGATCATGGTGTGAAAAAAAGGGGACTGAAAGCTGTCCGTGCTTGCCCACACGGGCAGGAAAAGATGTAATTATGTGATTAATCCATGAATCATCTGTGTCAATGTTATGATGAGTGGCCGCTAAAGGGAGAATGCTGAAATTGTCTGACTCCACGATTGATCGAAATTTATGAGCACGAGAATTATTTCTCAGTTAAGCGGAATTGAAGTCTCCCATTATTATGTAGTGCATGTATCCAGACCCAACAATCTGGAAGGCTGTTTCTAGTACCATGAAATAGTCAATATTAGGAGGACATTACACTACCCCTAGAATCGCCTTGATGCCCTTGATGTCAATTTCAAGAAAAAGATACTCAGAGGAGCCTGAATAAGTAAAAGGAGAAGTACCTTGTAAGGAATTGCGGCTCTCAGATATATGGCAACATCGCCACCCCTTCTTTCAGTCTTGTCATTGCGAATAAGCACAAAATTACCTAAAGGATATGAGCTAGAATTTATAGATGGTTTCAACGAGCTCTCCGATATTAAAATAGCATGGATACAATCCTGTGAAAAAGATAGTTCAGAATCTGAAAAATGGCTAGGAATACTTTGTGCATTTATATGACAAACGTTAAAATATTTGTTACAAGTTAACAAAACAGTACTTAATTGCTCACGAAGGGACTTTATGTCATCCCCTGTGAGATCACTACAAGATAAAAACGAATCTGGGTCATGTGCAGAGTGAAATGAATCATCATCTGACATAATTATCGTAATTTAAAATAACTATATATGTATATATATATATATGTATATATATAATTTTTTTTAATATCAAACAATACAATAAAATATTCAAAAATATTTAGTTAAGTTACAAAAATACTTAATACTATGCATCATCACATCAGTTGAGTGTTTACAGAAACAAAATGTTTATTATAAGTACATCAAGGGGTAAAGTAAAGTAAGTACAGTGTATATTATAGTTCTTTTTACAGCTTAGCGAACACATTAAAACACTAAGCAATGTGACTATCCAAAAATTTGAACTAAATGTAAGTGAAATTTTAATGACTATAAAAGAAGCACTAATAATTTTTTTAATTTTCTTATACAAAACAAACTAATTATCCGTTAGAGATATATTAAAGAATAAGTAAATCGTAAAAAAACAAAACGAAAGCAAAAAAGAAACAATACCAAATCAAGTTATAAAAATATAAAGTTATGAACATCAACATCCAAACAATCAAAGTATTTAATGTGTAGGTTTCACATAACCATAAAAATTACCCAAAAGGCTCGATGGCTATGTCATAGGGTCCAATTATTTTCTATTAAACATAAAATTAGTAACATAAATGCAGAGTTTACATTATGATATAATAAGTAGTATACAAAAGGCTATAATAACTCCATAATAATAAATTAAAGAATTAAGTAAAAGAAAAATTTGTATGTTTTGGGCACTAACCTAATATTTAGCATTCATATATACTAAGCTAAAATAATAATTAAGTTGCTAATGTGTAACAAATAGGAATAAATAACAGTAGCTAAATATAATCAATACCTTATAGACTAACATAAATGATTAAAGTATGAGAGAAAACAATTGATGGCAAAAAAGATCATGATCTAGTAAAACCTATGTACCCTTAAAGCATAAATTATATACTCTCCTTAATATAAACTTAGTTATTGTAACTACCTAATACTGTACACCATTAGTCAAAAGCTAATAACTTGTTAAATAGTAAATTCAAATAAAATAAAATGTTAGACAATCAAGTAATTATGATCTGTATAAATCATCAAAATAACCTAGAAACTAATTAATAAGCCTAAAAGTTTTAATTATGCTAACAATATAAATATAAAGAGAAGTTGATTTACTTTTTGGAAATTACACGCCTTATTCTCTTGTTTTCATTATTAACGGCTGCAGAGATTCCTTGATCGCGCCCAATCACCACATCCTGCGGACTGTTACATTTTGATGTGCTCTGTGGCGTGGCATGCCTAATTTCGTTGTCTTTATTATTAGGAGAAAACGAATCACTTAGCACAGCAGAACCAGTTGAGGAACTCTTAACAACAAGCACTTAAAGTCTTCTTCAGTAATTATTTTAGCGCGGTTTCTATCGGAGAGCTTAGTATAAATAGTACCGTCGTGTGACCATACATTTTTGATGCCGAAATGTTTCCTTGTCTTTTTGTATATCTCTTGCCATATCTTTGATCATTTTTTGAACACTTTATCTTCGTAAAAAACTCAATTACGGAGAATTAAGTACCTTTTAATTTGGATTTTGACTTCCAGATGTCGGACTTGGTTTAATATTCATGGAAATGGACAAGAACTGGCCTAAATTTGTTATTGTTATTATTATGAGAGTCCAGCCGATAACACCGTTTTAATGCAGACCGGTCAACATTTGTAAGTCCCATTTTGTTTTGAATAAGGCCAAGAACTTCATTTACTAAATTAACTTCAGAGTTCTTAAAAATACCATTAAACAATAACACCTTCCGCCGTTGCCTCATGTCCATTTCGTCGATAGAATTGACACATCTAGTAATCTGCTTTTGTTACAAGCTTAGGATATCACTCACTAGTTCCTTAAAAGCCTGGAATTCGTGACTGAGTGGTAACAGTGTTAGAGTGGATGGTACCATAGCAGCTTGTAACCGTACCTCAAACTCCGCCATCCTTTGTGACAAGCTAACTTCCAGTTCTATCTGAATATTATTGACATCGGTGACATTCGCCATAGTGAGCTTTGCTGTGTTAAATCCAATAACGAGATTACACTGATTTCACTTATAAGATTTGCTAACCTGACAGATGATGCAAGTAATTTCTTAAGAAAAATACTTCATAAATGCACAACTATTGAATAAATCTTGCAAATAACTATTAGTAAACTGACTAAAGTAGAAAATATTATTTAATATAACGAATATTAATTTATAATTTCGTAAAATAAATCGAAGCTCGTAAGGACAGATGTTACTTTTTTTACATCTACCGCCGGAAAATTATTTGCCTAGTTTGAGTTTGGTAGTCATGTCTATAATAAAGCTGACATAATTTGACCAAATTAATTTTGCATTTTTCAATCCCAAGCTCCATACCCATACCCAGTGAGACGCTTTTAGTTATGTGTGTAAGTTGGTTTAAATCTTCCTAGTTCTGGGCATATAATTTTATGTCCTCCATATATTATATCAAGTGGTTTTTGTGACATGCGTTTGATGATGATTCCGTACTATCTGTATATTCAATAGGACAACATATATTGGATACATTTAATTGACTAGATAATGGGTTTAATGCCAATCAAAATCAAAGTGGACTTAAAGAATCACCTCGGAATATGCCAAGTCTAATTTTTGTAAAGTCTGTGTCTAAAGTTTGTGTGCTAGTATTCATGCGTAATCGCGTAGTCCAGTTATTCATGGTAGTACTTAAAAACGTTATTATTGTTAGATTAATCCGGTAAATATCTTGCATTTTCGGGGGCCAAGTATAGGGGACAGAATCGACAGCTTTTTCGTAGTCCTATGTAGATAGTATATAAGTTTTTCTTTTTTTTTTTTTAGTTACATTTGTTTAAATATCACAGAGTATATTACAAATTATTCTTTGCACTCTCGACCAGATTGGAGGCAACCTTTTTGTTGTTTAGCTAAAATGTTAATTTTATCAATATTAGAGTACATAAAGTGGTTAATGCAACCTGTATTTAGCTGGATATGTGAGATTATTTTTATCTTTAGGTAAAATGTAAGTTACTCCAGTTGTAATAAATTTAGGTGATAATTGCAGAACTTGTATGAATTTGTTGACAAAATTTCTGGGACTTTGGCAGGACGAAAAAATGAAATGGAGTCAACATATTAAACACATAATAAAAAAGATAAATAAATACCACTATGCACTACATAACCTTATAAAAATTTGAAATCGTGAAACAGTCATAACCGCCTACCATGAATACGTCTCCTCAACATTGAGATATGGTATAATATTTTGGGGAAACTCCCCAAAACGCGAATTAGTATTGAGGGCGCAAAAGAAATGTTTAGGAGCAGTATGTCAGTTGCAGGTTACCCATAGTTGCAAACCGCATTTCGATAATCTTAACATTCTGACCCTACCATCTTTATATACAATCTGTATATTCGAAGTAGCTATGTTTGTAAGGAAACATTTTACCATATTTGAAAACGCTAATAATAAACGACATAGGAACAAACTACGTACAAAACGTCATAAAACAGTATTGCTCCTAAAACTTTAATAAACTCCCAAAAACATCAAAGAAACTGATAATATAGACAAATTTAAGAAATTGATTTCTAATATTTTAATAAATAAAGCATACTACTCTATCAACGAATATTTTGAAGATAAAATGAATGGTTTTTAGTACAGCCTACAATAATTAATGTCCGATTTATTTATCTTTATGGTGTTAAGAATAATTTAATTTTTAAACATACGAATTACAATTGAATATGTTGTTTTATTAAAAATAAATTTTCATATTGCGAGGTGATAGTGATAAACAAATATTTGTATGCCTTTTTAGGCGAAACATAGTGTTACTTACCATACCTTTTCCACCAAGTTTGTAACTTTTTACCTACGTTTTACAAATAAATTATTTGATTTGATTTGATTTGATTTCAAATAATGTTACTGAACCGGAATCAAGTACATACCTTCCTTGTATATCAGAATCAGTCCGTCTTTCTGAGATATATAGGGTAACCATATTATAGATAGATAGATAGATAGATAATTCTTTATTGTACACCAAATCAATACATAAACGAAAGAAGAAAAAAAAATAGTGGCACAATGGGCGCTCTTACCGCTAAAAGCGATTTCTTCCAGACAACCTTTGGATGGACAGGATCGCAAAAAATAGTAAATTGTGTGGTTTGGTGATGCAGAAACAATATTTATAAAAATGTCCATATTTTATATAATATAATTAGAAATAAACAACAAATAAATACAAAAAAATACGAATGTATACTACATATATAAATGGCACGAACTCAAAGATTAAGATAGTGACTGTGTACAAGTTTCTGAAAAACAGGTAAAGACTGGGCGCGTCTCACTGACAGAGGTAGGGCATTCCATAGACGGACTGCTTGGATACTAAACGACCTGTCCATAAATTTGCTATTATGGGCAGGCATTTTTAATGTAAAATTCTCTGATGATCTCAAAACTTTCGAATGGGAATAGTGAAGGAATTCAAAACGATCCTTAAGATAAGAAGGATAGGAAGGATTAAAGAGAATATTGTAAAGAAGTGACAGAATATGAGCATTCCTGTGAAAACGGATAGGAAGCCACTTGAGCTTATTACGAAAACAAGATACGTGATCATATTTGCGCAAACCAAATATGAATCTTATACAAAAGTTTTGAAGACGCTCAAGTTTATCAAGTTGCTTCTCAGTGAGATCAAGATAGCTGACATCTGCATAGTCCACAATTGGGAGAAGAAGAGATTGAGCAAGTGCAATTTTAGTGGCAGTAGGTAGAAAAATCCTTAATCTGTTCAACGATCGGGCAGCTGCAAAGAGTTTACGACTAACCTCCTGTATTTGAGGACCCCATGATAGGTTCCCAACTCCTTAACTTTTTCACTCACAGGAATAAAATTTCCATTAAAAACAACTTGAGGTGCTTGAGATATGTTAGATTTTCCAATCATATACGAACTTCCGATGATAATTACCTGAGTCTTTAGGGGGTTAATCTTCAAGCCATGTGTTTTTGCCCAATCTGATATTTGCTCGAGATCACTGTTTATGTTGCTAATAGCTACATCTACTTCACTAGGAGAAACGTGAGTATATACTTGAAGATCATCTGCGTAAAGGTGGTAGGACAAAGTAATCTTAGTGGCTATAGAATTAATAAAAATTGAGAAAAGTAAGGGAGATAATACGCCACCCTGCGGGACGCCAGCAATGGTATCACACCAAGAAGAAAATGTGTCATCAATGCGAATACATTGCCGGCGCCCAGACAGGTAACTTCGAAACCAATCAATCACTGTTGGAGATATATTAAGAGAGCTAAGTATACCCAGTAAAATTTCAAAATCAACTGAGTTAAAGGCATTGCTAAAATCTAACAGAGAAAGGATAGTTAACTTGCCATTTTCCATTGCAGATCTAATATCTTTCGTAATATTGACTAAGGCTGTAGCAGTACTATGCCCAGGACGAAAACCGGATTGTAGAGGATTTAGAAGGGAATGATTGTGGAGGAAAGCATTAAGCTGATTATATATCAAGCGTTCGAGAACTTTGGACAGGAATGGCAAAATAGATATAGGACGATATTCCGAAAAAGATGTAGGGTTAGGTTTTTTAAGCAACGGTATGATGTGAGCGTCTTTCCAAGTTGTTGGAAAAACACCACTAGAAATCGAGGAGTTTAGGATATGGCAAAGTATTGGGATGATTATGTCAAGAATCGGAAGAATCATATTACGGCTGATACAATCGCTGCCGATTGCATTCGAAGTAATGGATAGAGTACTCTTCTTAACATCACAAGCAGAAAATTGATTTAGGACAAAAGGTGAATGATCAGGATTAATATTATATACAGATAGATATGACAGGGGTCTTCAATTTATTATATGTATAGATTTTTTGTTGAATATTTTTTCCAATGAGGGCTTATAATCCTCCGTTCACCAGATGTCGCTAGTTTTCCCTTCTGTAATGAAGTCATTTGTAACACAATATCATATAATTAAGAAGATGCGCTTTAAATAAAAGTTTATAGGTTTCTGGAGAATATTAAAACAAAAACTTCTTCATAAGAGCTTTACTGTTTCATTTTTTTTTGCATATATTTAAATCCTTTTTATTTTTCTCCTTTAAGGAATAGCCTTAGTTTGGTTTATTCATTTCTAATCGAAATAAAATAAAATAAAACTGGTATTTCAGAAATAAACCATAACCCATACATTTATATTTCACCTCATTCCTAAGTGGCACCGCACTAGTGTCAAAAAAGTAATTTATTTTTGTTTGCACTCTTTGATCATGATGTGTCACTTAGTCAAGCTGAGAAACGTTTCTTATAAAGTGACGTAATAGTACATAGCATCACGCTGTTCGAAGACATGAATTTAGACGGATTCTATTTATAGGTTATTCAAATTTGTATTGTTGCGCGCCACAGTTGATGGCACTAGCACCTTTTGGTATCAAGTATCAGAAAAAAGAGTGACAAGATCTTTCTGGCATTCTCCCAACAGCGCCATCTAGTAACGAATAGAAGAATTAAGCATTCTAGAAAAGTCCACTCTCGAACTTTCTGCACTTCGTCGGTCGGGACCGGTATTTGTTCGAACATTCTGGATGTTTTAGTGGGAATTGCGTATTTAAAGCTGCTGAGGGCCGCGACCAGAGCAGTATCGAATTGGCGATATGGGCGAAGCTTTCGGAGTGAAATGAAGTAAACTAAAGTGTAAAGTGTGAATAATTATTAGTGTAATTTAAGTTTTAATAGGTGTTCAGTAATAAAGTGTCAATTTGGTAATTCAATCGGCAGTTTTTATTGTCACGAACATTAAGCTCGTAACAGTATGAAAAAAGTCATGAACATAAACGTTTTAAGAGGGAGTTGTTCTCATGCGAACGGTTTTCTTTTGTGCGAGCAGCTATGCTGGTATAGGGAAAGAGACCAGTATCACTGCGGACTAAAAGATCTATCTCATCATCATTTTGTCAGGAGTGAAAGACCACGTCTCCGTTCAACACTAGTAATAAGTACTGTTTATTCACTTTTGTTATATAATATTGAGGAATGTTGGATAAAAAAGAAGTCATATTTTCTTGAACACTGCCGCCGAATACAGCCCGACAAATATCGTTAGGAATAAAATACGAATTCAAAACCCTAGATTAATTTCAAAACAACTTTATTAATTTATATTATAACTTGCAAAGCTAATTCGAAGGAAAAGCAATTTAAAATTAAACGTTGTGTCGTTAACTTATAGTTTTAATAGACTTATCAACAAACTTAAGTGCAATAAAGCATTTTAAAAATAAAATGAAAGTGAACGTGGCGTGGTATATTTTATGTTTCTTTTGAATAAAATCGAGTTAAAAATCACAGTTTCTTATATGTATACTAGCAATCCACCCCGGCTTCCTAACTAAAACTAAACTAAAAGGCCACCTACTGGTTTCAACTGTGAATTTAAACCATTTTCAAGTTAACTTAATTACACCCACAAACATTCATCAAAATCAGCCCAGCTATTTAAGAAGAGTTCAGTTAGATAGACACGGACAGAATAATTATATAATATAATACTGGCGATCCGCCCGGGTTTCACACAGCTGCCTACCTACCGAGTTTAATTATGAATCCAGGGACCCACTCAAGTGCAAACAAAACAAATTCATCAAAATCATTCGGACTGTTTTTGAGTATTAGCGAGACTAAAGGACGGTTTTAGTTTTCACAATTAATTTTTATATATGTATGAAGAAGATAATGGTTAGACCGACCGGTAAATGTGAATAAAATAAAAAAATTAAACAAATATACTATAAACATCTTTATGCTAGGAACCTATTTGTATTATATATAATATCATGTCTCTTGAACGTTTTACATTGCCATGGAATAGCGGGAGCCCTGACGCAAGTGTCTTAAGGTGCTCCTTAAAGATGCTCCCTACCCTAGGCAAATTGTAAAATACCAAATGAAATAAAAAAATTATTATTGATTAAAACTACTTTTACGGATTTTATTGCGTTTAATTTTTTTTAATACCTGAGGTTTCGGGTGCTTTCCAGCACCCATGGTCACGGGGGACTAAGCTGACTGACGTACCGATGTCAGTGTTAACCTGGAGTACCTTCAGCTTTTTAATTATTATTTTGGTCCGATCTACGCAGATTGACTTACTATGTTTTGAACTCTTGCAGTGGTATGCTTGGGTTTAGTATTAATTTTATTATAATTAATTATAGGATCCCAAGCAGATAGCAATGCGAAGCTTCCCTCTCTATTGAAATTAGAATGTTTTTTAATTTCAACAGCCTCACGTATCATCCTTGATAGGAATCGATGTTCTTTCGCGAGGGTTTGTGATTTATCAAATCTGATGAAATTGTTGGGGCTGCCTAGGATGTGATCACAAACTGCAGAATTCCCGGAACGTTGAGGCTTCACGTCAGCTATGTGAATACATGTGACACAGGAATGGACAAATTATTTATTCTTGTGTCTACCGATCGCACAGCGGTGACCAGGTGGCAACTAGGCTATTTGAACACCTCACTGAAGTCTCTGAATGCCTCCCTCTCTAAATCGGTACCCTAATGCACAGTATCTCTGGAGGACTTTAATGTCTGTCATCAGAACTGGTTGTTCTCATACCGACCACGCTGGGAGAGGCGTGGAATTTTGCTTTGTCGCTGAGACTTTCCCAACTGGTTCAACAAGCAACTATGGTACCTGATGTGGATAGCCATATAGTCACCTGCCTCGACTTCTGCTTACGACCGATCCAGACTGGTACAATGTTCAGATTACCTCACCTTTGGGAACTTATGACCACTGTTTGGTGAAATCTGAGTCGTTATATTCCTCATCCAACTAGGATTTCAACAGTGTGCGGCGGCTTTAATTATTTGAGGTCTTAATAACTTTTGTTAAAGTTTAATTAGGCTTGACATCATAATATATAAGAACATATCAGAACGTCAAAGGGTGTAATCAAATCGACTAAACATCGATGCGAGAAAGCGCAAAACATAAATATCTCCGCCGTGTTATCTTTTTCCAGTTTGTACGATCAAAATATTTATTATCGTGTTTCGAGTGATAATTTACTTAACCTACAGTTATCCTGAAATGGATGTGTCACTACTGAGGACCAAAATGTGTCGTTACTACTAATATTTTTTTTCTCAATATTCACTGATAATCCATGCATGCGAACGTTTATCAACCTAGGCCGAGCCGACCTCTTTGATGTTGCAGCTTAAATGCTAGCATGTAAACTTCAGGATGTATTAAGCGTAAGTAAGTACGTTCCCAGTAAAATATGGTGAATAGAAACTACAGGGTCAATAGAAACAAGTCTGATTCTGGTCTGATAATTTCTACTGTTTATTAAATGCTAACATTTTTCCAATATTTTGGCATTATTGAAAAATCTAGACACGATTTTTTCAAATAACCAGACTTGTTTCTATCCACCCCACGGTTTCTATTCACCCCATTTTACGATTATTTAACAAGTTTATATTTAAACATTATTTGATCACAAATACATTTCATATAACTAGCATGTATACTTTTTATTATCTCTTTAAATTTATGTTTGCATATTAGTGCTAGGGATACTGAACGAAAACTGTATAAGAATAAAATCCGTATTGTAATTTCTTAATGGCATAAGTTTGGACGAATGAAATGCCTTTTAGTACAAAGTAAACGTAAAATATATCCCTCACAATTCGAAAGTTTCGAGACGATAAAGTCGTTTTTGTCTTCCAACACAAAATCACTTAAAAGATAAGAGCTGTTTTATTAATGTATTTAAGTACACGAATGAAAAAATATTATAACAAATTTGACTCCTTACACTACTCTACACACTAAATTACAACAGAAAGCATTTAAAATATTATTTATTAGTTTCTTAGATTTAAAGATTAGTACACTAGTATTAACTTATTATAAACGTCAACTTGAATAATCTACGGATTTGCCTGTGTCTACGAATATCTCAAAGAAATAGTAACTAATATTGAAGTTTTACCAAAACTGTAATAAGAAACTCACGTTACTATAAATACTAGCCTGTAGCCGTGCTCAAAAGTAACGTGTAAGTGCGTCACGCTCTTTTGGGACACAGTCAACTATATTTAGCCAATATTAAAATTTTAAACGTTGAAGTCTTCGTGAAAATTGAAACAGATAAGAAGACAAAATATGTGGAGGTTGTTTGTCGGCCAAAATGAATCATATTTTCGTCTCCTAGGGGTTAACCGTGGTCAGTTTTTGCGTCATCTCAGGCAACTGGACGCCGTGACATACCGCTCCGGGCGCAAATGCAGAAGGCAGTGCTGCTCGATATCGCCCGCATGTCCGTCAATTTATTTCCCTATCTTCATAACTTTGGAGGTTTGGTCTCCCCCGTCCAAGGATGTCTGGTGCGGAAGGAAATCTCGCGGGTTTCCGCCTGATTGGGTATCAGCTACGTATTATATTTATTCTACTACGTATATATTTTGTGATATATTGAACATGTTTAAAGTATATAGATTTATACTTTAAACATGTTTCTATAAGTCTATTCCAACCAGATAATAAAACAATGGACATACATAAGTCTTACAAGTCTTTTCCATAATTCAAGTTTATTTAATAATCGTATAAGATATGTAATGTAAATATATTCTTATGACCTATAGTAGGCGGGAATCACGTCCGGTTTTCTCACGTTGTCACTGTAAAATGTACGACGGCCGTTTAGCACCCGAGCTATCGCGACTATCTTGCGTTTTACTTTGCTTATTTTATTGTTTGTTATGCTATCTTTACTTATGTTTTTGCCGTGGATACTATAATGCACTTGAAACTTCAACGCATTACACCACCCAGGACCAAAACAGGACTTTGTCAATATAATGCAGTCTATATTTGGAGATGACTTATTGCTTACCGTTAGACTTCATCAATACCCCGAGTATTTATCATACTTATTACGCTTGTGTAAGAGGTACCTCAAAAGTGAATTGGAGAATTTTAAATAAAAGGCATTAATCAATGCCATAACAGTATTTATTTCAAGTACGAGGGCGGTACTGAAAATTTCGGGAATCAAGGAAGTGACCCAACATTACTATTTAAATATGTATTTATTCCTTTTCGAAGTATTCTCCGCGAAATTTGACACATTTTTTCATACGATGGAACCAATCATTGAAGCAACCATTCCATTCCGAAGTTGGGGTCTCCAAAATTACTGTTTTGTAGGCGTCCACAGCTTCTTCAGGTGATGAAAATCTCTGTCCACGCAATTTATTCTTTATTTTAGGGAAAGTATAGAAATCATTAGGGCTTAGGTCGGGGCTGTACGGCGGATGGTCTAATAATTCTATGTTTTCTTGCTCTAAAGACTCTTTTGTTCTGTGTGCGGTGTGAGAACTCGCATAGTCGTGATGGAGGATGATGCGGCGGTTGCAGTTCTCTTTACGGAGTTCAGAAACGACCTGTGGCAAACAAATGCTAGCATACCATTCTGCATTAGCCGCTCTTTGTCCCTCAAGAGAAATAGTCGTAACATGGCCGGTTTTGGAGACAAACGTGGCCACCATTTTTTTGCAGCACTCCGTAAACGAACAATTTTTGTTGGCTTTAACTCATTTTCGAACACCCAAATTCGTGACTGGTTTTTTGTTTCGGGTTCGTACGCATATATCCAGGATTCATCACCTGATACAATATTGTATACAGCATTTGAGGATCCTGCGTGGAATCTTTCGAGAGTTCTGACGCACCAAGTGACGCGAGCCGCTTTTTGCTCTTCACAGGGCGAATGCGATATCCATCGGGAAAACAACTTTTTTACACCTAATTGTTCAAGCAAGATTATTTTTATTTGACTCATGCCAATGTCTAAAGTTGCCTGAATTTCGCGGTATGTCACATGTCGATCTTCTTCAATCAGCTTACGCACAGCATCAACGTTTTCTTGGGTGACTGCAGTTTTTGGACGACCTTGACGGGGATCATCACTGAGCTTGACACGTTCACGTTGAAATTCAGCAAACCAGCGATAAATTGTGGTTTTGGATGGGGCTTCATCACCGAATGCATAAATCATCCTGTCAGCACACTGTTTTTGTGTTAAACCACTTCGAAAGTCACAATAAATCATCGCTCTTGAATTTTCTCGAGTCAATTCCATTTTCTCAACGACTAAACAAGTTTGACAAAACCTTGTGACAAGACCGAGAATCTTTTTTTAAATAAATGAGTGCTATTCAAATTTTAAAACCAAGGAGTTTTCAATTAAAAAGATTTTAATATGACAGGAACAGTGGAAATATTCCATTCCCGATACTCTTAGTGCAGCCTATGTATAACGAAATAACATAATATATAACAAACCTTCTTGTCACTCCGGTGGCTGGTCTCTGAATGATTCCCGACTGCCCGTGTTGCTAAGCGCTTCTTCTAATCCACAGACAATATTTGACGTCACTTTAATACAATCGAGTCAAAACTAAATCGATTATTTTCTCAGATATAACAGGACTTGACCACAGAATCTTTAGTGTTGATGGAGTGATGTAAATAATTACTCTAATATATAAGTCTTGTTACACGTGGTTTGTAGCATTTGTTTTTAGAGGTGTTTCTTTATGGGGTCACTAGTTCTTTTAAGTGTGTTATTTGTCACGTAAGAAACACACCGAAAAATAAATCTGGACGTAAAGTCGATAACACCTACGTGTGCCAAATCATCAAAATTGTATGGGTTACAAAAAATACACAAGCCCTATGCTCCATTACGTCCCATAGTGAGCCAAATCGATTCACCAACTTACAGATTAGCTCAACACTTAGCGAAAATACTCTCACTACTCAGGAGACATACAAGAGCACTCATAAAGATTCCTACCATTTTGTTAGCAAGATTAAAGAACTTGGTCGGGTTAAGAAACTATGGTCGGTTTTGATGTGCAGTCATTATTTAAATACTTACCTGATGAAGACTGCATCTCAATTGTAACTAGAAGGCTGGAAGAAAACAACATGACTACTCAACTACTCAAAAACTGCCTTACATCTGGTTACTTATTGTGGAAGGAGGATTTCTACAAGCAAGTAGATGGTGCGACGATGGGCTCACCCATATCTCCCATTGTCGCCGACATATTCATGGAAGACGTCGATGATTTGTTTTGTTTTGCGGAGGCGCACACTACCTGTTTTCACGCTATCATGCGTAAGCGGTGCGCGTCACTGGTGCGCAGAGTGCGGGCCAGCTCCGATATTATTCTGAAAATGATAGAAGACATATTGGACTGTCCTATCCTCTGGCATTGCTGCGACAAACATGTCTCAGTAATTTTGGGAGTGAGAAGGTACCAGATAATAATTATGTGTTAGTTATTATTGTGTTTTTAAGTTAGCTATTGTATTTTAATGACATAATATTATTATCATTATTATCAATTAATCAATGTTTTTAAAACAATCAATTTTAATGATATGGATCTAATGTTATCTGAAATAAACTAATAATAAAAAAATATATAGAGCTATGACTAAAAAAATTATCGTCTAACAGTCCGCCATCTCTATGCATTCTTCATATATAGTACTAAGATTTTCAAAAAATCTTTTACACAAATCGCAGGGTATGTTGGCTACATCTTGATGAATATTCTCCTTCAGTTGGGTCATTATGGCTGGTTAATTTGAGTAAACTTAATTCTTTAGATGAGCCCGTATAAATCAGGAGGATTTAAATCTGGGCTACGAAATGTGTGAGAAATGCAATTCACGCAACGACAACGTCTCTACTTGAAATCACCATGTCTGTGAATATTTCTTTGTCATGTGTATACCGAAATTGGACGTACGGCAAGGTACGCTGATCTTGCTGCACCTGTGTGATACTGTTATATTCATTAAACTGTTGCCGAAGCTGAAGCTGTTTTATTTCGCGCTGACAACCCCACAGTATAATATTGGGTAATAGATCCTTTTGCACCGCCACTACACTTCAAAAGTAATTTATGACGAATATAATGATAATTAAATCTATTATTGTATTTACGCTTTTAAATGTGTCAATATTTGTACTTCATACTTTTTTATATTCATAAGATTGTCCAATATAAAAAAGTAAAAAAAAATTAAGAGGAATGGTAAGAAATAATAAAAATTAAATTTTTAAATTAAATTAATAAATAAATAATCCGTTGATATCAATGTAATTGTAATTAGCACTTTTAAGTATTGATTGACTATTATTTTGATATTCCGTAAAAAAACGTGTTTCTACTCCATTTTTCATACCATACATATAATCCACACAAACAAATCTCATAAAATAAAAAGATTTTATCATAAGTACTCTCAAATATCAATATGTTGAAACTAAATTAAGGTTTTAAATTAAATACCCTCATGCAAAATTTAGAATAACACAAAAAAGTGTACACAAAACAAAATTTCATTGATTTTGTGTAAAATAAATTTATTAATTTGTATTTAGCATATTATCCATTAATTTAAAGTTGCAAAGTTGAAAAATAAACAATCAAATGATAAAAATTAACCAAATCAAGTAAAAAGATAAATTTTACAGGAAAGAAACTTTTTCTGTATTTAATATTTCATTCAATTTTTTTTATAAATTCATAGGAGAGCTTTAACGTGGGCTTTAATCAGTACTTATTATTGCTTCCTTTAGCTCTTCGAACTGCTTCCAATCTTCTTGGTTTTGGTCTTTTATATTGATTTAATTAAACTTCATTACAAGTACGTAATGAAGTTTAATTAAATCAATATAATCTTGAGAGATTTCACTCCTATCTCTCTGTAATTCGTTTTTAAGATCCCTCAAATTAGCACGGGTAGAAATCTTTTCTTAATTTCTTTCACGTGTATAAATATACGTATATTAATAATGTTACGAGCTTGAGGTTCGTGACAATAAAAATTGCCGATAAAATTACCTAAATTAACACTTTAATTTACTTTACACAAATTAAAGTTAAAACACTAATAATTAAACACACTAATTCATTTAATTCCGCTCCGAAGCTTCGCTTGTGTCGCCGAGTTCAACTCTCTCCCGATCGCATCTTGCAGCGCCTATTTATATAATTAGCAAAGAAGCGTCCCGAACATTCAGGTAAATGCGCGCCAGGCAACGAGTATTCGAGTGTAGATTTTCCAGAAACTTAGTTCTTCGGGTGGTGCTGTCGGTCGAAAGATTTGTGATGTCATTTACTGCAAAGCTCCCCTCGCTCTCGTTCCTGACACTAGATGGCACTAGTGCGCTGATTTGAGCGCGGCGTAACACTGCCCCCTCCTAAGACATGCTCGTCCCGAGCATTATCGGCCCTATGATAACGCGCCAAGCGATCCACATGGACGATATTAGGAGTCCCTCTTACGCCTTCCTGTAACGGCTCCGCAATGTCAAGGGCTGTCCTATCCCGTGGTGCACCAACATTGTACAATTTCGGTGCTCCTCTACTACGTGTCTGAGGTCCCCGCACGGCCGCACAACTTGTACATGTACGACACCAATCCTCGACATCGTCAAGATAATGGACCCAGTAAAACTGTTCTCGGACCTTCAGTAGAGTTCGTTTAACTCCCAGATGGACTCTTGAACGACCATTATGACACAGCTGTAGAACATTCGGCACTTTAGCTTTAGGGACAACCATTTGCAAACGACAGCTGTCTCTTCGACCATTGTCCCATTTACGGCACAGGACTCCATCCTGAAGCAGCAAGCTGTCCCATTGGGCTCAATAGCTTTTCGTGGTTGAACTCATCGCTGAGACGTCCCTCCACTTAGGCTTGGTAGCACGGGCCTTCATCCATCCCAGAATCGGCGTGATGTCCGGATCTTCCTGCTGTGCATGACGTAGGCTGTCCTTCCACCCGTTGCTGAGGTGGTCTGTCCTGAGCATCCTCACGGATACCACTTACTTACTCTCTTGCCTACTACAATGGTTGCAATCTTCAGGACAAGGTCTTCTTGACAATGCATCTGCGTTGCCGTGAGATTTCCCGCTGCAGTGTCTGATAGTAAAGTCGTATTCCTGCTGCTGCTGGGCGGTGCTGTTAGCCGCACTTCCTTTCTGAGACCGTTCAGCTTCCCTTCCTAGGGTGTGCTTAGGGCAGCTGGACCGAAGATGGCCCCTTTCCCCACAGCCATAGCACCTAGGGCTGTATCCTTTATTGTGGTCGCGAACCGTAACTGCTGCAACCTCCCTAGTGTGAGGTGAACGATGATCCTGTCGCCGCCAGGCAGTGCCATTAGCTGCACTACCCTCCTGATATCGTTCACTTTCCCTTTCTGCGGTTCGCTTAGGGCAGCTGGATCGAAGGTGGCCCTTTTCCCCACAGCCATAGCACCTTGGGCTGTATCCTTTGTTGCGGTCGCGAACTGTAGCTGCTGCAACCTCCCTAGCGTGAGGTGAACGATGATCCTGCCGCACGGCTTCCACTTCCAGTGCATGGGCCAAGGCGTTCTTAAGCGTCTTGTGGTGCCCGAGCCTCACAGCAGCTCTGACTTCCAGGTCGCGGATGCCGTCGATGAATGTCTGCACCAGGTTCCCTTCAATGAGCGCAGGTCCAGACCGGTATGCTTTTCGCACCAGCTTCTCCACTTCTAGAGCCCACTGCTGCAGGTTTTCGTTGATGCGCTGCACACGATTTTTAAGCTGCGCACGAAAGACGTGCTCCAGGTGAGCGTCGCCATATCTCGCCTCCAATGCCTCAAGGAGTTGCTCATAAGTCACTTCCTCACCGAGAGCTTCCAGAACTGTTAAGGCCTGGTCGCGCAGGCCTATTGTGAGAGCAGTCATGGCCTGACTTTTATTCCAGCCGTTCGCTTTCATAACAGCCTCGAACTGGATTTTGTAGGGTGACCAGGAAGAAGTCCCGTCGAACGGTGGCACCTTGAACCCACGTAGCGAAGGTGCTGAAGCTACTACGGGAGCTGTAGTTCCATCCCCAAGTTTGAGTTCGTTCAGCGTTTTCTTCATGTCAGCCATTACGTTGTCAACCCGATTGTTTACTTGATCGATTCGGGTTTCAGCTTCCGACAATCGGTTGTCATGTTGAGCAACCTTATCCTTCACCTCCCGTATCTCTTTTGCGAAGGTAGCGTGAAGGTCCTTCATGAGGAGCATCTGCTCCTCCAACCGACGGGCCTGTTCCTCTTGTCGGCGAGCCTGTTCATCCTGTCCGCCCCGCAGCTGTTCTTCCAACCGACGGACCTGTTCCGCCTGTCGGCGGGCCTGTTCCTCTTGTCAGTTCTGCAGCTGCTCTTTCAACTGACGGGCCTGCTCCTCCTGTCGAAGAGCCTGCTCCTCCTGTCAGCGAGCCTGCTCCTGCAGCATCACCATCAGAGCACCTAAGTCAGGTGCCACAGACGTAGAAGCTGCTGACGGACCGTCTTCCGTGGCCGGCGGCTGGCCCTCAGACATCTGCGGCGTTGCACCACTAAATCTCCTCTGGTCCGTCTCCTGCTGGCGTTGACTTCGGGTACGGACACCCTCCGTTTCCTCCTTAGGTAAAATCGGCATTATTTTATCCCACTTCTGACACCAATTGTTACGAGCTTGTGGTTCGTGACAATAAAAATTGCCGATAAAATTACCTAAATTAACACTTTAATTTACTTTACACAAGTTAAAGTTAAAACACTAATAATTAAACACACTAATTCACTTAATTCCGCTCCGAAGCTTCGCTTGTGTCGCCGAGTTCAACTCTCTCCCGATCGCATCTTGCAGCGCCTATTTATATAATTAGCAAAGAAGCGTCCCGAACATTCAGGTAAATGCGGGCCAGGCAACGAGTATTCGAGTGTAGATTTTCCAGAAACTTAGTTCTTCGGGTGGCGCTGTCGGTCGAAAGATTTGTGATGTCATTTACTGCAAAGCTCCCCTCGCTCTCGTTCCTGATACTAGATGGCACTAGTGCGCTGATTTGAGCGCGGCGTAACAATAATATAAAATTTTTATGAACCTTACCTTCCATGGGTTTATCGTTTAACTTCTTACAACAAAAATTTTGCAATCTTCAGAATGACATTATCCGATAACAGCATTACATTATTTCCATATATCTACTGTATTTGTCTTATCACGACTTAAAATTTGTCCCTGATTTAAGAGAGAAGGTTCGATGTTGCCCGAAACGAAAAGAAATGTCTTTACAAAATCGCGGGACCCTCTTTTACAACAAATGGGGCGTAAAGCGATATCGGCCTTTGGCACGATATACATTATACTATCTTGCAAAAGAAATAAATGTCTGAAATATTCATTTAAGACCCCGAGTTTTTCACATTACGACAATACAACAAAAAGCATATTTCTGGAAATTCTGAGTACGTATAGCGTCGATGCCTTATATTCGAGCCGGATCGCTGGACACGGCCGGATATGTTTTTGAAGTTGATTAGTTTTTTGTACTCAATATGCCTAAATTTTGTTAAAATATGTTTTCTCAGATTTTCATACTGCCTTTTTATCAGCAAAATATTACAATAAAAAAAATTAATGGAGTTCGTTCATTTGTGATCGTGGTGTATATAAATGCAAGTTTAAGTAAAAAAATCCACTTTTGAAATAATGTCAATGGCCATTAATTTTGCTATAAACAATTTCAAGGTTATAGAATTATAGATTGTGAAGCGTTTTGTAATCGTAATTATCAAGTTAGTATATCTCAAAAAAAACCCCTTATTCTACACACATCGTGATTATAGACACTTATAAACGAAGCTGAGGACTCTATTATTCGGTCGTTATATGGCTTTAGCAAACAGCTGACTACTGCTGAGTCCTAGATTCAAATCCATTACCATAACAGAAACACATAAAGTATTCGAATATCAAAAAATTCAAGGTAAGTAGGGAGTTGGTCATCGATTTTTGAAAATGAATATTTTCGACCTACACATAACGTATCTTGATGGAGAATGAAAAATAGCCTACCAGTAAATCGAATAACGACTCAATCAATGATTACAGGTGGTTTAGGCCAACGCCTTGTGAAATATTTTGAAAGAGATCTACTACTACTAACTACGAAAATTTTGATTGATTTCAAATTTGAAACATAATGCTGATTATGATTTATGTTGTATATCTTTACATTTTATTTCATATTTTCCACGGTGAGAGCTTAGATGAATTGTTTGAAATAACTCCAGCCGCTAAGCTTATTGCAAAAAATACCCGGAAATAACCACATAGCATCCAAATACATGGGATACGTATCATTTGGATGCTATGCTCTAATGGCTCGCTAATGACTACAACTTTTATGAATAAATTTATGGTAAGCAACAATTAGATTTCCGTATACCCCTCGTATGAAACAAAAACGAACATAGCGATCCTCAAAATGGTCTTAAGAGAGATAATAAAACACACCCTCATTATTTTGACCCTCGCTATAATAGGTCCACAATTAATTTAAATAATAAAGATGTTATACAGAAAACCCATATGCATAGTACATTACTAATGTGAACTCGAGGAATATATAAGTAATTAAATAATAGTAACTGCTAATGACTTCTTTTCTTTATCAACAGGTAACAGTAAACAAACATCAAAACGTGAAAACACAGACAACAATAATAACAGTCATATCTTTCTATCTTTATGAAAAACAAAAAATGTCTGAAAATTTGACTTTGACTTTGAAACCATCCAACCGATGTGCCCGAAATCGGTTTTATTAGAAAGGCAATAATGCGAAAATGATTTTAGACCACTAAAACTATGCATTAGGCACTCCATAAAATAATATTAGCAAAATTTTCTTTTTAACTCCCGATGAAAAAGATATGTTATAAGTTTGACCGCTTTGTTGTTTTTTTTTAAATTTTCAATTTAAGTTATTTTCCAACAAAAAAAAAAAACGGAAAGTATTTCTTTTTTAGCGTAGTAGCACAAGCCGGGTGTCCGCTAGTAGCATATATTTGACTTAAAAATACCAGCAAAATGTTATAAATTAATTTGAAGTGCATTATTATTACTAAAGTGGATCGATAGAAAACAAGAACACGTGCTGGTAACAAAGAAGACTATTGCGCCGCCAAAGTTAAAAATACAAATCACTGTTAGATTTTTTTAAAGCGCAAGACAAATTAAACGTATGTATATTCCTTGTACATGCACACAAGCGGTGATTGGGAAACAGCCCGCCAAGATAACAGCGGGGGTGGAGAGTGTTCACTCGCATCGATTTTATAATTATATAACAAATACATCCAAGTCTACCTGCACATATAATTTATAAAATAACCTTTATTATTACACTACGCCTTATTATATAAAACAAATCTTAAGATACAAATAATATTAAAAATATTACACTAAAAAACAATGCGACGCCAAAAATTACGTTATATTGATAATACAAATACAAATAAATTTCAATATTGTATATTCAACTAATACTAAGTTAGCATTACTAAATAGGAGCCTTATTACTGAATATAAGTTTAAAATAGTAGTAAAATACCTACTGCTTGTTATGGTTAGTGACGAGAAACTTAAACCCTTTCTCTACTAGTAACACGATTTTTATATATAAAATCACCACAACAAAACATTACAGTTCACCCGATAGTAGATAGATAGTAACCGTGTAGTGTCCGTCACGTGGCGTGGGTGTCGTAAGAGGCGATAGAGGGAAACTAATCAGGAGATATGCAGCATCATTTCCCTTATAACGTACAAAAACTGCGATTGTCAACCCGTTTGCCAAGCTTGGTAACTATGGCAAATTTTCCTCTTATTGGACAACCTATGGGGGAGACCTATGTTCAGCAGTAGACTTTAATGGGCTGTAACGGTAACGGTAACGGTAACTGATATTAAGTGGCAGACAAATCACGTATATACTACATATTAGTAGGTAACTTCACTTACAACTACAACAACAACAACAACTACTACAACTCCATATATTTCAGAAATGGTTACATACTTCTAGCAAGTAAGAAACAATATTATGATATCGCGTTTCAAAATATAAATATCGCCATCTAGTTACTTTTACATACATATATTCATTATGAAGTGTAACTTTGACAAATTACAAAATTTATATAAACATAAACATAGCTGCTCACCAAGGACGACCGTCCTTAACGATATCCTGTATCAATGATAAGGAAACCTGTAACTAAAAGTTGTGTTATCAAGGCTATTGCTACGTTTTTATCTTTGTAGAAAATAATTTCAAACGCTGTTTACATATTTTATGTTTAATAATAAAAAACAAGGAACTTTATACATTTAATACATTTTATTTTAAGTTAAGCTCCTTGTTGTCAACAAAAATAACTAAGTTTTATAACCATTTCATATATATTTTGATAGCATTTCTATTTATATTAAAACCATTAAATATACCGAGAAAAGTAAACAAAAATCATACAGACTTGTTAATCACTCTGTAATATGTAAAATATAAACTTTTGAAACAGGTCGCTTAATAAGTGTTTCAAATTTTAAATGTGTGTAAGTGTAAGTAATAAAATGGTGTTTTTCAACGATTTTACCCATAAGCCACCTAGCAGGTGGTAACCCATCTTGTACCAAAGCTAATTGTCCCAATTTCGGTTTAGGAGTAATATGTGTCCATTTGTACCTATACATCATGTACATTAGATATTCTTGTGACCATAGTCTCCAGTAATCTTGAAGCATACGTGGACATAGTTGCCATCTACTTAAAGTACTGATGGTAAATTGTTTATATCTAAGATCAGGAGGCAAGACAAGAGGATCACCTAACAAGAAATGTCCAGGTGTTAAGGGCATCGCCTCGCCTTCATCTTAGATATACGATATCGGTCTCGAATTTAAGCATGCTTCGATTTGAGACAGTAAAGTAGTTAATTCTTCGAAGGTCAAAGTGGAGTAGCCTGTGATTACGTTCAAATGTCCTTTCATGGACATCATTCCAGCTTTCCACAAGCCACCTAAATTTGGGGCATGTGGAGGAATAAACTGCCACCGAGTGTATATATATATATATCGCTACAATGACCACGTCTTTCTGTAAACCTTCGGATAGCAGCTAAAAACATGCGGACAAATAAACAAATGTATCCTTTGTATGACTTATGTCCCTTACCTAAATCTTGAGAGTCTCAATTTACGTTGTCCGGCGAAATAAAGTACCCGCATTATTAAAATTGGACACCAAAATATTTTTAGTGCTACTATAATGTATGATCTAACTGAGGCACGGTAGTCTTTGTGTCTAATTTGGTATAAAATAGTCGAAAAAAATCCAAAAGGTCCAAATATTGATATCCCTGGCGCGTCCGCTTCACATTTCGCAAAAAACTTACAAACAAAATACTTACTTATGAACAGAAATAAAATAATTCATCATCATCATCATTATTTATTATTGATAGATCAATTTCATAAAACGTTAATGTAAAAGAAAAAAAATTGCAAAATATCAGTGCCCATAAGTTTCTATTCCGTTCACCTGCTACACCATATTTTTTCCAGACGTAAATAAAATCACCCAGAATGTTAATTTTATATTTGTGTTGTCCTTCAATATTAAAGGTAGCTTATTGTATAATTTGAGAATAATAAGCGGAAGTAGAAATTTCTCGACGGTTCCATAGCGCAGTGGCTTAGGAATGAGTTTAGGTGCTGAGGGCTGAAGATTATAATTCCGCAAGGAACAAGTATTTTATACCATCATTAAAGCCTTTCACAAATCAACTTCTGGTTATAGGCCTCCCCCTGAGAATGCCACAAAGCAGAGTCGTGAGCCACCTGAATCCAACGACCTCCTGCATGTCTTACCAGGTCATCACTCCATGTATTTGGGGTCACCCTACACTTCACCTAGCGATACGAGGCTGCCACTCGATAACTTTTTTCCCCTAGTATTTTATGATATACAAATAATTGTTCTTTGTCTGGATGTTTGTCCTTGTGATATGTATGTGCCTAAACACCTCCACGATACAGGAGAAAATCCTAGTATGGGAGTAACAATTTTATAAAAAGAAAAACGTAGAATATGTATAATGTCGGTTGTTTTTAATGTTACAACTATAAAATCAGTACTTTTCTCAAATAAAGCAAGTCACATCTAAATAACTTTACCTTAAATTATTTGTTTATTAGCAAATTTAATAACGAATTTTCATTATAAAAAAATATTAGATATTATAAAACATTCAGTACCTTGCTGATATAAAGGTTGGATTTTGATGACTATTCTATTATTTATTACTGAATAACATTTTATTACATATTTAGCTTCTTTAAAGTTACAAATTAAACGCAGGGTAGTTAAAAATATTACTTTAACATGCTGATAGCATGTTAAAAGATAAAGTTAAAGATTTTATACGTGGTGGTGCCACGCTGCAGTTATATATATATATATATATATATATATATATATATATATATATATATATATATATATATATATATATATATATATATAAGTATAATGGAACACTTATTCGATTTTTAGAGAACTAGGATGACGAACGTACACCTGATGATAAGTCGATGCTGTGATCCATAGACATCCACATCTATCCTAGAATAAGAACCAAAACGCAGATGCTTTGTCAATCCCTGAAAACTTCGATAAAATCCTTCATTTCCTATAAAAAGGGGGTTGGTTCTCTACTTTCCATACATCTCACTTTCCATACATAACATAGCAGAATCAAGCCGCTAATTTACGCTAGTATTCTGTAAGAGCGAGGTTCTTTCTCGGTCGAACTGACCAACCACAACCGTAATATAATTTTATCTTACATCATAACTCTACCACTTATAAATGTCATTTACTATTTTTTTATCATCTCCCTTATTACAGAAACGACTATGCATATTAAATCTAATCATCTACTAAGGTAATTTTTTCTAAGCAATAAATAAATAAATATTCTATTAAACTCGTATTATTTTATAATAAAAAATAAATGTAATTTAAGTTTAATTTAATGTAAGTTTATTCAAAATAAATGTAATTACATTTATTTTGAATAAATTATAATTAATTCAAGCAACTTTGAAAAAGTTATCGTGAGATTCACATGTGAAGTTTTTGTCTATCCATGGCTCATAGCCTTTCGCACATTCTTCGATCAATCCACACTTTGAAGTTTGCTTGCACCAACCACAATTAAACTGCTTATTCAATATCTGGCACTGACCACAATTTTCAGCTAAAATATGACAGTTATATACAATAAGGAGAACCATGTTAGAAAAAGGTTCTGCACCGCCCCATTTCAAGCGAATTGAACCAATTGCAATGCTGCGATCAGTCTTAAAAGTAAGGGAATCACAATAAACTATATTCTCATCTAGAAAACCATCTATTTCTATTGCCTTATTCTCAATTTGTATTTCACACAAAATTTTTTTTTCATGTAGTGCCATATTACCCACATTTAATTTCAGTTTAATGACACGTCTTACGTTAGCAGCAACAAAAATGGGAATTGTCGTTATAATTTTTGTACACTCTTTATTGAAAGTATTCTTCTGGTCGTTAAATAAATATTTTAGTAATATTTCCTTTGGACAATGTAGATGTGGGAATTTTGTACATCCTGAATCATGACACCACTCACAGTCAATATCAGTTTTCTTACAATCATAACATGTACGCAGTGAATGGCAAGTTCTATGCAGTGATATATCCTTAAATGGTTTAATACTAAGCTGTGACTTTACTGACTTTATCGATAGTAATAGCTCTATGATACTATTGAGAATAATAATCAAATTTGAACACTTCGGTTTCATTTCGATTTTAAATCTTGTAGCACTTAATTCTTATCTTAAAATATGTATGCTTTAGTGTCTGTCTTTCATAACTAATGAACGAAATTGAATTAAAGTATTTTTATAGGTACGCGTATGAACTCGTTTACTAGTTTTTATAACAATACTAAACAGAACAATAAAGAAAAGATGATCTTTGAAAGAAATGACGCAGGCATATTATTATAGCCGATTTATTATCATTAAAACAAATAAATATTATGATTATATTCTGAATAGAAAATACTGTCTTAGTAATTGGTCAACGTTTAGGTAAGTTATACAATAGTTTTTTCTTTAATTTTAATGTTGTTCTATCTACTGGTGTAAATTATCATGAGCATTTATATTATTTATAATTAGTTCTTTCTTGGTACTAATTTATTAGTTTGACATTGATTGTAATGCTATCTATTATATATATATATATATATATATATATATATATATATATATATATATATATATATATATATATATATATATACATAGCATAATGCTAATTTTTTATAAATTCTATATATAAAACAGTTTACTTTTAAAATCATTACACGATATTCTATTAAGTGCCCAGTTAGTTAAATTATGTTTACACTTTTCGATAAGAACACAAGAATTGTTCGTATCACACCAACTACAACCATAGTCCGAAGGTATGTTGCGGCATGTATCACAATTGTCAGCTAAATTTTCACATTTATAGACTATTAACGGTATAAAATTGGAATATGAATCGGCACCACCCCACATCAACCTGAATAATCCTGTGTCCAGTTCACTATTTTCACTGGTTTCTAATAATACGGGATGGCAATATACCATATCCTTTTTTAAGATTCCTTTTAAGCGCGTAATTCTATGTTTTAATTTTAATTCACAAACTATTTTATTTTTCTGTATAGAAGGTTCCGGGGCAAAAATTTTTATTTTCAAATCAGTATACACTTCAGCTGGTACTAAGTATGGGCCACTATTCTCGATATAAGGACAGTTATTAGCATATGCGGTCCAATTAAAACTGATATTATTATTTAATTCACGAGGGCAAAACTTTTCTGAATTAGCAGTACAGCCTTCATTATGACACCAACCACACGAAAACCTCGAACGTCTAATGCACTCCTTACATGTGTTAAAACTGCGACAGTACATTTCAAGATTTGGTGTGGTTATATCATTTGCTTCCTTCATTTTTTTGTAATTTTGTTTAAATTCTTCATTCTCGTGGAATATTCTTATCTTAGAAAAGTTTTCCGCTAGGACAAATACGTGTTGTAATGCAATCAAAAACCTTAAAAGAAATCCCATTGCTTAGTATGGTATTAGACTTTTTCAAACAGATATGATTACCTTTTAAAGAAAGTCAGAACACTGCCTTTAAAATGAGGTATACAACATTGTATAACAGTCTCATATTTATAGAATAGGAACTCTAGTATGTTTTTCAATTCATACAGTAATGTTTTACTCTAAAACAATGAAAATTTTTACTTCATTATAATAATATTTATTTTCATGGTTCTGTGATATTACTTTTAATGAAGTAATGTTATATACGATGATAAAAACCCGTGTACATTTAAAAAATATCAGAGACAGAAAAAAATATAAAAAGAACTCAAAACACCTCTCATTTGCATCATCACATGATTATGAAGTTGATTCTGACAAAGTCATTTAATTTTGTATCTTGTTTTTGATGTGTTCAAGCAAAAAGAGTACTTTGCAATGAATCTGACCAGTGCAACATGGCATACCTGATGTCTAATCGTGATCTGCAAGTATTAGAATACGGTTGAATTACAATTGCACTTTGCTGAATTTGTATTGGAATAAAACCAATTATTTTTTCAATAATATATCAATGATAGAACTTCATTTATTTATTACAGGGCTTTCACGTAAAAAATTATAAGTCTATTCATGGACGTTAATATAGTGTTAGAAATTATCCTACTTCTGATATTAAAAATTATTCTTGAGGTTAATTTTTAAAAATAATAAGCATAAGAGCGGATGCTCAACTTGCTGTTCTTCTGCTTACGCAACCAATCATTAGCAACAAAATAGCTCACTGCGCCATACCTTTGGTATACAGCAATACAGTTCGACCAACCGTTACATGTGTCCGTCACAATCCCACATCAATGTAACGTCAAGGACCCAGTTACATGATAACACTAAACTTACTTACTTACTTACTTATCGTCACGCACAATCCCTAACGGGGTAGCCAGAGAGAACAGATCGCCAAGTGTCACGATCCTTACATACCTCTTTCGCTTCTTTCAGGTTCATTAACTTCTTCATACATGCACGTCTAGGTATCCGAGTACTCTTGACCCTCCCCTCTTCGAGCAATTTGCTCACATGGTCTTCGAAAGTTAGTCTCGGTCTACCTCGACACCTTTTAATATTTACTTTCGCTCTATATATTTTCTTCACCATTCAGTCTTCACTCATTCGTTCAACGTGTCCAAACCATTGGAGTACGCCCCTATCAATTTTTGTGATAAGGTCATCTTTCAATCCTGCCATATTGCGAATCTCTTCGTTTCGCTTTCGGTCGGCTATGGTAACGCCACACATTTTACGAAGAGATCGCATCTCCACTGCATTCAACTTGCTTTTATGCTTCTTCTGGCATACCCAGGTTTCGCTGCCATATAACAAGGTCGGTACCAACACTGCGTTATGTATTGCAAGGCGTGCACTCTTCACCACGCCTTGCCTTTTTATTAATGCATTCAGGGCACCATTGACTTTGTTTCCGGCAGCGACACGCCTATCCACATCTAAATCACATCTTCCATCCCGGCTGAAAGCACTCCCCAAGTATACAATTTCATTTACCTGTTCTAGACATTCCTGATTTACCCATATTTCACATTTCGTTCTCTCTTCGTCCTTTTCAAATACCAGAACCTTAGTTTTATTAGCATTCAAACGGAGACCTTTAATTTCACATTCCTCTTTCATACACGTGACTAATGCCTGCAGTTCTGCTTCTGATGGTGCAATAAGCACTGCATCATCAGCATACAGCAGACAATTAACTTTTATGTCACCCAATTTCACACCCAAACAGCTATCTTTCAGCTTCTGTAAACAGCTGTCGAGATACAGTATGAACAGCCAGGAAGACATGACACAACCCTGTTTTACGCCCGCTTGGACGCTAAACATGGGTGACAGGTCATGCCCTACCCGCACACAGGCTTTACAGTCATAGTAAAGTGACTGCACAGCCCTTAACAATCGACCATCCACACCATATCCTGGCAACAGTTCCCACATTTTCTTCCTTATAACCTTATCAAATGCTTTCTCCAGATCCACAAAAGCACAGAAAATCCTCTGGTTAACACTCAGAAGCTTCTCCGTGATCATGCGGAAAGAAAACATTTGATCCGTGCATCCTCTTCCAGGTCTAAATCCGCATTGTGCCTCCCATAAGAATCTTTCCGATTTCTCTTGCATCCTGCGTGTCAAAACCTTCGAATAAACTTTACTTGCTAAACTGGTCAAGCTGATCGCCCGATAGCTCCCGCAGTCAAAATGTGAACCTTTACCTTTATATAAAGGCACAATGACCGCGGATCGCCAATCATCCGGGACATCTCCCGTCCGCCAGCACAAATTGCACAGCAGATGAAAGCTGTCCCAGACGCGAGGCCCACCGTACTTGACCATTTCAGCAGTAACTCTGTCTAGTCCCGCAGCCTTACCACATTTCAAACTTCGAATCGCACGTTCAATCTCTTTCATGCTGATGACCTCAGTGTCATCGAGGTCCGTGTCTGGCGTGCCAGTCACGGCATCACCCCCGGATCCTTCACTAAGATCATGACACGCATACAATTCTCTATAAAATTCACTCCATCGCTGCATGACGTCCGATTTTTCTGAGAGGACGCCATTGGTTCTCGAAAGCACTTTGTTCATTCTTAAAGCTGTCGCACCACTCCGGGACCTGCCAACCTCTTTCCAGAAGAGTTTGGAGTTTTCCCTAAAGTTGTGCGACAACCTCTCGTCCGCTTCTATTCTACACCTTTCACGTACTTCCTCAATCAATGTTTTCGCATGAACTTTCTGCAGCTTATATCTTTCTTTCATCTTCTCTCTCATATGCTCATCGTTACTAGAGGCTAAGTAGTCTAACCATGCTTTTTTCTTCTTTTTTACAGCTTCTTTCACTTCGTCATTCCACCATGCATCTCTTCTTTTACTACTACCTCTTTTTGTCGTACCACATACTTCTTCCGCTGCACTTACCATTCCATCCCTAAGGTTCTGCCATATTCTCTCCACACATTCTTTCCTGCCATCGATGGTGTCAAGCTTTTCGGCTACCCTCGTGTGATATTTGTCCCTAGTATCCGCTTCCTGAAGCTTCCAGCTTCGGATGCGACAGACCGACTGTGGTTCTGTTACTGCCGTCCGGTAGCGCAAACCCGCGAACAAACCCCTAAATCTAGTAATTACTAGATAATGATCCGTTCCCAGGTCAGCACCCCTGAACACTCGTGTATCCATCACCTGTTTGCGCAGTCGGTCATCCACCAGGAACAAATCAATCATACTTCTCTCATTCTTTCTTTCTCTAGTGTACATATGGATCTTCCTGTGATTAAACATAGTGTTTGTCACAAGAAGACCCTTTTCCCTGCATACAGCTAGTATAAGCTTGCCAGCATCATTAACCCTTTTATCTCCAAACTTTCCAAGCACCGACTCGTATCCTGGTCGAGCGATGCCTACCCATCCATTCAAATCACCACATACAACAGTTCTTTCGTTTCCCTTAACCAAATCTAGAACTTCTCTTACATTCTCCCAAAACTCCTCCAGCTCAGCCCTGGACGACGAAGCTACCGGCGCATAGACAGCCAAAAGGAATAACTTCGTCAGTCCCATTTTGAAGCGAACCCAGAGAAGTCTTGAGTTCACAACCTTGTATTCAGTCATAAGATCGACCAACCGGGACGACAACAGCACTCCCACTCCTTGGTAGGCGTTCTCGCTTTCCGGGACTCCGGACCATATAGCTAACGTCCCGCCAGGGAGCTCTTCAATACCACTGCCTTTCCGTTTGGTCTCCGACATACACACGACATCTAATTCTCTTTCTTTCATTATTTCGATCAACTCATTCGTCTTATCTCTCATGCCTCCTCTAACATTCCACGTGCCAACTCTGCACTCCGTCCTCCACCTTCCGCCGTGTCGGGCTGTGCGTGACGGGTGGCGGTCCCCATCGCCGCTTTGCGCGCTGCATTTCACACCAACGGGGACGAGCTGGTGTGCGTCGCCTTGGGGGGGACGCCCTAACCCTCGTTCGCATGGGTGCGCAGCTGTCTAGAATTGCAGCCCTGAAAAGGGCTGGCAGGGGTCGCGAAGAGCACGCTTCTACAATGACCCCCAAACACATAATAACACTAAAGTATGCAAAATAACAGCAACACTACACATCTTAATGTAACACAGGGCAGCCTCTTCGCAACACCACCTTCCTTGCCTGCACTAGTAGAATACCCCAACGGGTATAGTTACGACAGTGCGACTAGCAGAATTATCAACTGATACATTTTAGTCGCCTGCGCGGTACTCTACACTGTTATAACAAGTGGGAGATTACAGTTCTACCCTCATTTCTTCGTATTTACTTTTTTACCCTCATTCCTGACAATATTTTACTCTATATTTGTACGTATGTATATATGTTTTCCTCTATATTAATTAATGTTAATAGACATTGTAAGCGACTCTTTTCGATTATAAATTGACGAAAATTACAACCTCACAAAAATCTCATTATTAAATTTTGTTATATAATAGTTATAAAAAATAAATTAGCTCGGAGAGCAAACTAACTAAACTTGAAAATTTCTAAGCAGGAATTACTTCATCTTCTGAAAGTTTTCTCTTGAATAGTTTAAGTTAACTTCAATCTGCTGAAATCTTTGATATAGCAGAAAATTAATAATTTAAAAATATACGTACAGTACTGAATATGTCGTTTTAAAATAAATTTTGTAAAATACTATTCAAAATAAAAACAAAAAAGCTGTAATTATCTGAACCAATACAACATAACAGTAAAAGAAAAAGTTTAAATAAGGTACGAAATTAAATCGAGTATCCGTTTGTAATGACGAACAGCTTCATTGATATCTGACAAGCTTTTTGAGGATAAAGTTAGTTAGCTTCATTTTGAAGTCTGAACATTGGTTTCTTCATAGTATCATGTGTTTCTTGGTAAGTGTAAACGTAACGTACAAATGCCAAAGTCAAAATATTGAAATTTATTTGTGCCATATTAAAGTGCGCATAATAAAACTGTGTAACCGTTTTAAGTAAACGCATCATCGTTCAGTAAGCAACTTTTGCGTCGTATTGCCCCGGATGTTTGTGAATTTTGTTTTATAGGAAAGAGTGACAAACGAGCATACAGTCCACCTGATGGTAAGTGGTTCCTGTGGCCCATAGACATCCACATCCATCCTCGATTACGAATAAAAATGCAGATGCGTTGTCACTCTTACAGAATACTAGCGTAAATTAGCGGCTTGATTTTGCTGTATTTTGTATGCAAAGTGAAGAAAACCAACCCCCTTTTTTATAGGAAATGAAGGATTCCACGAAGTTTTCAGGGATTGACAAAGCATCTGCATTTTGGTTCTTATATATAGATATCTATATATATAGATATCTATGGATCACAGCATTTAGCACTTATCATCAGGTGCACGTTCGTTGCCCTAGTTCTCTAAAAATTGTCTCATCTATCTTTTAAGAAACTTTATTTGTAATAAAATTTTATTCCGCAATAAATAATACAACAGTCACCAAAATTTGACCTGAATGATTTTTTTATAGAATAAGGGTGACAAACGAGCACACAGTCCACCTGATGGTATGTGGTTGCTGCGGCCCATAGACATCTACATCTATCCTCGATTACAAATCAAAATGCAGATGCGTTGTCACTCGTGAGGACAAAGATGGAATGCCTCATTTTCAGTTAAAAGGGTCTCCGGTTCTCTACACTCGCCATACGAAACACAGCAGCTCTAAGCTGTTATTTTTTGAGAGCGTGGGCCTTCCCCGGTCGAGCTGACCCACTCGCGCTACAACTATACTACTAATATAACTGTAGCATGGCTCTACCACGTATAAAAGGTTCTCTAGTGGCAGCCTCGTACCTCGTAGGCGTAGTGTAGGGCGGCCCCCCACTAGATGGAATGACGACCTGGTAAGACATGCGGGAACTTGATGGATACAGGTGGCTCATGATCACGTTTTGTGGCATTCCTTGGGGGAGGCCTATGTTCAGCGTTGGACTTGTGAATAACTGTAGTGATAATGATGATATTACAGTCTGTAAACGTCCAATGTAGAAAATAATATTCCATATTATAAAACTAATATGGAATATTGTTTTCTATATTATTTATATAAATTCAGCTGGAATAAGGACGATTATTAATAAAGTAGGTGACAACTCATAACCGGCAATACTTGAAGACTCGAATCGAAGAGTAAGCTTTGTGTTAGGTTACTAAAACAGTAACCTGACACAAAACTTACAGTTCGATTACGCGCGAGTTAAAAAAAATTGGAAACAATAAACAGGCTGTTTCGCAGATGGGTGCACACACGTTTACTGAAAATTTCCTTTGAATCGACACTTGCTTCTTCCAGTGTGGATTGCTATCCTTGCCAGCACATCGATGAAGATTATAAAAGTTGGTTATTCCTTCTCTCTCGAAAACTTTGACTCATCGGTCCACAAGGTGGATTTTGAAATTCATATTCAATGTCACTATTTAGCAAGAAGCAACAGGACTGAATCCTTCGGCGGATTTTTAAATCCGTGCCGTGAAAAGGATCCTTGTTTTATCAAGTCTGCTCTGACGCTCGTGGTAGGATCTACATCGAAAGCTGTTATAATAGCTCCATCGACACTTGGGCCAAATTTTTCTAAACTGACTCCAGGTTTTTCGTGATGGATACTACCTTCAGAAAGTTGACGTAATGTGCTGTAAAACACTCTGACATTTAGTAATCTTCGATTCAGATTACATCCGCCATGCCATATATTCATTACAGTCAGGTCTGCCATACATGAAGATAATATCAGCATATTTTTCATTAGAAAAAGCAGCCATAGTTGATTGATCACACAAATTTTCGAAGAACAGTGAAGGAGTACACAGCTAGCGCTTGGCTGGGAAATGAACATGAATGAGATCTGATTCCTCCCCATTTCATAATTTGCCTTAGTTAGGCGCGCTTCTCAGCAGCTACTCACCGCCTACGCCCCCTTTTCCTCAAGGGGGTCGCTTCCAATACGGCAGAAAGGCCCTCAAATTCAAAGCCAGTCCCAGGTGGTGTTTAGTGGGTAAGCACATAGGTTTTTATAGTGAGCCCCACACAGCCGGCTATATAAAGTGGTCAATTTCCTCTACAAGACGCAAGAGTGTACAAGTTAGATTGTGAATGTGGTCTCTCTTACATAGGTCAAACAAAAAAATCTATAAAAAGCTGAACTGAATCACCGACGCTCCGGGAAGTTTACAGTCTGTGAACATGTTCAAGATCATCTCGACCATTAGGTACATACGATTTGATAAACCACAAATCCTCGCAAGAGAACACCGACTTCTACCAAGTATGATACTCGAGACTATTGAAATTAAAGAACGTCCTCATTTCAATAGAGAAGATGGATGAGATGGATGGGTGATGCCACCTGCGTGGAATCCTATAATTAACAAAATTAAATCCAAACCCCAGCATACCACTGGAATACTTAAGGATACCGTAAGCTCGTTCTGGGTAGATCAAACCAAAAATGAATATTAAAAAACTGAAGATAGCTGGGCTAACTATGACATAGGGACGTCAAACATCTCAGTAACCCCCCCCCCTACCCCGGGATGCTACTGCTACCCGGGATGATACCCATGGATGCTGTGAAACACCCGAAATGTCGGAAATTAAAAATAAGTTAAAATAGGTTAATTAATCGCGATAAAATACGTATATATAATTTTTATTCAAAAATTGTTTTATTAAAAATAATGATGTACATTCTGTAAATACTAGAAGCAAGCACAAGTTAGTTATACTAGTTACTCAACTCCAAAGAAACAGTAATTCCTTCATGGAGCAATGTATACGCTTTTACATCAAAGTCCCAGAAAATTTGCAGGCCTTTTTATCAAAAACTTTAATGTTTTTATAAAGCAAAAATTGCTTAGTAGGGGTTATTATACTATTCAAAGGTACATAATTTATAATAACCACTGAGAATGAGGTGATCGCTACTATGCTGTTTCTAATATCTTCATTCCAATTGTATAAAATAATACCTTGTAAATTAATTTTAGTAAAAAATAATCTCTAGACAAACGTTTTTTTCCTAACAAAAAATAAGTAATCTTGTAATATATATGAATAAAAATGATTCTATTTATGATAACGTCAGATATCCCGGGCCTTTCCTCAGTAGCTCTGAATTCCAACCTATTGAGCATTGCAACCTTATAGCCAAACATTTTTATCTTTTTTTCTCATTTAGTCCAGTACTTTGTGTATGTTCTAAGGCTCTTACTATTTTGAATTTGTTGAGGGGCCTATATCTTCACATCATCACAAAGTGTAGATAAATTCTCCAAACTGCTTCTCGTAGTTGAACCCGTATCCCCACGTAAGCCTTTATATCCAAACCCCAGCAAACCGAAAATGAAAAGTGGAGACATAATATATTCTTATAATATTGATCGAATTTCGCTACATCGTTTAAAATATTTTTTCATCTAATTATTGGAATTTAAATCCTTAAGCTCTTTTGACATGATTTTCCTTTTAACTAAAGTAAAGAGACGGCGCAATAAACAATGGAACGAATTATCCTAATATTTTTTCCAGTCTCGGCCTTTGTCGCACCTGCGACTTGCTGTTGCCTACAAAAATAAACAGAATCGGAGCACATTTTTTGTGTGAATGCCAACATTTTGATACGAACTACGTAATAAATAAGAAAAGAACTCTTAAAAAAGATTACCTAGTTTATATCGCGATGGTTACTTATTAGTATATAAATCCATCCATCCATACATCCGTTACAGGTTTTTTTTAAAATAAATATTAGTAATCCTATTAATTAACATCACTAATATTCCCTTTAACCCCTCCTGGTAAGCTGAAAATGCTTGTGTTAGGAGTGGTTCACGACAGTAGTCGAATGGTGGATTCGAACCCACGACCTTTTGAGTTGGCGGTCTGCGCCCTGCCATTAGGCTACTGTCGCTTCAATGTGTATGTGGTAATATATATATATATATATATATATATATATATATATATATATATATATATATATATATATATATATATATAATCGAAATATTCTGCTGTCCATCTCTTGTTTCAGAGTCCCTCTGTCACTTATAACGATACCTACCGGACGTTATGAGGTAGTGATACCCACGACCTTTTGAGTTGGCGGTCTGCGCCCTGCCATTAGGCTACTGTCGCTTCAATGTGTATGTGGTAATATATATATATATATATATATATATATATATATATATATATATATATATATATATATATATATATATATATATATATATATATATATATATATATACATATATACATATATATATATATATATATATATATATATATATATATATAATCGAAATATTCTGCTGTCCATCTCTTGTTTCAGAGTCCCTCTGTCACTTATAACGATACCTACCGGACGTTATGAGGTAGTGAGTATTCTAACACCAGCACTGCAGTTAATATTTACAGTCATCCCCTTACTAAAAGAGCTGACAAAATAAATTGAATGTCAAGGTATATCACTGCTAGGCACAGGGATCCTCTTTCTAATCTAAACTGTGGGATGGTTTTTATTAAAGGGGAGAAGACGCCGCGCTGCCCCATAATTGCTGGCGAATTGCATGTAAAGTATCTAAATTAAGATAAAATCTTTGACGCATCTCACAGCAGGTCACAGGCCTTATTTCTTTTTTGAAGAAGTTTTAGAGAAATTTGTCGCCAAGTTGTTTTAAAGCGTGTTAACGAATTTCAAAGGTTCTCAAAATATTTTATTTCTCAGACACAGGTTTCCTCAGGATTTTTCCTTTTCTGCCAATCACGTGGTAAATCAACTTTTAATGGCATACCTTATCAATTTCATAATTGCTGGTAAGGGTTTAAAACAGGTTGCTCGCGTACTGAGAAGCTTATAGCCGTCGCTAAGCCTCTGAGCTACCACGGCTCATGTGATCTACATATATTTATGATTTCTTTGATACAGAGGTTTTTCAAAATTTTCTGGTAAATTATCAGGTATCAAACTCTGTACTGAGACTTTGATAACTGTAACTATTAACCGTGTAGTTGCAGTGTAATAATAATCCCTACCACATAACGTCCCGTGGGTGTCGCTTGAGGCCACAGCGAGAAACAAACCAGGTGGTTGGCAGCAGCATCCTACTAATACAACAAATAAAACTAAAAATAAAATATGGTTGCAAATAAAAATATAGCAGAACGCGAGTAACCCGGGTTCGATTCCCGTCGGCACCAATGAACTTATTAATTGCAATTTTAAGTGCTGATTTACCACGTACTCGGCGGTGAAGGAAAACACCTTGAGAAAACCTGCATGTCTGAGGAAATAAGACTTGTGAAGTTTGCCAACACGCATTGGGGCAGCGCAACGGACACTTCCTTGCCCTAAAAAACCCTCTCAGAAATGAGGGGAGGCCTGTGCCCAGCAGTGGGACGTATATAGACTGTAACTTTACTTTTTTGTGGTTGCAAACCCACCTGCCAAGCATAGCTATAATAATATATGCCATCAAAAACATAACTTGTGAAAAAAATTCCAAGTCTTGCTACTCAGTTCTTCTACCGTAAAAAGTTGTGAGATCCACGTAATACCAAGTCGGTTAATTTATTCAGTCCCTACTGTTTTAAGTTATTACGTAATTAGCTAACCTAACAACATTTTATAGTGACCATATCAATGTTAAAAATCGTTTATGTTTCAAATGAATAGATTGACTTGGTCATCGCATGAAAACACAATGTATCTCACAAGTAATACATATTATAAATTAGATTGCTTAGTGCGACTGCCAAGTCAATCTATATAAAGGAAGGAATGTTTTTGATGGCATCTCATTTCTGTTTGTAGATAAGATTATCCTACTTTTTTTCCTTTCCGGTACCTTTTACTTCTTTAACATCAACAACGTACCTATCTACACCTATTATACATATACAAGTCCACTGATTCATTCTCTGCAAATGTTACTTTGTAATTCTATATATTATAGAAAACTACACCGAAATTAAAAAAAATATTTTAGTTTTTCCTTGATTTATACACTAAACACTAATTTTATTCTAAATTTGAAGCTTCTATGTCTGCTAAAAAGTCTTAGCGTTTTAATGATCGGTCAGTCAGCGAGTGACAAAATTAAGAAACTTTGACTAGTTATAATTCTTAAACTACTGGTTAAAATTGAATGATATTTGAAATATACCATGCTTATACAATGCCTACTAGGTTACTGAAAATTCAGGTTTCCAGTTTTTCCACACGAAGTATATGGGGTCGAAAATGGCCTGAATTGATTCGAGAAAAGTATGCTACGGCCGTGTCGCTTTTTTTCTCGACTTGGCAGATGAAATAATCAATGAGGGAGGATCAAAAAGATAAATAAATTCACATTTAAAAAAATCTCGTATGAAAACAAGCTCACACGATTTACTTTCGTTTAAACTAAAAGCTTCACAACTTAATTTTTTTTTAAATTATCAAAATGAAAACGAATTTATAAAAACAATATTATTTGCAATAAACACTCACAACAAAGGAATAGAAACCATTTACAAAAATAATGTCGGAAGTCTTAAATAATATGTTGTTACGCGGTTTTTCGATACGATTCCAAACAATGTTCTTCAAAAAGAAAACGTTGTGTCATTGTCTCATTTATTCGAATTTATTTAAGTTAAATTTATTTCTTGAAGCCGTGGTAGCTCAGATGGTTAACGCTCATAGTAAATTTCACAGTACGCGAGCAACCCCAGTTCATACCTCGCCGGTACCAATGAAATTGTAAATTGCAATTTTAAGTGCTGATTTACCAAGTGCTCGGCGGCGCAGGAAAACATCGTGAGAAAACCTGCATATCTAAGAATTTAAAAACTAAAAATATTTCGAAGACATGTGATGTTCTCCAATACGCATTCGGGCAGCGCGGCGGACATTTCCTTGCCAAAACCCTCTCAAAAATGAGAGTGCCGGGCAGTTGGACGGTATATGGACTGTAACTTTAACACTTCCATTTGGCACGATCCTGACACACCTCTCTCGACATGCTCGTCGGTTAAGGGTACTCCTAATTTGACCCGTTTTCAAATCGCCAATTTGATCGATAAATTTTCGCCTAGGACGTCCCTTTCCGACTCTGCCATTCACTTCTGCAACATAAATTTTCTTTGTCACTCTTTCCCCATTCATTCTTTCCACATGACCAAACCACCGAAGCATTCCTTTCTTAATCCTGGTCACAACATCATATTGCAAACCACACTCTTCTCTTGTTACACAATTTCTTACCCTGTCATTCAGATTCAGCCCTAACATACTCCTTAACGACCGCATTTCTACTGCGTTCATTCTACTCTCGTGCTTCTTCTGCCACACTCAACTTTCACTACCATACGTTAAAGTAGGGACCAACACAGCATTGTGAATTGCCATACGTGCCTTTTTCGACACATTTTGACTCTTCACAATAGAGTGCAGGGCCCCATTTACTCTATTTCCCGCATTCACTCGTCGTTCTATATCCTTATAATATCTCCCATCTTTGCAAAATACGCAGCCCAAATATACAAACTCATCTACTCGCTCGACCAACTAACTAATTTTAACATTACTTTAACAATAATTTCTTGTGCACTACACTTTGTCTCGCACCGGTAGACGAAGTGTAAGGCGGCTTCCTACTACATGAGGCAAAAATATAGGTTAGACACGCAGAAAGTCGCAGGATGCATGCAGGTGGCTAGGGTTCGTGCTTTGTGGCATTTCTTGTGGAAGGCCTATGTTCAACAGTGGACTTGTGTATGACTGTAATGAATGAATTAATGAATCAATCAATCAATTACTAGCCTGTACGCCAAGCCATGCTCACTTTCGATCGCGCAATACCAACCTTACGCCCGCCAAGTAGTGATCGAATTAGATCAGAATTATGTAAACATGTCTACCTATGAAAAAACTATTTTTTCGTTTTAAACAAAACCAAAGACACTATGCAATAGATATTAGTATCAAAGACAAAGATATGCTCTTTTATTTTAAACCATAACCTGGCAATGTTTTTTAGAAAAAAAAAAAAAAGAAAGCACTCTGAACTTCCGGCGTTCCACGTGTCACTTTGATGAAGTTGCTCTGTCTTTTTTATAGAATTTTATATTTGTGTCTGGACTAAAAACGAAAGTATTATACTTTTTACATTTCTTGTAATATAGTCAACACGTAGATATATAATTTGTGGTATAAAAAGTGAAAAGTAAATTGCCAAAAGTACTTCAAATTCCGAAAGGCCTGTTTTGGCGGGCGGGTTATAAATGTGTTATTTTTCAAATTCTCATTTATTTTTAGTGTAAAATGTAAGTAAAAATAGTTTTCCTACATATTTTGAAATAACATGACGTTGTATTTATTTCAAATTCACACGAACATATTTTAGAAATATTGTTCGAAATGTCACAGATAAAATATTATTTTATTTTTTTTTTTTTAATTTTTTAATATTTTAATATTTTGGTATGAGTAACGAATGGAAACACATAAAACATAAAATATACATATTTCCAAACAATTTCATATAAATTTCTCCAAAAACAAAGGTGTAGAATTCAAATTAGTAGTAATTTTGTCACTAAAATTGAAGTTTATACTACTATTATGCTATACAGTGTAATTTATATACTTTATTACAATTTCTAGCAACCAAAAATAATTTTATTCGATAGTTTATACATCCAACAAGACTTCCTGTAAGTTTTATCCATAAATATTGTCTCAAAGTGAAAATATAGCAAAATTTGCAATATTGCAAAAAATTTCCTAACCTAGAAATTTTCCCGCCAAAAAGGTCCCGAGTGAACGGGAGTGTAACATGTCGCGCGCTGTCAGAGCGTACGGCCCACAGAAAACCAGCGGCTTAATTTCAGCGACAGCATAAACTGAGTGAGGTCCGTTTGCCCAACGTGCCACAACACGAACGACGACGAACGTTTTTTTAATTTTAATTTACACATACGTAAAGTTAGTGGGTGTTTTATTTTATTATATCTTTACTAATTGATGTGTTTATAAATATTTATATTTATGTGCCTATTATGTGTGTGGCATGTTTGCAATGAATGTTTTATTATTTCTTTTTTATTCTTTCAAAATGAATGTTTATAATCAAAATGAATCTGTATAATGAGAGATTGGAAATGGGCTATCCCATTTCCATTGGTAAAAGTTTTATAAGCCTGTTAGGTTTTACAGCAATAATCACCTTGCGACACGGTTATATGTTACAATCGAATGACACCTTCCGATTTCAAGTATTACCCAGAGCCAACATAAGTTATGTCTCCGTTCTAACCCCCCTTCCGTGCACAATGAAACGCATATGTGATGTGATACTATGCGGAGATAATCGCAATACAGTCGGATACAGTTTGCGTTTTTGCACAAACTTTAATACCATTATTCCATGCGGTTCCCAGGATCCACCACGTCTCTTGAGTGATTGTAAAGTGACATTGTTTTATTTACATACCTCATTTAATCGTTTATGATATTCGTAAATTAGACCCAAATTTATCACACTACAACTCAGAGCTTGGATTTCGGATTGGATAAGTAGGATGCGTAGGATGCACTTAACTTTATCTTTCTTTACCTTTGCGAGATCAAATAAAAGAAGTTTAGGGCATGAATAATAAGTGGTTACTGTGTCCCGTAGACATACACATCTATCCTGTATTAAGAGTTAAAATGCAAATGGGTTGTTGTATTTGAGAACTAAGATAGAATGCCTCGTATTCAAAATGGTATTCGGTTTTCTACACTCACCATACGAAAAATAGCAGCATTAGTTGCGATTTTAGGCTGGTATTCGGTGAAAGCTTGGTCCTTTTCCAGTCGTGTTGATCCATTTGTACTACAACCTTTACTTCACTAGAGACAAAATTTCCTAACTTTCATGATCGTTATCATATTGCAGGTGTTGTATACACTGATATAGTGAATTCTAAAACTTATAGATATTTGATGAATTTAGATTGATTAATGGGCACTTCGTCTATTCGCTGGCTTCATCAGTCACACATTGACATAAAAATAAACAACGAAACCGTAAATTTAAACAATTTTGTACATGACTAATACTTATTAAAAAGCTAATATTAACAAATATAATATATAATAAATATGTCCATTACGTGAGCTTTATTTATTCTGTTGGTTTAAATAAAAGGAGTAAGTCTCAAATTACTCACCTAAACCTATTATACATTTTCGATTTTTTTTATTTCTACTTATTAATATAGTAAAGCGAAAGAGTTTGTTTCGTTTTTTTTTTGTTTGTTTATCTCTAGAACGAATTAAAATGTTTGTAATATTATAGCCAAATTCATCAAGAATAGTATAGGCTATCTAACATTAGGCTAAATCACTCAGCTAGCCCTAAGTATTGATTTTTGTTTAGCAAGTCGGTAAAAAAGCGCTCTAGAAATGATGTAGCTGTAATTGCTAGTGGTAAATACAATGTTCTACAAAAATATAGATCTTTACTTTATCTTAAAATAAAGTCGGTGATACCATATGTCTATTTCTTATACATAAGCGAAAAAATTAATGAAAATTAAATAGTGACGTATGAGTGTTATTATTAGGCATGGTAAATTAATCCCTACCTATAAAAGTTACTTCACCATCAAAACAATTTTATGTAGATAAAATTTTCTCTTTAATAGCATGTTATTTGGACGTACTATAGTTAGAGAGTAGAGGTTAGTTCAATCATTTTAGCAAAAAAATCTGGAAAAATTAATGGAGTACTATTATCTATTTGAAGTTAATAGAAGGGTGTGCAGTTATGAAATTATCCCTGACAAAATTACTATTAATATTTTATATTAAACAAAAGCGATATCATTTACAGTTTCCGCGAAATCAGCCACGAAATTTAATTTTATTAATCTTTTATCGATTTACCCTTCAAGACTGAACTGGTATAACAAAAATGTGCCCTACGTTCAAAACCATTCACCGAAAGGTTTTGTCATAAATATTATGTCAATGCTGTAAAAGTAGCGTTGTATAAAGTGTTTAGGTTCCGTCTGGAACATATTCCATTAGGTCATAAGTTAATTTTGTTTTTAGTGGCGGCTACATTTTTCGTGGTAACTTATATAAAGTTCGTGTGTTTTGAATAATCCAATTTTAATGAGATGCGATAAGAACGCGTTTACATCGTGACAGTATGGAATTTTTAGTAAATTTTTTTATGAGACTAACTCAGTCGTAAAAGCTCCCACCTATCTTTCTGATGATCCCTATTAAAATTTATTAATGAAATGTTATGAGAGTTATGATAAATATAAATATTTTTTATTAATGTGAGGTTTCAAAATGTCGACTCTTGATGTTTCTAAATAATACCTTTTTTGAATTTTATTCATCGCGTGCTTACTACTAGTGTTTAAATGTATGGAATATTATCATAGGGGATTGTAAACCAACGTAATCGTATGCAAAGAGAAAAAAAAATCAAAAATACTTTTAATTGTATTGTTACAGTGTCATATTAAAGGACCTTTTTCTGACTTAATCTAAGCCAGTGACTGATCCATGTAGTAAGGCGCAGTTTACTTTAACAAAAGGTTACTTCTACTACACACAGCTTACACAATACATGCCTAAAATATCAGCGTAGTGCTGCTGTGTTTTGTATTGCAAGTGTAGAGAACCGAGGAGAGTGTTTACTGGAAACAGTGTATTACATCTTGATCCTCAGGGATGACAACACATCTTCTTTTTAATTTTTTATCCATGACAGATGTAGATGTATATATGGGCCACAGCACCCACTTATCATAAATGCACTGTGTTTGTTTCTCCCTCTTTTTTATAAAAAAGCATTTACCTTGTAAACGGATAAAAAGACAGACGCTGAAAAATTATTCCTCTTCTCTGCCCTAGATGTGCGTGCGAGTAACGAAGCAAACCGTATGGTTCGAATGCGTTACTTGCGTTGTTCCTCATCGTGAAGGCAAATCAAAAACACAAAGGTTTAAATATAAGATCGTTCGCAAAATCACTAAATAAAGTTAACTTTAAAAAAAATAATGAAGCCTCAATGTAAGATACAATTTTATTACTTACTTTAAGTAATAAAATTGTTTAACTGAACCTCAGTAAAAGCCATTGAGATAACGACAGAAAAGCACCAGATTACTTTTTAACTTGAGAAAAGGCAATGAGAGACTGCATTTACCAGAGAATACCTCGCAAAATAGGATAACTTCAGAGAGGACGCCTTTTTAAAGACATAAAAATCATAAAAAATCCGTCTCGAAGTACGAGAGTTTATTGCGCGCTAAGATTCCAATAAGCTTCTTTTATTTTTCTGTTTGATCTAAAAATAATGAATAAGGGCACAGTCTAATTAAGACTGAAATTTTGTTTTTCTACTATTAGAAATCAATTCAATTTAAAGTTGTTATTCAGCTTGTAACTATGGTAAGAAATACCATCAGAATACCGGTGTAAAATAGTGGCATAGGTAATTGTTTTTTGTTTCGGATGATGAGTGACGAGAACTTTTTACTGGTAAAGACGCACTCCATCTCACATCGAATGTGATGTGAGTTTTGTACCACACCGTACGTTCTCATCATCATTACAGCCTATAAAAGCCACTGCTGAACGGGCCTTCTCCTAAATTCCCTCATGGAATATATATTTGCCTTAGTTGCCACGCTTGGCATGCGAGTTGGCAGCCTCAGCTTTTATTCTTTGAGTTAATATCAGGGAGATTCTACTGCACATCCCCAGTTCAATTTCCTTCTTCACCTCTAACTACATCCATGGGATAATATTATGGGGTGTCTCTCTCAACATGTTAGTAAATTATATTAAGAAATATTTTTTGTTGTTTGCTACAAGGTTAGTTTGCCGTGTAGTGACGGTTAAGAGTATCTACCGCCCCATATCTACCAGTGGGTGTCATAAGAAGCGACAGATGGAAACAAACAGGAGATGGGCAACACCACCTATTTGATAACAGCAATGGTAAAATAAAACACTACAATTTCCAACCCGCTCACTAAGGGTGGCAACTCTGGCAAACATGAGAAACGACACAAGTAAACGGCTCGAACGGCCCTATTCCTGGCTACGGTGGTAACTATGATAATGGCAGAGCAGGAGATGCTAAGAGTCTCCGGTGGAAGTTTGATCGACAAAACTAGAGTACGAAACCTATCCAACTGCAGAAAGGTGTAGAACAGAAATCCCCGCAACTCTTCACGGCAACATTAGACGTTTTCAGTCTACTGTACTGGAAAGGGTACGATATAAACATCAATGGCGAGTACATCACTCACCTTCGATTAGCCGACGATACAGTCCTTATGGCAGTATTGCCAGATAACCTAAACACTACACTTAATGACCTCAATAGTGCCTCCCAACAGATAGGTCTTGAGATGAACATGTACAAAACAAATATCAAGTGTAACGTCCATGTCACATCTATGCCGGTAGTTGTTGGGAGAAATAATTTTGAATTTGTTGACGTTATTTTATGTTTACCTAGGACAAATAGTCCAACTAGGGAAGTCCAACTTCGACCAAGAGGTCAATCGACAGATTTAGCTCAGCTGGGAAGCGTTCGAGAAGCTACGGCACATCTTTTCATAAGATATACCTCAAAATTTGAAAACGTGATTGTACAACCAGTGCGTGTTGCCAGTGATAACTTATAGATCTGAGACATGGCTTTACACTGCTGGTCATGTGAAGAAGTTCAAGGTTGCTCAGTGAGCTATGGAGACGGTTATGATCGATGTTTAATTGCGTGATAAACTTAGAGGTTTATGTTATGATGATATCCGGAGTAGAGCCAGATTGACTGACATAGCCCAACGGATTAGTAAGCTAAAGTGGCAATGGGCCGGCAGAAATAACAACCGATGGGGAAAAAGATTGCCCAGTAATAGCCTCGTAACGATAGGCAAAGTGTAGCTTGACCCCCCCCCCTAGATTGAGTGATGACCTGGTAAGTTATGCAGGAAGTCGACTGATGTAGGTGGTTCAGAACCGTACTTTGTGGCACTTCTTGAGGCAGGCCCATGTTCGGCAGTGGCTTGTGAAGGGCTGTAATGATGATGATAACCAGGTTAATGGTGGTCGTCCACGGCGTCTTTTACCCTCTTCTTTACCATTCCATTAGTCATATTATTTTCCCGTCTCATTAACTGTCCATTTTAAATGAAAATTACAACCACCTGTATAAAGTATTCTCCTCGTTTTAGTAACCAGTTGGCAACTCTACATCACAAAATTTCTCTTGAGCTTGAATAAATGTTAATCAAGAAACTCATTCAGCCGTTAATCTTTAAACTAGTATAGAAATGTGTTAATACTTGTAAATTCCAAACAATTTTAATAACAAGAGTATAAAAGTTACGAACACTTGAGTACAAGTGTTCGTAACTTTTATATAAAATTAATTTTACGTTTACGAGAGAATATTAACGATATTTTTAATATAATATATATAATATATAATTAATACTGTAGTGTAATTATTAAAATAATAATAGCTTAACTAATCTCATATAATATTTAATATTATTTATGTAACAATAATGTAATAATTCAATTAATAATTTTTAAACAATTTACAGTATAAGAATTCAAATAGAGTGGATCTGTATAAGTGTTTAATTGTACATAGTACCTATTTGAATTCAAAAATAATGTTTGTACCTAACTTATAAGCAATACAATAATTTTAAAATGTAACATTGGGTTTGTGTATTAGCTGTATTTCATATCATTTTTGCATGCCAATTATGGCAAAACATGTCAGTTCCACGTCATTGATCATCTTATGTACCATGCTTAAAAGCAAAAAAATTTTCTATCTATCTATCTATCTTCTTTTGAATTTGAAATCTTTTTATATTATTAACATAATTTTGTATTGCAACAAGACACAGCGCGGACGCTGTAATTATTTCGACATCTCCCATAGTCGAAAGCCGAAAGCGATGTGAGTGGTAGGGCAGAGTGTGAATACATACTTCCCGCGATCCTGCTACGGCAGTATTTAGCGAAGTATTGCCGGCAGCGCGAGGAGCAGTGGCAGGGGCTGAATGTAAATGAGGCATAGAATTCAATTTACTATGGAGTTAGAGGCAAATAAATCCTTAGCTTTCCTAGATGTGCTAGTCATCCGAAATCCTAACAACACCATAGGTCATACTGTGTATAGAAAAAAGACCCATACAAACCGATACTTAAATGGTGAATCTCACCATCATCCTTCACAGTTAGTTACCGTGGGCAAATCTTTGTTACAGAGAGCATGAGGGATCTGTGACAGCAAAAACCTGGCCGCCGAGCTTCAACACGTCAAGCAGGTTCTGCACGACAACAAGCTTCGGGTCCTGCGCCTCCGTCACAGTGACCGAGTGAAGCCGGCCACAGCCGAGCGTGTGCCTGCTGTGCTACCATATGTCAGAGGTATCACAGACAAGATTGGCTACATCTTGAAGCGAGCTCGGATCCTTGGGATCCTATAATTATTAAAATTAAAACTAAACCCAAGCATACCACCGCAAGACTTCAAACCACAGTTAGTTCATTCTGCGTAGATCGGACCAAAGACAATAATTAAAAAAGCTGAAGGTACTCCGGGTTAACTTTGACATCGGGACGTCAGTCACCTCAGTCCCCCGTGACCATGGGTGCAGGAAAGCACCGAAATGTCGGGTATTAAAAACAAAATAAATAAAACGCGAAAAAATCCGTAAAAGTAGTTTTAATCAATGTACAGTGTTCGCGTAAATATAAGAAATCAATAGAGATATAACTGTTCAGGGCTATTTTTTAGACGACGACTGTCTCATTAGTGAAGTTCCGTTATTCATCTACGTATCATCTGATGTTTGGGATGTTATTATAATGTTATAGGTACACATTACAGTCCAGTAACTCCACTATTCATATCAAAACCATTCTATAATCACTATCCTCATCTATTTTCACATTTCGGTCAAAAATTCTTTTTGAATTTCAAGTATTGTAAAAGATTAATTTGTAAACGTAATGCTGGTTTACGTAGTTAATCAACAAAATATATCAAGTTCTTGCACGTAGCCGTCAGATTAATTCACGATTGACCGTAGCGCCAGAACGGGTTAACGTCGCAGAAACGTAAATCAAACTCAACCATTTTGCTCATAGTTCTATTTTCAAAATATTTACGTTTCAACAAAATTTTGTGGTTCAAAGTTGCAAATCACTAAACATTTTTGCTTTAGAAGATAAGTAAAAATGACAATTATTCTAATACAAAACTCGCAATTGCAATACCATCCATACCATTTAAAGCGATCGACCACTGTGCGATGTTTTCTTTCTCGCACAACTTCCTTTTGGAATCTATGACCACCTTTCCCTCACACTGGATTTTTTTAAATGGCAGTGTTAGTTACTTACCATCAAGTGAACCTCACGCTCGTTTGTCCCCTCTTATTTAAAAAAAAAACTGTTAACAGGCGAAGTTCCTGAATTCAAAATATTCAATTCAATTTGATCAGTAAATTATGGATACGTTTATGTTTTTACATGATAAAACCCTCATCCATAACACAATAAGATAAATAAATAGAATTTCGCCACAGAACTTATTAATAAGAAAATAGTGTCAAGAGAGGAAAAAGGTCCAACTCTGCGGGACACCACAATCGTTGATTTTGAATGTAACCCGTTCAGTCGTTTTCAAACAGTCCAATGTAATAGTGTAACATGGTTTATTAAGTAGAATTAAGAGTAAAAGTATTAAAGTTAACTCCAATGGTGTGGGCACGTTGAACGAATGAGTGAAGACCGAATGGTGAAGAAAATATATAGAGCGAAAGTAAATATTAAAAGATGTCAAGGTAGACCGAGACTAACTTTCGAAGACCATGTGAGCAAATTGCTCGAAGAGGGGAGGGTCAAGAGTACTCGGATACCTAGACGTGCATGTATGAAGAAGTTAATGAACCTGAAAGAAGCGAAAGAGGTATGTAAGGATCGTGACACTTGGCGATCTGTTCTCTCTGGCTACCCCGTTAGGGATTGTGCGTGAAGATAAGTAAGTAAGTAAGTATTAAAGTTTTTTTTTCTGCATCAACGATTACAGTAATGCAACATTACCTGATTACATGAACACCATAGAATAGTGTATAAGAATAACATAATACTTTAAAAGTATTTTAAGTGTATTTATATAGTACTTGCTAACGGTTCGCATTTTAGTATATCAGTTTAAATATAGATATAAATACGGATATACCGTTTTCGCAGTTTTTGTAAATACGAGTTAATAAGACTTTTCCTTTAATATGAAGTTATGCCAAATAGATTGTGATTTACGGGCAATAACTACAGCATACGCAAGAGCGAGCGTGCATGTGTGCCATTCAATTCAAATAGTTTTTACCCGCGATGGAACGAAAAAGTTACGATTGCTCGTATATGCGTTTAGGGCTTTAGGGTAAGAGGTTGTTTGTTTGTTTGTTCATGTGTGCATCGAAATGTTCCCATTTCTCCAAAACGGGTAAACAGATTTAGATGCGGTTTTCTTTAAAGGGTTTGCAACTCATCGGGGATAGTTCTTATAATGTTAACTAGCTAGTGGGCGCTCCAATAAACATTTTTGTGCAAACGAATGTTCCCATTTATCTCCAATACGTTTATACAGATCTAAAAGCGGTTTTCTGTAATAGGTTTGTGACTCATCGGCGATGGTTTCTAGATAGGTATTATGTATGATGTTAACTCGCCAGGGGCGCTGCGATTTTTGAGCAAATGAATATTCCCATTTATAACCTCGATCTAACATCTAATCTGGCGATCTATATTATGTATATCATCATATACACTTACGCCTGTCATCCAAATGGATAGGCAGAGACTACAAACTTCCATTTAGCACGATCCTGACACTCTCTTGCCTCCTGCACATCCATATATCTGCGTATACATGCTAGTTGATTAAAGGTACTCCGAATTTGAACCATTTTCAATATATCGCCAATTTGGTCGATAAATTTTCACCTAGGACGTCTCTTTCCGACTCTTCCGTTCACTTCTACAATATAAATTTATTTGCCACACTTTACTAATTCATTCGATCTACATGGCCATACCACCAAAGCATTCCTTTCTTAATTCTGGTTACATCATCATCTTATAGACCACACTCCTCTTTTAACACAATTTCTCACCCTGTCACTGAGATTCAGCCTTAACATATTCCTTAACGACCGCATTTCTACCGCGTTTATTCTACTCTAGTAGTTCCTTTGCTACACCCAACTTTCACTACCATACTTTAAAGTAGGCACTAACACAGCCTTGTGAATTGCAATACGTACCTTTTTTGACACATTCTGTCTTTCCACAATAGAGTGTAGAGATCCATTTACTTTTTTTATAGTAGAGGAGGCAAACGAGCATATGGCTCAAATGGTGGTAAGTGATTACCGCCACCCACGAACAACTGCAACACCAAGGAAATGGCAGAAGCTTTGCCGGCTTTTAAAAACGAATAGGCTTTGCTTGAAGGTCTTTAAGTCGTATTGGTCCGGAAAAATCTCTTGTGGTAGTTGATTCCACAGTGTTATTTAAAAGAAACTTTCTTTCAGTGCCTGGAAGAAAGTTTCTTTTAAATCGCACTGTGTTGGACCGCCAGTCATCCAGATGGAATGGATGGTATCGCGAGTTTTGTCGCGATGTGCGATGGTGAAATTATGCGGCTTGAATTATTCCGAACAATTCCTCAGAGCACTCCCCGTGGTGAGGGCGATAAAATATTCAAACAGATGCAACATCTCTCCGCAGAGATAGTGAGTCAAGCCGATCGGAAAGAGCTCGGTCGCCGATGATTAGAACTACTCTGCGCTGTATGCGATCTAATGGAAGAATCTGGTACAAGGGAGCCCCAGCCCAGAGACGGGAACAGTATTCCATGTTCGGCCGAACCTGCACCTTGTTAAACTGCAGGCCATGCATGCAGTTTAACAAGCTGCAGCCAGCATGAAATAATGTCTCGCTCTGCTGAGCACGCCAAGCTTTTAAGAGGCTAATTTTGCCTTCTCTTCCATGTGACCATGAAACTGCACGTCACTCGATTTGTCGACGCCGAGGTTTCCGGTACTGGCTAAAGCAACAAAGGGAGTGCCTTAAAACGTAGTATATATGCAATATATATTGACATCCTTTTCCTTTCGTTTCGTCTCATTTACACATAATACATCTATTCCTCTATCATAAGTCATATCGTATACTTCATCTTTCTTATCATTCATTGTTCCACACACACTCAGCGTAACAAAATAGGTTTCCGCATTCCTATTTTCGCCCTTCCGTAAGACAGACCATACCAGCTTATGTGCAAGTTACCTGCTGTCCGAGTCACGCCAGTGAGACCTTTCAAGTGCAGCGGTGTGGACTATACATGTCAGATACATATACGAACGACGAAGGGTTACGTTTGCCTCTTCGTGGGCATTCTTAGAACTCAAGGTTTTTTCGCCGCTTTTTAAATGTTTGTGGCTCATGGAGGCTTATGTTTAGACCAACTTCAACACTGTTTAATTCGGAGAAGTCTACAATGATAAAGGAAGTAACAGATATTTTAGCATCAAATGGCACAACGTGGCATTTTATTCCACCGCACCCCATTTTGGAAGGTCATGGAAATCCGGTGTAAGATCTGTAAAATACAACTTAAGGAAAGTTATAGGAGATTTAACTTTGACCTACGAAGAATTGTCAACAATTTTATCTCAGATAAAGGCGAGACCATTGTCAAGGATCGATAGTAAGTCAGATGCTATTGATGTTTAAACACCGGGGTATTTCTTAATTGGGGAAGCCGTGGTGACAATACTAGATGAGAACTGTGAAATGACCAATGTTTACAGTTTGCGCAGATGGCAATTTACTCAAAAAATGGTGCAAGGGTTTTTTGGAAGGTTACATGAATATTTAATAAGGTTTCTACATCGGTATAAATGGGCTTATCAAAACCCTGAACCTGGTCTGAATGTAATCGTTTCCATTAAAAAGGACGGCTTACCACCAAGTAAATGGCTTCTCGATCGTGTGTTTTCAAAACATCCGGGTGCAGATAAGATTTCTCGAGTAGTAACAATACATACTCAATATCGGTAATAAAGAGGCCAACATTTAAAGTTTGTGTACTTTCTGTAGCTAATTAACCTTTAATATGCAATATTACTATTAATTGTTTTTACTTTATGTTTTTTTTTTAATTTTACTAATTGTTCTTTCACGTTGGACGGCTAAGGTTAAGGGAACAACAAATTTGCTCTTGGTGGGTGGTATGTTCGTGCGTTTATCGATATATGGCGCTTATATCATGTATTGTCTTTTTGTATATTACGATGTAGAGATTTCATACGAATATGTAAGTATCGTGGAAAGGTTAAAATCTGTCATCCATTAAAACGGGTTAGATACAAGCTCAATGTGTTATTTCTGGTACCCTGAACGCCCGGGTCGTAAATTCGGACAACGACAATTTCATTAAGAGCAAAAACCTCTTTTATAAATCGCTGAAGAAATATTTCCTTGCCATTCATTTTTGATCTTGTATAAAATGATAAGAAATTAATATTTAATATAAAAGAAAATGACATTCAATTAAATGTCATTTTCTTTTATATTAAATATTAATTTCTTAATTGAGAGGGAAATGATATTTAATTAAAACTACACCTCCTTAGTTTTAATAGTTGCAATAAGAAAAATAAGCCAAAGGTTTTAATGAAAGAACTACTTATACCCATGATTATGAATTTTTTATTTTTATCACACTTCTTATTATAATTGATATTACTGTTAATAAAAATTGCGTTAGTTAGGAACTTATTTTCTTTGTGGCGGTGGAAGGAAAAGGGGAGATCTTCCGCCGGGCAAGGTGTTCTGCCCGGGAAGCGGCCAACACTCCGTGTGATGATAGTTCGGAGATGTTCTATATATACTGTTTATGATTCGGAATTTTGATAGCGTGATTTAGGCTTCGGTGTGTTTCGCTTGTGGCACGACGACAGTGCCGCCACATTACCCCCCTACTTAGACTGGAGGTCGATAGTGCAGCCTCGTTGCCGACGATGTGCAAGTGCCAGGAGATTGCCTTGTAGTATGCGGTGAGTCGAGAAGAAGGCAAGTAATCTGCGAAACTGCCGTGAAGCAGAGGCGAGCAGTAAGGCTCAGAGCCATGCCGAACACTGTATAGCGCAGAGAGTAGCTTGAAGAAACAGGAAGCATTATTATTCCAGTGCTGCGATGAAACTTGTGGCTTGCAGGATATGAAGACTGCAGACGATATCTGCTCAAGAGCGAATGGGTGGGGTATTTTTATGGCGATGATGAAGCTTGAAGTTTCCGAAGGTTGTTGGTTGCGTGTTCAGATCACGTCTGGGTCACCACTGTTGCCGTGGAAGGCAAAGGGGAGATCTCCCGCCGGGCAAGGTGTTCTGCCCGGCAAGCGGCTTCGGTGTGTTTCGCTTGCGGCGCGACGACAGCGCCGCCACATCTTCTATCGACTACTTGTCTGGACCGCAACCATATATTTTTGCAGGTCATGCAATTGTTATCGAGTATGGAAATCTATCCCGTAACTACCGAGTCATGATAGTTTTCTTCAATCGTGTATATTCATTAATCAAGTCCTTTATGACCACCGATGAAACTAGAAACTAAGCTTGAGTTAACTTTAATAAACAGTTTACTATACATGGCGTATAATATAGCGTGCTTGCAAAAAGCAACTTATAATGTTTCCATTTCCTTAATGTTTCATTTTGTAAACGTTGTATTGATGTCATTACCATAAAATTTTGCCTGTAATACTTTCAGAGATCTAAAAGAGGCAAAGACAAGTCACGCTTAAAAATTCATCAAAACATTTTTGTTGCGAGACGTCCAATACACAGACATACAGACAAACATACAATGAAAATATAGGTCACAACAAAAACACATTTTTTTTCTTATACAGGCGGTAAATAGAAAACTGTTAAGTAGGTGCTTAAAATAAAACAACAAAATCTGTGAGACGGATTTTTATCATTATTTTGTTTTCAAGGAGACGATCTCTTCGAAGTTACTTTATTTCCCTTGATATTCACTGGCAAATGTAGTTTTTCATCGCGTTTCTCTCTTTAAACAGCAATCTTGTCTTTTCTTAACTTTTTATTGTTGGTTTTATGAACATAATATAAATGATATATTTTATAAATGCATACGTTTTAAGTATAATATGACACACTTGCCTTATCAGATCCATACAAGCACGGTTCTACTACTGCCTCGTTGGTCTAGTGATCGTTATCGTGATTCCAGATCATGTGCTCCCGTGTTCAAATCCCGGGTCAGGCCAATATCAGTTATAAGTGCTTCTTTTAAGATATTCTCAGAAGTATCCCAGAGTCAAGAAGTTGGTGGATTTCACCCCGTGTCTCGGAAAGCACGTTGTTGATCAGTCTCCTGATGTCTCTCTGGTCGTGTTAGACTTTGTCGTCTTTGCCGTCCGACTGGACTATAAAAGTAAGAAAATAGAGAGTGCACCTGCACTTGTCAATGCACTCATGCACTATAATCCTGTACTTCGCAGGTGGATAGCTTACGTAAAACTGACTCCTATGACTTATACTGAGTCTGGAAGACATTATAGATGGTTCGGTCCGTACGTGAATATTCATTTATACCTATGTAGGTAATTCTGTATTATTAGTGTTTTACATCTGGTGTTAATGAGATGATATATCGCCATTTATTGGAAGCCATTTCATTTTTCCGGAAGTCTCCTCTTACAAAAAACACGAGACGAAATAGGAAAAAAAGCGGTATAGGTGCGATCCGAAGGAATAAAAAATATCATTTTTTAATATTTTATACAATTTTACATTCGGAAAAAAAACGAACTGACCGATTTTGCTCAAAATTTAATGAGGTCTAAGTTAAATAATTAAGGTCCCCTTTTAATATCACTCTTAGTTCTCGAGATACTCGAGGTGTAATTTGAATCCGAATATTAATACATACATACGTTCATGTGCACAACCGGACATTCTCTTAAAAACCATACTATTCGAATCTAAGGACCTTGAAACGTGTAGTTAAAATTTCCAATTTGCAAAATCGGACCCGTTAACAAACACTTTAATACTTCACTGTCCGGTTTTCCGGTGCACGGGACCTTAATGTAAAAAAGTTGGTTTTGTTGTATTGTAACGCTCTCACCCCTTCTTATATTATTATATCCTCTTTTTATATGAAATTATATATATATATATATATATATATATATATATATATATATATATATATATATATATATATATATACGTGACCAAGATAAATGCGTATGTTTTGATCTTTCCAAATGATCTTTCTAAAGGTTTAGTAATAGGCCGTTTGTAATATTTTTGGCGTTATATTAGTTAGGACCCTTATTTAAGTTGCATTTGTTTAGTAACATAGTTTTTTTGGGTGTTTTTCGGAAGAATGAATATTGAATTTTATATGTGAGCAATTAAAAGTCGTTGGTAGTGCCTTATAAGCTAGGTGAACCCCGTTCACGAAGACAGGGCTCGAGGAAGGTTTACATCATTAATTTATTATTATTTATCTCTTCCCGCTTGGAAAAGGCTTACATTACGTACATATATATATATATATATAAAATACCCGATACAAGGGTTTCACTCTCCCACATTTATTAAAAAATATGTGGGGGGGGGGGCACAGGGCTCCACACACGCCGTGCGCGGTGAGCGCTAACCATTTAATGCGTTCTCCCCGAAGGGGACGTTGAGTTAGGAACTGAACCGTAGTCCACAACAAAATAACTGGCGAACCAGTAAAAAAGCGCTTGGCCCCTTCGTTTTTGCCAAAGCACACACATCGACCAAAGTCGCATATGTTAATGCGAGTAAACGCCATACAAAATACGAACAAATCCAGTCACTGTGAATGTACGTTACACGGTTTAGGCAAATAGGCAAACTGGTCATAAACCCTCCATGAGCGCCACCACCTGCCAGACCGCCGTTCCAGCAGACGTGATGTAAGTGTATGGCATCACCACCGATTGCATGATCAGCACGGCAACTAGCCGCAGAGCGTGTCATGAGTCTACCGCTCACATTAAGGAAATGGGGTCCCACGTTGTGAGGCTTTCAGCCGCAGCCTTGAGAGTCTCCTCAGCGTCCTCCCTCCAACTACCACCAGCATGAGATAGACAATATTCTCCACCAATTAGTACAACGACATAAGATAATAGTAATAATTTGCCATCAGAAAGGGTTTGTGTAACTGACGTTAAGTATATGCATTTTCGATCATGTTTGTCTCACCCACCAACAAGTTGCCTTCAATCATTCAAAGGTAGGAAATTTACAGAGAGATATTATTATATTGTTATATAAAACATCATGGAGATCAGAAAGTCTGCAGCTCTGTAATGAAGGGACCCGACTTGGGCAAAGCTACTTAGGTGTGAGTCAAACCAAGACGCAGAGAGCGCTATTGAGAATAGCGTCCACCAAACAACCACCGCAGAGACACAATGCTGCAGAACGCAACAAGCATCAATACGATTATCGTTGGGCTTACACCATCCCAAGGTCGCCTATACATCTGAGTAGACATCCACACCCGCATACTTCCAACAACCAGAACTACAAGAATGTGTCGAATCCGGCGCAGCACATCCGCAGATCCATCACAAGACGCAATACCGCAAGTAGCAGTAAGCATCAATGCAACTATTATACGGATGGCGCCCCCTCACAACATACCCACATGATCTCTATCGACTTTGGTAACAAAATTTATATTATTGTTAACTAAAACCAACACCAACATATCATAGTAGCACGCCACTAAGACTCCAGTGGAGAAAACTCCACGTATCATAGCGCTAATACACTAAGACACGAAGTTGAGTATGCCTGTTACACTTTAAAGTGCTACCAAACACACTCATCCCAATCCGAAAGATAGACGACGTATTGCTATATGCTACGACGTCGCCCACAAACGATATGGTTGTTCAATGTCCACGGTAAGGCCGTATTGCTAAAATAAAATCCCTTACCACCGGCACTAAGATGATATGTCTAGGACACATCGGTTAGCAAGTCCAAGCTTAACTCGGTTCAGTCCCTTGTGATGCAGTATACACGCTACTATAATAATCCTTTTCAAGTCCCATTTCTATTAATATAATGCTTTTACATATTTGAGACTTAATATTTGGGATGAAGTCCCACAACTCTACCATTGTCATGCTTATTCATCATAGAGACCCTCTATAATAATGCTTTTGTATAATTTACCTTACTATGATAAGTCTTTAATATATGGACTTCAACCCACAACTCTACTATCACAATGCTTATGCTACAAAGAAACCTTCCATAATAATGCTTTAGTATAATAGACCATACAATCATAAGTCCCTAAAATAGGACTATACATTGTGCAACAGTACTATAAGTAGTCGGTCACCCGACCACTCCATATGTATGTACACCCTTGGGCATGCATCTTTGGCAGCTCCTCCATACAAGCAATCTATACACAAATACCCTCCATAAATTCCTCCATGATTTTCTTATACGCGAACACGCTCCATGACTGAAATTATCTTATACGTAAACACCCTCCATGACTTAGCCAATTTTCCAATTATTTCATAAATGTCATTTATCTTTATTTTTATAATATTTTCGACTTGTATTTCTATTATTTATCTCAAATTGTATATTTTACAAAGTGTTTAATGAATTTATTGATTTTGAAAGACAATATTAAGCCTTTATTTTGTTATAATACTTAATTTCTTAAATATATTTATTTCAACTTTTTGCTTATTAATGTATTTTTATTGTTCAATATACTTTTTCTCAGATAATTTTTGACGACTTTATATTGGAATTAATTGTTAATTATTTATAATAATAATGGGCCGTCACAGTACCTATGTAGGGATTAACAAGTTTGTTAATGATGGTGGAACGTGTCTTCAAGTAAACAGTTTTATTTTATACGCTATCAGTAACACGCTCCCAGTTAGTTATATTTGAAAGCATTTTAATTAAACTTGTTTGTTAAAATGCTGTCAAATATAACTGGACTAACTAGACTTGTTGTCTACAATAACTTTTATTTTTACTTAATTTTAATACAATGTAGAATATTTCAGCATTAAAAGATGAACTGTTTTATTAAGTTACTACTACCCGCGTCACTACCTAGCGTGAAATTTGGTTAAATATGTTGGAATTTAATATTATATCTATTTTTACAATCACTAGTAAATAATTCAATTTAAAAATATGGCTTTAAATAAAAAACAAAACGCTTAACAAAATAAGCACAGTACAGTTGTATTAAAGTAATAAAAAGTAAGTTCAAAAACTAAAACCCGACTGCTGAAAATTCAGGCTCTAAAAAGAATGAAACTATAAAATATTCATATATGAAATTATTATGTACAAACGACTAAATATTTTTATCTAATAAATAAACAACTTAAATGTAATATATTATTTTTTTTACATGTTTACAGTGATGTTCAGAGGATAGACGTTGCCTTTTAAATGTGATACTCAACACGACGTGATTATCATTATTTTTAATTTATGTTATCCCTTCTAGAGGACACCACAATAAATTTAATGTGACGTAACAGTCTTAAACTAGCGGTCAATTAAGACGTTTCTGATGATAATTCATGTCTCAAATTATGATAAGTAGTTTAGAAGTTATGAACGAACACATGAACATATTTTTACGTGGTTCAGTCACTTTATACCAAGAATAAGACTCGACCTGGGTAGGACCATGCCCTCACAGAATATCATTGCAAATTAACAACTTAATGCTACTGTGTTTCCCACGGTTAATGTAGAGAAACGGTGACCCTTTTTACTGGAAACGAGGCATTCCATCTCAGTGATCAGGGGTGACAACGCACCTGCATTTTGATTCTTAATTGAGGATAAATGTAGATTTCTATGGGCCACAGAATTACCATCAAGTGGATTGTATACTCGTTTATCAACTTTATTCAATAAAAATAATATGCATACAAATGGATACCCACATAGATACATACATACCGGTCAAAATCACAACCCTCCTTTTTGGTTCGCTATAGTCTTATAAAATGAAACTAACTGTCAAGTTATCGGAGAAGTGTTACCGAACACATGCATTATGCAAACTGAATAAAGAATGCAAAAATTATTACAAGGAGTAAATATATTTATCTTGTTATAGTGTGCTTGCTTAAACAGTTATAATATTGTAGGACTTATTGAACTACCAGTATTACTTATATCAGTGTAGGTAGTAAATTCATTTAAATCTGCCCGATTGTTGCCGATCTTCGTTTTATTGGTTTCAGAACTAAATGAAGCCCTGGAGGAAGCCGTAGAAACCCAAGAATCCTTGGTTTTTTTAGTTGTCATTTTGTTTTCACATCCAATGTATATATTTACTGAAATTGGAAGGTTGTATGGAGACCGCAGACGAAACACCAGATATTTATAGCGGAGACCACCTCTGGTAACTTCCACTTTAGGACCATTTCCTACACCTAAACGGTCCACAACTCTAATGTAGGTGATCTAAAAAATAATTTTCGTATAATGGTAGCATTAGTTGTTCTTTTTATAATAAATATAGTAATTTTGATTAAAAAAAGGACTTACTGGACACTTGAAAAGTCTTCCATATTTAGCGTACGTGTATTTATAAGGTACCTTTTCTTTATATAAACTATCTTGAGCCACTAGATAGTCATTCTTTTTAAACATACCTACGTAAAAATCTCTACAAATTACTCTATATATGAAAATGCTTACAAATAATGCATATTTCAGGATCATTTTAGAAAACGCTCAACAAATTTAATATATGATTCGTTCATACGTACCTAATAAAAGTTTGCATGTTTCAAAATACATAAAACTAGCAATAAAAATTACACAATTAAGTTTTCACCATAACATTTAAAATTTACTATTAGTATAATTGGAGTTACCAGCAGTCCATTTTCGATCCTAAAATATTTTTAAACACTGGTGAAGGAAAGGACAAGAAACTTTTGACATTTTCAATGTTTCGCAATCTGTTGTCAGGATGTTTGCGAGCGTCAGAAGGTTATTATAACAAAACCCGCACATAACTTCTCACTGAAAATGTTTCCTAGTTATATACGCTATATTTTTTTATCCATATTTTTATTGGATCCAAATTTAGTTACTTAAATATTATTTCCTTACACCAGCCTTTTCTGCTACTACACATTTGCAGCTTTCAAGCCATTTTTTATAATCGTCACTTTCGTTGTATATATGCAGATACGTTAATGACACTCGGAAGTAGATAGAGCACGAATGTAATTTATAAGCCAAGTAGAGAAAGTAAGGTTATACATTTTTCTTTTACTGATTGTTGGTCCTACGCCTATTGCTACGTCCTCATTTCAAGTCCGGCAAATTGTGATTTTCTTTGAGTTTTAAGCCAGTTTTATCATAATCTTATTAGAAATTACTAAACTTACATAGATTTATTTTTAATAAATCTATTTGAGACCGAGGTCATATGAAAGTTGTATGTAAATTAAAGTAGGTTGTAGAAAATGTCTGAAAAGATTCTAAGGAAAATATTTTCATCGAGATTGTGTATACTTAAATTTTTCCTAATTCAGTTGATAAGCTGTAAAGTTTATCAAATACAGCTGCTACTTGAAATGTACAGTGATTAAATCTGATCTGAAATTTTCCGACATTTTGAATTTCAATAAAAAATTGGTTCTGACATTTAGCAAGCAGGAACGAGCTACTATGCATAATCCCTATATTTGCAGATGTTATAAGAAAACCACGTATTTTTATCATATGTGATGATAAGTGTACGGTGAGTATGGCATGCTCCAAGAATAGTATGAGAACAGTAGTAGAAAGCCTCGTGATAATGATGATGGCGACTGGTGTTTATCAACCAAGCTGCAATATTGAGTGGATTTGTATATTTCTATCACTCAAGCTTCTCGAGATGCACTCTGATCTTAAGTCATGGCTATCCAGCTTTGTGGGTATTAGGAAGAAATATTTTAAGTAATGTAGTATAGTAGGTATATTTTTTTTAAAACCTATATATAACAGAATCTTGAGAGACACTTGTCTCAAACGTGTATTGGTCAGATCGAGTCAAAGTTGAATTCAAAATTGCGATCCGTCTCAGTAAACAGTAGTAGAAAGCCTCGTGATAATGATGGTGGTGATTGCGAATACTACCACGTTTGTAGTAGCTGCAGTATTGAGTGGATTTGTTAATGTCTATCACTCCAGCTTCTCAATATGCATTCTGATCTGAAGTTATGGCTATCCAGGTTTGTGGGTATTAGAAAAAAATCTTTTAAGTTATATAGGTTTAAGGTATATGTTATGTAGGCATATTTTTAAAAAAATCCTATATATTACAAAATCTTAAGAGACACTTTTCTCAAACGTATATTGGTCAGATCGAGTCAAAGTTGCGTCCAAAATTGCGATCCGTCTCTGAATCAGATGCACATTACTACTCTACTCTATATATACTACTCTATTACTACTCGCATCAAATTTGTTTCGTGGTTAGTGCGGCAATGACTGCTGCTTATTAGCTACCATTAGGTTCCAAAAATACGTGTCGATGAAGCTTATATAGCACTCCTGCAATTTCTGTTGGACGTCATGAACTATTTGAGTGTGGACAACAGTGAAAACAATATTCACAGATTTACAGAGCTAAAACACGGTTGTTTTAGTTTATGGATATGACTAACTTGATGCCTTCCTGAAGAAGATATACTTGGATGACGAGGGACCTGCACAAGCTACCCACTATCACGTTGGCTTCACCTAACTGTTGAAAGACGCCACAAGTTTGAAGTCTTTTATCAGCGAGCTGTGTAAGCCGTAGCCGTAGCGTATATTCAATGCTTGATTTATGCAACACACGAGTAGTCTAACAACACACGTCATTGACAGTGGTTAATATATCACAAGTAAGCTTTGACGATATATATATATCGTTCGAAATTATATATATATATATATATATATATATATATATATATACTTTCCAAGTATATAGATGTTAGAAATACATCATACCGAATACTATTTTTCAAGTAAAGGCATGGTAAATATGCCCTAATGTTTATATTTAAGAGAATGACACCCATATTTCAAAACAAATTTTCATTGATATCCGTACATGATCCATCAATCACATGCCAATGCAAAATTGGCATCGAGGGAGTTTTTAGCTTTAACAAACATATTTTATTTATTTTTGTGTTTAGTTCATCTGGTGCTTACTGTGTTCGTTGTTATACTACGTAAACTCTTTCGAAATATTTTTAATCATTTTAAGAGTAATTTCAAACACCAAAAGCGGCATAAAGTCATTGTTACTGCTCATATGTTATATTACTTTCGATTTTGAACTATATCAGATTAAAGGTATCTTGTATCGTATTTATACGCTTTATATCAATTCCTTCATTTAAATAAGCTGCAATGAAAAGCAAAAACTTTTTAAATTTTAATTGTGTTGTAACTACGACACAAACTGGTACGACAATTTTCTACTGTAAAAGCACATAACTAAAATATGAACTGTTAGAAAACGTGTAGGTAGTTTTTTAGGTAGCACTTCATTTTTAATGCACTAAAACTATTGCAATTAACGCTGAAACATACGTATTCTGTAACTGTTATATAAATTAACCCTTTAAGGTAAATTCGTCTTGTATTATTATGTAAAATGCATAATTATTATTATTATATTGAACAAGCCGTACTTGTTAAATTTCTAACTGTCAATACATATTTGTGTGTGTGTGTGTGTGTGTGTGTGTGTGTGTGTGTGTGTGTGTGTGTGTGTGCGTGCGTGTGCGCGTGCGTGAGTGCGTACTTACCTGCGTGTGAGCGTGTGTGGGTGAGTGCGTGCATGTATGCGTGCGTGCGTGCGTGCACGGGTGTGCGAAAATTTTTGAAAAAAATAGATTTTTTTAAATTACTCCGATATTTCATACTCAACGTCATAATTTGGTGAAATTTGGAGCACTTTTTAAATTAAATTAGCGAGAAGCTCCAGGTAAAGCCTGCAGGCTCAACCATTTTTATTTTATCTACGTAATAATAATTCTTGTAATATACCTACACTTTATATAAGTAGGTAATGTGTTTCGCACATTACCTACTTATATAAAATGTTTATTAACCAATGTTTATTAGCAGAGAATTCCACGTGGAATCAAGTCCTTCATATGTACCCTTATAGACATTTGCGCAGGACAGGTTTATAGTGCCATAGTTTATGCGCAAGCACTGGTGCACTCCTTATATATATTTTGCTCTCACGGAGATAGATTAGGCACAAGGCCATCGGCTTTACGTACTTTCCAAAGCACGATGGTACATCATAAACCACCTGACTCCGGGCTGCTAGCGAGAATTTCTCAGCAGAAAAATTCATTAACTGATTTTTTGACTTGACTTGGGATTAGATTCCGGGAGCTCATCATTAGCAGCCGCAGTTACCACCACTAGATGAACGAGGCACTCAGCTGCATATAAACTGAAGTCAAGATGCAGATATACGAGTATTTCTGTTATGCGATTTTTTCCGTGTTTAGTTATTTATTTATTTTTAGTTGAAAAACATACAAAGCGAAAGAGCGTACAGTTTCACATAGCTTTCAATTGTTTGTTTATACATTGGTGCATCAAAATATAAACAAATGCGTCTTCACTAACACGTCTTTGGTGACCAAATCCATTTATCACCAAAGACGTATTACTGAATACTGTTGTATTGTGTATAAATACGCATTATTGAAATGGAACTTAAGGATAACGTAGCTCACCTTAACTCTTGTGGCCTATTTCTCGCGTCAGTCCAATTTTAATAAAAATAAGTTATTTATAAACTCACAGATATGTAGGATATGAGCGAGCAATATTTGTAAATACAGTTTATGAGCTAGATAAAGAACTCAGTTGTGAAGGCTCACAACTTTGTACTGGACTAAATTTATTAGTCCTTTTGTGCATTTTTCCCGCGAATCCGGCTCTTGTTACCCACTTCGTTACATAACTCTGCTTTGTTAGTATATGATATTTGTTCCAACTATTATATCCTTCTATTTGCGGCAAGATTTACTAAAATGAAAATTATAAAATAATGTTATATCTGATTTTTGTTCTTACAAATATAAAAAGAAAAATTAAATTTGACCTATGAAGTCTATATTTGGAGTGATAGTGATTTAAACTAGATCTAATACTGAGATGTACATAAACAAGTATGCATATCGCAATGTTTTCGTGTATTTTTCTTTTTTTTTTAATAACCTGTGACAGTTCACTGTTGGAAATGGATCTTTCTCATCCCACTTGTTGTGACGATTTGCTAGTTTCAACAAGCTTGGCAGGTGGATTTTAGATCGCAGTACTAGATGTTCGCGCTTTTGACGCTGCTTTGGTTGCCAGTAATTTTTTCATCACAATGAAATGACTAATGAATATACAGTCCACCGGATGCCAATTGACAGTCCATAGACACCTGCAACCAATTTCAAACAAAGAAGGCTATAGATGCGTTGTCACCTATATGGAAGAAAGATTGAATGCATCACGACCTGTAATTTTAACTACTCTGTGTACCATTTAGACCAGAACAAAGCAGTGCAAGCACTGCTATTTGGCGGCAGAATTAGATAAGACTCATTTCTAGGTAGAAAAAAGTTCCTCTAAAGTTTCTACTTATTCCGGATACTTTACTTACAGTGATGCATCAATTTATCAGATTATTTTTAGGTATTTCTCACTGTCTCCTAATACGAACCCACTGAATGAAATGGGATTATTGCTGGATTCTAAAGTTGAAGACAAGTTGCGCAGGGCGGTAAATAAATATTCGTATTAAACATAGGCCGTGTGATTTCGTAATATAGGTGTATTACGACCGTGATGGCGGCGTAAATTAAACAATCGCCCCAATTCGGCCCGTGAGTTTCGTAAGTGGCGACTATGGAAAATTTCAGAAAAATCTTAAGGTTTTCGATAGATGGCGTAATGACCATCTTGTTTATGCCATTTTAAAAATACTATACGTATCATCCCGTGGGTGCCGTAAGAGTACACGGAGGGAAACAAATCAGAAGATGGGGAGCATCGGCTACCTGATAAATTATAAAAATAGGTTGCAAATCCGCTTGCCAACCATGGCAACTGTGGCAAATATCCCCCTGATGAGGCAATTTATGAAAGAGACCCGTGTTCAGCAGTGGACTTAAATAGACTGTGACGGTAACGGTAACGGGCAAGGGGCAGCTACGTTAAAGGTGCGAGACGTCAAATAATGCTGCGATTGTCAATCAGTCAGCATCTTCCTATAACCACAGTACATAATGTCTTTAGACTGTGTTATACACGGAGCAATATAGAAGGTGCTATAGAAGGTGCTATAACGAGAGAAGCCAATGTTCAGCAGTAAAATTTTACAAGCTGATTATATATATATATATATATATATATATATATATATATATATATATATATATATATATATATATATATCATAGATATCCAAACTTCTAAGTAGAAGGTTTCAAGTGAAAAGTATCATTCAAACAATTCAATTTACTCCCGTTTACACAAATGCTCGTAAATCTTATCTAAGTTTTATGAGCCGTGATATTGGATGAGTAACCAAGTGGTACTTTAACAAATGAATTACTTGTAACAGTTTTATGCCTTACGAGAACTGTTAATGTAACATGTTCTTATTTCCCTTTATATGCTATATTACTTTTGTAATAATATTAGAGCAAATTTGTCGACTAGGTTTGATGTCATTTTTAATACTACATATATAATCTCTTTTTCTTAACCTGTTTTTCAGCGGCCTGGGCCATTTAACACAGTCATATACAAGATGGTACTACGTTCACTGGTGGACATAAGCCGCTTCCATTGTAGGGAGGATGATCCTCAATCTTTCTTAGAAGGTCTCGCACCTGTTCTATATTACCAGCATGGTTATTTTACATCTGGCGTAAACGTAATGGTCAAAACTTCATTCATTTAAATAGTCAGATCTTTCTTGTTTTTCCATAGTTGAGTAGCAACCCCATCGACCTTTTTTTTTAAATGGGGAAATACCTGCAAGGCCGGAATATGTCGTACTCGAACGAAATAAAACCCATTACCACCTTTGCTGCGTATAGGCAGGGCAAAATTCAAATTCAAATTCAAATAGTTTATTACATGTCACATTACAAATTAAGATTAATAAATTTATAATAAATTAATATTTTTGTATTATTTAATTTTAAACATAAATTACAAATTATCATATCATCAACATTCAATATTATTTTATATAAATTAATTTAATTTGAAAATTTCAAAAGGATTTCAAAAGGAACGCTTTTGCACACATACGCAATATTATCAGCGCTTATCGAGGATGGATTACTCCTTCCCTTTCATTTTCCCAGGTAAGGCGCACCAGAACACAAGATACGCTGCGTTCTCCAACTTCACCTACGCCGGGGACTCCCCTCCCCGTATTTGTCCGATCGAGGGGGAAGCCCTTCGACCTCTACTCTTACGTGCAAGCAGTGCTTACAATGCTCGCAGCAGATAACAATTCAGTAATATAGATCAACATAAAGTCGTCTAATATTTAACTTACTAAGGATTATTTAATAATTAGACAATGGTTTTAGAACAATAGATGATCTTATTGCCTCAACAGAAATATACACATAATTTAAATGCGCACAATGCCCATTGTCCGAACAGTTACACCCATTCGTGATATTCCATTATCAGAACACAACGGCTGCCGCAAATATAAATTATTAAACCTTAAATATCTATCACAGTACATTTTGAATGTATTATATTGCATGCAGGTACGTTCTACTAGCGCTAAAAAAATCAAAATTCCAACGTTTCGTCGCTCGAAATCGTATCTTTAATCATATTGAACATAAATGGTATAAAAAAACATTGTTGGAAATATAAACTATTGTTAGACTTATTATATTTTTTTTTAATTGATCAATTTCTATTTTTACATTAAGGTGGTTTTTGTGGCTTATGGTGTCGATTTATCAAGTCCGCATTGCGGGGTAAACTCGATAACTTTTGAAAATATCAATTGTTCAACTCAATCTATTTTTTAATCTCTTCATCTACCGTGTGGGAAGCCATGGAATCTATATAGCTGTTTAATTTTGTTTTGTTTGGTTATAATTAATTTTTTTTCGGTTGAGAAATTCCGAAATATTGCGTGTTTTTACTAAATAGAGATTCACTTTGACTCACTACGGGGTGCCGTCGTGAGCGGGCTACTGTATTGTTTGTTTACAACGGCTTGTGATGAAAAATATCGATCGGTGTACAAATACAAAATGTTCCAAAACCTAAATTTGATACATATATGTACTTGACCAAGTTAAGATGCCATTATTATTTTTATTATCACAGATTTTCATTACAATATATTGTTTCATAAAAGTCTTCGATCAATGTTGATCGAAGATAAAAGTGTAATAAAATAAGTGCTGGCTTATTTTATTACACTTTTATCTTCGATCAACATTGAACATTGAAAATAAGTGGAGCTGGTTTAACACTACTTTTATTATTTTTTGAAGGTACAGTCTCGACACACATCACATTACAATATTAATCTACCCACAATATACTACATCCCTCCCCTTTTATAATGTACACAAGTGTTTTATGAAAAACTCTAACTGTAGAAATGGACCGTATACCAAATACAAACTCATACAAAATCAATATATCTATCATAATAACGAGGCCACCTAGCCGTAACATGATCACATTTTATAATATATTTCTTTTTATTTAACACTTCTTTGTTTTATGATTTATTTTGCTTCACAAAATAACGAACACGGTGTTAAATTGAAGTTACAAAATAATAGTAAACATAAAAATAAAGGAAATTAAGTCAATATCTACAGAATACAGACTTAAAAATATATACTTAAGTGCAGAAACTTGTTGGTAAATAACTTTTATATAAAATATTCATTATATTTTTTCTTTCATCGGATCTTTAATTTTAGCCATAAGTAGTGCTTTTGACCTGGTTACGGGAGGATTAATATATGGGCTATGACCGCCAGTATTTGTTAACTGTTTGCTAACTGTTCTATATTTGAAGCTACGGCGTTGGCTGTTAACTCAGTTGCCTTAGCGTTACTTGCACTCGCAGCACAGGTGGCAAGACGCGTTGCATCGCGCGTAATCTATGTGGGCGACAAATCACCACCGCATTTGAATTAAAACCTTAAATTTTACTGAAGTTCACTTATTTTTTAATTATACGTGGTAGAGCCATGCTGCAGTTATATGAGTAGTATAGTTGTAGTAAGGAATGAATCGGCTCGACCAAGGAAGGACCACGCTCTCACAGAATACCAGCGTAAAATAGTATCATAATGCTGTGTTTCGTATGGTGAGTGTAGAGAACCGGAGACACTTTTTTACTGCAAACGAGGCATTTCATCTTAGTCTTCACGGGTAACAACGCATTTGCATTTTGATTGATAATCGAGGATAGATGTACATATCTATGGGTCATAGCAACCACTTACTACCAGGTGAACTGTGTGCTTGTCACCTTTCTCCTATAAAAAAAACCTTAAAAAAATAACAGTTTTTTAATATTCAACAACAGTCTTCCACTGATATTTTCTTTTTAAATATTGATAGAAACAGAAACTTTTTTATTCAATATGGATTGTATGCCACTGTACGTTTCACTAGGAGTTTTCTTCCGCGTACGACCTCTCTGTGGAATAGTTCACCACCGGCGGTTTTTCCGGTCCGATACGACCTGGGGACCTTCAAAAAAAGAACTTACTCCTTTCTAAAGGGCCGGCAACGCACCTACAATTCCCCTGGTGTTGCAGTTGTTCATGGGCGGTGATAGTCACTTAACATCAAGTGAACCGTATGCTCGTTTGACAACTCTTCTATTAAAAAAAAATTGTATTATAAAAATTATTTAGAATTTTATGTAACTTTTCAAACCTTTTTTTTACGTGGGAGAGCCATACTGCAGCTATATTAGTAGTATAGTTGTAGCATGAATAGGTCGGCTCGACCGGGGAAGGACCACGCTCTGACAGAATACCAGCGTAAAATAGCGACTTAACGCTGCTGTTTCGTATGGTGAGTGTAGAGAACCGGAGACCCTTTTACTGGAAAGGAGGCACAGAATTTCGTCAATATTGATGGGATACCATTGGGACTGGAAATCGGCAGATGCAATTTTGGTAGAGTAAGAGTTCGTCCCAGCTACAACGTGGCCTAAAATGTCATCATCCCAAAAGGAAAGAAAAACATCATATGCCGAATTGTAAAACTGAACCGAACTTCGCTCAGGTAACAAATTTTCCTCCTGACCTTGAAAGCAGTCCATAGGAGACCATTCATACTGGAGGTTCTGGCCTTCCAGCCGAGTAAGACCATCCGTTCCATCACTGGCGTTAAAAACTTAATCCACATCTTCGCTCTCGCTTGCATCCTCTCTTTCCATTCTGTTTCCTCCCTGACTATTCCTTTCGGCTGTAGCAGCATCTCCTATTCTCATCTCCCTTCTCCTCGTAACATCCCTCGCCAAACTTACCAATTCAGGGAGGACGTCGTCATCAGTAAAATAAATTTGACAGTGGATTTCCCACCTCCCACTGTCCCCCCCCCCCCCTACAGCCCCGTTGCGGATGCCCACGCCCGCGTGCTCTTCCTCGCCCAACTACACCACAAACACCCCTTCTTCCACTCTGCCACCTCTCACCCGTTCCAGAGGACACAAACATTGCATGGGCATCCGGGGCTAAAAATACCTCGTCCATGACGTTATCATCGGCGGCATTAACGACATCATCCACGCCGCCGTCTTCATTTAAAATTTCAATAACCGCCATTGGATCACGGCAAAAAAATTACCTTTAATACACGTCAGTTTCATCAATAATAATAAAAAATAAAAATAAATAAATAAAACGTACAATTCATATGACTAGTATGGTCTAATAGGAGACCTGTCACGAACTTCCGGTGATGTGTCAAGGAAACGATCCTAAAACATAGATGCAAACAAAAATATCCATGAAAACCACTTTGCCAAAATATACAAAAGTCAGTGTGTATCAAAGCAAACGTAGCACAAAAATGTATCACATCATCACCGGGCTGTTCGCGACGTCCAGGTGGTGTAGGAGGAGAGTAACCCTCTGGTGACGACGAACGTCTTCCACCTAAACATACAAAAAGCATATATTAGTCTATTCCGCACATCTTCCTCTTAAATAGTGCGCTTGTTAAACCATTAGAACCGAAATCACAAAAGACGCATTACAAGTGTAAATCAGACATCAACAAAGAAAGTGAGTGCAAATCAAAACAAACATAACACCAGTGTGAAGAATATTATACCAGAGGTATTAGTGGCATATAAAACATATTATTTGACCGATATACTTAATATTGTCATTATGGAGCGTGTCTAACAGATCACAGAGTCAGATGAATCAATTAATATTATAATTAATAATTTTAATATTTTAAGCTTGGTCCTTCCCCGGTCGAGCCGACCCATTCGTGCTACAATTATACTACTAATATAGCTGCAGCATGGCTCTACAAGTTGACTGATATATTTAATACTGTTATTATCGAGCGGGTCCAACACATCACACAGTCAGACGAATCAATACTTATCAATATAATATATGAGAATGATATAGATACAATGATAGAAAATGAATGAACGACACATCACTACTTTATTATTTATATTTGAAAATTATTAATAATTAATGTCTATGTAAACACGTCTAAAAATATTTTAAAAGTAATAAAATTTTAATATTCTAAGCGCGGTCCCTCCCCGGTCAAGCCGAACCATTCGTGCTAAAACTATACTACTAATATATCTGCAGCATGGCCATATAAAAACATAATGACTTATGTATTGACTGTATATGACTGAGAAGAATAAGAATTACATCTCATGAAACTTTACTGACGGTGTACTATACATACATTTATTCTTCACTTGACTATGGTCTTTTACTTTGGGGTAACAGTACAGAGATATCAAGGCCTTTACAGCTCAAAAGAAATGTATTCGAGCTATGAATGGTTTGGCACCAAATTTATCGAGTAAACCGTATTTTAAAAATTACACATTTTGGCGCTGCCATGTATGTACATCTTAAATTTAGTACATCTTGTTAAAAATAATATACTTTTATTCACAAAGTTAAGAGATACTGTACAGAGGAACTTGAGGCATACTGAAAGACTGACTCTGTAATGCCAAGCACTAGCCTATATAGGAAAAATTGTTCAGCTACGACGGCGGCACTGAAAATTTCGGGAACCAAGGAAGTGACACGACATTACTATTTAGAAATGTATTTATTGCTTTTTGAAGTATTCTCCGCGAAATTTGACACATTTTTCCAAACGATGGAACCAATCATTGAAGCAACCATTCCATTCCGAAGTTGGGGTCTCCAAAATGGCCGTTTTGTAGGCGTCCACAGCTTCTTCAGGTGATGAAAATCTCTGTCCAAGCAATTTATTCTTTATTTTAGGGAAAGTATAGAAATCATTAGGGCTTAGGGCGGGGCTGTACGGCGGATGGTCTAATAATTCTATGTTTTCTTGCTCTAAAAACTCTTTTGTTCTGTGTGCGGTGTGAGAACTAGCATTGTCGTGATGGAGGATGATGCGGCGGTTGCAGTTCTCTTTACGGAGTTCAGAAACGACCTGTGGCAAACAAATGCTAGCATACCATTTTGCATTAACCGTTCTTTATCCCTTAAGAGGAATAGTCGTAACATGGCCGGTTTTAGAGACAAACGTGGCCACCATTTTTTCTGCAACACTCCGTGAACGAACAATTTTTGTTGGCTTTAACTCATTTTCGAACACCCAAATTCGTGACTGGTTTTTTTTTATTTCGGGTTCGTATGCATATATTCAGGATTCGTCACCTGATACGATGTTGTATACAGCATTTGAAGGTCCTGCGTAGAATCATTCGAGAGTTCTGACGCACCAAGTAACGCGTGCCGCTTTTTGCTCTTCAGAGAGCATATGCGGTATCCATCGGGAATCAACTTTTTCACACCTAATTGCTCACGCAAGATTATTTGTATTTGACTCATGCCAACGTCTAAAGTTGCCTGAATTTCGCGGTATGTTACATGTCGATCTTCCTCAATCAGCTTACGCACCGCATCAACGTTTTCTTGGGTGACAGCAGTTTTTGGACGACCTTAACGGGGATCATCACTGAGCTTGACACGTCCACGTTGAAATTCAGCAAACCAGCGATAAATTGTGGTCTTAGATGGGGCTTTACCACCAAATACGGAAATCATCCGATCAACAAACTGTTTTTGTGTTAAACCACTTCGAAAGTCATAATAAATCATCGCTCTTGAATTTTCTCGAGTCAATTCCATTTTCTCAACGACTAAACAAGTTTGACAAAACCTTGTGACAAGACCCTGAATCTTTTTGTAAATAACTAAATGGTATTTGATTTTTAAAACCAAGGAGTTTTCAATAAAATAGATTTTAATATGACAGGAACAGTGGAAATATTCCATTCCCGATACTTTTGGTGCAGCCTAGTATGTGTATAAATTTTTTAATGCACTGCCGACAGAGTTTCAATCACTCCCAAAAGTATGTTTTCACAGGATTGTTAAACAATGGCTTGAGGAGCAATGCTTCTACTCTGTTGAAGAATATTTAAAATTTATGATTAGAAATAGAATTAGTAATTACATTAAAAAGTTAATTAATAAAATAACAAAAAAAAATAAAATTACAGTAAAAAGTAATTACAATTATATTATTTTAGTTAAATTAAATGTAATAAAATTATTATGATAGATTTGAAAATATGTTATTTATTATATTAGTTGTGAAAATGTAATTTATGTATTAGATAATTATTTGTATGTCAACATTATGACGGCTCCAACGATTTTCATAAAATTTAGTGTCCAGGGATTTTCAGGGGCAATAAATCGATCTAGCTAGGATTTATTTTTAGAAAATGTCCTTTTGTTCGTGTTTTCAGGCAATAAAAAAACTGCTACAATATAAGAAGGTAAATTTTGACAGGTTACCAACGATCGTAATAGCTCAGATGGGATGTTGTTCGGGCGTGATTTCGGAGTCCCGTCTTGGGTCCGACTTTTTTCCTTTTTTTTTTTCAAGTTCCCTTCTTTTGTGAGAAAATCTATTATTTCGAGCCCTTTTTTATAAATGTAACTTAAAAAAAACCGAGCGAAGCTCGGTCATCCGGGTACTGCTTATAAAATGTATTATTCATGTAAATATTTAATAAAAAAAATTATCAACAGATCTGTAGAATTTCATTCCGGTACCAAATAATATGTCATTGATCCGTGACCATGAACACATTACACCACAGAAATAATAAATAATAATAATTTTCACGCTAAACAATGTCATCATCATCATCATTACAACCGTTCACAAGTCCACTGCTGAACATAGGTCTTCCTCAAGTAATGCCACAAAGCACGGTCCTGAGCCACCTGCATCCATCGACTTCCTACGTGTCTTACCAGGTCGTCACTCCATCTAGTGGGGGGTCGCCCTACACTACGCCAAAAAAGTACAAACTATTGACATATCCCGTTACTATTCCAATCACTGCCGAATAATAGATTCAACTCCGTAGCTACATAAAAAAAACTCAAAATGGCTTGTTGATTGTTGGCTGTGGAGACTGCAATTTTATATGTTCAGTACATGGAATTTTTCGTACTTTTATTTTCAATAAAAATCGTTGTAAACTTCAATATAATACTTGTTTCTGTTTATTTATTATACTATATTACTTATTTTGTGGTTTTATTTCATTCAAAAACTACATTGTGAGGACACGATTACTTTTATTTGTAAAAAATGAGTCAGTGGACTTTTTGATATCTTCTTACTGCAGTTGATAGAAAATAGTAAGAGTACGGTCGAAAGTAATAAGGAAGAGGTAAGGCGACCTATCCCAAAAGAGTTTTGACAGAATAACAACTAATTTCGTATATAATTTAACAAAACAGTTTAAGTACAATCCCTTTCGTTATCTTTAACATCTATTTTCACCTTATCGCCGTATCAGCCAAAATCTGCAAAAGTAAACGTAGAAATTAGCAAAATTACGCCCTCCCACAGTCCCTCTTTTAATTAATAAGGTAGATTTGTGTGTATATATATATATATATATATATATATATATATATATATATATATATATATATATATATATATATATATATATATATATATATATATATATACAAACAACGAATCTACTATACACACACACACACATATGTGTGTGTGTGTGTGTGTGTGTGTGTGTACGTGTACTCGTATGTGTGCCGAAAATTAAACGTATATAGGCTGTATAATTTAACTTTAGGGTATACCTATATAACTATAAGATATACCTTAAAACTTACAACGTTGAGCGGAAAATTTTGTACTTGCATTAGATAGTTCATTTTATAATACAAGTTGCTTTGCATTCAAGGCAACATCTGGTTGCCTAAAAGGTTCAAACAGCTGTGCTTAAGGCTTTCAAGTTTTAAAGTAATTTTAAACCCGAGAAAATGAAGCATATGGCAGCACTGCATTAAAGTTTTAGTGACTCGTTGCTAAATTATTTTAAGGTATAGTTATATTATAAAGCGTAAGTAATAACTAATATAGTTTTTTTTTGCGTTCTGGTGTGTTTTATTTTTTATTTTAGGCAAGTAAATAAGTAAACTTAAAAATATTTTATTGTTACTTGCCTAAATGAACATTTTGGATAGAATTAAAAAATAAAGGTTGAAATTTAGTTTTCCCATATTTTTTTTACATTAATTATTTTTCAAAATGTGTTGTTTTTCTTTCTTTAGAAATGAACTTGGACGGGGTTTTGATAATTCATAATAATGTTAAAACTTGTTTACAATATTTTGATGCGTCGCGTAGTGACGTTTTTGACGTTCGTATCTCAAGACACCTAAGCAAATACAATAACTTTAGGTTTTCATTGACATTAGTGCACTTGTTACATCGTTTATGCTCGTTCACATGCGAAGACAATTAATACACAACATTGCACCACTTTTATGTATTAAAGACTGCTTGAAACAGTTATTTAAAAAGTAAGTAATTTAAAAATCCGCCGGTGGACAAGTTTCTGCCTAAACCATAGAACATAATTTCTCTCTACCGAGAGGCCAAAATCTTTATTTTATATTAGATAAAGTCAAACGATATGAATGTTATGAAGTTTTTGAATTTAGAATGTTATGTTTCTTTGTGTATAAAAAAGGGTTAATCACGAATGTTAGACCATGTAGTTTTAATTTTAATTCAAAATGGGCACTTCATTAAAATGGCAACATTATACTTTAACCTCTAATAGTCATAAAAAACTGCGGCTGCCAAACCGTGCCAAGCGTGGCAACTATAGCAAATATAACCCATAAAAGGAAATTTATGGCGGAGGTCGAATTAATTAGTAAGGACGAAATTATTAGAAACGTTACAGCCTATTATAGTCCACTGCTGAACGTAGGCCCCTCCCACAAACTGCCATATAAAGGGGATGTTTGTCAAAGTTAACACTCTTGGCAAGCGGTTAGCCAACCGCGATTTTTTTGGTCGTTATTAGGAAGAAGCTGCTGCCCATCTTCGGATTTTTTTCTCTTTGTTGCCTCTTACGGCACCCACAGGATGATAAGCGTCGTAAATATTTTTTAATACCACTACTTGTGTGTATTAATAAGACTACCCGTCTTACATTTTGAGCTTATATTTTTTTAATATTATGGTCCAACTACGTATCTGGCTAATTCAAGAATCAGTATAGAGAGGCAATAGTTGGTTGGTTCTTTCAAGTTTAGGTCTTTTGAATTGTGTATAATAATACCTTCTTCATCATCACGGTAAAGTCTTCTGTTGGACATATGCCTTTCCCGTTTTATAAATATAGAAACAAGGAATTTACGTTTTGCAGGTGCTTTTACGATCGCAGTACCAGACGTCTCGCACCTTCTTCTCTGCTGCCTATCGTTGATCTGGATATTTTACAATTTGCTTATACCAGATTGTGTACTGGCATCTACCGGAGGCTATAAGACTTTTCTGCGATTTGCTATAGTAGCCGTTTTCAGCATGTAAGTAAATAATGTTATAAAAATATGAAATATTAAAACCATGTAATTGTGCATACTCCAAGGTCCATACACATCGTTATTGATTTAGATATTTAATTCTAGAATTTGCTGCGTTATTGTAGTGCTTAAGCGTTAAGTTTATAAGAGTGTACTATTCAAATTTAAATTGGTACAAATTTTTATATCGATGTTATCACTATGCCTAATTTTAGAACTGGCGGTAAAATTATAAATGTTACGGCAAAATGCGAGATATGTGTGTCAATTCTCAATTAAAATTCAAATCTTCATGGCGCCAAGGACGAGCTTTAGTATAATATAATATAAAAAACAGTGTTGTCGTGGTTAATTGTGAAATTTAAAAGTTTTTTTTAAATATTTAGGTACCTTTTCGCTACGTCTAGCAATGAAGAATACTTAGAAGTTAAATTCCAAAGGAGATGAACTTGATTTCTTACAAGTTTGGGCCCGGCGTGAAGAAAGTTAAAATATGTCTTATTTTGAAGATTTAAATATTTCATAAGTATGTCAATAAATCATATTCCTGCAGAACCTGGGGCGTTATTTTAATTTATGTTTTATGATTTTTAGGTTATGTAGTGAAATCACTTGTTCTCGTGATAAGTTGTTTAAATAAATTGAAAATGAAATTATTAAATAAAATAAAACAAAACTCAACTTATTTAAATTATTTAATTATTTTCTGGAATTAAATATAAAATGTCATATAAAAAAGCAGCCGAATGCTGTAGATTATCTGCTATATCCTCTCATAACCCAAGTATTTATTATCCAGTAATCGAAAAGAAAAGCCGAGGATCAACTTAACTAAATTCACAAAAGTAAAAACATTAAATTACAAACACAGCCACAATGCCAAATGCACATGAAAAGTTGCAACTTAAAGTTACCAAGTTAAGTCTCGTTCGGAACAGGCTATGATCATTATACGACCATACAGCCTATTTCGACTGAATAGGTGGTCTGGTAATATTCAAATTTTTTCTCTTACATTACCAAAATAGCCTATTCAATCGTTTATTCTAAATATATTTCTTTTATTCAATATTAATCTACAGATTCGCCTCATGTTTCAACATTATGATTTTTTTTGTAATGAAGGCTGTTTTATTATAAAAATAGCGTTCATTATTTATTGCCATAAAAAATACAGAAGAATATTTAAAAACGTAGTGTTTTTGGTGGGAACTTGAACATCGACAGATTTTTATTCTTGTTTTATACTTACTTACTTACTTACTTATCTTCACGCACATTCACTAACGGGGTAGCCAGAGAGAACAGATCGCCAAGTGTCACGATCCTTACTACCTCTTTCGCTTCTTTCGGTTCATTAATTTCTTCATACATGCACGACTAGGTATCCGAGTAGTCTTGACCCTCTCCTCTTCGAGCAATTTGCTCACATGGTCTTCGAAAGTTAGTCTCGGTCTACCTCGACACCTTTTAATATTTACTTTAGCTCTATATATTTTCTTCACCATTCGGTCTTCACTCATTCCTTCAACGTGCCCAAACCATTGGAGTACGCCCCTATCAATTTTTGTGATAAGGTCATATTTCAATCCTGCCATATTGCGAATCTCTTCGTTTCGCTTTCGGTCGGCTATGGTAACGCCACACATTTTATGAAGAGATCGCATCTCCACTGCATTCAACTTGCTTTTATGCTTCTTCTGGCATACCCAGGTTTCGCTGCCATATAACAAAGTCGGTACCAACACTGCGTTATGTATTGCAAGGCGTGCACTCTTCACCATGCCTTGCCTTTTGACTAATGCATTCAGGGCACCATTGACTTTGTTTCCGGCAGCGACACGCCTATCCACATCTAAATCACATCTTCCATCCCGGCTGAAAGCACTCCCCAAGTATACAATTTCATTTACCTGTTCTAGACATTCCTGATTTACCCATATTTCACATTTCGTTCTCTCTTCGTCCTTTTCAAATACCAGAACCTTAGTTTTATTAGCATTCAAACGGAGACCTTTAATTTCACATTACTCTTTCATACGCGTGACTAATGCCTGCAGTTCTGCTTCCGATGGTGCAATAAGCACTGCATCATCAGCATACAGCAGACAATTAACTTTAATGTCACCCAATTCTACACCCAAACAGCTATTTTTCAGCTTCTGTAAACAGCTGTCGAGATACAGTATGAACAGCCAGGAAGACATGACACAACCCTGTTTTACGCCCGCTTGGACGCTAAACATGGGTGACAGGTCTTGCCCTACCCTCACACAGGCTTTACAGTCATAGTAAAGTGACTGCACAGCCCTTAACAATCGACCATCCACACCATATCCCGGCAACAGTTCCCACATTTTCTTCCTTATAACCTTATCAAATGCTTTCTCCAGATCCACAAAAGCACAGAAAATCCTCTGGTTAACACTCAGAAGCTTCTCCGTGATCATGCGGAGAGAAAATATTTGATCCGTGCATCATCTTCCAGGTCTAAATCCGCATTGTGCCTCCCATAAGAATCTTTCCGATTTCTCTTGCATCCTACATGTCAAAACCTTCGAGTAAACTTTACTTGCTAAACTGGTCAAGCTGATCGCCCGATAGCACCCGCAGTCAAAATGTGAACCTTTACCTTTATATAAAGGCACAATGACCGCGGATCGCCAATCATTCGGGACATCTCCCGTCCGCCAGCACAAATTGCACAGCAGATGAAAGCTGTCCCAGACGCCAGGCCCACCATACTTGACCATTTCAGCAGTAACTCTGTCTAGTCCCGCAGCCTTACCACATTTCAAACTTCGAATCGCACGTTCAATCTTTTTCATGCTGATGACCTCAGTGTCATAGAGGTCCGTGTCTGGCGTGCCAGTCACGGCGTCACCCCCGAATCCTTCACTAAGATCATGACACGCATACATTTCTCTATAAAATTCACTCCATCGCTGCATGACGTCCGATTTTTCTAAGAGGACGTCATTGTTTCTCGAAAGCACTTTGTTCATTCTTAAGGCTGTTGCACCACTCCGGGACCTTCCAACCACTTTCCAGAAGAGTTTGGAGTTTTCCTTAAAGTTGTTTCGCATGAACTTTCTGCAGCTTATATCTTTCTTTCATCTTCTCTCTCATATGTTTATCGTTACTAGAGGCCAAGTAGTCTAACCATGCTTTTTTCTTCTTTTTACAGCTTCTCTCACTCATCATTCCACCATGCATCTCTTCTTTTACTACTACCTCTTTTTGTCGTTCCACATACTTCTTCCGCTGCACTTACCATTCCATCCCTAAGGTTCTGCCATGTTCTCTCCACACATTCTTTCCTGCCATTGATGGTGTCAAGCTTTTCGGCTACCATCGTGTGATATTTGTCCCTAGTATCCGCTTCCTGAAGCTTTCAGCTTCGGATACGACAGACCGACTGTGGTTCTGTTACTGCCGTCTGGTAGCGCCAACCCGCGAAGAAACCCCTAAATCTAGTAATTACTAGATAATGATCCGTTCCCAGGTCAGCACCCCTGAACACTCGTGTATCCATCACCTGTTTTCGCAGTCGGTCATCCACCAGGAACAAATCAATCATACTTCTCTCATTCTTCCTTTCTCTAGTGTACATATGGATTTTCCTGTGATTAAACATAGTGTTTGTCACAAGAAGACCCTTTTTCTTGCATACAGCCAGTATAAGCTTGCCAGCATCATTAACCCTTTTATCGCCAAACTTTCCAAGCACCGACTCATATCCTGGTCGAGCGATACCTACCCATCCATTCAAATCACCACATACAACAGTTCTTTCGTTTCCCTTAACCAAATTTAGAACTTCTCTTACATTCTCCCAAAACTCCTCCAGCTCAGCCCTGGACGAAGAAGCTACCGGCGCATAAACAGCCAAAAGGAATAACTTCGTCAGTCCCAGTTTAAAGCGAACCCAGAGAAGTCTTGAGTTCACAACCTTGTATATAGTCATAAGATCGACCAACCAGGACGACAAAAGCACCCCCACTCCCTGGCGTTCTCGATTTCCGGGACTCCGGATCATATAGCTAACGTCCCGCCAGGGAGGTCTTCAGTACCACTGCCTTTCTGTTTGGTCTCCGACATACACACGACATCTAATTCTCTTTCTTTCATTTTATTTCGATCAACTCATTCGTCTTATCTCTCATGGCCCCTCTAACATTCCACGTGCCAACTCTGCACTCCGTCCTCCACCTTCCGCCGTGTCGGCCTGTGCGTGACGGGTGGCGGTCCCCATCGCCGCTTTGCGCGCTGCATTCCACACCAACGGGGACGAGCTGGTATGCATCGCCTTGGGGGGACGCCCTAACCCTCGTTTGCATGGGTGCGCAGCTGTGTAGAATTGCAGCCCTGAAAAGGGCTGGCAGGGGTCGCGACGAGCACGCTTCTACAATGACCCCCGTTTCTGTTTTATCGTTTAAATAATGGCTTAAAATGGATTTCGCTGAAAGTGATCCAATTTTGTGTAGTGTCTGCGCACGTAAACTATTAGAGAAAAAGACGAAACAAGTGCTTCGATGTAGATATAAACCTCAAGTTATTTTGATCGTTTAGGTATCTTATGAACTTAAGTGGTTGTTGTCATCGACTATTCGTTCGTTGAGTTGTCTTATAAATCTCTCAAAAACTTCGCATTGTGACGCATCAATATATTGTGAAGGAAAAAATCGATAAAAACGAAGATCCTGAATGAAATGAAGTCATGGCTTAAATGACAAGCGTCCATGCCAAAATTTTTAATTAAAAAAGTTAAAAATGTTTGTTTCTTGCTATATAAGAGCATTAGCTTTTAGTTTTTCACTTTAAAAAAATGTTTTAATGATTATCCCAAGGGCAATAGAAATAAAAAACATTTTACTTGCTTATAATTTATCGTTTTATTACCTACATATTTTTGTATAACTGTTTGAAAGGATATCAAACACTCAATTCAGTTCATCTCTTTTCAATCAAAAATCAAAATTTCTGAATTGATTAGATAATAGCAAGAGAATTTTACTTACAATACATTTTTAGTGCTCTAGTGTACTGTTCTAGTCGATTTTTAAATAAAATTAAAACGAATAACTTAGTCAAATCATAGATATTAAATTAAATTTCTGATTTCACATGTTATATTGCAGGTAAACTTTACAAGCACTGAATATGAGCCCTAAAATAATGTTTTGGTAATTTATGTTAATTAATGTAGAAATATACAACATTTTTAAATTCACATAATTTTTTTGATTATTAATATGCGAAAATCCTGTGTCACATTGTTCGAACACGATTTGAAAGAGATTTTGTTTATGTTTTTTGCTTGCTTCAACGTGAGAGATATTATTTACTCGTTTATCACCCTATCCTATAAAAAAGTAGTGCTATGTTTTTTCTTAATTTATCAAATTAGATACAATACCAATAGTTATAAAATATGTAGATACAATATCAGTAGCAACCAAAGTACTTTTTTTTCAAAAAGATTTAAAAAAAGCTGCCAAAATTAGATAATTCAAATCGTGTGAAAGGCTTACAAAGAATAGTTTATGTAATATGCCTTTATTTGGGCGCCTTATTTTCACAGCATAAGACCAGAAAATGATTAATTCGAATTAAATTAAATTCTTATAATTATGTTAAAAGAGCTACATATCGAGCTCGGTTTCTAATTTATACTGAAAATACTAATTGTTTTTTTTATTTCGTCCTCCTTTCTTTTAATATATTCTCATTCTTCATTTCTGAACATGGGCCTACCCCGACCCGTCCCCCCAAAACAGGTTCCCGCCTTGTCGTGGCGGGGGGAGGGGGGCCTGGTAGCCGTAGCTTGGCCACCTGTGGTGAACAAAGAGGTACTAACATAGCTAGCCCACCCTGAAGGGCCGGCCCTAGGAGGCATCTCCGAGTGTGCTTGGCAAGCCCGTTTCGGATGTGTGCTGGTGGGCTGCGACGAGAGGGATGTCCTCTCCCTCTTACACTGCAGCCGAGGTAGTGTCCCGGAGGAAGAGCAGTGTTGATATTGCGATGCGCCACTCGCGCTATCAAACGAGGCCGCACCGTTGATGCGGTGGTGGTGGGGCTGCGGGGGGAGAGTAGTGTCGTTATTGCGAGGCGCCGCTCCGCAGCCGAATCTTGGTTAGCGGCGGAGCCATAGACCAGATCCGTCGCTGGGGTCGGGAAGGCTAGTGCTTCTGAGTATTCGTTTTCCTGGCCCCATAGCCTTTGTGCAACGGAGGCCCCCAGGTTTAGTTGGAGGCCGTGGAGGAAGGTGCACCATGTGGTATGATGCGCCTTACCTGAGAAGGAGAACGAGGAGGAGTAGTCCTCTCACTAGGAGGTATCGCCATGGTTGGGCTGGCGCTGATGGGGCTGCGGATGTGTTCGAAAGCGTTCCCGCGGCCCTGCCAATATGCGATGAAGGTGGAACACTATAGTCGGTGCGAGTCCGACATTACCCGTCCTTGCCCCCGCGACGCAGGTATGCGTAGGTATTTCCCCATGTTAAAAAGGCTGTAGATTGCCCAGTAGGATCCACAGGTGAAATAGTCTCTGCAGTGGCTGAATGCTAAGTGAGCGGCGAGCCGAAACAGTTGCTATTTATACAACTCGCCAATCAACGAGTGATATAAAAAGCAGTGTGTGGAAAGCGGATAGAGTGCTAAGAGTGGTGGAGATGGGATTAGTGGTGACGAGGATAGTGTCAACATCTGCAGAGTCTAATTCATATGAGGATGCTTCGTGGGAGGAGTGGTGCTAGGAGTGGTGATCCTGATAATGGTGGTGTTGGAAGAGGTGGTGAAGGGGATAATGCACGCAACTGCCCTCAGTTGCATGCACTATCCGCGAGTGGAGATTCAAGAGTGGAAGGTGGGTGCTCTTCGGACTGGGCAGGACATATCATTTTATTTAATTACGCGGAAATGAACAAATTAAGTTCTAAAAATTTCAATATAACGTATTTCCACATAGGAATGCCTGATTATTTTAATTATCGAAAATGTTAAGTATTTAAGAGTAACAATCGACAAATAGCTAACGTAGAACTCTCACCTTAGCAACGAATGTCATACGGCTAAAATTGTCTTAGGTACGTGCAGTCGTATGGTTAGGTACAACTGGAGCTTGGGTACCAGTACGATCCTATGGCTGTACAGCAGCATAGCGAGGCAGATTATCACGTACGCATCCATTTTCTGGTGTAATAAGACTCTCCTTTTTTAACTCTTTCATAAACAAAAAAAGGTATCCTAAATACCAAAATTATAAATGTCGAATAATTAAACAACTTTTGTTGGTCTCTCTTAGCTTGGTTTTTTATATTTCACTTCTCGACGAGAAGTGAAATATAAAAAACATAAGTCTTTGTATGTTCAATTGAAGCAGTTACAAAACAAAAACGATTATACAGACCAAAGGAACACTGCGGATAGACTAAAAAGTCTACAAAGGACTGCCTCTGCGTATCCTGACTGATTGTGAACCCTTCATGCGTAAACGTAACACATCTGGCTAACTATCTACTTCGCTTAGAAGAACAGACACATGCTCACAGCTAAGCAACTCCTATTCATTGAAGACATAGAGCTAAGCAGTGAACTTTAGCCATAGCAACGTTCACAATAGGTCTTTTAAGTCACAGTAATACTGGTCTTTCTAGACCTGCATTTTTATTTCATTTTTAAACACATGTTTACATAGACGAACAAACATGATTACAATTAAAGCAATAATAAGTCTCATAAAAATAACATGCAATAAAAAATTAAAACTATGTGTAGCTTAATAATGTAGAATCTTCAAAAGAAAAATTGAAAACCCAAGTTTATAATATTAGCTACCTGCCATAACTAGGTTGACTACCTGTGTTTCAGATCATCACTTACGCTATGGGTTTTATAATATAGAACACAAGATAATTTAAACGATTAAACTCTATTATATAATAAATAACAATTATTTGTAACCTACAATTAATACAAAACTATTTTAAAATTACGAGTACTAACATTACATTTACTAAGAACTTCTCTGAGTCGTCGTAATTTAATTTGTTCAAAAATTCTCTTACAATTCTATTACATACCTTATAACTAACTATATATTTTAAGTGACTTGTTAAGCTATTTATATAAAAATGGTCCAAAAAATATATAAAACCTGTTCACAAATGCGTGTTTGGTTTGAGGGTTTACACAAACTAAGTCCATTCTTCTCCTGTCTATGGATTTCAAATTAAATGGAAGTTTGGTTTGCTGTTTTAATATGATGTTCGGAATGAATAACAGACGGACCGTTAGTACAATACATGCCTATTAAAGTTGATTTATATGAATCATGAAAGGACGGAAGGTGGCTACCTTTAGAACTGCTCTCTGAGCACGTTTTAGTGGGAGCATTATTGTTTTAGAAGCACCACCCCAGGAAATAATGCCATAGGTGAGTACGGGTTGACACAAAGCTAAATAGACCTGTCTTATCAATTTAAAGTCAGCTATGTTATAGAGGTATTTAAAAATATATATTAATTTACGAACTCTAGCACAAAGTAAATCGATGTGCTTGCGGAAGTCTAAATTTACTTAGATATTTTATATTGTCCGTTTTTGTTAATGCGGGGCATGCACATGCAGTGTCATCACACGAGTCACAGTTATGAGCGTAAATATTTTTTTTAGCGTAAATATTTATATTTATTTTTAAGTAGCTTTGAGTGTAGTTTAATACTCAAAGGTAAGTAGGTATGTTATTGTTTCTAATAAAAATAACATATATTGTGTTTTATCGAATGGATTTATATCTATGGATTTACTAAAATTTTGTCAGAATTTTAAAACAGTACCGAGCCTTTTCATCTGCACTAATAATATATAGATCCATAGATTAACGTTTGCATCTTGCATTGGTTACTTGATACGTGGTAGAGCCATACTACAGCCATATTTGTATGATTGTAGCACGAGTGGGTCGGCTTGACCGGGGAAGTCCCATGCTCTCACAGAATACCGGCGTAAAATAGCAGTTATATGCTGCTGTGTTTCGTATGGTGAGTGTAGAGAACCTTTCACGGGAAACGAGGCATTCCATCTTAGTCCTCAGGGCTGGCAATGTATCTGCGTTTTGATTCTTAATCGAGGATAGATGTAGATATTTATGGACCACAGCATCCACTTACTATCAGCTGAACTGTGTGCCCGTTTGTCACTCATATTCTATAAAATTAACTAAAAAAACTTAAACGATCAAAATTCTATGATACGTATTAATTTTTAAAGGAAATGAAAATAGTTCCTGAAAGGTCAAAATACCGGTGTTGATTTGCAAATCAGTTGAACAGATGGGCGTAAAATGATTTGTCTAATTGTAAATTGATTCAGGAACTTATAATCTTGAACTCATTATTTAAAAATCTTCAAACGGCAGAGCTAGATATAGTTCTCAGACTTATTAAACATAATGATTGGCAGGATATTTTTCCCAAATGCGTAGACAGCACTTCGTATCTTTATAACTACATCTGTACTAAGCGTCGCTAAACGGAAACGAAGTTTTAGTACATTATAACATAAAAAATTTACCTACGCTTCTACTTGTGTCAGGAAAGACTGTCATATCTTGGAAACTTTTCCATAGAAAAGTCTATTCCACAGAAGTATAATGATTAGAAATTAATAAAAATATTGCGAGCGCATAAACCAGAAAGCTGGCCATCTAGACTTTGCGAGAACAATAGAGTAGTGCTAGCGGAATGAACAACATTTCTTTAACGCAGGAAGCAGAACAAATGCTACGGCAAGAGCGACAGACAAAACTGCGCTTGCTCCACATATACGCCTGTAGATATTTGATAGGTCTAATACTATTTAAAATCACGAAAAAGCAACTGCATAGTATAGGAACACTAAGGTTTTGTATTTAGAGGGGCGCCACTATGAGATCTCACACCACCTAACAATTTTGCAAGGACCGGTATTGACCGCCACTACAGTGTTTAGTTTATTTTGTAAAATTGTATTTTTAATGTATTAATCTCTGAGGGATGATTATTTATTATATATTTACGTTATTATATATTTATGTTACTAGCTGTAAGGACTATCAGTCCATGGGGTCCACGTGCGGTAAATTTCCTAAATGAACTATATCCCCGACTTATCATCGCCGCTGATGATTAGAAAATTCATTCAGCGAAAAAATGCAGCCAGCGTTCTTGGCAGTATACCGCGAGGAGTAGGACTAATATAAAAATTTAAGTATAATTAAAGATTATTTTAATGGTAATAAATATTGTGTATTTTAAATATGTATGTATGCAATAATCTAATCGTATTATATTATGTTACTTGATGGACGGGCACGTTATTAAATGGAATTTTCTAATCATGGCCTTCTGTTGCATCTGTTTCGTCGCGTCGCGATAAAATGAAAATTTGTGTTCCTTCATTCACAATTGTCAACACATCGCACAATTCTGCCGTAATGGAATTCAGTGTCGCTTTGAACGAATTCATTTTTCTGAAATGTTATTTCTAGCGGCTCAAAATAGAAGTAATTTTAATACTGCATTAAACGTTTATAAAATTTATGTAAATTAATTATTTTTATGAAAAATCCGTTCACAAAGGAACCATAATCCATAACAGTCTTTCAAAATCCACTACGAACACATATTTATGATATGTGTTCGTAGTGGATGATGATATATGACATATATATGACTTATTGAGGTATATTTCCAACTATTAAACATATCTCTCTTAAATAGACGATAAGGTCGTCCGAGTCGATAAGGCTTGGTAGGCGGATTGGCATCAGAAAAAATCAGATCAGCAAACAAACTCTCTCAGCCTGTTTACAAATGGACGTAACAAAATAAAATACGGTCGCTGGTAAAAATGATATAATGACTTGCTAATAACTTTGCTGGCACAATGGTAAGACCTTTCTAAAAAAAAGATAGCCGCCGGGCACCCTCTGGCGCCTTGTTTTATACTGCTGATTATTAGTCGGTGTTGCCGCAACATGCTGCCCGGGTTTAAGTATTTCACTTCAATATGACGAAGTGGTGACCGGTAGAGGACATATGTTATTGTAGGACCGCTGGATAACACTTTTCTTGGTTTCTGCTACACGGTTGACGTTGTCTCGTCCTAGATGCATCTTCACCACTCTGCCGAGAAGCCAAAGCAGTGGTGGTCGGTTCTTGTCTTTCACTAAGACCAACGATCCCTGTTGCAGGTCACCTGATGAATAATTCCATTTTAATTTTTGTTGGAGAACTGATACATATTCTGTTGAAAAACGCTGCCAAAAATGTTGCTTCAATTTTTCGATTTCCTCGTATCTCTGAAGACAATTGATTTTCGTGTCAATGACCAGAGGTTGTGGTACTGATATAAGCGAGCGTCCGATAAGGAAATGTGCAGGTGTTAGACAGGACAGGTCGGAAGAATCAGTGGATAGAGGTGTTAAGGGTCTGGAATTCAATATAGCCTCTATTTGGATCAACAAAGTTGTCATCTCCTCATATGTTGGATGTGCTAAAGTAAGTATGCGTCTTAGATGGTACTTATCTGATTTTACTCCAGCCTCCCATAAGCCGCCGAAGTGTGGAGAGTAAGGAGGAATAGTTTTAAATTCTATTCCTTTATTGTACATATCTGTTTGAATATCTTTGGAATACAATTGAAAAAAATTATTGACGTCGTTGCTAGCACCTACAAACGTCGTGCCGTTATCAGAATATATAGTTCGAGGCTTACCGCGACGTGACGTGAACCTATAGAGTGCTGCCAAAAAGGCGTCCTTTGTAAGGTCTGTGACAAGTTCAAGGTGAAGAGCTTTGACTGCGAAACATGCAAAAATGCATATATAAGACTTTATAAGTTTGCTACCTCTACCTCTACGGTCAACCAACAGCACTGGCCCTGCGTAGTCTATGCCTGTGTTAAGGAAAGGAAACTCTAATTGAGTTCGATCGCTTGGCAAATCACCCATGATTGGCTGGATAGATTTTGGCTTAAATCGAATGCAACGAACGCAACCACGAACTACGTGATTTGCGAGGTCCCCCCTTCCCCCCCAAGTGGCCAATATTTTGTCGTATTTAAAATAACAGTAACTGTGGGCCTGAGTGTAACAAGTCTGGTAAAAAATGATTTTTGTAAGATGATGTTTACTACATAAAATAATGGGGTGTTTAACATCGTAGGAGTAAGGTGAATTATTAAGACGTCCACCAACGCGCATAATATTGTTATCATCTATAAATGGCGTTAATGAGGTCAATTTATTACTCTTGTGTAATAATTATCCAGATTTTAATTACTTTAATACTCTTCAGGGAACATCTCTAGTTGTGTTATGTAGAGTACGCAATTTTCCGAATTTTGAAGTTCTAATAAAGATAGTACATCAGAATATTTTTTATTATGACTTTTACAATTGTGGATGAATCTATTTATATAAGCAACTATTCTGATTAACCTTAAATAATTTGAGATTTTGTGCATTAATGTAGAGAGTATATTTGTATTTTTATTTGCATTGTGTATTGTTATTAAATTTAATGATGTTTCTGGAAGTGATTTTATGTTTGAGTGTGGACGTGTTGGAAATGGTATTTCGGTTTTATGTAAAAAGCTTGGCTCAGACCACCACATGTCGGAATGTATGAGGAATTGAGCTTTTACCCCACGAGAAACCAGGTACTGCAGGGTTCTCCTTCGACGGTACGGAACTCCATATACCACCAGCAGTACTGTCTTGAATTTCCCCCACTCTGTTACGAACAAATGTTTTAGACTGCTGGAAGGCATTTTTAGCCAATCTAGCCATGGTCGAGTCTGTCCAGAAGTAAGAATGATATAATGACTTGCTAATATCTTTGCTGGTATAATGGTAAGACCTTTCTAAAAAAAAGATTGCCGCCGGGTGCCCTCTGGCGCCTTGTTTTATAGTGCTGATTATTAGTCAACACAGCCTTTTTTGAGACCATGCATACAATATCATCCATATATACCCCGAGGAATACCTACTTTTATCACACGACACTAGACCTGTGATTGCAATCTTTTACTCACCCTTTGAGAGCATTCAGTTAGTGAGTCCGCTTTTGCATGAAAATTTGCTGGACTACAGTACAACCTGTAAATTTACCAGGTTGGGTTATATAAAAATAAATATCAACTGTCAATTTTTAAAGTTTTTTGGTTAACCGTCCATAAAGATTGTACTTGAAATATTTTCCATGGAGCTTCATCGGGTTCGCTTTTGATTGGTTTGGTCAGAAAACAATATTTTAACGCAAAATTTTATATTGCAATATTTTATTTTTGGCGAGATACAACAGATTTTACTGCATAACGATAAAGTTTTACTTGTTTGTTTGTTTTAATGATAAAGTTTTACTAAAATTAAATTATAAATAACCGTAATTAATGGTCCCTTTGTTCAACAAGATATTGGAGCCATTTCTGCGAAAGTTGTGATCATTGATTACTCTCCAAAATATAATCAGCAATTTGTCTTTAAGGAAATATTTGACTTTATCCTGTCGCTCGTTATAGTTGTCTGTGTTAAAAGTTATATGTAAACTGAAATTGTAGTACCTAATGCTATAAAATTCCAATCTAAACCTCAAGGTATCAGGTGCATCCTGCGCTATTTTATGTCACAGAGAAATGAAAATGTGGAGCATTTTTCATGCAATGCCCAGATTACCTATCAGAATGTTTCCTAAATTTTGTTATTTATGATGTTCTGTCGATATGATCCAATTCGTGACATGAAAGATTTTCTAAATTGTAGTTGGAAGTGTTGTTGTTTTGATATAAGCTTCACTTTAGCTTAGATAGTGAATGAATGAATAAAAGTATGAATGAGTGAATTTCTTAGAACCGAATTTTCATTTTTCAGATATAAGTTATTTTCAGGATAACATACAACATAAAACACTAATTCAACTTACAATTGCACTATTAAGATAATATTGTGTAATTGTTTCACATTTAACTATAACTTCTCTGGATCTGACAAATTAAAAATTGACCCCTACTGTGTTGCCGAAATTTCCCAAAGTAGATATAAAGTATATTTATTTATTTGAGAATCATGGTAACTCAGGGGTTAAGTGATTTCTATATATATCACGTACGTGTATTTGTAGTACGTGAGCTAGATTCAGTCGCCACTGACGCCAATGAAATTATTTAGTGCAATTTAGGTGCTGATTTAGGAAAATAATCAAATTTTGTGATGAAGGAAAACATCGCGGGCAAACCCGCAGGTCAAAGTCATCGGTCATCTTAGAAATCAGAGAAGGCCTGACTTAACTGTGAGTGTACTTATATAAGGCTTAACTAATTTATCGGTTCTCATTTCACTACCAATATTGAAAAGGTTATTTTAAGCCTCCTTCCTTTCAATGAACGCAAAGATCTTAGCTTAGTTCTTTCTTTTTATAACGATTCGATTCCTACCGATTCGATTCAAACCTATTCGATCCATACCTGTCTAAGTAATGTTGGAATATATGTCTTAGTCTACAAGCAATGGGTTTAACGGTATTCTATTATGCTACTAGTTACCATGCTATGAACTAGTTCGCCTTCCTTCTGGACAGCCTTGGAGAGAGACCAGAATGCACGGGGCATTCTGGTCTCTCTCCAAGGCTGTCCAGGGGAATTTCTGTCAGCCATCTCTTCCATCTCTGCACAGGGAGGACGACTGACTGGCCCATACCGTAAAGGAGAAAGCCGATCTGCTAGGCTCTTTCTTTGCGTCCAACTCGACTCTCGATGACGGGAGCCATCCCGCGGTGTGAGTGCTCCATGCCGGAAGTGCACTTCACACAGCGCTCGGTTCGCAAAGCACTCCTCTACCTGGACATTCACAAGTCGAGTGGGCCTGACGGAATTCCCAGCTTTCTTGCAGATCGGAGCATCAAGGTCGTTGTAGACGTTGCAAGCTCCGATTACAAGCCCATTAATGCTGATGTTCCACAAGGCTGCGTGCTATCGCCAACGCTGTTTCTTCTGCATATCAATGATATGTTGCAAATTCGTAACATTCATTGCTATTGCAGATGATAGCACTGGTGATGCTCTGTACACCGGCCGTGCCAATATTTCTCGGTAAAACGTCTCTGAGTACCAGGACAAACTTGTGTCTGAAGTCGAGTCCCTACTGAACAGAGTCTCGGATTGGGCGCGACTAAATCTAGTCCAGTTTAACCCCCAGAAGACACAAGTTTGCGCGTTAACCGCTAAAAAGAGCCCCTTTGTCATATCTATTCAGTTTCAAGGCACTCCCCTTGTTGCCTCAGCCAGTATCGGAATCCTCGGCGTCGACATATCGAGTGATGTGCAGTTTCGTGGTCACTCTGAAGAGAAGGCCAAATTGGCCTCTTAAAAGCTTGGCGTGCTCAGCAGAGCGGGACAATATTTCAATGTGCCGGACATTGCCTACAACTTTACAAGGCACAAGCTCGGCCGCACATGGAATACTGTTCCCATCTCTGGGCTGGGGCTCCCCAGTATCAGCTCCTTCCACTTGACCGCATCCAGCGCAGAGCGGCTTGAATCGTCGACGACCGAGTGCTTTCCGATCGGCTCGATTCACTGGCGCTGCGAAGAGATGTTGCATCTCTTTGCATTTGCTTTCGCATATATCATGTGGAGTGCTCTGATGAATTATTCGGATTAATCCCAGCCACCAAATTTCGTGAACGCACTACATGGCAAACGCCGCGATACCATCCACACCATCTGGATGCTTGGCGGTCCACCACTGTACGTTTCAAAAGGAGTTTTCTACCACGTACGACCTCTCTGTGGAATAGTTTACCACCGGCGATTTTTCCGAACCGATACCACTTGGGGACCTTCTAGAAAAGAGCTTACTCCTTTCTAAAGAGCCGGCAACGCACCTGCAATTCCCCTGGTGTTGCGGTTGATCATGGGCGGCGATAGTCACTTCAGGTGAGCCGCATGCTCGTTTGCCCCCTATCTATAAAAAACGAAGTATAGGTTATAGCTCTGTCGCCATTTTGTCAATATCATTTGTTTAAAGAGAGCATCAAAACTGTTAACAATGTTGCATAATATTACCGTTTGCTATCCCTAAAATAACTTACTTAAAATCATATACAGGACCGAGTAGTAAATTAAAATCATATACAAGTCCATCGACCTCTTTTTTAACATGGTAAAATACCTGCGCGTAAAATACCTGTAGGACTCGCACCAAATAAAATCCTATGGTGTTCCACCTTTATTTCATATTGGCAGAGCAAACGAGAACGCTTTCGTAAGTAATCTCGACGCCATCAGCCCTTCTTGAAGAAGGACTACTCCTCCCCCTTCACCATCTCAGGTAAGGCGCACTAGAACACAAGGTGCTCCGCAGCCTTCAACTTCAAATGCACTCCGTTCCGTTTGATTGAGGAGGAAGTCAATCGTCCTCTAATCCTACATGTACGCAATGCTTATAATGCACGCAGCAGAAAACAATTCGGTAATGTATATCAACGAAAAGTCGTCTATTATTTAACAAACTAGGTATAATTTCATTATTAGACAATGGTTAAAAAAACAATAGATGATCTTATTGCCTCAACAGAAATATTATATACATAATTCAAATGCGCACAATGCCCATTGTCCGAGGAGTTACACCCATCCGTGATATTCTATTATCACATTACTACGGCTGCCGCCAATATATATTATTTATCCTTAAATTTCTATTACCGTACATTTTAAATGTATATATTAATTTATTTTATTCAAAAATGTCTGTCAAAAAAGTTGTTAAGTAAGATCGAACTTTGGTAATTTAATACTATCGCGGTCATCTCGTTTTTTGGCTCTAGATCTCTAGAAAATCGATTTCGCTGAATTTTTAAAAATCTTCAATATTACGGCGGATTTACGTAAAAGTTAAAAGAATAAAAAAATGAAATCTTACATTGGTTTCAAGGCTTTAAATGTTCATGAAAATGTACTCATTCACGTATAATTTGATAACTTTTTTTTTAAATAATCAAATGAAGTTGTTATATTTTTTTCATAATCTCCACAAAAAATGAACCTTTAGAAAACTAAAAAATGTTTGTTTATTTATTTTTTATTTTGGTTTTTATTGAGTTCAAGATCGAGCGATACGAGCTCGTGACTTAGGGCATCCCAACTCGGACAGTTTAGCTTAGAAGCTTGATTATTTTTTTATAAACCACTCAGAAGTAGGAGCCCCGTCCGCCCGCGAATCGGTGCTCCGTCGACCGGGCTTTCCTCGACTACGCTACGTTGAGTGGTGTGGTGCTTACCTCCCCCAACTCTCTCCCGTTCGATCTAATACTCAATCAAACACCAAAATATTAACTTTTATAATTATTTTGATTTTCTAGAGCATATATGATAACATTTGAAGTCAGAAAACTATATAAAAACTTTAAGTCAGATAAAAAATTAATAAACAAACATTTTTCAATGTTTCTTTTTGTTACTTCTTTTTTTAATCTTCGTTTCTTTTGTGTATATTAACAAAAAATTATATAAACTTCGTTTAATGCTTTGCAAAAAAGTTATGAATGATTATATTCGAAGAAGTGCGTTTATGGTCACATTTATAGTCATAAAACTATATGAAATCTTGAGGTGAGATATTTTCCATATTTTTCCATAAATCCGCCGTAAAGACGAAGATTTTTTTAAAAAAATCATCGATATCGGACGATTTTTCGATTTTCTAGAGCCAAAAATATCACATTATAAAACTATAGGATTTAGCCTGCGAGAGAATGTGATAGAATACAGTATACAGTGTTTCCTATTACCTTTACATCAATATATTAATAATAAAAAAAATATTGAAAATATTTTTAGTAATAAAAAAATAAGTTTTCACGTCCATCGGGTGAGATCTGCACACATGTTTTTTTTTTACATTATTAGAGGTTAAAGTATGATGTTGCCATTTTAATGGAGTGCCCACATTGAATTAAAATTAAAACTGTATGGTCTAACATTCGTGGTTAAAACTTTTTTTTACACAAAAGACATGACATTCTAAATTCAAAAACTTCATAACATTCTATCGTTTCCCTTTATTTAATATAAAATTAAGGTTTTGACCTCTCGGTAGAGAGATATTATGTTCTATGGTTTAGGCAGAAAATTGTACTCCGGTGCATTGCTTAAATAACAATTTGAAGTAGTTTTTGATACGTAAAAGTTGTTCGGGAGTTTACGGGAATTTAAAAATAATGCAACTTAAATGTGGTCTTGGACGATTGTATTGATCTCACAACCGTTGAGAGGGTAATTAAATATTGAAAAGACAAAGAACATATTCAAAATTTAACTAACTCAAATCTACTAACGTAATACTAATAACAACGTATTCGTTAACTCGTTGCTATGAAGAAGGGCGTAGGCGCTTCAACATGCCCCCGAGCATTGAAATCTTCGATTTCAACTAGAATTAAGTGACCGATAATGGACAAATCCGATTATATGCCCTCTTGATAATCCCAGTGGAAGTTCTAATGTCTGCAACTCGAACAATTCCGTCGGTTCCTGGGTAAATTTCGATGATTATTTCCAGCTTCCATTTCAGCGGAGGAAGGTCGTCCTCCTTGACTACCACCAAATCGTTCATCTTCAGGCTGTCTTTGCAGGAACGTCATTTAACTCTGTTGGAGTTCTGAGATCTACTGCTTGGGACAGCATTTTTGGGAATGATGGAGCGGTCCCAAAAATGCTGTCGTAGTTGCTCAATGCATTGGAATCTGGTTAAGATAGCAGTGCTGGTAGTCCGGTTGCGGCAAAAAAGACAGCGCACGACCAATTAAAAGATGTCCCGGAGTGAGTCGCGTACAATCTGCAGGGTCTGAAGATAGTAGAGTGAGTGGCCGGGAGTTCAGGATTGCTTCGATCTAGGCCAGCGTGGTGTAAAGTTCTTCATACATTAAGTGACAATTGTACAACACTCTAAGCAATGATATTTTGTCGACTTGACCCCAGCCTCCCAGAGACCACCGAAGTGAGGAGTATACGCCGGAATAAAATGTAAGTTAATATTATCATTGGCCATAGTTTCGCTCAAAGAATTGCAATTTCTTTTTAAAAATTTGGACAAGTCATTGTTGGTGCATACAAAAGAAGCACCGTTATCGGAATAAATATTAACTGGCTTACCTCATCGAGCTATAAACCTACGCAATGCCAGCAAATAGTTATTGCTCGTTAAGTCACCTACCAACTCTAAATGAGTCGCCTTGGTGGTGAAACGGACGACACTTCAGACAACAGACTTTCACCAGTCGACACCCATGACCTTGACGAGTGGCGTTCATAACAGGGCCCGTATAATCGACCCCTAGACTTTCAAAAGGGAAGCCACCCGAAAGGAGACACTGCTGTGGCAAGTGGCGCTTTAGTGAGTTCGAAACCTTACCCTTCATGCGATGACATCTTATATATTTATGATACCGAGCTTTCGCGAGATATCGACCATCTATAGGTCAATAAGTATCTCTAATGGTTGCCAGCAGTAGCTGTGGGGCGGCGTGCATTAACCTTTTGTGTTCATGGTCAAATAACAATTTCGTAAATATATGATTGGACTGTAATAATATAAGATGCTTTTTATTGTATGAAAAATTCGAATTCAATCAAGACGACCACCAACACGCATTATTTTATTTTCGTCTAAAAATACATTAAATTTTAGGAGTGGGCTTTTCTTGGGTAAAGTTTGTTTATTAAGAAGCAATTTATACTCTGGAAAGGAATTATTGGCGTTTTGAAATTATAACATTTAATGCGTTTCGCAATTCTAATTCTGATAAGTAATTCGAAGTAATAAGCTGTCTTTTACAAGACATGATAATGAATCGTAAAACGTAAGCCATGGAACGTACAAGGCGTGAGTAATTCGAGAAGCGAATTACTCACGCCCTGTACGTTCGTACGTTGTAAGAAGAAAATCAATGAAACATTTACTGTTTTTTGGATTTTGGCGTTTTATATTTTTTGGCGCTTACATATCTTACAACCTGGCTTTTTGCAATAATTCGCAAAATGTCCTGACTTGAAACATTTATAACAAATCTTGTAAGATGTTAATAATTTTAATCGAGCCTCATTACTGAGCGCAAGATACTGTGGACAGCTACCCAAATTGTGATCGCCGTTACATTTATAACAACCTTTAAATTCTTTATTTCAGTTTATATAATGATTTGATTACCGCACCGAAATCATGGATTTGAATTTTGGGCTTACCTTACTCGGTGTAAAGTGAACATTACGCGACGTCTCTAAGGTTTCGAGTAGCTCGGTTACGCATATACTGAAGGAAAAAATTAAATGTAACTGATTCGTCCTTTTTTAAATGACCCTTAAACGCCTCCCACTCATGGTAGGTTTTATATACAAAATAAATTAGAAGCGTGTCCCAATGTTGAACTGGTTCGCCTAACGATTCTAATGCCCTCAGGTTTTTACTTAATAAATTGAATAAGCGCTTTAAAGTGACTAACGACTCCTTTGTAATAGTTTCAAGGTTAAATAAGGCCGACGCATGATTTTGAACTAACAATCGTTTGTTAGTAAGCCTCTCACACAAAACATTACTTGCCACAGCATAGTTACTTGCAGAAAATTCATATGATTGAATTACCACAGCAGCAGACCCTTCGAGAGATGTTCGTAATGAAATTTAATAATTTCATCGATCTCATCATTGGAGTGAATGAGGCTATTGAAGGTATCGTGGAACTCCAACCAGTTCTCGTATGATCCACAAAATTTTGGCAATTGTATAGTAGGTAACTTAACGAACTTATGATTACTGACTCGAGAACTCTTGACACTACTTGCCGGTTCAGAGTTAGAATTATGGTGGTCGCTTAGTAAAATTTGAGCTTTAACTAGCGCCTTGTAATAATGAGACTCAAAGCATGAACGCTCAGTTCGTTGCAAGCTGGGCTTGTCAACAATATATTCCAAGCGTAACTGCACTACATCATATATTTTTTATTTATTTATTTATTTATAAGGGTCACCGACAGATGATACACACATACTAAAACAAGAACCAAGCTTTGTGAGAAACATGCAATGTGCTCACCCAGTTATAGGTAACCACAGCTAACACAGAGTAATGTTATCAATTTCACTTCAATTATCAAATCATATTGGTTAATATACAATGTTTCCAGCTTACCCACACGCAGTTGCAATTCCATTGCGTCATGATATTGTAAAGGTGTAAGCGAATCTAAATAACTAATGAAAGCAGTTAAACGGCCTTTAAAACTACCTCGCTTCTTAATCAACTCCTTTTCTTCGGTCATTCTGGAAGACGAGAGTATTCGATCTGGAATATATACAATTACAAATATTCAATAACTACCTCCGACTATCTAATGCACCACCTAATTAATAAACTCCGAAAAACTACTTAACTGTTATAATATGTAAGTAGATAATAACTCGACAAATAAACGTTCAACAATATTATAGTGACAAGTAATTTTCCACAATATTTCTCGAAGTTCAAATAATAGTAGATAATTTTGTTATTTAAGCTACTTACAATACCTAATTCAATTATATACCCACTAAATCAAAAATTAACAATCATAATATGCTACCATTACGCTATTACTATAGTACCTATGACTTTATTACTATAAAACACTCTAAGTAAAAATGAAATACTAAATAAAGCCCAAAAGCATTAACTTGGTGCAGGTAATAATAAATAGTTTTTCTATACGATTTCTACTGCGCAATAATGTAATTAAGCAAGAATGTAGATAAATTTCTAACGGTATTCTTACTAGGTGGATTGAAAAGTACTCGGCCTAACACAGATCCATTCAATTCTAAAAATCAAATCTACCCACATTATTTAGTTCAGTTCAGACTAGTTCATTGTGTGAAGTTCGAAACGTGTGCGATAATTAGTTGTGATTTTATAAATTTATTAACAAAGTAATCGGACATAATTTCCGCGAATGGAGCAAATCGAGCAGCGTGCCGTCATTAAGTACCTCCATAAGAAGGGGCTATCATCAAAAGCCATCCATGATGACATGGTCAGTACATTAGGCGATTGTGCTCTGTCATATTCATCCGTCAAAAAATGGATAGCAGAATTTAAGCGTGGTAGAGAGAGTGTGAAAGATGAACCCCGCTCTGGAAGGCCTTCGACGTCAACTACTGACGAAAATATTAAAAAAGTACTTGATTTAATAATGGGAGACCGCAGATTAAAAATTAGAGAGATAGCCGAGATTATAGGCATCTCTTATGAATGAACTCAAAACATCATTGTCAACGAGTTGGGTTTCCACAAGGTGTCTGCGAGGTGGGTTCCGCGACTGCTTTCAGTTGAACAAAAAAGGACGCGATTGACTATTTCACGCGACTGTTTGGAGTTATTTGAAGCCGATGCAGATGATTTTTTGAATCGTTTTGTTACTATGGACGAAACATGGGTTCATTACTGTACACCGGAAACAAAACAACAATCAAAACAGTGGAGAAGACTGGTTCACCACCCCCTAAAAAGGCAAAGTCGATTTTGTCGGCAAATAAGGTGATGGCTTCAGTATTCTGGGACTCGAAAGGTGTGATTATGATTGATTATCTTGAAAGGGGGCAGACTATAAACTCTGATTACTACTGCACCTTACTACGTCATTTACGAGAGGAAATAAAAGAAAAACGTCGAGAAATGCTCAGAAGAAAAGTCATGTTTCATCAAGATAACGTCCGTGTTCACACGTCAGTACAGTCAATGGCTGAAATTCACAACTGTGGCTTTGAACTGTTACCGCATCCGCCGTATTCACCTGATCTGGCACCATCAGACTTCTTTCTGTTCCCTAACCTAAAAAAGCACTTGGGAGGTCAAAGATTTTCGACAAACGACGAGGTCAAAGCAGCTGTAGACGCATATTTTGACTGTAAGGAAGAATCATTTTTTTTCAACGGTCTAAATGCTTGGAAGGGGAGGTGACAAAAGTGTATTGAACTTGATGGTGATTATGTAGAAAAATAAAAATATAACTGATTTAGTATGTGTTTATTTTCTTGGTTAGGCCGAGTATTTATGGCCCTCTTTCTTTATTAACGATTTTTCTTGATTCACTATTTTGAATCAGTGCACTAGAGTTGAACACAAGTATGCACAAGCACTAGAGTGCAGCTTTCGACTTCCTTAGTCAAGTAGCATTAGGCTTTTTTAAGCTTTGCTGATTTTGATCTTTAAGCAACAAGAATGGTTCGTCCCAATGATAATTGACAGAGACGAGGTATGTAGTATCAAACTAATAATCTCCGAAAAAATATTAAGCAATATAATAATAATTTATCAATACAATGCACATGAAATATCTTATTTTATTCGACTCACCAATCCATAATACAAACATGGCTTGATATCAAAACCAACTCGAATATGTTATATAATTTACGAAATTTTAAATATGTATAATCCATTATAATGTTGTTAAGGATTATATTTAAAATTTCAGTCAGAGCCCCTTGGTTCACAATAAAGAAAACTGCATGAAAATCCGTTGAAATATCCTTAAATTATAAGTGGTTATAATGGAACATTGGTACAAACAGAAACAGACAAATTTTGTTTTTAAGCAATTTTTTGAACTTTATGCTAAGAAAATTGATTTCTTTTAAAACGGTAAGTTATTTTTTCTATTCCGTTTTTCGAAAATTGAGTTTTCATCAAATCTTGACGTGTTGAGGTCACGTGAAGCCACCTTGACAATTTTTCGATGGTGTGTGTGTGTGTGTGTGTGTGTGTGTGTGTGTGTGTGTGTGTGTGCATGCGTACGTGCGCGCGTGCGTGCGTGCGTGAATAGAAACAAAATATAAGTAAGTATTGTAAGAATAAACGAAAATTTTAATCGTGAAAAAACAAATTAAGTAAGCAAAGAGGAATAAAAGGCAAGAAAAAATATGATGATATTTATAATAGAACAAAATTTAAAAAAAGAATAAAACAATCAAAGTACCGATGTGTCACTTCCGTAGAATACACAAAACTACAAAAAATAATCGTAAGGGAAATCAAAGAAGACAAACCAAAATGAGATAAAACAAAATAAAAAAAATAAAAATATCACATAAAAACGGCATTAACATAAAAGAAACATTCCAAGTGTACATACACGTACTCCAGAGTTCAAAAGGAATGGACTGTGAATTGTTCAAATTACCAAATGTACTTTGGTCCAATAGATGAAATATATTCAATTGAATTTTCGCCGAATATCGGATTGAACAAATACCGGTGTAAAGTTATGAAACAATTGTCTAGCAAATGTTTTAAATCTATTAAAATATTTGAAATGTTGCTATATTCATTATGTTGTTATTTTATATCACGTATACCCGTGTAAGAATATACAATACCCCGCATCACACTGTGGGTGTTGCAAAAGGCGAAAGAGAGAAATAGCTCAGGAGATATGCAACAGCATCTTCTAACTTTTTACCGTGGTAAAGCCATGCTGCAGCTGTATTGTGACTGTAGCACGAAAGGATCAACTCAACGACGGAAAGACCAGGCTTGCACAGAATACCAGCGTAAAATAGCAACTCAACACCACTATTTTTCGCGTGGTGAGTGTAAAGAACCGAAGATCCTATTTACTGAATACGAGGTATTACATCTAAGTCCTCAGGGGTGACAACGTATTTGTAATTTGATTTTAATGGAGGATAAATGTGAACGTCTATGGGCCACGGTATCCACTTACCATCAAGTTAACTGTGTGCTTTTTCGTCCCCTTTATTCTACAAAAAATCTTTCCGATAATAATCGGAGTTGTCGTCCGAGCGTCGAGTAATAGACATCTGTAATTCTGTTTTTAAAGTTATTAATTCGTTTCAAGCAAAATTCTTAGTTAATAAGCATTAATTTTCTTCTTACTGTGTTTAATTATCGTGTAGTATACAATGTGTGAAATTCTAGTTCAATCAGTGTTCTCTGTCTGAAGATATTTAGCAAAAACTTTTAAAAATTATATGTTAAACGGTCGTTTGTTAACCTTGTTTAGTAATCGGAGCGTGCAAGTGTTGTTGTACTTCACATATAATAATATAATAATATAATAATAATAATATTCCACAACTATCACACAACGCCATCTAGTCCCAAGCTAAGCAGAGCTTGTGTTATGGGTACTAGACAACTGATAAACATACTTATATATTTCTAAATACATAAATATTATAGATAAATTACACCCAGACACAGAACAAATGATCGTGCTCATCACACAAACATTTGTCTTGGGTGGGAATCGAACCCACGACCTCCGGCTTAGCAGTCAGCGTCACTAACCACTAGACCAACAGGCCTGTATAAAAAAAACATTAGTTCGTTGACCTCATTTACTACAGATCGTCGCTAGCGTAAATATTAGTGTCTAATTTCGTCACCTAACATAACGTAGACCGTAGCGCAGCAACAGAGCAAGTGGTAATACGCTGAGCGTCGTGGGTTCGAATCCTAGACTAAATTTTTTTTTTTTTTTTGGTTTTTTTTGTAGACAATTTGTATCATTAAGTCATGGCTAACTTTGAATGTGCTGGGTGCCCTAACGCACTGGATAACTCCATGTCACTGCAATGTCACCGATGCAATGACAAATATCATGTAGCATGCACGCGAATCACAATGCAAGATTTTAACGTGATGAGCTCGGAAATGAAGAGTTTATGGATATGTGACGTTTGCAGGTGTAAACAACCTAGAGGTGATCATTCCAACACTCCAGTTCGAAACTCACCAGTGGAAATGGAATTCGTAACTCAACGTGTAAAAAGTCGTTCTAATTGCTCTTGTTTATCGGCTAGTAATATACGTGAAATAATTAGAGAGGAATTGCGCAACATTTTTAGTAACGATTTACATCCTAAAATTCACGAAATAAAAAATACACTTGCCTCATTTGAAACTTCTTTGTCGTCGTTAAACCAAGATATAGATAAAATTAAATCCGATCATGCTAACCAATCTGCACAAATGCAACACATTACTAAGGAGAACGAAACTCTGCGTGCAGCTAACAAGAGTATCATAACTCGTCTTACGCAACTTGAACAGCAGACACGAGCTTCAAATATTGAGATCCAATGTGTTCCAGAGAATAGACAAGAGAATTTAATTAACACAGTACAACAAATAAGCAATATCATAAAATGCCCTATAGCTCCAGAAAATATACATTTTTGTGCAAGATTAGCGAAAATGAATACTAAAAGCCCTCGACCGAGATCGATATTAGTAAAGTTCAGTAGTCCAAGACTACGTGACGAATTTTTAGCAGCTACCATCAAATATAATAAAAAAAATAGTACGGATAAGCTTAACTTAAGAGGGAAAAATCTTACATGCTGCAGCTCGCCGTAAGGCGAAAGAGCTCGGTTTCCGTTTTGTTTGGGTACGTGATGGAAAGATTTTTGTCAGAAAATGTGAAGGATCAAACTACATTCATATACGAAATCATGATACTGTGAATAATTTGTCATAGAGTGGCGCTAAATTCGCTAAACTGGTTTTTATATTACATAAAGGCACTTTACAGAATAAAATTTCTATTTACTACCAAAATGTTCGTGGTCTAAGATCAAAGACAATTGATCTATTTAATAACATAGTCTGTAATTCATACGATATTGTAATTATGACGGAAACGTGGTTAAATGGGAGTGTTTTCGATTCTGAAATGTTTGATGATCGTTATAATGTTTATAGACATGATCGGGAGAGTAGTGGTTTTCACGCTTCAAAGAATGGCGGGGGTGTACTTATAGCTGTATCTAAGCAAATAAATTCGGAGCGGCTCTTTAGTTTCGAGTCCAAGTGCGAGGATCTTTGGGTTTGCGTAGAAGTAGAAAACGTCCAAGGCAAGTCTGAAAGACTTTATATATGTGCTGTGTATATTCCCCACCCGTCCAAAAACACATTTTTGAGCATTTTGTTAATAACTCGAGTGTATACTAAAAATCCCCCCCCACCCGTCCAAAAACACATTTTTGAGCATTTTATTAATAACTCGAGTGTATACTAAAAATCACGTGTCTCCATCAAACAATCTCCGAAACCGTTTTACCGATTTCAATGAAATTTTATTAATGTTTACATAGAATTATTAGGCTTAGAACAGCAGGCGCACGCAAAGTGAAGCCGTTTCAAGTTAGCCTTTTAAGCCTACGGCTTTCAGCGTGTCAGTACTCGAGTCCACGTAGTCGTGTAAAGAGCTCGCGCAATTTTGCAAAAAACAACTTACTGTGGTTTCAAAGGGTGTCACAACTTATCACAAAATCATGAAAAAAAATCTAAAAATTTCATTTCACTTGTTATTACTGTCTGTAATCTTATATTTTTGCAAAATACATTCATTAAAAGAAAATAATAAATCTTAAAATTGACAGACGCCAATATAATGATAATGTTGCTAGGCATAGTAAAATATTTTACCCCATAGTTTCTTATTATTATAATTACATACTGCCAATGTGGGACTATTAATGTTGTATTTTTATTTGACAAATAAAAATACCCACAATATTCACGCATGAGTAGGTATTTTAAATTGCCAAATACAATTAGGTTTCCCACTTGCCACGAAAAAATGTGTTGATTTTATTTTGTTTTGTTAATGTGCTGTTATTTTTACCTTTTTTATAGTATGTGTTTTAGGATAAGTAACTTAACCTATGAATATTTTTTTAAATTCTAATACTGGTTTACATATCTTTAACATTTTCAAAAAAGACGATACGTTTTGCCACTAGCCAACAGTGGTGTATTAAATTATGGTAAAGACAATATTTAACGTTTAGCCGAAATAGCACAAAATATTTATTTTGTTTTAATGAAGTGAAGTTGATAATAACGTGAGATTTAAATTGGCAATAGCAGCCAATTTAAATGTCGTTTTTAGATTTTCGTCTGGTCTGACTGTTGCTGCTCAACACAGACCACCCAGCTACGAGACATGAAACCATTACGATTTTCTAATTAAATTAGTCTGTCAAGATTAGAAGAAAGAAAGGTGTGCGGGCTGCGCGTGAGATATAATTTAGAGATGTGTCACATCCATATATCGTACGCGTAAATATGGGAGACTATAAAAACGTAACGTAATTATAAACAAATAAATGATACGTAAAATACACCGTTTAATGCATGTAAAGTTCTTGAAAATGTATACATGTATTTAACATGTAATTTACAACGCTAATCGCTTACCATAAATCCGTTAAGAGCGAAATGTGCAGAAAAATTAAACAAACATAATACATACTCTCGAAAACCATGACTTTGCTTCGGTCTCGGCCGCGACAGTTAGGTGAAAATATCTGCATTAGGTTAAATTAACGTAATATAAAAATGTAAATGACATTTACCTTTATTTTTTTATTAATTAATAAGGGTTTGTAAAACTGTAATCTGGATTTCAAATTATAATTACATATAGATTAATATACACAAATATAATAAAATGACTGTTCGTCTACACAAAAATAATAACACAATAAATAGTCGATAAACTTGCATTGATACTTTTTTAGGCATTTCAACTTACACGTGCCGCCTGCACCCACTCTAATTAATAGCAGAGACGCTACTATAATACTGCGTGCTTCACAAGAACAGCCTCAAAACTACGACCAGAACACGTTGAACCCTCACTGTTTTAGTATTTTGAGATTATTAAATGTTGCACTTACCGATGAAACGTGACTTTATCCTTCTTGAAATTATGTTTCCTGCTATCACTACCACACCACTTTACTGCGCAAGTAGGCATGTTTTACTGTTTTTATTTTGAAAAATTGTAGTATTAAGGACGCAGTGTATAGGTTTATTGTCTGATCAATATTAAACAGGCGTTCGTGTTCAACTATATAGGTTCTGTTAGAGCAGATGAAGTACATGTACATTCGTTACATGTCTCGTAGGCTAGGTGGTCTGTGCTGCTCAATTAATTGAAAAATTAGACTTAATCGCAAAGAAAACTAACGAAAACAACTAATTTACATTTCTAATGAAGTTTACTCCATTTTTAGTATTGCTGAAAATAATCTGCGAAATTATATCAAGCATAATGCAAAAAAAAATTAAGAGAAGGAGCTATCTCTCGAAATTATGAACAAACTCATTGGTCGTTCTCTTTTTCCAAGTGTAGAAAAGCACATCAATTCGCAATATCACGACACAAATCTGGCGCGGCTTATTGTAGAACGTTATGTAAGAGTTCGATTCTTATATGAAACCAAAAAAGATAATATTTCGCTGATAGCGTCATCAAAGCGGCAGTTGTTTAGAAAACCGTTGCATAAGCAGGGTTATTAAGTAAGAGTTATGTAATAAATATTTTTATTTTCGTGTTTCATTTGAATAGTTTTTCTCCTTCCGAATCTTATTTCGTTTTAATATAAAACGCCTTATTAAAAATATATCATATATTGTGTTATATAAATACATCTCTATATGTATATATATACTAATATAAATACATCTCTTCTAACAGAATAATGTAATGACGTAATAGATTTGTGAATATTACTATAGCACAAGATATTATTTATATAAATAATTTCTATAAAATGTTGGTTAACAAATATAAGTAATTTTATATTTATCTCTTTAAATTCTTAATAAATAATTCTAAACGCAATTTAATATTAATTTTACGACTATGTCTACTATTACACTTTGCCCATTTTTTGGGGAAATTGTCATTTACTCGCATACATTACTCATTTGTTTGTGTGCGTGCGGGCAAACATAATTACAGGCCGCTTATGCACACATTCATTGTGTTGTTGCTTCAACTTTGAACGGAATTTTGAATGACATTGGGTGCGTTTGGCAGAAAAAAGCGCTAGCAAGCGCTTGTAAGCAAAATGGCGATCGTAAGCGGTAAGCGCTGTCAAATCGTAAGTAGCTATTTTCGTCCGGGACACGATGTTAGTTTTAACCGGAGAACCTAACCTAATTTAAATTTATGTTTGTAAAGTATTCATATTAAAAACTTACCAATCATGAATTTTAATAACATGTATATGTTTATTCATGTCAATATATTACTTAAAACTAATATTGCACAAAACAACTTATAAACTCTACTTCAAAACAAACAAATTAAATAAGCAAAATGGCGGATTGCATCAGCGCTACTGAAGTAGCAATCGTGTCCTGGCCGAAAACTATTTCAGCGTTTGTAAGCGCTTGCTAGCGCTTTTTTCTGCCAAACGCACCCATTATCACTCTAAGTCTAATTACACTATGAATGTTTATTGCTTCCTTCAACTTGAGAGATATTATCATAGATTACTGTATATATACTAGAGATAGATGTGCGACTCAAGTTTAATTTTAGTTAAAGTTCTTGTTTTGCCTAATAGATGGCGTTAAAATATTGGTGCTTTGGGCTCGCCCTTTTTTTTTGCACTTTAATATTTTTATTTTATATACAACCACTAATTACATTGCGCAAGTGCTGCAATGTAATTAATAGTTGTTTATGTTTCTCGTGGTAATTGTAAGTTCCTATACCAAAAAATAAAAAACAGGTTATTTTTAAAACGTTTATTGTTTAAAAATTCTTTGCTTAGTTATTGAATAACATTAGATGTGTTAAATTTAACAGTACTTGCACAATATCAATTGATTTCTTTATACAATGTCCCTACTAGTTAGTAAATATCTTATATTACAGAGAATAGAACATTTTTTTAAATTAAATATAGATTATTACATAATACTTATTGGAAATCGTGTTTTATTTACCACCGATACCAATGTCCTGGGAAGAACCAACAAGAAACCCAGCGTGACTTTTTTTTAAACATATTTCACTTTACAATACCATTTTTTAAATAAATTTTAATAGTACATACAAGCATGATTGCGATCACCTCATACCCAGGAGTTATTTTATGTATTCTTTGATATTATAATAACACTTTTTGTACATTTTTCCTTTCATAAAACATTTCAAGTTGTTAATTGACAAATTTTGTACATTTTCTGCAATTGTGTTGTAAAAGCGTATAACACATTGCCCCCATAAAAGCACTACTGACTCAGTGGATTCTAGTAACTGGTATTACAAGCCTATTTTTGTTCCTAGTGTTTAAAGTTTGAACATCTTTATTCTTATGAAAGCTATTTATAACACTTTTTGTACATTTTTCCTTTCATAAAACATTTCAAGTTGTTAATTGACAAATTTTGTACATTTTCTGCAATTTTGTTGTAAAAGCGTATAACACATTGCCCCCATAAAAGCACTACTGACTCAGTGGATTCTAGTAACTGGTATTACAAGCCTATTTTTGTTCCTAGTGTTTAAAGTTTGAACATCTTTATTCTTATGAAAGCTATTTATAACACTTTTTGTACATTTTTCCTTTAATAAAACATTTCAAGTTGTTAATTGACAATTTTTGTACATTTTCTGCAATTTTGTTGTAAAAGCGTATAATACATTGCCCTATAAAGCACTACTGACTCAGTGGATTCTAGTAACTGGTATTACAAGCCTATTTTTGTTCCTAGTGTTTAAAGTTTGAACATCTTTATTCTTATGAAAGCTATTTATAACAGTTTTGTACATTTTTCCTTTAATAAAACATTTTTGTTAATTGACAAATTTTGTACTTTTTCTGAAATTTTGTTGTAAAAGCGTATAATACATTGTCCCATAACAGCACTACTGACTCAGTGGATTCCAATATTTGGTATTACAAGTTTATGTTTGTTCCTGGTGTTTTCTTTATTCTTATGAAAGCTATTTATGTTTTTATGTACGTACATATTATATTACATTTTCATAAATATATTGCTATGCCAAAATTAATGTGTTTATTTCTTTAAATTTTTTAAAAGGCTCCTTAAAATTTAAGATAAAAATTGACCGTGTGGCTCTCTTTTATAATCAAAATATGGCTTCAATATCAGTCACATGACCCCAATATTAATACAGGGAAACAGTGGTATCATCCACAAGACTCAACTCCTTCCCATTTAAGAGCACATTGGTAATTGAATCCTCTCCAAAGGTTTGCTCCTCTTCCATAATTTTATGAATTAGTATTTAAAATTAATTAATTTAATAAAAAAGATACATTTTGGAGCAGCATTATTAATCTTTAAAATGTGAACTTGATAATGTTATCATACTTTAGTAACATAACAAATCTTTTTAAATGTGTGTAATAACCACAATTTTAAAAAATACAAATAATTTACAAAAGTGACTTTCTTATGCCCACTTTACCATTGTTTTACATGTGTAATCATTATATTTTTTTATTACAAAACGAGCATTTTATATATTATAACAATACATTATACGACTTTATAAACTATTTGCGAAATTATAATCAATCTAATAAATTGGGGAATTCTGATAGTCAAAAATAGCCAAAGTTTTATTCTACACCCACGAATTCCTGAATATGCAGTTAGTACAAATAAAACATGAATGTCGTGGAAGATGATAAAACTTTGAAGACAAATTGTTTAGGAATTTCAATAAAAAGAAAAAAGCCTTACAAGATATTTATTTTTAAGGAAATTGTTCACTTTGTCCTCAAGACGGACATTAAAAATGTCCTTAAATAAATACTAATTAAACCAGGTATAAACTTAATTATATTTAGGCAAATGAAAAAACAAAGCTTGAACATGGCAGATTGCTTGTGTTTCTTAATGTTTGATGAGATGCTAGTGTTCTAAACTACATTACAATACAACTGTCATAGGTTCCGAAGACTGAGGATGTTAAGAGTGAGAATATAACCATAAACATGTTTTGGTTTGATGATAATGGAGATAAAGCTCATATTAAGCTATTAATTTGTTATAGATTTTTGCAAAAATGCTACGATGGCAGTAATTAAAAAAATATATATAATAAAAGATTTATAACAAACATGATTAAATGTTGTCTATGATTACATATACATAACATACATAAACACCCACGCCTGTCACCCAGAGGGGTAGGCAGAGACTACAGACTTCCATTTGGCACGATCCTGACACACCTCTCTTGCCTCCTTCACATCCATACACCTACACATACATGCTCGTCGGTTAAGGGTACTCCTAATTTGGCCCGTTTTCAATAAATCGCCAATTTGGTCGATAAATTTTCGCCTAGGACGTCCCTTTCCAACTCTGTCATTCACTTCTGCACCATAAATTTTCTTTGTCACTCTTTCGTCATTCATTCTTTCCACATGACCAAACCACCGAAGCATTCCTTTCTTAATCCTGGTCACCACATCATCTTGCAAACCACACTCTTCTCTTATTACACAATTCCTTACCCTGTCATTCAGATTCAGCCCTAACATACTCCTTAACGACCGCATTTCTACTGCGTTTATTCTACTCTTCGTCTAACCTTCGTCTTACTTGCGTTCACTTTCATACCCCTTTCTTTTAATGATCCGTTTATTAATGTAACCATCATTTGCAACTCTGCCGCCGACGACGCAAGAATAACTTGATCATCGGCGTACAAAAGGCATTTGACGGTTAACTCACAACAACTTTCAAATTTTGCAAACAACTGTCCATAAATAGGTTGAACAGCCACGGGGAAGCCACACAGCCCTGTCTGACACCCTTATGGATATCAAACCAGTCCGAGTAGACCCCGTTGATCCTAACACAAGCACCAGAGTCCCTATAAAGAGACTCCAATGCCCGTATCAAGCCAGCTTTCAACCCAAATGAGTTCAGTGTTTGCCATAGCAAATCCCTATCCACTCTGTCATAGGCCTTTTGCAAGTCCATGAACGCACAAAAAACCTTCTAGTTTTTGGCCAGAAACTTCTCCGCGATCATGCGCATGGAAAAGACTTGATCTGTACATCCCATTCCCTTTCTAAATCCCTCTATGATTAATTTACAATTAATACCAAAGTAAGCAATAATTAAGTTAATAGGACAAAAAACAGCAAGAATGCTTTTGAAATTTAAAATTAGAAATAATTCTCTTTGTTTGATCCTACACTTATCGAAAGGGGAAATTTTATTTGAAAATAATTAAGATTTATACGCATGACATAGTAGACTGCTAAATGGGAGCATTTAAAATTAATTACTACTTTTAGATATTTATGCGGGAGAAAATGAACTACTGGATGATGGATAAGTAAGCTGACAGATACCTCAGTGTAACCTGATAAAACACCTAAAATTAAGAGTAAAGTACGAAATTTAACCAACGTGTATTAGTAATAGTGTAATAGTAGGTGGTATTAGACTTTGCGCAAATAAGTTTTTACAACTGAAACATATTACTAATCCCAAGAGAGCAAAGATACTGCAGATATGACTGACTGCCTGAAGTTAGTCACTTTTGTTTGATTTTGTTTAATTCCTTTAATCAAAGATTTTATAAAAAGTGTCTAAAACATAATTCGGAACATATATGCCGTGAAACAAAGTTTTACCTATTACAATGAGATTTCAGGAAGTTAAAAAAGAGATGGAAGTGTGTGTCATCATTTTAAACAGTTTCCATAAATAAAAATTGAACAATATCTTATGTTAATACGACAAAAGATTTGTTTAAATATCTATATGATAACAACACATTAAGTTAGTTAATGTGTTAATTTAACTAAAACTCTGCTGAATACTTTCTCCTTAGTAAAAAAACCACGAAGCAGAAAACACGAATCCTACTTGCCAACAATTTAAAGTGTATTCAATAAACTGTTGTTCAATAATTTAAATTTAAATTATTCCTTGGTGAAAAGTTGTTAGCAAGATGCTAATAATATATTATAAAATCTGGAATATTTACTGGTAAAAATGTCCTCCACGCCAAAGAAAGAGGTACTAATTAAAAGAAATTTTACTGCTCACAATTTGGCAGTTAGCAAATTTGCAGAAACTAAAACTAAAATATTTGTATTTTAGAAGTTATAAAAAGATGAAAATTAATGTAGGTATGTAAATAACGTAATAATGACCTTTGTAATACAACTCCACACCAAGCAAATTCATTAAATTTGTAATGTTTCAAGAAAAACGCTTTTGTGACTTTCACAAAACTTTACGATGTATTGAAGATTATAACAAAAATAATTAAAAACATTTGACCAATGATTCCCCGGAAATGGGATATTTTAAATCATTAAATTGTTAATAAATATCAAATTTGAATTTCTAACATGACATAAACAAAAAAGTAAGGACCCTTATCATTAATTTGATGATCAAAATAATTATACATAGTTCAGACCCTCAAAGATGGCCTAAGAGCTTGTGTAATAATTATGAATAAAATATTAAAAGGCAGACATATTAAAATCAATAATGATATAATAAAACTTCAAACATTAAAATATTTTTAAACTCTTAGAAATACCAAAAATAGAAGTGGTTATAATTAGGTTTTTTCTCTTCAAAATATCAAAATTAAGGTGTCATCAAACAGCTTAATATGTGATTATTTATCTACTTTACACCTCTTCGCTCTGACAGCGCGCGACATGTTACACTCCCGTTCACTCGGGACCTTTTTGGCGAGAAAATTTGTTAGTAGAAAATTTTTTGCTATATTGCAAATTTTGCTATATTTTCACTTTGAGACAATATTTATGGATAAAACTTACAGGAATTCTTGTTGAATGTATAAACTATCGAATAAAATTATTTTTGGTTGCTAGAAATTGTAATAAAATACGTAAATTACCCTGTATAGCATAGTAGTAGTATATACTTCAATTTTAGTGACAAAATTACTACTAATTTGAATTCTACACTTTTGTTTTCGGAGAAATTTATATCAAATTATTTGGAAATATGTATATTTTTATGTTTTATGTGTTTCCATTCGTTACTCATACCAAAATATTAAAATATTAAAAAATTAAAAAAAAATAAAATAATATTTTATCTGTGACATTTCGAACAATATTTCTAAAATATGTTCGTGTGAATTTGAAATAAATACAACGTCATGTTATTTGAAATATATACGAAAACTATTTTTACTTACATTTTACACTAAAAATAAATGAGAATTTGATAAATAACACATTTATGAACCAACCTCCAAACTAGGCCTTCCGAAGTTTGAAGTACTTTTGGCAATTTACTTTTCACTTTTTATACCACAAATTATATATCTACGTGTTTACTATATTACAAGAAATGTAAAAAGTATAATACTTTCGTTTTTAGTCCAGACACAAATATAAAATTCTATAAAAAAGACGGAGCAACTTCATCAAAGTGACACGTGGAACGCCGGAAGTTCAGAGTGATTTCTTTTTTTTTTTTCTAAGAAACATTGCCAGGTTATGGTTTAAAATAAAAGAGCATATCTTTGTCTTTGATACTAATATCTATTGCATAGTGTCTTTGGTTTTGTTTAAAACGAAAAAATAGTTTTTTCATAGGTAAACATGTTAACATAATTCTGATCGAATTAGATCACGGTTTGGCGGACGGAAGGTTGGTATTACGCGATCCAAAGTGAGCATGGCTTGGTTTACGGGTGGCCCCGATCAAAACCTTGCGAAAGTGTGTTTTTCAGAGACTATTATCTCTTTAGTTATGAGAAATAAACTACATCCAAAAGCACATTATTAAAGTGTTCGATATCCTATCATCACATTCCACGTTTTAATTAGTTTTTATGTGTTATCTATACATTTAAAACTTATTTTTAAAAATGAATAAAATTATTGATAACATGCATCTGTTGTTAAAGGCAATGCTCTAATCATTTGAGGATTACACATTACATACTATTGGATAGATAATTTAAAAATCTATATTATTTCTTAAGTTCGTCTTTCTTTCTTAATTTAAATAATTCCAAAAATTTGAGCGTATTTATTACGCGATATATTGTAGCGAGATCGCGTGGATTGTATAGAACCGACCGCTCAAGGTCGTTCGCAAGGAGTAGCGCCATAAGCATCTCAATTAGTAAGTTTAGAAAGTTAAAAGTACATCATAATGTGATATAGAGATAAATATCTATGAGTCAGATAAGTATTTTTTAGCTTGAATTTTTATTTTGTCATTTTCATCAATTTTAACATGTCTACACTGCAATATTTTCATGACATTCATGCACCAGCTGTGAATAATTAAACTGATTATATAATTAATTATAAAGGTTTTTAAGCTTTCTTTTTTTTATAGAATAGGCTGACAAACGAGCACACAGTCCACCTGATGGTAAGTGGTTGCTGCGGCCCATAGACATCTACATATCTTCCATTACAAATCAAAATGCAGATGCGTTGTCACCCGTGAGGACTGAGATGGAATGCCTCATTTCCAGTAAAAAGGGTCTCCGGTTCTCTACACTCACCATACGAAATACAGCAGCATTAAGCTACTATTTCACGCTGGTATTCTGTGAGAGCGTGGTCCTTCCCCGGTCGAGCCGACCCATTCGTGCTAACAACTATACTACTAATATAACTGCAGCATGGCTCTACCACGTAAAAAATTATGCTTTTTACATGACAAAAATTCGGATTCCACACCAAGATCTATTAATAATTTAATTCTATCACATATACCACTGTAGGGACCGTTTTGTAAAGCATTTTTTATTATTTTAATCACATTTTCAACACACTCTAAAAAGTTTTGGGAAGGTCTCATAAGTGATCTTCGCGTGACATCCACAGATAAAATGTAATTGTCTACTTGTGGCGGAGTTGTATCACACAATTCATTATTACATGTAAAACATGATTTGCAAACTTTAATTTTTGACTTTTTAATAACTTGCCCTTCCACATACCTTTTTGTCTCCGTGACAATTTTATTTGCAAATTCTTGCGAATCATTACCTGCCAATTTTTGAACTATAGTCTATATTAATTCTATTTTCCTTTGGGGGCAGGTATAATTCATTTTTTGCCAGCAGGCAATCCAAATTATTTAAAACTTTATTAAAGTCTTCCTCACAATTTGCCCCCAAGGAATGTGTTGAACTCAAATTAATTTTGAACTTAAATTAAACTAAATGGGAGCATAAATAATAATTACAGTTAGATATTAATGCGGGAGAAAATGAACTACTGAATGATGGACATGTAAGCTGACAGATAACTCAGTGTAACCTGACAAAATACCTAAATTTAAGAGTAAAGCACGAATTTTAACCAACGTGTATCAGATGGTCTAATATTTTGTGCAAGTAAGTCTTTACAATTGAAAATTAATAATTAATGTAAAATAAATATTTGTCTGTAACAACTTTGTTTTGATTTTATTTTCAAAACATTATTAATTACCCCAAGAGAGCAAAGATACTGCAGATATTACTGACTGACTGAAGTTAGTCACTTTTGTTTGATTTTATTTAATTCCTTTAATCAAAGATTTTATAAAAAGTGTCTAAAACATTATTCAGAACATATATGCTGTGAAACAAAGTTTTACCTATTACAATGAGATTTAAGGAAGTTAAAAAAGATATGGAAACAATTTTTGTCTTCACCATTTTCATTGCTGCTTTTATTTGACATTTTTGTTTTCTAATTTTGCTTTTAAAAATCATGATTTTGTTAATTATTTTTTTTCATTTTCACATCTGTACACCTTTCTTGTAATCAATGTACCTGAAAAAAGTACGACAATCAGGTATGCATATAGAGATCAAATGAAACAATGATGGCATAGATCAAATTGTATTGGATTCTCCTTTTTTAATAAATGATTTTGAATTGCAAGTTGTGCCTTAGGATAAAATAATAAATAAATGATATAATATATATTATGCAATATGCTATTAGAATGCTTTTGGAGCTGGCGCAGTGCTGCAGTGTACACAGTGCAAAAATGTAGCATTTCCACTGCATGGCTTGCGGCTCAGTGATAACAAAAGGAGGATGGCCAAATCGTACCAGACAACGAAATTACAGTGTCCCAATATGAAATATTTATGTAAAATACCTTATTGTTAAGGTATAACTCTCTAAGTAGCCACAAAAAAAAGTTATTAATTTATTTCTATTGTTGTAACTGTTCAAAATTATTTCAAATAATAGTTTCAGAACGCACCTAATGACGATTCTTTTCATGTGTGAAAGGACTTGGTATTCAAAGACTATAATTATTCACGTTTTTATGAATAGTTGTTAATTTTAATTCAATTCAATTAGGATGTAGACATCAAATCAACTACTATGCTGATTTATTATGTACTGGATTAATATCAATCATTATTAATCAGTTCCACGTCATTGACCATCTTATGTACCATGTTTTTAAGCAAATACATTTTCTATTCTAAGAATATGTACTTTTATAGAATAAGGGTGACAAAGGAGCACACATTCCAATAGCAAAGTGCAATCAGCAAGTGCATGCTGAAGCTCATAGACACCTAAATTAATAATATAATATATAAAGAATCAAAATGCAGACACCGCTTGTCACCCCTACCCCATGAAATTCCTTGTTTCCAGTAAAAAGGGTCTGATTCTCTACGCTCACTGTAAGAAACAGAGCATCATTAAGCTGGTATTTTGCGCTGTTAGTCTGTGAGAGCGTAATCCTTCTCCATTCGAGCTGACTCATTCGTGCTACAACCATAACATAGTTGAAGCTTGGCACGTAATAAGGTATAATAGAATATAAGATATAATGAGTTCATATCTATACCTTTTCCGAAAAATTGGGTTAGTTTTACAGGAACATTACAGTGATGTATTTGATATTTAAGTCTAATTAAATAGTTTAATTAACTTAGATAGTTTCATGTATTTTTGTACTTAAGCTGTGCATAACTGCTTAAGTGCAACTGAATGTTTGTGGAAATTGTTTTCGCTAATTTAAAACTCACATTTAATTGTACACACATCATGTATTTTTCTAAAAAGCTGTATGTTTTCCTTATATAAATAACTGAGTAATAATGTCCTCCAGACGGAATTTCGGCCACGGCAGCCTGCCTCAACGGAGGCTAGCCATCGGCGCAGGACAGGATTATAGTGCCCAAGTGTATGCGCAAGCACAGGTGCACTCTCTACTCCCTCACTTTCATAATCCGATGGGATGGTAAACTGACAAGACCGGAGAGAGATCAGGCGCAGGACCAACGGCTTTACGTGCTTTCCGAGGCATGGGGTGAGGCACCGCCAACTTCCTGGCTCCAGGCAATTACTGAGAATTTCTCGACGGAAAACTCAATAATTAATTTTTTGGTCTGACCCGGGATTCGAACCCAGGATCTCATGATCAGCAGTCGCACTACTACAACCACTAGACCAACGAGGCAGTCTGAACTGAATAATTAATTAATTAGTTAAATAATTAATCGACCATAATTTTAATACCAAAAATTTTAAATTAACAAGTAATCATCAGGTTACGTTATTTATAGGATTATTGAAAATACCAGGATTCAATTAATTTGAGAAACATCCACTTTAATTTAATTTAACATTCAACATGTTGAGCAGGAGTGCCGGTGTCACACAAACACTGACGTGAACCGAGGATGTTGTCATGAGGTGCAATTGCCACTTAAGGATGTGATTATGTTAATATTATTATCCCTCATGATAATGTATCCATATATGGGTAAATAACAATATATAATAATATAAATTGTCATCATTTTTTTTAAAACGCTAATTACCCCCCTCACTTATCGCTTACACTTTTAGGCTACATCGCAGTCGGATAAAGCGGCCAAGCAAGGTTTTTCGTTATTAATTAAAATGTGCAATAAATTGCCTTTAGAAATAAAGACTTCCATTAAACGCGTTTCGACAATTGACAAAAACATAATTTTTGAATCACGCTTTCTACAATATAGAAGAATATACGAAATGTTCATTTTTTGACTTGCTTGACATGTAAATGCAGATGAATTTTAATTTGTAATTTTAATAATCTAACGTAATATAATATCATTTGCATTGATTGTAATTTTGACAAACCAATGTTATATTTTAACAAAATGGTCAATAAATAAAAAAGTAAGAGGTATTTGTTGATTTAGCCTTAAAAATATTTTTGACTTTATTATAAAAAATCGTAGCTATTTAGATATTATTTTTAAACGTGATTGTGTTTACAACATAAAAACAAACCAATCTAACTATAGTTTGTTTTGGGACATGAAAAAAAGTCCAGCTCCTATAGAAATTTGGCCATTCTCCTTTCGAAGTTATAAATACAAGAGTTGTAACCGCTTTCTACATTTGAACCATTATTAGTCGTAGTTGTTACTATTATAGTAATCTTTAACTTATCACACGGAAAACTTACTGGTATAGTAATAGAATATAGTTACAGTAATTACTAATTATTAATGTAACGAAAAGAACCTACTCTTTTGTAAATGCCCCCAGGTGTTGTGGTTCTTCATGGGCGGTGATAGTTACTTACCATCAGGTGAGCTGCATGATCGTCCCACCCTCTCCTTTAAAAAATAAATTAAATACCTCTTATAGGATTATCATGTGAACTTGGCAGAATCTTGTGAAGTACATTCAGTATATGTGGTGTGGGTTCCATTTCTAATCCTTCAGCATGTAAGCCTGTAATAGTGGTGAAAGTATATGAGTAACACAAAACTTTCTTTATTGGGCTTGCTTTATTCACTGCTACATACCATATATAATGATATTAATAATAATGTCCTCCAGACCAAATTTTACAGTGCCCAAAGTGTATGCGCAAGCACTGGTCATTATTACTATTTCCAATTTCTTAACTCTAACTTAAAAATTTAAAACTGCTGAGAATTTCTTGATAGAAATACCCAAAAACAGATTTTGGACCGAACTGGGATTCAAACCCGGGATCTCATGATCAAATTGCATTTATGACACTAGACCAACGAGGGAGTCAAGTGTTATTATAGTATTAAGGAATAAATTAATGTATTTTCATTATAATCATTAAACCTAAAATTAAAAAATGGTGCTCCTTGAAAAATGCCGATATGTGTGCATAAAGCAGTCAAATACTTAAAATTTGCAAAAAGATTAAGTTACACTCCACATGTATTTTTATTATGATATATGCTTTTTTTTCTATTAAAAATTGTTTAAAGTTATGTCATAAGTAATAATCGAAAACTATACCGATTAGGTAATCTACTACAACTACCTTGATTTATCCTGAGGGTCGCCCGCATAAACCAAGAGAATTACAAATGAAACTGTATCAGGCTTTTTGATTGTATGAATACTTTGATTGAGACAACAATATCTACCAACTAAAAAATAAACGAAAATAGTAAGATTTCTTCATAAAATGTTTATTTCTTACAGTTCACAATAACAATACAAAGTTATAATGCAGCTAGTTTTATGTCATTTTCTATGGAGTTGTAACGAAATTTTTACCAATTCAAGTTCAATTAATAAGTTGGTATTTATTTTATTTCTTTTTTTTAATTTATAGTATAGGGTGACAAACGAGCACACAGTCCACCTGATGGTAAGTGGTTGCTGTGGCCCTTAGACATCTACATCTGTCCTGGATTACGAATCAAGGTGCAGATGCGTTGTCACCCATGAGGACTAAGATGGAATGCCTCGTTTCCAGTAAAAAGGGTCTCCGGATCTCTACACTCACCATACAAAACACAACAGCATTAAGCTACCATTTGACGCTGGTATTCTGTGAGAATGTTGTCCCTCCCCGGTCGAGCCGACCCATTCGTGCTATAACTATACTACTAATATAACAGCAGCATGGCTCTACCACGTAAAAAATGGTAGACTATTACTCGTTAAAAATCCGTTAACTTGTTAATTCTAATTTGATGCGACAGTTTTCCTTTCAACTTCATTATATATGCTACTATTGAGTATACTTTCCACATTTCCAAAAATAGCAGTTTTGTTGGCAGAGGAGACACATGACTCTAATGAAAAATACAACTTTAAAGCTTAATATTTCGGTAACAAACCCCTGAATCGTAAAGGTGTTCTTCCATACTCGCAATGTTTTTGAAATACCTATCCAACAATACCTTACAGGATGGAATATATGGGTAAAAATAATCATTCATTTACCTGCATAGGAGGTGTACCCAAAATAAAAATGTTTTTAAGATTTTATTTCACAGTTTTGTAGACATGATTAATGCCTATAAACTATGCAAAATTACAAATTTGTAACACTTAGTGTCTCTGAGTAAAACTGCGTTGGGATGAACATGGAGAAACTATAAGGTTTCCTTGTTGTGTGTAAATATGGAACCCTAAAAATGTAAAATATTATTAATTTACTATCTAGGGCTTTATAACCACTTACTACCAGGTGGAGTTGTAGTAGTTGTTGTCAAGTTATACACTGACATACCATTGTCTTTAATTTAAAAGTGAGTAAGCTTTTTTTTTCTTATTTTATTTAGGGATTTTTGTTAGTTAACATGTCAATCCTATTAAAATCTATATGTTGCTATTAATCTGCACATACTCAATGCAATATCCAAGGTGGGGGTAATATCCATGTAGGATGCCCTGTGTAATACCTATATTGTCCACATTTATCTTATATGTCCTTCCAAATAATTCCCTTTCCCCTAGTTGCCGTTCACATTCCATCAAAAAGTGATGTAAGTTTTCTATTACTCCACAAGTTTCACATTAGATGGAATCAGTTCTTTTCATCAAATAAGAAATCCTTTTCATGGAATGTGACCTGTTCTTATTCTAGATATTAATTTAATAGAATTTTTTTTTAATTTTGTATCTACAAACCAAGGTATTCGAGGTGGTTCACTCTGTATTGTTTAGTACCAAACACCTTTCGTTTTAGAGCGTTCATTGAAAAATTCTTTCAATTTGTTATGACATTAATTTTTGAATTTTGGTAGTACTTCTGAGTAGCAAGGGTCAATATTATATTCTACACCATTTATACAAGCAGAGTTCACTAATCTATCTGCCTTGTCATTACCCAATATTTGGTCTATGTGCTGGAATCCACTGCACTCTTGCACATGTGTCGCGTAGACTGAACTGATATATTATTTGGGAAAGTATGCAATAGGCTTTCGAAACACCTACGATTCCAGAGGCAGATCGAGCCAAATATTGGATAGCAGTTTTCCTGTCCGAGTATATAATAATTTAGTTACAGTTATAGCTTGCAGCATACTTTAGGGCTTCGGATATTGCAATGAGTTCAAGGGTCATAATACAAATGTCATTAGTAACTTTATAAGATTTAGAAACTGCTTGATATGGGTCGAAAAAAGCTGCCCCTTGCAACTTTAGCACTCTTTGATCCGTCTGTGTAGATTTTGTGCCAATCGTGATATTTATTTTCAAGTTCTTCAATAATATTTACTTTAACGGAATTTATTCCTACCCCTATCCTATCCAATCCTATCCTTTAGTTATTGATAAGACAGTGCTTTACTATCTATGGCTTTATAACCACTGACCATCAGGTGGGGTTGTAGTAGTTGTCGCAGTCAAGCTATACACTGACATACCTATAATAAGTGAAAACATAAAGTTTGCTTGCCCACCTTTTCTAATATTACAATCATGAAAGTGAGTTTCTTTAGTCTGCACTGGTAAAACAATTGCTAATTAACATGACAATGAGAAAGTTTTTAATAAACTTACCAAGGTCTTTTAGTTCGAGGATATAGAAAACGGTCCTCAAAGTGCCGATCGCAAATGCGGTAGTTATAGTAAAATTCACGATCGGTTTTATATTTTAGATGTTCCAGCTATACTTTTCAACTACTGAAACCTTTCTAGTGAGGTATTCTGGTTTCGGAACATAGTGTAAAACATCTGGAATAATAAAATATAATCATTAATTCCGAGGCGAGAGAGGGAAACTGAAACAGGAGATGGGCAATAACCCGTCTGCCAAGCGTGGCAGCTATGGCAAATAGTACCTATGAGGCAATCCGTGGAGGTGCCTTGAACCTTCAATTTCTTAGATATTAGCTGTTAGCTGTTGTTAAAAAAGTCCTTACTTGGTCACATTTAAAAACACATTGCCATTTTTCTTCTTCTTCACATTTTTGCACACATTAAAAAAACACTGGGTCGCAAATATTTATTTTAATACAAGAAAGCATATAAACAAACGAGGAATCAGAATAATTTGAAATTAATATTAATATCAAATTAACCTCAACTATCAGTGACCGCCATTAACCATCCATTAACTGCGTAGGTAGTGGCGTGGTGCGTCTAATTTAGTCTAGTGCTTAGGAATGTAGATGGCAGCACAAAAAAAATATCATTTTGTTCTCAAAATAATGTTCTAAGTTGCACGCCCATGGATATTATTGTGATAAGTGGCCCTCAATGTGTTTTAAAATAAATTAATAAGTTAAGATAGGTAGATATAATAAAAATAGTAATAAAATATAGGGACATATATCAATAGTAACCAATTTTTTTTTTTATTTATAGAAGAGGGGGCAAACGAGCTTGCGGCTCACCTGATGTTAAGTGACTACCGCCGCCCATGATCAACCGCAACACCAGGAGAATTTCGGGTGCGTTGCCGGCCCTTTAGAAAGGAGTAAGCTCTTTTCTTGAAGGTCCCCAGGTCGTATCGGTCCGGAAAAATCGCCGGTGCACCAATGCACTTTTTTTTCAAAAAGAGTAGAGATTTTAAAAAAGAATGGCCTATCTGTCAAAATTAGGTGATATAATTAAAATCGCACGAAGGGCGTACAAATAATAGTACATCGAAATATGCCTTTATTTGTGTGATTTATTTTCACAGAATAAGACCGGAAAATCATTAACTTGAAATAAATACAATTACAAGTTATTTCAAAAGAGCTACATATCTAGCTCAGCTTATAATTTATACTAATGAACAAACTAGTAGATTTTTTTTTAATTTCATTCTCCTTCCTTATAATATGGACATAACTGGTCTTGTACAGCCTAACAATTCCATTTATCAACATATGCCTACCCCGTAGATTGCCTCCTTCATCTTCTTCGTTTATCAGGCAGGTTTGCAATGCAGATTTTTATGGTTATTAAGAAGACGATGCACTAACGGCACCCAAGAGATTACATGCTTTACTGTAGGGGCAGTGTAAGATATTCTTACGCCACTATAGTGTTTAGTTTATTTTGTAACGTTATATTTTAAATGTATGAATCTCTGTGAGATGATTTGATATTTATGCAATTTGCTGCGTGCGGTGAAGATCCTAAAGGAACAATATCCACGAGTTTTCGTCGCCGCTGATGATCAGGGGGTTCCTTCAGCGAGGAAACGCAGCCAGAGTTCTTGGCAGTATACCGCGAGGAGTAGGATTATATGATAATATAAGTAGAACTGAAGATTATATTAAACGGTATGGTAATAAATATTTTATATTTTAAATGTTTATTTACGTAATAATGTAATCGTATTATATTATGTTACTTAATAGACGGGCACGTTATGACATGGAATTTTCTAATCTTGGCTTTCTGTTGCATCTGTTTCGTCGCGTCGCGATAAAATGAAAATTTGTGTTCCTTCATTCACAACTGCCAACACAACATCGCACAATTCTGTCGTAATGGAATTCAGTGTCACTTTGAACGAATTTATTTTTCTGAAACAGTATAGAATTAAACGGTTAAATTATAATTTTATCAGAAACTTTATGTTGTATGAAAAGCCAAAGACAAGGGTACAGTACCAGCTCCTTCCACTTGACCGCATCCAGCGCAGAGCGGCTCGAATCGTCGACGACCGAGTGCTTTCCGATCGGCTCGATTCACTGGCGCTGCGAAGAGATGTTGCATCTCTTTGCGTATTTTATCGCATCTATCACGGGGAGTGCTCTGAGGAATTGTTCGGATTAATCCCAGCCGCCAAATTTCGTGGACGCACTACACGGCAAACGTCCCGATACCATCCACACCATCTGGATGCTTGGCGGTCCACCACTGTACGTTTCACAAGGAGTTTTCTTCCACGTACAACCTCTCTGTGGAATAGTTTACCACCGGCGATTTTTCCGGACCGATACGACCTGGGGACCTTCAAGAAAAGAGCTTACTCCTTTCTAAAGGGCCGGCAACGCACCCGCAATTCTCCTGGTATTGCGGTTGATCATGGGCGGCGGTAGTCACTTAACATCAGGTGAGCCGCATGCTCGTTTGCCCCCTCTTCTATAAAAAAAAAAAAAAAAAAAAAGGGAACCATAATCCATAACAGCGTTTCAGTATCCACTTCTGAAAACATATTTACACTTAATGAGTTATATTTGCCAATTACGGAAAATATCACCCTTAAATAGTCGATAAGGTCGTTGGAGTCCATAAGGCTTCGAAGGCGGATTGGCAAACGCAGCTTTTATATTATAATTGATTTGTTATCGGGAAGATACCTGCTGCCTATCTCCCTTTTCGGTATTTCCTCTGTCCTCTCTTACAACACCCACGGTATGAATTAGAAGAATGGATATTCTTACACTGCCACTACATAGTTAAAGGAACGTTTCATAATTAGGTAGTTTTTTCTACGATTTCTTTATTCGGCCAACTCACATGTCGATTATTCTCTACTATTTTGATTTATCTTCTTTTACTTATAACTCATTAAGGATTTTGAGCTGTATCCTACTCAGCGTACAAAGTTTGATTCATAATTGTGAGTATATTTCCATAAAACATATATTGTTGGTTCTTGAGTCTAGCTGAATAGCTGAGTATCTTACTTTATTTTTGATTCTTGTTTTTTTTTTCACAAAACTAGATTATTCCGTTTTATTGTGAAGGTTTTTTTACAAACCATAATTTGTACAAAGTAAAAATACAAAGATGCGGAACAATAATTATTTCGCCAAACTCTCTTGGTGGAATTCAAACATGCGACTCCGCCGTAGCGCTACCAAGCCGTCTTTGGCATTGAAAGGATACAAGGTGAAAGAAAGAAGTTATCCTATACCTTTAAACAAGCAATTCTTGTATACATATAAACGGAATCTCGGAAACGGCTTCAACGATTTTCATAAAATTTAGTGTCCAGAGAGTTTCGGGGGCAATAAATCGATCTAGCTAGGATTTATTTTAAGAAAATGTCTCTTTGTCCGTGTTTTCAGGCAATAAAAAAACTGCTACAATATAAGAAGGTAAATTTTGACGCGTTGCTAACGAGCGTAATAGCTCAGATGGGATGTTGTTCGGGCGAGATATCGGTGTTCCGTGGTTCGCGTCCCGTCTTAAGTCCGGCTTTTTTTCCTTTTTTTTTTTTCAAGTTCCTCCTTTTGTGAGAAAGTCTATTATTTCGAGTCATTTTTTTAGTATTTTTTAAAAATACGAAAATTTTAATTAATATAATGATTCATGATTCATGTAATTTGTATATAAATGTAACTTTAAAAAACCGAGCAAAGCTCGGTCATCCGGGTACTAAATATTTATTGGTAGATACAAAACAATACATTCATCATCATCATCATCATTACAGCCTTTCACAAGTCCACTGCTGAACATAGGCCTCCCCCAAGTAATGCCACAAAGCACGGTCCTGAGCCACCTGCATCCATCGACTTCCTGCATGTCTTACCAGGTCGTCACTCCATCTAGTGGGGGGTCGCCCTACACTACGCCCACCGGTACGAGGCTGCCACTCGAGAACCTTTCTTCCCCATCGGTTATCGGTTCTTCGAGCTATATGGCCGGCCCATTGCCACTTCAGCTTACTAATCCGTTGGGCTATGTCGGTCACTCTGGTTTTACTGCGGATATCCTCATTTCTGAGTCTATCACGCAGAGAAACTCCGAGCATAGCCCTCTCCATAGCTCGCTGAGCGACCTTAAGCGTCCTCATACGGCCAGCAGTGAAGGACCACGTCTCAGATCCATAAGTCATCACTGGCAACACGCACTGGTTGTACAATCTAGTTTTTAGAGATTGAGGTATACCTGACGAAAAGATATGTCGTAATTTCCCGAACGCTCCCCAGCCGAGTTGAATCCGTCGATTGACCTCTCGGTCGAAGTTGGACTTACCTAGTCGGACTATTTGTCCCAGGTAAACGTACTCGTCAACAACTTCGAGCATAGTGCTCCCAACAACTACCGGCATAGGTGTGACATGGACATTGAACATGATCTTTGTTTTGTCCATGTTCATCTTAAGACCTATCCGTTGGGAGGCACTATTGAGGTCATTGAGCATAGTGCTTAAGTCCTCCAGCGATTCTGCCATAAGGACTATATCGTCGGCAAATCGAAGGTGAGTGATGTACTCGCCATTGATGTCAATACCGTATCCTTTCCAGTCCAGTAGCTTGAAAACGTCTTCCAATGCAGCGGTGAAGAGTTTCGGGGATATAACGTCACCCTGTCTTACACCTCTCTGCAGTTGGATAGGTTTCGAGCTCTGGTTCTGTACTCGGATAGCCATCGTAGCCCTACTGTACAAACACTTCAGCACTTCGATATACCGACAGTCAACTTGGCACCGCTGAAGGGACTGTAGCACCGCCCAAATTTCGACGGAATCAAAGGCTTTCTCATAGTCCACATACGCCAGGCAAAGTGGCAGATTGTACTCTTCAGTCTTCTGTACAATCTGCCGCAGGGTATGTATGTGGTCTATGGTACTGAAGCCTTTTCGGAAACCGGCTTGTTCGGGAGGCTGGAAGTCGTCAAGTCTGCGTGCGAGACGATTCGTAATGACTCTCGAAAACAGCACGTAGACGCGGCTCAGAAGGGAAATCGGTCTGTAGTTCTTTAAGAGAGCGTTGTCGCCTTTCTTAAAGAACAAGACCACCGCACTTCTGCTCCACGCCTCTGGAGTAGTGCCACCATGGAGGACGGAATTGAAGAGCTTCTGAAGGACTACAAGTACCGGTGTTCCACCCGCTTTCAGAAGCTCCGCTGTAATTCCATCCTCGCCTGGGGCCCTGCCGTTTTTAAGGTGCTGGAGAGCCATTCTAATCTCGCTTAGACTGACGTCCGGGATATCATCGGAATAGTGTCGGATAAGACTTGCTCTTGGATCGCTACTCACACTTGCGTGTGGCTCCAACGATGATGTGTACAGCTGCCCATAGAACCTCTCAATCTCACTCAAAATCTCAGGTGTCCCGGAAACGATGTTGCCACACTCAGTCTTCAGCTTTGACAGTTGGCTCTTTCTGGCAGACAGATCTCTGGCAAAGACTTTGGAGCCCTGGTTCCGCTCGATCGCTTCTTTAATACGAGAAGTATTAAAGTTGCGTAAGTCTCGCCGCATGCATTTGGAGATCTGTCTGTTCAGTTGCCTGTATGCTGTCAAATCTGTTGACGATTGCAGCCTCATCTCCCGTCTAACAGCCATGAGATTAAGAGTGTGATCGGAGAGTTTTTGTGTTCTTCTGCGGCGGGTCTTGTAGAACTTAGCTCCGACCGCATGGACAGTTTCCACGAGCTTGTCGTTCATATCGTCATAAACAATACATTACTAGAAATTAAAGACAAGTTAACCGTATAATTATTAGTACCTGGTTGACCGTTTTTTTTAATTCGTATGTATCGGAAATTATATTTTGATTAAATTACATACTGATGAAATACGATTAATATTTTTTGATCTTAGCGACATAATAGAAAAAAACTGAACTGGTTATTTGAATAAAAAATCATGAGTGCAATTAGTTTAATAAAAATTTTCGTATTTTCAAAAAATACTAAAAAAGGGCTCGAGATAATAGATTTTCTCACACAAGAAAAACTTGAAAAAAAAGGAAAAAAGTTGGACCGAAGACAGGACGCGAACCAAGGTATTACGATTTCGCGACCGCTCGCTAACCACTTGAGCTATTACGATCATTAACACAGTGTCAAAATATTGTAGCAGTTTTTCATTGCCTAAAAACCGGACAAAAATATATTTTCTATACTAAATTTTATGAAAATCGTTGGAGCCGTTTCAGAGATTACGATTATATATACAAGAATTGCTCGCTTAAAGGTATAGGATGTAGTAGCTAATACTCTTTGAAACACAAATGCGCACGCACACGAATACGCGCACATAAAGCTAGAAATCGTCACAAATAATATTTACGTAGAACTTACATTCACTCTTAAAAACATATTTTGTTTTTTTGATATAAGGAACTAAACTTAATAGCTCCTCGAACTCCTCGTCCTCCATTCTCAGGCATTCGGAACTTATTTGGTTCCACAATTCCAACAATCCGCATACTTGAGTGATTTTCCCTAAATTTTAAATATTCAATCACCCATATCTTTCTTCTCCTCCTATTTTATTTAATATTAAATGCCGTTTGTTTTCGTCATCTAAACGTCCAGTAATAAAATTATTCTTAAATTTTATATACAAATAAAATAAAATTTTGTATACAATTGATATATATACAAGAATTACTCGTTTAAAGGTATAGGATGGAGCTGCAGATGGTCAACGACTTAGAATAAGCTGCAGTAGCATTGCCGCAGCACTGTTAGTCTGTCGAGGCCTAAAAATTCACATAAAGTTAAGGCATATTATCCTATGACTGTATTTTAACACGCCTAATATAAAAACTAATTATGAAAAAAAAAAGATGCAATAAAAATTTTTCCATTTTTTATTTATTTTAAAATCTTTATTGTGTCCCCTTAGAAAAAAAGGATACAAAGGGCGGACTAAGTGTCTAAGGCATTCTCTTCCAGTCAACCCATAGAGTGGTGAGAGTTGGTCATATGTGTAGCAATTAAAAAAATGATATATAATCAACCTTTAACAGTAAATGTAGAGTACAGTGAGAAATTAGAACAATTGTTGATCCGCCTATTTTACGTGTTTGCTCAGCTCCTTTAACTTTATAACTATTATTAAATTAACCTTATAATTATTATAGAGCTGCAGATGGTCAAAGACTTAAAACAAGCTGCAGTAGCATTGCCGCAGCACTGTTTTTCTGTCGATGCTTAAAAATTCATATAGAATTAACTTCTACGCTCTGACAGCGCGCGACATGTTACACTCCCGTTCACTCGGGACCTTTTTGGCGGGAAAATTTCTAGGTTAGGAAATTTTTTGCAATATTGCAAATTTTGCTATATTTTCACTTTGAGACAATATTTATGGATAAAACTTACAGGAAGTCTTGTTGAATGTATAAACTATCGAATAAAATTATTTTTGGTTGCTAGAAATTGTAATAAAGTATATAAATTACACTGTATAGCATAATAGTAGTATAAACTTCAATTTTAGTGACAAAATTACTACTAATTTGAATTCTACACCTTTGTTTTTGGAGAAATTTATATGAAATTGTTTGGAAATATGTATATTTTATGTTTTATGTGTTTCCATTCGTTACTCATACCAAAATATTAAAATATTAAAAAATTAAAAAAAAAAAAATAAAATAATATTTTATCTGTGACATTTCGAACAATATTTCTAAAATATGTTCGTGTGAATTTGAAATAAATACAACGTCATGTTATTTCAAAATATGTAGGAAAACTATTTTTACTTACATTTTACACTAAAAATAAATGAGAATTTGAAAAATAACACATTTATAACCCGCCCGCCAAAACAGGCCTTTCGGAATTTGAAGTACTTTTGGCAATTTACTTTTCACTTTTTATACCACAAATTATATATCTACGTGTTGACTATATTACAAGAAATGTAAAAAGTATAATACTTTCGTTTTTAGTCCAGACACAAATATAAAATTCTATAAAAAAGACAGAGCAACTTCATCAAAGTGACACGTGGAACGCCGGAAGTTCAGAGTGATTTCTTTTTTTTTTTTTCTAAAAAACATTGCCAGGTTATGGTTTAAAATAAAAGAGCATATCTTTGTCTTTGATACTAATATCTATTGCATAGTGTCTTTGGTTTTGTTTAAAACGAAAAAATAGTTTTTTCATAGGTAGACATGTTTACATAATTCTGATCTAATTCGATCACTACTTGGCGGGCGTAAGGTTGGTATTGCGCGATCGAAAGTGAGCATGGCTTGGCGTACGAGAGGCACACTTTAAGACTGCATTTTAACACGCCTCATATAAAAACTAATTAGGCAAAAAAATGAAACATGTAAAAAAAAGTTTAAATTTTATATTTATTAAAAATCTTTATTGTGTCCTTATGGAAAAGAGGGGATACAAAGGGCAACCCATTGAGTCAACCCATTGACTGGTGAGAGTTTGTCGTGTGTAGCAATTAAAAGAAAAGACAAAAAAAGAGAAACTAAAATGAATACACATTATATATTGTTGGTTCTTTAGTCTAGAGATGGGCCGAGTACTCGGTTAATACTCGGTACTCGGCGTACTTGGAGGTTTTTTAATACTTGTACTCGGCTGAATAATTCATTTTTAATGCCCAGTGTACTCGGTTTAAGTAAAGCAATATATTTTGGTAGATCGATATAATTCTCTATAGTAATCTATCTCTATAAATCTCTCTTATAGTAATCTTTGACTACTCGTATCATCATCATTCATCATTACAGCCCTTCACAAGTCCACTGCTGAACATAGGCCTCCCCCAAGTAATGCCACAAAGCACAGTCCTGAGCCACCTGCATCCATCGACTTCCTGCATATCTTACCAGGTCGTCACTCCATCTAGTGGGGGGTCGCCCTACACTACGCCTACCGGTACGAGGCTGCCACTCAAGAACCTTTCTTCCCCATCGGTTATCGGTTCTTCGAGCTATATGGCCGGCCCACTGTCACTTCAGCTTACTAATCCGTTGGGCTATTGGCTATGGGCGTTGGGCTATGTCGGTCACTCTGATTTTATTGCGGATATCCTCATTTCTGAGTCTATCACGCAGAGAAACTCCGAGCATAGCCCTCTCCATAGCTCGCTGAGCGACTTTGAGTGTCCTCATACGGCCAGCAGTGAAGGACCACGTCTCAGATCCGTAAGTCATCATTGGCAACACGCACTGGTTGTACAATCTAGTTTTTAGAGATTGAGGTATACCTGACGAGAATATACAGAATGGGTCCCACATATATGCAATAAACGAAACCATATACTTGTTGTTGCCTTTGCTGACGATATACAAAAAATGAACGTAATCGGTCCAGTAATTAGGTCAAAAAGTAGAGTTTTAATTTTAAGCAAATTTGAACACTCTATAGAATTGGGTCACTAAGTCAATGATTCAATGAACTTGAATCCTTGAACATTAAAAAGCGACGTTGCCACGCAGTGCAAACTATTGGTATTGCGACATATCGACAGCGGTGTCTTTTGTCGGCGTGCCACCCGCGTGCAACGTTGTCACTCTTCCAAGGGGTCAAGGTACGTTGTCTAAACAGAGTGTTCATTTTAACTGAATTTATTTTAATATTTATTTTGTGTGAAAATTTCACTTTTTTATTTTACGGGTTTTTATTTAATATTTAATTTTTCTACACTTCTACGGACTAGTATTATTTGTGGTTTCATTTATTGCATATATGTGGGACCCATTCTGTATGTCGTAATTTCCCGAACGCTGCCCAACCGAGTTGAATCCGTCGATTGACCTCTCGGTCGAAGTTGGACTTACCTAGTCGGACTATTTGTCCCAGGTAAACTTACTCGTCAACAACTTCGAGCATAGATTTGACTATCACAATAATGATAATGAATGAGTAGTAATGAGACTATTTTTAATAGGATATGGGTGATAAACGACCACACAGTCCACCTGATGGTAAGTGAACGCTGTGGCCCATAGACATCAACATTTAACCTAGATTAAGAATCAAAATGCAGATACCTTGTCACCCTCGAGTAAAACGGGTCTTCAGTAAAACGTTAGGAAAAGTTTAATAAAAACATCAATATTTAAAACTTAATAAAGATAAATTATGATGCAGGAACACAAGGCTCTCTGCACGTTCTGGAAACAGCCTATTCCTTTATTCGTTAACAACCTCCGAAATTAAGCGCTCGCTATACACGGTGCTTGCAGGTGCACATTGAAACACTCATGCTGAATGTACCAGCTCTAAATACCTTGTTTGGTGCCCTGCTCACCACTCGAAAGGACTCTTGTCTTTTGCCAACAAATTTTCTTTTAAATAGCGATCTAATTCTAAAGCAATGGGATTTTTGAACTTGTTTACGTGCCGACCGAACCGAGTTATTCGGCATATATATTTAAAAATATTGTAATTCTACCCGCTAGCTCAGAAAAAACAGCGAGCAGGCTACGTAACTGCTCACGTACCACATTTTAAGAAATAATTTAAACACGTTCAATGCTTTTACGAACATCACATATACAACGTTTTGAAGAACAGTAGATACCTTATAAAAGTGTCACGGATAAGAACTTAGGGGACTTTATTGTTACAATTTATGTCAAATTTTACAATAATATCGGTAGCCAAGGAACTTGCCAGTGCAGGCGAGTTTTTTTCCACAAATCGTTGTCTAATACTTACTTGTTTTATAGCAGGTCTTTGGGTAGAATTTTCCTAACAAGTTAGGCAAAATACAAATTTTAAGTAATTTTAATAAAATTTCCTTGCTTTTTTTACTTATAGTTTCATGTCATTTATTTTTACTTATATGTTGTTGATCCACTTCATTTGATAAAAAAATTAAACGCTTTTATTGAGAAAACATTTTCTAGATCAATCTTAATCTAGAAATCTTTGGCGTATCTTATATACTACCTACGTTCTACAGGAGAACAAAATATTTTATACAAAATAAACAACGATGTAAGTGACAAACTATAAATAACCTTGAAAAGGTCGCGTAAACACTAACGAAGTCTGAAGTTATATATTGCATGTGCCTTTTGCTAAAAGCTGACACTGTGAAAGCTAGCAAAGTAGACTGATTGTTTCAATAGCGGAATTCGCAAAACTTGATTACGATAATAATTTATTAATGTATGCTCCCAACTGATGTTTGAAGTCAATAGAAATTCCGAGAAATACGGTCAAACTTTCAATATGGGCATCAATATTTTGTAAACTAGTTACAACATCATACAACGATTTAGACAGCGTGAAACTTAAAATTTTGTTTTTCTGCGTTGAGACACACATTATCACTGCAAACCAATAGGGCCTGATATCCAGTACTTGGTTGAGCCATTGCAGTGCAAAATAATCTTAACTTAATGAAATACTTTTAACTAAGAAAAAATGACGTATCATCAGCAAAAAAACGTTCTCAGCCTTTTTTGGGACCAAGCATAGAATATTAGCTATGAGAGAGAATGAGGCGAGGAACACCCAGTTTTATCACACGTCATGGTGACACTAGATCTTTGATTGCAATCTTTTACTCGTCGTTTGATAGCATTCGGTTAGTGAGTCCGCTATTGCATGAAAATTTGCAGGGCTACGACACATCCTGTGAAGTTAACAAGTTTTGACTTAATAAATAGTTATCGCTGTAGTCGTCATAAATATGCGATATCATAAAGTACTATATATATATATATATATATATATATATATATATATATATATATATATATATATTACATACTGCTACCCAGATCCGCAGTCTACAAAGCAGAATCTGTGTACGTTTAGCCCTTTAGTGTCGGTTGGACAAGGTGTGGACGCTCTTGCTATTCCCAGATCATAGACAACAAAAGAAGTGACACCAAATCAAATACACTACTTAAATCGCCTGCAATAGACGCGTAAACCACTGATTGATTGATAGACGATTTACGAGAATACACTAGCCCATATCAACCCGTGTGTGTCGAAAGAGGCGACAGAAAGAAAATAAATATCCACCGTCAATTTTTTTAAATTTTGAAGCTAACCATCCATAAAGCTTGTACCTGAAATTTTTTTTCCGGGAGCTTCATCGGATTTGCTGTGTTTGGTTTGGTCGGAAAGCAATTTTTAATGCGAAATTTTATATTGCAATATTTTATATTCGTAGAGATACAACAGATTTTACTGCATAACATCATAAAGTTTTACTAGAATTAAATATTAAAAAACGGTATTTAATGGTCCCTTTGCTCAACAAGAAATTGGAGTGATTTCCGCAAAAGTTGTGATAATTGATTACTCTCCTTAATACAATCAGCAATTTATCTTTAAAGAAATATTTAACCTTATTCTGTTGCTCGTTATACGAGATTGTCGGTTTTAAAAGATGAATGTAAACTGAAATTGTAGTACCTAATGCTATAAAATTCTAATTTCAACCTCATGGTATCAGCTGCATCCTGCGCTATTGCATGCCACAGGCAAATGAAAATATGGAGCATTTTTCATGCAATGCCTATTTAACCTATCAGAATTTTTCATAAAAACTGTTGTTTATGGTGTTCTGTCCATGTGATCCTATTCGTTTACATGAAGTGTTTCCTAAATTGTGGTTTTAAGTGTTGTTAGTTTTGTTATAAGCTTCGCTTTAGCTTAGATAGTGATGAATAAATTAACGAATGAGTAAAATTCTTTGGGCTGAATTTTCAATTCTCAGGATAAAATACACCATAAAACACCAATTCAATTTTACAGTTGCTTTGATAAAATTGTGCAATTGTTTTACTTTTAACTTTAACTTCTCTGGATCTGACAAACGAAAATGACAGATTGACCTTTAATGTATTGCCGAAAGCTCCCTCCGTCCATTGCGTCTATGGGTGTCGTAAGTGGCAACTATTGCAAATTTCAGAAAAATCTTAAGGCTTCCGATAGATGGCGTTATAACAATATTGTTTACGCCACATGAAAAATACTACACAAATCATCTCGTGGGTGTTGTAAGAGGCGACAGAGGGAAACAAATCAGGACATGGGCAGGAGCTTCTTCCTAATAATGATAAAAAATAAAAACCTGCGGTTGCTAACTCACTTGTCTAGCGTAGCAGCTATGGAAAATATCCCCGTTATGGGGCAATTTATGTTCAGCAGTATACTTTAATATTCTGTAACGGTAACGATAAAATACCTATACGGGCAAGGGGCGTCAAAGTTGCGGGACGTCCAATATATTAATAAAAAATTATAATAATTATAAATATCTAAACTTCTTAGTAAAAAGATTCAAGTGAAAATAAGTTAAATAATTCATACAATTCAATTTGCTCCCATTTAGAAAAATCCTCGTAAATCTTATCTAAGTTTTACGAGCCGTGATATTGGGAAAGTAACCAAGAGGTACTTTAACATGTGAGTTACATATAACCGTTTTATTTCTTACGAAAACTGTTAATGTAATATGTTTTTATTTCTCTTTGTTTGTAATATTACTTTCCAACATTATTAAAGAATATTTGCCGACTAGAACAAACGGTTTTGTATTATTATTATTACCTCATATATGTTCTCTTTTTCTCAACCTGCTTGTCACCAGCCTGGGCTATTTAAATTGCCATAAATTGCAACGAGACCGCTATCGCATGTATCCGCGATCCCATCCTTGAGCGCTTCTTGAGGAAGCATTACTCATCCCCCTTCACCATCTCAAGTAATGACACAACCAGAACACAAGGTGCGCTTTTCTCCGAGGCCTTCAACTTCACTTGCGCCTCAATCCGTTAGGTCGAGGAGGAAATCAATCGTCGTCTAGTCTTATGGGTACGCAATGCTTATAATGCACGCGGCAGAAAACAGTTCGGTAAAGTATATAAACGAAAAACGGTCTAATATTTAACTTACTAAGGATTATTTAATTATTAGACAATGGTTATAAAAACAATAGATGGTCTTATTGCCTCAACAGATATAAACACATAAGTCAAATGCGCACAACGCCCATTGTCCGAAGAATTACACCCATCCGTGATATTTTATTATCAGAATACAACGGCTGCCGCCAATATAAATAACTCATTCTTAAATTTTAATTATCGTACATTTTATGTGTACATATTTATTTTCTTTTATACAAAAGTTTGTACAACTGTTTGAAGAAACTTTTACTTACTTAAGTAAGATCAAACTTTGCACAATTGTATTTCAGGTAGGATTTATTCGTACACTTTGTGTCGAATCCACAAACTACATTTGGAGCGATTAGCAACTGCCACATATTTAAGGTACTGTTTGTTTCTAAAGCAGTGGTATTTGCATATGAAAGTAAGAAAATAAACGCAGTGAATTTTTGAAGTGAAAACTTCTTTAAAATCGTTAACTATGATTTGAAACTGGATGAAATGAAAGAGAGACACTAAAAAGGAACTGACATATATATCTATAGGATTTAACCTACGAGAGAATGAGATAAAATACAGTATACGGCATTTCCTATTATCTCCATATCAATAAATTAATAATAAAAATGAACTGATAATATTTTTTATTAAAAGTAATAAATAAGTTTTCACTTTTCTCGGATGTGAACTGCATACATGTTTTTTGTTAATATAATGAGAGGTTAAAACATAATGTTCCCATTGTAAAATGGAATGCTCTGAAGTCGCAGTTTAGTGCAATAAATTCTAGTTTTGGCGCCGATTAATTACTGTGGATGAAATTTGGACTTTTGAATAGACTGCAAAGGGCAAACGGGTCCAAAAAAACCTGTTTTTTGGCTGGGAAAGTGATAAGATAGTCTTGAAATTATCTTAATCGATTATTTTCAAAAAGAAAAATTATTACAGGAGCATACCACGCATCATTACTTGACAAACTGAAGGCATAAATTGCATAAAAACCGTGACATTTGCGGAAAAAGAATATCCTGTTTCACCATGACAACGTGCCGTCTCAAACCTCAGCGGTTGCCATGACCGGTGACCGGTTTTGACTGCTTGGTCACCCGCCTTACGCACCAAACGATGCGACTTTTTTCCCTCATCTAAAAATTACTCTCTGAGAAGAGAGATATTCGTCATATGAGACATACCGAGACCTTGCAAGCAAGCAGGATCACCTACAATAAAGAATCGCAGGCTAAGCAAATAACAGCGCATGACTTAGAATAATCAACACAGTGTCGTAAGGAAGTCACCTACCGCCTGCTAAGCAAAACCCAGCACGTTTAAACATAATATATAAACCTAGAATTAATTTTTAGGATAGCCTTACAAATTTACAAACTAACTTAATTACTACTGAATAATTAAATTAGTTTATAAGTCAACTAGTCAAGTATTTCTGTGTATCCTAGTATTAAAGGAACTAATCAATTTCTAAATCCTCCAATTATAATTGGTATAACTATAAAAAAAATTATAATAAAAGCATGAGCTGTTACAATAGTATTATAAATTTGATCATCTCCAATAATAGTAGTTAAGTTAAGTTGTAAGTTAGAAAATAAAGTAATATAGGAAAAAGTCTTCGTCTAAGTACTTCCACTTCAACCCTCCCTAAGCTGCGGCAAACGTAAGTACTTACAAGGAGACTATGTAGAAAAAAATAAGAAAAAATGTTTTTTTTTCTTTGTTTAGTCGGAAACTCTTCATACCGCCCACGCATATACGGTAACACTACCGATAGTTAAAATATCGCAAATTAGTAAATTATATAACTAATGGATTGTATTCACATTTTTGATTTAAAAGGTTCTAGGGAAGGGACTAAAGCGCTGAAGTTGTAAATTAATCATGTTTTAATATTAAAATAAACAAACAATATTCATGTTGAAATATAACTAAGCTATTGTTTATATTCGGTGAAAAGCATCCTGCTATACATTATGCACTGTTAAGCTGAAAATTGCTAATGCATTAACACCCGACATCGGGAGTGAATTCAGGGTTAATAACCGTAATAACTCAGGATTACTGCGTCTTACTAGCATTAGCACAAGAAGAATAGAACTTATGCACAAATTCATAGCCTCCTTTTCCATGATCATCATCATTATTACAACCTTTTCACAAGACCTCTGCTGGACACAGACCTTCGCCCTAGAAATGCCACAAACATACCGACCTGAACCACCTGCTGAATCTAGTAGGTCTTAACACTCCGCTTACCAGTACAGGGCTTAGACTCGAGAAACTTTGTTCCCATTGAAATTCTTTGAGCAATATGTGCGGCTCATAACCATATCAGCTTAACCATTGGAATATGTTACTCTAGTTCTAATTTTTTTTATTTTTTATTTGTCTATCATACAGAGCAATTCCGAGCATAGGCCACTTTAAAGCTCGCTGAGCGACGTTGAGCTTCCTCATACGGCCAGCACTGAAGAAACACGACTCAGATCTATATTTTATCACTGGCAACGTGCACTGGTCGTATTTTCTTGTTTACAAGTTTCGATACGTAATGGGAAGATGTGTTACAATATTTCGTACGCTCCTCTTTGACAATTGATCCATCAATTAAACTCTTGGTCGAAAAAAGACTTACGTAGTCCGAAAATTCATCCTAGGAAAACATACTCGTCGACATCTTCCAGCGTCATTCTCCCAATAACAACCGGCACAGATTTATCTTCTTTTTTATCAACCCTAAACTACATTTTGAGGTAACGATTATTTTATTTTGTGAATAATGAGGCCGTGGTCTTTCTACGGCATGTTCCTACTTCAGTTAATGGAACTTCAAACAATAAAGGATTTGTATACATTACCCTTAAAATTTAAACACAACGATGTATTAACTGCTGTTAGACGTAAAGGAAATAGTAAGAGGATGGTGGGCAGTAATAATGAAGAGGTAAGACGGCCTATCCTAACAAAATTTCAACGGAGTATGTAACTACTTATTTCTTATAAAATTATTACAAAGCATTTTATGTACGTACACTTTCGTTTTCTCTAAAATCTATTGTCACAATTTCAAAAGTTTAAGAAATGTTATGTAAATATTTACAAATAACTTAACTTAGAAAAAAATCAATAAACACGAAGAAGCATTCCACGTATACTTGCTGTAGAGTTCTACACGAATGGACTGTGAATTGCTCAAACTATCAAATGCATTTTCGTCCAATAGCTGGAATATATTCAATTGAATAATCACCGCATATGGGAATGAACAAAGACTAGTGAAAAGTTGTGGAACGATTGTGTAGTAAATGTTTTTGTTTCTTTAAAAATATGTGCCATGTTGCTTTATTTATTATGTTGTTATTTTATATTACGTGTAAGAATATCCAGTAGTCCATATCACACCGTGGGTGTTGTAAGAGGCGAAAGAGAGCAACAGATCTGGAGATGGGCAGCAGCATCTTCCAACTTTTATAGTGGAAGATCCATGCTGCAGTTGTGTTATGGCTGTAGCACGAATGGGTCGGCTCGACCGGGGAAGGACCACGCTCACACATAATACCAGCGTTAAATAGCAACTCAATACTGCTTAATTTCGTATGGTGAGTATCGGGTATCCTTTTTACTGGATGAGAGGTATTTTATCTAAGTTTTCAGGCGCCACAACGCATTCTCAACTTGACTTTTAATGAATGTTAAATGTAGATGTCTATGGGCCAGTATTCACTTACCATCAGGTGAACTGTGTTCTCATTTCTTACCCTTATTCTATTATGGTTAAGATATTTTATTCTCAAAAAAAATATATTTCACCTAATGTGAAGTTACAATAGCATATAGAATAAATACGTATATATATATATATATATATATATATATATATATATATATATATATATATATATATATATATATATATGTATATGTATATATAAACATTAAAAAGGAAGAAAAGGTTTCGTGACATACAACTTCTTAATGGTTAAGGCATACAACTTAATACTTCTTATAATGTATTTTTGTGTATTGATGAACAAGTAAGTAAAGTATTTCTTATCGTTATCGATTAACGCTGATTAGCGATCGGCATATGGACAGAGTCGGATTTATAATTTATTTATTATAATGTGTTGCTTTAGTTTGCTTTTAAAGATGTTAAAACTATTATTACCATAGGTATTTAAATATTATTAGTGTTACGAAGTACTTTATTTCCTTTGACTTTATTTGTTGCAAATTTTAATTGTGTATGTATGTTATTATTATAAATTTTCCTTAGTACAATACATGTATTATGGCAATATGTTTGATAAATATTCATTAAACATATTGCTATAATACCTGTGTATACTTTGTCTGTAGGTGTAAAGAAGTTGTAATTAAATAATAGTTTTAATATTTTATTTTGACTTATTTGTAGGTCCTTTAATGTTGTTTTGTAGGCGCGTTCCCAAATTTCAACTAGATAATTCAGATGTGTTTTGACTAAATTATTATATATTGTACGGCTAACACGATAAGCAAGGCATCGAATTCAACCCTAAAGTGAACCCAGTAGAGAAGATAGTTTCGATTTTATTTTGCCTATATGACCTTCCATGACAAGGCTTTATCTAGCACTAAGCCTAAATATTTTTCTTCGGCTGAGTCGTATATTCTATAACTGTCAATGGTGTTTGGGAAATAACTGCAAATGTTTTTTTTTTTTGGGTTTTAAATATCATCTGCGAGATGATTGGTTTGGAACCATTTATGGCCTAAATTTAGAACTACTTGAGCTCGTACGATAACTTTGTCTATGGAACTTTCAAAGTAAAAAATACAGGTATCATCTGCATACAAAGAAATTTTGCCATTTAATTTAAAATCAGTTATGTTATTTATATAAATCAGAAAAAGAAGTTGGTCCAATATAAAGCCTTGGGAACACCGTACGTAATGTATTGTGGGGGAACATTGACAGTGACCAATGTTTACAATTTGATATCAATCCGTGGGGTTCACGTGCGGTGAAGTTCTATATCTACTCGTCGTCGCCGGTGATTACAAGGGGATTCATTCAGCAATGAAACGCAAACAGTGTTCTTGGCAATATACCGCGATTAGTGGGACTAAAATCATGATAATTTAATTTTCATTTAAGTTTATTTTAATGGAAATAAATGTAAAATATTTAATGTTACGATTACATTATATTACTTGATGGACGGACACGATATGAAATGGAATTTACTAATCTTGGCCTTCTGTTGCATCTGTGTCATCGCGTCGCGATAAAATGAAAATTTTGTGTTCCTTCATTCACAACGGCTGATTTTTCATTTGCACCTTTCTACTAAGATGTTTTGATATTTATAATCATTTAATTAGTCACTTTTCTTCTTCTTCATCAGATCGTAAAAGTTTACTGCTGTACATTGGTTTCTTTCGTTACAGCACAGTCTAAAGACAGTATTTACTGCATATAACCATGGGGAAGATGCAGACGGATTGACAATCGCAGTATTGGACGTCCAGCAACATTGACGCCCCTTGCCCGTATAGGTATTTTACCGTTACCGTTACGGAATATTAAAGTATACTGCTGAACATAAATTGCTTCATAGCGGGGATATTTTCCATAGTTGCTACGCTAGGCAAGTGAGTTAGCAACCGCAGGTTTTTATTTTTTATCATTATTAGGAAGACGCTCCTGCCCATGTCCTGATTTGTTTCCCTCTATCGCCTCTTACAACACCCACGAGATGATTTGTGTAGCATTTTTCATGTGGCGTAAACAATATTGTTATAACGCCATCTATCGGAAGCCTTAAGATTTTTCTGAAATTTGCAATAGTTGCCACTTACGACACCCATAGATACAATGGACTGATCGACTATTTTACGTCGCCATCACGGCTTATGTGTATTACGACATAATACAACACAACTTGCACAACCTGTTTTAAACTTTATAATCCAGCAATTATCTTTTGTTTATTCGTCTATCTTTTGTATGTTTTGTATTTATTTATTGTTCCGAAGAGACTTGATGTATTGAGGTACATTTATACAATATTGTATTTGTTTTGGCAATACTCTCGAAACGACAGTTCAATCGTGTTGTTTTGTTGTCAGTTACGAATAAAGGGCTTAAGGCTGAATACGACGTGATTGATCTTGCTCGTTTCGCAGCAAACCACGCGCCGTCTATTGAACATCACGTGTGTTACCGTTACCCGTACGCTTTGATTATATAGACATGTATAGTATAATCAAAGCTCGTACGACTGAGCTAGCTCAGAATGCAGAGTAGGTAATAAATAACACAGAGATCATTGCTTACTTCCTAATTAAATCTTTCTTATTTAGGCACAAAAGAAGGTGGTGAGCTGAAGTTAGGGAAATTTGGAGTAGAGCAACGGAACCGTAGGGGCCAGCAGCTGGCTGACTTTATTGAGTAAGAGGGACTCTTTATGATGAACTCTTTGTAAAAGTGAATGAAAAATAAATCATTTGTGTTATTTAATTATAATTTCTTTTTCTTAACTTGTAAAACCATTGCTTTTCGTTTTTTTTGGTTTATGACATTATTTGCAGTCTCTGTGCTTGCACTACTCTGTACATTCTTTTCCGACTCAGTCGTGATATTTACATTTTTAGTGTTTCTCACATACCTATAAAAGTATAAATGATCAGTTTGACTGATGTAAATGAGTGAAAATGCAGCCTATTAGGCAGCCTCAAACAAAAAAGTACCTTTGTATCGAAAATAAAGACAGCAGGCACCTTTGGAATCTCAATACAAAAATTTTTACGTAAAAGAATTTTTCCTAAATTAAAATTCACAGAGTTTTGGAAGAACAATAATTTTTCGATATCATTTCTTAACATTTTTTTATTTGTTCATTTATTTTAAAATATTAAAATGGCGGGCACCTTGTGCAGGAACCGAAAAAACCTACAAAAAATATTTTAACGCCTAGAATTACTTCAGGTCAAAGTTCTATTGAAGAGAAGTACATTAATTTTCGCCAGTTCTCTTCGTATTCGGCCTTAATGGAATTGTCATTTTGAACGAATTTATTTTTCTGTAATGTTATTTCTAGTGGTTCAAAATAGAAGAAATTTATGTACTGTATTTAACGTTTATAAATTTTATGTTAATTAATTATATTTATGAAAAAGCCGTCTACAAAGGAACCATAATTCATAACAGCCTTTCCCTCTTAAATAGACGATAAGGTCGTTGGAGTTGATAAAGCTTGGAAGGCGGATTGGCAAACGCAGATTTTATATTGTAATAAATTATATATTTAATCAAAATTTTATATTATAATTTATAAATACTGCTGACTATCTCCTGTTTCAATATTTTCTCTGTCATCTCTTACAAGACCTGCGGTATGAATTAGGGTAATGGATATTTTTACACATACTACATGGTTAAAGGAACGTTTCACTTTTTAGATTGTTTTTACTACGATTTGTATATTCGGCCAACTAATACTTCGATTATTTACAAATATTTTGATTAATGTTGTTTTACTTTTAACTAATTAGCGATTTTATGTTGCCTCCTACTCAGCAGGTCCCAAGTTTGAATCATAATTGTGAGGATATTTCCACAAAACGTAAATTGTTGGTTCTTGAGTGTAGTTGAGTAATGATTATCTAAGTCTCTTACTTTATTTTTGTCTTTTTTTTGTATTGCTTGTTCTAAAAAGTAGCAATGTCGTAAAGATTTTTTTATATACCATAATTTGTACCACGTACCTTGTTACGTGTGGAATTTGAACACGCGGTTCGGCCGTAGCGCTACCAAGCCGTCTTTTGCATTGAAAGGATAAAAGGTGAAAGAAAGAAGTTAGAAATATTAACTGGTAGCTACAACACAATACATTACTAGAATCAAAAGACAATTTAACCGTATAATTATCATAGAGCTGCAGATAGTCAATGACTTTGAATAAGCTGCAGTAGCATTGCCGCAGCACTGTTAGTCATAGTCATAAGGCACACCTAATGCCTGCATTTTAATACGCCTAATATAAAAAATAATTTATCGAAAAAATGAAAAATAAAATAAAATAAATAGTAATACCATAATAATAACATAACATAACATAAACACTCACGCCTGTCACCCAGAGGGGTAGGCAGAGACTACGGACTTCCATTTGGCACGATCCTGACATACCTCTTTCACCTCCTTTACATCCATATATCGACGCATACATGCTCGTCGGTTAAGGGTACTTCTAACGTGGCCCATTTTCAAAATATCGCCAATTTGGTCGATAAATTTTTCCTAGGGCGTCCCTTCTCGACTCGGCCGTTCACAGCTGTCATATAAATTTGCTTTGTCACTCTTTCCTCATTCATTCTTTCCACATGACCAAACCACCGAAGCATTCCTTTCTTAATCCTGGTCACAACATCATCTTGCATACCACATTTATCTCTTATCACGCAATTTCTCACCCTGTCATTCAGATTCAACCCTAGCATATTCTTTAAAGACCGCATTTCTACAGCATTTATTCTACTTTCGTGCTTCTTCTGCCACACCCAGCTTTTCACTACCATACATTAAAGTAGGGACTAACACAGCATTATGAATTACCATACGTGCCTGTTTTGACACATTCTGGTTCTTCATAATAGAGTGTAGTGCCCCATTCACTCTATTCCCTGCATTTACTCGTCGTTCTATATCCCTATCATATCTACCATCCCTGCTCAATATACATTCCAAATACACAAACTCATCCACTTGCTCAATTAACTCTCCTTCTATTCTTATTTCACATACCGTTTTGCTTTCTTCTCTTTCAAAAACCATCACTTTCGTCTTACTTGCGTTCACTTTCATTCCCCTTTACCATAATAATATATACGTAAATAATAATACCATAATAATTATTATTATTAATACATATATGTTATATGAATGTTAAAACATTGGAATGAATTATAAAATTTAAACTTGTTCAATGATTTTACGAACATCAAATATACAAAGTTATAAAGAACAGTGGATACCTTATAAAAGTGTCGCCGATAATAACTTAGGGGACTTTTATGTTACAATTTATGTCAAATTTTACAATAGTATCAGAAGCCAAGGGACTTGCAAGAGAGGATGTGTTTTGTATCACATATTATTTTCTATTAATAACCTATTTCATAGTAGGTGTTTTGACAGAATTTTCCTAACAAACAATAGAAATTTTTAAAGAAGTTTTAACACCATTTGCTTCATTTTTTTACTTTTATTTTGTTCTCACGGTTTTTTTTTATATACCATTTCCACATTATTTTATTACAATTTTATTACAAAATTTGTACGCATTTATGTAGAAAACATTTTCAAAGTCTAGTCAATCTTAATTAAGGAACCTTTAGCTTATCACTTTTATTACGTTCTACAGGAGACAACCAGTTTTTAAAAATTTGCATTTTTCGTAACGTACATAATATAGTCCACCTTGAAAAGGTCACGCAACCACTCTCGAGGTCTGAAGTTTTATATATTGAATTTACCCTTTGCACCACAAAATTAATATTATTCTAAAAGCTGACATTGTGAATGCAAGCAAAGTAGACAAATTGATCAGCTAGTTCAATAGTCAAATCTTTCATTATTTCAATAATCTGTATTTGCAGAACTTGATAGTAGTTACGATGCTAGTTAATTAATATATGTTCCCAACTGGTGCTTAAAATCTATAGAAATTCCGAGAAATACGGTCAAACTTTCATATTTTCTAAATTATTAACAGCATTCTACAACGAATTAGACAGTATAAAAGGTAAAATTTTGTTTTTCTGCGTTTAGAAACAAATTATCGCTGCAAACTATTTGAACCATATTAAGTATTTGGTTGCGTTGTTCCAGTGCAAAATCATTTCTTTTAACTTAGTAAAAATACTTTAAAATTAATAAAGTAATAATGAGGTATTATCAGCAAACAAAACTCTCTCATCCTTTTTTGGGACCATGCATAAAATATCGAAATACGGGGAACCCTACTTTTATCACACGTCATGGCGACACTAGACCTTTGATTGCAATCTTTTATTTACAGTTTGAGAGCATTTAGTTAGCGAGTTCGCTTTTGCGTGAAAATTTGCAGCATTACAATACATCTTGTAAAGTTAACAGGTGTTTGACTTAATAAATAGTTAACGCTGTAGTCATAAGTCCGCGATAGCATAAATTGTTATATATGTATATTACATAAAAATTATAATAGACATACATTTACTCATTAATTTATTCATACAGTCTATCAAAATTAAACTGCTTAACTTAGACTTAAACCCATTGAATGCCTTATATCTGCCAGAGATTCTGCCACCTTGGTGGGCAGGAAGAGGCCGCTACCAAGCCACAAAGCTGTCTCCGTGAACGTTAAGTCGATAAGTGTCGGCGGTACAGGATATCGACGCTCCTAATATTCACAGATCAGTCGTTATAGACACCAAAAGAAGTGTCGCCAAATCAAATACACTGCTAAAATCGCTTGCAATAGACGCGACTGATTGCTTGACTGACCGTATAAGAGAATGCACTAGCCCATATCAACCCGTGTGTGTCGAAAGAGGCGTCAAAAAGAAAATAAATATCCACTGTAATTTTTTCAAATGTTGTAATTAAACATCCCTAAAGCTTGTACCTGACATATTTTTCCGAAGCTTAATCGGGTTCGCCTGTGTTTAGTTTGGTCGGAAAACAATTTTTACGCGAAATTTTATATCGCAATTATTTATCTTCTTAGAGATACAACAGATTTTACGGCATAACATCATAAAATTTTATTAAAATTAAATATTAAAAAAACGGTAATTAATAGACCCCTTGTTCAGCAAAAAATTGGAGCGATTTCTGCGAAATTTGAGATAATTGATTATAAATACAATTAGCAATATATCTTTAAGGAAATATTTAACCTTATTCTGTTGCTCGTTATACGAGATTGTCGGTTTTAAAAGATGAATCTACACCGAAATTATAGTACCTAATGCTATAAAATTCCAATTTCAACCACATGGTATCAGGTGCATTCTGCGCTATTGCATGCCACAGGGAAATGAGAATGTGGAGCATTTTTCATGCAATGCCCAGTTAACCTATCAGAATTTTTCCTAAAAACTGTTGTTTATGGTGTTCTGTGGATATGATCTCATTCGTTTACATGAAGTGTTTTCTAAATTGTGGATGTAAGTGTTATTTTTTTATAAGCTTCTCTTTTGCTTAGATAGTGAATTGATGAATAAATGAATGAATGAGGTAAATTTTTATGGCCGAATTTCCTTTTGTCGGATAAAAGTTATTCTCAGTACAACATAAAAACCCAATTCAAAATTACAGCTGCACGGATAAAATTGTGCAAATTGTGTGTTGTTTCACTTGTAACCATAACTTCTCTGAATCTGACGAATGAAAAATTGATCCTTAATGTGTTCCCAAAGTAGATTTAAAAGATATTTATTTAATTGAGAGTCATGTCAACTCAGGGGTTAGGTGTTCGCTATAAATATCACAGTACTTGAGCAAACAAGATTCAATCACCTATGGCACCAATGAAGTTATTTCTTGCAATTTAAGTTCTGATTTACCATTTGCTTTGCGATGAAAAAAAAACATCGCGATCAAACTCGCACGTCAGGGTTATTAGTCATCTTAGAAATGGGAGAAGGCCTGTACTAGACGGTGTACTTATATAAGGCTCAACTATATAGAAAGTATACAATAATATAGAAATACTATATACAACTATATAGAAATACAATATAGAAAGGGTCGCGACAAGCCACCTTCGACTCAATGAACGCAAATATTTACTACTAGTAGTACGTTCTTTTCATAACGATGCGATTCATACAAATTCAATTCGTACCTGTTTTAGTAATATTGAAATATATGTTTACTCAACAAGCAATGGGTTTTACAATATTCTATTATGATGCTAGTTACCATGCTATGAAGAGCTGCGAAGTAAAAGTTATAGCTCTGTCGCCATTTTATGATTATATTTTGTTAAAAGAAAGCATTAAAATATTTATACTGTTGTATTATATTACGGTACGTTATACTTTAAAAAACTAAATTAAAAAATAGTATTCTATTTATATTTATTTCAAAATATTTACTTTGGAACTGTGACCAAAAAACTATATTTTATTTATATTTATATATTTTATTTATACCTACATACACATTTTTTTAAGATTACAAATGCTATCAACATCATCATTACAGCCCTTCACAAGTCCACTGCTGAACATATGCCTCCCACAATGAATGCCACAAAGCAAGGTGACAACGGCATCTATCGAGTTCCTACATGTCTTACCAGATCGTCACTCACATGCCATCTGAGAGACCTAGAGCGTCCTCATACGGGCAGCAGTGAAGGACCACGTCTCAGATCCGTAAGTCATCACTGGCAACACGCACTGACTGTACAATTTAGTTTTCAGTACTTGAGGTATAACTGACGAGAAGATGTGTCGTAATTTCCCAAACGCTGCCCAGCCGAGTTGAATCTGTCGATTGACCTCTCGGTCGAAGTTGGTTGGTTTCTATATTTGTCATTTACGACACCCACAGGCTGAAATTAGGTGATCGATTTTTTAAGTCGTCATCACGGCTTACTTGTATTACGACATAATACGGCCTATATTTAATACGAGTATTTAGTTACGTCCTTCACAACGTGTCTAACTTGTCTTCAACTTTAGAATCCAGCAATTATCCTTCGTCTTTCTTTTGTTTGGCTTATTGTTCCAAGTAACTTGACGGATTGAGATACATTTACAAAATATTATATTTGTTTTGTAAAGACTCTCGAAATGACAGTTCTATCTAGTTGTTGTGTTAGCAGCTACGAATAAAGGGCACGAATAAAACCACAAATTAAATTTCAATTTAAAAAACACAAAGTAATTGAAAAAACACAAAGTAACTTATTATTATTTATGCTGGATGAATTTTAAAACATAATGACATTAATAGAGACTAACCAAATACGCAGGAAATATTAAAGTGCACCAAGTGTCTGATGATACATATGTATCATCAGACACTTTATTTTTTACTGTATGTTTTTGAGTATTGTATTATATTATGTATGTTATCTACATCATCATCATCATTACAGCCCTTTACAAGTCCACTGCTGAACATAGGCCTCCCCCAAGTAATGCCACAAAGCACGGACCTGAGCCACCTGCATCCATCGACTTCCTGAATATCTTACCAGGTCGTCACTCCATCTAGTGGGGGGTCGCCCTACACTACGCCTACCGGTACGAAGCTGCCACTCGAGAACCTTTCTTCCCTATCGGTTATCGGTTCTTCGAGCTATATGGCCGGCCCATTGCCACTTCAGCTTACCAATCCGTTGGGCTATGTTGGCCGCTCTAGTTTTACTGCGTATATTCTCATTTCTGAGTCTATCACGCAGAGAAACTCCGAGCATAGCCCTCTCCAAAGCTCGCTGAGCGATCTTGAGCGTCCTCATACGGCCAGCAGTGAAAGACCACGTACCCCCCCATGAACTCTTACACAAATATGTATGTTAAAAAAACGGTAACTCATCCATGGACTGACCGCGGCTAGTGTACCTTTTTCTCGCAGACCTGTCTATCCGCACAGCTATTACTTAATCACGAGTGTGAAATAACTCTGGATCAACAGTTTGATCGGGAATTTCAGCTGATATAACGTTATCGATTTGATCCGGAGTTATTTTATGTATCAGCCAAATTAATATATGTGCATGCGGCAATCCTCTTTTTTGGCATTCAGTGGAGTACATGTGGCAACGCACCTCTCCAAATAAACATAATTTTACAATTAAATCCATAAGTGCTTTCAAATTTTCAAATTTTCATTCAATTCAAATTCTAGGATATGATCGCAAACTGCAGATGGCCCCATCCATTACATCAGATTTGATAGACCACAAATACTCGCGAAAGAACACCGATTCCTACCAAGGATGATACGTGAGGCTATGGAAATTAAAAAAACATCCTAATTTCAATAGAGAAGGAGGCTTGGTATTACCACCTGCTTGGGATCCTATAATTAATAAAATTAAAACTAAACCCAAGCATACCACTGCAAGACTTCAAACCACAGTTAGTTCATTCTGCGTAGATCGGACCAAAGACAATAATTAAAAAAGCTGAAGGTACTCCGGGTTAACTTTGACATCGGTACGTCAGTCACCTCAGTCCCCCGTGACCATGGGTGCTGGAAAGCACCCGAAACGTCGGGTATTAAAAATAAAATAAATAAAACGCGAAAAAATCCGTAAAAGTAGTTTTAATCAATGTACAGTGTTCGCGTAAATATAAGAAATCATTATGTCCAACAAAACGTTATTAGGTGGTGCTTATTCTCTGTAACATGTTATATGAATACTTTTACATTATTTTAGAATATCATGTTACAAATTCAGTTACGTTTTAAAGTTATTTAGTTTCGAGCACTAAACTTTTTTTAATCTTTTTTACTTAACTTTCTTAACAATCAGTTTTCTGTATTCCTTGTTAGTAAAAGTAGCTAACGCACTCAATGACAAATCAAAATTGGTCACGCGTTTTTGGGACACCAGGTCACGACACGAGACGACACGAGAGTATATTCTATGTCTATGGATCTAACACACCCGACCTAAAACATTCTTAAATCTTAATCCGGGCTTTTGATCGTAAATCGTTTCAGAAGCCCTGGGATTAGGGAAAAATAAATTGCGCATTCTGTCTGTTCTGGGACTTTGTAACTCTCATCAACTCTTTTGTTTCTTAACGGAATAAACGCCTCTGCATATCCTAACTGATTTTGGACCGTTAATGTACGAATGTGACACCATTCTGAGGAAATATGTACTCAGAAGAAGTTGAATTGCTCACAGCTAAGCAACTCCTTCTTTTCATTGAAGACATAGGGCTTAGCAGTGAATTATAGCCATAGGAGCGATCACATTGATCACAGCGATCATCATTGCGACCTAAAATATCTATTTATTTTAGGTCGCAATGATGATAGTCACTCACTCTAGCACACAAAAAAAACTACAAACCTGTTTAATTCGAGAATCAGCATAGACAGAAAATGGTTTGTTTGTACTTTCAACAGTAGGTCTTTTGAATATATACCTTCTTCATCTTCTTTGCTTCTTCATCAGCCCAGTAAAGTCTGGTTGTAAGTTGAGCATAGACCTTTCCCGTTCTCGAAATATAAGAATAAGAAATTCACGTTTAGCTCGCGGGTTGATGATCGCAGTACCAGACATCTCGCACCTTTTACTTTGCTGCCTATCGTTGATCTGGATACTTTATTACTGGAGTAAACAGGATGGTATATCACCATCTATCGAAATCTATGAGACTTTTGTGGGATTTCCCATAGTAGCCTTCTTCAGCACTCACGGAACATGACGTAAGTAAATAATGATACAAGAATATGAAATATAAGGTCCAACATTACCTATCATTAGTGCTTACGGTTTAAATACCTATACTTACCTCCTGAAATCGCTGCGCTATTGTAGTGTTTGATGGTTTAATGTATAGAAGTAAACTAATCTGATTTAAATTTGTACAAATTTTTAAATTGTATGTACTTACTACGCTTGATATTAGACGGTGACATGACAATTTTTAGACGGTTTCCTCCAACGGTAACATTATAATAATAATAATAATAAAAAGGCGTAGGGAAGTGACGACCCCATCGCCCGCTGACGTGACGGTTATGTGACAAAACCGCTACGTCCGCGCAGTCAGTCAGCACCTTGCCAAGAGGTGTGAGCGCCGTGCCTCGGCAAAAATTGATGGTGCAGGGGCCCGCTTGTGCATATGGCCTCACCATGAAACGGCGCCGGGTCTGGGCGTCTCCCGTTAAATGACGCCCTGTATGGATGATGGAACATAGAAGATTGCGCAAAGGGCCGCTACCTGGAGATCGCCAGGGCGCGTCTGGAGCTGGCGCTGGACGCGACAGTATGCGAACCGCCAGCCGAGCGCGAGGTGCTGCACGACCACCCAGCAGCCCCTCGCATCCATCATCCCCACCAGCTTGCTTGGTGTCGGCAGGGTCTTTGCGGACCCAGCATTCGGCACCCGCCACTGGTGGAGTACGTCGCATGCGATGGACCAACAATATGAATACAAACGCATTGCGGGCGTATTTTAGGGCGAAAGGGGGAGAAATTGGAGGTTTCGCGTATCGGGCTAGGATGCATCGTCTTTTTACTGAGCTGGAGCCATCTATTACTGTCACCGAGCAAAACCTGGCAGACCGAGTTCGGTATATCTTACGCTCAAATATATTTGATGACGCTGAACTCGAACGGCTACGACGTGAGGCTGTTCCCTCATCAAATGAAAACGCTACGACTGAGGGTGCGGTGCCACAAGTTGCAGAACAACCCGCACACGTGGATGCCGCCGTGAATACCCCAGTGGTTGCTGATTCAAATGATGATGGAACATTCACCCAGGAACTAGAAATAGAGCAAATGAGGAGTACCTTGGAAGAGGCGATTATGGAAACGCGCAGTACGCCTCTCGAAAATCGACCGCGACTTCCCCGCATAGCCCTAAGCAAGCGGAATCGGGCTGTCGTGAGGGCTCTGAACCCAATGCTGGTGACCTATTTGGAAGCCAGCCGGGACCTTTGCGAGACGGACTCAATTCTCTTCGGCGCCGCACTGGCAGTCTGCCGTATTATAGGTGCCAAACTTTCCACGGCTGGACGCACTACTGGACAAAGTAGTGCTATCCCAGCCTGGAGAACAAGAATTGAAGAACGTATCGCAAAGGCTAGGGCTCTCATCGGCAGACTGATATGCTTCAGGTCAGGCAATACCAGGCCAAGGATTGTGCGCACCGTCAGGATGGCGTTTGCTGGGACAAATATTAGTTTGTCCCAGCCGGATATAATGCAAAAACTGACGGAGCGCATAGACGACCTGAAGCAGAGAATCGCTGCTTGGGGAAAGCGAATTCGGCGATATACCGAGAGGTCGACACGGTTCAACCAGAATCGTCTCTTCCAGAGTGATCAGAAGAGGCTCTATAAATCATTGGAGCGACCAATGGTAAGTGGAACGGGCCCAGTACCGAATCAGGCCGACACGGTCGCATTCTGGCGCGGCCTGTGGTCAGAGCCCGTAAACCACAACGAGGGCCCTTGGACGGAAGTTGTGGCGAGTCAGTGTGCGGGTATTACGCCCATGGACCCCGTCACCATAACGCCGGATGACGTAGCTGAGGCGGTCCGTAGGGCCCCGAACTGGAAAAGTCCGGGACTCGACGGGCTGCATCACTACTGGCTGAAGGGGTTTGTGGTGTGTCACACTGTGCTCGCCCGACAGTTCCAAGAGGCTCTCAACCAGAAGTCGCTCCCGAGCCTCTTCACTACTGGGATCACTCATTTGGTTCCTAAAGACCAGGTTACCACAGACCCGAGCAAATACCGCCCCATCACGTATCTGCCGACCATATACAAGACACTAACATCCATTTTGAGCGCGAGAATCACTCGTCACCTGGACTCAAATCAGGTGATGTCGCGCGCTCAAAATGGATGTCGGGGCGGTGGTCGTGGAACCAAGGAACCACTCCTCATTGACGCGGTCATTGGCAAAGTGGTGAAACGCAACCGTCGGAACTTCTCCGCCGCCTGGATAGACTACAGAAAGGCATTCGACTCGGTGCCCCATACATGGCTAAAGAGAGTCCTCGAACTGTACAAGATAGACTGTACAGTTAGAGACTTCCTCGGGCAGTGTATGGGGCAGTGGAGTACGATCCTTTGTCATCTGGGCGAGCGGATGACGGCTGCGGAGAACCACATAAGGATAGGAAGGGGTATCTTCCAGGGCGATTGTCTGAGTCCAATATGGTTCTGCCTCTCTCTGAACCCTCTCAGTACCTTACTGGAGGGCTCCGGGAGGGGATTTCAGCTACGGAAAGGAGGGACAAAAGTGACCCACCTTTTCTATATGGATGACCTCAAGTTATTCGCCTCCAGTCGCTCCCATCTTGTGGAATTGCTAAACGTCACTTGTGAATTTAGCAATTCCATTGGAATGGAGCTGGGGACGGATAAGTGTGCGGTACTCCATGTTGAGAGGGGTAGGGTTGCTAACTCTGAGGGCATAGACTTATCTATGCCCGTCAACTTAAGGACCCTTTCCGAAGCTGAAACATACCGATACCTGGGTATGTCACAGAACATCGGTATCGATGAGGCTGGTATGGAACAGTCAGTTTGCGACGTGTTTTATGCACGCTTGACCAAAGTGCTTAACAGCCTTTTGTCCGGTATGAATAAGACACAAGCATATAACGGCTGGGTCATGCCTGTCCTCATGTATACCTTTGGCATACTCAGGTGGACTCAGACTGAACTTAACGCCCTGGATAGAAAAGTCCGCACTACCATGACGTCCCACAGGATTCATCATCCGAGATCGTCGGTAATGAGGCTGTACTTGCCGCGAAAGCATGGTGGGCGTGGTTTCTTGAGCGCGCTAACCATGCATAATCGCGAAGTGTGCAGCCTCCGTAATTACTTCCTGGCGAGATCGGATGATCCATTCTATAAGGACGTCATTTCTTGTGATAAAGGACTTACCCCTCTATCCTTAGCCAACGAGCAATGGCAAGACCTGGCAGTGCAGACAATTTCCGACCGGGAGACCGTATGGAAGGAGAAGGAGCTCCACGGGAGGTTCTACAAGTCTCTACATGGGCCTTTCGTAGACACAGTAACCTCCCCCCACTGGCTACGCTTTGGTGACCTCTTCGGGGAAACCGAGGGTTTTGTCTGTGCAATACAGGATCAGGTTATTAAGACCAACAACTATCGGAGATACATCCTAAAGGATGGCACCATCGACATCTGTCGAGCTTGTCGCCATCCCGGTGAGTCACTTAGGCATGTCATCTCCGGTTGTTCGGCGCTTTCTAACTCTGAGTACTTGCACAGGCACAACCTAGTAGCCAGAATTCTACACCAGGAGCTCGCTCTGAAATACGGTCTCGTGGATCGGAAATTGCCGTATTACAAGTACTTGCCGGAAGCCGTGCTCGAAAATGATCGCGCCAGGCTCTATTGGGACCGGGCCATCATCACAGACAGGACTATTCTTGCGAATAAGCCTGATATTGTGCTGATGGACCGGGCACAGTCAAGGATATTTTTGGTCGACATTACCATTCCGTGTGACGAAAACCTCGTGAAAGCCGAAACAGATAAGCAAACAAAATATCTGGACCTGGCTCACGAGGTGACCGACATGTGGGGTGGTCTGCCGACCGAAATTATTCCTGTAGTCGTCTCTGCAAACGGGCTAATCCCAGTCAGCCTCTCGGGTCATCTGAGGCGGCTGGGTCTACGTGGCGGACCGCTCCAGGCTCAGATGCAGAAGGCGGTGCTCCTCGATACCGCCCGCATCGTCCGCCGGTTTCTTTCCCTTTCCCCCTAACCCTCGGCCGTTTGGTCTCCCCTGCCGAGGGCCTCCATCTGGTTGGGCTTTTATTTATATATGTATTTTTATATTTAGTTTATGTTATTGATATTGATGTATATTTATCTTTTCATTTCCATTTATAATTATATATTTATGGAACCCAACCAGATGAGAAAACTATATTGATAGCCCACAAAATAATAATAATAATAATATTCCACAACCATCACACCACGCCATCTAGTCCCAAGCTAAGCAGAGCATGTGTTATGGGTACTAGACAACTGATAAACATACTTATATATTTCTAAATACATACATATTATGGATAAATTACACCCAGACACAGAACAAGTGATCGTGCTCATCACACAAACATTTGTCCTGGGTGGGAATCGAACCCACGACCTCCGGCATAGCAGTCAGGGTCACTAACCACTAGACCAACAGGCCTGTCGAAATTATCATTAACATTACATTTGTTACGGCAAAATAGTAGTAAGATTTTTTTTAATTCTCAATTAAAATTAAGCCTATCATGATGGGAAATACGAGCTTTGTTATAAAACATATAAAATACATAGTGTTTTCGTAGTGAATTGTGAAATTACAAAGTCTTTTAATGGCAAGGTACTTAGTAAATTACCATTTCGCTACGTCTGCTAGATGTAAAAAATACTTAGAAGTTCCATTCCAATTCCAAAAATTCAATATTATCAAAATTTCTCAGTTGCATAGATAATAACAAAGTGAATGGTAAGCGTATGTCGATGAATTTCACTGACAATATATTTGTAGTACTCTAGTACCTAGTAGATATAATACATTGCCTTTGTACTGTTTTAGTCGAATTATAAAATAAAATAAAAATGAATAACTTTGTCAAATTATATAAGAAAAAAAATTTTTTTCACCCGTTATGTAACAGGTAAACAATACAAGCACTGAAATATGAGCCATAAAGGTTTTTTTAGTGATTAATGTAGAAATATACACCATTTTTAAACTTGCATAAACTACAATCTTAATATATAAAAATCACTGGCAAGTTGATCGATCACATGAATCTCCAAAACTATTAAAACCAGTTTTTAGGAAATTTTGTTAATGTGTAGCTTGCTCCAACTTGTGAGATATTATTCCGATAAGTGGCCCTAAATCCTTTTTTAATTATGAGTTTATTAGCAAAACTTAGTAGATTTAATACCAATAATAATAAAAATGCCAATACGTTTTTTTTTCAAAACGGGTGGTGAGTTTAAAAGAGGATGGAATAGCTGTCAAAATTAAATGATATTTCAATCCGAATCGCACAAAAGGCGTACAGATAATATTTGACCGAAATATGCCTTTATTTGTATGATTTAAATTCGCAGATACCGGAAAATTATTAACCCGAAGTAAATCTAATTACAAATTATTTTAAAAGAGCTACATATCTAACCCAGTTTATAGTTTGAGAAGAAGAACAAACTTTATGAGTTTTTTAATTTCATACTCCTTCCTTATAATATGGACATAACTGATCTACGTAAAGCCTGTCAAAAGTACATTGCTGACCATAGGCCTCCCTGGAGGATTGCCTCATACATCTGCAATGTTCGGCAGGCAGGTTTGCAATGCAGTTTTTATGGGTATTAAGAAGACGCTGCTGGTCATCTCGTGGTTTTCTTCCATGTGTCGCCTCTTAAGATACCTACGGGACTACATGGGTTAGTGGATATTCTTACACCGCCACTAAAGTGTTTAGATTATTTTGTAACGTTATAATTTTAATGAGTCTATGAGAGATGATTAGATATTTATGCTATTTGCTGTAAAGACTATCAGGCCATGTGGTTCACGTGCGATAAAGTTTTATATATGCGATTTGTCGTCGCCGCTGATAAAAAGTGGATTAATTCAGCAAGGAAACGCAACCAGCGTTCTTGGCACTATACCGCAATGATATATTCCCTATACGATAATTTAATTTTAATTAAAGATATATGTATGTTTATTTAGTAATTGGAAATAAATATTGTATATTTAATATTACGATTACATTATGTTACTTGATGGACGGGCACGATATAAAATGGAATTTTCTAATCACGGCCTTCTGTTGCATCTGCGTCGTCGCGTCGCGATAAAATGAAAATTTTGTATTCCTTCATTGACAACTGCCAACACAACATCGCTTCGCGTAGTGTATATATTCTTTGACACCGCACAATTCTGCCGTAATGGAATTCAGTGTCACTTTGAACGGATTTATTTTTCTGTGAAGTTATTTTTAGTGGCTTAAAATATAAGAAATTTTCATACAGTATTAAACGTTTAAATTATAATTTTATCAGAAACTTTATGTTACTTACAATGAAAGCGATTGTGCTTATTATATTATTATATTATTCAATAATCTTTTGAAGAATGTTCTTTTACTTATAACTAATTAGCGATTTTAAGCGGTGTCCTCCTCAGCGGGTCCCAAATTTCGAATATATGTGAGAATGTTTTCACAAAATATTAATTGTCGGTTCTTGAGTGTAGTTGAGTAATGATTATCCAAGTCTCTTACTTTATTTTATTTTCTTGTTTTATTAGTTCCCAAAACTAACATTATCGTAAAGGTTTTTAATACACCGTAATTTGTAGCACGCACAAACATCCTGATGCGAAACTATAATTTTTTAGCCAAACTCTTTTTTCGTGTGGAATTCGAGCACGCGGCTCCGCCATTGCGCTCATTGAGTACTAGTACTATTTGAGTAGAGTACTATTTGCAAAACTAGAGGAGCAAACCACATTACCGCGCGTAGAATGAAGTGTCACCACTATCCAACCGCGACGACGACGTAGCTTTGAAATTACTAAACATTTTAAATAAACATATATCTGTCTCACTTACACAAGTTGCGAAAACAATACCGTCGCTAAGATTAGATAAAGATAGACGCACCAAACATGCAATGTCGGGTTGGTGTGGCTTACTATATGAAATTTAATCCAAAATACCAATAAAAAGGGTTTTTTTAAGCTGCAGATGATTGTTTTTTATTTAAAAAAGTATGTTTTCTTATCAGGTGAATACAAGTTAGCATAACTGATGAAATAAAATATATTTTATTGTACTAATAAATCAAACAATATAAAATGGGCAATAAAATATAATTAATATAAAATATAAAATTTATATAAAATTATTAATTTAAAATTGTTAATAAAATATATTTAATAGATCATTCATGAATTAACTAAAATAAGAATAATTAATTATTTTGTATGAAAGTTAAAACATAGTTTTTATTATAATTTCCAAAATATTTAAAATCATAGGTAACAAATTAACTTACTCCATTAATTTTATAGTCTCCCGTTAATATGGGATAATCACAAAGGTGGAAATGTGGCAACATTTAACCTAAATTACAATGTTCGATAAGTTTATTTAATTATTTTAGGTTTTATTTTATAGGAGCATATTGTGAAACGTAGTTTCTGTGGTATGTATCGAAAATTAATCCGGAGTAAGGCGTGAAGTGACATTAATTTGGTTATTACTGTAGCTACAACACAATACATTACTAGAAACAAAAGATAAATTAACCTTTTAACTAGTTTAGAGCTGCAGCAACGTAATGGTCAGCGACTCAGCCTCACTTTACAGTAGTAGGTCAAGCTACAGTGGCATTGCCGGAGCACTGTTAGTCTGTCAACGCCTGTATAATTCACATACTTATATCACATTCATCGTAAGGCGCACCTTTTGACTGCATTAACACGCTTAAAATAAAAATAAACTAGCAAAAAAATTTTATTTATTACTTGCCACAGATCTTATGACATAAAATGTTAAAATTTAAACTTGTTTAATGTTCTTACGGAAATCAGTTGGTAACTTATAAAGTGTCACTAACAAGAACTTGGGCGACTTTTATGTTACAATTTATGTCAAATTTTACAATAATATCAATAGCTAATTGACTTGCAAGTGCAAATCGGTTTTTTCCACACATCATGGTCTAATATTTACCTATTTTATAGCAGGTCTGACAGAATTTCCGTTTCGTTCCGTTCACGTTTTTTTATTATATGTTGTTGTTACGAATTTTTTAACCTATTTATTTTGTTGCACTTTATTGTCAGGGATTTGATTACAAAGTTTGTATGTATTTATTTAAAAAATGTCTTCCAGTTATAGTTAATCAATAATTAAGGAACTTTTAGCGTATCACTACTACGTTCTAAAGGAGACAGCTCGTTTTAACAAATTTGCATTTTCGTACATAATACATAATATTTGCAAAATAGAAAACGACATACGAGAAAAATATAACCCTCCTTGAAAAGGTCCCGTAACTACCCTCGAGGTCTGAATTTATATATTGCCTGTATTTCTTGCTTATCGAAATGAATAGTTTTTAAAAGCTTACACTGTAAAAGCAAGCAAATTGGACTAATTGAGCATCTGCTTCAGTAGTCAACTCTCTAATTTTTCTAATAGTGGAATATATTAGAAACCCATGCTTTTCTGAAAAGTTGACAGAGGGAAATAAAATCCACCTCATTTTTTTAAAATTTTGTAGCTAAACTTCCAAAGAGTTTGTACCTGAAATATTTTTCCCGGAGCTGCATCGTGTTCGCCTTTGTTAGGTTTAGTCGGAAAACAATTTTTTAAATAACATTTGCAAAAGTCTATATTGCAATCTTTTATTTTTATAGAGCTACATATTTTACTGCACAATATCATAAAGTTTTATTAAAATTAAATGTTTAATAACAGTTTTTAATGGTCCCTTTGCTCAACAAGAATTTCGAACGATTTCTAAGAAAGTTGTGATAATTGATTATCCTCCTTAATAAAACCATTATTTAATCTTAAGAAAATATTTAATCATATTCTGTCGCTCATTATAGTTTTCGGTGCTTAAAGATAAAAATAAGCAGAAATTGTAGCACCTAATGCCATAAAATTCTAATTTCAACCTCGTGGAATCAGGTGCATTCTGCGCTATTGCGTACCACAGAAAGGTGAAAATGTGGAGCATTTTTCATGTAATGCTAGTTAACCTATCAGAATTTTTCCTAAAATCTGTTGTTTATGCTGTTTTGTCGACATTATCTTATTTGTTTACATGAATTTTTTTTGGTTTGTAGTTTAGTGTTTTTGTTTTGTTATAAGCCTCGCTTTAGTTTAGACAGTGAAACATGTTCTTATGGCCAATTTTTCCATCCTCATATAAAATTTATTCTCAGGATAAAGTGCAATATAAAACCTCAAAATAAAAACTACAGTTACATGGATAAAATAGTACTACTGTTTCACTTTTAATTTCTTTCAGGTTGTAATTTGATAACTTCTCTGGAATAAAGATACACATAACATAAATAATCGTAACAAGAATAAATTATACCTACAGTTGCATACAAAAATGTTAAATACAAGCTCCTACTATATGGCAATAAATTTTGATAAATTACCACAGCAAATAAAAATTATATCAAAATTAATCAAATTTTAATTAGGCCTTAGTAAATATTTAAAACAAAACCCCTTCTACTTAATTGAGGAGTCTTTAGAATAATACCATTATATATTTTAAATTTATGTAGCATCTAAGTATATTTAATGTAAATAAGCAGTGTCCTCGTCAAATTTGCAGTGCCTGAAAAAGGCGTCTAAGATTGTAAGCACATTTTTAATTTAAGACCAACTATCTACACTTGATTGCAAGTAAATGATTTGATTTGATTTGATTTTATCTGACGAATGAAAATTTTACCCTTATTGTATTGTCAAAAGTTCCCAAAGTAGATTTAAAATATATTTATTTATATGAGAGTCACAGTAAATCAGGGTTTAAAGATTGCGGTAAATATCGCAGTACATGATCAACCTAGATTGAATCGCCACCGGCACCAATCTCGCCAACACATTGGAGTACGGTGTATTAACTTCATGGCATTCTTAGAAATGAGAGAAGGTCTTTACCAAATTGTGGGTGTACTTCTATAAGGCTTTACTAAGTTATTGGTTTTAATATAACTACCAATATTAAAAGTTTTCTTCAAGCTTCAAGCCCAATTGACTTGTTTATTGATTTTTTCCGGGGAATTATTAAAACTTATGTACCTAAAAAGCAAAGAAATAATAAACAATGTAATAAGCTACCTAAAATTTTATAAATTGCATGTTAACATACTTCAAAATAATTTGAAATATTAATCAAATCAAATAATAATAATATCAAATTATAACCTTTCTAAATAAAAATATTATAATCAAAACTGGTAACACAAATGTGAGGTCCATGAAACTTTATATAATTAGAAAATATTTAATATACTTAAGTAATGGATTATTTGACTATAAAGTTTTTACTAAATAATAACAAAATGGCTGACAAAAAATAAACATTTTCAAAATAACAGAATAAAATTACTCATTATCATCATTATCACTCGCCTTAATTAAAATATTATCATTAGATGTTACCAAGTTTTCATAATACTCGTGATACACTGGTGGAATAATATTTTTGCGACATAAATCAATTAAGTCTTTCTTTTTGGATGGATGTATTGGTAAAAGCTGTTGTAACACGGCTTTAATAATATTTCTGTAGATCTTTCAGCCATTTATCTTCTTGTTCTGACAGAAAGATGGGAAATTTTAATATGGCTTTCGAAAACATTTTCAGGAAGATCTAGTTTGTAAATCAAAACACAGGGTTCATGTTTACTGACACGAATTTGTTTGATTTTAGACCAAAGCACTTTTTGTCCTACAGAGTTTTTAGCCCAGTTAAAACAAGCACTTTCCTGCATATTTTTAAAGTTGTAAATCATGTTTTGAGATTTCTCTCTCTCTCTCTCCTGCACTCTCTTTCCTGCATCTTTGAGTCTGAAAAAAGACTACATATTTGTGCCATTTGCTGTAGAGACTATCGGTCCGTGGGGTCTACGTGCAGTGAAGTTCCTAAAGGAACTGTATCCAAGGCTGGTCGTCGCTCTTGGTGATAAGAGGGCTAGTTCTTTCCTCACTCAAAGGCTGAGTATAGTCATTCAGCGAGGAAACGCAGTTAGCGTTCTTGGCACTATACCACGGGGAGCAGGACTTTTTGACAATTTAAATTTTTAGTGTTAGTTTTTTTATATTATAGTTTCTTTTTTATATTGTGTATAATTAATATTAATTGTAAATATTGTAATTTTAATTATTATTTTATTTAATGTTACGTATATAATAATTGCTGTAATTTACTCTAATAAAATTTAAAAAAAAAATAAATAAAAAAATTCTTAACTTTATAAGCCATAGTAACTAAATGTGAAACAATTACACTATTGTTAGATTATTGCAATGGGGAATGTTAATGTGACTGCTCGGTGGCCCAGTGGCTTAACAATGAGTTGCTGCGCTAGGGGCCGCTGGCTTAAATCCCGTACCGAACAAGTAATTGTAAGACCTACTGTGTGTTCTTGTGCAATTTATTTTTGCAAACTGCCTCCACAATACAGAAGAAAATCCGAAAAAAGTGTAGTAGTAACATCTTTTAAAAAAAAATGAACTCGAATTTTGTAGACATCCAATGACATTTTTTTATTGTTTTTATATATTTCATTCTTATTTTTTTCTTTTTTATAGGATAGGATGACAAATGAGCACACAGTCCACCTGATGGTAAGTGGTTGCTGTGGTCCATAGACATCTACATCTATCCTCAATTATGAATTAAAATGCAGATGCGTTGTCATCCGTGACGACTTGGGTAGAATGCCTCGTTTCCAGTAAAAAGGGTCTCGGGTTCTCTACACTCGACACACAGCACGAAACACAGCAGCATTAAGCTACTATTTGACATTCTGTGAGAGCGTGGTCCTTCCCCGGTCGAGCCGACCCATTCTTGCTACAACTATACTACTAATATAACTGCAGCATTGCTCTACCACGTAAAAAATTCATTTTTCTTGTTGTGGATGTTGGATACTAATTATGTAACATCACTGTTAAACACATACTTTATGCAAACAAACGCCTTTGAATTTGAATTATTGTTTCGTTTTTGCTTGTTAACGAACCGAGTTGCTTTTTTGCGCTTGTTTTTGAGTATACACAGACTTAGTCCGATCGTTCTTACTTAGAAAATCCCAAACAAATGGTGGTCGACGTTTATTATAAAGCTTATTTTTAGTCGACTTAAAAAAGTGGATGCTCTTAATTTTATTGTTTGTTCATTTAGGTTTTAGCACAAATTTTTACATTTTATAAAAAAGCACAAGTATTTGTCATTGACAGTCTTGGTCAGAATAGAAAGATAGATATAGAGCCACAGTACAGGGTATTACGGCTACATCACAAATAGATCGGCTAATCCGTTGGCTTAGAAAGGATCACGTTAGAACAAAATACCAATAATAACCAGAAACGTAATATATTAGTGTAATGCGTTTGATATGGAGAGTGATTAGGATGGGAGATTTTACTAGTAGCACAGCATTCCATCTAAGTCCTTAGGGATGACAACGAATCAGAATTTTGTTTAATCTATATGCATGTGGTTCAGAGTACCGTGTATATCAATGAAAATATTACAGAAATCTCATGATTGCAATTAGTGTATCATTTTAATCCTTCAACCCCTAAGCGGTCAAATTCGACCGCGGCGCTATTCCGTCAAAATTCAAGCGGTCGAATTCTACCGCGCACACACAGCACTTAAAACCATTAAAACTTATATTTAGAGACTACTTTTCTGTGAAGAAGTTTGGCATTATATAATCAATATGAAATTTTCTATTCTTTAGTGGAAAACAGTTATGCTATGGATATTTATTTATAATCTACGTTCATTTCGTACGCCATTTTCGCGTCAATGTTATTGTGTTGATTTTTGAATTTTTCTAGTGTTTTATTCGTGTTTTAGTACAGTGTTTTATTATAACATTGTAATGAAAGTTTTGGTGTGAATATAATTTATCGTTTTACGTAAATAATTTCGACTACTATATATTGAAATAATTGTGATTTTCACACTGCCGACATTCGCTTGGTACGTTTTGTTCTTGTTATCAAAATACAGTAGTATTTTCGTAATGAACTAATCCCTGACTTTTATATAAAAAAATTGTAAAGATTTTATAATGCCAAACTTTTTCTTAGAAAAGTAGTCTCCAAATATAAATTTTAATGGTTTTAAGTGCTGCGGGTGGGTGTGGTGGCATTCGACCGCTCTGAATTATGCCGGGCGCATGCGATTGCATGAGAATTATAAGGGGACTAAGGGGTTAACGACGAGGAGGACGAGGAAAGAGTCACAAAACAAATTTACGATGCAAAGTAATTATTTCTTATATTTACGCGAACACTACACATGATTAAAACTACTTTTACGGATTTTATTTTATTTTTACTTTTAATTACTTTTATTTTTAATTCCCGACGCGCTTTCCAGCACCCATGGTCACGGGGACTGAGATGACTGACGTCCCGATGTCATTGTTAAACCCGGGGTACCATCAGCTTTTTTAATTATTGTTTATGGTCCGATCTATGCAAAATGAACTGACTATGTCCTGAGGTCTTGCAGTGGTATGCTTGGGTTTAGTTTTAATTTTATTGATTATAGGATCCCAAGTAGGTGGTGGTACCCAGCCTCCTTCTCTATTGAAATTAGGATGTTTTTTAATTTCAATAGCCTCACGTAACATCCTTGGTAGGAATCGATGTTCCTTCGCGAGGATTTGTGATCTATTAAATCTGATGTAATGGTTGGGGCCGTCTAGGATATGATCGGAAGTCTGCAGTTTGTGATGTGTGTGTGAGTCAGTTCCCTCCGTAACCATGGGTGCTGCAAAACACTTAATAGTCTACTTAATAATAAGTTAATCTTAAACGCGATAGTATCAGTAAAAGTAGTTTTATTCGATTTAAATTAAGAGCCGCTGAACTGAGAGGCTAAACGCTCGCCGTAAATTTCAAAGGAACGATAGCAAACCGAGTTTAATCCGCGCCGGTATCAGTAAAACTGTTGTTTTCAATTTAAGAAATATTTATTGTAATTCAAAACTTTAAGTCCGAGGTATTCATCCGAGGAATAAAAAACACTTCAAATCGTTAATGTTATGAGATAGGCCATTGCCAGTAGTGAACTGTTTATGTAGGTATTTTCAAGACAAGAGTGAATAGGCTTTTATTGCGTACTTCATCACCTTCGGCTGCATCACTAATTTACATCGGGTGGGATGGTTGTCAAGCACTGGCTTAGGACAGTGAAAAGGGATCTAGTGTTGCCATAGCCAATAGTAAAGAAGATTAAAATCAATTATAATTTTTGACAATGATAATGATGTATTTATGTGTTAAGGTTTTATATTTTTTTATAAGGAAAAGTTACAATAATGTATACAATATTTTATTTTTGAAAAAGCAAGATAGAACTCATGATAAAACCTATCTTTCTTAGTAAAAGTAACGTTATTTCCACACTAGGAATTTATCTTCTATCTATATTTATATACATACATCATAGGGAGTAACATTAACCCGGAACATTTAATAGGTATTTATCTATGAAATTGCCGTTCTGCAGTACTAATATCAAATCAAAATAATTCTTGTATGTCTTGATTGTCTCCAAACAAATCCGGATACAACAGCTCCACTAAAATAAAATAAAAAACATTTTTTATCAAATTCAAGTCACAAACTAATTTTCTGTTCACCTGATTTTAAGTGGCTTCTGCATCCCATGCCATCTAAATACAACTTTAAATAAAAAACTACCTTAGATGGAATATCACACAGCAGATATTTAATTATAATGGTTCTCTATATCCTTGAACACAGTACACGCAGCACTGCTACTATGGCAGGTAAAAGGGGCCAACTACTATGAAACCCCAGACAGACGAACTCTAGGCAGAAATTACGATTTTTATGTTACGTTTTTGATATTTTTTGTACTGCAAATTTTAAAACAGTAACATCAAAAAGTATCTTGTGACTAAAATATAATTTATATAATACATTACACTATAATATTAATAATATTTAACCATGACGTGATAAAATACGAAAAAATGTCAGAGCCAAGAGACAGAATAGTATCGTCGAATAGAAACTTGATTATCCCTAAAGGCAAATGTATATAAGTTCGTTACGCTAACTTTATTAAGTAATCTAATCAAATTGAATTGATCCATCATAATTTGTGGAACAAGTAATAGTTAATACAATAATACCAAATTGAAATGTTTTGGTAAATAATTCACAGAAAAGAAACCATGCGCAATATGGTGATGTTTCTACCTTATAAAATCAATTCCATGTATCATGTAACATGTATATATATATATATATATATATATATATATATATATATATATATATATATATATATATATATATGTGCTGGTGTGCGTGTGTGCGTGTGTGCGTTTGTATGTGAGTGAGTGAGTGAGTGAGCGGGTGAGTGAGTGAGTGTGCGTGCGTACGTGCGTGAGTGCGCACGCGTGCGCGTGTGTGTGTGCGTTTGGCAATAAGGTGGCATAGCTTAAGTTACATTGAAGCGCGGAATAACTAAATACAATCAAACAGACTTATAAACGTGCCTAAAACGTTTTCTAACAAGGTTTGATAATCTTTGATGTGTGTGTGTGACATTTACTCATAGTGATACACACACAGAATACTCGGCTGATATCTGTATCAGCTTGTCAATAAATATAAGGACGAGGCTCTACATCTACTACATTTTTAATGATTAAAGTTACATTCTGAAGCTGAATCGGGGGCAAACACGTTTTACAATATTCTAAATTACCTTACGGCTATTCAAAAACATCTGTTATTATGGGCGAAATAAGAAAATATGTGTTAGACAAGCAATTATAGTTGCAATACACATCAACATAGTTTTAAAGTATGAGGGTCACTACTTACAGATGTGTTGTTTGACTGAATTTATCTTTAGAAACCAGAGAACTGCTTATTATTAGTGGGTATACTGCTGCTTGCAGCACTGGACTCACGCAATGTTTTTGCTTTTTATTTGAACGACTAGAAAACTAAGAAAGACAAATAAATTGAACTAATCTATTCATAACACATGTGAAATAAAATGCCGAAAGCAATTTTTTGTTTCGTTCATTAAGCAAATTTGATATAATTATGCATTAATCTCAGTGATCGCGACGATCACTGAATTGTGAGAGTGAAACTTAACCATCGCTTTGGTCACATATCACGAAGTTAACATCTGGTCCCCTCGGGCTTGCTCCAAAGCCTTTACACTTTCAACTCAAATTACAAAAATATTTTTAGTGTCTAGCATATGATGACGACGCGATGTTAGATACGCATTTATCGCTTTGTCATAGCTAACCGCGTTTACCATAGATTAAAATTATTAAATTTTGTTGCGATCTACACAGTATGAATTTATAGTATCTTGAAGTCTTGCAATTGTATGCTTGGGTTGGGATTTAATTTTATTAAATATAGGATTTCAAGCAGATGGTAGCGCCCAGCCATCTTTTCTATTGAAATTAGGATTTTTTTTTATTTCAATAGCCTCGCGAATCATCCTTCTTCCAGGAGCATCTTTTCTGCACGTCAGCTATATGTTTCAACTATTAATTTAATAATTTTAGTTTCTGCTTCCTAAGAGAGACCACACTCGCAATAAAGCTCGTACACTCCTGCATCTTGCAGAGGGACATTACATTTGACTGATGGTAAATACTGACAAATCTTTTTCGGCGACTTGAAGTATGTTTTAATGGAAGCGCGCTACATGATGTAGCCAATCTCGTCAGTGACTCCTCTGACATATGGCAGTACAGCAGGTACCGACCAACATACACAACATACCCAACGAATTAGTAAGCTTAAGTGGCCATAAGCCTATATAGCTCACAGAACCGACAACCGATGGGAAAATAACGACTTTTATGTGGAATAATTTACCACCGGCGATTTTTCCGAATCGATACGACCTCAGGGCATGCAAGAAAACAGCTTACTCTTTTCTAAAGGGCCGGCAACGCACTTGCGATTCCCCTGGTGTTGCAGATGTTCATGGACACGTAGTATAGGCACTTATTATAGTAGTCACTTAACATCAGGTGAACCGTATGCTCGTTTGCCCCCTTTTTTATAAAAAAATAAGGTTCTTGATTGGCAATCTCGTGCCAGTAGGCGAAGCGTAGGGTGACCCCCCACTAGATGGAGTGACGATCCGGCCCATGTACCACGCAGGAAGTCGATAGATGCAGGTGGCTCCAGACCATGTTTTGCTTGGGGGAGGCTTAAATTCAGCAGTGGACCTGTGAAGAGCTGTAATGATGATGATAAAAAGGTAAAAACCATTTTCAAACAACTTTAATAACAAAATATTTTTCGTATTATATTAATTATATGTCTGAGATGAACTTTATTATTCTATACACTGTCTTATCACTAACTTCACAAGCTATTATGTAGAAATTATTTTATTCTTTTTAGTTATTTAAAGTTGACATTTACTATTTTATAAGAAGATTTATTTATATTTAGATTTAGTTTTCGAACAGTAATTATATTTCAGTAAATTTACGGAGGTCCAAAAAGTTAAATAGTATATTATCGCCGCCTCAATGACCTTTTAAAACAAAGCACGTCTATTATGCAACAATGTTTTAATATCTAAAACCTCGCAACATCCACATTGTTCTTTCAACTTGCATCAAGCTGTAGGAAAGGGTAATTAACCACATAGTTAGTAATTTTGCACGTCTATGTTTTAACTCCATATTCTGCATGAGACTCATATAATTTAACTATGTTATATATTTATATTAAACAGCGAGCATTTTATTTTATTTTACTTGCTAATAAAATAGGTTTTTGTACCTGTTTAAAATTTAAAAAAAATTGTAATAGAGAGACCTTTTATATTTTCTGAGAATTAGTTGTAATAGCGTATATATTTTCTCGTGATTGTGTATTACTGACTCTGTGCAGTCCAGTCACTGCTATCATCATTACACTCTTTTACAAGTCCACAGCTCAACATAGGAATAATTTTACTGTACGTACATTTAGTACATGTGAAACTACGAAACTTTAATTTATTTTAATAAGTCGTCTTAATTGTACTAAACGTATCACATTGTGCATTGTATTTTGTTGGTAACAAATTACGCTAAGATGTTTCTAATAGATGTTTTCAAGAGGCGGCCGTCGGCAGGGGAATATAATTAACTTCACAAATCACGCCCTTATTGTTTGGGGTATTGATACTAACTGTTTTTTTAACAGAAAAAGGAAGAGATTATTGCTAAGGAACCTTCTTTTAATTATACCTCTGTTATTACGTGAAAAAGCTACTGCCTATATACATTCCACAGCTTTTATTACTGAGAGATTTTAGTACTAGCAATAAAGTATTCACCGCGCTACCCCAAAGCGTATTGGTGGTATTTACACGGCTTTGATATATTTTTTTTATTTCTCAAACATGCAGGTTCCCTCACAATGTTTTACGAGTATTTACCACCGAGAACGTGGTACACAAGCTCTTGAAATTGCATTCAATAATTTCATTAGTGTCCGTTGAGTTGACACGGGATTTCTCGCATTACTGTGAAATTCAATTCGACCGCTGCGCTGAGTCTCTAAGCTACCATAGTTCTGATTAACGTTTTTATTCGAATATTTTAGTAAATTTTATCACAATTTTAGTACTAAAATATTTATAAGTGTAGAAGAAATCAGGATTGCTATTAGAATATTAATTATTGATTAAAACCGTAAATTATTGTTATTGATTTGCCCTGCCCTTAAATTACCACTGATTAACGGATTAAACTTAAAGCTTTACCATAAACTATTTTAATTGATAATATATTAATTCTTCTCCCTAAGAGTCCGCCTTAGTCGATACATCGTTCTAACAGCCACCCGTTCAAAACGAACTTCATTCACAGCGGCCAGTCTCAATGAAGACTAGCCATTTGCGCAAGGCCGGATTATAATGCACGAGAGCTGCGCAAACTCAGGTGCACTCTCTTTATCCTAATCTCATAGCCTGATTGTATGGTAACTCTACATAACCAGAGAGAAAAGAACTTTTAAGAACTCAAAAGCACGGGAAAAATGCTGCCAGCTTTCTGACTCTGGGCAGCTACTGATAATTCCTGGACATAAAAACGTTACCTTGATCCGAGAATCGAACCCGTGACTACATGATAAGCAATCACGCACGGCCACTAAGCCAACAAGACTGTCACGTACATACGATCTAGCTTTTAACGAAGAGGACCATACTCAGAATACCAGCGTATTTTTCAGCTTATCACTTGTCGCTTACATGTAAATCTTACATACGAGAAACTTGAATTAGGTTTTCGATATCGGAACGGTTAAACTGTTGAACGCTGTTTTGTTTGCAAATATCTTTCCTCGGAGAATTGAATTTTTGAAAAAATTTATGCCGAATTACATAGTAGATTCAATATAGTAAAAAATTAAATAAATTCTAAATATGTACTAAAATAATTCTTAAAACACATATCATTCGTTTACGACAATTACCTTAAAATATGGAAACGGGGTGTTTCTCATATTAAACCTACTTCACATATTTCGTTTAAAATAATTATTACCTTTATACAATATGTACGTAGTTAACGCACACCCTCAGACACCCCAATTAGTATATTATGTTATAATCATAATACATACACTGAATTTTTAGCTAAACATTTTTATGCACTGATTATTTATCAAATTAGTTATACTAATTCCGGAAGAATGTTGTGGTCACAGTACAAATCCACGAACGCAAAGACTTTAGCGAGCTTGAAATAATGTTCATTTTTCTTCATTTTTATTGAATGACAGGATTAGGAATAATACAAATAAAACTACACTCTTAAAAGTCTTATTGCCTTAAGTTAGTCTATTTCAATTTGTTTTGACTATACAGATTTAGTGTGACTATAATTTACATAGTTTCAATTATTTTTGGGATAAAAAATTACCTATATTAAAAATGATAGGAATCGATTCAGTAAACGATTCTGAACAAACAACTTTCTCAAAGTGCGCTAATTGTGTTACATGTTGTATATATACACGTACACACACATATATATTTATATACACGTGTGTATATATATATATATATATATATATATATATATATATATATATATATATATTATTGAATGACAGAATTAGTAATAATACAAATAAAACTGTACTCCTAAAAGTCTTATTGCCCTAAGTTACGGTCAATTTCAGTTTGTTTTGACTGTACAGATTTAGTGTGACTGTAATTTACGTAATTTTAATTATTTTTGGGATAAAAATTACCTATATTAAAAATGATAGGAATCGATTCAGTAAACGATTCTGAACAAACTACTTTCTCAAAGTGCGTTAATTATGTTACATGTATATGGGAACGGGTTGTTTGAAAGCAGCTGTTGAATAACTAACTATCTAATTTTTTTTTAAATTAAAGGAGAATGAATGAACAGACAGTGGCACTTATGGTAAAAGAAATTTGTGACCCGTAGACACCTACACCTATCCTTGATTAACAATCAAAATGTATATACGTTGTTACCCCTGAGGATTACAAGAAATTTATAAAAACGGGTATTTGTCTTAGCCGAGACATTCGTGTCACACTTTTATACGTTGCAACCATGCTAGTAAACAAACTCTAAATTTCTACACTGAAGTATCTCGGGTTAAGTTCCTATATAAGGAACAATATACATACAGGACAGGAGCATAATACAATGTGGATGCTTACATCTTGTAAGCATCTCTTAGTCGTCCATCAGGATTTAAAAACTGAAACTGGAACTGGTAATAGCGTGGCACCTACCTATCTACGATCCCAATTAGTGTATTATAAAAAAATATAGTTATTCTCTAAAAAAAATTGGTTGACTCTGCAGGCCATCCCTGGAACTTCCCGATAATTTCAAATCCAAAGTGCTCCAAATTTCACCAAATTATGTTGCAAAATATCGAAGTTATGTTATAAAAACTTTTTTTTTAAATTCTTTCTCCTTCGATATCTCACGAACGAATGAACAGATTTCTATTTTCGATGTCATTTTTTTGATTTAAGAGCTGGTTAGTTTTTGAAATCGATCTGTTCAGCCGTTTAAAAATAATTAAAAAAAATTGTGATATTTTTTATTTTTGAGTTTTCTCAAAATCTATTCCACATTGAGATTTTTATCATTATTTATCAATCGATCAAGACGTTTAAAAGTTATGAAAGGTTTATAATCTTACACACACACCCAGACATACATACATCTGTACAGACATCCACGTGAAATTAGTCAGAATAGCTGCCTGGGATCTCAAAACGTCGAGATCTGATGAAAACTCGATTTTATGAATTTCAGAATTAAATAAAAATATTGTTATAACTTGATCATCTTATAGTAAGATTTAATATCGGCGGTGAGTACCCTCTGGTACAATATTACATCTGAGAGTAGATTCATCTGCAATAAACATTAGAATATTTCTGTAGAGTCAAATAACGAAGAAAATATAATATTAATGTCTAGCTTACATTATAATAGAAGAAACGTTTGCAAATTTAATACGATTTCTTTTGAAATGTATCTTAATATAACGTTTGTCATATTGATCATGGGTCGATGCTCAAAATTGCAAAGTTCTGAAGCTAGATGTAGATATTTTTTTAATAGAAAAGGAGACAAACAAGCATACGGATCACCTGAAGGTAAGTGATTACCGCCACACATGAACACTTTTTTTATAGGATAGGGTGACAAACGAGCATACAGTCCACCTGATGGTAAGTGGTTGCTATGGCCCACCTTACACCTTCTTCTATCCTCGATTACGAATCAAAATGCAGATGAGTTCTCACCAGTGAGGACTAAGGTAGAATGCCTATTTTCTAGTCAAAGGGGTTTCCGGTACTCTACACTCACCGTACGAAACACAGCTGCATTAAGCTACTACTTTACGCTGGTATTCTGTGAGAGTGTGGTCCTTCTCCGGTCGAGCCGACCAATTCATGCTACTACTATACTACTATTATAACTGCAGAATGGCTCTACCACGTATAATAACAACACCACTGAAACACCAGGGGATTTGCACATGCTTTGCCGGCCTTATATAAAAAGGAATAGGCTCTTTTCATGAAGGTCTCTAAGTTGTATCGGTCCGGAAAAATCTCTTTTTTTTATCGATTCCATAAGTACCGCCAGTCGTCCAGTTGGTATGGACGGTATCGCGAGTTTTGTCGCGATGTGCGATGGTGAAATTGTGTGGCTGGAATTAGTCCGAACAATTCCTTAGACCACTCCCTGTGGTAAATGCGATAAAATACGCAAAGAGAAGTAACATCTCCTAGCAGTGCCAGTGAGTCAAGCTGATCACAAAGAGCTCGGTCGCTGACGATTTGAAAGGCTCTGCGCGATCAAATGGAAGGAGCCCCCGCCCAGAGATGGGAACAGTATTCTATGTGCGGCCGAACCTGCGCCTTGTAAATTTGCATAGAGTTGTTGATATAGTTATCTAATAACCTATTTCGTCCCATACCGGAATTTTAATATTTATACGATCAGCAGTTGCGCACGATTACTAGACTAACAAGGTCACGCTCTCGCAGAATACTAGCGTGTTGTCAGCTCAACACTTGTCATTTACATTCCATAAAAATTATACATACGAGAAACTTGAAGGTAATTTCGTTTTCAAATTTTTTCCTTTGGAAAATTAAGTTGCTGAAAGAAAAATATGCCTAATTACATGGCAGATAAATAATATTTGATTCAATATATTGGCAACAAACTGGCACAAGTATTATTATTACTTAATAAGATGGTCCCAACCTCTGTTTACATTTACAAACCACTGTGTTGTGAAATAAAGATTTTTTGATTTAAAAAAAACTTATTTAATGAAAATCTAAATAATATTTATTACAAGTAATTCTTAAGGGGAAATATAATCTCAAATGGCTTAGCAAGATCCTTCGTTATGCCGAAAATATTACAGCATTAATTTTGAAATAAATATATGGTAAAGTTGAGGATTAATGTTAAGGATTATGTTAGACGAAAACACGCTTTAGTAAAATTTTCTCGATAGAAAAAATCCAAAGATACCTCCAAAATAAACAATAAACCACTGTTATTCATAAAATACTTTAAATAAGATCGTGAAACTTTGCATACTAACTGAACTAACTATAAAGCAGTGCTTATGTTATTTACTTTTTTTAAAATACCATTATTTTCACTGTAAAAAGAAATTACCTAAACTATCGGCCTCTTGAAGCGTGATTCCTGCCACCCGGTCACTTCGCTTCGGCCTTTGAAGGGGGAGGTTGTATAGCTTACGATCAGAATATACATTACGCAACAGGACGACGTAAAATTAAAATGGGAAATAACCGTAATAAAAATAAGAAGCGACTGGCTTGGCGTTAAGAAACAGGCATAAATATGACAAACCTAACACACTTAACACTATAACACACCTATAACACTTATTTCAGTGTCTAACGACCTTTCTACTTACAGTATTAGTGATTACAAACATGTCGGTACATAGCATACTACGCGCGGGCAAGTGGGGACGAAATTAGAATTTGAGCTGACTTACTATATTCCCTTAATACACGTATGTTTATTCATATTTAAACAATTTCACACAATTTTTTTTTACGACATTTACCTTTAAATATGAAAACTGAGTGTCTCCCAAATTCAATCCACTTCACATCATTATTTTACGATAATAATAACTTATATGTGAGAACGGGGTGTTTCCTAGCAGCTGTTGAATACCTAAGTAGCCAATTTTTTATTGAAGTTATGGTGAAAAACGAGCGGACATAGTTACGATAAACGGATGTTGTGGCCCATAGGCACCTATATCTGTTCTTGATTATCAATCAAAATGTAGATGTATCGTCAAAATGTTGTCAGTTTCAGCCGAATCATTCGTGTTGCAACTACTATACGCTGCAATCTGACTATTAATCTAACTCTAAAATTCTACACTGGTACACAGTTTACACACAGCATTTCGGGTTAAATTCTATTCTAGGAACAATACACATACGACAAATACAGCTCAATAAAATATGCATGCTAACGACGCACGACGACGAACGGGTTATATTGATCGCAAGGACATGCAGAGAATGTTTCTGGTCGCGGTGATCATTCACCATCGGGATAGCCGCTTGCAACTAACTTAAAAGGCTGATGCATTTTCACGTTCGAGAACAGGGACAGGGAACTCGTCAAACAGGAACTACACAATCCGATATCCTATATATAGACTGATATCTTACCTACAAGCCCAGTGTCTTTTTGGAAGGTTTAATTTTTATATAGTTATTCTATAAAAAAACGTGACAAACGCGTACACGGTTCACCAGATGATGACTGGTTGTTTTAGTTTTTAGTTTTGAGGTTCGTAGACATAGATTTTCGATTAAAAATCAAAATGCGGATGAGTTTACATTTCTAAGGACTTAATTAGAAGGCCTTGTTTCCAGTAAAAGGTACTTTGGTTTGGCTATACTCATCATACGTAGCTCAGCAGCATAATGCTGCTATTTTGCGCTGGTATTCTGTCCTTTCCTGGTTTCAGCGTTGTCCTTTCCGGGTCTAACCGACCCATTTATGCTACAATCATAATAAATTTGCAGTTTGGCTCCAACAAGACTAAATACGAAAATATTAGAACGTGTGCGCATGCGTACTGCGTATGTGCGTGTGCCTGTGTGCATGCGTGCGCGTGTGCGTTTGTGTGAACGAGTAAAAACTCAATTTTGAAAAACCCTTCATGTATATACAAAGAAATAAAATTGAAGTGTCTGTTTGTAATATAAAAATAACTGCTTTTTAGTAAATGCATATAAAGGTTTAATTACGGTGTTTATAACAAAAAAGTCACACAAAAGTCTGTCTGTCTGTTCTTTCCGGTTAATCGCCCAAATGGGTGGACTGATAAGTACTATATTAAAGACAGGCACTGGCAGATACATGTTATTTAGGCTACTGTTATTTTGGAAAAAGAATTAGGTTCGGGGAAAAAATTATAACCCATTAAATCCATCGTAATAAATTCCACGCCAACTAAGTTGCGGGGGACATCTAAATAGTTACGAAATATTTATTAAAGTATGTTTAATTCTACATACGTATTGAATTACTATTTATATTTGCTAAAACTTTGTTTAATCTATTCGGCAGACGATAACACGAATGGTTTTGCAAATAATTTACTACCCGTTTTATCACCTCAACAGCAATGTTCTGGACCCAGCTTGCGATTTGATACTACAATCTGATTCGCTTCGCCACACATAACATCGTCGTTACAGCAGCCCAGATTCGATATCGTGTTTCGTAGCTGTTGAAATGTTAATTAATACGATTAAAGCTAATAAATAAGCTACTGTACTTACTAAATGTTTATGTGTTTTAAAATGAATTGATAACATTAAATAATGTTAGTAAGTGATGAAACATCTCTTTATGACGCCAACACCAATAAAATACACAAAAATTTCTTTATTTCTAATCTTATTTAACCACTTTTTAGTTGTTCTACTCTTTAGTCTGAAAGGTGTTATAAGAAGTGCCAGGGGTACTTTCGAACACACAGTGTCTTCCTAATAACAACTAAATAAAAAAACTACCGTCAATAAGCCTGCCACGCGTGGCAACTATGGCAATTATTTACCCTATAAGGCAAATTATAGAAGGAACCCGTTGAGCAGTGTGTAATGTGGGGTAGTTGCCAATGAAGGAGACGTGTTTGGGTACAAAAACTTTAATTATACTGCTCACTTATTTTACCTTAGACCTAATATATTATATTTGTCGTGAGAGCTACACGATACTACACATATTACACTACAAAAAATATTAAAATGAATACAATCAGTTTTTTTAACACAATCTTAACTCAGGTCACAATAGAATTGATATGATGTATCATACATTGAACATACTTATTTTACTTAATTTTGAACAGTTAAGAAATTCGCAAATTTGTATATATATACTAACATAATACTACTAATATAAAAAGAATGAATGAGGAAAGAGTGACAAAAATATGTTGCAGAAGTGAAAAAGAGAGTAGGAAAAGGATGCCCTGGGCGAAATTTTATCGACCAAATTGAAAATGGGTCAAACTAAGAGTACCCTTAACCGACGAGCATGTATGCGTAGGTATATGGATGTGGAAGAGGCGAGAGAGTTGTGTCAGCATCATGCTAAATGGAAGTCTGTACTCTCTGCCTACCCCTGTGGGTGACAGGTGTGGGTGTTCAGTTATTATATATATATATATATATATATATATATATATATATATATATATATATATATATATATATATATATATATATATATATATATATATATATATATATATATATATATATATATATATATTATACATTGTTATTAGGGAGACACTATCTATCTCCCGGTTTGCCGCCGTCTTTCATCTCTTACGAAACGTGTAGTGAATATTCTAACACCGGCACTACATAGTTTTTCACTACAGTTTTAGAAAAAAAATTAAACAAAGACATGCATACATTATTTGTCTATGACAGCACCAGACAGCAGCATTCCATTACTCCATTGATACTACATCAATACCCTCATTGGTCCTCTATATATTCTAGATATTATTTTTGATAATACTTGATATATATATATATATATATATATATATATATATATATATATATATATTTATAATGATAAACACGTAATAAAAAGGTATATTTAGTTTCACATACTTACTTATGCCTGATATTAATTTATTACCAATGTGTTCCCAATTTTTGTAACATGGCAAAAGTTGTTTAAAATCCAATATATTGTCTTGGTTTACTTCCTTGACTTCATACGGCTCACCACTAGATTTAGCGCATCTTATCAAAGTCACCCATTGCTGAGGTACGTAGATAATTTTATGTTTTTTCCTTCGCTCAATAAGTGCATGCATCGCATCACCCTCTGATTGTGAATGTCCAACTTCAAAGAAGTGATGATTTATATTAAATATTCCGCTAGCATATGCATTTTGCGAATACTGTCCTATTTTTATTCTGACCGCCACAGCTATCAGAATAAAAATTAAACTCCTTGTATCCTTCCTGAACCCTAGTTTTTATGAAGTCGAATACAAAACTACTTATTTCGTTAGATCGTTTGCGTCCAATCGTCTCGTCCCACAAGTAGCAATGCCGTTTATGTTTACCCATATCATAGATCGTGAAGTTATATGTAGCAAGTTTTCTTTTGTAGTAAAATACGGACACTTCTGAATGAGAAGTATTCAAATTTTTTTTGTAATTCATAACAAGCTGTTACAACAGAATCAGAGTGTTTAGCTCGGTGTTTGTCACTATCTTTTAAAGACCTGACCACATTTTTGTTTGCAATATGTAAAGCGTACTCATACTCTAGCTTAGTTTTGTCAGTCTCAGTTGAATTTTTAAGTAAATCACACCTTGGACATTCGGCTTTTTTTGGTTTGTTAAAGTCTATATTAAAATCTGTCTTAAATATCTCCCTATACTGTCTTGAAGTCGCAACGACCTGATCGGAATGTTTTTCATTCATCCATTCCAAATAAAGTTTGTAGAGTATTGGAAAGTTCAGTTGTTTATCCAAATACTGTTTAGATGTCCTGTTTCTCACATAGTGTGAGTCTACTAATGGCATTTGTGAAATATGGTCTCTAACAGATTGTTTGACTTGGTCTGGAACGGTATTTTTGCGCGTGCCGTATCTACCTCTTTTATGGTTTATTATAGTACCTGTAGCAGACTTATCAATTTTTTAAAATAAAGTCTGCAACCACATGTCGCTTATAGAGAGGGTGTTTAAAAACATCGTCTTACAGGTTCGTATTTCTTGACCTTCTATAAACAATCTGTATTCAAAAGACCACTTGCGCCTACTGGATGAGGCCGAGGCGGCAATAACTTGCTTCTTTGGGACTCTTCTAACAAATCGGCTAATATAATCCATTTGTTTATTATGATCCCCCAGTTCCCAGAAGTTTTTAAATATTAAACTTCTCTGGTTTTCTGTGATTGCTTCTCGACATTTACGTGAACAATTAGCACCACAGTCTGGTTTCATAATTTTTTTCGCTATTAACTGCCCTTATATATATGTATATATATATATATATATATATATATATATATATATATATATATATATATATATATATATATATAAATATATATATATATATATATATATATATATATATATATATTTATAATGATAAACACGTAATAAAAAGGTATATTTATTTTCACATACTTACTTATGCCTGATATTAATTTATTACATAACAATAATTGCAATACAAGATACTCTCTTGTTCTTGGCAATTATATTTTCGTAATAAAAAAGCTTTCATCGTAAAATTGCTTACGATGTTTTAATCTTTAAACAGAAAATAAAAATATCAGTCCAAAGACTGTAACATTAGTTACAATTATTTTCTCTGCAATAATTTTCGGGTTGTGTTTATTTAACGATAGGTTATTAAACTTACGATGCATAGATTCTTGATCGCTTCCTCGGGCGCCCCTCGCACGTGTTATTGATGTTGTGTACAAGTTATGACGTATTTTTGCCGGAACTTGCATACAATATTGGATTGTTTTAATATGAAAACAGTTAAAAAATGAGTCGCTGTAGTAAGATAATTGCGTTAGCTTTAGCTAAAAGTGAAATTACGGACAGTAACGCAGGTTAGTAAATGATCATTATTTTTAAATATTTACATATCATCCACTTATTGTTATAACATCTTATTTGCAATTTAGAATAAGTACTAAAGTATTCACATGAATATTATGATTGACCTCATAAATATCTACATGAAGTAATTTTGAGGTATATTATTAGCTTATGTACAGACTGCAATAGACGTTTTTTTAGAAGACGAACATGTGAACAATCGAAATAATGACGTTGAGAATAATGTACCACTGGAAAGGAGGATGTCACCAAATTTTGTCGAGACAGGTACGTATAAAATGAAGTCCATTAAAATTACGTATGAACCTGGATTGGAAGTATGTTAGGTTTGTGTTAATTACGTTCTACACAGTTAATATTATGGTTTTATTTATAGGAAATGATTTACTAAGTTTTAAATATAACCTGAGACAACGCACTCCGGTAAAAATACAGAATGATCAAACAGTCTCCAATGAATCCGAAGAGATTTACTCACCAGTAGTTTCAGAATATTTACCAACTCAAGAAATTGGTAGGTATTTTTTATGACATTAAGTATCGTAAATATTACCAAAGTTCGTGTGTATGGTACAACCAAATTAATCCTGATCTAGGTTAAATATTGACATATTGTGTAGGTATCACTATTCGTTGTACTGGCAGCTTAAAATTTAAAATTGATTTTTCAGTCACAAAAAAAACAAGTTATTGAAATTTAATGTCATATGTTTTCAGCTCCATCTGTTTTAACACCTGATGCCGATACAGAATCAATAAATGATGAATTCATAGAAAAAAACAATAATGAACTCATAGAGGATATTTTACGTGAAATTGGTAAGTTTACGTACTTAAATACTACGAGTATAACAGCAGTAAAACTATGAAATAAAGATATTTATTTTTAAAAGCGATTTAATAATGTCCTGTTGTATTTTTAGTGCAAAACCTAGAACTTAGTGATGCAATAGAACCTTGAATACGAACCTCTAAAATACAAAGTAATGTAATAGGGAATGGAAGTCAAACTAACGCAGAAGAGCCTAGAATTTCATCACACATTAATGCTAAAGAAAAAAAGAAATATCCGAAGAAAGTTAACCCAGGAAGGAAGAGATTTTTGAATAAAGAAAATTGGAAGACTGAAATAATTATGTAAACGAAAGAAAAATTTGGGCGAGGAATTTATAAATAGAAAAGGGCAGTTAATAGCGAAAAAAATTATGAAACCAGACCGTGGTGCTAATTGTTCACGTAAATGTCGAGAAGCAATCACAGAAAACCAGAGAAGTTTAATATTTAAAAACTTCTGGGAACTGGGGGATCATAATAAACAAATGGATTATATTAGCCGATTAGTTAGAAGAGTCCCAAAGAAGCAAGTTATTGCCGCCTCGGCCTCATCCAGTAGGCGCAAGTGGTCTTTTGAATACAAATTGTTTATAGAAGGTCAAGAAATACGAACCTGTAAGACGATGTTTTTAAACACCCTCTCTATAAGCGACATGTGGTTGTAGACTTTATTTTAAAAAATTGTAAACTATAATAAACCATAAAAGAGGTAGATACGGCACGCGCAAAAATACCGTTCCAGACCAAGTCAAACAATCTGTTAGAGACCATATTTCACAAATGCCATTAGTAGACTCACACTATGTGAGAAACAGGACATCTAAACAGTATTTGGATAAACAACTGAACTTTCCAATACTCTACAAACTTTATTTGGAATGGATGAATGAAAAACATTCCGATCAGGTCGTTGCGACTTCAAGACAGTATAGGGAGATATTTAAGACAGATTTTAATATAGACTTTAACAAACCAAAAAAAGCCGAATGTCCAAGGTGTGATTTACTTAAAAATTCAACTGAGACTGACAAAACTAAGCTAGAGTATGAGTACGCTTTACATATTGCAAACAAAAATGTGGTCAGGTCTTTAAAAGATAGTGACAAACACCGAGCTAAACACTCTGATTCTGTTGTAACAGCTTGTTATGAATTACAAAAAAAATTTGAATACTTCTCATTCAGAAGTGTCCGTATTTTACTACAAAAGAAAACTTGCTACATATAACTTCACGATCTATGATATGGGTAAACATAAACGGCATTGCTACTTGTGGGACGAGACGATTGGACGCAAACGATCTAACGAAATAAGTAGTTTTGTATTCGACTTCATAAAAACTAGGGTTCAGGAAGGATACAAGGAGTTTAATTTTTATTCTGATAGCTGTGGCGGTCAGAATAAAAATAGGACAGTATTCGCAAAATGCATATGCTAGCGGAATATTTAATATAAATCATCACTTCTTTGAAGTTGGACATTCACCATCAGAGGGTGATGCGATGCATGCACTTATTGAGCGAAGGAAAAAACATAAAATTATCTACGTACCTCAGCAATGGGTGACTTTGATAAGATGCGCTAAATCTAGTGGTGAGCCGTATGAAGTCAAGGAAGTAAACCAAGACAATATATTGGATTTTAAACAACTTTTGCCATGTTACAAAAATTGGGAACAAGACGTTAACCATTTGAAAGTCTCCCGGAGTAAAATTATGCATATTCATTTTATCAGTAGCTTACTTAATATAATTAAATTTCAACATGATTATCTGAGCGACAACGAAATGGCTATAAATCTAGCTCAAGATATTAAGACAGTTTCTCTTCGGGCAGTTACTCGTCGCGCTACCAAGGAACCTCAAAACAGTGAACAAGAGCTACCGATTTCAAAGGCTTATAATGCACCTTTGCCTTTATCTACAGCAAAGTACTAAGATTTAATAGGCTTATGTAATAGCAATACCATTCCAACAATATATCATGATTATTTTATAAATTTACCTCATGTGAAAACGATTCTACCAAATAATATGACTGATTCTGATTAAGAAGTATTGTGTTTTAAAACTATTATGTATATTTTAGTTAGTAATATATAATTGAATGTTTAGTATGCATACAATATAATTACTATATTGTATGCATACCAAACATTTTAAATTTATCTTACAGAAACAAACATTTAAAATTTAAAAAAGAAAAATCTTTGATGTACATAATCAATGACATTTCTTTTTTAATAATTATTTCTCCTTAAATTTCAAATGTCTCTTTCTAGATATTTTTGATTTATTTTATTAATTGATAAACTGATTTTAGATAGTTGGTTAAAGATTGCAAAGACTTGTGATTGCTTATAGAGTAATAATTGTAATACTTTCTGTTGCTTAAATTTGTAATTTTTGTTTCTTTAAATATTTTAAAGTTTGTTATTAATTGTGATATTCAGAATTTCATGGACCTCACTGTAATGCTTATCTTAAAGTTGATGGGATAGGTACCTTAAACAGATTTCAAAAGAAAATTAAATAAAACTTATACTAAAACATAAGCAAGAACTAACCAAAATTAGTAAAACGACATTTTTTATTATTATATTTTCTTAACTATGAAAGACTCTTTGTTTTGGTGTGTCAACATGATTTATTCCTTGCATTTTGAGATTTTTATAGTTAAAATTAATAAAGATTTTCCTAATTATTTCACAATGTTTTATTCTTACATTAACTCAAAAACATATAAAAATGATAAATGATGAAAAAAAATTATTTCTATACGCTTGGATATTGATTATAATAACGCACTTAATGGGAACCACAGGGTTTTGGTTACATGTTGTATATAATATATAGTATCATAGCCTTTTTGGCAATCTACGTATCGCATAACGTTACGTTGATTGACAAAAGTGACTTAGGGTCAATTCACACAGAGAAGTGACGCGACGCGACGATGCTTGAAGATGCTAGTTGTCTCGTCGCCGCGACACGCATCGCCACGTCAGGAGGCGCATCGTGAAGTCGCTGGTAGCGCACCGTTCTTGCACACTATGCCTACCGACAAAGCGCCACTGCGTCGGGATATGTTGCGCTGCGTCGTGAGGCATCTAACTACGTTGCGTGACATTTTAGAATTATCTCAATAAAATCAGCATCTTTTTGTGTAGTAAATAAAGTTATATTTTGTATCACTATCGCAAAAAGTGCACGCCGTGCTGCGTCGCGTCACTTCTCGCTGTGAACTGATCCTAAGCTTAACAAATATTATTTAGCGAATTTTTGTTAACTCAAAACGAAAGTTTAGTAGTGAGTAACTGGTCTACTGGAAGAAATTTCATTGTGAGATAAGTAGAGCCTTTGTACAAACTTTTTATTATGATGTGTCCTCTCCCTAACTTGTGTGTACATAAATTGTGAAATAAATAAATAAATAAATAAATAACACACAGCAACAATTATGCAAATATGAAGTGGATCACTACTAGAAAACTTGTCTAAATTTATACAAAAACATTGTTGTTGCTTTTTACAAAATGTATTTAGAAGTAGCTTTAAAATATTACAAAGTATTATTTGTATATAGCCGCAAAATTATTTTTATGATAAATAATTTAAAAATAATAAAAAAATTCAAAGTATAGCAATGAAGTAAATTTTTATTTTTGTCAGAAGAAAAACATTTGATTATAACAAATCATAAAATCGCGTTTTACGAAAGGTTATTCACCCTAATTTACACTTCCTATTCCGATCACTGATCATTAAATATTTGACATATCATCAATTGCGTGCGACGAAATTGACGCAACTTCAATACAGCTGGTATTGAAGAAACGATTGAGTGGAGCCAAGGCTATAAAGTATTTTCTAGAGATCTGTCAGCCGGAAATATCCAAATGGCGAAGTTGAAGACTGAATGTGTCAGCATTCCGGGACACCTGAAATTATTTTCTTTTTTTCTTTATCAGGTTTTTGTCACTAAATACTAACAAATCTTTCAAAGCTATATGTTTTTTGATGCTTTTCCAATATATTGCGGGTTGATAGACGATCGTAGTGCTAGACGTCTCCCACCTATTGCTATACGCTGCTGTCCGTCGCATTTCTGAGTGCTTTACGTCAAGTGTAAGTCAGTTGGTTACACCGCCGTCAATCCCCGCAACAGACTCATGTCCAGCAGTGAACTTTTAAGTGCTGAGAAAGAAGTAGCAGCAGGAATATTTTTCCGATGTTGTAATCTGTAGATTTATAACAGTGGTAGAGCCATGCGGCAGCTTTGCTGTTGCACGTATGGGCCGGCTCAAACCGGGGTGGTACCACGACCTCACAGAATACCGGCGTGAAGTGGAAGTTCTGCTTCCGCGTTTCGTCTGGTGAGTGCAGGTGGCCGGAGGCCCAAATCCCCCCCCCATCAACATGGTAGCGGAATTAAATAAAGATAGACTACCCCAGGAGGGTACCAGCACCCCTGGAGAATCCCTCGCTGAGCATCCACGACCATGTTTCTCCACTTCTGAGCGTGGGTGCTCAGGCTGCCCCGCGTATTCTGGGGGGGGCGAAATTCCGCTCAAGACTACAACTGCTCGGGGCAAGCGGAGCAACAAGACCAAGGCGACCCCTGCCACGCTGTCCGTGAATTTCTGCAATATCAGGGGACTTCACTCCAACCTAAACGCCGTCCACTACCATCTTGAGACGGCGAGGCCGGCTCTGCTCTTTCTGACCGAGACGCAGGTGTCCTCTCCGGCTGATGTTTCGTATCTCTCCTACCCGGGGTACAAACTGGAACACTCCTTTGTGCCTCGGGCTGGAGTTTGCGTTTACGTCAGAGAGGACATCTGTTCTCGACGCCTCGGCAGACTTGAAGGTTCGGACCTGTCCATCCTTTGGCTACGCGTAGACAGCGACGACCATCCGCGCGTCTACGGGTGCCTCTATAGGTCCCACAGCGGTAATGCCGAAACAGACCGACTCTTCGACCACGTCCAAATGGCTGCAGATTCGTTGCTACAGCAGATCCCCTCCGCAGAGATCGTGATCCTCGGCGACTTTAACGCCCATCACGCCGAATGGCTCGGTTCACGTTTAACCGATCATGCGGGGAGATCTGTTCATGATTTTGCCTTGGCATATGGTCTGACACAACTGGTTACTTCGCCTACGCGGATTCCAGATGTGGAGGATCACGCACCTTCCCTGTTGGACCTTCTGCTGACCTCTCACCCGGACGGATATCAGATTTCCGTCGACGCCCCTTTAGGCTCCTCGGACCATTGTCTGATCCGGAGTGTTGTGCCACTCACGCTGAAATCGCGGTTGCATTCTGCAGGCTGCCGCCGTGTTTGGCACTATAGGTCAGCCGATTGGGATGGGATGCGGTCTTTCTTTGCATCCTACCCTTGGGGGCGGGTTTGCTTCTCGCCGGATGATCCCAACGTTGTTGCGGATTCTGTTACTGATGTGGTACTTCAGGGTATGGAACTTTTTATTCCTTCCTCTGTGGTGCCCATTGGAGGCAAATCTCAGCCATGGTTTGGTCGCTCCTGTAAAATAGCATCGTGCTATAAGCAGGAGTGCTACCAAGCCTGGGTTGATGCATCAGCGTCCCGGGATGTAAACACCAGCGCTCTAAAAAAGAAGTATAATTCCGCCTCTAGGTCCTTCAAAAGAGTCATTGCCAAGGCAAAGTCAGAGCACATAGGCAGAATTGGCGAGAAACTAGTTCGCCTTCCTTCTGGAACCCGTGCATTCTGGTCTCTCGCCAAGGCTGTCCAGGGGAATTTCTGTCAGCCATCTCTTCCATCTCTGCACAGGGAGGACGACTCACTGGCCTATACTGCAAAGGAGAAAGCCGATCTTCTAGGCTCCTTCTTTGCGTCTAACTCGACTCTCGATGACGGGGGGAGTACGCCGCCGACCATCCCGCGGTGTGAGTGCTCTATGCCGGAAGTGCAGTTCACACAGCGCTCGGTTCGCAAAGCACTCCTCTCCCTGGACATCCACAAGTCGAGTGGGCCTGACGGAATCCCCCCAATTGTGCTGAGGACGTGTGCTCCAGAGTTGGCACCGGTTTTAACGCGTCTTTTCCGGTACTCCTACTCCCTAGGCGTAGTCCCAAAATCGTGGAAGACGGCTTTCATCCACCCGATCCCTAAAAAAGGCGACCGCTCAGACCCGTCCAACTACCGGCCAATCGCCATCACCTCCTTGTTCTCCAAAACAATGGAGTCCATTGTAAACTGCCAGCTTATGAGGTACCTTGAGGATCACCAGCTGATTAGTGACCGCCAATACGGTTTTCGCCGTGGTCGGTCAGCTGGTGATCTTCTGGTCTACCTCACTCACAGATGGGCGGAGGCAGTAGAGTTCAAGGGGGAGGCATTGGCCGTTAGTTTGGACATTGCGAAGGCCTTCGATCGGGTTTGGCACAAAGCGCTTCTTTCGAAGCTCCCTTCCTATGGGCTTCCCGAGAAATTGTGCAATTGGATCACCAGCTTTCTTGCAGATTGGAGCATCAAGGTCGTTGTAGACGGTGCAAGCTCCGATTGCAAGCCTATTAATGCTGGTGTTCCACAGGGCTGCGTGCTATCGCCAACGCTGTTTCTTCTGCATATCAATGATATGTTGCATACCCGTAACATTCATTGCTATGCAGATGACAGCACTGGTGATGCTCTTTACACCGGCCGAGCCAATATTTCTCGGGAAAACGTCTCCGAGTGCCGGGACAAACTTGTGTCTGAAGTCGAGTCTTTGCTGAACAGAGTCTCGGATTGGGGACGACTAAATCTAGTCCAGTTTAACCCCCAGAAGACACAAGTTTGCGCGTTAACCGCTAAAAAGAACCCCTTTGTCGTATCCCCTCAGTTTCAAGGCACTCCCCTTGTTGCCTCAGCCAGTATCGGAATCCTCGGCGTCGACATATCGAGTGACGTGCAGTTTCGTGGTCACTTGGAAGGGAAGGCCAAATTGGCCTCTAAAAAGCTTGGCGTGCTCAGCAGAGCGGGACAGTATTTCATGCCGGCACACCGCCTGCAACTTTACAAGGCGCAGGTTCGGCCGCACATGGAATACTGTTCCCATCTCTGGGCTGGGGCTCCCCAGTACCAGCTCCTTCCACTTGACCGCATCCAGCGCAGAGCGGCTCGAATCGTCGACGACCGAGTGCTTTCCGATCGGCTCGATTCACTGGCGTTGCGAAGAGATGTTGCATCTCTTTGCGTATTTTATCGCATCTATCACGGGGAGTGCTCTGAGGAATTGTTCGGATTAATCCCAGCCGCCAAATTTCGTGAACGCACGACACGGCAAACGTCCCAATACCATCCACACCATCTGGATGCTTGGCGGTCCACCACTGTACGTTTCACAAGGAGTTTTCTTCCACGTACAACCTCTCTGTGGAATAGTTTATCATCGGCGATTTTTCCGGACCGATACGACCTGGGGACCTTCAAGAAAAGAGCTTACTCCTTTCTAAAGGGCCGGCAACGCACCCGCAATTCTCCTGGTGTTGCGGTTGATCATGGGCGGCGGTAGTCACTTAACATCAGGTGAGCCGCATGCTCGTTTGCCCCCTCTTCTATAAAAAAAAAAAAAAAAAATCTGGGTAATTACTTAACGTAAGGAAATAGTTCTTACCTTATCATTGTTGCCTTTTCTTTTCATTGATGAAAATAAAGTGAATTAATAATTCACTATTGAATAAAGGTCTTCATTCCTCAAAGATGTTTGCGTTGCGTACTAGTCTTAACAAGCGGACTGCTGCATATTTTATATTAATTATTTACTCATAGTAAATATTATGCTTCTGTAATGTAAAGTATGCGGCCCAAATACCAAACAATTTTGAAGAATTCCGCTCGTAGCACCGAACGCATATACTGATATTTAGCGATGGTGTTTTTATGAAAATATTTGTACATATCGTTCGTTGTTTTACTACTACAGTGTAATATTTTTGATACTATAGCCATAAATTTGTGTATTTTCGTATCCAATGCTATGAAAAAAACTATAAAATTTAATTTGCATTTGATGTATGTGATTTGGCTAGAGAGTTACAATTTTATTTACCGTTACAGCCTATTAAAGACCACTGCTAAACATAGGCCTCCCACCAAAATTGCTTAATAAGTATATTTGGTATAGCTGCCATGCTCATCAGGCAGATTGGCAACCACAGCCTTTTATTTTTAGTCGTTATAAGGAAGACGCTGCTGTCCATATCCTGATTTATTTCCCTCTGTCGCCTCTTACGACACCCACGGGATGATATGATGAGGATCTACTTGAGTGCCCGACTTGATTATATTGTTTACCAACTATTTCGAATAATCGTTAACTCAAACATCAACCCAAAAAATATTGACAAATTAGCTACGCCACTGCTAGGTCGCGGGTTTGAATCCTACACGATACAAGAGAAATAATATAATAATAATAATATTCCACAGCTATCACACAACGCCATCTAGTCCCAAGCTAAGCAGAGCTTGTATTATGGGTATTAGACAACTGATAAACATACTTATGTATTTCTAAATACATAAATATTATAGATAAATTACACCCAGACACAGAACAAATGATCGTGCTCATCACACAAAAAATTCTAGAGTTGGTAGTTCTAGTGGGATACTCTTAAATATTCTTCAGTCTTTGGTGATATTTTCACCGTGTTTTTAAAATTAAATATAAAAAGAAAACTACAATTGTCACTTGAACATTTAAGATATCCTCTAAAAAAGTTTGTCCCACGCTTCAAGTTCATTACAGCCCGTCACAAGTGAACTGCTGAACATAGTCATCCCTTAAGAGATACAACGAAGTGCGGTCCTGAGCTATCTGCAGCCGTCGACTTTCCGCATTTATTTACAGCTTGTCACTCCGTCTTGTGGCAGGTCACCCTACAATTTAGTTACACTGACGAGGCTACCACTTAAAACCTATGAAGGCATTTGAAATGCACAAATTCAATAAAGTGCAAATGGTTTTTTTTCGTGGTGAACCATGCAGCATGTATGACAGGGTAGCAACAGGAAATTTCTGCGAATTCGGGAAAGAAACATGCTCTCATAAAATATCAGCATAAAAATAACCGCTCAACGCTGCTGTGTATCATATAGTCAATATAGAGAATCGAAGACCAGTTAAAAGCACTGGAACCGAGAGATTCCGTCTAAGTCCTCAGCGTCAGCATCAGCCTCAGGTCCTCAGATAAAGATAAATGTTTATAAGCCACTGCATTCACTTATTATTAAATGACACAGTACACTTGATTGTTTTTTTTTCGAATGAGTAATACCCCATACTCATAGTATGAGTACGGTGTTTTACTCAGACTTTAACAGAGCTAGTATGAAAATACAGACTATAGAAAGTTATGCATTTTAGTACTAGCTCTGTTATGTAATACTTAACAGAGCTAGTATGATAATGGAATTCGTTTCCTAGAACGCTACAGTCGAACGTTGAGCCGTTGCGCTATCTAACTGTTAAGATAATATAACATATTCAAAATCTCTGCTTATATTCTTTTACTGTTGGCGCCATTTTCCAAAAATGTTTTTTGTGAGTTTAGTTGTTTGTTGCACAAAATGAGTAATTTCGACGATATATAATTTGAATTAACATCACCGGAACTCAGTATAATTGCACAAAATGCTTCGGAGAACATTTACCGGAAAAGTCGCTACATCATGCAACGCAAGTCATGGGCTGCGGTAGTCACTTAACATCAGGTAAACAGTATGCTCGTTTGCACCCTCTTCTATAAAAAATACCTGAAACCTGATGTATCAGAAGGACACTTAAAATTTAAAATTATTCTATATTTAGGGATCCAAACTGCAGAACCTACACAAACTTTGCTAGAAGTCTTAAGCGTCTGTGTACATAAGGATCGAGTCTTGTCAATTTTTTTAGATGATTTTTTTAATTTACTGTCAGGATCAATGGTTTTTTTGTCAAGTCCAAGATCAAGGATGACATTTGGATTAAAAAAGTACCGCATCGTAGGGAGTGGAGAAAAGTTAGTTGTTGACGTTTTGGAAAATTGGAGGATTGCTTATTTACAAACTTTATACAGATTTTTAAAAGACGGTATATCTTTATGTCGCCGGTATGGGGAAATTGAAATTGCTGATGAGTGAGTGAGGGTAGTATATGAAACAGCGGATGGTTATGAAGAAAACACTTTTTGAACCAGAATTTGTCTGATATACTGCCTGAGAAGAAAGGGAGGACCCTCACCACACTTGACCTGGAGAGCATAAGCGGGGGTAGATTTCATTCCTCCTGTTATAGAGAATGAATTAAGAGAAGAATGCGAAGGCATTTTACTTAAATTTAATTCAAAGTTTTTAGCGCATTCTTGTTACATGGTTTCCGCAAGAAGGAAGCATAGTCGAAATGGCTTCGTATCAAAGTATTATACAAGAGCTTTTACCTAGACAGTAAGAGTGAGATCTCCGCCAAGCTCCTGATATATCGCGAATGACATTTACATTTTTTTGCATTTGAAAGCTATGTAGGGTAAGTAAAAGATTTCAGACAATTTATTATCTGGCATAACACCGAGGAGTTTGTCATGGGTCACATTGGGAATCAATGAGTATCCAAAAGAGGTTGATACTTCTGAGACATGCGACGAATTTATTGCTTGGATAGAAGAGAAAAAAGCAAATAGTTTTGCAGAAAATTTTATGTTGGCATACTTCTCCGAACTCTCAGCAAAATTAAAACTTTCTACGCTATGCTCGAGGTGCTCGATGATAAAAAGTATGCTGAAAATAAGGAACAACGTGAATATAAATAAATATCCAAAACTAAATGCTTTCTAAAAACGACAATCAGACAACTAAAAAGTCGAAAATATTAACATCGAATGAAGTGGAAAGGTTTTTGAACGAAGCTCCCGATGATCGTTATTTAGCCACAAGGCTGATTTATTAATTAATACTTATATTTTTCTCTAGTAGTCACTTTACGAAATTGCAAAATGCAGTCAATATATTATTTAAAAAAAATTAATCAAATTCCTTTTTTTGTAGGTTGCGCTGATTTTTAGCATTGTTGGAGCTTACCGCAGAGAGGAGTTAGCCAATATTACTTTAAAAGATATTAAAGCCCATGTAAAAATGCTACTAATCAAGATTCAGAATACTTAAAATAAGATACCGAGAATCTTTGTTGTTGAAGGAGATTTTCTTAGAATAGTGCAAAAATATATGAATCAGCGGTCCCAAAAAGCAAAAATCGACCGTTTTTTTTTTTTCAAAATCATCAAAAATGGAAGTGTACAGCTCAAGCAATCGTTTGCCCCCTCTTCTATAAAAAATCTTTATTATCCTTTTTCAGCACTTAAAATTCCAGTGCTGAACTGTTTGGCCTCTCTTGCTTTGGGGAAGATTTTCCATCATCACTTTGCCTAACAGGTACATAAACGACCGCGGTAAACTTTTTGAAACATTTTACAATGCTCCCCATCGCAGATCTGGATATATCACGTTTGGCGTATACGATATTAAAATCCAAGTCCAAGCATTCATATCATTTGAATAATCATTCAATTTGAAGGTAACGTTTTTCATTAGAATGCAAAGGTAACTCAGCGATATAACAGAGATGCTAAGGAATCAAATAATTAAATATTTAGTAAAAAAAATTTCAGAGAACTAAAAATAATAAAATAATTTTCACTTAATAGCTTGTAAAGTTGGTGCTTAGTCATGTGTACCGAAAAATGAAAGCCCTAAAACGAAAGCCTAATATATTCTCAAAAGGTATGTAATTCGATGTTAAATATTGAAGTACTCAATAAATGTTACCAATTTTTGCCGCCGGGCATCGGCGCCTGAACAAACTGTAATCCCGCCTAAGGAGTACAGAGAACCAGTATAATTACAGACTGTGGCTGCATATGTCCGTGAACTGCAGTAACGAATTATCGTCAATTGGACTGTAAGGTTGTTTGTCGTTACAGCTTTATAAAAAAACTCACATAAGAAGCAAATCATATTATTAACCAATGAAATATGGTCTTAATATAGCTGAGTATATTTTTATCAGTTCAAATAAGTAGTAATAACGTTTGTATATAATAAATGTGTCTGACTCGCAGGTGCTTATGATAAATATTCTGAAAGGTAATAAAAGCTAAGGTTAGTTGTTTCCGTATTACAAATAGGAATATAAAAGAAAGTTAAAACCCGTATAAGGAAGCAATGGCGCAATATTCTACTTTGTTTACACATGAGAAAGAAATAGGAGAAGAAATGAATGAGCGACAAATTCACAAACTAATACCATCTTTAAGAACCAAAAAAAAATTACATTCTAAGGCTGAGACATATTACAAGAGCATTGTAAATAATCTGTTTAGTTCATTAGTCTTAAAGCCAGCTTTATATTAAAAGTTAATTTTATACTTTCTTGAATGAATTAAGGAGTATAGCAATTTTAATGTCGTCTCAATAGTTACATTAAATAATTTATTACTTATTCTCCGAATATTTATATGGAGACTCTTAAAAAATCATACAAATCGGTTCACAATTGAGGAAGATATCGCGTAACACACACAAAAAACATACAGTAGTAGCGGAGGGGTCTAAGCACTCGCCGTAGAAGCCTGGGTTTGTTCTGCGCTGGCACCAATTTTATTGAAAATTGTAATTTTATGTTCCTCGTGTTCAGTGGTAAAGCAAAAAAAAAATAAAGTAAAGAGAAAAATCGTAAAGAAAGTTGCATCATCTGAGAAATAAAAAAAGTATTTCGCACGGAAATAAAAAAAGTATTATACACGCAATGGAGCAATAATTTACATAATCAATTGAGAATATTTATGTTAACTACCTGCATTTGCAATCTCTTTAAATTTTTAAATGATAACGTTAATACATTGCTATAACCATAGCTCTATTTCGCACCAAATCTATGTTGAATCTAATAACGGAAGCTTATTCAATTGGACTCCATTTGAGCTAGTGAACGAAAACACAGTCGATTACACAAAACAATTCACAATTCTCTTAGTTTCCTTTACGGCATTGAATAAATAGTAGTTGAATAAAATGAACTATGTCTAACTTTAGCTAACAGAACTTATATTCATTTTTGTACATTGTTATATTATCTATTCTAAAAACGACAATCAGACAACTAAAAAGTCGAAAATATTAACATCGAATGAAGTGGAAAGGTTTTTGGGTGTCCCAAAAATATCACGTCAGAGTGATATGGAAGATAGGTTAGCCTTAGGTCTTGCAGATGAAAAAGAATTACCTTAGTAAAAGTATTTTAGTTTTTGAGATATCGTCAATTGTTTTATTTTCTCAAAAATCTCTACTTTAAGTTAGTGTTTCTACCGTTGTCGTTAGAAATACCTTGAAAGTTGTTGGATTTTGTGATTTTGATGTGGATTGGGCGATTGGGGCCAATCTTATGCCCCCCTAGATCCCCTGAATTAAATCCTTTGGATTTTTTTATTGGGGTTGTCTCAAGGATAAAGTGTACCTAAAACCAATCCACAACGAAGGGGAACTCCGTAACCGAATAAACATAGCGACTCAAGAGATATCGCAAATAGGTTTAAGAAGATTAAAATATAATTTTATCAGAAGATGTAGATTATGTATTCGAACTAGAGGGAAAGAATTCGAGCATCTGCTTTAATAAATACATTAGTTAAAAATTCCATTTGGCAATATCCCATAACTAAGCAAATAATTATTGCCAATAATATCAATTAGCGTTACCTTTAATGATAAAAATGATAATTTCGACATGTTTTTAAAGAATTGATGTAAGTGTTATACCTTTTCTGAATCTGCAGTAATTGGAGCAGTTTTGCAAATTATTTTCCAGTTTACGTCAGTACATTTTTTTTTCACGGTAGGTAATCAAAGTTGGAGCTCAATTTTTTCAAAGGTAAAAAAGTAATACAAATCATTTTTTTATTAAAAAATACATTAGATTTTGGGACAAATTTATTTTCACCGCATGAAACAACTGTTCGAAAAATATAAAAACCAACAACTTTCGAGGTATTTCTAACAACAACGGTAGGAACGCTAACTTAAAGCAGAGATTTTTGAGAAAATAAAACAATGGACGATATCTCAAAAACTAAAATACTTTTACCAAGGTAATTTTTTTTCATCTGCAAGACCTAAGGCTAACCTATCAGTAGTTACGTTGTACCAGTTCTGGCGCACTTGTAGAAAGGTTGTACCAGTTCTGGCGCACTGAGTCACAAGTACGACGTTCGTCGACTCACGATCCTAAAAAAAAAAAAAAAAAAAAATGGTTTTGGCATGCTCTGATCACGAATCTGTGGTCCATTTTTGCGTAGGATGCACGGTTCCGGAGATGTGCAGATCAATTAACTCTTATCTAATTGATATCCGCTTCGAGCCTCCACCGTCATTAGCGCTCCATTGTTCTTATCTACTTATCTATTGTTCATTCAATACCGTCATTATCTACTTAACTTTATAACTTAACTTTTATTTTCTGAGGATACATTAAACGATCATTGGTATAAAATGTTTTGTAGGACAAGTTCTTACTATTCTTCTTCAGCATCAGCGCATAAAGTCTACTTTTGGACATGGACGGTGGTAGTACAAGTAAATTTGTTTTAATTATCAAAGCTACATACACACATATAAAATACATACATACACACATACGTGTGTGTTTGCGCGTTTAATTATTGTCAGTACTACCTGCCTTTCTAAATGTAGAAAATGCGTAAAGCGACTTTTACTGACAAAAAATTGGTAATTACGACGTGGTAATTATACCGTTAAACAAACCATACAGTGGCGGTACAAAAATATCGTAAGTGGCGACAAAGGAAAATTAAATCACGAGATGAGCAAAAGCATATTACTGATAACAGTTGTATAAAAATAAAAAGCAGCGGTTGCCAGCCCCCTTGGCAAGCGTGGAATTTTAAAAGGCTAGGGTTAATAATCGAAATTACCCTACCACATTCGTGAATGAACAGCGTGACTGTCAAACAAATCATTTTAATGTTTGCATCGGTTTAGCGGCAAACAACTGTATATTTTTCAACTCGACATGTTAGGATTCGTATTATAGTCATTATTACCAGTCTGCGGCAGATATTAAAAGAAGGGTAATATTAATATCTGGTAGGTACGTAATTTTGTATGTACCTACTTGCTTTTTTAATAGAGTAAGAGACTAACCAGCGCATAGTCCACCTGCTGGTAAATAAATGCTGTGGTCCGTAGATACCTACCGGAATTCTTATAGAAAATCTGTAGAAAAATCGTAGTACTCTCGATTTAATTTTTAAAGAATACTGAAACCAAATTAGTGATATTTACAATTTTTTTCTGTTCGTGTGTAAGATGGTAAAGAGGAGAGATGCAAGATGGTGTTCCATGAAATTTTGTAGTTTGTAGTATCAGATTTCTGAACTTCTTGAGGAAACGATCTACGTTGTACGTTTTTAAAACATTGCCACTTGTAATAAAAGGAAAAAAACCAGTATATTTTGCCATCAGTTGCTATAAATTTAATAACATAAATAACTTATATTTAAATGTTAGAACAATTTCATTCATAAAATGATAATTTGAAAATTCTGACGTCCATTTTTTTCTTTCACTATTTGATTCACCTTTGTCAAAGAATATATACCCTTAGTTGTCGCGCGTCAGGTCTCACGGCCATATTGTTTATTAGTTCATGGAAAATCTATGATATCATTTATATCTTATTACGAATTTCACTTGGAAACTCAAACAGTAATAAATTAATTGGTATGTATTCAGATAAAGAGAAAAATTAATAAAAACATCGCATATTGTTCTTGCCGCTACCTTAATGATTTTAAACACTGTTTCCGAAACTTTTGTAGACATAGTAAAACTAAAATATGTATATCGTTTAATAATACATTTATTCATTATTAAAGTTCACTGCTTAACGTCTACTATTTGGTAGGAGGTTGAAACCAGCCATTCCTTTGATGTACGGATGTTAACCATTGCCGAAGTTATTCATACTATCAAGTATCAGGCGATCCGTTTGCTTGTTTTTCTTTATATCTTTAATAACTTTCCAAAATTAAAAATTATTTCGCTTGGAAACTTAAACAGTTATACAATATACTTAGTACGCGACCCGGGTTCGATCCCCGCCGGCACCAATTAAATTGTTAATTACAATTTTAAGTGTTAATTTACCACGTGCTCAGCGGTGAAGGAAAACATCATGAGGAATGCATGTCTGAGATAATTTCGAAGGCATGTGAAGTTTGCCAACATGCATTGAGGTATCGCAGCGAACATTTCCTAGCCCTAAAACCCTCTCAGAAATGAGAGGAGGCCTATGTTCAGCAGTGGACTTTAATAGGTTGTAACTTTAGCTTTTTTAACTTTTATGATTAAGTGTTACCAAATTGATATTAACATGATAACTGTGTTGTTGCAGAAATCATTGAGCTTCGATGAAAATACATATAAACAGTATTACTACTCGCCACTCTCCCCTCAAGAAGAGAGTGATGACATCGTCATTAATAATAACACATGCGATGGTGGAAAAAGAAAATCGCAATCGATTGATCATTTTTTTGAAGCTGAATCAAAAATAAAAAAGAGGAAGCTGTTATCATCAACCGTAGCACGAGCCGCTAGAGATGGTGTATCATACATTTCTACTAATTCTGACGATGGAGACCAAGCGACGCATCTCATCAAAATTTAAATGTACGATATGAAGAAGCTATCCAAGATTCCAACTACTGATCATTGGAAACATGCTTCCACGAGGATTAAATATTACGTAAAGACTAATAAGGATAGCATCTACTACAACATAAACGCCCTCGTATACAATATTACAAAGAAAGTAGCAGAAAGTGAAAAAGTTAAAAAATACTTTTTTAACAATGACAATCATTAGCTGATCATTAGTGAATGTGATTCTGTTTACTTAAATTACAGGAAGACAAGAGCAGAAGAAAGAGATGAGTGTGGCATACGTGTACAGAACACATCATTGAAGAACAAAACCACAACACTGAGTGGAGATGAAAACGAGAAGAATATGCAGTACTCAAGAGCTGAATATCCATTCTTCAGTTCAAAATCTAGCCGGTTGCTCAGTTTCGAAAACTGGCCTCTCGTTATGCGACAGAAACCTGAAGATCTTGCAGAAGCTGGTTTCTTTTATACTGGCCATGCAGACAGGACCAAGTGTTTCCATTGTGGTGGTGGCTTAAAAGATTGGGAAGATGATGATGATCCTTGGCAGCAGCATGTTCAGTGGTTTAGTCAGTGTGCTTATGTAAAATTTAAACTCGAACAGAGTTTTGTATTAGATTAAATAGAATATTTATAAAGAAATAAAAAATAATATATTGCATACAATTTGTTTTATTTAATTTTATAATGTTTCACATAGTTACATACACACAAAATGCATTACACATAACTCATAAAATCTAACACACAACACATATTATAACCTTAACTACTATAGTCTACAGTAACATTTCTGTTTTTATCTATCTCAATAATATTATCAAACTCAGCAAAAACTATACAGTTAATTGTTTGTATTAGTGAGGATTCAAATCGTACTTCTAATCTTACACTACCATGCTTTATGAGATTCCAATGAGCTGATGAGTTGGCTGATAAATCAGGAGTTAAGTCAAATGCTAATAGACAGTAACCTCTGGCATACTGTTCACAAGAGATTCCATTTCCTTCATTAAGAAAGTGAATACCAGTTCCCGAGAATAGAGTATGATATGCTGATGTAAATATGCTATTATTAAAAGATGGTTGCAAAGCTTTTGAAGGTATTTGTTGACCATCAATATATAAGCTGAAAGAATTAATACCATAGTTTTCAAAGTTAAATGGATTTTTAGTAAGGGAACCATTAAATGCAGAATTGTTCACAAATCCAATTATACATCTTTTGGGTACCTGCCCTAAAAATATATTATCAATAGTTTTTCCTTGAACACCCGATGGAATTGTTAAAACTTTTACTTCCGCTCGAGTAATAGGATATTTAGCAGTGGTAGAAGCTAAAACTTTTTGATGTGCGAGTAATACGCTTGGATTAATTCGTGCTCGTCGAACAATAAGAGTTGCGTCCGTAATGCAAACTTTAAACTTTACATCGTTTGACCCAGCAATTAAATTAAAGCTCTCTCTCGATCGAACCAATTTAACACTCATTTCAACACCATTAATTAAAAATTTATCTTGGTTGAAAATGTCACCGTGAAGATGACCAATCATTTCTATTTCCTTACTTTCACTAATCAATTCCTGTCTTTTAACAAGTCCCATGTTTTTACCATCCGTAGAATCCATTTTTCCTGCTGTATCATCATACCAAAGACTACAAGTAAGATGAGATTGTTTAGCAGCAGGAGCATAGTTTAAAAGGGTTTCCATGTATGCTCGATATGCATAGGTATTACTAGGTGGTGATACAAGTTTTTGGTTTAAATATACATCAAGTTGACTAAAAAGTGAATGCAGCCAATTATTTACAGGTGCTACTATTGTAGTAGATATCAAGTTAATTGAATCTTGATTTAATACTTTTGCCTTTATGTGGAGTAATGTATGAGACAAATCTATGTAGTCATCGCCTGTCCCAGGAACTTGAAACTCGATAGGTCCATCATCACCAAGAGATGAAATTGGTTTATAATGAATCCACAATCCATTTTCAATGCTAGTTTGTGTAGACGGTAGTGCAAACAAATCCAATTCTGACTTAAGGCACTCGCAAGAATGATTATGAAGGAAAGACATATTTAATTTGAAAATATATCTTTGTTATTTTTTGGTTTTAGACCAAGTTTTTTCGCAGCTTTCACTTTAGCAGTTAATGGTGGAATGAACGAGGTCAATCGTTTTCTTTTAGTTTTATACCCAGATCATGTCATGTTAAATTGATCAATTTTCTCATCAGCCTTTCGTTTTAAATTCGTACTAACTTGCTTTAGACGATCTTTTATTGAGGCTTCCATAGGACGCGCTTGAACCATATCCGATAAAAGTCCTACTCCAGCGCTTAATGCCTCCTTACCAATCACTCGAGCACCACTTGAAAGTAAAGGTAAAACTGATCTAAATAACCCCCCTAAGAAGCTCCCAATACCATGACCGCGTTGGTATGGTGCACCCTTATAAATTACTCCAACTCCTGACCCAGCTTGATGTGTATAATAATTTTCATATGGACATTTATGATGATCACGAAGAGAATTCATTATAATAATTTTCGGAAATGTAGTTTAATACACACGGTTCCAAACTGGAATGGTATTTTTTGTCCTGTGCTCGATCTTATAACTATTTCCAGCGTATCGAACTCTCTTCGCATAACAGGTAAGTAGTGAGGTTGAGAGAAAACGTGCATTTTATTTGCACCATAAATGTATTTTGTAGGATCTAATGAAATGACTCTTAGTAAAGGAGTCATAACATCACCCACAATCTGAGGATCGATAATGTCACAATATAGAAAGAGTTGAGATGGTAACCCTAAGTGTAAATTAGCAGGACACTTTCCAAAATTTCTCTCTAGGAGATTTTTATTTGGTTCATAACCTAGTTGTAAACTTAATTTGGGTGATAATGTTACGGATGTTATATTTTTATCCAAAACAGAAATAGACACAAATTTTGTTATTTCATCATAGCGAAATTTCAAGTTCTCTCCGATACCATTTAACACTCTTAAAATATGCTCAACGTTATCATAGTTGGTAGCTGGAATATGTTTTTTGTAGTACACTGTGGATGGTTTATCTTCATTAGGCATTAACATAGATTTTGTAATGTATATAACATTTTCATGATCTTGAACAGTAAACATGGTACATGGATATTGAAACTCGACAACTCCAACCGACCATTCACCTTCTAATTTAATAGCTTTCGGTAATTTCGTTGAAAAATTTGTGGTCTTGTTATCAGGAAAGTATTCCATTGAACTATTGCTGAGCAAAGTTAAATAAAAACTTTCTTTATTCATATTTCTTTTAAACTAGAAGCTAAAATCCAACTGTTAAATTTATCTGGATAACCTTTCCACTTCACTAATACTTCTTTTCTGTTACCTGAGTAACGAGTGTCAATTATTTTATCTATTTTATATTGTGAGGTGGGGTTGTAAGTGATTTTCTGTAATTCTCTTTCATAAAAAGTACCAACTATTGGTTCATTTTGTAAATCTGTTATTGTATAAACAACCCATGGAGATCTATCAATTATTGAAGATATAATAAATATTTCATCACTCCAATTTGATTCATATCCTTTTTGGAAAGCATGTTTATATTTAGTTATTCGAACATAATCACCCACATTGAAATTTGGTTTAGGATTTTCTAAAGAAAGTTTGTTTGACCGTCTATCATAAAGATTAGTCCAAACTGTCATAATATTGTTGGAATTTACATCACATGGGCACATCTTAATACTAGAGTGAAAGCTGTGATTGTAAGAGTATATTAAATCTTGTAAAACATCTATATATCTATAAGTATTATTATGAGTGAAATAACGCCACATTTTCATTTTTAGTGTTCTTTGAAATCGTTCAACAATACTGGCCTTAATGTCAGGATTGTTAGTAGTATAGTAATTAATCTTTTTGGATTTAAAGTATTTTTGTACATCTTTTGAAACAAATTCTGTACCTTTATCAGATTGTATGTGAGTAGGTGTTAAATTACTTTCAGTAAATATACTTTCAAAACATTCTTTAGTTGTTTCTGAGTTTTTCTTTTTCATTGGTCTTGCAAAAGCATATTTACTAAATACATCAATAACACAAAGTATATACTTGAAACCATCATTATATTGAGAATAAGTTCGCATATCACTTAAATCAGCTTGCCACAGTTCATTAATATTTGATAGAATGTACCTATTACGCGGGAATTTTTTTCGAATGGGTTTATGTAATGTGTATGTTTCTTGTGATTTTAACCATTCCTTTACTTGCTTTTTATTCATTTTACCCTTCATGGCTTTTGATAATTTATCAATACTACCAAAACCAGCGGGATTAGATGGATCATAATAAATCCTGTTAATTTCTTCTAGTACGGGGTCCATTTTTCCCACTCAAGCCTTTTACGTATTTTAGTTGTAGACTTTTTATCTCTACTGCTCGGTGTAGAAAACTCTTGAAATTCAATCTCAGAGGGTTTGTTCAGATCTTTTGCTTGAAGTTGGTTAATAAACTCACATCTCTTTGGATTTCCAATATAAGTAAGTGGTACTTTAATATCTTTTAATGCTTCAGCAAATCTATCCCACCCTACTGGATCACTTCTTTTTAAGGGTCTTAGTGAATCATTTATTAAATCAACAATATTACTTCCAGGAATTTTTTCATTATCAATTATGACTGTACCTTCATTATCCCAATGTATTTTACCTTTACTTGTTTTAACTAAGTTTAATAATAACTGTCCTTTTTTATTATAAGTTTTTGGTATTAAACTGAGTATTTGAGCTGGTGTGTAAAGTGGATTTTCAACATTTTCTTTACTTTTGATGGATCGATTCTCCTCCAACAAAGATTCAGCATCAACTGAAGTTTTTAGATCTCTATCTTTATTTTTAAAACCAATTTTAGACTCGTTTGAATCTTCATTAGATGTATCAGAATAAATTGGTAATCTGAGTGGTTGACGATCCTCTTCGGTAAAATGAAGGTATCTTTGCAGTGTTTGTAAATATAACATCCATTTCTTTCGGTCTTCCGTCTTACTATTCATAATATTTTGCATTTGAATATCTAATCGAGATAAACTACTACTCGTATTAACCTTATTTTCTTGTTTTAATTTTTCAATCAATCCAGGTTCGATAAGTATCATTTTCTTTGCATTTTCCATGTTAACTGGCTAGTCCACTCACTAATCCACTCAATATTGCACCTTATATTATTGGTAAGAAAGCCCCTCCTTTTTGTATAATTATATTTTTTCTTAGTTTATGTTTACACTTACGCACTATTTGACGGAGTATATTTTTGTGTTTATTCAATTTTTGTTTATCTTGATCTTTAAGAGGTACTTTTCCTTGTAAAACGTTATGAATACACTCACAAATACAGTTAATTTCTTCTTCATCACACGTTTTAAGTAATGCTCTTTGATATTTTGGTTTAAGCGTATGCAAAGCGTTTAGCAAATGTTTATGCGTTGTGAGTCGACGATGCATCATTTAGCAATGATTTGAAATGTTTGATTCTTGGTGTATTTAAACTCTTTTGTGGGAATGTAGACTGTGCAGAATCCATTAAATGGGAAGACATTTGTCTTGTTACGACAAAAATCATTGGTATTCTGTTTTAAATCTATCATTAAATATCCATGCGCCTCTAGAGTTGCATCCCTGTAGGCATCTTCAATAAAGTTTGGGTTATCTGGTGACACTTGTCGTGCTAAATATCTTATTTGAGTTTTATCTCGAGGGTTTTTAAAATATATTATATAACTTGAGTTTAAGGATATGTCTCTTTGCCCTTTACCCTGATGAAATAAATTTTGTGTTAAATAAAATACACTAAGATTCCTGTGATGACTACCTTTTGTAAATATATCCACAATTCTTCCATCGGACTCTCTCATTAGATCATCAATAATAACAAGATGTGGGTTTTCACCGTCAAACATATTAACATTTGGAATTCCTTGATGGTAGTTAACATTTGGTAAATTATATAAAGGTTGCATTTCATCAAAGCACCATGTGATCTGATTAAAATCACAATTACATATTTCTGTAACTGATTTTATGAAATTTGTTACAAAATTTGACTTCCCACATCCACTTGGCCCCGCCACAATAGCAGTAAACGGATGGATAAAGTGAAACATTACACACGTCTAAAGTACTAAGGGGTGAAATAAAAAATGAAAGTGTTGGTGTTAACAATTAATATATATTGCAAACATTATATAAAACAGAATGATCTGTATACTATTTCTAACACAATTAGTACATCATAATTTTACAATCAACTCAACCTCAAATAAATGCACACACACACACGCAAATATAAACAACAATTAACTTAAATTATTTACAATAAAACAACGATTAAATATTTAATAAACTCTACGTCATATTATACTATTATCATTATTTTACAATCAATACAAATTTTACTTACATGCAGACATAAAATTAAAAACTATCAACACTTAACGCAGTTTATAATGACCCCAAGCTAATGTTTCAATATTATTATCTAAAATATGCCTCTTTGTGTCATTATATGATAAACCAATCTTATTTAATTTTTGTGTAAAAATTGTGTGTTTAATTGATTTAAATCTAAGCATACTATAATATTGCACTTTTTTATTAAATAGAGAAGACTTATAATTATCCATGGTCATCTTTTTAGTGATACATTTATTTACCCCTTTTGCCTTGGCTATAGTCTTATTCTCTAAGTTAAAAGCGTACATTTTGGATCGTAAACCCACAAATTCTTTCATGATTTTACCATTATTTTCATCTTTAAAAAAAACCTAATTTCTTTTTATTTAATTTTGGATATTCAAAAATATTATTTGCATCATAAGCTGAGGTATCAAAGTATGATGAAAGGTCAGGTTTTATATCAGAGTAAAAATCATCTGTAAATATATGATATATTAAACTATCCGTATCTGTATACAATAATTTGATTTTACTAAACTTTTTAACCATATAGTTATAATGAAAATCGTACATTAATGTTTTTGAAATATCTAAAATGCAAAACCCTAAATAAATTGGTTTGTTATATATTAACTTTGTTTTTCGCAACTGAACCGCAACTAGGTTTTCCGAAAATACTGAAAGACTATGAAATTGTTGTTTAGCGATTAGATCTTGAGCACCTAAAGCTTTGCCCTGGTTCTCCCAGTGTGTAACTAATTTTATGTTAACCCTTTTTTCAATATTCTCCATAGTCTTTCCGAAGACTGAATTATTCATTAATTTATAAAAATCTTTTTCGAAATCTGATTTTGCTAACGTTCTTAATTTTGTGTTTAGATCTATGTACATTTTCAACCAGCGAGACTGTTTAAATTTTAAAACTCTATGAATTTTAGTTAATTTAACCCCCATTTCTATGCACTGCTTTAAATTTCTGTAATGAATTACATATTTATCTTTATTATTTAAATTTGGGACTAGTTTATTTTCATTATTATTGTCTGCACAAATGTTTTCGGGGCATAAAGGAAAGTCCGAATGTAAATCATGAAGTTCATCTGGATATTCCAAATCAACTTCTAAAATAAAACCGAAGTTCGATGTCTCAGACACATTAAATTCTGTATTCGGATTTACCCATTCGAATCCACCAGTAGGAAGACATTGAGACATAGCCCAACCATATAAATTGTTGGCATCAAAATATGTGATATATGAATTTGGTTTCCCTGCATCATAATCCCCCATATATTTGTTATTAGCTCTAGCATAACGATTACTACATTGAGATACACCACCCCTGATACCTGATCTAATAAATGCAATTTTCTCATAATCTGTTAAAAGTTCTAATTCTATTTTTGTATATTTTAACATTGCATCCCAACTTAAACCGGGTGCTGTGTAATAATGGGCAGGGTCTAAATCATAAGTATTAATACATAACTTTCTAAAGTTTTCAAATACATCGGTTAAAAGTAAAACGTCTGTTTTTAAATACAGGTTTGAATAATCTAGCATATTACAACACCCAAAGTGTTCCCAAACATCTTTAGCATGATTGTAATCATCATTTGAAATATGGGAATCTGTGAGCGAGCTATAAAAAAAGTTTTGTTCGGGGAGCGATGTTAGGCTTAAACTATCATAATTAGTCATAAGTTCATATGGATAAACGCCTTTCCATTTTAAACGAAAGAAATCTTCATCATTAGGATAATTTCTACGTAATTCTTGAACTTTATATTACTGAGATTTTTGGCCAATTCTTCTAATTTACATGATAAAAACTTAAATGAATCTATGAATCTTAAAATAATTTCGTGGTTATTCATTTTTAATTTTTTGGAAAAGGATATATATTTTTCTTTATTTTGAGGGATAACTTCGACTTCACCATCACAAAAGTTTAACGCGTGAACAATAAAATGAGCATCATAGCGACTAAAGTTGTGTAAAAATATTGGTATATAACGAGGTTTTCTGAACTTCGAGCTACATGATCCGTGAGCAACACCTATAAAACTACCGGTGTACCAATCAAAATCATAAAAATGTTCTGCTAACTCTGTTTCACAAATATGACAAATGGTTGCATTTGAAATTTGGTTTTTGTCTTCATTTGTTAGCGGAAGTGGAGGATATTTTTGAATTCTATTTATTTCTTTGAGATTGTTAGATAAACTTTCCATAAACACTTGTGCATAGTTGGGTCCGCAATACGTTACGTATTTTGATAATTTATCATCATATGAACATTTTATATAATAACCAAAACTATGTACTTCATGTTTCTGAATATTGTGTGTGAAAGGTTTGGAAGGATCGTTAGAACATGATTCTATTGGTTTTAAAAATGCTTCAAAATCAGCATAAACTACGAATGGTATCTTCAACTTTTTTTCATAACTATCAAATTTAATTTTATCATTTGAAATAGGTTGACCAAACCAATTCTTTTTTTTTAAAGTTTCACTGTTTGGTAATTCTGTACAAATGTAGGCACAATCGTATTGTTCATGGTTATTTAAACTTTCCTTAGATGGAAAGTGAAGTAGACATGCTTCGCAAATGTACATGATGTGACCGTCTTTTGAAATTTGTTTACTAACTAACCGCGATAAATTTTTTATGTAACAATAATGATTTTTTGTATCCTTGGAAAAAAATAATAAATTGATATATCTATCTTTACGACACTTTGTTAAAAATAATGGACCTACTATAGAATTACATCGTTTTTCTTTATTATATTCTAACCCAAAAACATTAATACTAATATCATTTAATTTCTCTACTTTTGCTATGTCAGAAATTTTAACTGGAAAGGAAATACCATCAAATTTAAGTTTATTTGCATGTTTAACGTACGATGATACACGATCCGCGTCTTTGTTTACGGGATATAACGCCGAGAGTAACGCCCATTTAAAACAAAAATAATCCTTGCTTTTTACATTTATAACAGCCTTTTTTAATTTTATGTCACGAGGAAGATCTATGTATCAAGTACCGCGTAGGGGGTTAAATTTATTAACATTCATGTCTATAGATTTTATGTTTTTTAGACTCCATCCACTATCTTTTTTTTTCAAATGCACTAATTTTAGTAGTAATTGTATCATTTAAAGATGAAAAAAAATATTTAAGTCATCTCCTTGACAAATAATATAGTTAAGCGTTTGAAAATCGAATGTATCATGAATATCTTTAGTTTGTTGAACAAAATCAGCATGCAATACGAAGTTTACTTTAAAAATTATGTGTTGATGAATACACTCTTGTATTAAAAATAAAATATCATCTTTAATAGAATTTAAAAATAGTTCAGGAGTTTCAAAATTTACCAATGTCGAACTATCTACTCTACTCTTGATTTTATAAGTTAAAATCCTATTTCCAAAAGCAGATTCAATAACACTAACGTTTGATAAAGAATTATGTGAATTTAAAAGATTATTTTTGTGAACATTACTTTTAAAATGATTAGCTAAATACCGTTTCTTGATAAATATATGACACGTTAGACATTCCACTTGATCATCGTTACTGATACTGTTCCCTGCAGAGGTAGGCGCTTCTGCTTCCGTTGTCGGTTTTTTGATGATCTTGGGTTCTTTGCTGCTCGTTCGCTTCGTTCCTCTTCCAAGTTGTAGTGGTTGACTACTAAAATGTTTAAATTTATTAAAAACTGTACAAGACATTGTGTAAATTATGATCGAAATGAATGTTTATTTTACTTACTTAAACTGTGTTTCAACCATCGCACAGTGATTATACAAATCATCATCATACGATGAATCGAACAGCTGATCCTTCTCCATTTCATCACAAACTTTAGACAACTCCTGATTTAATTCGCTGTTGAATAGTTCCGTGTTCTCTTCCATGGTTGTGGAAAAGAAAGCACTGGTGCACACTTCACTGAAGTTTGCCATCCTTATAGTAAAGAAGAAATTAGGTAGCAGAGTAAGTAACAGTTCAGTGTTGGTAGACCAACTGATACCCAAATTTCAAATAATGTCCGATATTTAAGTCTAACAAAGGATTAGAAATAGAATATAATGAGTACACCAAAGTAATTTAAGTAAACAGAATCACATTCACTAATGATCAGCTAATGACTGTCATTGTTAAAAAGTATTTTTTAACTTTTTCACTTTCTGCTATTGTCTTTGTAATATTGTATACGAGGGCGTTTGTGTTGTCGTAGATGCTATCCTTATTAGTCTTTACGTAATATTTAATCCTCGTGGAAGCATGTTTCCAATGATCAGTAGTTGGAATCTTGGATAGCTTCTTCATATCGTACATTTCAATTTTGATGAGATGCGTCGCTTGGTCTCCATCGTCAGAATTAGTAGAAATGTATGATACACCATCTCTAGCGGCTCGTGCTACGGTTGATGATAACAGCTTCCTCTTTTTTATTTTTGATTCAGCTTCAAAAAAATGATCAATCGATTGCGATTTTCTTTTTCCATCATCGCATGTGTTATTATTAATGACGATGTCATCACTCTCTTCTTGAGGGGAGAGTGGCGAGTAGTAATACTGTTTATATGTATTTTCATCGAAGCTCAATGATTTCTGCAACAACACAGTTATCATGTTAATATCAATTTGGTAACACTTAATCATAAAAGTTAAAAAAGCTAAAGTTACAACCTATTAAAGTCCACTGCTGAACATAGGCCTCCTCTCATTTCTGAGAGGGTTTTAGGGCTAGGAAATGTTCGCTGCGATACCTCAATGCGTGTTGGCAAACTTCACATGCCTTCGAAATTATCTCAGACATGCATTCCTCACGATGTTTTCCTTCACCGCTGAGCACGTGGTAAATTAACACTTAAAATTGTAATTAACAATTTAATTGGTGCCGGCGGGGATCGAACCCGGGTCGCGTACTGTGAATTTTACATTTTGCGCTAACCATCTGAGCTACCACGGCTTAACCATATACACACACATAATATTTAAATATAATTTGTTAACACTAAATCATACACACGTAAGAAAATAACAGAAAGAAAAGTAAGTTTGTCAATAGAATAAACACTTACATCCATGGCCTTTGATGCGTTGAAGTAACACAAACGTAGTATTGATAGATCCACTGCGGTCAAATGACCATACACTAACTCCGTGACTGCAGTTGCTTGGTCTTATATATTACCAGTGAGTAATAATTCTAATCTAAAGAATTTCTGCAGTAGAATTGATAGTATCTTTATGCGTCAACAAGCTTACCTTACATTCTGTTGCTTATCTCTACATTCCTACGTCCTTCCTGTCGTGTCTTGTTCAGTGTATTGGTGACTCAAATACGATTTGTATAACACAAAGAATGTAATTTAATATTTAGATATCACTATAATTGATCATTCCTATATTAGTCATTGAGTAGATTGGTACTGTAATAATCTACTAATAGCAGTAATATTATGGATACACTAGATGTACAACAACATCTGAAAAAGATTCACCCCACTCTAGAAAATAATGTTTATGCTGCCAATAAACTACCCATGTACACCCACGTACCAACGTATATAATATGCAATTTGGATACAGATGATAAACCAGGGTCACATTGGGTAGCTTTATATATCGATACGAATGACGTCGGTCAATATTTTGATTCATTCGGACGGGCACCTGTACGATATCATCTAGAGTTTTTTAAAAGAAATTGTAAAAGATGGAACTGGAATGTTGATAGGATTCAGAATGAGTGGACTTCAGTTTGTGGCGAATATTGCTTAATGTATTTGCTATATAAGTTTCAGGGATGTTCAATGCATAGTTTTACGAGTATATTTACAGAGAACACATTGTACAACGATATTTTAGTGGATGAGATGTTTCGCTCCTATTTTATAGATAATAAGTAATAAGATTTTGTATTTTATAAATAAAAATTTTAACAAAATTGGGTAATGTGTTTTATTAATGAGTCAGATTAGTGTAGATAGGAACAAAGGAGTATATAACAATATCACCACGCTGAGGAAGAATAGATAATGACGGTATTGAATGAACAATAGATAAGTAGATAAGAACAATGGAGCGCTAATGACGGTGGAGGCTCGAAGCGGATATCAATTAGATAAGAGTTAATTGATCTGCACATCTCCGGAACCGTGCATCCTACGCAAAAATGGACCGCAGATTCGTGATCAGAGCATGCCAAAACCATTTTTTTTTTAGGTTCGTGAGTCGACGAACGTCGTACTTGTGACTCAGTGCGCCAGAACTGGTACAACCTTTCTACAAGTGCGCCAGAACTTGTACAACGTAACTACTCCTATCTTCCATGTCACTCTGACGTGATATTTTTGGGACACGCTGTATAATAGCTGTGTCCGCGACTTCGTTCGCGTGGAATTAGAACTTTGGTTATGTAAAGTGATAATGATTTAATTGTTCTTTTAACTGTTGCAAATACTTAGAAAGTTACTAATCTAGATGAAATTATTCAGATACTCAGTCAATCAGACAAACAAACTAACAAGGAAATGGACGAGCCCACAAACGTTCCAACGGACGGACCCAAAACGAACCAAGACGCGAACCGTGCAATAATTATACGCTTGTGTTTCTTATTGTAAGTTAACTAACAAATAACTGCAAAAAAATAATCCACAATTCTTCTCCTTCTAAATGTATTTTTGATTGCACTTAATAAGCTAACTCCATCATCAATTATTTGTATTACGATATGCTGCACCTTATTTCCATTAATATTTTAGAAAAAAACAGCCAAGTGCGTGTCGACCCATACATAATAATATAGGTTTCCATAGTTGTCTGTCACAATACGTGAACTTATAACGGGCTTCGTCGGTACTATCAACATGTCGAGTTCGCAGTTTTACCGCTCTAATAACTTAAACTAGGCCCAAAATAGGACTACGGCAATTGAAAGACTTATTTTCCAAGCGGGTTTATAGGGATTGTTGCTAAAAAAAGATTATAAAAAAACCTTGATTTTTAAATTAATACTATATAAGTACATCAAGTCATTTACAGCCAATTCCGTACAAAAATGATCATAGTTCACTTTCCATCTATTATTTCGCGGCCGTGCAACCCTAAAATATACACGACCGTTACAAACCTTCCCCTAAACCATTACTGCTCTAAATATCCTTTGGGTTGCCTGCGTTAACCAAAAAAAAATTTTTTTAATTTATTTATTAAACTTCATAAACTCATTATATGTGTACGAGTATCGTATATATATATCGGACTTAATGCCTGAGGCATTATCTACCAGTCTACCTTAGAGTAGTAAGTATGTACAGCAACTAATATTCATATATATATGGCATAAAAGTAATAAATAGATCTACAAAAACGAGATAAACACACAAATATTTAATAAAATCAGCAAATGAGAGCGTGAGATACTCGTACTTATAATAAAAATTAATGATCTCACTAACTTTCACCATTTACACTTACAGCAGCACACACGAGAATAATAAAACCGCTTTTAAAAGTTCCAGAGACTAATAAAAATTTGGAAGTATTATAATATTTTGTTTTTATCCGTGTTTCTCTCTATCCGAATTCGTACTAATTATATCCGAATTCGTACTAAGTATATTGTATAACTGTTTAAGTTTCCAAGCGAAATAATTTTTAATTTTGGAAAGTTATTAAAGATATAAAGAAAAACAAGCAAACGGATCGCCTGATACTTGATAGTATGAATAACTTCGGCAATGATTAACATCCGTACATCAAAGGAATGGCTGGTTTCAACCTCCTACCAAATAGTAGACGTTAAGCAGTGAACTTTAATAATGAATAAATGTATTATTAAACGATATACATATTTTAGTTTTACTATGTCTACAAAAGTTTCGGAAACAGTGTTTAAAATCATTAAGGTAGCGGCAAGAACAATATGCGATGTTTTTATTAATTTTTCTCTTTATCTGAATACATACCAATTAATTTATTACTGTTTGAGTTTCCAAGTGAAATTCGTAATAAGATATAAATGATATCATAGATTTTCCATGAACTAATAAACAATATGGCCGTGAGACCTGACGCGCGACAACTAAGGGTATATATTCTTTGACAAAGGTGAATCAAATAGTGAAAGAAAAAAATGGACGTCAGAATTTTCAAATTATCATTTTATGAATGAAATTGTTCTAACATTTAAATATAAGTTATTTATGTTATTAAATTTATAGCAACTGATGGCAAAATATACTGGTTTTTTTCCTTTTATTACAAGTGGCAATGTTTTAAAAACGTACAACGTAGATCGTTTCCTCAAGAAGTTCAGAAATCTGATACTACAAACTACAAAATTTCATGGAACACCATCTTGCATCTCTCCTCTTTACCATCTTACACACGAACAGAAAAAAATTGTAAATATCACTAATTTGGTTTCAGTATTCTTTAAAAATTAAATCGAGAGTACTACGATTTTTCTACAGATTTTCTATAAGAATTCCGGTAGGTATCTACGGACCACAGCATTTATTTACCAGCAGGTGGACTATGCGCTGGTTAGTCTCTTACTCTATTAAAAAAGCAAGTAGGTACATACAAAATTACGTACCTACCAGATATTAATATTACCCTTCTTTTAATATCTGCCGCAGACTGGTAATAATGACTATAATACGAATCCTAACATGTCGAGTTGAAAAATATACAGTTGTTTGCCGCTAAACCGATGCAAACATTAAAATGATTTGTTTGACAGTCACGCTGTTCATTCACGAATGTGGTAGGGTAATTTCGATTATTAACCCTAGCCTTTTAAAATTCCACGCTTGCCAAGGGGGCTGGCAACCGCTGCTTTTTATTTTTATACAACTGTTATCAGTAATATGCTTTTGCTCATCTCGTGATTTAATTTTCCTTTGTCGCCACTTACGATATTTTTGTACCGCCACTGTATGGTTTGTTTAACGGTATAATTACCACGTCGTAATTACCAATTTTTTGTCAGTAAAAGTCGCTTTACGCATTTTCTACATTTAGAAAGGCAGGTAGTACTGACAATAATTAAACGCGCAAACACACACGTATGTGTGTATGTATGTATTTTATATGTGTGTATGTAGCTTTGATAATTAAAACAAATTTACTTGTACTACCACCGTCCATGTCCAAAAGTAGACTTTATGCGCTGATGCTGAAGAAGAATAGTAAGAACTTGTCCTACAAAACATTTTATACCAATGATCGTTTAATGTATCCTCAGAAAATAAAAGTTAAGTTACAGCCTACATACGTCCCAGTGTTGGGCGTAGTCGTCCTCTCATTTCTTAAAGGGTCTATGTTGAGGAAATGTCTGCCGCGCTTATCAAATGCTTGTTGGCAGACCTCACATATTTCAAACATTTGTTTTTATTTATCAGACGTTCAGGTTTCCTCACGATGTTTGCCTTCACCGCCTAGCACGTGATAAACTAATTTGTTTACTTACTACAACTTCACAGTACTTTGTCCCTGAAAAATATCCATTTTGAGGGACAACAAAACCGCCAGTTATACTATAGATAAATATGCAATATGAATTTGCTATTTTTAGCAGTGTCCCGAAACTTGGTCAGTTTTAAGTTCGAAGAAATCGAATTTTTATAATTTAAAAATACATAAGTCGGATGTTAACATCAATACGGGTATGACGTCATTAACTGCTACCACCATACACATTCTGTAGTTAAAATTCGTTTTGATTGCTCATAAAAAGTATTTCAATTAAAATGAGTCTCAACTACTCTATTAAGAATCATCTAGCGAAATACCAAGATTTCAGTTTTCCACTGAGTAAAGAAATTAGGTTACTTGAAGATCACTTTTATATTCGCGATGAAACTGTGAATAGATTCAAGAGCAAAAAATATATGGTCTACAGATATTAATAGAGATATACAGATTTATTTGAAATGTTATTCAAAATCTCATTTATTTCTTTGAAACGCTATAGCTAATACTAAGTTTTACCTAGTATATGAACAAAGGCTTTTATTTAGTACTACCTGTTTTGCGGGACTTATACTTCGTATTATAGGATACCATGAGTTTTTTTTCGCGGAACCTTAATTCTATATTATTTCTAGATTATAACATCAGACATCAGCAAGTGAAAGTCCCGTCTAAATCAGTTCAGCTACTTTCAAGATTAGTCGGAACAAATAGACAAGCAGTCAGACAAAAAATTTAAGCATGTTTTATATTCATATGTTCGTTCATCATTATCATCATTAAAACCCTTTACAAGTTATCTACTGAACATAAGCCTCCCCCAAGCAATGCCACAAAGCACGGTCCCTTAGCCACCTGCATCCATTGATTTCCTGCATATCTTATCACGTCGTCACTCCACCTAGTGGGGGGTCGCCCTACACTTCGCCTAACGGTACGAGGCTACCACTCAAAAACCTTTTTTCCCCATCGGTTGTCGATTCTTTGAGCTATATGGCCGGTCCATAGCCACTTCAGCTTGTTAATCCGTTGGACTATGTTGGTTACTCTGGTTCTACTGCGGATATCCTCATTTCTAAGTTTATCACGCAGATAAACCCCGAGTATAGCTGCCCAGCCGAGTTGAATCAGTCCATTGCCTCTCGGTCGAAGTTGGACTTACGTTGTCTGAATATTTATCCCAGGTAAACATACTCCTCAAAAACTTCGAACTTGTGTTCCCAACAATTACCGGCATAGGTGTGACATGGACGTTACACATGATCTTTGTTTTTTCCATGTTCATCCTAAAACCTACACTATTTAGGTCATCAAGCATAGTGCTTAGGTCTTCCAGCGATTCTGCCATAAGGCCTATATCGTCAGCAAATCGAAGGTGAGTGATGTACTCGCCATACACAGGTACTATATCCTAGTTTAGGGGCTAATGACCACTGTAAATTTGGTGCATGTAATATGTTTATCAATAAAGATTATTATTATTATTATTATTATTATTAAATTGATGTTAATACCGTATCTTTTCCAGTTCAGTAGCTTGAAAACATCCCTTAATGCAGCGGTGAAAAGTTTCGGGGATATAAAGTCACCTTGTCTTACACCTCTCTGCAGTTAAATATGTTTCTTACTCCAGTTTTGTACTCGGATAGCCATCATAGCCCTCCTAACGTACAAACACTTCAGCACTTCGATATACCGACAGTCAACTTGGCAACGTTAACGAGACTGTAGCACCGCCTTAATTTTGACGGAAAAAAAGATTAATATAAAATTTAGTTTAAGGAATTAATGTTCATTAATTCCTTAAACTAAATTTTATATTAATATAATAAATTTGACGAATTTATAATTAATTATGTACATAGGTACTATGTTATCTCAAAAAGAAAATTCGTATTCGTAGAAGATGATGAATTGTGGTTTTTATCGTTGAAATCCCATATAGTTTTTTCTGATTCCAGCAGTTCTAAAAACTTTATTGTATTTTTATTATTATTTATATTATATATTTTGGTAGATCGTACTTATTTAATAACAAGAGAACACTCATTGCCGCTCGCGCTGCCCGTCCTTTGACTTCCGCACGAAAAACCGACATTTGAGGGATCGTCGGGCAGTGGCAGCGGCAGCGGCAGTGTCAGCGCGAGTAGCCTGTTTACGTCCTGCCCTGCTCACTGCCCTGCTCACTTTCCTGCCCAACAGGGCCGAATGTCAATGGGGCAATAGGCTGAAAATGTCTCCCGTCAATAGATTTTATCTTTATTGATATCACAGGCGTCGCAGGAGGTGTAATAATACGCTTGATTACTTGTTGTTTACCTTGCTACTTCGCAACACGAAAAAGCCCGTTAATAATTATTGCAAAGTTGTAACATAATATCACACAATGCAATAATGGTTAATGGTAGCCTATCCCTTCTAACTTTCTGTATATATTACTCTACTCTATCATCATCATCATCATCATCATTACAGCCCTTCACAAGTCTACTGCTGAACATAGGCCTCCCCCAAGTAATGCCACAAAGTACGGTCCTGAGCCACCTGCATCCATCGACTTCCTGCATGTCTTACCAGGTCGTCACTCCATCTAGTGGGGGGTCGCCCTACACTACGCCTACCGGTACGAGGCTGCCACTCGAGAACCTTTCTTCCCCATCGGTTATCGGTTCTTCGAGCTATATGGCCGGCCCATTGCCACTTCAGCTTACTAATCCGTTGGGCTATGTCGGTCACTCTGGTTTTACTGCGGATATCCTCATTTCTGAGTCTATCACGCAGAGAAACTCCGAGCATAGCCCTCTCCATAGCTCGCTGAGCAACCTTGAGCGTCCTCATACGGCCAGCAGTGAAGGACCACGTCTCAGATCCGTAAGTCATCACTGGCAACACGCACTGGTTGTGCAATCTAGTTTTTAGAGATTGAGGTATACCTGACGAGAAGATATGTCGTAATTTCCCGAACGCTGCCCAGCCGAGTTGAATCCGTCGATTGACCTCTCGGTCGAAGTTGGACTTACCTAGTCGGACTATTTGTCCCAGGTAAACGTACTCTACTCCACGCTACTATCTATTAAAACTGAACCTAGGAACATTTCGAATGTGTAAGAATTATACAATCAAAATACTTTTATAATATGAAAATAAGTAAAGCACTGTTATAAATGTTACTTACTGATAAGTGAATTAATCACAATTGTTTAAAAAAATTACGTATTATTAATAATAATTCTAATGATAGGTATAAAGGAAATAACATATATCATATTCTTTCTATTGTATAAAGAGCCTAAGAGATGGTTAGCGCTCGCTGTAAATTTCACAGTACGCCAACAAATCGGGTTCGATCCCCGGCGGCACCGATGAAATTGTTAATTGCAATTTTAAGTGCTGATTTACCACGTGCTAGGCGACGAAATAAAACTTCGTGAGGAAACCTGCATGTCAGAGAAATAAGGAAAAGAATATATTTCAAAGACATGTGAAGTTCACCAACACGCTTTGGGGCAGCTCGGCGGACAATTCCTTGTCCTAAAACCCTCTCAGAAGTGAGCGGAGGCCCGTGCTCAGCAGTGGGACGTATATAGGCTGTAACTTTATTTTACTTTATATTTTTTGTAAATATCTCAAATTCTAAATTAAAAATAAACTAAGAAAATTATCTATGATACTTATTATGACAATACAATGAATCTATTATATATCTGGTAATATACGTGGTAGAGCCATGCTGCAGTTATATTAGTAGTATAGTTGTAGCACGAATGGGTCGGCTCGACCGGGGAAGGACCACGCTCTCACAGAATACCAGCGTGAAATAGTAGCTTAATGCTGCTGTATTTCGTATGGTGAGTGTAGAGAACCGGTGACCCTTTTTACTGGAAACGAGGCATTCCATCTTAGTCCTCACGGGTGACAACGCATCTGCGTTTTGATTCGTAATCGAGGGTAGATGTAGATGTCTATGGGCCACAGCAACCACTTACCATCAGGTGGACTGTGTGCTCGTTTGTCACCCTATCCTATAAAAAAAAAGAAAAAAAAAATTAAAAATAATAATATAAAACATAAACTATAAATACATATAATATTGATACGTCGTTTATTTACATATTTCATATTTGCATTTTCATCGCGTCACAACTTAATAAATTTTAACCCAAATAATATACTCTCTTCGATAACCTAGAACCTACCTTTTTATATTCATATGTCTATTCAAAATATTTAAACCTCTTGCTGGAAGTAGAGTTCAAATAAAGCAAAAAAAATATTAAAATATTACACCGCTCTAATTATTAGTCAAGTTCTAGATAAAATAAATTATGCGTTATATTATACAGAATGGGTCCCACATATATGCAATAAATGAAACCATATACTTGTTATCGCCTTTGCTGACGATATACAAAAAATGAACGTAATCGGTCCAGTAATTAGGTCAAAAAGTAGAGTTTTAATTTTAAGCAAATTTGAACACTCTATAGAATTGGGTCACTAAGTCAATGATTCAATGAACTTGAATGAATCCTTGAACATTAAAAAGCGACGTTGCCACGCAGTGCAAACTATTGGTATTGCGACATATCGACAGCGGTGTCTTTTGTCGGCGTGCCACCCGCGTGCAACGTTGTCACTCTTCCAAGGGGTCAAGGTACGTTGTCTAAACAGAGTGTTCACTTTTACTGAATTTATTTTAATATTTATTTTGTTTGAAAATTTCACTTTTTTATTTTACGGGTTTTAATTTAATATTTAATTTTTCTACACTTCTACGGACTAGTATTACTTGTGGTTTCATTTATTGCATATATGTGGCACCCATTCTGTATAAAGCAGAGGACCTGCAAGTGTTCGCATAAAAAAATATAATTACGCGATGCTTCGATATGCGTCATAAGATCAGTTTTTCTGACAATATCTCATAAAGCGTTGATAATTTATTTTATAAAATTAAAATGATAAAGAAACTTCCTGTCCACGTGATGATAAGTGGCTACTGCAGCCCATGGACACCTGCAGCCAACTTCAAACAAAGAAGGATAGGTACAGATGTGTTGTCAACTTGCAATAAAATAAGCTTGTTGTTATATTTATAACCTTTCGACGCGAAAACATCATTGTACGCACAAAGATAGAAATAGTTAATAGGGTGGTATCTACCCAGATGGAGTCTTAGGCAGAAAGATAATCCTTTCACACAGAAAAGTTTATGCAGATATAATTATAGATTGTAATAGTACAATTGAAATTATCCAGGAAGATATCAACATTATCATCATCATTAGTTTTTTTTTTACAATTATCGCTTTCTTCTAGAAAAGCATCGATCACGTCAAAGGCAATTCAAGTGGGCTTGTAAATTTTGTCGCTGCTTGCTACAGACTTCCTTTCAGAATCCTTCACCTTTTTCGTATAATTTCTATAACTGGACATTAGACTTTCTTTTTTTTCAATCAGTCACTTCAATGCTTTTTGTGGTAGAGTCATGCTGCAGTTATATTAGTAGTATAGTTGTAGCTCGAATGGGTCGGCTCGACCGAGGAAGGATCACGCTCTCACAGAATACACGTAAAATAGTAGCTTAATGCTGCTGTGTTTCATATGGTGAGTGTAGAGAACCGGAGACCCTTTTTACTGGAAACGAGGCATTCCATTCTAGTCCTCACGGGTGACAACGCATCTGCATTTTGATTCGTAATCGAGGATAGATGTAGATGTCTATAGAATACAGCATCCACATACCATCAGGTGGATTTTGTGCTCGTTTGTCACCCTATCATATAAAATATAATAAAATAATATTCATTATTTCCTTTATTCGTATCCAAGCGTCATGTACTTTCGTTTTATTTTTATGATCTTTATGTTTAGCATCCCATAAAATGGGTTCGGCATGATAATACTCGATCAACAAGAGTTCCTGCTCGTTCGTCCACGTCCAACTGAAGCTCATTTTGACGCACCGTCCTATGTAAAAAAATACAAATAAGCACAACCTCACAGCAACGAGTCTCGCGCGTTACTGATTTCACGCACGAGTATGGATGCGCTTGCGTTCACGGGAGGTTCACGCGTCGTAAACCCTTTGAAGCGGTCACAAAATACCGACACTGAACGGGGAACAGGGCGTGAAAAGGCGCGAAGCCCGTGAACGGGCGCGAAAGCCATCCACATTCGCGGTTCACGCCTTTCACGGGTGTTCACGGCGTAATTGTGGAGGGCGCTTTAGCACTTACGCTTGCGTTGATATAAAGTAGTTATTTGTTATATTCCATTGTTGTTGTTGCTTGTGCTCTGGTGAATGTTCAACAGAAATGAACAAACGTGTAATCAAAGTTTATTGTGTTTTATTTAATCATTGCATCAAAAATATGCTTCCAGAATAATGGACATTCATTAATTATTTTTTTACAATAATCTGAATTATGAAAAACTTCATAAACATCAACTTGTTGAGATGTCTCAAAATCTGCATGAGCAATGCAAAAAAAGAAATAGAAAGAGAATTTCAACGACATTTAATTTCAATAAGACATATTCCGTTATGATGTCGGAAGAGGCCTCTAACATAGGATGTTCCTTTTACAAAAAAAGCCCGCACTTCCCGATCTTAACTTTTTAATAGTTTCTATGTGTGCTCTGACTTGGTCTTCAAGAAGTTTACCTGAAACAAATATAAAACAAGTACTTAAATTTTATAAGTTATTATTTATACATTAATATCAAATTTATATTTTTTATTAGTTTTATACCTCAGTATAAAAAAAACAAATATACAAATTGTATTGCAAACGGTTCTTAAAATTGATAAGATCCTAAAACTTTTTTCTACAAGTACACCATTCGCAGTATTACTTTTTGATGCTTCATGACATTGAGTTATATATAAATCAATGCTTCATGAGCTATTGAAGCCGTGATCCTGCCGTATCGGAGTTCAAACCAAACAGAAGTGGCAGATTGATCTTTTGTTGCTTTTTCTATCGAAACACATTGCTCTTCTGCAATATTATATTTTCAAAATTTTATAAAGTTGTTCACACTAAATTCGCCTTTTTCGCCTTTGTATTTGTAGATCAGATAGTGAAGTGAAACTTTCATCTCAATGTTGATATCCATAAAGAAGGTCATTATTTGCACGTTGTTACTTTTACGATTATTACGTTCCGATACGAATATATTAAAAAAGGTTGTATCTTCAGTAATATTTAAATCACAAAACTTTTTGTTTTTAAAATCTTTACCTTTTATAAATTTAATATGACTACCAACTTAAAAAAGTGGTGGTTTCTTCCAGTAACATTTTCTTAACAAAGTGGCACGTTCCTTACTTATTTTAAAGAGCCATATTAAAAATGCAACAGTGTGTTTGCATCCTCCTTGATTAGCAACATAATCATGACAGACTTTAATTTTCAGCATTCCTTCGATTTTATCACAAATCAACTTGAAGTGATAAGGACTTCTGGATCTGAGATCTGGTCCTTCACTGCTGGCCGTATTAAGACTCTCAAGGACGCTCAGGAAGCGACGGGGCTATGCTCGAGTTTTCTCTGCGTGGTATACTTAGAAATGAGGATATCCGCAGTACAAATAGGATTATCGATATAATCCAACAGATGGGGGTAAAAAGTTATCGAGTGGCAACCTCTTACCGATAGGCTAAGGGTACGGCAACCCACCAATAGATGAAGTGATGACCTGGTAAGTCATGCAGAAAGTCGATGGCAGCAGTTGGCTCCGGACCGTGCTCTGTGTCATTCCTTGGGGGAGGCCTATGTTTAGCTGTGGGTTTGAGAAGGGCTGTAATGATGATAATCACCTCTTATGACGTCCATGTAACGAAATGTATGTAAGATAATAAATTTCAATTATAATAAATTATAATATTAAACGATGATGGTCGAATTAAAATTAGATTTTATATACCTAGACAACTTTGAAAAACCTAGCAGCTTTCCAATATGATCCTTCGCGACAGTGTCAACTACTAAGTCTATGTTTACAATGTTTATTTTTCATAAAACTAAAGTAATAAATTGCAGTTCTTCTGACGGTACGTGGATGTACTGCCATCCATGGACACCTGCAGCCAACGTCAGCAAAGAAGGCTACAGATACATCGTCGCCTTTGAGAACACACAGCCGGTAATTATAATGACTCTTCATTCTCTTCAGACTATATGCAACAAACAGAAGTAGAGCTTTAATTTAAAAATAATATTGCTCACATTGTTTAAAAAGGGAAAATTAAAATCATTTGCTGTTGGTTATATTGAAACAAACAACAAGTGATTTGTTCGACCAATGCTGCATACTCGGCTATTTCATTGAAAATTATCGTCTGTGTTGTAGTTATAAACTAAACGTAGTGATTATATTCTCTTTGTAATAAAAGGCTTTAGTAATTGTAATATTTCGCGATACGGCTATTTTATGGCGCACATTATGGGTGCCTAAATAATCGCTTTAACCAACGTGGACGAAACCTATGAACTAATAAAAATGACTCGCTAAAACAAATACTTTTATTTTACAAAATTCTTGCACATACAAAATTAAATATTTTTTTTTTTAAATTATTCATCTCGAACAACTCAAATCGCGTGTCTTGCTGCAACCAATTGCTTTCCTAGCAACATTATCAAAAATATTTAGAGAGCGTAGTTAGAATTTTGACGTATATAAATTTAGGTATTCGAATTGCAAGCTAACTAACCTACTTAACTTACTAACTTACATGCACATTGTAATAGTTTTCCGCAATATTTTATATATTACACCTAATTAAACTTGATACTTGCTCAGACCAACAAAAGAATAAAAACGAAGTGCTGCGTATATTTTAAGTGAAGCCGAAACCATACAAATTTTTGACAAGCAATCACACACGCAGCCCGTAAAAGAGTTGACAGAAAGGGAGTCGGGAGAAAGTTTAGCGAACAAATTCGTGATAATGAAAATGGGCCAAATTAAGAGTACCCATAACCGACAAACATATATGCCCTACGCATTTTGTCGGTTATATGGATGTGAAGGAAACCAGAGAAAATAGTCGGGATCGTGTCATATGGAATCTGTAGTCTCTGCCTACCCCTTTGAGTGACAGGCGTGAGTGTTTGAGTATGTATGTTTGTTAAAACTCGCATAAGAAAGTACCGGAGCAATGATACTTTGTGTACACATTAGAAGGAAATAGAAAAAGAAATGAACTTATTAGTTAATACATTAAGCTACACTTACACTTCTTTTTTATTCTTCGATATCGGCCGGCACCAACGAAATTGTTAATTGCAATTTCAAGTGCTATTTTACCACGTACTCGGCGGTAAAGGAAATTATCGTGAGGAAATCTGCATGTCGGAGAAATATGAAAAAAAATATTTCAAAATGATGTAATTTTCGAAGACATGTAATTGTCGACAACACGCATTGGGCCTCCAGAAATAAGGGTAGGCCTGTGTCCAAGAGTGGGACGTGTATAGGCTGTAACTTAAACTTTTAACTTTTATAGAACCTAAAAGAATAAAATAAATTTACATTCAGAAGCTAGACATATTAGAATAGATTTTTAAATATTTTTTTTAGTTCACTAACGTCTAAAAGCTGGCTTTCTATTAAAAGTTACTTTTTTACCATTTTGAATGAACTAAGGAATATCACAATCTTAATGTCATCTTAATAATTACTTTAAAAATGTATAACCTATTTTGCCACTCTTAGGGGTTCTTTACAAATTTATATAGAGCTTTTGATGACCTATAAAAAATTGTACAAATCGGTTCACAATTAACAAACGCATGACGTAACACACACAAAAAATACAGGTGAATTGTAAGACTTTACCTTTTTTGAAATTGGCTAACAAGAGGCGTGGAAGCTCAAGAGACTAAGCACTCGCCATAAATTTCACAGTTCTACGCGAGCAGACTGGGTTCGATCCTCGCTGGCACTAAATATATTAAAAATAAAAATTCAAAAACATCAAACAAGGAGAAGGAAGAGTAAAATAGTTTACGAAATCAATTCAGAATATATAAGTGATCTACTCAAATATAAAAGCAATCTATTTGAATTTTAAAATTATATTGAACAGCGAACTGAAATTTTAATCTAAATGTGGCTCTATTTCGCACCAAATCTTTGTTGAATCTAATACCGGACGCTTATTCAATTTAACTCCATTTGAGCTAGTGAACGAAAACACATTCCATTACACTGAACAATTTACAATTCTCTTAGTTTCCTTTACACCATTGAATAAATAGGCTGAGTTAAAATTAACTATATCTATTCATTTTTGTGTATTGTTATATTATACATATTATGACAGTATAAAAACCGTGTAATGGTGGTATAAGAATATCCACTAACACATTTCGTTAAGTAGGTGTCGTAAGAGGCGACTGAGAGGTTACTAAGAGGTGGGAAACTGAAACTGGAGATGGGCAGCAACATGGATACTGAAACCGTTATCTACATATGAGGGTATATTAGCGATGAATACTACTGTGCTGAAGTCAAAAATTTTAGAATTTGCGAAAAAATGTAAATCCAGCGTGATTATCTGGTAATATTTCAGCAACTTTTTCGAGAATATCTCATTTACGCTCAGAAAGTTATTAAAATCATATAGGTTGTTGAAAACTAAATATCTCGTAGAAACGGACACAATGATGTTTATTGCAACGATATCTGATATAATTAAAATTATTGTAGTGTTAACTGTTTCAACTATACCATTACCTTTTTAATAGTTATTAAATATAGACATTTTAGGCGTTTTATACTATTTATATTATGTAGTGTGTATTTGTATTATTTAGTGTACTTATAGTTCAATCCAAGCATGAACTCTTTATTAGTTTCATTAAAACACAAAAGGGTATCGACACGTAAAAAATTACACCACTGCTTTAATTTTTTTATAAATTATATATTTTACCATTTTTTCTAGAAATTATTTTAAGGGCGACATTTTCCATCAAGCTGCGTAACCATGGCAAAATGCCCCTAAGAGACAACCTATGGGAGGCTTAAGTTCAGCAGTGGAATTTCATAGCCTATTATGGATGGATGGGTGAGTAAAAATATTAAACAAAAATAAATAGGTTTCGCCTTAAATATTCTACTGGTCAATACAATCCATCATTCATTCACGCATTAAGTAACATTTTCTATAACGTAATGTAACATTTTCTGTAATTTTGATCAATCATTATTACAATAAATAATTAAATTATATAAAAGGCTGTGGTAGATTTGGAGTAAGCGATCATTTTAACTCAGCAATACGCAAACAAAGCGAGTCCAACCGCGCTCCAATAAAATCGTTAATTACATTTTTAACCACTGATTTACCTACGTGGTAAATCGGCAATTAAAATTGCTCGGCGGTGAGGAAAATATCGTGAGGATTCCCTCACCTGCATATCTACGAAATCACTTTCTATTCTAGTGATAGCAATGAGGGTGAAAAAAAGTAAATACGAACAAATGAGGGTAGAACTGCAATCTCCCAACCGTTCTGGTAGTACAAAGTATTACGCAGGCAACTAAAAGGGATGAGTCGGTGATTTTACGAGTCTCAATGTCGTTACTATACCCGTTTGTGCTATTCTACTAGTGTTGACAAGGAAGATCATGTTCCTGAGAAAGCTGTCTTTTTACATTAGTAGCGTCAGTGTTGGTTTGCATTCTTTGGCGTTACCATGTAATTTTGTCATTACTGTTGGTCAAATTGTATTTGCTCTATACTAAACGTGTAGTCCAGTACGCTGTCTTATTCGTAATAATAATTAATTGCGTAACCAAGTGAGCAAGTTGAATACCCGCTCTCACACATTTATTATTTTTAACAATTAACCTCCAGAATAATTTATAATAGTAAAGAATTTTTTTAAATGTACATATACATATACATAAACATTCGCACCTGTCACCCGGAGGGGTAGGCAGAGACTACAGACATCCATTTGGCACGATCCTGACACACCTCTCTCGCCTCCTTCACATCCATACACCTACGCATACATGCTCGTCGGTTAAGGGTACTCCTGATTTGGCCCGTTTTCAATAAATCGCCAATTTGGTCGATAAATTTTCGCCTAGGGCGTCCCTTTCCGACTCTGCCATTCACTTCTGCAACATAAATTTTCTTTGTCACTCTTTCCTCATTCATTCTTTCCACATGACCAAACCACCGAAGCATTCCTTTCTTAATCCCGGTCACAATATCATCTTGCAAACCACACTCTTCTCTTATTACACAATTTCTTACCCTGTCGTTCAGATTCAGCCCTAACATACTCCTTAACGACCGCATTTCTACTGCGTTGATTCTACTCTCGTGCTTCTTCTGCCACATCCAACTTTCACTACCATACGTTAAATTAGGGACCAACACAGCATTGTGAATTGCCCTACGTGCCTTTTTTGACACATTTTGACTCTTCACAATAGAGTGCAGGGCCCCATTTACTCTATTTCCCGCATTCAATCGTCGTTCTATATCTTTATCATATCTCCCATCCCTGCTAAATACGCAGCCCAAATATACAAACTCATCTACTTGCTCGATCAACTTCCCTTCTATTCTTATTTCACAAATCGTTTTACTTTCTTCTCTTTCAAAAACCATAACCTTCGTCTTACTTGCGTTCACTTTCATACCCCTTTCTTTTAATGATCTGTTCATTAATGTAACCATCATTTGCAACTCGGCCACCGACGACGCAAGGATAACTTGATCATCGGCGTACAAAAGGCATTTGACGGTTAACTCACCCATTCTTAATCCGCATTCTTCAACTTTCAAATTTTGCAAACAACTGTCCATAAATAGGTTAAATAGCAAAACAGAAAAAAAAACAGCCACGAAGAAGCCACACAGCCCTTTCTGACACTTTTATGGATGTCAAACCAGTCCGAGTAGACCCCGTTGATCCTAACACAAGCACTAGAGTCCCTATAAAGAGACTCCAATGCCTGTATCAAGCCAGCGCTCAACCCAAATGAGTTCAGTGTTTGCCATAGCACATCCCTATCCACTCTGTCATAGGCCTTTTCCCAGTCCATGAACGCACAAAAAACTTTTGGTTTTTGGCCAAAAACTTCTGCGCGATCATGCGCATGGAAAAGACTTGATCTGTACATCCCATTCCCTTTCTAAATCCCGCTTGCACATCCCAAATTTTTCCATCAGTTTCTTTCATGACCCTTTCAATCAGTACCTTAGCAAACAGTTTTCCCACAGTGCTAAGAAGGCTGATGCCACGGTAGTTTTTACAGTCCTGCTGCGACCCTTTTCCTTTATATACTGGGACTATCACGGCTTTGTACCAGTCTACCGGTACCCGCTTCAGTTCCTAGCATAAATTAAACAAGGTGTGCAGCAGGCCTGCCACGACTTCCTCTCCAGCCCTTAGCATTTCGAGTGAAACTCTATCATATCCGGCAGCCTTACCTGCTTTCATGCTTTTCATTGCTTTCATTATTTTATATATACTTATCTTGCTACCTCTTTTCTCTTCTTTTGGAGTTTCTACTTCACTTAGTACACACGTTGTCTCCTCACTCATAAACACGCTTTCAAAATATTCCTTCCATCTCTTTAAACTCAAAAATTCATCATTCAGAATATAGCCATTCTCGTCTCTTATAACTTTCATCATAGGCTGTTTTGAATGTCCCCTGGCAGTTCTTACAAGTTTCCAGAACATTTTAATATTTGCCTGGAAGTTATCCGATATACTTCTATCATTCTTATCCGTTCTTTCTTGCTTTTTCCTTTCAACTACTTCTTTTACTCTCTTATTAAGATGTCTAAAGACTGCCTTTTTTCTTTCAATATCATCATTCGTACCGCTAGCATTACCAGCCTTTGTTGCTAGCAAATCTAGCCATGCTCTCTTCTTTGCTTCAACTTCCATACGTATCTCATCATTCCACCATAACGTATTACTTTTCCTTCCATTCTTTCTCTTACTAACACCACATACTTCGGTAGCTGCATCCACTAAACCTTTCTTTACATTTTGCCATACATTCTCCAAGTCTAACTCCTTCATATATAATTCATCCAAACCACTTATATTTTCTTTCAGTCTACATTTGAACTTGTTTTTCTCAACTTCATCTTGTAACCTTTCTGTTCTAATACGCTGTAACGCAGTGGTAGACATAGATGATCGATGGCGTCAACGTCTGAATAGACCATCTATTCGGTATAAAACCAAATAATGATCCGTCCCTACGTTAGAACCCCGGTAAACCCTTGTATCTACCACTGCGCCCCTCAGTCTTTCATCCACAATTATGTCATGCTTCTATCGTCACCTCTTTCCCAAGCATACATGTGAATCCTCTTGTGGCGAAAGCAAGTGTTCGTCACAAAAAGATTCTTTTCCATACATCCTTCGCACCCCTGCCCCATTAAAGGGGCGCCGGGAACTCGGGGCCATTTCTTTTATATAGTTCCTCATGGTGCGAAATATGGGGTAGTATATTTTACGCCGCTACCACGGCGTGGAGTCGAGTCTGTGGTATCGGCTTGTCGCTCATTTAGCACCACCCGGGGGACACGTGTAGGGTGGGCCTAGGAATAGGTGATCATAGCTTACGGACGCGAGCGACTTATCCACCCCTGTAAATATCTATTTTTAAATGTAATATACTTTTATTTTAAATAATTTCTAACACTAGGATATATTTAAAGCCAGGGGAAGCGCGGCAGCTGTTTTCCTTTTTTTATAAAATTGAAGTTACAAGTGACAAATGAATTTACACTCCTGTGCACTTCACGTACACCTGATAAAGGGTATGTTCCGAAATACAACCCAGTACACTGTTAAATGCTAATGACGTCATCAATTGACACTATATTGTACAGGCGTGCCGCCGCCATATTGTGTCGGATATCCTGCCACAATAAAACAATTGTGTGTGCGTTGAATGAAGCATGCCAGAATTTGTTTCTATTTATTCAAATATAAAAAATTATAGAATAATTGCTGGTATATCCATTAGGAGGATATAATGATTTTTGGATCACAAAATGACAAAATATTCGCCAACACTTTTCTAAATGGCGCAAAAGTATGACGTCATATACTGTCCGATATTTTTGGAACGAATCACCAGTATAGCGTCGATTCCTGACGTCATTTGCATTGGACAGTACACTGCGTTGTATTTCGGAACATACCCGAAATGTATCCACTGCTGGCTCTTTATACCTACCCTTTACATCTGAATGCTCTAATGTCTGGCGGCATAAATATATATATATATATATATATATAGGTAAGTATCTAAACATAAGGAGTCATAAGCCTCATTTACATTCAGCCCCTGCCACTGCTCCTCGCGCTGCCGGCAATACTTCGCTAAATACTGCCGTAGCAGGATCGCGGGAAGTGTGTATTTACATTCTGCCCTACCACTCACATCACTTTCGGCTTTCGACTATGGCAGACGTCGAAATAATTACAGCGTCCGCGCTGTGTCTTCTTGCAATACAAAATTATGTTCACAATTTAAAAAGATATCAAGTTCATAAGAAGATATATAGATAGATAGAAAATTTTTTTGCTTAAAAAAATGGTACACAAGGTGATCAATGACGTGGAACTGACATGGTTTGCCATAGTTGGCATGCAAAAATGATATGAAATACAGCTAATTACACAAACCCAATGTTACATTTTAAAATTATTGCATTGCTTAAAAGTTAGGTACAAACATTTTTTTTGAATTCAAATATTATGTACAATTAAATACTTATACATATCCTCTCTATTTGAATTCTTATACAGTAAATTGTTCATAAATTATTAATTGAATTATTATTGTTACATAAATAATATTAAATATTATATGATATATTCTTATTTTAATAATTACACTACAGTATAAATTAATTCATAATTTTAATTACAATAAAATTATAATTTAAAAATCTCAGGTTATTATGCAAATATTACCATTTAAATTATTTTACATTTTAATAAGTAAACAATCAATACAAGTTACTAATCGTTTTTACAAATGTCAATGTTCATTAATTCCTTAAACTAAATTTTATATTAATATAATAAATTTGAGGAATTTATAATTAATTATGTACATAGGTACTATGTTATCTCAAAAAGAAAATTCGTATTCGTAGAAGATGATGAATTGTGGTTTTTATCGTTGAAATCCCATATAGTTTTTTCTGATTCCAGCAGTTCTAAAAACTTTATTGTATTTTTATTATTATTTATATTATATATTTTGGTAGATCGTACTTATTTAATAACAAGAGGACACTCATTGCCGCTCGCGCTGCCCGTCCTTTGACTTCCGCACGAAAAACCGACATTTGAGGGATCATCGGGCAGTGGCAGCGGCAGCGGCAGTGTCAGCGCGAGTAGCCTGTTTACGTACTGCTCTGCTCACTGCCCTGCTCACTTCCCTGCCCAACAGGGCTGAATGTCAATGGGGCAATAGGCTGAAAATGTCTCCCGTCAATAGATTTTATCTTTATTGATATCACAGGCGTCGCAGGAAGGGTAATAATACGCTTGATTACTTGTTGTTTACCTTAATACTTCGCAACACGAAAAAGCCCGTTAATAATTATTGCAAAGTTGTAACATAATATCACACAATGCAATAATGGTTAATGGTAGCCTATCCCTTCTAACTTTCTGTATATATTACTCTACTCTATCATCATCATCATCATCATCATTACAGCCCTTCACAAGTCTACTGCTGAACATAGGCCTCCCCCAAGTAATGCCACAAAGCATGTCTTACCAGGTCGTCACTCCATCTAATGGGGGGTCGCCCTACACTACGCCTACCGATACGAGGCTGCCACTCGAGAACCTTTCTTCCCCATCGGTTATCGGTTCTTCGAGCAATATGGCCGGCCCATTGCCACTTTAGCTTACTAATCCGTTGGGCTATGTCGGTCACTCTGGTTTTACTGCGGATATCCTCATTTCTGAGTCTATCACGCAGAGAAACTCCGAGCATAGCCCTCTCCATAGCTCGCTGAGCGACCTTGAGCGTCCTCATACTGCCAGCAGTGAAGGACCACGTCTCAGATCCGTAAGTCATCACTGGCAACACGCACTGGTTGTACAATCTAGTTTTTAGAGATTGAGGTATACCTGACGAGAAGATATGTCGTAATTTCCCGAACGCTGCCCAGCCGAGTTGAATCCGTCGATTGACCTCTCGGTCGAAGTTGGACTTATTTAGTCGGACTATTTGTCCCAGGTCCTAATCCTTTCACACAGAAAAGTTTATGCAGATATAATTATAGATTGTAATAGTGTAATTGAAATTATCCAGGAAGATATCATCATTATCATCACCATTACAGTCAATAAAAACTCCACCGCTAAACATAGCCCCTTCCGCAAGGAATTCCACAAAACGCAGTATTATCATCACAATATTATTATTTAAAAAAAAAACAGATTTAATGGAATACAGTGGAATCTCTATAACTCGAACCTCGTTAATTTTAAATCCTCAGTAAGTCGAAAAAAATTGCCATTCCCTTCTGCTAAACCCCTAAATACGCAGGATCTCGAATTATTTAGACTTTGTTACTCTGTAAAACTGTTTTTCCCTACGAAGTATTGATAGTACATATTTACACTCTATAACTCGAATTTCAAAAAGGAGACTCCGTAAGTCGTAGTTAGTAAAATATAATGACATCTTACTTGGAATTCCCCGAAATAATAGCAATAAAATCCAAAATAAATGTTCGGGTTTGGGGCTTCTACAAACTCTACTCTGTTTTTGTCTTATACACATGCAATGAATACATTCATAAAACTTTCTAAGTAACACTAATGTGAACGTTATGTTCGTTCCTTGTCGACACAGGATACGATTACTTTTAGCGGAGCTTGTCGGTCAGTATTTATTTGGCAGCGCCTCTAATTTCAGCAGTTTAAATTATATCTATCTTGAAACTTTTGTTTGATCGAAAACGCAGTAAGGGGATATAGAAAGTCAGCTGAAATTCTAATTTCGCCCCCACTTCCCCGCGCGTCGTATGCTATGTACCGACATGTTTGTAATCACTGTAATCTAACGACCTATTTATCTACTGTAAGTAGATAAATAGGTCGTTAGATACTTATTTCATTATTTTTATCATATTTATGCCTGTTTATTTACGCCAAGCCAGTCGCTTCTTATTTTTATTACGGTTATTACCCATTTTAATTTTACGTCGCCCTGTTACGTAATGTGTATTCTGATTGTAAGCGACACAACTTCCCCCTTCGAAAGCCGAAGCAAGACGAGACGACCAAAGACAACTCATGCTATTGTATCTTCTAAGAAATTTCATTGATGATTAAACTACCGCCATCTAGAAATTGCTTTATGAACACTTAATACTTTTTAATTTATAGCTGCTCTGGCATCTTGCATTTATAGCAACTTTATATAAATCAATCAAGATAGTGTGGCCGCCACAAAAAATTAAGCATTATTAATAATAATTCTAATGATAGGTATAAAGGAAATACTAAAAAGGAAATCATATTCTATTAAGCAAGTTATTGTTATATGTTATTGTATTTATTAACTACATTAAAATATCATCATCATCATCATCATCATTACAGCCCTTCACAAGTCTACTGCTGAACATAGGCCTCCCCAAGGTATGCCACAAAGCACGGTCCTAAGGCGCCTGCATACATCGACTTCCTGCATGTCTTACCAGGTCTAATGGGGTCGCCCTACACTTTGCCTACCGGTACGAGGCTGCCATTCGAGAACCTTTTTCCCCCTTCAGTTGTCGGTTCTTCGAGATATATGGCCGGCACATTGCCACTTCAGCTTACCAATCCGTTGTTCTATGTCGTTCACTCTGGTTTTACTGCAGATATCCTCATTCCTAAGTCTATCACGCAGAGAAACTCCGAGCATAGCCCTCTCCATGGCTCACTGAGTGACTTTGAGCGTCCTCATACGGTCAGCAGTGAAGGACCACGTCTCAGTTCTGTAGGTCATTACTGGCAAAACACACTGATTGTACAGTCTCGTCGTAGTCAAAACCTGAAAGGTTTTGAGGTATACCTGACGTGAAGACATGTCGTAATTTCCCGAACGCTGCCCAGCCGAGTTGTATCCGTCGAGTGACCTTCTCGGCTGAAGTTGGACTTACCTAGTGAGACTACTTGTCCCAGGTAAACATAATCGTCAACAACTTCGAGCTTAGTACCCCCAAACAACTACTGGCATAGCTATGACATGGACGTTAAACATGGTCTTCGTTTCGTCCATGTTCATCTTAAGACCTATGCGTTGGGGGACATTATTGAAGTTACCAAGCATAGTGCTTAGGTCCTCCAGCGATTCTGGCATAAGGACCATACTATTGTCGGCAAATCGAAGGTGAGTGATGTACTCGCCATTGATGTTAATACCGTATCCTTTCCAGCCCAGTAGCTTGAAAAAGTCTTCCAATGCGGCGGTGAAGAAAAGACATATCGGTGTTACTAAATTTATTAATTTTGTCTTCCAAAATAATAAATATCAAAAAAATCCCTTCATAGTTCTAAATTCAAGTTAGTTTATATTTTCTTCATACGTGAGGTTTATATTATAAGAAGTAATAGTAAAAAAAATAGAAGTTTATAATTTGTTTCATTAGGCAACACTGAATCAAATTGAAAAGTGAAAAATTATTCAAGAAATATGTCCGCCGAATTGTGCATGTGCTTCTTTCTTATTATTTCGTATTTTTGAGTGTTTTATCGTAATTGCTTTTGAATAGCACAAAACGTAGGGCTCAAGAATGTGATTTAAGGTAGATTTTGTAATTGGTGCAGTGACAAATATAATAAAAGACTTATAAAATAATATGTTAATTTCAACAAAATCAAATATTAATGTTGGTTTGTAGTAAGTTACTTTCTACATTATGTGCAGACAACATGGAATTTTATAACATCTTACGTTTTGGTGTTATTTTATTTTCAAAATATCATCTTTTTGATAATTGTGAAATAAATATGTTAACAATACTGAAAATCTTTCTTTTTGTCTAAGTCCTTCAATTTATCGAGAGTATTTATGCCGATTTCTACTATCCGGCTGTATGTAGCCAAACTAACACCACCCATATCCGCCACAGCAAGCAAGTGACTGCCTGTGGCGTAATATCTTAAAGCTATTAATAATTGATTTATGGGTGGTGTGGAATTGTTCCTGTTAAATAAATGTACCTAGATAAAGTGAATCACAAAATCTACAAATTAAAATAGGTAAGTACTTTAGTAGACTGCTAGGTGCTAACTTACCAATGTAGGTAAGTTAGCACCAAACAGGTACCTACGGCCTACTTATACATGTTCATTGTCCATTCAACCTATTAGGTTGAATATTTAATATACTACAATTTTAATAATAAAATTATGGACTATGGTACCTACATTAAAATTGATTGCCTATGTAAATAGGTAGGTAAGTACTCACCTATTATCAGGAAATTTCAAAAATTTTTAATTTTTTTCCAACAAATATATCACTGTTGATTTAGATAACCTACATCTACGGAAAAAATCTAATTCAACGAAATTGTTGAAATAATTTGGTTCGTTTTCAATATATTTTAGGTCTTCGACTACGATTTATAACAAATATAGTATCAGTCGTGTCTAAATTATCAAGAAAATCAAATAGGAGATTGTTTAGTCATTAATGGACCCTTTTAAATTGGTGAAATGAAAACTATCCCCTAACTGGCCCCTAAATATGCTAAGGGGTCCCATAAATCTTATGGATCGTTGGTAAAAATGGGCATTAGTCACCTTCAAGCCTGAAATTAAAATGACAAAACATTTTATTTATATAGACAACCTAGAAAATTTGTGCAGTGGTTGTTCAAATTATTATACTCAACATATTTATTCCGTTTATTTAGTATTTAAAACCAATTATACTTTACAACGACGGTTTTAATTCAATCAAATAAATTGAAAATGATTAATAATTTTATGCTTTATAGTTTACAACACTAAAATTGTCTACTTTTAACTAGGCAATACTGTAATAGCCGCCATTTTGTTTCGTTGTCAATTTTGCATTTCTATAAGCACGTGCTCTCTGTGTCTTTATTATAACTAAGTGAAGGATTTATTCCGTAAAAGGTTTTATTGGTTTTACTTTGTAATTAGTTATTATTCTTCTTGCATTTCGCTGTTTTTTGCTGTCTAATACATATTTTATTTTAAAATTCATCTTTTTCATCAACATAACCTCACTTTCAATGGATTTGAAGATGGGGAAGCGGTTCTGACGAGTCTCCAAAAAAGAAAACTGAAATTAAGACTTTGCTACAACACTGTACATATTCTCAAAGGAAAATAGCAGAAATGTGCAAGGTTTCTCAATCTACAGTGCGTAATATCAGTAAAGCTGTGCAACAAGGGGAGTCCATGACGCCGAAACGTTCCGGAAAATGTGGACGCAAACACATCACTACGCCTCGAGATGAGCGAAAAATTCGGCAAATAACCATAGAAAATCGGAATAAACCCAGAAAAGTCATCAGAGATATTCTCGAAGAGGCTGGAGTGACTCTGTCCGACATGACGTTACGTAGAAGATGGAAGGAACAAAACTTTTCCAGCTGTCGACCATTGAAGAAGCCGAAATTGACTCCTGCCATGCGTCTGAAACGCCTAGAGTTTGCGAAAAAATATAAACACTGGACTGCAGAAGACTGGCATAAAGTAATATATTGTATTTTAAACGTATTTTGTATTTGTATCACTGTATGGACATGTCTTTACTAATGTGAATTGAGCATGTTTGGGATTTCTAGGTTTGCTTTCTCTGATGAGTCGAGTATCCAGATCTTGCAAGACCATACGCAGTTTGTTCGTAGGAGACCAAATGAGAAATTCAAAGAAGACTGTATTGTAGAGAGAGTGAAGCATCCACTACCCATAATGATCTGGGGAGTTATGAGTGCAAAGGGTAACGGACGCCTCTACATAGTGGAAAACACCATGCGGCAGGATCAGTACATCAAAGTTCTGTCAGAAAAACTGATCTCACAGACATCAGAATAGTTTCCTAATAAGGATTTTTTTGTTTATGCGTGACTCAGCCCCATGTCATAAAGCAAAAAAAGTGACAAAATTCCTAAATGACCATCAGATAAAGGTGTTGGTATGGCCTGGTAACTCTCCAGATCTAAACCCCATACAAAATGTGTGGGCTGCATTAAAAAAGGAAAGGCAATAGCTAAACAAAAAGTCATAACGAATAAACAATAACTGATTGAGAAGATAATCAAAGCTTGGTTTAACACCCCAGAATTAAAAAGAATATCAAAAAATTGCATAGACAGCATGCCTCGTGAACTTCAAGAAGTTATTGCATAAAAGGGTGGTATAACAAAATATTAATTAGTAAAAAAACTTGAATTAAATTAACTTTTTACAACAAAAACATGTTTAATTATTTTCAGAAAAAGTTTTATAGGCTCTAGTGAAAAAATAATACCAGTAAACAGATTAAATTTATTACTTAAAGAAATTTAAACTTAAAAAAAATCTTATTTCACGGTTTGATTATCATAATTTGAACACCTACTGTAATTTAGTAAAAATAAATTTAATTGCAGCAAGTTGATTACATTTTGAATCATAATTTGGAACATAGTAGATAAATATTTAAGTATATGATAATATGATAGGGTTACACATTAAGTCGACCTAGATCTTTTAGGGGGTTGTAGTTTGCATCATTACCGACTCTTTCTACTATGAAACACCATACACCAAACTTAACCGTTTTCAAGATACTGGATATTTGAGTGATAAAGTATGTTTACCTAGTAAAGTTAACATTTTGGTTCGATTAATTCACATTTGGAACCTCAAGTTATTTTGATCGCTTAGGCGGCTTATGAACTTGAGTGGCTGTCGTCAAAATCTCCCAAGGGCTTCGTAATGTGACGCATCAGCATATTGTGAAGAAAAAAAAGCGCGGGAACCTTGAAACTGGACTGATAAATCTATATGGATTGAAACCTATAAAGATTATAATATAAAGAAGACTTGGCTTTAGCCTTTGTGGTTTTTAAAAATATGAAGAATTAAAGAAAATAAGACTTGGCTTCGGCCTTTATGGATTTAGAAGAGACGGAAAGAAGAAAAACAAGACTTGGTTCCAGCTTTTACACTTCTAAATTCTATATATTCAAATTAAAAAAAAACAAGGCAGTATGGCTTAGTTTCTTTGCCTGCTCTCTCGAGCGAATAATAAAAACAACAATTTTGAATTTGACATTAGCGTTTGTTTTGCTGGAGTAACGGATTGTGCTTTGAATCTTTTGGATTTTTTATATTTTTCCTATATTTTCTTACGACTTGGTTATTGTTATGATTATCTTTGCTTAAGGTGGCACAAGTCGCGGACTCGAACTCATTGGTGGGCGCGGCCAAAAAGCACGTTGTCTCACCTGGCATCGTGCCTGACAGAGATAGTATCAGTGAAGAGCAGTTAGAACGCACGTCTTGTTCGTACGGCGTTCCGAACCGTAAGAACAAAAACGAAGTTACACGAACACGATGCACACATACATACCACCCTATTCTGTGCCGCTCGACGCTTGCTGAGAAATCAGCAGTACCTACCTACAAACTCGTACTAAATTATTAGGCGCTGCGTTATCGCTTTATACTATACCTCTATGGCTCTATAGATACCTAATATAGATGGCTTATTTTATTATGTTTTGTTTTCCCCGGGTGGTCATGCAACGATCACTCAAGAGTTCACGACGCCGAAGCACGAACTGGAACAGTCATCGCAGTTTATATCCGTACCGGCTGTTTCCAGCTGCTTCAAACGCGTGAACTCGAAAATTATCCCACAGGAACGAAATACCTGAATAAACGGTATCAAATGCGTTATTCCAGACCAGGTATAACTAACGTGACCATTTATTTTTTGACTCAAAACGGGACATTGGTTTATTTAGGTCAATTAACAGGTACTAGTCAATAAAAAAAAACACTTTTTTAAAGTTATTTATTCAGAAAAATTCAGTTAGCTTAGAAATTTACGAAATATATATATATATATATATATATATATATATATATATATATATATATATATATATATATATATATATATATATATATTGTTACGAGCTTGAGGTTCGTGACAATAAAAATTGCCGATAGAATTACCTAAATTAACACTTTAATTTACTTTATACAAATTAAAGTTAAAAACACTAATAATTAAACACACTAATTCACTTAATTCCGCTCCGAAGCTTCGCTTTGTCGCCGAGTTCAACTGCGTCCGATCGCATCTTGCGCCTCCTATTTATTTAAACCAGCAAAATATCCGGAATGTTCAAGTAAACACGCGCAAGGTACCGAGAGCTCGAGTATAGATTTTCTAGAAACTTAGTCCTCGGGTGGCGCTGTCGGTTGAGAGATCTGCGATGTCATTCTCTGCAAAGCTCCCCCCGCTCTCGCTCCCGACACTAGATGGCGCTAGTTGACTTATTCACACAACACTGCCCCCTCCTAAGACATGCTCGTCCCGAGCATTATCGGTCCCATAATAACGCGCCAAGCGATCCACATGGACGATCTTAGGAGTCCCTCTTGCGCCTTTCTGTATCCGGTAGGTCACATCGTTGATCCTGGTTACAATCCGGTACGGGCCGTCCCATTTAGCTTGAAGCTTAGGAGATTTCCCTTTGCTGCGGACTGGATTGTGCAACCACACTAATGAACCTTCGTTGAACCCTTTATTGCTCATTTTGCGGTCGTACCGGGTTTTCATTTTCTCAGACATTTGCTGGCCCGATTGTCTGACGTGCTCATAAATGTCATTCATTTTGTTCCGCAAGTCATTTGCATAATCGGTTATACTGCGTGGGGCATCAGGTGGTATCCCGGTGATCAGGTCTGCAGGCAGCCGTAATTCTCTTCCAAAGTTTGCGAAAGCTGGTGTCACTGCTGTACTTTCGTGAACAGAACTTCGATATGACAACAAAAACGGTTGTATGTGCTTGTCCCAATCTCGTTGCCGATTGTCTACAACTTTTGCTAGGTACCTCTCCAATGTCTGATTAAATCGTTCCACCATTCCATCAGATTGCGGGTGATAAGAAGTCGTTCTTGTTTTATGAGTACCCATAACTCGGCAAGTTTCCTGGAATATTTGAGACTCAAAATTTCTTCCTTGATCGCTGTGAATCTCTAAAGGTACTCCAAAACGACAGAAGACTTCATGAACTAGTTTATCTGCAACTGTTGAAGCTTCTTGATTTGGAATGGCGAAGACTACTGGCCACTTAGTGAAGTAATCCATCACAACCATGAAATACTTGTTACCGCTTTCACTCTCCGGAAACGGCCCCGCCACGTCAATGGCTATTCTCTCCCATGGTGCACCCATATTGTACAGCTTCAATGCACCTCTACTACGAGTCTGAGGTCCCTTTACAGCCGCACAACTTGTACATTTGCGACACCAGTCCTCGACATCGTTTCGACAGTGGACCCAGTAAAACCGTTCTCGGATCTTCAGTAGAGTTCGTTTAACTCCCAGATGGCCTCCTGAACAATCATTATGGAACAGCTATAGAACATCCGGTACTTTAGCTTTAGGGACAACCATTTGCAAATGACAGCTGTCTCCCCGAACGTTTTCCCATTTACGACACAGAACTCCATCCTGAAGCAGCAAGCTGTCCCACTGGGCCCAATAGCTTTTAGTGGTCGAACTCATCGCTGAGACGTCACTCCACTTAGGCTTGGGAGCACTGGCCTTTATCCATTCCAGAATCGGCTTGATGTCCGGATCTTCCTGCTGTGCATGTAGTAAGCTGTCCTTCCACTCGTTGCTGAGGTGATCTGCCCTGAGCATCCTCACGGATACCACTTCCTTACTCTCTTGCCTAGTACAATGCTTGCAATCCTCAGGACAAGGTCTTCTTGACAATGCATCTGCGTTGCCATGAGATTTCCCGCTGCGATGTTCGATCTCAAAGTCGTATTCCTGCAGTAGTTCAATCCACCTCGCAACTTGTCCTTCTGGGTTTTTAAATTGCAATAGCCATTTTAGTGCAACATGGTCAGTACGTAAGTGTAACTTTCGTCCCAGAAGATATTTGCTAAAATGCTGCAACGACTTTACCACAGCGAGCAATTCGCGTCTTGTGACACAATAGTTCCTTTCCGGTTTTGACAACGACTTGCTGAAGTACGCTATCACGACCTCTTGGTCACCATTCCGTTGAGACAGCACACCGCCAAGTCCTATATCACTTGCGTCTGTGTCAACTATAAATTCTTTGCTAGCATCAGGGTATCCCAAAATAGGTGTTTTGCACAGACGGTCCTTGAGCTCCTGGAATGCGATATTGCAACTTTCATCCCAGCAGAAATGTCGCTTCTCCTCGGTTAGCTTGTGCAGAGGTTTGGCTATATCTGCAAAGTTCTTCACGAATCGCCGGTAATAGGAGCACAAACCCAAAAATGCTCTAACCTGCGTCTTGTCTTTTGGAACCGGCCAATCCTTGACAGCGGCGATTTTCGCTGGATCCGTGCGGATACCTTCTTCCGATACTACAAACCCCAAAAAGTTAACTTGCCGTTGGAATAGTGAACATTTTTTCGGGCTCAACTTGAGGTTGGCACTCTGAATCTTCGTAAGCACGCGTTCCAGGTTTTGAAGGTGTTCCTCAAACGTACGGCCCACGATGATGATGTCATCCAAGTAGACCAGACAGGCATCGCCAATTAGCCCGGTAAGTACAAGTTCCATCAGCCTTTCAAACGTTGCTGGAGCATTGCACAATCCAAACGGCATTACTTTGAATTGCCACAAACCCTTTCCCGTCGAGAACGCAGTTTTCTCCTTGTCCTTAGGGTCAATTTCAACTTGCCAGTAGCCACTTTTTAGATCCAGCGTGCTAAACCATTTTACTCCTGTAAGCATGTCCAGCGTGTCATCAATTCTTGGCAAGGGATAGCTGTCCTTTTTTGTAACGTCGTTCAGACGGCGGTAATCAACACAGAACCGCATGCTGCCATCCTTCTTTTTCACCAGCACCACTGGCGAATACCATGGACTAGAGGAAGGTTCAATAACACCATCCTTCACCATTCCTTCAATGAGCGCAGATACAGACTGGTATGCTTTTCGAACCATCTTCTCCACCTCAAGGGCCCACTGCTGCAGGTTTTCGTTGCTGCGTTGCACGCGATCTTTAAGCTGCGCGCGAAAGACGTGTTCCAGGTGAGCGTCACCATATCTCGCCTCCAATGCCTCAAGGAGCTGCTCGTAGGTCACTTTCTTACCGAGAGCTTCCAACACGGTTAAGGCTTGGTCGCGCAGGCCTAAGGTGAGTGCAGTCATGGCCTGGCTTTTATTCCAGCCGTTTGCCTCCATGACGGCCTCGAACTGGATTTTGTAGGCCGACCAGGAAGAAGTCCCGTCGAACGGTGGTACCTTGAACCCACGTAGCGAAGGTGTAGTAGCTACTGCGGGGGCTGCAATTCCATCTCCAAGTTTGAGTTCATCCAGCGTTTTCTTAACTTGGTTGATTTGGGTCTCAGCTTCCGACAGGCGGTTATCATGTTGAGCAACCTTATCCTTCACCTCCCTTATCTCTTTCCCGAAGGTAGCGTGAAGGTCCTTCATGAGAAGCATCTGCTCCTCCCTATCGCGTTTGAGCTGCTCTTCTAAGCGACGGGCCTGTTCCGCCTGCTGATCTTCCAACCGACGGGCTTGTTCCTCCTGTCGGCGGGCCTGTTCCTCTTGTCCACCCCGCAGCTGCTGCAGCATCACCATCAGAGCACCTAAGTCAGGTGCCACAGACGTAGAAGCTGCTGACGGACCGGCTTCCGTGGCCGGCGGCTGGCCCTCAGACATCTGCGGCGTTGCACCACCAAATCTCCTCTGGTCCGTCTCCTGCTGGCGTTGACTTCGGGTACGGACACCCTCCGTTTCCTCCTTAGGTAAAATCGGCATTATTTTATCCCACTTCTGACACCAATTGTTACGAGCTTGAGGTTCGTGACAATAAAAATTGCCGATAGAATTACCTAAATTAACACTTTAATTTACTTTATACAAATTAAAGTTAAAAACACTAATAATTAAACACACTAATTCACTTAATTCCGCTCCAAAGCTTCGCTTTGTCGCCGAGTTCAACTGCGTCCGATCGCATCTTGCGCCTCCTATTTATTTAAACCAGCAAAATATCCGGAATGTTCAAGTAAACACGCGCAAGGTACCGAGAGCTCGAGTATAGATTTTCTAGAAACTTAGTTCCTCGGGTGGCGCTGTCGGTTGAGAGATCTGCGATGTCATTCTCTGCAAAGCTCCCCCCGCTCTCGCTCCCGACACTAGATGGCGCTAGTTGACTTATTCACACAACAATATATATATATATATATATATATATATATATATATATATATATATATATATATATATATATATATATATATATATATATATATATATGTTTAGTTATATTCGCCTTTAGAACTGAAATTTGTAGTTCGTCAAAAACTTTTGCATCTTTATTACAGTCAATATATTCCTTTTTAAGAACTTTTTAATCTGCCCAATAGAATATCTCCATTTCTTTGGTAAGAAAGCAAATTAGTAAGAAAACGGGACAATTTTGCGTCCCAGAGTTCATTTCGGGGATACCGGGACTCGTAACTATAAAAGGGACAGTCCCGTTCAAAACGGGACGTCTGGTCACGTTAGGTATAACCTATCTCTGAGCTAAATATCATCCAGATCCCTTCAGCTGTTCTGGCGTGATTGAGTAACATACATCTATCCATCCAAACTTTCGCATTTATAACATTTAGATAATAATTGTAATTAGTGCTGCCTACCTTTAAATTGTTTTCAAAAATACTTACCTGTCTTCTTACTTTTTTTATATACACACAATATCACTAGATGTAAACACATGTTTTTATCAAGACAAGTGACCCGTCAAGACTGTTTCCTTAGTACCGACGTACTTAGGCAGGTAGGTAGGCAGTTTAGATTTTAGTGTCCACGACGCAGCGACAGTTTGTCAAATTTTGTTGTATAGTAGGTTGTGGGTATCTAGGTAATAACAGTAGGTAGGTACCTATCCACCGTCCACGCCGCGCAAGTGATTCTCGTCCCACCTGTCCGCGCAGTAACTTTTTTTGACGACCGCGCGAGACTGTCGCAACAAAAACGATTACTACTGAAAAACTAATATAGGTACCTACCTAACATTCAAATAAAAATATTCTCAAAAAGCTCAACGAATTCAGAATTTAATTTTGTTAAAAGAAAATTGGTCAAATAAAAAATAAAGGATGAAAATAAAGCATATGGGAATATAAAAATAAATCGTATTTATTTGCTATTTCGAGTTTTACAAGAAAAGTATAATATTTACTGGAGACAATTATTTTATTATTATAATAGAACATATATCATGTTCTATTATAATAATAAAATAATTGTTTAAAATGACCCTTTAAAATGACACCAATATGAATAATATCTTATATCTATATCTACAAATAAATAAAATTGAAGTGTCTGTTTGTAATGTTAAAATAACAGCTTTTTATTAAATGCATATGAAAGTACTAGTAACAAAAACACAATTTTTAAAATTTTTGTCTGTCTGTTTGTTCCAGCTAATCTCCGAAAAAGCTGGATCTATTTTGACGGGACTTTCACTGGCAGATAGCTGATGATATAAGGAATAACTTGAACTACTTTTGTTTTAGAAAAAGAATTAGGGTTCCGCGCAAAAAAAAAACCCATGAAATCCATATTCCACGCGGGCGAGATCGCGGGGAAAACTAGTACTCAATATAGATAAATGTACACTTATTTTTATTTATTTATTATTTTAATAAATAAATAAAAATAAGTATTAATAATTTCTAGACACATCTCAACAGATATTTCGTTTATAAATTGCTATCAATACTGAAGCATTATTTTATATTTAGCATCCATTTAACACAAAGCTGATAGGAATACTTTTTAAACAACATAATATAATCAATAAACGATAATCGCGTATAGTGAATTTCGAGGTAAATTATTATATGTAAACGTTTTTGAATCGTCGTAAAGGAACATATTTCCTAAAGATAATATCTTCACATTTAATTTGATGTAAATTAGAAATAACGTATAAATAATAAAAAAATATATAATTTTCACATTTTTTTCTATATAGTTATTTGTTACAGAGTACACAGATAAAATTCACTCTCACAGATGACAAATTTCAGACACCAAAATCTCTAATTTTTTACTCTGCTATCTTCAGCGCTGTACACGAACGGAACGATGTCGTTGAGAGCCGTGGTAGCTCACATGGTTAGCGCTCGTTATAGGTATCACAGTACGGGAGCAACCCGGGTTCGATCCTCACTGGCACCAATGAAATTGTTGCGTGCTGATTTAGCAGTGCTGATTAATCAGTTGGAAAGTCTCTTTTTCTGGGCTGTTTTGTTTTGTTACACTGACATCTCGCAAGTCACCCAGGGACGGTTGCTTATTTTTTATTTTTCTTTAAAATTTTCTTCGGTAAAATAACATATTTATAAAAGTTAAAAAAAGTAAAGTTACTGCCTATATACGTCCCGCTGCTGGGCACAGGCCGACGAACTTCACATTTCTTCGAAATATATATTTTTTAGTTTCTCAGACATGCAGACCCGAGTTCGATCCCCGCCGGCACCAATGAAATTGTTAATTGCAATTGTGGTGATTTACCACGTGCTCGGCGGTCAAGGAAAACATATTGAGGAAACCTGCACGTCTGAGAATATAATTATAATCGAATGTAAATCAAATTGACATAGGTAAGTACAGATAAAATTAGCGGGACATTAATAAAATTTTGAGATCGTTTTTTTTTCAAAATTTTATTTATATATTCCTCTATTTTTGTCTGTGCTTATATCAATTTGATTTAATCCAAAGTTCAAGCTGGGGTCAATGTAGCGTAGTAATTTAGAGCGCAGGTATACCTATAGTCATACGAACGTCACAGGCCGCAGCCCACTGAGTCGAATAAAACTAGGAAAGCGCGCGTCACCGCGCATGCATGTGTGTGTAAGTGTCGTCCTCCCGCACCGCACCGGGGGAAATATTATTCAGTGAGATCCACGATAATTCCTATAAACACGCGCGCGTAAAAAAATACGAAAAGGCCTTTGGAAGGAGGGGTTTTATGAAAGAACCACTGCATGAATCAATTACCAATAAAATTTATTGAATTCTTCGATAATTGAGCTGTGTCGGTACCGACTTTGTTTTGGAAATTTTACACTGCTTTTATTACTAATTTACGCCCAAAGTTGTGTTAAAATTGGCAATAAAAACGAATATTTGGTAGCTCGTAACTTTTAATGACTTTTTATTTTACTATTCTGTTTCGGTACAGACAAAATTAATAATGAGACAAAACGATATCATGTTTAACTTTGGATGTACACTGTCAAACAGCGGAGTAAAACCTCTCCGAAATTTCTATGGAAATAATGTCGACTAGAGTCACCTTAATACAGTGTTTGCTTAATACGCACGTGAAAGGGACTTCGATTAGGTATCTCTCCTCCGGATATAGTTCGTTTAGTTTAGTGATGGCCGCGGAATTTGCTGTTTCAGGATGTACTAAAAGCTGTGAGTAAATCTAATTATTTACAGGTTCTACCAGTCAATATACTATTTCTCTTTCTATTTTATATATAAGTCAGTGTCACCTTGGGCAACAATGTGATACCTAGCACAGACGCAGGTAGCCCAAGAGTTCTGCATCGATTTTCCACCCTTAGAGCCAATACTCTGCTATGTATACTTATAACACTACTACTTATACTACTGGCATTACACTTTTCAAAAACACTTCTAAAATATTAAAGTTTTTTTGTAGGTGAAGATGGCTTTATACTTCACAAATTTCTGAATCCTACAAAAGATCCAACACGCTTTTGTACATGGGTTCAAGCAGTTGGCAGAAACCTTCTGTACTTAGATGATGTGTATGTGTTTAAGTACCGAAGAATTTGTCATACAGATTTTGAATCCAAGTACTGGACCAGGAGTAAAATGTTAAGTAATATTGCAGTACCAACATCGCATATATAAGGTTAGTAAAGATTTGCATTAACATTGTTGTAATTATCTATTCTTAATATTATGAAAAGTTAATATGGAAGTTTGTTCCTCAAATAATTAATTTTACTATCAAACATGAACAATTGAATGTATAAATTTTGAATCATTGTTAAACTATGTTCTGCAATACTAATTTTCAACTTCCATGTTGACAAAATATTATGTATGACATGCAAAGCAATTTTATGGAAAGTTTGTTATTTCTTAGTAACTATTTGATTGAAATGATAATAAAAAGCTTGGTTAAAATTTCCAATACGGACCATCGCTTTAAATGGCCATATTTTTTGTAGATAGTACTCACTATGGTTCATAAAAGATAGCTTGATCTCTGCGACAGCTGTCAGTAAAAATCACGCCTATGAAGTCCTGAATTTCTTAGTCGTACAGACAGTACCTGTGCACTAATTAGGTCGGCATGCCCATAAAGTATGACATTGACAGGTACTGTCTGTACTACTAAGAAATTCAGGACTTCATACACGTGATTTTTACTGACAGCTGTCGCAGAGATCAAGCTATCTTTTATGAACCATAAAAGAAAGTGTTTTGCAAAGTTTTAGGTTGCGGAAACTTACGGTTCATAAGATATTTTTTTTAACTTTTCATACTAATTGGCAAATAACACGCAATTACAAAATAAATTCGACAAATAATGGCCAACATTACTTCTAATTAATGAAGTTATATTATTATAATATTTACAATTAATACTAATTACACACAATATATAAAAAAGAAACCATAATATAGAAAAACTAACACTAAAAATTTAAATACTTAGACAAGTAATTGATGCCAAACGTCAATCTTTTCACGGTCCTATTAGTGTAGGGTTCCGAAAATTTTGAAAGTATCAATACCTACTCGATACCAAGTATCGCATCAAAAGTATCAATACTACTTGGTAATGAGTACATTTCTTTAATTTTGGAGACGAAAAATTATGACAAACCATTTAGATGCATATGAAAAGCTGATAAGTGCAATAAAATATGTGTATAAAATAGAATAAAGTTTACTCTATTTCAGTTCCACCTTAGTACTTGTGTTTCATTGTTTGCAACTTTCTCTATTATCTAATTCTTACTACAATAGAGTGTTTACTTACTTTTTGAACCCAAAACCGAATCAGAGCTAAAGTTGTTCAAAACGACTATAAATCAATAGCACGCTACAGACTATAAACTATAAATTTCTAGCACTCTATTAAATACGCTATGTTATAGCACGCTATTTGTAAGAAAGCTTGTAGGAGGCCGGCAAGCGTGTTAACTTTTGCAGCACGCTATATCTCATAGCATGTTACATTACATGTCGTTAATTGGATGGACCGCGTGCTATATAGTAGTAGAGAAACTAATCTTTGCAATAAATAAGCCCAAGCAGGTTAGAATTTTGTTAGAGCTGTCAGTTCACATTTCTCTTTGTACTAATGTTAAGTTGTCAATATATTTGAAGTATACAATATAATCATTAATTTTAAATATTGATTTTACAGGTGCTGTTGCTAAAAGGCCACCCTTAGCTGAAGTTACAAATAAAAATAATACTCTTAAAACAAGCTATACACAAGAAATTGCTTCAACATCAAGTTATGTGCAAGAGACAACTACTGCTCAAACATCCAGTAAGTTAAAATTTATTTTATTGTATAAATTAAATGGAGGATAGTATATTGTAAATTAATTTTATTTAAAAAAAATTCCCACTGGGTTTTGTGCTGGTTCTGGTAAAGGTTTAGTACCAAGTCGCTTTAATAGAGTGTTGTGGGGTGGGGGGAAGGGAGGTAGAGAGAGGTAGATTCGCCCCCCACCTGTCCCACTGTATTTATATATTAAATGTTAAAGATCAAAATTTTATTAAATAATTTATAAGAAAAATCACCTTAATAGGTAGTCGGGGACGAGGCGTGACCCCTCTTCACCGAAGCAATATCAAAGTTTAGTTGATGGAGGCCCCTCTATTTCTGGATGGTTTAAGAAAAAATAACCACAATTCCATCTAACCAAACCTATCTGATTTGGTGTACCCCAAGTCCTGAGCTTGCTTTGCTCACTCTTGTACCAAATAAAACACCAAAATGTTAACTTTACTAGGTAAACATACTTTATCACTCAAATATCCAGTATCTTGAAAACGGTTAAGTTTGGTGTATGGTGTTTCATAGTAGAAAGAGTCGGTAATGATGCAAACTACAACCCCCTAAAAGATCTAGGTCGACTTAATGTGTAACCCTATCATATTAGTATATACTTAAATATTTATCTACTATGTTCCAAATTATGATTCAAAATGTAATCAACTTGCTGCAATAAAATCTATTTTTACTAAATTACTAATTAATATAGTACAAATTTTCTAGGTTGTCTATATAAATATAATGTTTTTTTTTCATTTTAATTTCAGGCTTGAAGGTGACTAATGCCCACTTTCACCAACGACCCATAAGATTTATGGGACGTTTACGGACTATTTGATTTTCTTGATAATTTAGACACGACTGATACTATATTTGTTATAAATAGTAGTCAAGTATAGTGTAAAATATATTGAAAAGGAACCAAATTATTTCAACAATTTCGTTGAATTAGATTTTTTCCGTAGATGTAGGTTATCTAAATCAACAGTGATATATTTGTTGGAAAAAAATTAACATTTTTTGGAATTTCCTGATATTAGGTGAGTACTTACCTACCTATTTACATAGGCAATCAATTTTAATGTAGGTACCATAGTCCATAATTTTATTATTAAAATTGTAGTATATTAAATATTTAACCTAATAGGTGGGTTCCTACCTATTTTACTTATTACCTTTTACCTATCTACGAAATAATAAAAATATATATAGATGTAAAGCATATAAGGTTACTATATTGATCTCCTAACAACAACTTTTGAATGGACAATGAACCTATATAAGAAGGCCGTAGGTACCTGCTTGGTGCTAACTTACCTACATTGGTAAGTTGATACCCTAGGTATGTCTACTAAAGTATCTAACTATTTTAATTTGTAGATTTTGTGATTCACTTTATCTAGGTACACTTATTTAACAGGAACAATTCCACACCACCCATAAATCAATTATTAATAGCTTTAAGATATTACGCCACAGGCAGTCACTTGCTTGCTGTGGCGGATATGGGTGGTGTTAGTTTGGCTACATCCAGCCGGATAGTGAAGAGAGTTTCTCCAGCAATTGTATCCTTACGTCGAGAGTTCATCATATTTCCTGATACAAACAGAGACCAAGACAGAGTTAAGATAGAATTCTATGGCATAGCTAGATTCCCTAAAATGTACTAGGCTGTATTGATTGTACACATATAAAAATTCAATCACCAGGTAAATTCCTTATTTTGATTTCACTTCCTTTCACAAAAGTTCATTTCTCTTATAAGCAATGCTGATGAAGTATTATTTATATATATATATATATATATATATATATATATATATATATATATATATATATATACCTGTAATTGCTCGTATAAGGGAGCGTTGATAAATAGAGCGGGTTTGCTGGCGGGATGTTAACTGGAGAGCATACAGTAGCAGTTAGATGAGCAATAAATAACACTTCTTGAGAATTTCTTCTTGTTTTATTTCTTGATTCCTTATTATTGCATTGCCGGATTTGGAATGATTTACCACGAAAAAACGCCCCTTTTTTATAAGCGGCTGTAACCAATCATAATTAAGAAAAAATCGCACACGGCATTAGTGAATCTATTGACCAATCAGAGCACAGAGTAACCCTTTCTAAGAGAGATATACAATTTCCTTAATAAACGTGGTAAAACATACCTTACAATATTTATATTTATTCCTAACGATAGATATAACTTATTTCTGTTATTCTAAACATAAATCATTCAATAAACCTTTATTTTACATTTATAAAAAACAAAAATAGTTTCGCGGTCGCCTCACGGTTTAGCTCCGGAGTAGGATAGTATTTTTCAGGAATAATGCTTAAGAATCTATACAATATTTTTTCATGAAATTTAAATCTTTCTCATAATGAAATAACATTATATAGCGATTAATTGACATATTAATGTTTCTTTTGAATTACTTTAAAGGAAAAAGAATTATATTAATCACTTATATGTTAATAGCTCTTAAAGTTATGATAAAAGAAATCTTACTAGAAAATAAGCTTATACTTGCGTCTAATGTTCCAATCAGACCTAAATAATATTAAATAGATTTATATAAGTCACTTTAAGATAAAAATAGAAGTGTTTAATTTACTTTCCTGTTTTCACCACTAATCAGTCTTTACATTTAGCTTTATTTTACGAATAGGAAACAGTTAAGATTAATACTATCACTTAATTTTAAATCACTGATAAGGAATAATTAAGATTAAATGCTAACACTTAGTTTTAATTCACTGATAAGAAATAATTAAGATTAAATGTTCGAATTCACTTCGTCGTCGCTAACGTTCTCCCCCACGGTGCGTAGCACTGCATCCTCTGGAGGCGACGACTCCGCTGGCACCAGCACGATGACACGTCGAGTTGGACGGCGAAGTATTCCGCCTGATGTCCGCACGTCCAGCACCCTGGTTCTTCCGTCTGGTCCGGGATTGAGGTTTGACGCTTCTTTCTTCTGGATTTTTTGTGGTTTCCAAGACTCATCCTTCTGGCGTGCGGCGGTGGTGGTCGCTTTACGGCTCTTCTTTAGTAGGTGTGTAAAGGCGATCACTCTGGCTGTAGTACGCAGCAGTCGCTCCCAGCTCGAGAACCTTTCTAGGTTTAATAGGGTGTTATCTGCTGTCATTGTTGCCAATACCTTTTGCTTGCTTTTTTCTTCTGGCATAACAATTTCTGGCTTGAAGTCGTGAAATGGCCATTCTTCTTCTGGTCGACGGAGAAATGACGGGTCTTTGAACCATCTGGCGTTGTGGTCGAATTCGATTGGGGTTCCCCTCGTGGCGTCGTCCGCTGGATTCTCCTTGGTTGGCACCCATCTCCAGTCTTCTGGCTTGGACCTTTCTTCGATCTCGGCGAGTCGGTTGGCCACAAAGGTTTTGAACTTCCTTGGTTCTGACTTTATCCACTTCAGTACTGTGCTGGAGTCGGTCCAGTAAACCTTTCTCGATATGTCGAGCTCTGATTCCTCTTCGATTGTGGCGGCTAGTCTGCTTCCGAGTAAAGCCGCTTGTAGCTCCAGCCTCGGAATTGACACAGGTTTCGTTGGCGTTACCCTTGCTTTGCCGGCGATCATGGAGACATGGACCTTTCCTCCGGGCTCGACTATTCTCCAGTAGACTACTGCTGCATAGGCTTCTTCACTCGCATCGGAGAATGTGTGTAGCTGTCCTTTTCTGCCTTTGGGTGAGACGCATCTCGGGATCTTCAGCCTCGTTAATGTTGACACTTCTTCCAGGTATTTCATCCAGACTTCCTTTTTATGTTCGTTGATTGGTTCATCCCAGTCTATTTTCTTTTGCCAGATGTCTTGGATTAGTTTCTTTCCTTGTATTAGAACTGGTGTAGCAAAACCCATTGGATCGAAGGTGGACATTACTGCGCTTGTGACTTCACTTTTTGTTGGAGTCCTTCTGCCATCTTGCAGGTCCTCCGGCGTGTTGCGTAGCCCGACGTTGAAGGCTAATGTATCTTCTTTCACCAGCCATCTTAGTCCCAGAGTCTTCTCTTCCTTGGTCAGTTGTAAGGAGTTTTCTTTGTTTGCGTCTTCTACCTCTGATATTACCCCCGAGTTGTTGCTGGCCCATCCCTTCAGATGAAAGTTTGCTCTTGCGTGAATGTCTTTCACTTCTTTGGATATTTTCTTTGCTTCGGTTGTAGATGCGAAGCTCTGCAGATAGTCGTCCATGTAGTGGTGTCTGTTAATTGCTTTCACTGCTTCAGGATGAGTGTTCTTAAATTCCTCTGCGTTCTTGTTCATTACGTATATGGCTGTTGCAGGTGATGACGCTGCCCCGAAGATGATTGAAGACATTCTATACTCTTCAGGCTTGCCGGTTCTTCGGTTTCCGCGCCACAGGAACCTAAGACTGTCTCGGTCGTCTCCTCTGACTTTTACTCGAAGAAACATGTCTTGTATGTCTGCCATGACGGCTACTGGTCCCTCTATGAAACGCAGCAGTACTCCGAATAGTGATTGTAGCAGGTCTGGGCCCGAGAGCAAGGCGTCGTTGAGGCTCTTTCCTTCATATTTGGCAGCTGCGTCGAACACTATTCTTAGCTTCTTCTTGACTGGGTGTACAACAGCGATGTGGGGTAGGTAGAATGTCCTTCCTTTGTTAGAGGTTTTTGGAGCCTTCTCTGCGTATCCTTTTTCGATTAGACTCAGGATCTGCTCCTCGTAGTGCTTTCTTGCTTCTTGATCACGATCCAATTTTTTCTCGATGCTGACCAGGCGTCGAACAGCTTGATTGTAGTTGTTGGGCAGGTGTTCATCTTCTTTTTTCCACAGGAGTCCCGTTTCATATTGACCGCTTGGCAGTTTCTTGGTAGTTTTCTCGAGGATTTCTAATGCTCTTCTGTCGCTGTCGTTAGATGGTAAACGATTTTGGATCCCTAGAGACTCTAATTGGAAATGTTCTCGGACGAGGTCTTCTATGTCTTCCTTGCCAGTGGTCGCTCTGCCATAATGAGTGAAGTGTACTGTGGCAGTTGTTCCTGTTTCACATCCGTGTAACACCCACCCTAAGTTCGTGAGGGAAGCTACAGGATCTGATGGTTTGCCCTTCTTCAGCTTTCTTGTCACTATCAGTCCCCAATTGTCTTGGCCTATCAGTAGCTTGGGCCTCTCGGAGACGTAGAGGAGTTGATTTTCAATTGCCTTCAGGTGCTCACAGTTTCTCACGGTGTCCTTGTTTATGCATTGTTCAGACAGCTTCAGGTCGTCGATGGTTCTTGCTACGATAGTTCTCTTTTATTTTCTATGAGCCCCTTTTATTTTGAACTCGATCTTCTGTGAACTATCTTTTCTTAAAACCTTTCCGCCAACGGTTTCGATCGTGAGTTTTTCTTTCTTTCGTTCGACTCCGATTTTTTCAGTAATTGATGCGTCTAAGAGTTTGACCGTTGACCCTTCGTCTAGTAGTGCTAATACGAGAACTTGTCCTTTTGAGCCATAGAGGTTCACGGGGATCATTTTTAGGTAGGCCTTTTCTTCTCCTTTGGCGTTATGAATTGAGGCGACCTTTTCTTCTGAGATGCTATTGGTGTCTTTTGCTTCTTTTTCTATCGACGCCGGTGGTTTGTCAGAACGTAAGATGGTGTGATGCCATCTTTTACACAGCTTGCAGACTGGTGCTTTACAGTTGATTCTTGAGTGTCTGAATCGAAGGCACTTGAAGCATATCTTTGCCTTCTTGGTCATATCCCATTTTTCATTCAGGTTGGCTTCTTTGAACCTTTTACATTCTAATGCGAAGTGTTCTTCCCCACAGAACGGACACGACTTCTTATATTTCTCTTTTGACGCTTCTTGAACCAAATGAACGGGTTTTCTTATTCCTCTTCTTTGTTCTGAGGACGCTTCGGGCGGGGCGAAGTCTCCGCACATGTCGGCTTCTGTTTCTAGGAACGCTTCGATAAGTAATAGCTCCTGAATTTCCTCGTCTCTTCTGCTTCTGTGGTAGGCGAACCAACGGAACTTCATTGACGTCGGCATCTTGTCTACTATAACTCTCAGCGTTTCAGGTGAACTGAGATACTGTGGTTTCTTCAGGGCTTTGATTGTCTCGACTGTGTTCTTTACTTTGCTTGCAAATATGCATATGTCGCTCGGGTTTTCGCCGACTCTTGGGAGGTTCTTCATTTTTTCTAGTTCTGCTAATGCTAGTGCTCCAGGTCTTCCGAATCTTGCTTCCAGTCCCTTGATCACTTCGCGTGGGTCTTCGGCGGTGAATAGCAGGCTTTGGATGGCTTCTCTAGCTTTTCCTTGGATCGCTATTCTAAGGCGCGCTAGGTTTTGATTGCTACTGAAAGAAGCAGCCGTATCCTCGTATGATCTTTTGAAGGCTGACCATTCTTCGCAGGCCCCGTTGAAGTGAGGGAGTTCTAGGTGCTTCGGTGAAACGGTGTCACGTGATTTTTCTGATAGCTTTAGTATGACTGATGCTAGTTCCTGGATGTCACTTTTCTTTTCTTCTGCCTCTATTGGTTTGTGGTTCTTATTAGGCATGTCTCCGGTCTGGATGAACCAGCGTTCGACTTCTCGAGTTCGTTCGAACAGCTCTTCTCCGGCACCATCTTCCTCTTCTGATTTCGCGGTGAGAAGTTCTAATTCCGCTTGAGCAACTTTTGACCGCGCTTCTGCCAATTCTAGTTCCCTTAATGCCATTGTCATCTTTGCTTGCGCATAGGAAGAGAGCAGAACTCTCTTCCTATGCGACGAGCGAACGGAAAGCGTGTCTGGATCGCGGGTCGTCTTCTTAGGGTGAGGCTGTTGCAGAGTCTTCATTGCGACACTTCTTTCTTGAATCTGCAGCGTTGGATGACTTCCTTCTTGGTGACGAACTGACGCTTCGACGGTGCGTGTCGGGGGGGTGGTATGGGTTACGTCCCCCGGTGTTGATTCTTTTCCGGCAATTTTCTTGTTAAGAAGTACGGGTTGTCTGTGTACGCTGCTGGGCGATGCTCTTGTAAGCGTCGATCGATCTGAAGTTGACGTGTTGGTAGCCGTAGTGGTTGTAGAATCACTCGGCGTATTCATGCTCCAATCCGTCGTACTGGTACCCGTAGTGGCGTTGCTTTCACTCGTAGTCTTCGACTGCACTGATTTTGATCTTGTATTTGAAGGCATCTTCCTAGTTTTCCTTAAACCCGATCCGGCTCGAAGGACCAATGTAATTGCTCGTATAAGGGAGCGTTGATAATTAGAGCGGGTTTGCTGGCGGGATGTTAACTGGAGAGCATACAGTAGCAGTTAGATGAGCAATAAATAACACTTCTTGAGAATTTCTTCTTGTTTTATTTCTTGATTCCTTATTATTACCTTGCCGGATTTGGAGTGATTTACCACGAAAAAACGCCCCTTTTTTATAAGTGGCTGTAACCAATCATAATTAAGAAAAAATCGCACACGGCATTAGTGAATCTATTGACCAATCAGAGCACAGAGTAACCCTTTCTAAGAGAGATTTACAATTTCCTTAATAAACGTGGTAAAAAATACCTTACAATATTTATATTTATTCCTAACGATAAATACAACTTATTTCTATTATTCTAAACATAAATCATTCAATAAACCTTTATTTTACATTTATAAAAAACAAAAATAGTTTCGCGGTCGCCTCACGGTTTAGCTCCGGAGTAGGATAGTATTTTTCGCCGAACATACAAGTAGCGCCGCCAAGAGGTAGGAACGTACAACACTTTTTCAGGAATAATGCTTAAGAATCTATACAATATTTTTCATGAAATTTAAATCTTTCTCATAATGAAATAACATTATATAGCGATTAATTGACATATTAATGTTTCTTTTGAATTACTTTAAAGGAAAAAGAATTATATTAATCACTTATATGTTAATAGCTCTTAAAGTTATGATAAAAGAAATCTTACTAGAAAATAAGCTTATACTTGCGTCTAATGTTCTAATCAGACCTAAATAATATTAAATAGATTTATATAAGTCACTTTAAGATAAAAATAGAAGTGTTTAATTTACTTTCCTGTTTTCAGCACTAATCAGTCTTTACACTTAGCTTTATTTTACGAATAGGAAACAGTTAAGATTAATACTATCACTTAATTTTAAATCACTGATAAGGAATAATTAAGATTAAATGCTAACACTTATTTTTAATTCACTGATAAGAAATAATTAAGATTAAATGTTCGAATTCACTTCGTCGTCGCTAACAATACCTTTAAACGAGCAATTCTTATATATATATATATATATATATATATATATATATATATATATATATATATATATATATATATATATATATATATATATATAACCGGAATCTCGGGAACGGCTCCAACGATTTTCATAAAATTTTGTGTGCAGGGAGTTTCGGGGGCAGTAAATCGATCTAGCTAGGATTTATTTTTAGAAAATGTCTTTTTGTCCGTGTTTTTAGGCAATGAAAAACTGCCACAATATCGTTAGAATAAGAAGGTAAGGTTTGACAGTTTATTAATAATTACAAATAGCTTAATTGGTATATCGGGTCGTCATAAAATCGTAATACCATGGTTCGAGCCCAGACCGACCGACTTTTTTAATTTTTTTCCGTACTTTTTTAATTCCTTTTTTAATTCCGTACTTTTTTAATTCTTTTTTAAGTTCCTTTCTTTTTTGAGAAAATCTATTTTTTCGAGCCCTTTTGTAGTATTTTTTAAAAACACGAAAATTTAAATTAAACTAATTGCACTCATGATTTTTTATTCAAATAACCAGTTCAGTTTTTTCTATTATGTCGCTAAGATCAAAAAATATTGTTACGAGCTTGAGGTTCCTGACAATAAAAATTGCCGATAAAATTACCTAAATTAACACTTTAATTCTCTTTACACAAATTAAAGTTAAAAACACTTATAATTAATCACACTGATTCACTTTATTCAGCTCCGAAGCTTCGCTTGTGTCAGTGTTGCAGCGCCTATTTATATAAATTAGCAGCGAAATATCCAGAATGTTAGGGTACCGAGAGTTCAAATTTCAACTAGGCGCTAGTGCCGTCGACTAGGGCGCGTAACACTGCCCCCTCCTAAGACATGCTCGTCCCGAGCATTATCGGCCCCATAATAACGCGCCAGGCGATCCACGTGGACGATCTTAGGAGTCCCTCTTGCGCCTTTCTATATCCGGTAGATTATATCGTTGATCCTGGTCACAATCCGGTACGGGCAATCCCATTTAGCTTGAAGCTTAGGAGATTTCCCTTTGCTGCGGACGGGATTATGCAACCACACTAGTGTACCTTCGTCGAACCCTTTGTTGTTCATTTTGCGGTCGTACCGGGTTTTCAGACATTTGCTGGCCCGATTGTCTGACGTGCTCATAAATGTCATTCATTTTGTTCCGCAAGTCATTTGCATAATCGGTTATACTGCGTGGAACATCAGGTGGTATCCCGGTGATCAGGTCTGTAGGCAGCCGTAATTCTCTTCCAAAGTTTGCGAAAGCTGGTGTCACTGCTGTACTTTCGTGAACAGCGCTTCGATATGACAACAAAAACGGTTTTATGTGCTTGCCCAAATCTCGCTGCCGATTGTCTACAACTTTTGCTAGGTACCTCTCCAATGTCTGATTAAATCATTCTACCATTCCATCAGATTGCGGGTGATAAGAAGTCGTTCTTGTTTTATGAGTACCCATAACTCGGCAAGTTTCCTGGAATATTTGAGATTCAAAATTCCTTCCTTGATCGCTGTGAATCTCTAAAGGTACTCCAAAACGACAGAAGACTTCATGAACTAGTTTATCTGCAACTGTTGAAGCTTCTTGATTGGGAATGGCGAAGACTTCTGGCCACTTAGTGAAGTAATCCATCACAACCATGAAATACTTGTTACCGCTTTCACTCTCCGGAAACGGCCCCGCCACGTCAATGGCTATTCTCTCCCATGGTGCACCAACATTGTACAACTTCAATGCACCTCTACTACGAGTCTGAGGTCCCTTTACAGCCGCACAACTTGTACATTTGCGACACCAGTCCTCGACATCGTTTCGACAGTGGACCCAGTAAAACCGTTCTCGGATCTTCAATAGAGTTCGTTTAACTCCCAGATGGCCACCGGAACAATCATTATGGTACAGCTGTAGAAAATCCGGTACTATAGCTTTAGGGACAACCATTTGCAAGTGACAGCTGTCTCCCCGAACATTTTCCCATTTACGGCACAGAACTCCATCCTGAAGCAGCAAGCTCTCCCATTGGGCCCAATAGCTTTTAGTGGTCGAACTCATCGCTGAGACGTCGTTCCACTTGGGCTTGGGAGCACTGGCCTTCATCCATTCCAGAATCGGCTTGATGTCCGGTTCTTCCTGCTGTGCATGTTGTAAGCTGTCCTTCCACTCGTTGCTGAGGTGGTCTGTCCTGAGCATCCTCACGGATACCACTTCCTTACTTTCCTGCCTAGTACAATGTTTGCAATCTTCAGGACAAGGTCTTCTTGACAATGCATCTGCGTTGCCGTGAGATTTCCCGCTGCAGTGTCTGATAGTAAAGTCGTATTCTTGCTGCTGCTGGGCGGTGCTGTTAGCCGCACTTCCTTTCTGAGATCGTTCACCTTCCCTTCCTAGGGTGTGCTTAGGGCAGCTGGACCGAAGATGGCCCCTTTCCCCACAGCCATAGTACCTAGGGCTGTATCCTTTATTGTGGTCGCGAACCGTAACTGCTGCTACCTCCCTAGCGTGAGGTGAACGACGATCCTGTCGCCGCCAGGCAGTGCCGTTAGCTGCACTACCCTCCTGATATCGTTCACTTTCCCTTTCTGCGCTTCGCTTAGGGCAGCTGGATCGAAGATGGCCCCTTTCCCCACAGCCATAGCACCTAGGGCTGTATCCTTTGTTGCGGTCGCGAACTGTAGCGGCTGCAACCTCCCTGACGCGATGGGAACGATGATCCTGCCGCACGGCTTCTACCTCCAGTGCATGGGCCAATGCTCCCTTAAGCGTCTCGTGGTGCCCGAGCCTCACAGCAGCTCTGACTTCCAGGTCATGGATGCCATCGATGAATGTTTGCACCAGGTTCCCTTCAATGAGCGCAGGTACAGACTGGTATGCTTTTCAAACCATCTTCTCCTCCTCAAAGGCCCACTGCTGCAGGTTTTCGTTGCTGCGTTGCACGCGATCTTTAAGCTGCGCGCGAAAGACGTGTTCCAGGTGAGCGTCACCATATCTCGCCTCCAATGCCTCAAGGAGCTGCTCGTAGGTCACTTTCTTACCGAGAGCTTCCAACACGGTTAAGGCTTGGTCGCGCAGGCCTAATGTGAGTGCAGTCATGGCCTGGCTTTTATTCATAATTATCGCTGATGATGATAGGATGATAGGATGATAATGATGGCTTTTATTCATATTTATTCATATTTAGTCGTAATTTAGGCATGACGGCCTCGAACTGGATTTTTTAGGCCGACCAGGAAGAGGTCCCGTCGAACGGCGGCACTTTGAATCCACGTAGCGAAAGTGTTGTAGCTACTACGGGAGCTGTTTTTCCATCCCCAAGTTTGAGGTCGTTCACGGTTTTCTTCACGTCAGCCATTATGTTGTCAACCCGATTGTTTACTTGGTCGACTCGGGTTTCAGCTTCCGACAGGCGGTTGTCATGTTGAGCAACCTTATCCTTCACCTCCCGTATCTTTTTTCCGAAGGTAGCGTGAAGGTATTTCATAAGGAGCATCTGCTCTTCCTTATCGCGTTGGAGTTGCTCTTCTAAACGACGGGCCTGTTCCTCCTGCCGGCGGGCCTGTTCCTCTTGTCCGCCCCGCAGCTGCTCTTCCAATCGGCGGGCCTGTTTCTCCTGTCCGCGCTGCAGCTTGTGCAGCATCACCATCAGAGCACCTAAGTCAGGTGCCACAGGCGTAGAAGCTGCTGACGGGCCGGCTTCCGTGGCCGGCGGCTGGCCCTCAGATATCTGCGGCGTTGCACCACAAAATCTCCTCTGGTCCCTCTCTTGCTGGCCGTTGACTTTGGGTACGGACACCCTCCATCTCGTCCTTAGGTAAAATCGGCATGATTTTATCCCACTTCTGACACCAATTGTTACGAGCTTGAGGTTCGTGACATTAAAAATTGCCGATAAAATTACCTAAATTAACACTTTAATTCTCTTTACACAAATTAAAGTTAAAAACATTAATAATTAATCACACTGATTCACTTTATTCAGCTCCGAAGCTTCGCTTGTGTCGCCGAATTCAATACTGCCCCGATCGCATCTTGCAGCGCCTATTTATATAAATTAGCAGCGAAATATCCAGAATATTCAAGTAAACACGCGCAAGGTACCGAGAGTTCAAGTTTCAACTAGGCGCTAGTGCCGTCGACTAAGGCGCGTAACAATATTATTCGTATTTCATCAGTATGTAATTTGTATCTAAATATAATTTCCAAAACACACGAATTAAAAAAACCGAGCGAAAAATACCGAGCAAAGCTCGTACAACCGGGTACTATATTTAGGTGGAGATGATGCTGAACTATTTAGAAACAGGAAAGGCTGCATGTCCATAAATGTTCAAACAATTTCATCACCAAAGTTGTTGGTGCAGGATGTTGTTGCACGCTGGCCAGGTTCTACACATGATTCAGCAATTTACCAAAACAGAATATTTATTGAAAGTTTGAAAGAGGGGAGTATGGAGACAGCCATTTACTTGGGGATAGTGGTTATCCCTTAAAGGTAAAATTAAAAATAACTAGAATAACATCCATTCTGCACATATTTGCTGGCAAACTTACATGCAAGCATTCATCGCAGGGCTCTAAATATTGATTAAATAAATACTTATTGTTTCATAGGTACCTAATTGAGTAGATGGCTGGGCTTTACCATCTGCTTGGGATCCTATAATTAATAAAATTAAATCCCAACCCAAGCATAAAACTGTAAGACTTCAATATACTATGAGTTCATAGTGTCTAGATTGGAATTAAAATTAATAATTTTAATTTGTGCTAACCGCGGTTATTTATGAGCACTGGACCAGGCCTCTGTCACTCTTGCTACCTGCGTGAAATAATTACCTAAAATCACGATTCACCCAGGGTGTAATACGCAGTCGGGGCTAGCGCGTTCTAGGCTGTTTACGTAAATAGTTGTTTGTAAACACTAGTTGTAATTTTTCTTTAGTGTTTAGTATTTAATTGTAGGATAAAATAGTACAAAATTTTTTAATGTGATGTAAAAATAATATATGTGTATATAACCTATCTATTTGATAAATTATAATGGCAAAACTTGGAACCTATTGTTGCGTAGATGGATGCATAATGAGCAAACAAAAAGATTCATATATCATTTTTAGGGTTCCGTAGTCAGCTAGGAACCCTTATAGTTTCGCCATGTCTGTCTGTCCGTCTGTCCGTCCTTGCTTAATCTCTGTGACCGTTAGCACTAGAAAGCTGAAATTTGGTACAAATATGTGTATCAATCACGCCGTCAAAGTGCTAAAATAAAAATTGGAAAAAAATGTGTTATTAGGGTAGCCCCCCTACATGTAAAGTGGGAAGTGATTTTTTTTTTAATTTCAACCCTAACGTGTGATATATTTTTGGAAACGTATTTAAAAATGAAAAGGGGTTTACAAAAAGCATTTTTTGATAATGTCAATAATTTCGGAAATAATCGCTCCAAAAGGAAAAAACAATGTGTTCCCCCCCCCCCTTTAACTTTTAAACCATAAGTTTAGAAAATATGAAAAAAAATCTGAAAAGTAGAACTTTATAAGGACTTTCTCGGAAAATCATTTTGAACTTGGATGGAAACAACAGTACCCACTACCGGGAGCAGTTGCAGGAGCGCGGAGCGCTGCTGGAGCGCGAACTTAACCTTTAAACTCATAAGTGGGAACACTTATTGTGACGGACGGGAAACTACGGAACACTACACTGAGCGTGGCCCGACACGCTCTTGGCCGGTTTTTTTTAAGTTACCTGAGGATAATGAAAGGTACATTTATTTCATTTTTTGTTAAATAAATACTTATACCAAATAAGAATTACGTAAAAATTTAAATACAGAAGTAATACCTAAGTACTTTATTACAAAACTTAGTTGAAATTTACGTAGGTAACTTACGAAATTTACGTAGGTAAATTGAAGTAGGTAACTTACATGTCTTTTGTAATTAAAATATTTTAAGTTATCAAAAAGCACTGAAATTAAAACTTTGTTCACAAGATTTTTAACTAATTAGAATACCATCACATTTCATTTAGGAATCGTATTTCAGGTTCATTTATTATCCATGTCCAATCACAGTTACATATCTCAGTGCCTTCCATGACCATGGGTGCTGTAAAGTGCTCGAATCGTCGACTATATAAAAAGTTAATATGCGATAAAATCCGCAAAAACTTTTACTTTTGTATATAGTCTTATTATTTTGGTATCTTCGTATTAATAATAAATCATTAAGCAACAATAACAGATTAGTAATCCAAAGTGTGAATGGGCTTGCCATATATCTTGAAGAATCGACAGGTTTCTCTACTGTCAACTTATTAACTTACGTACTCGTTATATGAAGTAACAACGTGGTAAGACATGCAGGAATTTGATGGATTTATGTTAATCAGTACCATCGATCACTAATAAAGATTAGTGATCGATGATCAGTACCGTGTTTTGTGGCGTTCCATGGACTATGGTTAAAAGCAGACTTGTAAAGGGATGTAATGATGATGATGCTTTTAATGATAAAACAACAATAAATAATATAATTTTGATAATATATTTAACAATTTTTGTATAAATATCAGTATAAGTAAACATGGTCGTAAGGAAAATCTTCTAAAAGTTTTTACAAGAGATTAACGACAATTTCCAATTTTGTGATTAAATGTAGAAGAAAGACGAGACATAAGGTTTTAAAACCCTAAATTAACGTGTTTTATTGTTATATACTGGAATTAACAAAATAAAATAAAGAGACTTTCCTAGAATCCCTTTTGATGTCCAACTGTCCGTTCGTATGTCACAGGCGGTACCGCAGAGATGGAGTGTGACAGCATAATTAGAGGCGTAAAACTTACATAGTTGAATATTGATTCTGGATATAATTGCTACTGTTGGGATAGGTATAATATAGTCTCATATAAAAACCTCCTGTAATATTTTATCTTCAGGTTAATGAAACTGCTTATTTTGTTAACCTACTACTTGATACTTCCTACAGCGGTGACCAGAAAATTAATCTACAAAATAAATAATAGAATCAGGTGCTACTTTGCGGAAATCAATTATATAAGATATGTGTAAAATAAATTTGCTAAGATCCGCATGATAAAATAAAATGATGTGTTTTACCTAGTTTGGAGAACAACACCCTCAATTGCGTTCACCAATCCCCGTCACCGCTAATCCCAGCATCAATACTAGCACACAACCAAGACGGGTTTTATCTTGTTACGGGGATCTTAGTAAATTAATTTTGACGTAATTGAGTAAGTAAATTAATTTACGATTTTACAACCCCAATAATTAAGTTATTTGTCATCTAATCTGCAACAATAGGAGTCACACTAACGTTACTTTCATTCGAATTACCCTATATCTGAAACATTTTGCAATATATAATACGCAAATGTCTCAACCCAAAACTCTTTATTTATTATTTAGTAGTAGGACTTATGAGTTGATAGTATGTTAATATTATTATTTGTTCGATAAACACGAAGTCAAGACTATTTTACACCACGTCTATGAGCTCAACAAACATACCTTTTGAAAAATGGCACGTTGATACATAAAGGTTCGCCAATTCTGCCCTATAGCTAATACTACGTTTTACCTAGTAATTGAACAAAGGCTCTTATTGATGAGTGTGTATGACTAGCTCTTCCCCGCGACTTCGTCAGCGTCGAATTTGTCATTGGATTCAATGGGTTTAATTTTTTTTCGCGAAACGTTACTTTTTTTTTAAAATGAAAGCCGAAATTATTAATAATAATAATTATTAATAATAATATTAATAATAATAATTTTATAGAAGAGGGGGCAAACGAGCATACGGTTAACCTGATGGTAAGTGAGTACCGCCGCCCATGAACATCCGTAACACCAGGGGAATGGCAGGCGAGTTGCCGGCCTTTTAGAAAGGAGTAAGCTCTTTTTTTGAAGGTCCCTAGGTCGTATCGGTCCGGAAAAATCGCCGGTGGTAAACTATTCCACAGATAAGTCGTTTGCGGAAGAAGACTCCTTGTGAAACGTAACCGCCAAGCATTCAGATGGTGTGGATAGTATCGGGGGGTTTGCCCCGTATTGCGTTCATGAAATTTGGCGGCTGGGATTACTACATTATTAGATTGATATCAGCCGGATCAAATAGTCAAAAACAAAAATTGTTATATCGTTTCTCTTTTGGTTGCTGTGGTAAATAGTAATTATTAGCAGCGATAAACTTTTTTTTATAGGATAGGATGACAAACGAGCACACAGCCCACCTGATGGTAAGTGGTTTCTGTGGCCCATATACATCTGCATCTATCCTCGAATACGTTATCATCCGTGAGGACTTAGGTGGAATGCCTCGTTTCCAGTAAAAAGGGTCTCCGGTTCTCTACACTCACCATACGAAACACAGCAGCATTAAACAACTATTTGACGCTGGTATTCTGTGAGAGCGTGGTCCTTCCCCGGTCGAGCCGACCCATTCGTGGTACAACTATACTACTAATACAACTGCAACATGGCTCTACCGCGTAAAAAACTGCTATTACGCTAGTATTCTGTGAGCGTGGTCGTTCTCCGTTCGAGCCGACCTATTCGTGCTAAAACTACACTACTAATATAGCTGCAGTATGGCTCTACCAACTAAAAAAAAGGTTTAAAAAGTTACATGAAATTCTAAATAATTTTTATAATACTATTTTATTTATAGAAGAGCGGGAAAATGAGCATGCGGTTCACTTGATGTTAAGTGACTACCACCGCCCATGAACAACCGCACACCAGGGGAATTGCAGGTGTTTTGCCGGCCCTTTAGAAAGGAGTAAGCTCTTTTCTTGAAGGTCCCCAGGTCGTATCGGTCCAGAATAATGGCCGGTGGTAAACTATTCCACAGAGAGGTCTTACACGGATGAGAACTCCAGGTGAAATATACACTAGTATACAATCCATATTGACTAAAAAAAGTTTCTGTTTCTATCAATATTTAAAAAAATATCAGTGGAAGACTGTCGTTGAATATTCAAAACTGTTATTTTTTAAGTTTTTTTTATAGGAGAAAGGTGACAAACAAGCACACAGTTCACCTGATAGTAAGTGGTTGCTATGGCCCTTATACATGTACATCTATCCTCGATTACGAATCAAAATGCAAATGCGTTGTCACCCACGAGGACTAAGATGAAATGCCTCCTTTTCAGTAAAAAGGGTCTCCGGTTAGCTGCTATTTTACGTTGGTATTCTGCAAGAGCGTGGTCCTTCCCCGGTCGAGCCAACCTATTCCTACTACAACTATACTACTAATACAGCTGCAGTATGGCTCTACCACGTAAAAAAAAGGTTAAAAAAGTTACATGAAATTCTTAATAATTTTTATAATACTAATTTTTTATAGAAGAGGGGGCAAACGAGCATACGGTTAACCTGATGGTAAGTGAGTACCGCCGCCCATGAACATCCGTAACACCAGGGGAATGGCAGGCGAGTTGCCGGCCTTTTAGAAAGGAGTAAGCTCTTTTTTTGAAGGTCCCTAGGTCGTATCGGTCCGGAAAAATCGCCGGTGGTAAACTATTCCACAGATAAGTCGTTTGCGGAAGAAGACTCCTTGTGAAACGTAACCGCCAAGCATTCAGATGGTGTGGATAGTATCGGGGGGTTTGCCCCGTATTGCGTTCATGAAATTTGGCGGCTGGGATTACTACATTATTAGATTGATATCAGCCGGATCAAATAGTCAAAAACAAAAATTGTTATATCGTTTCTCTTTTGGTTGCTGTGGTAAATAATTGCGCTACCCACATCTATTACTGTGGCATTCTTTTACCTTAGGGTTATCTGGATGACATAGATTTTAGAAATAAGACCACCCATCGTACTTTTTTACCTTTGTAGGTTACTTATTTCTGTACTTATATATATATATATATATATATATATATATATATATATATATATATATATATATATATATATATATATATATATATATATATATATAAGTACAGAAATTGTTATATATATATATATATATATATATATATATATATATATATATATATATATATAACAATAAGCAATAAAGTGAACTGTAATATCATTTGTAATAAATAAGCTGTAACATCAAAATGTAAATAATTGTAACAAAATACCTATGTAAATAAAACAATTATTAATCTGATTTACTGTATTTTATTAAATTATCTCAAACTATGTACATGAACCTAGTTGGTATTATACATTTTATTATAAAAAAAACGACTGCGATAAAATATTGATAAAATTCCGAAAGTTGAAGGGACATCCCTAGTTTTTTTCCTTCGTCAGTTATGTTTTCAAGTGGTTTTATTATAAATATCCAATGGTATTTGGTTTGGTCACAGATTACCTCCTAATAGATTCCGCATACAGGGCCACAAACGTGCGCAACACATACTTGCTGTAGCTAGCATATGAAGTGACGCTAAGAATCACGATATCATTGTCAACCAAGTTTGTGACCCGTAGGCACGTCAGATTTTTTGAAAATTTAAAAATAATTTTGGTATCCAAAATACATTACAAATGACTTCCTATGCAGTGAATTGGTGTGGCAAGTCAGCTAAGACATCCAGTTATCAAAAAGATGGCATAATATTTCACCGGTAAGTAAATTTTATTCTTATCACGTTAACCTATTTCAATTGCACCGGAGTTCAACTTACACTGGATTATAAATGTTGCAAAGTGATATCATTTGAGCACCCGTTTATGTCTTTTTTAATATGTCCCTTTCACTCATTACGTAAATTAAAATAGTTGTCTTTTTCTAAAGACAGCACGTGTATCGATAGTGTTGTGATTTATAAGTCGATATTTGTTTGGTCATCGTTACTATTCTTTTGTGGTCATTATTTCATACAAATAGTGGCGTATAATTGTTACAATTGAGAAGCGGTCTTCAATAATTAGGCATGTGAATAGTGTCTGACCACCAAAACTGACCATAGTTTCATTGTCAGCGAGATTTATGTCTTTTATCTCACTAACAAAATGGTGTGAATCCTTTGTGTGCATTCTGATATGTCCTTTCGGTGGTGACAGTATTTTTGCTTAGTGTTGCACCTAAAAGTAGTATTACTAATTAAAAAACCATACGGTACGTGTTTCAAATTTAGATGTACTTAATAAAAATAATAGGATATTACTGAAGTTCATGCAACACTAGAATAACATTAATCACATTATAACTTTCACTTGTTTTATGGTTTATAAATCCGTTAAAAATAGTTTAATTTCGACGTGTAATATTCAATTCACAGTAACAGTAAATTCATTAAATATTAGAATATCACGTTTCAATCAACCACTTAATGCTATTACTTATTGTGTAATTTTCACCATTGCTATTATACTTTTTTATAAATGTAAGATTCCATACTAAAACTGGCAAGTATAGAGATAGTATAGCGGAATCCAACAGCCTTCTACGGTTTTTCATAATATGAAGATTGTCTTCTGTGAAGTGTCTTGAGCATAGCACACTATTTTTGGTGGGCAACCATTGGTCCCCTCGACATGTAGCGTCGATCCACATCTGTCCTTTGGGGCATTTAGGAAACCTATAACATATAGGTATCACAATTATACGCCACTATTTGTATGAAATAATGACCACAAAAGAATAGTAACGATGACCAAACAAATATCGACTTATAAATCACAACACTATCGATACACGTGCTGTCTTTAGAAAAAGACAACTATTTTAATTTACGTAATGAGTGAAAGGGACATATTAAAAAAGACATAAACGGGTGCTCAAATGATATCACTTTGCAACATTTATAATCCAGTGTAAGTTGAACTCCGGTGCAATTGAAATGGGTTAACGTGATAAGAATAAAATTTACTTACCGGTGAAATATTATGCCATCTTTTTGATAACTGGATGTCTTAGCTGACTTGCCACACCAATTCACTGCATAGGAAGTCATTTGTAATGTATTTTGGATACCAAAATTATTTTTAAATTTTCAAAAAATCTGACGTGCCTACGGGTCACAAACTTGGTTGACAATGATATCGTGATTCTTAGCGTCACTTCATATGCTAGCTACAGCAAGTATGTGTTGCGCACGTTTGTGGCCCTGTATGCGGAATCTATTAGGAGGTAATCTGTGACCAAACCAAATACCATTGGATATTTATAATAAAACCACTTGAAAACATAACTGACGAAGGAAAAAAACTAGGGATGTCCCTTCAACTTTCGGAATTTTATCAATATTTTATCGCAGTCGTTTTTTTTATAATAAAATGTATAATACCAACTAGGTTCATGTACTGTTAATTTACTGATAATTTAATAAAATACAATAAATCAGATTAATAATTGTTTTATTTACATAGGTATTTTGTTACAATTATTTACATTTTGATGTTACAGCTTATTTATTACAAATGATATTACAGTTCACTTTATTGCTTATTGTTATATATATATATATATATATATATATATATATATATATATATATATATATAACAATTTCTGTACTTATATATATATATATATATATATATATATATATATATATATATATATATATATATATAAGTACAGAAATAAGTAACCTACAAAGGTAAAAAAGTACGATGGGTGGTCTTATTTCTAAAATCTATGTCATCCAGATAACCCTAAGGTAAAAGAATGCCACAGTAATAGATGTGGGTAGCGCAATTATTTACCACAGCAACCAAAAGAGAAACGATATAACAATTTTTGTTTTTGACTATTTGATCCGGCTGATATCAATCTAATAATGTAGTAATCCCAGCCGCCAAATTTCATGAACGCAATACGGGGCAAACCCCCCGATACTATCCACACCATCTGAATGCTTGGCGGTTACGTTTCACAAGGAGTCTTCTTCCGCAAACGACTTATCTGTGGAATAGTTTACCACCGGCGATTTTTCCGGACCGATACGACCTAGGGACCTTCAAAAAAAGAGCTTACTCCTTTCTAAAAGGCCGGCAACTCGCCTGCCATTCCCCTGGTGTTACGGATGTTCATGGGCGGCGGTACTCACTTACCATCAGGTTAACCGTATGCTCGTTTGCCCCCTCTTCTATAAAAAATTAGTATTATAAAAATTATTAAGAATTTCATGTAACTTTTTTAACCTTTTTTTTACGTGGTAGAGCCATACTGCAGCTGTATTAGTAGTATAGTTGTAGTAGGAATAGGTTGGCTCGACCGGGGAAGGACCACGCTCTTGCAGAATACCAACGTAAAATAGCAGCTAACCGGAGACCCTTTTTACTGAAAAGGAGGCATTTCATCTTAGTCCTCGTGGGTGACAACGCATTTGCATTTTGATTCGTAATCGAGGATAGATGTACATGTATAAGGGCCATAGCAACCACTTACTATCAGGTGAACTGTGTGCTTGTTTGTCACCTTTCTCCTATAAAAAAAACTTAAAAAATAACAGTTTTGAATATTCAACGACAGTCTTCCACTGATATTTTTTTAAATATTGATAGAAACAGAAACTTTTTTTAGTCAATATGGATTGTATACTAGTGTATATTTCACCTGGAGTTCTCATCCGTGTAAGACCTCTCTGTGGAATAGTTTACCACCGGCCATTATTCTGGACCGATACGACCTGGGGACCTTCAAGAAAAGAGCTTACTCCTTTCTAAAGGGCCGGCAAAACACCTGCAATTCCCCTGGTGTGCGGTTGTTCATGGGCGGTGGTAGTCACTTAACATCAAGTGAACCGCATGCTCATTTTCCCGCTCTTCTATAAATAAAATAGTATTATAAAAATTATTTAGAATTTCATGTAACTTTTTAAACCTTTTTTTTAGTTGGTAGAGCCATACTGCAGCTATATTAGTAGTGTAGTTTTAGCACGAATAGGTCGGCTCGAACGGAGAACGACCACGCTCACAGAATACTAGCGTAATAGCAGTTTTTTACGCGGTAGAGCCATGTTGCAGTTGTATTAGTAGTATAGTTGTACCACGAATGGGTCGGCTCGACCGGGGAAGGACCACGCTCTCACAGAATACCAGCGTCAAATAGTTGTTTAATGCTGCTGTGTTTCGTATGGTGAGTGTAGAGAACCGGAGACCCTTTTTACTGGAAACGAGGCATTCCACCTAAGTCCTCACGGATGATAACGTATTCGAGGATAGATGCAGATGTATATGGGCCACAGAAACCACTTACCATCAGGTGGGCTGTGTGCTCGTTTGTCATCCTATCCTATAAAAAAAAGTTTATCGCTGCTGTTTCGTTTGGTGAGTGTAGAGAACCGGAGACCCTTTTTACTGGAAACGAGGCACAAAATTTCGTCAATATTGGTGGGATACCACTGGGTCTGGAAACCGGCAGATGCAATTTTGGTAGAGTAAAAGTTCGTCTCAGCTACAATGTGGCCTAAAATGTCATCATCCCAAAATGAACGAAAAGCATCATATGCCGAATTGTAAAACACCGAACCAGTTCGCTCATGTACAAAATTCTCCTCCTGGCTTTGAAAGGAGTCCATAGGAAACCATTCAAACCATTACCAATTCAGGGGGGACGTCCTCATCAGTCAAATAAATTTGACTATGGATGACCAACCTCCCACTGTTCTTCCCCCCTACGAGCCCGTTGCGAATGCCCACGCTCACGTGATCTTCCTCGCCCAACTACACCACGAGCACCCCTTCTTCCACTCTGCCACTCTCACCCGTTCCCCACAAACATTGCATGGGCATCCAGGGCTAAAAATACCTCGTCCATGACGACGTCATCCTCGGCGACATTAATGACGTCATCCACGCCACCGTTTTTACTTAAAATTTCAATAACCATCATTGGTTCACTGCAAAAACAATTATCTTTACTCCACGTCAATTTCATCAATAATAATAAAAAATAAAAATAAATAAATAAAACTTACGATTCATAGGACTGGTATGGTTTAATAGGAGACCTGTCACAGCCTTCCGGTGATGTGTGACGGAAACGATTCTCTTCCTGAAACATAGGTGCAAACAAAAATATCCATGAAAACCACTTCACCAAAATATACAAATTTCAGTGAGTATCTACGCAAAAATAACACAAAAAATGTATCACCCCGAATCTGACCGCTTCCACATCATCACCGGGCTGTTTGCGACGTCCAGGTGGTGTAGAAGGGAGTAAGCCTCAGGTGACGACGCGCGCGCGCCTTCCACCTAAACATACAAGAAGCATATATTCGTCTATTCTGCACATCTTCCTCTTAAAAATGCAATAGTGGGTTTGTTAAACCATTAGAACCGAAATCACAAAAAATGCAATACAAGTGTAATTCAGACAAAGAAAGTGAGATTAATGCAAATCAAAACATACATAATACCAGTGTTAAACCAAGCATGAAAAATATAATACCAGAGGTATTAGCGGCATATAAAATCATATTATTTAAGTTGACTGATATACTTAATATATTGTCATTATCGAGCGGGTCTAACAGATCACAGAGTCAGACCAACCAAAACTTATCAATATATATGATCGGGTCTCTAGAAATGACACATTTACTATCCTATACTATTATGACACATTTACTATCCTATACTATTATTAAACTATTAAACGAGCAATTCTTGTATATAAATATATATATATATATAATCGGGATCTCGGAAACGGCTCCAACGATTTTCATAAAATTTAGTGTCCAGGGAGTTTCGGGGGCAATAAATCGATCTAGCTAGGATATTTTAGAAAATGTCTTTTTGTCCGTGTTTTTAGGCAATGAAAAACTGCTACAATATCGTTAGATTAATTATTTTTTATTAAACTATTTGGAGACGCCAGTAACTTAAGGTATCTTCGATAAAGATTTAGTGGACTGTAATTTTGGTGCATACGGCAAAGAGGAAAATAAATAGGTGGGATAGCACGCACTGACCTGATGAGGGCTGCCGCGCCTTCCTCCTGGAGTGTCTGCTATATAGCGAGCTCGCCACGTGGTTCGGCGCACACGCACTCTCGGAACAGTCTCGCGAAGTCCCACACTCTCCACCTTTGCCCTTACGGGGGCGTCTCACACTTTTATGAGTTACAAAGACACAATGTCTGATGCGGTGAATATTAAACATAAACAGGAGAACTCAATGTTCGTCCTGCGCGGTTTGCGGTTATGTACATAAGACGCGACGGGTGGCCGTGCGTTGCGGATGGCGTAATATCACTTAGTATAATGACGCGCGCCGAGATCCTCTTTTACACCTCGGCGGCAGCGCGTGCGGTAGGAAAGGGAAGGAAGGAAGGAAACAAAAAATATGCACTAGTCATGTTGATAAAGTAGATTGTTAACTGGCGTTACCATTTCCTCCCGCCCTTAAAGGGTCACCTTTAAAAGACAACCGTAATAGAAAAGTAAAAGGAAAACAAATAAATAAGCGGTATATAAAGTGAGAGGATGCGCTCAATGCGCATGTCTCATCTACTAACCTTACTTGGTAAGCGAGAAAATGTATACATAAATATAATATTGCGGTTTAATACTTTTTTAATATATATAAATATAAACTTAATTCCTAATTTAGATAAATAATTATAATCAAAATAATCGTGATTTATTGTCTTGGGAGAGGGCAAATACGAGCAACAGGACGGAGATATGTTCCCTTAGTAGTTCTCACGGTCACTACTCGAACTACGCCATCCTTCGAAGGATGAACAGACTCGACAATCGCTAATGGCCAAGCAAGGGGCGGTTCATTATCATTTATCACAATTACAACCATGCCTGGTACGATAGCCGTAGACGGGGTGTTCCACTTCTGACGAACTTGTAATCCGTGAAGGTATTCCGTCCTCCACCGGTCCCAAAACGACTGAACTAATTTATCCAGTAAAGAATGCCTGTGTAACAGACTGGTAGAGTCAGATTTGACTTTGGGTGCGGGTAATGACAATAAAGGTGCGGTATTCAAAAAATGACTCGGAGTAAGAGCTGAAGGCTCTGCAGGATCAGAACTCAATACTGTCAAGGGCCGCGAGTTTAGCAAGCACTCAATTTGCGCAAGAACAGTATTAAGCTCTTCGTATGAAAGTAACTGATGTCCGATAACTCGGAACAGATGCGTTTTTACGACTTTGATCATACTCTCCCAGGCGCCTCCAAAATGAGGAGATTTGGGACAGATGAACTTCCATGTTATACGATTCTCAGCACACTCTTGCTCAAGCTTTGGGCGGTATTCAACGTTTAGAAATTTATAGAGATCGCGAAGATACGAAGCGGCACCTTTAAAATTCGTTCCATTATCCGAATATAAAGACTGAATCGGCCCTCGTCTAGAGAGGAAACGTTTAAGCGCAGCGAGGAAACTAGAACTACTAAGATCTGTAGCGATTTCTATATGTACAGCTCGAGTCGTGAGGCATGTGAAAACACATAAGTACTCCTTCTCGCTGCGTACACCACGACGACGTACAGGAGTGTATGCGATAGGACCGGCATAATCGCAGCCCGTGTGTGTAAATGCCTTAATAGCTTGTCTTACACGACTATGGGGAAGATCAGCCATCAAAGGGTAAGTTGGACGGGGTCTAAGCCGGAAACATATATTACATTTGTAGACTCTGCTTCTCACAGTGCGGCGTGCGGAAAGTATCCAAAATTTTTGACGGAGCAATGACAATAACAATTCAGGCCCAGCGTGTAAATTTTTAATATGATAATAGTCAATGATCATGTTCACTACATGATTACTGCGCGGGAGTATAATTGGATGTTTTTGTGTGTAATCTAATGCGGAGTTCGAAAGACGACCACCAATGTGGATTAAACCATTCTCAATAAAAGGCCTTAAACGATTGAAAGCGGGCGAGCAAGGTTTGTTACCTTCAATATTTAAATTTTCCACTGCAAAATGCTGTTTTTGCAGGGCGCGGAGGATTATAACCTCAGAGAAACTGAGATCATCAGCAGTCACTACAGTAGTGCTGCGGCGGGGCAATAATTTAGCAAACTTACACACGTACGCAATTATACGTAGAAGTTTACTCCAAGAAGAGATGCGGAATGCGAGCTCATAAATCGCAGAATTACAGACGGATGTGCACACAGTGTGCGACAAAATCTTCTTCTCAGGCATATTTGCAATAACCTCATTGTCTAAAGTACGAAGAGGCCATTGAGATGGATCTAACGAAGTCCACTGAGGCCCATGGAGCCACAGGGGGTTTGAAACTAATTTATTTGGCGTAACGCCACGTGAAAGTATGTCAGCGGGATTCTCAGTACCTGCGACATGATAAAAGTTATCAGCGCGAATATTGTCGGTAATCTGAACAACGCGGTTTGCAACAAAGGTCTGCCACTTGTGTGGCGAACTCTTTATCCAGTACAGAGCTACTTTTGAATCTACAAAGGCATAGACTGATATTGCAAGGTCAAGAGAATAATTGTCGAGTACTCTGCGAAGCAATTTTGAGAGTAAAACCGCTCCACAAAGCTCAAGGCGTGCAATAGATAGTGGTTTCGTCGGTGCGACTTTAGTCTTTGCACAAATCAACTGGACGGTGTTACCATTGACGCTCTTTACATGTATGTAGACTACGGCACCGTATGCGTGCTCGCTGGCGTCGGAAAACCCCAGGAGTGACGCAGTACAGTTTTTGGATACACCAACATGTCGCGGGATACGTAAATCATTAAGAGCTGGTAATTCAGCACAGAATTGCCTCCACATCTTAATAATTGGCGGTGGTGGTATGTCGTCCCAATCTAAATTAAGTTGCCAAAGCTGCTTTATTAACAATTTGGCGTACGCGACTGTGGAAGCAACGAAACCCATTATGTCCCACAGGCGAGTGACAGTAGATAAGATGGCGCGCTTAGTGCACGTCACATCAGCGGGAACAGATATCTTAAAATAAAAGGCGTCACTATCGGTAGACCAATGCAAGCCTAGTATTTTATGTGGCATTGATTTATCGAACTCTACTTCTCCTGTAATTTTATGGGAAGTAGGGAGGTCATCTAAAACAGATCGACGGTTGCTATGCCATTTTATCAGGTCCCATTGGGCACCCTTGAATAAGTCTATCAGCTGCCGAGAGGTCTCACTGGCCTCGGATTCACTGGGCATAGAGTACGCGATGTCGTCCATATATAGCGAAGTAAATGCGATACGACTCGCAAGCGGATACTTTGCGCCGTCGTCATCAATGAGCTGTCTTACCGTGCGCAATGCATGGTATGGACTCGAAGTTAAACCGAAGCACACGCGATTGAAGTAGTATAACACAAGTGGGTCTTGTATAGGAAGCATTGGTAACGACGATCAGAATCGCGAACAACTATTTGCAGAAATTGTTGGCGACAGTCGGCTGTCATAGCGATTGGATGTAAGCGGAAAGTTAAAATTATATTGAACAAGTCGCCTTGCAAATTTGGTCCTGAATGCAGAATATCATTTAATGATCGCCCAGTGCTAGTCTTACTGCTAGCATCCAGGACGATGCGCAGACGCGTTGACTTCTTATCTTCGCGTAAGACTCCATGATGCGGTATGACATATATTGGAGCGGGTTCATGAGAGTCATACGGCGGTGCGGGGGATATATAATTTTTAGCTAAGTATTCCTTTATGACGTCATCATATGCTAACCTTAATGTAGGCGAGGCTTGAAGTTTCCTCTCCAAGCACATGAATCGTCGTCGAGAGGTTTCATAAGAATCTCCGAGAGAGTAAACGTCATCTTTAAATGGCAGGCCAACAATATATCTACCAGTAAAAGGATCGCGGGATGTCGTAGATTTATAAAACTCTTCACATTCAATGTCTGAAGGACACTGAATGGGCGGTGCGGAGGGTGGCTGTTCAAGCTCCCAAAATCGTTGCACTAATTTGTCAACGATATGAGACTCTAGAACTGAGCAGCACGTTAAAGAATGATTTACCTGAAGTGTCGGCACTGAGCCCATAATAACGTAACCAAATACCGTATTCAAAGCCGAGGGCCCGGACAAGTCGTTAGACGAATAAATTACGTCTGGACATAGTAAGTGCGGGAAAAGGGATGCGCCTATCAAAACATCAATTTTATTAGGCATGCTATAACATTCATCAGCGAGTCTTATGCCATGGAAGTGTGATAAGACAGATGTGTCTACCACAGCGGTGGGCAAAAGGTCGGTGATTTGACCAACAACTAGCGTTGAAATATTGAAGTTAATATTCGAGTCGAATCGTGAGAAAATTTTAATATCAATCGATTTCGATTTTACAATTTTTTCAACTCCACCGAATCCCTTTACTACAGTACATTCGGTATCGTGTTGTTGAACGCCTAAACGATGACAGCACTCTTTAGTCATAAAATGGCTTTGAGCCGCGGAGTCTAATAATATACGAATAATTTGTTTCTCTCCCTTAGCATCGTAAGCAAATACTTGAGCGGTTGATAATAAAACAGTTCTCTGCGAACGACTTGCGCGCGCGGGAGGCGGTGAACGTTGAGAAACATTCTTGAACGAAGTACACAGCGCGACGTCTGAACGCGCACCTGCGGTGAGGGGTGGCGAGTGTGCGGGCGCGGGGGTTGTAGACTTCAGTGTAACTGGCTGAAGCGGTGGAGAACGCGCCAGCGCAGGGGAAGCATTATCGCTTCTGCGGTGAAAGTGCAACAATGTGTGATGTTTAAATTTACAAACTCGACAACTATAATTTGAAGAGCAACTAGACACTCGATGACTTAAACTGAGACAATTCACGCATGCATTGTTACTCTTTACGCATTTAAATCGTTCCTGCGGCGTCATTTTATTAAAGTCTGCACACTTAAATAGGTGTTGATGCACAATATTAGTCAGGGGGTTTTCATGCTGGTCTACCTTTCCGGTGATCCTGTTATGGAATACGGGTACGCGACCCCGGCTCCCCGAGCTACTGTTATTCTCATACCTTTCCTGCCGAGATAACAGTATCCTTACACCTACGCTCCTACCCCCAACCTTCTTTTCCCTTTTCTCAAAATGGTAGGTTCCTCTACCAACAATAGCATACCCAAAGAGGGTTGGTGTCAGGCAGGCGGCCGACTGTAAAACTTTTGCCAAATCCCATGCAGTAAAAAATTGCAAGAGCGAGAAATTGCAAGAGCGAGAGAAAGGAATGGAAATTGCAAGAGCGAGAGAAAGGAATGGAAATTGCAAGAGCGAGAGAAAGGAATGGAAGAGATGTTTCACATGTAAAATGTATAAAAGATGATTCTGGAAAAATTTTGACTGACGATGAAAGTATAAAGAAGCGATGGAAGGAGTATTTTGAGAAATTGATGAATGAGGAGAATGAATGGAATGGTATGCTTGAAAACCCACCAGTGAATATGGGCTTAGTGAGAGAAATTAGTGTGGAAGAAGTAAAAATGGCTGTTAGGAATATGAAGAATGGGAAGGCAGTCGGCCCAGATGGAATACCAGTAGAAGTGTGGAAGTTGCTGAGTGCGGATGGATGGAAGTGGTTGAGTTTATTTTTCGGTAAATTGTTGCAGGAAGAACAAATACCTGAGGAATGGTGCAGTAGTATACTGGTCCCCATTTTTAAAAACAAAGGAGACGTTCAAAACTGCAGCAGTTACCGGGGAATAAAACTCATGTCACATACTATGAAAGTCTGGGAAAGAATAATAGAGAGAAGAATGAGAGAAGAGTGTGAGATAACACAAAACCAGTTCGGATTCATGCCCGGTCGAGGTACGACAGATGCCATTTTCGCATTACGCCAATTGTGCGAAAAGTACAAGCGCGTGCATAAAAATCTGCACATGGTTTTTGTCGACCTTGAAAAGGCGTACGATCGGGTTCCCCGTGAGGTTTTGTGGTGGGCGTTAAAGATGAAAGGTATGCCTGGGAAGTATGTGAGGTTAGTCCGTGCTATGTACAGAGCATCCCGTACATGTGTACGATCTGCCGCGGGAACTACGGGCAGTATCGATGTGGCGGTAGGGCTGCACCAAGGGTCGGCATTGAGCCCTTACCTCTTCCTACTGATTATGGACGCTTTGACGTCGGACCTGCAGGATGAGGCACCCTGGTGCATGCTCTTTGCCGATGACATCGTGCTTGTCGGGGAAGAAGGCATCGAGGTACAGAGCAGACTGACGGGGTGGCAACAGAGGCTGGAAAGTGTTGGCTTGAAGATCAGCAGATCCAAAACCGAATATCTGTGCTGTGATTTCGGCGGTCTTTCCAGTCCTGTACCCATGTCGTTGGATGGCGCTATACTGCCTACCTGCTCAGATTTCAAGTACCTCGGTTCCCTCATTCAAGGCGACGGCGGAATAGATAGAGCTGTGCAGCATAGGATTAACGCAGGGTGGATGAAATGGCGACAGGTCACAGCCACAACGTGCGATCCCCGAATGCCAATAAGGCTGAAGGGGAAAATTTACAAATCGATCATCCGACCTGTCGTCATGTATGGAAGTGAATGCTGGGCCGTCAAGAAGAAGGATGAAAATAGACTGCATGCGAATGAAATGAGAATGTTACGATGGATGTGTGGTGTGACAAGGATGGATAAGATAAGGAATGAGTATATAAGAGGAAGCCTGAAAGTAGCGCCAGTGGTAGAAAAGGTGAGAGGAAGCAGATTGGCATGGTTTGGGCATGTGATGCGGAGGAATGAAAGTCATGTCACAAAACGAGTGTTGAATATGAATGTGGAGGGACACACGGGCAGAGGAAGGCCGAATAAAAGATGGATCGATTGTGTGAAGAGTGATATGAGAATGAAAGGAGTAAGTATGGAAATGACGGCTGATAGAGAGGAATGGAACAAGAAGGTTTACTGCGCCGACCCCAGATAATGGGAAATGGTTTAGAGAATGATGATGATGATGATGCACAATATTATCGCACAGACACTTTGAGCAACTAGTCGTCGTGCTTACGTACGCCTGATACTTCGGCGACGAAGTATTATTACAGCGACGATTATTACCGTTACGTCGTCGATTATTTGGTGCGCTATTAGAATTTGTACTAGAATCGGTGCGTTGCAAAACTTTGGAGCGGGTCTTAATAAAATTTACTAAATCATCAAAGGTAGGTACCATCGAGTTATGACTATATTCGAAAGAGCGAATGGTATCCGGGTCCAGCTTCTTAAGCGCGATATGAAGAACAATTAAGTCCGCGAGATTATCTAACTTTAAGTTTTGTAAAGCGCGCACTGCACTTATAAAGTTATCAGTAAATAAATCAAAATTATTTGCGGTGGCCGATTGCAATGGCTTAAATTCGAACATCTGATTAATATATGTAGATGCTAGCATACGCCGGTCTTCATATTTGTCAACGAGTGCTTGCAATAAAATTTTATAATTTTCAGCGCAAGGAGTTATACCTGAGCATACAGATAGGGCTTTGCCCGTTAGTTTACCTAGCAAATAGTATAACTTTTCAGCGTCGGTAAGCGATGTGTTGTCATGGACGGTTGATTTAAAGCTAGCATAAAATAAAGGCCATGAGCGAATGTCACCCGAAAATGGCATAAGTTCGATAGGCGGAAGTGAGAATCTGGCTTTAGATGGTGTACTAGTACTTTGTGAATTTGATTGCGAATATTGTAAATAAAGCCTATTTATTCTACCACAAAGAGACTCAAACGCAATGAGGCTGTTATAATCAGGTTTAGCAATAGGGTTTATTTTTAATAAATGTGAATTATAATTATCTAAGACCTGTTTAAACTCAATACGTAAAGCATTAATATTAGAACTTCCATCAAGAAAACGCTCCATCGTGGAAGTGTTTATGTGGATGTCCGAGGACATATCATATATTTTTTGCACTATTTCAAATAAAGCATCTCGTTTAGCTAACAATAAAACCAACTCAGCATCAGGTGTGCCCTCATTATCCGAGGAATCGCTATTATTCGATGCTATTTGTTTTTTAGGCGGCATTACAACTTAAGTTATGCGGCAAAAATAATATAATTATAAGCGGGTAGTCTGTAAGCGACCTCGCTACGCGGTTGAATTATTAAATATTAGTTTTGTTAACGATGAACTTTAATTGTTAACTTTTATAATAATTATGAAGTTATTTATAACGAATATAATGCTTAAATATATGTGCAAATAATAAATGTAATTTAACAGTATAATCTATAGATGTAGTTAAAAGTTGATGACGTGATGTGAACATACAACAAATAATTTATATAGATAATTATATGCTTATTCATTCTATGAATATAGTTTTAATATTACTATGAATGTCACCTATTAGGACCTATTCTAGTGTTCTAATAAGGGCGGGGTTAATCCGAAGTCGGATAAAAATATAAATAATTAATTATATAAAAGCTTATTACGATAACGATCTAATAAGGGCGGAAAGTCAAGGTCAATCCAGCGAGAAGTGACCATTAAAAATGGAGACGCCAGTAACTTAAGGTATCTTCGATAAAGATTTAGTGGACTGTAATTTTGGTGCATACGGCAAAGGGGAAAATAAATAGGTGGGATAGCACGCACTGACCTGATGAGGGATGCCGCGCCTTCCTCCTGGAGTGTCTGCTATATAGCGAGCTCGCCACGTGGTTCGGCGCACACGCACTCTCGGAACAGTCTCGCGAAGTCCCACACTCTCCACCTTTGCCCTTACGGGGGCGTCTCACACTTTTATGAGTTACAAAGACACAATGTCTGATGCGGTGAATATTAAACATAAACAGGAGAACTCAATGTTCGTCCTGCGCGGTTTGCGGTTATGTACATAAGACGCGACGGGTGGCCGTGCGTTGCGGATGGCGTAATATCACTTAGTATAATGACGCGCGCCGAGATCCTCTTTTACACCTCGGCGGCAGCGCGTGCGGTAGGAAAGGGAAGGAAGGAAGGAAACAAAAAATATGCACTAGTCATGTTGATAAAGTAGATTGTTAACTGGCGTTACCACTATTAAACGAGCAATTCTTGTATATAAATATATATATAATCGGGATCTCGGAAACGGCTCCAACGATTTTCATAAAATTTAGTGTCCAGGGAGTTTCGGGGATAATAAATCGATCTAGCTAGGATTTATTTTTAGAAAATGTCTTTTTGTCCGTGTTTTTAGGCAATGAAAAACTGCTACAATATCGTTAGAATAAGAAGGTAAATTTTGACGTATTGTTAGTGATTATAAATAGCTTAATTGGTATAATGGTCTGTCACAGAATCTTAAAACCCCGGTTCGAGCCCAGACCGACCGACCGACTTTTTTTAATTTTTTTTTTCATGTTCTTTTCTTTTTGAGAAAATCTAGTTTTTCGAACCCTTTTTTTAGTATTTTTTAAAAACACGAAAATTTATATTAAAATATTTGCACTCACGATTTTTTATTCAAATAACCAGTTCCGTTTTTTCTGTTATGTCGCTAAGATCAAAAAATATTATTTATATTTCATCAGTATGTAATTTGTATCTAAATATAATTTCCAAAACACATGAATTAAAAAAATCGAGCGAAAAATACCGAGCAAAGCTCGGTCAACCAGGTACTTTTATTTATATTTGATAATTAATAATAATGTCTTTATAAACCCGTCTAAAAATATTTTAAGACGAGTACATAAAATTAATAATTTTATTGTTTTAAGTGTGTGTTCTCCGGTCGAGCCGACCCATTCGTGCTACAATTATACTACTAATATAGCTGCAGCATGGCCGTATAAAAACATCTTGACAATATATTGACCGCATACATGGCTGAGAAGAATTACATCTCATGAAACTTTACATACTATGCATACTTTTATTCTGCACTTGACTAAGGTCTTTTACTTTTCTTTTATAAGTGATAGAGCCATGCTGAAGTTATATTAGTAGTATAGTTGTAGCACGAATGGGTCGGCTCGACCGGGGAAGGACCACGCTCTCACAGAATACCAGCGTCAAATAGTAGCTTAATGGAGTGTAGAGAACCGGAGACCCTTTTTACTGGAAACGATGCATTCCATCTTAGTCCTCACGGGAGACAACGCATCTGCATTTCGATTTGTCATCGAAGATGGATGTAGATATCTATGGGTCACAGCAACCACTTACCATTGGGTGGACTGTGTGCTCGTTTGTCACCCTATCCTATAAAAAAAACTTCCGGGTAAGAGTAGACACTGTTAAGGCCTTTACAACCCAAAAGAAATGTACCTATTCGAGCTATGAATGGTTTGGCACCAGATGCATTGTATAAACCGTACTTTAAAACTGACACATTTTGGAGCTGCCGTGTATGTACATCTTAAATTTAGTATCTTTTGTTAAAAATAATATACTTTAATGATTTCTTATATTTACGCGAACACTATACATTGATTAAAACTACTTTTACGGATTTTATTGCGTTTTATTTATATTAATTTTAATACCCGACGTTTCGGGTGCTTTCCAGCACCCATGGTCACGAGGGACTGAGGTGACTGACGTCGCGACGTCAAATTAACCCGGAGTACCTTCAGCATTTTAATTATTGTCTTTGGTCCGATCTACGTTTAATGAACTGTGTTTTGAAGTCTTGCGGTGGTACGCTTGGGTTTAGTGTTAATTTTATTAATTATAGGATCTTCTATGAGATTCACCATTTAAGTATCGGTAAATGGTGAATCTCACCACCATCCTTCACAGTTAGCTACCGTGGGCAAATATTTGTTACAGAGAGCACGAGGGACCTGTGACAGCAAATACCTGGCCGCCGAGCTTCAGCACGTCAAGCAGGTTCTGCAAGACAACAAGCTTCGGGTCCCGCGCCTCCGTCACAGTGACCGAGTGAAGCCGGCCACAGTCGAGCGCATGCCTGCTGTACTACCATATGTCAGAGGTGTCACAGACATGATTGGCTTCTGGACATCTTGAAGCGAGCTTCTATTAGAACATTCTACAAGCCGCCGAAGAAGATTAGTCAGTTCTTACCATCCGTCAAGTGTCATATTCCTCTACAAGATGCAGGAGTGTACAAGCTTGATTGTGATTGTGGTCTCTCATATATAGGGCAAACAAAGAGATCAATTAGAACCCGCGTAAGAAAACACAGCTGACGTGACGCATCAACGTTCCAGGAAGTCTGCAGTTTGCGATCATATCCTAGATGGCCCCAACCACTACATCAGATTTGATAGACCACAAATCCTCGCGAAATAACATCTATTCCTAACAAGGATGATACGTGAGGCTATTGAAATTAAAAAAACATCCTAATTTCAATAGAGAAGGAGGCTGGGTACTACCACCTGCTTGGGATCCTATAATTATTAAAATTAAAACTAAACTCAAGCGTACCACTGCAAGACTTCAAAACACAGTTAGTTCATTCTGCGTAGATCGGACCAAAGGCAATAATTAAAATGCTGAAGGTACTCCGGGTTAACTTTGACATCGGGACGTTAGTCACCTCAGTCCCCCGTGACCATGGGTGCTGGAAAGCACCCGAAACATAGGGTATTAAAATTAATATAAATAAAACGCGATAAAATCCGTAAAAGTAGTTTTAATCAATAATATACTTTTGTTCGCAAAGTTAATAGATACTGTACAGAGAAACTTGAGCACTGGTCTATAAAGAAAAATTGTTCAGCTATGTGTATAAAAATTTTCAATGCACTGCCTACAGAGTTTTAATCACTCCCAAAAGTATGTTTTTGCAGGGTTGTTAAACAAAGGCTTGAAGAGCAATGCTTCTACTCTGTTGAAGAATATTTAAAATTTATGATTAGGATTAGGCATCAATATTAAAATGAACTAAGTAAATACAATTATATTTTATTTTATTTTTATATATATAATACAATACAATTATATCATATGATTTTAAAAAAATATGTTATTTATTATATTAGTTGTGTATGACAAAACATGCTGGTCTTAAATAATTTACCAACGAGTAATGTACCATGTTTTCTGCAAACAAATTATGATTATTATGTAAGTTGACTGATATAATTAACATTGTCGTTATCAAACTGGTCTAACAGATCACAGAGTCAGACGAATCAATACCTATCTATCTATCTATCTATCTATATATATATATATATATATATATATATATATATATATATATATATATATATATATATATATATATATATATATATATATATATATATATATATATATATATATATATATTTCCTTTGTGTTTAAATTTAACTTTTGTGATTTGGCATGTGAGTCACAGATTTTACAGAAGGATCAAAATTTTACATTTTACAGAAGGAGGAAAAAAAGGATCAAGATTTCCTTGGACGACAGGATGAATACATTGGTAACCAAATTTCCTCAAAAGCGATTAAAATCAACCTAAATAAATATTGACAACTTCGTAAAGCAGTCACTAAGGGCGTAGTTACGGCGCTGCTAGGTTGTGGGTTTGAATTCTATGCGATATTAGAGACACACAGTACAGATTTAGTGTGACTGTAATTTACGTAGTTACAATTATTTTTGGGATAAAAAAGTACCTATATTAAACATTATAGGAATCGATTCAGTAAACGATTCTGAACAAACAACTTTCTCCAAGTGCGTTAATTATGTTACATGTTGTATATACACACACACACACACACATGTATATATATATATACATGTGTGTGTGTGTGTGTGTGTATACATATATATAACTCCGGTTCGCCTCGCCCGATCCCCAAGTCAAACGTGCATAGAGAAGTTTTACTTTAAAAAAATCATATTTTATAAATTTATTTATGTATTTATCTTATTTTATTGTTTTCAAAATGGTGGTTAACCTATAAGTTAGGGAGTAACCAGTGTATGTTCAAAGTATGGATGGTTACAAATCGAAGTAGACCATTCTGTAGTGATGATATATGTCGTAGATGTGTATTGGTCGTGAGCGGTTAGTGTTGTCGCACAGATAATCGCACATCGTGGCAGACTGAACACTTCTATAATGAACTACATAGGCTATGAGCGATCGGTTAAAAACTCACAGATGATAACAGATCATAGCAGACTATGCATAAGTGTTAAGGGCTTAGGTTGCGAGCAATCAGTGAAATTTGTTTACAGATGGTTGCAGATCGTAACAGACTACGCTAATATGTAGAGTTTATTTATTTTGTTTAGCGTTTTATTTTTCACACTTGTCTTCCTATTTTTATAAGGTCTATAAACACAAGCTGTATTACTATTTAAATTGTATAACGCCTATAAATATTATAACGTTAATTTTACAAAAACCAATCATGTCATCTTCGTAATAAATAAAGTGAGAGGACTCATTTGTTTGAGGATGATCAAGCTGTTAACATGCATATTGTATTAATCAGAAGTGAATTTTACATGATTACCACAAATCTATCGAATTTCTGCATATCTACTTGATTTGAAGCCTAATAATATATAAAGAAACGAAGATATCAATTTATTACAACTATACTTATTCAAAACAAAAGTGAATATGACCTCATTAATTACGAGACATCAAACGAGTTCTATTCAAACGTTTACCTATTTATCTGGATCAAATAAATTCCGAACAAAAGTTCCTCTGTGCTACAATACAATATACAATACATACAATATGGTATTTTACATCAAATTAATTGTGAAGATATTTTCTTTAGGAAATATGTATTTACGTATTGTACGACGATTCAAAAACGTTTACATATAATAATTTACCTCGAAATTCAGTATACGCGATTATCGTTTATTGATTATATGTTGTTTAAAAAGTATACTTATCAGTTTTTTGTGTTAAATGGATGCTAAATATAAAAGAATGCTTCAGTATTGATAGCAATTTATTAACGAAATATCTGTTGAGATGTGTCTAGAAATTATAAATACTTATTTTTATTTATTTATTAAAATAATAAATAAACAAAAATAAGTATACATTTATCTATATTGAGTACTAGTTATTCCCCGCGATCTCGCCCGCGTGGAATATGGATTTCATGGGTTTTAATTTTTTTGCGCGGAACCCTAATTCTTTTTCTAAAACAAAAGTAGTTCAAGTTATTCCTTATATCATCAGCTATCTGCCAGTGAAAGCCCCGTCATAATAAATCCAGCTGTTTCGGAGATTAACTGGAACAAACAGACTAAAAAGGAACAACTCAGCTTTCGTAAACGTTCACCTAAGAAACAGAAGGGAGGAATCGAGGCTTCTCTCGATCCGGCCTCCTATAACGCCTACGTTGGGTTCGGGAACAACGTATGTGACCTCCGCAACGGAGTAACACACAAGGGCGATAACCTCTTCCTTTTCAAAAAATAGGTTCAGGCGGGGATTATGGGTCTTCCGAAGTCGTCCCGGTCCCAACGCCTTAATTCTTCGATGTGGACTGTATAATTTTGAGGGATGAATTTCTTGGGAATAAAACAGCAATTATCTTCAAACCGTTCCGTGAGAGAGTAATCACTTTTCCCATCACTTCCCTGCACCTTTTCTTCTTATTGACTGCTGGTTTTGCACTTTTTCCTGAACTAATCCTGAAGGATTCCCTAACTAATCCCGAAGGATTCCCGAACGAATTGCAAGAAAACTCGTTTACTGAGCTACCCCTGAGCTATACGCGAAAATGAGCCGCGCCATTTGCGCGCTCGCGCAACTTAATTTCATCACTTTGTACTATCACTCTCTCACGGTTTTCTCAATTTTTATTTTGTATAAGACATACATTTATACAATTTACTTATAAAGATAGCACAAAAAAATATCTTTACAACGGTATACGTTACATTTTTATATCACAAAAAACCTTTTATTTATTAAACAAAACATGCCTATTTTACTCACATTGAACAAGTTGAAATTTCTTAAATATTTAACATAGTTATACATACATATAAAGTTAAAACAATGTTTCCCACTTGAAATTATACATATCTTAATCAATACAACAGTTTAATTTACATTTTCTCTTTACATTTCACTATTAAAACACTTTTAAATTTCTTATACAAAACTATCATTATTTCACTTATTCACAGGAATTTTCACATAAAAATAACACAGAATTCACCTTTTCTGCACGTACAATTAATCTGAAATGTTTCACAAGTCATTACATACATAAATTGCTGAAAATACAAATATTTAAATTTTTACATATTTGGCCTCCTAAGTACGTGGCTAGCGTGCGTCTATGATCTCACACTATTTGAACAACTAACTTTTGCACGGCTATCGACTATCAGAAAAAATGGAAAGTCTAATATACACTAATATCAACAATACTAGGTGAATAACTGCTTCTACATAATTCTCAAACTGTAGGAAATTATTTCTAAACAGATTCTTATCAGTTATCATGTCTCTTATCAGATAACATAAACAAAGTATTTCATGAATCAATACATTGAAAATAGGCATTTGTTTTCATACAAAACATATCAAACTCATATAAGACAATACTTATGCAATTAATTTCCATTAATTCTACTTATGCACAGCGATCATCTCGACCGGGGAACAAATTCGGTCTCTAAGTTTATTTTAATATTTCTTTAAATTATCATTATTAGAAAGATGATTTCAACCGGGGAACAAATCCGGTAACATAATTTATATCTTAAAAATTCCCTATATGAATTTATTAAAAGATATTACTAAGAAACGATAAACTATTCCGGCCTGGGAGTCGAACCCAAGACCTTCATATCATTAATTCGATATTTCTTTAAGATTCAACTAAGCATTTTCTTATCGGAATATTGTTGCTCGATAATTTGCTTTTTAGAAGCTATTCGTAATCGGTTAAATAATAAATTGAAATATTCTTATAGCCGCGTCGCCAACCCAGACAGACAGACAGACCGACAGACAGATAAAAATTTAAAAAATTGTGTTTTTGTTACTAGTACTTTCATATGCATTTAATAAAAAGCTGTTGTTTTAACATTACAAACAGACATTTCAATTTTATTGATTTGTAGATATAGATATAAGATATTATTCATATTGGTGTCATGTTAAAGGGAATATCATGTACTATTATAATAATAAAATAATTGTCTCCAGTAAATATTATACTTTTCTTGTAAAACTCGAAATAAAAAAATAAATACGATTTATTTTTATATTCACAAAAGATGCTTTATTTCCATCCTTTATTTTTTATTTGACCAATTTTCTTTTAATAAAATTAAATTCTGAATTCGTTGAGCTTTTTGAGAATATTTTTATTTGAATGTTAGGTAGGTACCTATATTAGTTTTTCAGTAGTAATCGTTTTTGTTGCGACAGTCTCGCGCGGTCGTAAAAAAAAGTTACTGCGCGGGTGCGCGGACGGGTGGGACGAGAATCACTTGCGCGGCGCTTGAAGGCCGTGCATTGTCTAACGTTTCTTTTCGGCAGTCTTCGACACGGTGTTTGTGTGCGTGCAACTAGAGGTATTGTACGACTCTACGAAGCTCGCACGAATCGAGACGAGCTGCTCCGAAATCGGATGAATACATAAGCAGCTGTTTATGAGAAAGTATATAGGTGTACAGGTATTTATGTACAACTGTGAATAACTGTACTTGTAAAATTTGTGTATAAAGTGTTTTGAATATGAATGAACAAAGTGCATTTATTATTTATTTATTTAATAAAAGAAAAAAATTTGTTTTCTTATCGGTCACCACGCTCAAAAAGTGTAACTTGAATTAATATCAAAGAAAAAGAAATACTGCATAAATAGAATAAATAAATAATTATAATTGCATAAGTTGATACAAAATGCTATGCAATAGCTTTACCGCGGCAGTCCCTGAGTGCCACACGTCTTTTTTTTGTAATGAACAATTGAGTTTACAATTTCGGAAGAATTGGTAGTTGTACGAACCTTACAGCTATGTGCGTTGTGTCATTGATTGACAGCTTAATTAAGTTCTCGACAGTTCGCAGGGGTTTGGGATTAGTTGGAGGTGACAAAACGGTACTGGCCTTTTGTTTATGTCATTTAATATTTAACTTAACGTCATTTAAACCAATTGTATACATTTCTGTATATAATTTCGACATCATCGTCGAGATTGGGCTCAACGGACTTTCATCTAAGAAAAGTGCTGTTTGGCTTTCCCATTACTGTTCTTTGTCGACGATGTCATAAGAAGGGCTCTTGTCTTTTTTATTTATTTATATATGTGTACACAACAAGATAACAGTAAAAGTCTCTTAATAAGTGCAATATCTTCCAGTAGACCCATAAAGGAAAATATATTAAAATAGTAAATTTATTGCATACATTATTACTACTAATGAATAAATAATATACAAAATGTTTCGTAAATTACAATTAATAATACTATAAATAAGAATAACATAATGCAATATATAAAAATAATAAATGCGATAGTTAAATATAACATATTAAACTAATAGGTACTAATATAATAAAATAATATATATTAATTAACAGGATGCAAAAAAGTTGCCTGTAACACATTTCTTAAATACCAATAAAGTTTCGGAATTTCTTATATTAGGCGGCAGTAACCTTACCGCGTGAACTAAAAACAGTCTTTATGAATATTCGCGAGGTTTTAGAGCCTTGTGAAATATTAAGAGACGACCGCAGGAGAACTGAAGATATGTCATTGGTTCTTTAGGAGAGATGTAAAGCCCTAGTGTACGATGCTACTTGCGTAAACACTTTGGCAGCCTCTCATCTCAGGAATACCTCGTATAGAGCAGGGGCAGTATCAGAGGCGGCTGAACTAAACGGCGGGTCTCCGAGAGATGACTATATATTTGTGCCATTTGCTGTAGAGAACTAGTATCGGTCCGTGGGGCCCACCTGCGGTGAAGTTCTTGGAGGAACTGTATCCGCGACGGGTCGTCGCTGCTGGTGATAAGAGGGCCGGTACTTTTCGCGCTCGCTTAATTTAAGTTTTTAGTCTTAGTTTACTTTATTCCAGTATTTGAATATTATATTAGGTATTTATATGTTATTTTTAACAGTGGTAGAGCAACGCGGCAGATTTGCTGTCGCATGGATAGGCCGACTCAGACCGGGGTGTTACCACGACCTCACAGAATACCAGCGTGAAGTAGAAAGTTACCTCTGCGTTTCGCTTGGTGAGGGAAGATGGCCGGAGGCCCAATTACAAATCCCCCCCCCCCCCCTTAAAATAGTAGCGGGATTAAAGGAAGAACTACCCCAGGAGGGTAGCAGCACCCCTGGTGACGCTCGCTCCCTCCCTCGCTGAGCATCCACGACTAAGTAATCCTACTCTTCCTGAGCTGCTCAGGCTGCCCCGCGTATACTAGGGGGGGGGGGGAGTAATATTCCGCTCGAAACAAAAACTGCTCGGGGCAAGCGGAGCAAGCAACAACACCAAGGTGACCTCTGCCATGCTATCCGTGAATTTTTGCAACATCAAGGGACTTCATTCTAACCTTAACGCTGTCCACTACCATCTGGAGACGGCGAAGCCGGCCTTGCTCTTTTTAACTGAGACTCAAGTGTCCTCTCCGGCTGATACTTCGTATCTCTCCTACCCGGACTACAAATTAGAACACGGACCGGTTCTAATTTGTGCCCCGCGACAGCCATTTCACAGAACAGCGACGACCATTCCTACGTGTACGGGTGCCTCTATAGGTCCCATAGCGTTAATACCGAAACAGACCGACTTCACGACCACGTCCAAATGGCTACAGATTCCGTGCTACAGCGGATCCCATCGACAGAGATCATAATCCTTGGCGATTTTAACGCCCACCACGCCGAATGGCTAGGTTTACGTTTAACCGATCTGTTTATCACTTTGTTTTGGCATATAGTCTGACACAACTGATTACTGCGCCTACGAGGATTCTAGATGTGGAAGATCATACACCTTCCCTGTTGGAACTTATGCTGACTTCTCATCCGGACGGATATCAGGTTTCCATCGAAGGCCCTTTAGGCACGTCGGACCAATGTCTTGTCCGGAGTGTGATGCCAGTCATATTAACGTCGTGGTTGCATTCTGCAGGCTGCCGCCGTGTCTGGCACTATAGGTACGGCCGATGGGGATGGGATGCGTTCTTTTTCGCATCCTACCCTGAGGGGCGGGTTTTCTTCTCGCCGGACGATCCTAGCGTTGTTGCTGATTCTGTCGCTGATGTGTTACTTCAGGGTATGGAACTTTTTATTCCATCCTCTGTGGTGTCCATCGGAGGCGGATCCCAGCCATGGTTTAGTCGCTTCTGTAAAATAGTATCACGTTATAAGCCACAACACCATCTGAGACTGGCTTTAACCTGGTTAGATCTTAGTGCCGTATCGGAAGGCCGTTGGGGAAACGTAACAACGGCCTGTTATAATATTGAAGATGATGAAATCCCTCTAAGACTCAGGAACTCGACGCATGGGTGAACCTTTTTTTGAATATTTTAAATGTTAAAGTGACAATTAATTTTCTTCTATATTTCATTTTAAAAGCATGGCGAAAATATCCAACCAATGACAAGGGATTATTCTTAATTACCCTACTAGGATTTACAACTCTATAATTGTCTCTAATATCGTATAGAATTCGAACCCACAACCTAGCAGCGCCGTAACTACACCCTTAGTGACTGCTTTACGAAGTTGTCAATATTTATTTAGGTTGATTTTAATCGCTTTTGAGGAAATTTGGTTACCAATGTATTCATCCTGTCGTCCAAGTAAATCTTGATCTTTTTTTTTTGATTCTGTAAAAACTGTGACTCAGATGCCAATTCACAAAAGTTAAATTTAACCACAAAAGAAATATATACCGACCGAGCTTTGCTCGGTATTTTTCGCTCGATTTTTTAATTAGTATGTTTTGAAAATTATATTTAGATACAAATTACATACTGATGAAATATAAATAATATTTTTTGATCTTAGCGACATAACAGAAAAAACGGAACTGGTTATTTGAATAAAAAATCATGAGTACAATTATTTTAATTTAAAATTTCATGTTTTTAAAAAATACTAAAAAAAGGGCTCGAAAAAATAGATTTTCTCAAAACAGAAAGGAACATGAAAAAAAAGTTAAAAAAGTCGGTCGGTCGGTCTAGGCTCGAACCGGGGTTTTACGATTCTGTGACCGACCATTATACCAATTAAGCTATTCATAATCACTAACAATCCGTCAAAATTTACCTTCTTATTCTAACGATATTTTAGCAGTTTTCATTGCCTAAAAACACGGACAAAAAGACATTTTCTAAAAATAAGTCCTAGCTAGATCGATTTATTATCCCCGAAACTCCCTGGACACTAAATTTTATGAAAATCGTTGGAGCCGTTTCCGAGATCCCGATTATATAAATATATATAAATCTGAAATACTATCTATAGTGCACTATCTCCACAAAACACAGATTATTCATGCAGATATCAAAACTGATAATTAGTTAGGAAAATCCTTACTGAAGAATGGAGAACTTCATATCTGCAGTTAATTTCTTCCTCCTTTCCGCTCTGCGCCCCCCTTTCCCCAAGGGCCTTCCGATACGGCACTAAGATCTAACCAGGTTAAAGCCAGTCTCAGGTGGTGTTGTGGCTTATAACGTGATGCTATTTTACAGAAGCGACTAAACCATGGCTGGGATCCGCCTCCGATGGACACCACAGAGGATGGAATAAAAAGTTCCATACCCTGAAGTAACACATCAGCGACAGAATCAGCAACAACGCTAGGATCGTCCGGCGAGAAGCCAACCCGCCCCTAAGGGTAGGATGCGAATAAGAACGCATCCCATCCCCATCGGCCGACCTATAGTGCCAGACACGGCGGCAGCCTGCAGAATGCAACCACGACGTTAATATGACTGGCATCACACTCCGGACAAGACATTGGTCCGACGTGCCTAAAGGGCCTTCGATGGAAACCTGTTATCCGTCCGGATGAGAGGTCAGCATAAGTTCCAACAGGGAAGGTGTATGATCTTCCAAATCTGGAATCCTCGTAGGCGCAGTAATCAGTTGTGTCAGACCATATGCCAAAACAAAGTGATAAACAGATCTCCCCGCATGATCGGTTAAACGTAAACCTAGCCATTCGGCGTGGTGGGTGTTAAAATCGCCAAGGATTACGATCTCTGTCGATGGGATCCGCTGTAGCACGGAATCTGTAGCCATTTGGACGTGGTCAAGAAGTCGGTCTGTTTCGGTATTAACGCTATGGGACCTATAGACGCACCCGTACACGCAGGAATGGTCGTCGCTGTCTACGCGCAGCCATAGAATGGACCGGTCCGTGTTCTAATTTGTGCCCCGGGTAGGAGAGATACGAAGTATCAGCCGGAGAGGACACTCGAGTCTCGGTTAAAAAGAGCAAGGCCGGCTTCGCCGTCTCCAGATGGTAGTGGACAGCGTTAAGGGTGGAATGAAGTCCCTTGATGTTGCAAAAATTCACGGATAGCATGGCAGGGGTCACCTTGATGTTGTTGCTTGCTCCGCTTGCCCCGAGCAGTTTTTGTTTCGAGCGGAATATTACTCCCCCCCCCCCCAGAATACGCGGGGCAGCCTTAGCAGCTCAGGAAGAGTAGGATTACTTAGTCGTGGATGCTCAGCGAGGGAGGGAGCGAGCGTCACCAGGGGTGCTGCTACCCTTCTGGGGTAGTTCTTCCTTTAATCCCGCTACTATTTTAAGGGGGGGGGGGGGGGGTTGTAATTGGGCCTCCGGCCATCTTCCCTCACCAAGCGAAACGCAGAGGTAACTTTCTACTTCACGCTGGTATTCTGTGAGGTCGTGGTACCACCCCGGTTTGAGTCGGCCCATCCATGCGACAGCAAATCTGCCGCGTTGCTCTACCACTGTTAAAAATAACATATAAATACCTAATATAATATTCAAATACTAGAATAAAGTAAACTAAGACTAAAAACTTAAATTAAGCGAGCGCGAAAAGTACCGGCCCTCTTATCACCAGCAGCGACGTCCCGTCGCGGATACAGTTCCTCCAAGAACTTCACCGCAGGTGGGCCCCACGGACCGATACTAGCTCTCTACAGCAAATGGCACAAATATATAGTCATCTTTTTTTTATAGGATAGGGTGACAAACGAGCACACAGTTCACCTGATGGTAAGTGGTTGCTGTGGCCCATAGACATCCACATCTATCCTCGATTACGAATCAAAATGCAGATGCGTTGTCACCCGTGAGGACTAAGATGGAATGCCTCGTTTCCAGTAAAAAGGGTCTCCGGTTCTCTACACTCACCATACGAAATACAGCAGCATTAAGCTACTATTTCACGCTGGTATTCTGTGAGAGCGTGGTCCCTCCCCGGTCGAGCCGACCCATCCGTGCCACAACTATACTTCTAATATAACTGCAGCATGGCTCTACCACGTATAAAGGAGACCACTGACTTAGTTCAGCCGCCTCTGATACTGCCCCTGCTCTATACAAGGTATTCCTGAGATGAGAGGCTGCCAAAGTGTTTACGCAAGTAGCATCATACACTAGGGCTTTACATCTCTCCTAAAGAACCAATGACATATCTTCAGTTCTCCTGCGGTCGTCTCTTAATATTTCACAAGGCTGTAAAATCTCGCGAATATTCATAAAGACTGTTTTTAGTTCACGCGGTAAGGTTACTGCCGCCTAATATAAGAAATTCCGAAACTTTATTGGTATTTAAGAAATGTGTTACAGGCAACTTTTTTGCATCCTGTTAATTAATATATATTATTTTATTATATTAGTACCTATTAGTTTAATATATGTTATATTTAACTGCCGCATTTATTGTTTTTATATATTGCATTATGTTATTCTTATTTATAGTATTATTAATTGTAATTTACGAAACATTTTGTATATTATTTATTCATTAGTAGTAATAATGTATGCAATAAGTTTACGATTTTAATATATTTTCCTTTATGGGTCTACTGGAAGATATTTCACTTATTAAGAGCTTATTAAGAGACTTTTACTGTTATCTTGTTGTGTACACATATATAAATAAATAAAAAAGACAAGAGCCCTTCTGATGACATCGTCGACAAAGAACAGTAACGGGAAAGCCAACCAGCACTTTTCTTAGATGAAAGTCCGTGGAGCCCAATCTCGACGATGATGTCGAAATTATATTAATAAATGTGTACAATTGGTTTAAATGACGTTAAGTTAAATATTAAATGACTTAAACAAAAGGCCAGTACCGTTTTGTCACCTCCAACTAATCCCAAGCCCCTGCGAACTGTCGAGAACTTAATTAAGCTGTCAATCAATGACACAACGCACATAGCTGTAAGGTTCGCACAACCACCAATTCTTCCGAAATTGTAAACTCAATTATTCATTACAAAAAAAATTGTAGCACAGAGGAACTTTTGTTCGGAATTTATTTGATCCAGATAAATAGGTAAACGTTTGAATAAAACTCGTTTGATGTCTCGTAACTAATGAGGTCATATTCACTTTTGTTTTGAAATAGTAAAGTTGTAATAAATTGATATCTTCGTTTCTTAATAAATTATTAGGCTTCAAATTAAGTAGACATGCAGGAATTCGATAGATTTGTGCCAATCGGAAAAGATTTGTGTTGTAGCTTGGTCATCCTCAAACAAATGAGTCCTCTCACTTTATTTATTACGAAGATGACATGATTGGTTTTTGTAAAATTAACGTTATAATATTTATAGGCGTTATACAATTTAAATAGTAATACAGCTTGTGTTTATGGACCTTACAATAATAGGAAGAAGAGTGTGAAAAATAAACAAAATAAATAAACTCTACATATTAGCGTAGTCTGTTACGATCTGCAACCATCTGTAAACAAATTTCACTGATTGCTCGCAACCTAAGCCCTTAACACTTGTGCATAGTCTGCTGTGATCTGTGATCATCTGTGAGTTCTTAACTGATCGCTCATAGCCTTTGCAATTTATTATAGAAGTGTACAGTCTGCCACGATGTGCGATTATCTGTGTGACAACACTAACCGCTCACGACCAATGACCAATACACATCTACGACATATATCATCACTACAGAATGGTCTACTTCGATTTGTAACCATCCATACTTTGAACATACACTGGTTACTTCCTAACTTATAGGTTAACCACCATTTTGAAAACAATAAAATAAGATAAATACATAAATAAATTTATAAAATATGATTTTTTGAAGTAAAACTTCTCTATGCACGTTTAGACTTGGGGATCGGGCGAGGCGAACCGGAGTTATATATATATATATATATATATATATATATATATATATATATATATATATATATATACATGTGTGTGTACATATACAACATGTAACATAATTAACGCACAGAAAGTTGTTTGTTCAGAATCGTTTACTGAATCGATTCCTATAATTTTTAATATAGGTAATTTATTATCCCAAAAATAATTGAAACTACGTAAATTACAGTCACACTAAATCTGTACAGTCAAAACAAACTGAAATAGACTAACTTAAGGCAATAAAACTTTTAAGAGTGCAGTTTTATTTGTATTATTACTAATCCTGTCATTCAATAAAAATGAAGAAAAATGAACTTTATTTCAAGCTCGCTAAAGTCTTTGCGGTCGTAGATTTGTACTGTGACCACAACATTCTTCCGGAATTAGTATAACTAATTTGATAAATAATCAGTGCATAGAAATGTTTAACTAAAAATTCAGTGTATGTATTATGATTATAACATAATATACTAATTGGGGTGTCTGAGGGTGTGCGTTAATTACGTTACGTATTATATATATATATATATATATATATATATATATATATATATATATATATATATATATATATATATATATATATATATATATATATATATATACAGATGGAGCTAAAAAGTTTTACTTCAGTCGTGTGGTCATGAGCACACTCGTTTTTTTAAATTATCTGATACTAGAAACCTGAATTTTCAGAAACCAGGCACTGCATAGACACGGTATGTTTCAAATTTCATTCAATTTGAACCCGTAGTTTAGGAATTATAATTAGTCAATGTTTCTTAATTTTGTCACTTACTGACTAACCGATCATCAAAACTTTAAGGCACTCCTAGCAGACGTACAAGATTCAAAAATAGAACACAATTAGTGTTTAGTGTATAAATTAAGAAAAAACTAAAATATTTTTCAATTTCTGCCTAGTTTTCTAGATACACTAACTGTATAAATAACTTTGTAATCCCATATAAATAGATAGGATTACAAATTTACATTTTCGGTGAATAAACCAGTGTACCTGTATATGTATAATATAATGGAATAAATGGTTTAGATAGGTACTTTGTTGGTAATCAAGAAGTAGAAGGTACCGGAAGGAAAAAAGTAGGACTATCTGCAAAAAGAAATGAGATGCCATCAAAAACGTAACTTGTAAAAAAATCCAAGTCTCGCAACTCAGTTCTTCTACCGTAAAAAGTTGTGGGATCCATGTAATACCAAGTCGGTTAATTTATTCAGTCACTACTTAAGGATCCATCTGTCTTAAGTTATTACGTAATTAGCTAATAAAACAACATCTTGTTGTGACCATATCAATATTAAAAATCATTTATGTTTTAAATAAATAGATTGACTTGGGCCATCGCATGAGAACACAATGTATTTCACAAGTAATACATATCACATTAAATTCGATTGCTTAGTGCGATTGCCAAGTCAATCTACTTTTTTAATTATATTTTATATATATTATATAATTTTTTTAAATTTTTTATTATTATTCATTTAATTTACTTAAGTCGGTACCATCATCGTAATCTCTATGGTCGTTCTCGCTTCCGCTTGAAATCTCTTTATAATTTAACCAATGATGTATTTGGTCCAGAGCTACTACGTTTTCGTGTCGTCTTTTCCCTTTTTTCGATAAAGGTGTATCCTCAACAAGAAATCTATAATTCGGTAATAGTTTCTTAATCCTGTACGGGCCGTTAAATTTTGACAATAGTTTTTTTTTATTTCCCTAAGTGTTCTGTATCAATATCTTTTCTCTCAATCGTAATTAAATCGCCTTCTTTATACTTTGTTGTGTATTTCCTCCGTTCCGTTTTGAATTTTTTTGTTTCTTTTCTTTTCTATCACTCGCTGCGGATCTCATTTCCAATAATGTTCTCCTTGTGTATACTCAGTTGTTGGACTTATAACACCTCCGAGGATAGTCTCTGACAAATTTATTTGCTTATAACCAAATAGGAAATCTGAGGGACTTTTGGTTGCCCTATTCACAATTGTGTTCATCCCTAACTGTAAATCAGCGACATACTTATCCCGGGTGTTATCATTTTTACCATGACATTTAATACTTAAAGCGTCCTTTATTGTTCTATTATAACTTTCTACTTGTCCATTGGTCCTCAGTGTTGCATCCTTAAGCGGTTTAATATTTACGAACTTCGTAAATGCATCTACAATAACTAAAATATATGTGTTGCCTCTTCGACATCGTACGAAAAGGCCTAAGTGATCGGCATGTGTATGGAACGGTACTTCAATTTGAGAATAGGATGAAGCATGGGTTCTTTTCTTCAACCATACATCCATGTTCCTTCCTTCCTTATGATGTGCACATTCGAGACACAATGTTACGTATTTTTTATAAAACGCCTCATTTTGGGAAACCAGAATATACCTTGCATGTGACTAATAGTTTTATCAAAACCTAAGTGTCCTAATTCGTTGTGGTTCATCCATAATACGTGCCACCTTACTGATCTTGGTACTACTCACCGGATACCATTATCAACTATAAGGTAAACATGGTCTCCTTTTAACTGATAACTTTTATAAATGTCTGCAATAGATTTCATGCGACTATCTTGCAGTATCTCCTTAATGCCTTTAATGTCATCCTCGTTACTTTGAATTGTAGCGATCCAGTCCTTTACATCAATTACCCGCGACTCGTCTTCTGTTGGGGGTTCGTTCATAGGGCTACGACTTAGGGCATCAACGTGTATCATTCGTGACCCGGCTATGTACTCAATATTGCAGTCGTATTCCTGGAATTGCACCCACCAACGTGCTATTCTGTGTAGCAAATCCTTTACCGTTAGTGTGCTCCGTAGCGCGTTACAGTCGGTTACAATTTTAAACTTTATACCTAAAAGATATACGCAAAATCGGTTAAGAAAGTTGGTGACGGCAAGAGTTTCTAATTCGAAAGAATGGGGACGCTGTTCTTCCATGGTAGTCTTCCGACTATAATACACTATCAGTCTAAACAATCCATCCCATCTCATTTGCATAAGTATGCCGGCAATACAAGGCATTGAGCCGTGGTAGCTCAGTGGTTAACGCTCGCTGTAAATATAACAGAACGCGAGTAACCCGGGTTCGATCCCCGCCGGCACCAATGAAATTGTTAATTGCAATTTTAAGTGCTGATTTACCACGTGCTCGGCGGTGAAGGAAAACATCGTGAGGAAACCTGCATATCTGAGGAATAAGAAAAAAAAATATTTCGAAGACATGTGAAGTTCGTCAACACGCATTGGGGCAGCGCGGCGGACACTTCCTTGCCCTAAACCCTCTCAGAAATGAGGGGAGGCCTGAGCCCAGCAGTGGGACGTATATAGGCTGTAACTTTACTTTTAACTTTTACAAGGCATTGCCGGCATACTTATGCAAATGAGATGATATTAACGCATCTGTATGCAATTCCGTTTCTAACTTTGGATTACCTACGAACATATCCGGACTTATATCAGGTTTCCGCGGATCTTAGATATGGAGGATCATGTACCTTCCCAGTTGTATCTTAGGCTGACCTCTCATCCGGACATATATCAGGTTTCTATTGATCCCCCTTTTGGCTCTTCGAACTGTTGTCTGATCCGAAGTATGGTCCCACTCATGCTCACATCACTTTTGCGTTCTGCAGATTGCCGTCGTGTTTGGCACTGCATCCTACCCTTGGAGGTGGGTTTGCTTCTCGCCAGATGATTGCAACGTTATTGCGGAGTCTGTCGCTGATGTGGTACTTCTGGGTATCATCATCATCATCATCATTACAGCCCTTCACAAGTCCACTGCTGAACATAGGCCTCCCCCAAGTAATGCCACAAAGCACGGTCCTGAGCCACCTGCATCCATCGACTTCCTGCATATCTTACCAGGTCGTCACTCCATCTAGTGGAGGGTCGCCCTACACTACGCCTACCGGTACGAGGCTGCCACTCGAGAACTTTCTTCCCCATCGGTTATCGGTTCTTCGAGCTATATGGCCGGTCCATTGCCACTTCAGCTTACTAATCCGTTGGGCTATGTTGGTCACTCTGGTTTTACTGCGGATATCCTCATTTCTGAGTCTATCACGCAGAGAAACTCCGAGCATAGCCCTCTCCATAGCTCGCTGAGCGACCTTGAGCGTCCTCATACGGCCAGCAGTGAAGGACCACGTCTCAGATCCGTAAGTCATCACTGGCAACACGCACTGGTTGTACAATCTAGTTTTTAGAGATTGAGGTATACCTGACGAGAAGATATGTCGTAATTTCCCGAACGCTGCCCAGCCGAGTTGAATCCGTCGATTGACCTCTCGGTCGAAGTTGGACTTACGGCATAGGTGTGACATGGACATTGAACATGATCTTTGTTTTGTCCATGTTCATCTTAAGACCTATCCGTTGGGAGGCACTATTGAGGTCATTGAGCATAGTGCTTAAGTCCTCCAGCGATTCTGCCATAAGGACTATATCGTCGGCAAATCGAAGGTGAGTGATGTACTCGCCATTGATGTCAATACCGTATCCTTTCCAGTCCAGTAGCTTGAAAACGTCTTCCAATGCAGCGGTGAAGAGTTTCGGGGATATAACGTCACCCTGTCTTACACCTCTCTGCAGTTGGATAGGTTTCGAGCCCTGGTTCTGTACTCGGATAGCCATGGTAGCCCTACTGTACAAACACTTCAGCACTTCGATATACCGACAGTCAACTTGGCACCGCTGAAGGGACTGCAGCACCGCCCAAATTTCGACGGAATCAAAGGCTTTCTCATAGTCCACATACGCCAGGCAAAGTGGCAAATTGTACTCTTCAGTCTTCTGTACAATCTGCCGCAGGGTATGTATGTGGTCTATGGTACTGAAGCCTTTTCGGAAACCGGCTTGTTCGGGAGGCTGGAAATCGTCGAGTCTGCGTGCGAGACGATTGGTAATGACTCTCGAAAACAGCACGTAGACGCGGCTCAGAAGGGAAATTTGTCTGTAGTTCTTCAAGAGAGCGTTGTCGCCTTTCTTAAAGAACAAGACCACCGCACTTCTGCTCCACGCCTCTGGAGTAGTGCCACCATGGAGGACGGAATTGAAGAGCTTCTGAAGGACTTCAAGTACCGGTGTTCCACCCGCTTTCAGAAGCTCCGCTGTAATTCCATCCTCGCCTGGGGCCCTGCCGATTTTAAGGTGCTGGAGAGCCATTCTAATCTCGCTTAGACTGACGTCCGGGATATCATCGGAATAGTGTCGGATAAGACTTGCTCTTGGATCGTTACTCACACTTGCGTGTGGCTCCAACGATGATGTGTACAGCTGCCCATAGAACCTCTCAATCTCACTCAAAATCTCAGGTGTCCCGGAAACGATGGTGCCACACTCAGTCTTCAGCTTTGACAGTTGTCTCTTACGGGCAGACAGATCTCTGGCAAAGACTTAGGAGCCCTGGTTCCGCTCGATCGCTTCTTTAATACGAGCAGTATTAAAGTTGCGTAAGTCTCGCCGCATGCATTTGGAGATCTGTCTGTTGCCGTGTAGTGGCGGTTAAGAATATCCACTACCCCATATCTTCCCGTGGGTGTCGTAAAAGGCGACAGAGGGAAACAGGCAGGAGATGGGCAGCAGCATCTTCCTGATAACAACAATTACACAAAAAAAAACTGCGGTTGCCAACCCGCTCGCCAAGCGTGGCAACTATGGCAATATACCCCCCATGAACAATAACACAAATAGACGGCCCCCAGTCCTCGGCGGCCCCGCTATACCTGGCTACGGTGGCGACCATGGTAACGGCGGGGAAGGGGGTGCTAAGAATCTCCGGTGGAGGTTCGGTTGCCACCTACGACGACTCGACCTGGCAACATTTAACGCACGCACACTGAGGACTGACGAGAAGATCCTGGAGCTGGAAGAAGAGATAGACAAGTTGCGCTGGAGTATTATAGGATTATCCGAGGTCCGAAGAGAGGGGGAGGACACGGTGATTCTCGAATCCGGCAACTTGTTCTATCACCGGGAGGGCGACCATCTGTCCCAAGGAGGTGTCGGATTTATCGTCCACAAGTCTCTCGTCAACAACGTTGTAAAGATTGGGAGTGTGTCGACGAGGGTCGCGTACCTGATACTCAGAATCACCAAACGGTATTCGCTGAAGGTCATACAGGTTTACGCACCAACCTCGTCACATCCCGATGAGGAGGTGGAGGAAATGTATGAGGATATTTCCAAAGCCATGCATTCCTCCAAAACCCACTACACGGTGTTGATGGGAGACTTCAACGCAAAACTAGGCACAAGAGAAAGCGGTGAGCTGAAGTTAGGGAAATTTGGAGCAGGGCAACGGAACCGAAGGGGCCAGCAGCTGGCCGACTTTATGGAGAAAGAGGGACTCTTTATGATGAACTCTTTCTTCCAGAAGCGGCCCCACAGGAAGTGGACCTGGTCGAGCCCCGACGGTTCGACAAAAAATGAGATTGACTTCATTATGACGACCAGACGCCAGCTGTTCAGTGATGTCTCAGTGATCGCAAGGGTGAAAACTGGCAGCGATCACCGAATGGTTAGAGGCACACTGAACCTAAACGTTAAGTTGGAGAGGTCTCGTCTAATGAAGTCAACGCTCCGTCCCCCTCGTGCTCTAATCCAGAATTCCGAAAACTTTCAGCTCGAGTTACACAACCGCTTTCAGTGCCTACAAGATTGCAATGCAGTGGACGATATGAATGACAAACCCGTGGAAACTGTCCATGCGGTCGGAGCTAAGTTCTGCAAGACCCGCCGCAGAAGAACACAAAAACTCTCCGATCACACTCTTAATCTCACGGCTGTTAGACGGGAGATGAGGCTGCAATCGTCAACAGATTTGACAGCATACAGGCAACTTCTGGGTATGGAATTATTTATTTCATCATCTGTGAGACTTATCGAAGGCAAAACTCAGCGATGGTTTGGCAAGATTGCATGACTTCATAAGCAGGAGTGTTACCAGGATTGGGCTGACGCATCAACGCCTCAGGATGCAACACATGTTCTCTTAAAAAAAGTATAATTCTGCCTCCGGGTTCTTCAAAATTGTCATTGTTAAGGCAGAGTCAGAGTATATCGGCAGAATTGGCGAAAAACTGGTTTCCTTTTATGGGAGCATACGGCTCACCTGATGGTAAGTGATAATCGCCGCCCACGAACAGCTGCAACACCGGGGGGATTGCACATGCGTTGCCGGCCTTTTATAAAGGAATAGGCTCTTTTCTTGAAGGTCCCTAAATCGTATCGGTCCGGAAAAATCTTTGGTGGTAGTTGATTCCACAATGAAGTTGTGCGAGGAAAAAAACTTCTTTTAAATTGCTTAGTGGTGGACCGCCAGCCTTTCAGATGGTATGGATGGTGTCGCGAGTTTTGTCGCGACGTGCGATGGTGAAACTGTGCGGGTGGGATTAGTCCGAATAATACCTCAGAGCACTCCCCGTGGTAGATGCGATAAAATACGCGAAGAGAGGCAATATCTCTTCGCAGTGCCAATGTGTCAAGAGGAAAGAGCTTGGTCACCGACGATTTGAACTGCTCTGCACTGGACGCGATCAAATGAAAGGGGCTGGCACTGGGGAGCCACGGCCCAGAGATGGGAACAGTATTGAATGTGCGGCCGAACTTGCGCCTTGTAAGACATCAGTGTCATCACTGTCAGACATCTCTGCCATCTCTGCACAGAGAGGACGACCCAGTGACCCTCGCCCAAAGGAGAAAGACGATCTACTAGGCTCTCACTTTGCGTCCAAATAATACACACCGCCGACCATCTCATGGTGTAAGTGCTCCATGCAGAATGTGCACAAATCACTCCTATACCTGGACGTCAACAAATCGAGTGGGCCTGAGGGAGTTCCACTTTACTTGTGCTTCGGAGTCGGCACCGGTTTTATCGCATCTTTTCCGGTACTCCTACTGCCTAGGCGATATAAATGATATCATAGATTTTACATGAACTAATAAATAATACGGCCGTGAGACCTGACACGCCACAACTATACAATGGTATCTAGTTGCCCCTTCCCAATGTCAGGTGGCCTAAATTTTGGCAGAAAAAAACTAAAAAATGGACGTCATAATTTTCAAATCATCATGTCATATTTAAATATAAGTTATTTATATTATTTCATTTATAGGAACTGATGGCAAAGTATACTACATTTTACATTTTATGACAAGGAGCAATGAAAAAACGTATATCGTAGATAATTTTCTTTTTCTTATGTTCTGAAATCCGAAAAAAGTGTATAAGATTCCTAGAGTTCTACCTATAAAATTTCATGGAGTACCATCCAAAATGTTTTCCGTGAATCGTGAATGCATAAACAGACGATTTAAAACTTTAATCGAGAGGATTATCTGAATTTGATTTTTCCAGGAATTATTAGTTTAATTACAGGCGATATTTCTGCAGATTTTCAAAAATATTTGTCAATAACTTGCCTAGCGCTATCGATTGAATCTTGAAACAGCTATGAACTATCGACTCGATAAAAAAATTGTGTGAATATAACCTCAATCGATCAAGTTATTCGGAAGTTACACGCTCAATAACATACATACATAATACATAAACAATCACGCCTGTCACCCAGAGGGGTAGGCAGAGACTACGGACTTCCATTTGGCACGATCCTGACATACCTCTTTCGCCTCCTTCACATCCATATATCTACGCATACATGCTCGTCGGTTAAGGGTACTTCTAACGTAGCCCATTTTCAAAATATCGTCAATTTGGTCAATAAACTTTTTTCTAGGGCGTCCCTTACCGACTCGGCCATTCACATCTGCCATATAAATTTGCTTTGTCACTCTTTCCTCATTCATTCTTTCTACGTGACCAAACCACCGAAGCATTCCTTTCTTAATCCTGGTCACAACATCATCTTGCATACCACATTTATCTCTTATCACGCAATTTCTCACCCTGTCATTCAGATTCAACCCTAGCATATTCCTTAAAGACCGCATTTCTACAGCATTTATTCTACTTTCGTGCTTCTTCTGCCACACCCAGCTTTCACTACCATACATTAAAGTAGGGACTAACACAGCAGTATGAATTACCATACGTGCCTGTTTTGACACATTCTGGTTCTTCATAATAGAGTGTAGTGCCCCATTCACTCTATTCCCTGCATTTACTCGTCGTTCTATATCCCTATCATATCTACTATCCCTGCTAAATACACATCCCAAATACACAAACTCATCCACTTGCTCGATTAACTCTCCTTCTATTCTTATTTCCCATACCGTTTTGCTTTCTTCTCTTTCAAAAACCATCACTTTTGTCTTATTTGCGTTCACTTTCATTCCCCTTTCTTTTAATTCCCAGTTCATTAATGTAACCATCATTTGCAACTCTGCCGCCGATGACGCAAATATAACTTGATCATCGGCATACAAAAGGCATTTGACGGTTAACTCGCCCATTCTTAACCTACATTCTTCATCTTTCAAAGTGTATAAACAATAACAGACGCATAAAGATTTAAAAGATAAAAATAAAATAATAGCGTCTAATTATTTAAAAAGAAAACAGAGTGACGAAACAAACTAATTCGTTAAATACATTATAATATGAACTGTGTTAGGTATCCATCAACCACAGAATCTACTTACCAGCAGGTGGATTATGTGCTGGTTATTTATTATTAAAAATGTACAGTTATTTGTCGCTGAACCGATACGAACATTAAAATGATTTGTTGGTCAGTCGCGCTGTTTATTCATGAATGTGGTGTGAAAATACTATCCGAGTTGCTATTACTGGCGACTAACATTGGAATTAATTTCACTTATCTATTAATGAACGTTATTTATAGTACTGTACTTCAACTGTGCAACAAAAAATAGACTGCGGTTGCCAACCCGCTGGCCAAGCGTGGCAACTATGGCAATATACCCCATGAGCAACGACACAAATAGACGGCCCCCATTCCCCTGCGGCCCCGCTATTCCCGGCTACGATGGCGACAATGGTAACGACGGGGCAAGGGGTGCTGAGATTCTCCGGTGGAGGTTCAGTTGCCACCTACGACGACTCGACCTGGCAACATATAACGTACGCACCCCGAAGACTGATGAGAAGATTTTGGAGCTGGAAGAAGAGATAGAAAAGTTGTGCTGGAATATAATAGGATTATCCGAGGTACGAAGAGAGGGGGAGGACAGGGCGATTCTCGAATCTGGCAACTTATTCTATCACCTGGAGTGCAACCATCTGTCACAAGGAGGTGTTGGTTTATCATCCACAAGTCTCTCGTTAACAATGTTGTAAAGATTGGGAGTGTGTCGATGAGGGTTGCGTACCTAATACTCAGAATCACTAAACGGTATTCGCTGAAGGTCCTACAGGTTTATATACCAGCGTCGGCACATCCCGATGAAGATGGAGGTGAAGAAAATATATGAGGATATTCCTAGAGCCATGCAATCAACGAAAACGTACTACACGTTATAGTGTTAATAGGAGACTTCAACGCAAAATTAGGCACAAGAAAGAACGGTGAGCTGAAAGTATGGACATTTGGGATAGGGAAACAGAATCCAATCCAGCAGCTGGCCGAATCTTTATTATGAACTCATTCTTCCAGAAGAAGCCCCACAGGAAGTAGACCTGGTCGAGCCCCGACGGTTCGACAAAAAATTAGATTGACTTCAATATGACGACTAGACGTCAACTGTTTAGTAATGTCTCAGTGATCGCAAGGGTGGAAATTGGCAGCGATCACTGAATGTTTAGAAGCAAACTGAACCTAAACCTTAAGTTGGAGAGGTCTCGTCTAATGAAGAGAACGCTGCGTCCCTCTCTTGCTCTAATCCAAAATCCCGTAACCTTTCAGCTCGAGTTAAAAAACCGTTTTTGCTGCCTAGAATATTGCATTGCAGTGGACGATATGAATGACAAGTTCTTGGAAACTGTCCATGCGGTCGGAGCTAACCGCATGAACAGTTTCCACGAGCTTGTTGGACCCAACCGCAGAAGAACACAAAAACTCTCCGATCACACTTTTAATCTCATGAATGTTGGAGAAGAGATGAAGCTGAAGTCGTCGTCAGATTTGACAGCATACAGGCAACTGAACAGACATATCTCCAAACGCTGCTGGACATACGCAACTTTCATACTACTCGTATTGAAGAAGCGATCGAGCGGAACCAGGGCTCCAAAGTCTTTGCCAGAGATCTGTCTGCCAGAAAGAGCCAACTTTCAAAGCTGAAGACCTAGTGTGGCAGCACCGTTTCCGAGACACTTGAGATTTTGTATGAGATAGAGTGGTTTTATAAGCAGCTGTACACATCACTGTTGGAGTCACACGCAAGTGTGAGTAACAATCCAAGAGTACGTCTTATCCGACAATATTCCGTTGATATTCCGGACGTCAGTCTGAGCGAAATTAGAATGGCTCTCAATCACGTTAAAAACGGCAAGACAAAAAGTTAGGATGGCACTACAGCGGATCTTTTGAAAGTGGATAGAAAACCGATACTTAGTCCTTCAGAAGCTCTTCAATTCCGTATTCCATGGTGGCACTACCCCGGAGGCGTGAAGCATGTGCGGTGGTCTTATTCTTCAAGCAAGATGACTACGCTCTCTTGTAGAACTGCACACCGATTTCTCTTCTGAACCGCGTCAACGTACTGTTTTCGAGAGTCATTACGAATCGTCTCTCACGCTGACTCGACAACTTCCAGCCTCTTGAACAAGCTGGTTTCCGAAAAGGCTTCAGTACCAGAGACCACGCACTGCGACAGATTGTACAGACGACAGAAGAGTACAATCCACCACTTTGCCTCGCGTATGTGGTAAGCCTTTGATTCCGTCGAAATTTGAGCGGTGCTACAGTCTCTTCAGCGGTGCCTAATTGACTGTCGGTATATCAAAGTGCTGAAGCGTTTGTATAGTAGAGCTACGATGGCTATCCGAGTACAGATCCTGAGTACGAAACCTATCCAACTGCACAGAGGTGTACGACAGGTTGACTTTATATCCCCGAAACTCTTCACCGCTGCGTTGGAAGACGTTTTCAAGCTACTGGACTCGAAAGGATACGGTATTAACATAAATGACATGTCACCTTCGATTTGCCGACGATATAGTCCTTATAGCAGAATCGCTGGAGGACCTAAGAATTTTGCTCAATAACCTCAATAGTGTCTCTCAACGGGTAGGTCTTAATATGAACATGGACAAAACAAAAATAATGTTTAATGTTCATATCAAACCTATGCCGGTAGTTGTTGGAAGTACTAAGCTCGAAGTTGTTGACAAGCACGTTCAGCTGGGACAAACAGTTCGACTAGGTAAGTCCAACTTCGACCGAGATATCAATTAACGGATTCAACTTGGATGGGCAGCGTTCGGGAAATTACGACACATCTTCTCGTCAGGTGTACCTCAAAACCTGAAAACTAGATTGTACAACCAATGCATGTTGCCAGTGCAGACTTACAGTATCCTCGATTACGAATCAAAATGCAGATGCGTTGTCACCAGTGAGGACCTTAGGTGGAATGCCGCATTTCCAGTAAAAAGGTTCTCCGGTTCTCTACACTAACCATACGAAACACAGTAGCATTAAGCTACTATTTAACGCTGGTATTCTGTGGCAATGGGTCGGCCATATAACTCGAAAAACCGACAACCGTTGGGGAAAAAATGTTCTCGAGTGGCAGCCTCGTACTGGTAGGCGTAGTGTAGGGCGACCCCCACTAGATGGAATAACGAACTGGTTAGACATGCAGGAAGTGGATGGATGCAGGTGGCTCAGGGCCGTGCTTTGTGGCATTCCTTGGAGGAGGCTTATGTTCAGCAGTGATGGACTGTAATGATGATGATGATGACGATTAATGGACATATTATTCAGGGGCCACAAATTCAAATATATTGATGTTACCATTACAACCTTTTAAAAGGCAACTTCTGAACATAGACCTTCCCATGGATTAGCTAAGAGATGGGATTTATGCAGTAGTTGCCACAGTTGCCACGCTTGCCAAAGGAGTTTGCAACCGCAGCTTTTTATTTTTATCTGTTACCGGAAAAATGCTTTCGGTCACCTCCTGGTTCAGATCTCTTACGTTGTCACTTACAACACTCACGGGATGATATGGGTAAGAGAAAATTATTGCGCCGCCAATTAATGGCTAGTTTAACGGTATAATCGGTGTAACAGTACAATATCGGTCGTAATTACTACGCTCAGATTCTTTCGTCGAGACGCTCGGTCAAAGTAGTCTGTTTACGCTGTGTCTACATTTACGAAGCAGGTACTGAAAGTAATTAAACAAACAAACACACACGTGTATGTGTGTGTATGTATGTATGTAGCTATGCTAAATAAAACTAATTTACTTGTTCTACTAAAACCCGTGTCCAACAGTAGATGTTATGAGCTGATGCCAAAAAGAGAATAATAAGAACTTATCCTACAAAACATTTTATCCTTAGAAAGTAAAAGTTAAGTTACAGCCTACATACGACCCACGTCTGGGCACAAACCTCCTCTCATTTTTAAAGGATTTACGGTGAGGAAATATCTGCCGCGCTGACCAAATTAAGGTGATGTAGCGTTAATCAAATTCCAAACATGTAACAAAAAAATGCGCCGCGCCGACCATCAAACGGACGCTTCATCGAGGCTGGCGAGGTCCCTGACGCACATTAACACCGCACCTTCATTTTCTCATAACGCCTTATATTTATGTAAAAATAACCAACACGGTAATCTGTATAATTACGTAAAATGTAAAATAAGTAAAAGCTAACAATTTATGTTTAAATTTTTTAAGTAACAAGCATCGCTTTGCCTTTTGACTGGCCTGTTGGTCTAGTGGTTAGTGACCTTGACTGCTATGCCGGAGGTCGTGGGTTCGATTCCCACCCAGGACAAATGTTCGTGTGATGAGCACGGTCATTTTTTCTGTGTCTGGGTGTAATTTATCTATAATATTTATGTATTTAGAAATATATAAGTATGTTTATCAGTTGTCTAGTACCCATAACACAAGCTCTGCTTAGCTTGGGATTAGATGGCGTTGTGTGATAGCTGTAAAAAAAAAAAAATTATACCTCTAGTTCAGTGTAATGAATGCCACAACAGACATCACACATTGTTGCATTTTGAGAGTCTACCTTTTTGAGATTTTGAGAGGTACCACATCCGCGTTAAGCAAGTCTGAGAGTGAGGCCTCATCCACCAAAGTCATCGCTTCTAATGCGCGCTCGAGCGAGGTTACTTTGTGCTCACTGTTGACCGTGAGAGAAATTAACCGCGTTCTAACTACTGTGCTCATAGAATACTATAATACATACATAATAGAACGGGGCTGTGGGCGGAGCCCGTGTAGCCACGAAAATGCCACAAGACGTCAACTCATCATACGTATAAATGTCAACACGCGATGTGTTTTGACGTTACAATCGTTTCCAAATTTCGCATGCAGATTATTTAGAAAATGCCAAATTGCACGCTATTTACCATGAAGGTTAGAGAGAACAGGAGAACGTACACTACGTACTAAAGAATAGCCCGTCTGTCCTTGAAAATTGTAGAATGTATAGCGGCGCTGACGTCGGTGAGTAGTGACTGCGAAGTTAGCTGTTTATGAGTACAAGTAGATGAAGTTACTTGATTAATATACAAATTTTCATTTCATTTTTAATCAGAAAATTTTCATGCTCCGTAATTTTGTAATTTTTACAAAAAGAAACATTAAAAAATGGAGAAATATATTATTGTGCGTGGATTTGCAAGTGGTTTAGCATCTGATCGGAAAAATAGGCTCAAAATGACTATTATTGACACTTATGGTGTCCATATTTCTGGACACTATTTTCTACGGTGATCGTTCTCCTGTTCTCTAACCTTCATGCTATTTACAAATAAATATGTATTAAAATCCGCTAGTCAACACAGGGAATCGGGTTTGTAGTAGTGATTAACTTATAATACGACGTAATTGCTTGTATATGTGCTCCCGGCGACGCCAAACCTCGGTACAAAATAAGGTTCACAGCCATTCTATTGCGTATTATAGTAAGTATTCTATGACTGTGCTGCTAGGTACCGCGCGTAGGCGCGTATCGTAATCAGAGGTTCACATGGAAACGAACGGTGCGTTCGTTCGTGTGTTATTTGAATATTAGGCTTTATCCCTAGTAGAATTACAAATTAATATTTAGCTTATTATGCTGCGGCTACACTAAAGAGCAACGTCAATGCCCATAAACGCAACAATTATTGCCTTAAATTTAACGCGATAAAATGAGTGGCTACACTTGAACGGTAAACGTCGTTTCCCGTTGAACGGCATTAAATTTGCCGTTGAACGGCGTTAAATTTGCCGTTGAACGGCGTTAAATGTTTCGACCGGGGAAGGACCACGCTCTCACAGAATACCAGCGTAAAATAGTAGCTTAATGCTGATGTGTTTCGTATGGTGAGTGTAGAGAACCCGAGACTCTTTTTACTGTAAACGAGGCATTGCATCATCACGGGTGACAACGCATCTGCATTTTGATTCGTAATCGAGGATAGATGTAGATGTCTATGGGCTACAGCATCCACATACCATCAGGTGGACTGTGTGCTTGTTTGTCACCCTATCTTATAAAATAAAAAAGACGTGTGGCACTCGGGGACTGCCGCAGTAAAGCTATTGCATAGCATTTTGTATCAACTTATGCAATTATAATTATTTATTTATTTTATTTATGCAGTATTTCTTTTTCTTTGATATTAATTCAAGTTACTTAGGTTAATCCAATCAAATTCAACCAGATTTAACCGAACCCGCGTTATAACGAACTCACTATTTTTGAAAAATACTGTATCACCGGACCGCGTCGCAAAAAACTCAGGTTCGCGCAGTACATACGTCAGGGCGGCCGTACGGCAATTATATTAACAAGACGCGCAACTACTCAGTTCCACGCTCCACGGCAAGATTTGTCACTTATTATTTATTGTCCAATTAATTGTCTTTAAATTCAAATGGCACGCTCTATTATAATCAATAAACGATAATCGCGTATAGTGAATTTCGAGGTAAATTATTATATGTAAACGTTTTTGAATCGTCGTAATGAAACATATTTCCTAAAGAAAATATCTTCACAGTTAATTTGATGTAAAATAACATTAGAAATAACGTATAAAAACAGAAAAATTATCAAATTTTTGATCGAGTTCCTAACCAGTACACAAGCAAAAATGGCGAAATATCATTTTCAGATTTTTTTCTATATAGTTATTTGTTACAGAGTACACAGATAAAATTCACTCTCACAGATGACAAATTCAAACACCACAATCTCTAATTTTTTACTCTGCTATCTTCAGCGCTGTACACGAACGGAACGATGTCGTTGAGAGCCGTGGTAGCTCACATGGTTAGCGCTCGTTATATGTATCACAGTACAGGAGCAACCCGGGTTCGATCCCCACTGGCACCAATGAAATTGTTGCGTGCTGATTTAGCTATCAGTTGGAAAGTCTGTTTTTCTGGGCCGTTTTGTTTTGTCACACTGACACTTTGCAAGTCACCTAGGGACCTAGGAGGTTGTCGGTTGCTTATTTTTTATTTTTCTTTAAAATTTTCGTCGGTAAAATAACATATTTATAAAAGTAAAAAAAAGTAAAGTTACAGCCTATATACGTCCCACTGCTGGGCACAGGCCTCCTCTAATTTCTGAGAGGGTTTTAAGGCAAGGAAATGTCTGCCACGCTGCCTCAATGCGTGTTGACGAACTTCACATTTCTTCGAAATATATATTTTTTAATTTCTCAGACATGCGCTACCAGCATGCCCGCCCTTGCCGCCACTTGCGTTTGCCGCGCTTTGTCTAGTCACAGAGTGGCGAAATCACAGTAATATAGGTATTTTATAAACAGCACCTGTCTAATATTATGAAATATGTAGATAAAATTTAAAACTTACCTTGATAAATGTATACCCTTTTGTTTGTAATATTTTTTTAGACCTCTCTTCAATCGTTTCTGCTTATACCCCATGTTTTACAAACTAAACTTGAACATTAATAAAACTGTACAATTAATATAACTATAAAACACTACTATTAAACAAGAATCAGAAAAAATCTACTCCACTATTAACAAAATTAAATTTTTGCAGTAATATTTTACGATTTTATTTCGTAGTGTTGAGCTCTCGCAACGCGGCGTACGGCCACCTAGCAACACGATGCGCCCCGCACTGAATTCGTGGATGAATGCGGGGGTGATATAGACGCAGTATTTAATCGGGACGCATTTTTAATTTATTATCATAAAATAATACATATTTCTAAAAAGTAACCAAACCAAATTATTTTATTTTGTATTGCAAAGCAGTAGATATTTTTTTTATATTCCTTTGATAAACAATGAAGGAGTAAAGTGGTTTCATCTCAACGATTTGGAGGTGATTTGGGTATTTTTTTATTTATTATGTGACACCGATAGAAAAATTATGGCTAAACCAAATTACGTATCAGATCATGTAGATTACTAGCTATTCTTTTCATATGTAATTTCTCTGTAAGTGTCGACGAAAAGTTGGTTCATCTGCGCGCTTTTTTCAAGCTTTTTGCGAGAGAGCAGCCTTAATAATAAATGCACTTTGTTCATTCATATTCAAAATTTCAAAACTCTTCGACAAAGACAACAAAGACTGAGGAAAAGAAACGACGTTAGAACATCGTTAGACAATGCACGGCCTTCAAGCCACACCTCCGTGCCCGTCAGAGAGCGTGAGGTTTTTTCGTTACGAAATTTCTGGATTTTCCCGCACTCAAGGCCCGCGATAGAAGCTATGCAATAGCTTAAAAATGAACAAAGAAAAAGAAGATGGTGGATGCTACAAATGCACAGGAAACGTACACTCTAAATCTATTTATGTTTTATTTTGTTTTCCCGCGCCCAAAATGCACTTGAAAGACGTCCAATGGTTTAAGCTAAATAATAAGACAAACGTAAATATATTTTAATCAAGTAATAACTAATAAGCCAATCATAAATACTGGTCAAGTGCGAATTAGATACACGTACTCAGGGTTTCGTACCACTGTACACTATTAATTTTGACCTGCAAAAATTGTTTTTTTTTTCTCCTGCTTATTTTTCTTAGTTTCATACCGTATATTAAAGTACTTTTGAAGTAATTTTTTTTAATTCAATCTCGAAAAGCTTTTTCATTACTCCACTCCATCGCAGCCATACGTGCAACCCCGTGGCACTCATCGTGCACAATGCACAGAACACTATTACTCCGCACAATGAGACAAACGTATTGTGGCCGCTTCAACGCGATAATTCGCGGGTTAGTCCTTTGATGTACCGCCACTCGAGTTATCGGCAAACGGGAAACGGCATTGTTAATGCCGTTGTCAAATTATGGCGATAATTCGTGGCCACACCTACATTCAACGTCCATCAACGCGATAATTAACGGCATTTCTCCTTAGTGTGGCCGGGCCATTAGTGTTTCATATAAAGTGTGTAGGTTCAGTTACGCCACAGCAGTACGCTGATGCTGTGTGAAATTTGAATCGGTTTTGTCATTGTAACAATATAAAGTATTTGTAGTCTTGGAAGTGATTATGCAATATTTATTCATGTTTGTAGTATTTTTGTTTATATGTAGTTTTATATTGCGTAGCCATTTACGTTTGCCAATTTGTAAAGTTTTGCCGCGACGTCCGTATATTATTGCAGCCGATTATAATCATGTCGAGTCATTAATATTTCGTGAGCTTCAACGTTTGCAATTTGCCGATGAAATTACAAGGTTACAATCAGGCAAGATTTGCGGTCGTACTTTACAGCGTATAAAACAATTTTTACTGAATGGGATTATTAGAGTGAGTGGGCTTATCCAACTCACATTTAAGTTTCAATTAAGAGGATACCTTGAAAATGAATCGAAGTTTTGGGGTCGTGGCTTATTTCTTTGTCGGTAAAGCTAACGGACGACTGCGGGAGTGTCAAAATGAAAGTGATGCAATGACTTCATAGTAAGCAAATTATGAGATAGCCATACCGAGCAAGCGCTCGGAAAAAAAACTAAGTAAGCGCCAAACAACATTTTTATTTATTTTAACAAAACTTCGTTATGGATTAAAAAACTGGTTTATGAGAACTTAGATATGATTATTTACTTACACACTACTTAGAATTTTTTTTCTATCGAGAAAATTACATGATATCGTGTTTTCCTCAAAAATCATATACAAAATTTTGGTTTGTAATCTATAAAATTTAAAAAAATATGTTAAATAGAAAAACCACCAAATTTTCGAGGCTTACCTTAACGACACCCTATAGTTTGACCGCGTAACGATCATATTTTAAAGGAGAATGCCTATAGATGTATGGAATCTCGTACCATGCTGCATCAAAATCAAACTTTGTTTTTTATAGACTACACTGATCCTATTAATTCCTACAAAAGTACTTTTTGAAAAAAAAACCCGGGTTTTGGATATTTTATTAAATAGAAAATAACCTAAAAACTATTACGTCACTTTTTCGATGCTACCAACGACCTATTTTAAATAGAAACTTTAAGCATGGACAAACTATTGCTCTAAAAACAGCGTAATCCTTTTATATTAGTAAGAATTACGAGTCATAGCAACACCTTTATACATACTGCCAATACTGTGAGTGGGAACGTATGTAAAGATAATATGCATATAATTGGACTCCACCGCGATCACACTGCCACACCAATATCAATAATACATTAATATCATAAGGGTGACCACTCAGACCGCAAAAAACGCTCGTTGAGTCTGGAGAACGTCTTAAACCCTTTCATCTAAGATAAGATACTATTCATGACAGACACTTGCTCAAGCTCATGTTGTGAATCAATTAGGTAAGTAATAGAAAAAATACAACTAACAAGTCCATCTGGGTTTTTTAATAGAAATTTAAAGTCAAAAATATTTATTTAAAATATATTTACTTTAATCATTCATCATACTCCTGAAAAAAATTAATTACTTCACTATAAGATCCTCAGCTCAAATACCACGCTATCGTCATTATATGAGTACAGAAGCCTACTGTTCGCTTACCGACAAGGCAACTGCAGCAACAACCTACTATGGTTTCTAAAGCGTTGGCCACAGCATCATCTCTACTAATCAATAAATACGTGTGAAAAGTACGACTGTTGACATGTCTAGATTTAATCCTACCTCTTAAGAGGTAATTATTAAGCCCCAAAATCAAAGTTACATCATCATCGACAGTATTATTCACCTTAACTAAATAAATACCAGTCTGGATAGCATACAGAATTTTGTGGCTGTGGCGGGAGCAAAGGCAACTTGACTTTATAAATATCTGATCTGATCGAATCCGTGCTAAAATTAAATCAGCACGCACCGAATCCACGTAGTTTTGTCTGCCTTACTCCTAGAGTGTTTTTGTAAAGCCGTAGGCGTGGAGAGAGAGCATCCCCTGAGCGTCGTAGCAAATCGCAGGCACCTGCGCGAGCCGTAACGTGCTTATTATTGTATTATATATTATGTTTATAATTTAAAGTAATCATTAATAATTTAAAGTAAAAAGCAAACATATCGGTGTTTCGTTGAGTGCAAGAGCAATCGAAGTGAGCTCGGGACTTGGGGCACCCAAACTCGTACAGGTTAGGTTAGAAGGGGATGACGGGGTCGAGTTAGCGAGCGAATAGACCCCGCCATTCCCTTCGTGGTTATTTCTACGTAAACTATTCTAGGAGCCCCGCGAAGCTGAGCTCTGTTGACCGGACTTCCCTCGACTGCGCTACATGGTGCTTCCCTCCTCCAACTCTCTCCTCCCATAAATCAGATTTTTAAAAATTTATAAAAAAAAACTAAGCATGTCCGGCAGGATGTGAAAATGGAGGACGACTCTACAACTCCCCCGCCTCCCTCTCCACCACCTCCCACCCCCTTAATTCATTTTGAGTTATCATTTTGAGGTTAGTTCAATGGGATTTTCTTTTCGATTTTTCTCAAGAACGGTGTATAACCTTTTAATGTGAGTGGTATTATTATAATCGAGGACCAAACCTCTACCAAATGAAACACCTCACTCCCCAAATTCCTACGAAACGATACTAAATTTCAAGCCAGGCAATCCTTTACCAATTGTTATTGTTCAATAGTGTAAAAACACCTTGATCTTGAAGCAGTGTCAAACACTCTGACAACTGCAATAAAAACCATTATAGTCAACCAAATCTAAGAAATACCTTTTGACGTTTCACATTAATCATTCAGCAATAACTTTGTACAAGCGTACTCACACGATTTAAAATACCATTTACGTAAATCCGAAGAATTATAAAGTTATCTATATTTCATTACAACGTGTATAGTTTTTTTATCACTAATTTAAATTTGAATCTTTTAAACAAAGCAAATATTGAAAAATAACCAGTATCAACTTTTTTTACTTGACGTTGTTTCAATGATATGTCGCTATGTACATTACCGTAGTGTTTGAATGATTAAAATTAATTATGCGAATAATCGGCAAAAATATTCCAATAATTTGTAAACATATTCAAATAATCGAACCATTAATTTTTTTAATGTATTATTTGTTTAATTGAATTTTTATTTTTAAAATTCCTTAAATTACATGAATCATGAATAAAACATGTTTATTTTTCTTTAATTTGTCAACGTAAATTTGAAGAGGCAAAAAAACTAATATACAAGGCCATGGTATAAAAAGCACTACATAATTTCAATATCCCGCCATTTCGGGAGCTTACTGTGCGTAATTTTGTGATTTTGTGTTTGTCTTCTTATTTTCTGACTCGGCTTTAACTTTTTGGACTGTTTCTTCAATATTTGTTGAAGCATGTGCCCGTTTCACATTTCATAATTAGGCAAAAGTGGTAGAAAAAACAAAAAAAATATTATGGATGACTTTGAAAGAGATATTTTTGTGGTAGAGCCATGCTGCAGCTGTATTAATTGTGTAATTGTAACACGAATGGGGAAGGACCACGCTCTCACAGAATACCAGCGTCAAATAGCAGCTTAATGCTGCTGTGTTTCGTATGGTGAGTGTAGAGAACCGGAGACCCTTTTTCACTGGAAAAGAGGCATTCCATCTTAGTCCATTTGATTCCATTTTTCATTTCGATTCGCAACCGAAAATAGATGTAGATGTCTATGTGCCACAGCAACCACTTACCGTGAGGTGGACTGTGTGCTCGCTTGTCACCCTTTTCCTATAAAAAAAGACATTAATTTTGACTGTATTATTGAAATCAAACAATGACAGCTCAACTAATTGTACTGATAGTGATTGAATAAATTTATTTTTAATTTAGTTATCTTAAATTTTTATAACTGTGCCTCCAGAAATAAGCAGTACCTGACAACAAATACGTAGAAACTGATAAATCTTGTGTTTTGAATTATCCGTATTTAATTTATTCTGGTATTATTAAAACCAAACAGTAAATGATTACCAACTCTAAATAGTCGATATCGATTTTTTTAAGAATCGAATATTTTACGTTCCCATTTTTTGGTTGGCATGCCTGGTGCAATAAGTCTGACAGCTGTCAAAATGTATTTCTTAGATTTGGTTGACTATAATTAAAAAGCGTGTTAACCTTTTTGACATTATCTCTCTTCTGTAACATATTCATAGAAGTTACATTTATATGTAATCAAGAGTGTAGCCTTTTTTGGCCACAAAAAGGTTTGTTTTTTGTTATTCATTTGTTAGCCTGTGCTGTCAAAAATAAATACTTCTTTCATTCTATAAAAATGTTTTGCAAGACGGTACGATGGTAGAGATCTGACATTCTTAGGTATATATTCAAAGAGTAAAATAAAATCTGCGTACCTGAGTAGGACTTATCCACGACTGTAACAAGTTAATCATTGAAGTAGATGCTTATTTCAGTGAATGTGTAGGTGTAGGTAGGTTTCTGGGTTGTAATGATAGCCCTTCACAAGTCCACTGCTGAACATAGGCCTCCCCCAAGTAATGCCACAAAGCACGGTCCTGAGCCACCTGCATCCATCGACTTCCTACATATCTTACCAGGTCGTCACTCCATCTAGTATGGGGTCGCCCTACATTATGCCTACCGGTACGTGGCTGCCACTCTAGAACCTTTCTTCCCCATCGGTTATCGGTTTTTCGAGCTATCTGGCCGGCCCATTGCCACTTCAGCTTACTAATCCGTGGGGCTATGTCGGTCACTCTGGTTTTACTGCGTATATTCTCATTTCTGAGTCTATCACGCAGAGAAACTCCGAGCATAGCCCTCTCCATAGCTCGCTGAGCGACCTTGAGCGTCCTCATACGGCCAGTAGTGAAGGACCACGTCTCGGATCCGTAAGTCATTACTGGCAACACGCACTGGTTGTACAGTCTAGTTTTCAGAGATTGAGGTATACCTGACGAGAAGATGTGTCGTAATTTCTCGAACGCTGCCCAGCCGAGTTGAATCCGTCGATTGACCTCTTGGTCGAAGTATGACTTACCTATTCGGACTATTTGGCCCAGGTAAACGTACTCGTCAACAACTTCGAGCATAGTGCTCCCAACAACTACCGGCATAGTTGTGACGTGGACGTTAAACATGATCTTTGTTGTGTCCATGTTCATCTTAATACCTATCCGTTGGGAGACACCATTGAGGTCATTGAGCATAGTGCTTAGGTCCTCCAGCGATTCTGCCATAAGGACTTTATCGTCGGCAAATCGAAGGTGAGTGATATAGTCGCCATTGATGATACCGTATCCTTTTCAGTCCAGTAGCTTGAAAACGTCTTCCAATGCAGCGGTGAAGAGTTTCGTGGATCACCCTGTCTTACACCTCTCTGCAGTTGGATAGGTTTCAAACTCTGGTCCTGCACTCGGATAGCCATCGTAGCCCTACTATACAAACACGTCAGCACTTCGATATACCGACAGTCAACTTGGCACCGCAGAAGGGACTGTGGCACCGCTCAAATTTCGACGGAATCAAAGACTTTCTCATAGTCCACATACGCCAGGCAAAGTGGTAGATTGTACTCTTCAGTCTTCTGTACAATCTGCCGCAGGGTATGTATGTGGTCTATGGTACTGAAGCCTTTTCGGAAACCGGCTTGTTCGGGAGGCTGGAAGTCGTCGAGTCTGCGTGCGAGACGATTCGTAATGACTCTCGAAAACAGTACATAGACGCGGCTCCGAAGGGAAATTGGTCTGTAGTTCTTCAAGAGAGCGTTATCGCCTTTCTTAAACAACAAGACCACCGCACTTCTGCTCCACACCTCCGGAGTAGTGCCACCATGGAGGACGGAATTGAAGAGCTTCTGAAGGACTTCGAGTACCGGTGTTCCACCCGCTTTCAGAAGCTCCGCTGTGATTCCATCCTCGCCTGGGGCCCTGCCGTTTTTAAGGTGCTGGAGAGCCATTCTAATCTCGCTCAGACTGCCGTCCGGAATATCATCGGAATAGTGTCGGATAAGACTTGCTCTTGGATCGTAACTCACACCTACGCGTGGCTTCAACCATGATGTGTACAGCTGCCCATAGAACCTCTCAATCTCACTCAAAATCTCAAGTGTCCCGGAAACGATGGTGCCACACTCAGTCTTCAGCTTTGACAGTTGGCTCTTTCTGTTAGACAGATCTCTGGCAAAGGCTTTGGAGACGTGGTTCCGCTCGATCGTTTCTTTAATACGAGCAGTATTAAAGTTGCGTAAGTCTCGCCGCATGCTTTTGGAGATCTGTCTGTTCAGTTGCCTGTATGCTGTCAAATCTGTTGACGATTGCAGCCTCATCTCCCGTCTAACGGCCATGAGATTAAGAGTGTGATCGGAGAGTTTTTGGTTCTTCAAGACCCGCCTTGCAGAACTTAGCTCCGACCGCATGGACAGTTTCCACGAGCTTGTCATTTTGATATCAAAACAAGCTTTCTGGGTATCAAAAATGAACAATTGATACATCGTTTGTTACGCCGGGTGACTGACTGTGTCAATCGGTCGACTCCATGACTCGACATATTTCCACAATTAAATACACAGTAAAAAAGTTCACAAAATGCTAACAAGTTCTACTTCTCAACACAAAATTCAATAACTAACTAATCTCAACTCTCAAAAAACCAGACAGTTGTGTTTGTTAGAACAAAGATAGTGCCAATAATTATCAGATGCACTATAAACGTCACGACATTTATAGGATTTTAGTTATTTAACTGGCTTTACGGCTCTGGGTTCTAACCCTTCTGAGCCTATCGTTTCTTTCAGAATCTTCATTTTTATATATTTTTTCTTCACAATATGCTGATGCGTCACATTGAGAGGGTTTTGGGAGATTTTGATGACAGTTTAACTCAGGGAACAGTTGATGACTACAGCCACTCAAATTCATAAGGCGCCCAAGCGATCAAAATAACTTGAGGTTTGTATCAACATCAAAGCACTTATTTCGTCGTTTTCACTAATAGTTCACACGCGCAGACACTTAATTCACAAAATCGCATCACTTTTACGAATCAAAATCCACTTCAAACCATTATTGAAGCGAAAAAATAGGAGCGACAATCCGGCGGCGCCCGAATTCCCGCCGAAAAACCATATGGATATTGTTTTACATGGAGCATGGAGCTGTTGATCTGTCGTCAAAATCTTCGCAATGTGACGCATCGGCGTATTGAGAAGAAAAAATATATAAAAATAAAGATTCCGAAAGATATTATATGCTCAGAAAGGCTAAAACCCAGAGCCGTAAAGCCAGTTAAATAAAAAAATACAATAGTATCCACACTTTTAAGCCAACTTTCCACTATGAGATATAATATAATTTATATTACATCTCAAGATATAAATTATTATCAATATCGCTCACCGTACTTTTAAATGGAACCGTTTCCACTAAGATATAATATATATAACATCCCAAATTATAAATATTTTTTCGATCGACCGATCGATATTTTATATTATGTTTCACCTCCTGTACCCCGCACACCCTTCCGCGCCTCCGCTACGTCCTCAGATCGTCCCATGTCGAACGCACGCTGGTTAAAAGATATATCTCACAGTGTGAAGGGCAGTCGTGTGATATAATTTATATTTCGGGATATAATATATATATATATATATATATATATATATATATATATATATATATATATATATATATATATATATATATATATATATATATATTATATCCCATAGTAGAAAGCCAGCGTCAAAATCATAAAAAAATTCTCTGTTCAAAAATCAAATCCCTGGACGCGTAATGCCTTATAAGTAAAGTGTATTCGAATAATGGTACAAACTACGATGGAGCAAAACGTATTTTATCAGAGTTACACGAGTTTTTATCCTCTAAATATTATATTTCGGAGTTCGCTCACATCTAAGCTGAGAACTGCATCGAGTGGTCTCTAAACATCTCCGCCGCAAGTCATTTTGGGGGGAATCGGGAGACTAAATAAAGTCTAAAGAGTCATTTACATTGCGTAATTGGAGATCAAATTTTATCTTTGAAGAATTAAGCACTGTTCTTGCACAAATTAAGTGCGTTATGAACAGCAGTCCCCTTTGTCGTAGGTTGTCGAGTGACCCCTCGGAGCCGCTGGATCTAAATCCAGCACATTTTTTGAATCTAACGCCTTTGAAGTATATAAGTAAGTAACTCGCTATAGATACAGACAATGATACACTCCATTTTCTTTCACGTCATAACCGTTGACTGTTAGATAGGCTCGTGCAGTCATTTTGGAAGCGGTGGAGAACGGAACATCTGCATACGTTGCAATCTCAGCAGAGATGGTACACGGCAACTAAACCAATAACGGTCGGAGCTATAGTTATTCTCACCAAAGAGAACGCGCTGCCTCTTCATTGGCCATTACGGATCATTGTAGAGGGTTTTCCTGAATCCGACGGAGTAACGAGGATAGCTCGTGTTAAGACCGCAACCGGGTCATATATGCGTCCTGTTGTCCATCTCTGTCCTTTACTTCACCAATAGTTTTCGAAATGTATTTCTAGGTTAGGTTAATAACTAACGCTAGGTGTTATTATTGACTTTATTTATTTTTGTAGGGAACCCTTCAAGCCAAGGAGAATGGTTGTGCAGAAAACGAATACCCTCGCATTTTTGTTCTGGCAGCTAGTAATTAGCCGGTACATTCTCCCATCCCATCCGTTTTCCCTTCCGAACGCACTGAGGGTGGGAGGGGTTGAGGAGGCTAGGATATGTGGCGTCATTTTTGCATTCAATGAAAACCTCGATCAACCTCGAGGCCTAAGACTAAGGGCAGTCAGAAGACCCACCCCAGTAAGTGCTTTCCTGTATATATATATATACATTATACCGACTAAATAGAGCAAATTAAATCATAGAAAGTGCATTGTCCAAACCCGATCATGTGCTACGTTCGCCATTTTATTTAGTTATAACTAACTACGCATACACAGTCCACCCTTTTTAGTTCAATCTAGAACACCTATCGTTAATCTCGCATACAAATATCTGTGTCATTATTCTCGGAATCGAACCCGGGACTCTATAGCCTAGTCACCATAACCTAGTCAACCATTTAGTGACCATCCGTTACCGGATTCGAACCCAGGAACCATTAGCGTTGCCACTAGGTTTTACCACAGAATAAATAATAGTACTACGTAGTTTTACCTAGTATCTAAATGTAGAAGAGCTCTTATTGATTGCTAGCTGTTCCACGCGACTTCGTCAGTGTCGAATTCATAATAATAATTATTGGATTCTATGGGTTTTAATTTTTTTCGCGGAACCTTGTTTCTTTTCCTAAAATGAAAGTATCCGAAATTACTCTTTATAACATTGGTTATCCAGCCAGCCAGCGAAAGTCCTGTCTAAATCAGTCCAGACAAACAAAACTTTTTTTATTTTTATTTTCAAATGCTTTAAGCAAAAAGCTGTTATAATGACAATACAAACAGACACTTCAATTTTATTTATTTGTATAGACACAGGCGCGTTAGGAGATTAACATGAGATCGTTTTCTACCATATCACCAAAAATATTTTTAATGTTTCCCTATAATCTCAATAATCTTCTATTTTAATCTCTAAAATTTAATGGAACAAGCTATTCCGGGCCTCTGTAATTAAGAGGGCTTATAAGAATTAATCTCCGAGTCATGATCTTGAAAGTCAAAGTATTAATATCTTCTTAAACGTACACGGAAATTACATTTTAAGTAGAAATATAATAAACAATTTCGCTAAAATATTTATCTACTGTGCTTTATAAAACTCATTGATTGGAAAATTTAACAAAATACTGATATAAAAATAATTCCGCGCCATTATAAATAAAAGCCATTTATCATTAATTATAGCTCGTGCCACATCCACCACCGAACATGGGTCTCCATAGATTGTCTCAAGGAGGATATTTATCTGATGATACATAGTTTGCCATGATTAGCAGGCTGGTTGCCATGTATTTTTTATTACTTTTGAGTTGTTATCAAAAAGATGCTGCTGCCTATATCCTATTTAAATAGTTTTTATATACACCATTGAATCTAAACACATCAACACGGTATAAGTATATTTTTAAAACATAACAACTAAAAAAGTACTAGCCACTTTTAATTTTTTTTAAATCACATTGTTCGTCATTATTGATTCCAAATTTAAATAAAAGAAAAAATTAAATATGTTGGCGGTAAAAACGAAGTTGAACTAGACGGAGCAAAGTTTGTACAAGTAATTTTAATTTTGTTGAAAACCGCTATTTAAACATATTTTTGATTTAACTTGGATTGATTGTAATTATTTGACATTTTATTGCAATGCAACGTTGGCATTTGACTGGAAAGGAGATCAAGAGAGTAGTGGAAATGCTGCAGGCTAGTGTATTCCATTGTGACGTCGCTGCGGCTCCAGGCACAATCCAAAATGTAATTACGAAGTGGCGGTCACGCTATTCTGCCACGGGGAAGGTGACGGAAAGACATCCGGAGCCCAACCGCATTGCTACACCTACATATATATGATAAAATTGATTCAAAGGCTACAGTCTTAACACCAGGTGCTTGTGTGTGATGAAGCTGGGAGTAGGAGACTGCACAAGGCTTTCCTGCTTATACACGACAATGATGGTTCACATATGGCCGAGGTGGTAGTAGCCTGGTTGCACGAACATGAAGTCTCAGCCCTGGAATGGCCAGCGCAATACCCAGATTTAAATTCCATTGAACATGCTTGGAATATGATCCATAGAAGATCTCTGAGAAACTTTTGTAAAAATTTGGTTAAAGAAGAACAACTTTTTGTGCATCTGCTTAGGACCTGGTGCAATATTCTTCAACAGGATATTGAAAACCTACATACATAAAGATAAACACTTACGCCTGTCACCCAGAGGGGTAGGCAGAGACTACAGACTTCCATTTAGCATGATCCTGACATACCTCTCTCGCCTCTTCCACATCCATATACCTACGCATACAAGCTCGTCGGTTAAGGGTACTCTTAATTTGGCCCATTTTTAGTATATCGCCAATTTGCAAACACAATCGACAATTTTACAAACTTCCGCCTAGGACGTCCCTTTCAGACTCTTCCATTCACTTCTGCAACATATATTTGCTTTGTCAGTCTTTCCGCATTCATTCTTTCTACATGACCAAACCACCGAAGCATTCCTTTCTTAATCCTGGTGACTGCATCATCTTGCAAACCACACTCTTCTTTTATCACACAGTTTCTCACCCTGTCACTCAGATTCAGCCCTAACATACTCCTCAGCGACCGCATTTCTACTGCATTTATTCTACTCTCGTGCTTCTTCTGCCACACCCAACTTTCACTACCATATGTTAAAGTAGGGACTAATACAGCATTGTGAATTGCCATACATGCCATTTACTTTATTTCCTGCATTGACAACCTCATTCTAAGTATGCCCAATAGATGCAGATGCGTTATGAATGTCATGAGTTCTTTACTGATTATAAGCTCTTAATTAATAGCCGCTTTTACAAAGTTTTTGCTTTTCTTTATTTTTTATTTAAAATTATACTTTCATTGTATATAGTTTTCAAACTTGCGTTTCTTTTTCTCTGCATAAAAATTTGAAATTATATTTGAAACCCACCTTCATATAATAAATTCTATTTTATTAATTAAAGTTTTCTTGGATATATACGTGCCTAATAGAACATTAACATACTCTTTGGAATTCATGTGTTGTTAAAATATCCCTAAACCGCGCTGATGTGTTTATTTTGGGATTCATATATCCAATTAGTAAGTGAGCTTACCGCGTAGATATATTGTTTAAATATTATCAGAATGTTTTTTTTTTTAATTCTTTATAATAGAAAAGGAAGACTAGGTAGTTTGCTGACAAACGAACATACAGTTCACCTGATTATAACAACTGACAATCTTTATCGATTTAGACAACAATACGTTGCACTGGCGTTCTAAGGGCTAAGATGAAATGCAACGTTACCAATTAAAGAAAACTGTGGTTCTTTACTCACGTTACAAAACAACAGCATTTTTCTATTCTACATAGATCATAATAATTAAAATATTGTGTTTGGTCGTAACTGTATTCATCATTATCATAATTACAGCCTATAAAAGTCCAATGCCAGCCATATCCCTACTCCATAGACGTTTTATGAGAGGGATGTTTGCTATAGCTGTTACGCTTGGCAGGCGGGTTGGCAAACGCGGTTTTTATCTTATGTTTATAAGGATAACACTGCTGCCTATCTCCTGATTTCCTTCTCAGTGTCGCCTCAGATGGCTTGATTGATTGACGGAGACGGATGATTTATTTACTGCGAATAACCTTATTACTAAGTTTATCATGCAGAGAAAACCCGAGCATAGCTCTTTGCATAACGTGCTGAGCGACCTTGAGCTTCTTCATACGACCAGCAGTGAATAAACACGTCTCAGATCCATAAGTCATCACTGACAAATCGCACTGCTTGTACAATCTCGCTTTAAATTTTATGTTACACCTTACGGGGAGTGCCGTAATCTCCCGAACGCTGTCCAGTCCTGTTGAACCCGTCGTTAGATATATCGGTCAAAGTTGGACTTTCCTAGTCGAACTATTTATCCCAGGTATGCATAAATTAACGTCATCAACTTCAAACTTAGGGCTCCCAACAAGTACCGGTATAGGTGTGACATGTACGTTACACGTGATGTTTGCTTTATTCGTATTCATCTTAAGACCTATTATCTCATTGAGCAAAGTGTTTAGGTCCTCCATCGATTCTAACATAAAGATTATATCGTCGGCAATCGAAGGAGATTTACTCGCCATTGATGTAAATATCGAATCATTTCCAGTCCAGTAGTAAACTTCTCCTGGATATTCCTACCACAGTTTTATGTTCTTGAAGTAAACGAATGCTGCTGCCCATCTCCAGGTTTGTTTCCCTTTGTCGCCTCTAACTTCACTCACGGGATAATTACTTATTTACACCGTCACTATTTTTTAGTATTACTTGAATTTTTTTAACTTTTTGAACTATTAAGAATCATATTTAAAATGCGTTGCCACCCCTAAGTACTAAGATAGAATGGCCTTTACCATTAAAAAGGATCTCCGGTTCTTTTCACTCACCATACGAAACACAAATCTGAGACTTATCAGTATTGTTCTGCAATTTACGAGTAAGCTCGTAGTATGTTTAGAGCTTGGTGAAGCCGCTGCATTGTGTCGAAATGTCAAGTAACCTGTGCTGATTTACAAAGTAACTTTCAGTCGAAATTCAGATCTCCTATTTTATACCATAAGTTAGGTAAACTAAACAGAATGCCAGCAATCTCAATGACATTGTTGATATAATCGACACCATTTTCTTGCTCGGCAGTTCAACGCTGTGCGAATTTTCAGAAGTTTTTGCACGATTATCTTGTCATACCCGCTATCACGCACGATTTTAAAAGACTGATACGACTTAAGAACTTTTTTAAAGCTTAAGTAGCAAACTAACTTTTTATAGAATAAGTGCGATAAAAAAGTACAAAATTAGTTTACCACCATAGTAAAGACCTTGAGTTTTTCTTTAATTGTTATTTTTTTAAAACTTCTATAAGGTTCGTTCTTTTTGTGATGGCTTTTTAAATACATACGGTATTCGAACCCGCAACTCCGCGGAAAACAAGTTGTATAAACATAAACTTTATGCTAACATTCGAAGAATGTTGCTTAATATTCTTTTGTAATTTATTTTTAATTATACTGGTTTTTGAAAACCTAAACTTTACTGTTAAATATGTTTCTTAAAGTATGAAAGTACTACAAGAAGCGGTTATAAATTTACAAGTTTCATTAAAACTTTTTCAGTGTAGGTAAAATTTTAAACCGTATTATTAATAAACTCAAAAGTTATGAAACCTGGGCCAACCAACTTGTAATACAGTTTCAGAGAGAATTAACCTAGTTTTTTTTCATACTGATAGAAAGCGTAAGTAATTTTCTTACTTTTAGTCGACGTAGCCGTGGTAGCTCAGGGTTCAAGCGCTCGCTGTATAGTTCACAGTACGCGTGTTACCCCGGGTCGACCCCCAACGGCACCAATGAAATTGTTGATTGCAATTTCACGTGCTGATTTATCACTTGCTCGACTATGAAGGAAAAGTCAGGGTTGTAGGGTCGGTGACTTAGAGTTTCAACACCAGATTCCTCAATAAATGCTCTTGTGCTAAGGGATGATTCCCCAAAGCCCGGTCTTTGGTCTTCTCTCCCACACAGCTTGAAAAGCTTTGGGTAATGCAACTGTAGAGTATACCATTCGGAGTTGACTAACATACAATTTTCCAGCATTGACGTCGCCAAATGTCCGCTCCGCGAAAAAAAAAAACTAGCCACCATTTATTTGCCGACGTTGCGAGGTCTTTGCAGTTTTGTCGGTAACTGTCTTTCTGAGTAGATCCATACCGATGATTGTCTTTTATTTTCCGGATCATCACCAGTAACGATTTCTGAAACACGCATAGATGTCCCGTTTTCAAAACATGGACACATTTCATGGCACCAATCCACACGAGTCTGTTTTTCGCTTTCGGAGAGCAAACGGGGCATTCATCGACAACAAAGCTTCCTCATTCCAAGATGTTGATTTAGGATGGTATGAATGCTCCCCGAACTAATGCCTACAATCGTTTCGATGTCCGTATATGTGATTCGTGGGTCTTCTCGCACCAACATTACAGCAGTCCATATATTTACTGCCGTTACTGCTGTTTGCGGGGCCCCGGTTCTTTGGTCATTTTAAGGTTAATTTTATCCCTTTTGAATTCAGCAAAACACCAAAAAAATTTTGCGCGTGATTGAGCTGAGTCCCCTAATGCTGATTATAGCCGTTGTTAACTTGTTTCGTTAAACCAAATTTAAAATCATAATAGATCATAGCGCGCAAATGTTAACTGTTAAGGGGAAATATAATCTCAAATGGCTTAGCAAGATCCTCCGTTATACCGAAAGTATTGCAGCATTAATTTTGAAATAAATATATAGTAAAGTTGAGGATTAATGTTAAGGACTATGTTAGACGAAAACACGATTCCGTACAATTTTCTCGATAGAAAAAAAATCCAAAGTTACCTCCAAACTGAACAATAAACCGCTGTTATTCATAAAATTCTTTAAATAAGATCATGAAACTGCATACTAACTGAACTAACTATAAATCTGTGCTTATGTTATTTACTTTTTTTAAAATACCATTATTTTCACTGTAAAAAGTAATTACCTAAACTATCGGCGGGTAAGCTTGATTCCTGTCGCCCCGTTAGTATCGCTCCGGCTTTTGAAGGGAGAAGCTGTGTTGCTTACGAGCAGAATACATATTACGCAACATGACGAAGTAAAATTAAAATGGGAAATAAACATAATAAAAATAAGAAGCGACTGGGTTGGCGTTAAGAAACAGGCATAAATATGATAAACCTAATGAAATAAGTCTCTAACGACCTATCTACTTACAGTATTATTGATTACAAACATGTCGGTACATAGCATACGACGCGCGGGGAAGTGGGGGCGAAATTAGAATTTGAGCTGACTTACTCTATCCTCTTAAGATCCATCGTTTTAAATGAAAAGCGCGGGAAGCGTCGCAGGAAAATTAATAAAACTTTGTTTTTTTTGTTTATTGAACAATTGGCTTATGGAATTCTATTTTTAAATAAAGTTGCTTTTTAGAAACATATAACACGGGTGCGTTCCTTTTTTAAATTTCGAGCATCTCAAAACTTATTGAGTGACAGTAGAAGCGTAGGTAATTTTTTAAAAATTTTAATATACTAAAACTTTGTTTCCGTTTAGCGACAGTTATAGTACAGGTATAGTCATTAAGATACGAAGTGTTGTCTACACATTTGGGAAAAATATCCCCCAATCATTATGTTTAATAAGTCTGAGAGCTTTATGTGGCTATGTTTATTGAAGATCTTTTTTGTTAATCCTAATGGGTTCAAGTTCATAAGTTCCTAAACCAATTTACAACTAGACAAATCACATTATGCCGATCTGTTCAAATGATTTGTAAATCAGCACAGGTTACTTGAACTTTCAGGAATTATTTTCATTTTGTATAAAAGTTAACACTTATCATAGAATTTTGATAGCTTAAGTTTCTTTTTATTTTTTTTAAATATGAATGACAAATAGGCAAACAGTCCACCTGATAGTGGATGCTGTGGCACATAAACATCTACATCTATTCTCGATTAAGAAACAAAACGCAGATACGTTGGCACCCCTGAGGGCTAGAATGGAATGTCTGGTTTCCAGTTAAATGGGTCTCCAGTTCTCTATACTCACCATACGAAGCACAGCAGCATTTAACTGCTATTTTACGCTGGTATTCTTTGAGAGCGTGGTCCTTCCCCGGTCGAGCCAACTCATTCGTGCTACAACCATATAAATATGGCTGCAGCATAGCTCTACCACGTATTAAGTAACCAAAACCACTTTTAATTTTATCGATCACAGAGTACAAAACGTTAATTTTAAAAAATTCTTTGATATCAGTTGGTGTCTCACCTACGGCTTCGTACACAAATAATATTTACTGTCTTCGAGATTGGGGGCTGGCTTGCAAATTGGTTCTATCTGTTATTAGAGCAGATGAAAAGTCTCGGTACTGTTTCAAAATTCTGACAAAATTTTCAAACAACACCTTTGGTAAATCCATAGATTTAGAATCCGTTCAGACTTCTCTCGTGAGATCAGCGATGCAGATCTAGAAAGAATTATTGTACCCTTGACCTCGACAATCATTCATGTCTAAGTCAAACACTTGTGCAATTGCATCAAGAAAGAGACCAGTAAGTTATTTTTCCGAAGGGTCACTTACTGGCTTGTAAGTTACAAAATACTCGTGCTTTGACTTCTTAATTAGCTTCAACAAAACGGAATGTTAGCTATACGAGTGAATTGGTGACCGGTGCCCGGTGGTAGCACCCCCCCCCCCCCATGACGGCGCCTAGTGCGATTGCATCGCTCATAGCGCCCTAGGGCTGCCACTGACTGCAGTCTATGGACACCTGCAGCCAACATCAACAAAGAAGGCTTCAGATACGTTGTCACCTTTGAGGACAAAGATTACATGCTGCACTGCATTCTTTATTTGCAAGAATATGGTTGTACAATGGTGTTTGAGTATAATTCGTTCTACATATTCTACCTTAGTGGTGTGCAAATATTAATGGTCAAGTAACCTAAACAACAATACTTATCGAATTTAACAACATATATTAATTTAAAAAGTGTAAAATTATTTAATATTATTTACTTGATTTGATAATTAATTTATTATGCCGGTGTAAGAAAAAATATAAGTAAGTATTATTATATCAAGTAAGATTATTATTATAGGTCAATGTTATATATTAATTATTATTCTTACGTCAATAACTATATAATGTTACATATCCAATTGTCATTAATATATTTCTATTTTTACATCAAATTTATCAATTAATTAGATACATAAGTCAAATTTTATACAAAATAATATCAAAAATTTTTTTTTAAATATCAGAATCTTGTAATTACGTAATTAATCATATACTAAAATTATCATTCACTATTACTCGTATGTAGGTCGTTGTCGTTTAAGAACTCTTCTACAGAATAATAACATTTACGGAGCAACAATTCCAAAACAGATTTCTTAAATGACAATAAACTTTTACGCTTTAAATTATCAGATAATTTATTAGAAATTCTAATCGACATTGCAGAAGCATTTCTTTTTGTAACTTTTAGACGATTTGCTGGCGCATATAACCTATTCTTGTATATACCCTTACTTTCACTCACATCACACTTACGTTGAAATAAATGTGGATGCTTATGAACAAACATGCACATTTCAAATACGTATACTCGTAATGAAGGCAAAGGCAGGATCTTTTTAGTTTTGAACAAAGGTTTGCAACTCACTAAAGGACCAACACCACAAAGAGCTCTTATGCAGCGTTTTTGTGCTTTAAATGCTTATCCGACTCCACCGAATACCCCCAGAGTAGAACACCATATATCCATGATATGCCATCAGTGCAGCTCTTTCTGATACAATATTTCTTAGTCTACGCAATGCAAAAACGAAACGATCTATTTTAGTACAAAGGCTTTATATATGGGGCTTCCAACTACAAAATTTATGAAATATTATTCCTAGAAACGTCGTGGAAACGACTTCTTCAATTATCCAGTTGTTATATGTGACTAATATCATTTGAAATGTTTTTGAGGGTTTTATATTCAATAAATTTCGTCTTATTTATATTTATATCTAAATTATTTATATTCATCCACTGTATGACCTCATTTAGAGCACCATTAGCTGCGATTTCAAGTGCAGATCTGTTATTACCTTTAACTATCTCATCATCATCAATGTCTATCAAGAACAGCAAAGATCCCAGTACACTGCCTTGTAGAACACCAAAACTGTTTGTAAGATATTGAGAGCGTTTTGATATATTTGTGTTCTTTATGACTTTTTTATTTCCATTCCCACATTCCCTTCAGATTATATACAACAAACAGAAGTATAACTTTAATATTGTATCTTTTATACTATATTTCTAATAAATATTTATTTAATAACAATAAGATAAATACACTTTACAATAATTAATTTAAAAAAAAACACAACTCTGCATACATTTGTTACACCACGAGCTCGACAATAATATGGGCCACTTAAGGGGATAGAGTAAGTCAGCTCAAATTCTAATTTCGTCCCCACTTGCCCGCGCGTCGTATGCTATGTACCGACATGTTTGTAATCACTAATACTGTAAGTAGAAAGGTCGTTAGACACTTATTTCATTAGGTTTATCATATTTATGCCTGTTTCTTAACGCCAAGCCAGTCGCTTCTTATTTTTATTACGGTTATTTTCCATTTTAATTTTACGTCTTCCTGTTGCGTAATGTATATTCTGATCGTAAGCGACACAACCTCCCCGTTCAAAGGCCGAAGCGAAGTAACTGTGCGGCAGGAATCACGCTTCAAAAGGCCGATAGTTTAGGTAATTTCTTTTTACAGTGAAAATAATGGTATTTTAAAAAAAGCAAAAACATAAGCACTGCTTTATAGTTAGTTCAGTTAGTATGCAAAGTTTCATGATCTTATTTAAAGTATTTTATGAATAACAGCGGTTACTTGTTTATTTTGGAGGTAACTTTGGATTATTTTTCTATCGAGAAAATTTTACGAAATCGTGTTTTCGTCTAACATAATCCTTAACATTAATCCTCAATTTTACAATATATTTATTTCAAAATTAATGCTGCAATATTTTCGGCATAACGAAGGATCTTGCTAAGCCATTTGAGATTATATTTCCCTTTAAGATGACTTGAAACAGGCACAAAAAAGGACCATTTTGTACTTCAATAGCGATAATACCATAGCGAGATAAGTAGGTTAATGATATTAAAACAATGTTGTACGAGTTAGAAGGAGATACAGATACATTTACTACAGCTGTTTCGTGCCTGAAGTTTATAGTTAGTATTAAGTAAATTGCAACCTTCTAACGGTTGTGGACAGACGCGTACTTTTTTAATAGCGACCTTTAGAAGGTTTTGGACAGACGAGAGGTTAATAAAACTCTAACACGACGATTTCTGTACATTGAATATTTTTCGAAATTCAAATTGAGTATAATATGATATGTGATCGATACAGATGCCAAAACAAAATTTATTGGAAACGTTATCTGTCTGTCTGAACACGCATCACACAAAAACTAGAAAACGGATTTTTCACCATTGTATTACGAAGATCTGCACAGTAGGCATACTTATACTTCCTTTTTGCAGCCACAAAAAGTTTAAAAATTTATATCGTCGGTCGATTGAAATGTTACATTGTACGATTTTTTTTTTATATTATCCCTACCCATTTTTTCTAAATATCATACTTTTTATTTTACGTTAATAATAAATTAATCCCAAATAATAAAATAAACTGCCTGTTCGCAAACTAAACACATTAGTTTATTAATCGAAATGTTCATATATGATTCATGGGGTTGGGAAAGTGTTAAAACATGATATGGTTTTAATTGCCGTGCCCTGCATGGCCCATAATGATCTCATAGTTTTAAGTTAAAACTTAAAATGTTCTCGACATCTTAACTGTAACATTATGGATGCAATAAACAATATGAATATAAATAAATGTAATTTTTATAAACACTATTTGCAAACGAAATAAAAAAGACTTCTATCATAAAGATAAGGATTCTGTCCATTTCAAGAATTTACTTAGCAAATTAAAATATAAATTAGTAACATGCACTTTGTAACTAAATCCTATTTTTTTAAATAAAGATAGTAAATAAGTTAACAGCGCGATGGATTTTGTTCTCGTTTCAAGAAATACGAGAATGCCTATACCAGCTGAGAGCCATAATATATAGACTATATAGTATATTAAATGACCCGCTTCTTTGCATCGTCTTATTCGGTAAAGTGATCTAATAAAAACAATGCGTTGAACGCGCCATCTTTCTACAGACATGTCATATCAACATTAAGAGAGAGGATTGCAATGAAACAATAATGATGAATACACTATTATAATAATATAGCAAATTGTAGGTATTCTAGGTAGGCATTTAAAATTTGTCGTTTAGGTATTCGTTTAGTGTGTAGTAATGTTTAGAAATTAAAAACTCCTTTAATTTATTTATAAAATTAGTGTGTTCTTTTATATTTTTTATCGAGTTTGGGAGTTTGTTAAAAATTTTGATAGACATGACGAAGAGACCTTATGAATGTAGTTTAAGGCGAGATATGGGCAGTCAGTTTTTCCTTATGATGTAATTAGCAGTAGCTTTCTATTTATCATCTTATGTATGTTAGTATTATTGCCATTTACAACTAGATGGTGCTAGTTCTGAAATAAAAGAAGGTACCACCATATCATTATTACAGCCATTCACTGCTGAACATAGGCCTCCCCTAAGGTATGCCACGAAGCGCGGTCCTGAGCCACCTACATCCATCGACTTCCTGCATGTCTTACCAGGTCGTCACTCCATCTAGTGGGGGGTCACCCTACGCTTCGCCTACCGGTGCGAGGCTGCCACTCGAGAACCTTTTTCCCCAACGGTTGTCGATTCTTCGAGCTATCTGGCCGGCCCATTGCCACTTCAGCTTACTAATTCGTTGGGCTATGTCGGTCACTCCGATTCTACGGATATCCTCATTTCTAAGTTTATCACGCAGAGAAACCTCGAGCATAGCCATCTCCATATCTCGCTGAGCGACTTTGAGCGTCCTCATAAGGCCGGCAGTGAAGTACCACCATATGTTATAGTAAAAGGTTTTAAATATAGTTTTCCTACTTATTAAAAGAAAATGCATTATTATGCGTTATATTTATAATTTAATTTAATGACACAGGACAGGATTGTGTATCACGAGTGTGTACGCAAGCATAGGTGCACTTTCTATTCGCCCACTACCACAGTCCGATGCGATGATAATTCGACACAAATACAGTGAGATGAGATGCAGAATCAACGGCTTAACGTGCTTTTAGATACACAAGGGTGACACCGCTAAAATTTTTACTCCGGGCTACTACTAAAAGTTATTAATGGAAAACTAAATTTATTTTGTACCAGATTATACTGTAGACCCACATAATTTTTTTTTTAAATTTAAAAAACTTTCCTCTATTGAGCTTACTTTTATTTTTCTGTACTATACTTTTATTTATGTAGACACATATTAATTTCATTCTATTTGTGAGTGTAGTTATGAACATAATTTTGTATAGGTATTGAATTTTAGTTTTTTATTTTAAAATTTAGTTATGAATATTGATTGCAGTTTAGGTACCTTCTACCATAGTATTAATAATATGGTGATAGTGCTTGCTTATTTAAGGTAATCTCTTTTCTGTTGTATGGGAAACAAGTGTTGACCAGAGAAATTGGGGAGCAAATTGTATTGCAGTCATTTTGTTGTTTACTTACAATATAAAACATAAGCTTATAGTTTGCCTAATTCTTTTCTTGGTTCTTTCGTAAACCCGTCTATTAGTTCGTTTGTGGATCCGTTTATTTGTTCGTTTGTTAGTTTGTCCGATTTACTGACTTACCGAATGTTTTGATCTAGATTCAAGTCTTTCTGGATCTTGGCGCCATTAAAAAGTAAAATAAACCAATCAAATCAAGATAAAGACATACATATAAATCATGATCATGTACAAATTCCACGAGAACGAAGTCACCGGCACGACCAGTTTGAAAATAATATTGCTCACATAGTTTAGGAAGGAAAATTTTAAATCATTCGCGGTTTGTTATAGTGAAACAAACAACAAGTGATTTGTTTGACCAACGCTGCATACGCGACCGTACCATTGAAAATTATCGTCTGTGTTAGTTATAAACGGCTTTAGTAATTGTAACATTTCGCGATACGGCTGGTTTATGGCGCCTATTATGAATGCCTAAATAATCATTTTAATCAACGTGGACAAGGCCTAAGCATAAATTCAAAAGTCTAGATCACCATAATTAAAAACTGATAAAATTACTTTTCTTTTACATAATTGTAGCATGTCCAAATTTCTATTAATTTCTTTACAATTACAAAGCTCTTGATTACAATGACGGCGGTTTCTAGCAACATAATCAGAAATATTTGGACGTCACCATGAACACTCGTCGTTCATCTCATCGCTCATATTCATCAATCCGTAGGTAAAATTCGTGCGTGCGTTCGTGCATACGTGTGTGCGTGAGTCCGAGCGAGTGTGTGTGTGTGTGTGTGTGTGTGTGTGTGTGTGTGTGTGTGTATACGAGCGTGCGTACGCGTGTTAAAAATTTAACATAATCTTTTCGCAAAAATCTGATTTGGTTATTAGTTATTATACATATAACTTCTATACTACTACTTTACGTAGGCGGTCCCATAATGAATTGGCCTAACTATGAACCAATGAAGGAAATGAAATGAAACCAATTTTATTTTTCAATGTAATCACCATGAATACTAACACACTTCTGAAATCTGTGAATCAACATCTCTAAACCTTTATAAAATAATCACATTTTTTATCCTCAAAATGACTGAGGACGGCCGCCTGGAACTCTTCATCGCTTGAAAATTTTCTTCCTCTTAAGTCCCGCTTTAAATTAGGAAATAAATAATAGTCGGACGGGCCATGTCTGGACTGTAAGGTGGATGTTGAACTTCTGTGAACCCGCATTGACGAACTGCATCCTTCGAAACACCAGCGGTATGAACAGGGGCGTTGTCATGTAGCAACAGGACACCTTTAGACAGCTTGCCTCTTCGTTTTTCCTTTATCTTGTCTCGTAATTTATATATTAAAGAAGCATAATATTCGCCGTTCATGACTGTATTACGTTCTTTAAAATCCACCATCAAAATGCCTTGAAAATCCCAAAATATTGTGCACATCAGTTTTTAGTCGATTGTTGCACCTTTGCCTTTCTAGGGGGCTTTTCACCCTTATAACGCCATTCCATTGACTCGCGCTTGCTTTGTGGATCATAATACAAGATCATAGTTTCATCACCAGTCACTAGCCGCTCGATCACAGTCTTTGGATTTTCGCCACAAAGATCCAAAAACTCCGAAGCGCAGCGCACTCTTTCCTGTCTCTGTACCGCTGAAAGAAGTTTCGGTACCCATCTTGCACTCACTTTTTTCATGTGAAGATGTTCATGGATCGCGCGATGAACGGTACTCTTAGAGAGCCCAAGCCTTGCTGCAATTTCTCTAATCTTCAAACTCACACTCACACACACACTCAGAACCTCCTCTTCGATAAGAGCAATCGTTTCGGGAGTGAGCACTTCCACAGGTCGACCATCGTGGCCAAAGTCTTCGACGGTTTCTCTCCCGAGGCGAAACTGTTTCACCCAATTTTTCACTGTGCTATAGGAGGGGGCAGACTCCTTATACACGCCATCCAATCGTTCTTTTATTTGAGCAGGGGATAAACCTTCTTTAAACGGAAACTTTATGACACTTCGATACTCATTTTCTTACATTACACATGACCTTTTTTTAATGTTTGTTTTAAGACCTATTTGTTTGGAGACTCTATTAAGGTCATTGAGCATACCTAATTCGCAGGTCTTACACCGATTTTGCGGTAACGACTATGTGTTTGGCAAATCAAAGTATACGGTATTAGTATTAAGAGTGACGTATTCACGCTTGATACTAATACCGTATCTTTTCCAGTCTGGTAGCTTGAAAACATCTTCGATTGCACTGATGAAGAGGTTCGGGAATATAACGTTACTCTGTCTTACACCTCTCTGCAGTTGGATAGGTTTCATACTCTGGTTCTTTATTCGGATAGTAATCATAGTCCTACTATGCAAACACTTCAGAGCTTCAATATAACAAGTCTAATTGTCACCGCTGAAGGGACTGAGGCATCACCCAAAGATTGACCAAATTAAAGGCTTTCAAGTCCGCATACGCAAGACTAAGTGGCAGATTGTATAATTAATATTATGAATAATTTGTCGAAGAATGTTTATGTGGTCTTTGATAACCTTTGTGGTCTATTCCTTTCGTAGCTTTTTCTAAACCAGCTTGATCGGAGTCTGGAAGCCATAAAGTCTGTGTGCACAACGATTCGTTCCCCTGGAATCCTTGCTGGTACTTCCCAGGAAGGAGGTTTTTCCCGAACTAGAAGTAAAAGTAAAAAAATGAATTTCAATAAGAATTACTTGTTATCTTTAGCGAAAAAAAATCTTTGTATATGACACAGCTCAGAAGGGAAATCGATTAGTAGTTTTTCAACAGAGCGTAATTGTTTGAAGAATAAGACGACAGCACGTCAGCTCCGCAGGGCTACGTCTCACCATATAAGATGGAATTAAAGTCCTTCTCAAGGACTTCAAGGACCGGTTTAGGGAATATAACTGGAATAAAATCTCATGTGTCATGAAAATGACACTGCCATAATCGGTATTCCACTTCAACAGTTGGCTTTTTCCGGCATACAGATCTCTAGCAAAGATTTCGGAGCCTTGGTTTGGCTTCGCGAATTGCTTCTTATTGTAACGATTCCCCCCCCCTCTATATAAAAAAATTATTATATTAAAAATATCCCCTTTTAAATAACATTATATATATGTGACCAGGATTAATGAATTATGTTTAGATCTTTCAAAATGATCTTTCTAAAGGTTTAATAATAGGCCGTTTGTAATATTTTGGCGTGATCGTCTTAGTTAGGACCCTTATTTACGTTGTGTTTGTTTAGTAACTTAGTTCTTTTAGGTGTCCTTTGGAAGAATGAATATTCACTAGAGCAATTGAAAGCTGTTGGTAGTGTCTTATAAGCTAAGTGAACCCCGTTCACGAAGACAGGGCTCGAAAAAGGTTAAGAACATAAAACATCCCTATTCCGCTTGTATCAGGTTTACATTATTAATTATCCCTTCCCGCTCGGAAAAGGCTCAAAATATATTTATACAAAAATACCCGATACAACTGGCGAACCAGTAAAAGAGGCTTGGCCCCTTGTTAGTGCGTAAGCACAAACATTGACTGAAGTCGCGCATGTCAATGCGTGTAAACGCCATACAGAATACGAACGAATCCAGCCACAGTGAATGTACGTCACACGGTTTAGGCAAATAGGCACACTGGCCGTAAACCCTCCGTGAGCGCCACCACCTGCCAGACCGCCGCTCCTGCAGACGTGATGTAAGTGTATGGCATCACCACCAATTGCATGATCAGCACGGCTACTAGCCGCAGAGCGTGTCATGAGACTACTGCTAACCTCAAGGGAATGGGGTCCCACGTTGTGCGGCTTTCGGCCGCAGCCTTGAGAGTCTCCTCAGATCCTCCCGCCAGCTACCACCCGCATGAGGTCAACACATATGCTCCACCAACCAATACAACGGCAGATATAGCCAAAAGGCAGTTATAAGATAAGAGTAATAATTCGCCATCAGAAAGGGTTTGTGTCACTGACGTTGAGTAAATGCATTTTCGATCATGTTTGTCTCACCCACCAACAAGTTGCCTTCAATCATTCAAAGGTGGGAAAGTTACAGAGATATAATATTATGTTGTTATATAAAACATCGTGGAGGGCAGACAGTCTGCAGCCCCGCAATGAAGGGACCCGACTTGGGCAAAGCTACTTAGGTGTGAGTCAAACCAAGACGCAGAGAGCGCCATTGAGAATAGCGTCCCACCAAACAACCATCGCAGAGACGCAATGCTGCAGAACGCAACAAGCATCAATACGACTATCGTCGGGCTTACACCATTCCAAGGTCCCCCATACATCCCAGCAGACATCACCACCCGTATACCTCCATCGACCAGAACCACAGAGAGCGTCGAATCAGGCGCAGCACACCCGTAGATCCATCACAAGACGCAATACCGCCAGTAGCAGTAAGCATCAATGCAACTATCATACGGATGGCGCCCCCTCACAACACACCCAACATGATCCCTATCGACTTTGGTAACAAAGTTGGTATTGTTGTTATATTAAAAATATCACCAACGTATCATAGTAGCACGCTGCTAAGACGCCAATGAACAAAATTCCACGTATCATAGCGCTAATGCACTAAGACATGAAGCTGAGTATGCCTGTTACACTTAAAAGTGCTACCAAACACACTCAACATCCCCATCCGAAAGATAGACGACGCATCGCTATGCGCTACGACGCCGCACACAAACGGTATGGGTGTGCGATGTCCACGGGAAAGCCGTATTGCTACAACAAACCCGCTTACCACCGACACTAAGATGTTAATTGTATACCTCCATCGACCAGAACAACAGGAATGCGTCGAATCAGGCGCAGCACACCCGCAGATCCATCACAAGACGCAATACCGCAAGTAGCAGTAAGCATCAATGCAACTATCATACGGGCGGCGCACCCTCACAACACACCCACATGACTCCTATCGACTTTGGCAACAAAGTTAGTATTGTTGTTATATAAAAAATATCACTAACGTATCATAGTAGCACTCTACTAAGACGTCAATGAACAAAACTCCACGTATCATAGCGCTAATGCACTAAGACATGAAGTTGAGTATGCCTGTTACACTTAAAAGTGCTACCAAACACACTCATCATTCCCATCCGAAAGATAGACGACGCATCGCTATGCGCTACGACGCCGCCCACAAACGGTATGGGTGTGCGATGTCCACGGGAAAGCCGTATTGCTACAACAAACCCGCTTACCACCGACACTAAGATGTTAATTGTATACCTCCATCGACCAGAACATCAGGAATGCGTCGAATCAGGCGCAGCACACCCGCAGATCCATCACAAGACGCAATACCGCAAGTAGCAGTAAGCATCAATGCAACTATCATACGGACGGCGCACCCTCACAACACACCCACATGACTCCTATCGACTTTGGCAACAAAGTTAGTATTGTTGTTATATAAAAATATCACTAACATATCATAGTAGCACGCTACTAAGACGTCAATGAACAAAACTCCACGTATCATAGCGCTAATGCACTAAGACATGAAGTTGAGTATGCCTGTTACACTTAAAAGTGCTACCAAACACACTCATCATCCCAATCCAAAATATAGACGACGCATCGCTATGCGCTACTACGCCGCCCACAAACGGTATGGGTGTGCGATGTCCACGGGAAAGCCGTATTGCTACAACAAACCCGCTTACCACCGACACTAAGATGTTAATTGTATACCTCCATCGACCAGAACCACAAGAGAGTGTCGAATCAGGCGCAGCACACCCGCAGATCCATCACAAGACGCAATACCGCAAGTAGCAGTAAGCATCAATGCAACTATCATACGGGCGGCGCACCCTCACAACACACCCACATAACTCCTATCGACTTTGGCAACAAAGTTAGTATTGTTGTTATATAAAAAATGTCACCAACGTATCATAGTAGCACGCTACTAAGACGCCAATGAACAAAACTCCACGTATATCCGCGCTAATGCACTAAGACATGAAGCTGAGTATGCCTGTTACACTTAAAAGTGCTACCAAACACACTCATCATCCCAATCCGAAATATAGACGACGCTTCGCTATGCGCTACTACGCCGCCCACAAACGGTATGGGTGTGCGATGTCCACGGGAAAGCCGTATTGCTACAACAAACCCGCTTACCACCGACACTAAGATGATATGTCTAGGACACATCGGTTAGCGAGTCCAAGTTTACCTCGGACCAATTGCTCGTAAAGCAGCACACACGCCGCCATAATATTCCTTTTCAAGTCCCTAATAAGGACTAGTCATTTTGCTACAGTACTAGGAGCAGTCAGTCACCCGACCACCCCATACAATGCTTATGCATCAAGGAGACCTCCTATAATATTGCTTTTGTATCATAGACCTTACTTTCATAAGTCATGTATATATAGGATTCGAACCCATGACCCTACTATTGTAATGCATATTAATCATAGAGACCTTCTATAGTATTGCTTTTGAATCATAGACCTTACTTTCATAAGTCATTCATATATAGGATTCGAACCCACGACCCTACTATTGTAATGCATATTAATCACAGAGACCTTCTATAGTATTGCTTTTGAATCATAGACCTTACTTTCATAAGTCATTCATATATAGGGTTCGAACCCACGACCCTACTATTGTAATGCATATTAATCACAGAGACCTTCTACAGTATTGCTTTTGAATCATAGACCTTACTTTCATAAGTCATTCATATATAGGGTTCGAACCCACGACCCTACTATTGTAATGCAAATTCATCATGGAGACCTTCTATAGTATTGCTTTTGTATCATTGAGTTTAATATCATAAGTCCCTAATATAGGACTAGTTATTGTGCTACAGTATTTCAGGCAGTCAGGCTCCCGACCACCCCATATATATGTAGAACTGCAGGAATGTATCTCCGGCAGCTCATCCATACAAGACATCTATACGTGAACACCTTCCATAACTTAGGAAAATTTTCCTTAATACATGAACTCCTTCAACAACTTAGGAAATTTCATCTATACGTGAACTCCTTCCACAACTTAGGAAAATTTTCTTTTATACACGAACACCTCCCATGACTTAAACAATTTTTAACAGATTTTCTAATTATCTTATAAACGTTATTTAACTTAATTTTATAATATTTTTTGACTTGTATTTCTATTATTTATCTTATTTTAAATATTTTTAGAAGTTTTTATAATAAATTTACTTATTACGAGAAACAATAATTTTGCCCTTAATTTGCTATGTTATTGGGATAATGTCTGAAATATATTAACTTTATGTTTATTAATTTGACTTAATTGCTTAATATATATCTTTTAAGACTATTTTTGACGCCCCTCTATATTGAATTTAATTATTAATAATAATATTGGGCCGTCACATTATATACGAGCTGTAAACTTTTGCAAGTTTCGCCGCATTCATATGCAGATGAGTCTGTCTTTGACTTCTTAGCGCTTAATTATGATGTTCTGAGCTAAGGCTTGAAATAACAAGTTGTTAAGTCGAGAATGTTACTGGAAAGCTGTCTGCGTATGCTATTAAACGAAATCCAAAAAAAGGTTTAAGTCTTCCTTATAGACATGTTTTATAGCTAGGACTGAATATTTAATTTTGATGTGTTCAAATAATACGTTCTGCCTGTTTAAACTTTACAAAGGTCACCGCTTTTTGGGTTCAGCAAATGTCGACATACAGAAAAGCGAGTAGAATTTCATTTTAAAATTTAGGATGACGAAATGAGTGTACAGTCCATCCAATGGAAAGTAGATGCAGTGGAGATATCCAACATTAAATGATCAAGATGAACACTCAGTTCGTTTTTAAATACCGATGCTAATATAAAAGTGTTTGAATTTTAGTTCCTTTTGGCATGACTCTCAAAGCAGCAGAAAACTGTTGTATTTCGTACGGTAAGTGACGAGAACAGGAGATCATATTTCACTGGTAAAGGCATTCCATCTTAAGTCTCAGAGGTGGGCCAGAAAATTCACTTGTCACTATAAGTTCTGTAAAAAAAATCCACCGTTAGACTTTTAAAGGTTTGCCAAGAAAGCACGTTTAAATTTATTATAAAATCGTAACAGTATGTTATAAAGTAAATATAGCACGTTTTTATTTTGTGGTTGTCGTCTTACAGAAATACCGAAAATGTCACTTGGTATTTGATAGATAGCGAAATATCGTATCCATAATCACCAGTTGCTAAATGCTAATTACTAATCGTTAACGTAGACAGGCGTTATTTAGTATTAGGTTGTACGTAGGTACCAAGTATAGCAACAAACACGCCGAGAAGTACAGATAAATTGGCGCAAACTAACACGTCGTTGATTTGACAGCGTAGACGTAGACGCTTACACGGTTGGCTTACATAATTTGAAAACAAAGGCTATGAATATAATTTTATAATGTTCATGTTTTATGGTCACTTAAACTAAGGTTCCGAAATGAATAAATGAGATTGAAAATTGGTAACAGGCGTAAAGAGCAAGATTAAAAATATTATGATAACAAAATCGCAATTAGTCTGTAAGTGACATTGGAGACTATGAATTAAATAAAACTTACTTAAATAAAACCAATTTTACTAATTGTACGATAAAATCTTCAAAATATGTAGTTTTCATTAGCATAATGTGTATTATGTGTATTATTCGCATAAATATAAGAACCTGCACCCAACATTAATCAAAAAAAGCCACGGAGAGCTCTACATTATTGACAAGCTACATATTATATACAAACATTAAATTACGCCAAAAGTAACTCCCTACAACACTGCTATTATAAACAAATCTATCTCTTCAATAGTTTTCACAGAGAGGTTTTAATATTTATTTGAAATACAGTTCAGTAGGTTTTCACTATAACTGTTTTGATCAAAATATGTATTTTTTTCTATGATAAACGGACTAATAATGCTAAACTAGTTTGTATAGAGTAAATAAATTGAGACTAAGCTGGTATAGATTCAATAATATATAACTGTAGAATATAATTTATATATTTAATCAGTATTTATGAATCTCAACCATACGAGAACTATAATTGAATACCTTCACAAATTACATTAATCTATGCATGCTCACCATTTTTTCCAAAACTAATGGATGTCAAAAATATATTAATATTAGAATTAATAAATATCTTGTACCTAAAACTGCAAATAAAATGATAATTATGAAGTAAGTTAACCATTTTTCAGGTGTAGTAAATAAATTAGATTTTTGTATTTGATTAATAATAATCATCGTTTTATAAATTCGTACCTGTATTTTATTCATCTGATGATACCCACCTTATAATTACTACTAATTATTTACTAAATACTTACCAATATCTTAATTACAATAAAGCATAAGCGTCAATCGCTATTCAACCGCTCTATTAATCAGTTTCTATAGAACAACTCCTGACGCTTAGTATAATTGGCAATGGGCGATGCGCGCGCTCAACAGCTTGCTTATTTATACTCTAAGGTACAAACTCTGCTGATCTGACTCTGATTGAAGATTCTAATACAAAGAGAGGCATTTAATATTAACTGAACTAAAACAAGAGCCGTGATAGTTCAGATGGTTTACGCTCGCTGTAAATTTCACAGTACGCGAGCAAACTGGGTTTGATTCGCCAGCACCAATGAAACTGTTAATTGTAATTTTAAGAGCTGATTTACATGTTTCCTTGTCTAAGAAATTAGAAAAAAAATATTTCAAAGACATGTGGAGTTCACCAACACGCATTGGGGCCACGCGGCGGACACTTCCTTTTCCTAAAACCCTCTCAGAATGAGGGTAGGCCTGTGTCCAGCAGTGGAATGTATATAAGCTGTAACTTAACTTTTAAACAAGATAAATATTTTTTCCTGGAGAAGGACAAAAGCTCTTGTGTGTCTGAAGTGTATCTCTTGTCATTTGCATCGTACCCTATTATGTATTAAATATCTTACTGTAGGACTCTCGGATTCTTCTTTTTTCTTGTTATATGAATTTATTTAAGTGAGTGAGTGTGAATTAAAAGAGGTGAAAAGTCAATAATATTTTTGAATCATTGACTACCAGATCTTTTAACTCAAAACACAAATAGTATTATATATATATATATATATATATATAGATATATATATATATATATATATATATATATATATATATTATTGTGAGTAGGATCGTCAGGAATTGTACGAGAACTCAGACGAGAGTCCAATCCCTGAGCTATCATATCACACGGCTTATATCCTCATGAAAGTATGCTAAATTATTAAAATATTTTGACGTATGAGGAGCTGAAAAGTAAATAAAAACTCTACGTATCTACGATGTTTAATAAAGTAAGGTTTACTTAGGTTGTCCTTGATTTTAATAAAAGCATTAGGGCAACATATTTTAAATTAAAATAATTCTGAAAACACAACGGATGTAAAATTTTAGAAAATTGAATTACTCGTAGATTTGTTAAAAATTATGTATCGTTATAATTTATTTCATTACACAAAATATGTTCATTACCTATGTTTCCTTTCAAACTTTTTTTGATATCATTGGTTACAAATAAGTTGAAATTAGATAATACTTTCAAAGAAAAACATATTTTTTTTAATAGGATAGGGTGACAAACGAGCACACAGACCACCTGACGGTAAGTGGTTGTTGCGGCCCATAGACATCTACATCTATCCTCGACTACAAATCAAAATGCAGATGCATTGTTTCCAGTAAAAAGGATCTCCGGTTCTCTACACTCACCATACGAAATACAGCAGCATTAAGCTACTATTTCACGCTGGTATTCTGTGAGAGCGTGGTCCTTCCCCGGTCGAGCCGACCCATTCGTGCTACAACTATACTACTAATATAACTGCAGCATGGCTCTACCACGTAAGAAAATTTTATTATTATATTTTCTCAATAAATATATTTTCTTCCTATCATCTCTCTTATAAAAATTCCTGATGTCTAATGGGCTATTACGAACTTTAATATTAGGCCGTACGATGGGGATAATTTAATGGTTATCATTACGGAATGCGGAATAACGGTAGGCTCAGCAATATAGGCAATGTCAGCAATAAACGCGACAGATGCGGTGGAGTGCTAGAATACCGGCGTGTGACAAAAATATATTGCCTGTGCAAATTACTGGCAATCTTTAAAATGATTAATCATTTTTGGAAAAGAAAATATTTTTTTAAATTTTATGAAACTTAAATAGGCACAGTAATATTTAAATCGAAACTTTCCGTAGCATGCATATCGTACCCAATTAAAGCTTAGTACCGCAGGGACTAAACGTTCTGCTGTTTATATATATATATATATATATATATATATATATATATATATATATATATATATATATATAAAGAGAGAGAGAGAGAGAGATCGACCACAAATCCTTGCTAAAGGACACTGATTTATTCCAAGGATGATTTATGAGGCTTTTTAAATCAAAAAATCCTAAATTCTGTAGATAAGATGGCTGGGTGCTGCAAATTTAAATCCCAACCCAAGCATACAAAAACAAGACTTCATGATACTATAGGTTCATACTGCATAGATCGGAACTAAAATTATACTGGAGGTAGCTGTGGTTAGCTTTGACATTGGGACGTCGAACATCTCAGTCCCCCTGGCGATATTAAGTGCTGTAAAGTGGTATTTAGTATTCAGATAGCTGGAAACAACTACTTAAATTACTAAGTAGTTAAGATCGGAATATCAGTTAAATATTTTTCAAAAACCATTGAACTTTCAAGAACTTATAAAAAAAGAAGAAAGAAGACAGTGAATACCTAGAATTTTTGGGAACGCAGTATCTAAACTATATCTACTCAGAGATACTGAAGACCACTACTGTCGATGGGGAGCACACGCTAGTCACTCTACAAAAATTCTTAATAAGCAACTACATGATAATATGTCTTAAGATAATGGGAGAGGCCTTTTATGGGATTTTGATGAAGAAGAAAAACAATTTTTACAATCCACTGTTTATACAGGTAAATAATGTAGGAGGGTTGGGTGGAACGGAACGTAAGTGTGAAGTAGGAGTATTAAAAAATTAAGAAGGGCATTATGGCAGATTACTGTAAAAAATTGAAAGGTATCTTATCGAAGTTGTAAAAATACAAGTTCTTTCCGTTGTCCAATTCATAATTTATATTTTCTGGACGCAACATCAAAGTAACCATTTATTTCTTTAAGGAAGTCTAATGGAATATACTCAAAGTAATTACTAAATCGCATTCCAATATCTCGTAAAATGGAAAATAAAAGAGATTTGATTTAGCTTTAACCCGCTATAACTTTTACGTTTATAGCGCGCTTAAATGTAACTTCCTTCAAAAACGATAAAACACTAATACTTTTTTTTATTAAAAGGTATAAAGTATTACTAATCCATGCGCCAATGAAATTGCTATTTGCAATTTTAAGTGCTTATGTAGAACGGTGAAGTAATATCGTGAGGAAACCGACATGTTTGAGGAATAAGATACTCTGAGGATATATTTTGTGAAGTATGACAAGTCTAATCGCTTTGTGGAGGATTAATCGCTTTCGAGGCATTCCACCGAAGTCCTCACGCATGACAACGCATCTGCATTTTGATTCGTAGTCGAGGATAGATGTAGACGTCTATGGACCACAGCAACCACTTACCATCAGGTGGACTGTGTGCTCATTTGTCATACTATCCTATAAATAAATAAAAGAATCCCTTAGAAATAAGAGGCGGCCTTTGAGACAAGTTTACTGTTTAGGCTGTAGCTTAATTTACACTAGCACAAATATTTAAATTCATCAGTAACTATTAAACATCGTTAAACACAATTCACACAATGATGTAGGATGTTATCATCCTACATTAAGTAACTAGTAAACGAAACTCAGTTAAATCTCGACGTTTGACAAATTACCAGCCGTGCTTCATCCAGCAGCGCAGTCCGTAAATCCTTCTCACACGTTTTACATTACCTCCTGTTTTCAGATAAAAGCTTTTTTGTAGTATTTTGTTGCTTGCAGTTTTATCTGCATTTTGTATGATTTTGGTTTTAGATTCTGCATTTACTATTTACGTGTCTCACATATACTGCGTATCATGAACCATCAATACGATTTTTTTGTTATTGGGCTTATGCGTGTAGTAGTGATGCAGGAATATCCACTACACCTTATCAACCCGAGGGTGTGATAAGAGGCAACAGAACGAAACTAAAGAAGAGCATGGGCAGCAAAATCTTCCTAATAAAACTCTTTGCAGTTGTCAGCCCGTCTGTCAAGCGGTAATCAACTACGGTATAATACCACCTATAAGGCACTCTATGGGCCTTTGGTTAACATCGAACTTTTTAAGGCTATAATGGCTGGTTGGCAGCTCTTCTGGCCACTGACCAGTGCTAGTTGCCAGACTTACGGATCTGAGACGTGGTTCATCTCTGATGATCCCATGAGGAGATTTGCGGTCGTCCAGCGAGATATTTAGAGAGAACAGAACAATTTGAGTAGCCCAAATAGCTCTATGGATCAGGAAGATGATATGACAGTGGGTATACACCAAATGGAAAGAAAGGTTTTCGAGTGGCAGACTCGTACCGGTAAGCAAAGTGTAAGGCACCTCCTCACTTAATGGAGTAAATACTTAATAAGAAATGTAAGAAGTCGAGAGATGCTGGCTCAACATCTTGTTTTGTGACATACCTTGCGGGAGGCCTAAGTTCAACCAAGGATTTTAAAGGCCCGTAATGATTATGATGATTGCTCTTCTATCTTTACTCATACATCGTGCAAAATAAGTACCCATATATCTTCATTAATAATTTTCGTTCAGTAATATTTCCTATGGTTAAGGAAAAGCTCTCTTTATTAAAATGAATATACTTAGGACGTCTTTATCTAGGGACTACTGGAGAGAAATATAGTCGTACATAAGCTGGTGCGAAGTTGAGACAATTTGACTCCCATAAAGCCTCATGAAAAGAGGTATTACGTAGGTAGTGATTGAGGCCGTATTGGAAGGCACTCCTGCGTACCAGCGCGCCTGGTCTGAGGAGAAGAATGGGGAAAAGAGTTGTGAGAAACGGAGGTTGGTGTTGGTGGTGCCGTGGATGTGTGCGAAAGCGCTACCGAGGTTCTGCCTGTATGCGGTCAAAGTAGTACACTGTAGAGTTCCAGTTGGTTTAAGTCCTTTCCGTGGGTCAGTAGGTAGGCGTAGGGCAGTTCTTCGTGAAAAAAACAAATATAAAAAAGTTAGCTGAAAAATCCGGTCAGGTTGCCCGCATCCATTTACCTTTGCATATGTTAAGTTCATGATTTTTATTATTATTTCATATTTTAAGCTCAGATCAAACTCGATCAGGTAGGGGACCGCAGTGGTTTCGCTTGCCGGCAAGAAACTACCACTATGCCATTCTTCCCTTTAGTTTATTGGTACTTCAAACAATAGGGTAGATCTCTTGACACTTCTCATTTCACATGACAATAATACAGATTTCATTTTTGTGTTGCAGAATATACTCGTTTCCCGTTTTATTTGACATTTATCAAAAAAATTTGTAGCATAATGATATAATTGTGTAGTCATTAATAACACTTGTTATACAATAATTTTCAAAGCACAGTAAAACGTTGAAAGGGATGACCTGTCAAGAGTGCGTTATCTTATAACTGCAATTAGGAATATAATATAATATGAAATATTAACTACACGGTATTACAGCCAAAATAGCGTCTACAATATATAATCTATACGGGAAACCTAGTTTCAATTGTTCTCAAAAAAATAAACATTTTGTAAGTAATATACTTTTACGAAGACAGTATGCGCACACACACACACACACACACACACACACACGCGCACGCACACGCACACGCACACGCACACGCACGCGCACACACACACGCACACGCACACGCGCACGCAAACGCGTTTAATGGCTTAAAGTGCATATTTGAAAAAATTAAATAGGATATACTTTGAATTAAAAATAAAGATTTCTCGAAACAACAACGAAACACACTTAATGCATATAGTATTTTAAATTGTCTGATCTACATTTTATATATTACAGATGACATAAAACAACATATACAATAGAAATTGAAAATTACTATGCTCATTTTAAAACGACGCTAGTTCGCGTGAAGTATATTCAAGAGGATTAGCATCTTTCAAGAGAATCAAAATTAATATATTTTCAGAGAGAGTAGTAAGTCATGTAAGAAAAGACTGTCAAACGGCAACACTTGAAAATAAAATTCAATATTTGCCAACTGATTTTGTTTAACGAATATTGTTATTTAAATCGTCGTAACTTGTTATTTCATTACATTCTAAAATAAAAATGAAATTTTTTAACCCGATATCATACCAGACTATATCATAACTTCCAGGTTTGTACGGTTCTGCTGTCACTTCAAGTAATACATTTGGAGTAACTGTTTAAACTCAGATGTGCCTTTTATTTTAAAGTGTATGAAATAAGTTGTAAATATTCAAGTGTTGTTAAAATATTCAAGTGTATGAAATAAATTGTAATTATATTATATTTTTAGCTCTGATAGCTCAGGGATAAGCACTCGCTTTAAATTAATAATAATAATAATAATAATATTCCACAACTATCACACAACGCCATCTAGTCCCAAGCTAAGCAGAGCTTGTGTTATGGGTACTAGACAACTGATAAACATACTTATATATTTCTAAATACATAAATATTATAGATAAATTACACCCAGACACAGAACAAATGATCGTGCTCATCACACAAACATTTGTCCTGGGTGGGAATCGAACCCACGACCTCCGGCATAGCAGTCAGGGTCACTAACCACTAGACCAACAGGCCTGTGTAAATTGATAGACGGGTGCAAGTCCACGGGAGCAAATATTACACGTAGTAGCGACATGCTGCAGCTATATTACTGTTGCAGTTCGAACTGGGGAGGGACTAGATTCTTACGGAATACCAGCTAAAAATATCAGCTTAATGTTCAACTATCTTTTGTATGGTGAGTGTTGAGAACCGGAGACCGTTTTACTGGAAACGGCTTTTCATCTAAATCCTCAGGGATGACATTACATACCTACGCATTTTAATTCTTAATTGAAGATAGATGGAGACGCCTATGGGCCACATCCACTTACTATCAGATGGACTCTATGAAAATATTTAGATTTTAAGTGCTGGTTTATGTGTTTGACGTGCTCGGTGTATGTCTAAGATTTAAAAAAAAAATACAGACTCCTAAGGAAATCCGCATTTAGGCAGTGTGGTGAACTCTTCCTTATCGTTAAACATTTTCGCAATGAAGCCCATCATTGGAACGTTACATACGTTATATGCCTATATTAATTACTTTACTTTTTACTTAAATAATTAGTCATAAAATCACTAAAGCAGTATTTAAATTATGAGAGTGTAAGATTCATTATTCCGGTTTTAATTTCGTCTATTTAATATCTATTTTTTTCAATCAGCGATTTAAGCTCAATTTATATTATAAAAGCTAAATATTTCTTATCTACTTTATATAAAATGTCCTCATTTGTAATAAAATTTTCGGAGTGTGCAGTCTCGTTTCGCGCTTTAACTTTTTAAGAAACACCAGTGGAGTGTTGTGTTCCCTTTAGTATCTCTGGTATCTTTTGAAAAATTATAATCGTAAAAATAGAATATAAAAATAGAATTAATTATATCAGTACGCAGGATGGGATATAATGTACATATGTAATTTCATTCATTTTATCAGTGTAGTTAGGTAGATAGTTGATATTTGTAAATATATGTAGGTATTGGATTTTGGTTTTTAATTTTTTGTTTTGGTTTTCAATATTAATGGCAATTCGGGCACCTTATACCATAATAATAATAATTGGTGATAGTGCTTGATTATTTAGGGCAATCTCTTTTTTATTGTATGGGAACCAAGTGTTGACTAGATAAATTGAGGAGCAAATTGTGGATAATGTTATTGCAGTCATGTTGTTGTTTATTAAAAATATAAAACGTATGCGTTTAGTTTGCCTAATTCTGTTTTTGATTCGTTTGTGAGTCCGTCTAATAGTTCGTTTGTGGATCCATCTATTTATTCGTTCGTTAACTTAATGTTTTGATCCAGACTTAAGTCTTTCTAGACCTTGGCGCCATTAAAATGTACATGTAAATCACGCTCAATGTTATAACAAAAGTACAAATTCCACGCAGGCGAAGTCGCAGGCACAACTAGTTTAAAAATAATATGCTCACATAGTTTAGAAAAGAAAAATTTAAATCTTTTGCGGTTTGTTATAGTGAAACAAACAACAAGGGATTTGTTTGACCAACGCTGCATACTCGGCTGTTCCATTTATAATTATCGTTTGTGTTGTAGTTATAAATGGCTTTAGTAATTGTAACATTTCGCGATACAGCTAGTGTATGGCGCACATTACGAATGCCTAAATAATCATTTAAATCAACTTGGACAAGGGTAGTTTCAAAAGTCTAGGTCACCATAACGTCAAAGAACTGATAAAATGACTTTTCTTTTACAAAATTGTCCCATCTCCAAATTTCTATTAATTTTTTTAACAAAAATTAAATACATAGCGCGTGTGTAACCTTGCTAGCAACATAATCAGAAATATTTAGACGTCACCATTAACACTCTTGGTTCATCTCATCGCTCATATTAATCTATCCGTAAGTAGTCTTCATGCTTGCGTGCGTGCAAATGTGCGTGCATGAGTATGACCGGGCGTACGTGCGTGCGTAGTATTTGTTTGTGTGTGTGTGTGTGCGCGCGCGCGTGTGTGTGTGTGTGTGTGTGTGTGTGTGTGTGTGTGTGTGTGTGTGTGTGTGTGTGTGTGTGTGTGCGCGTGTGTGTGTGTGTGTGTGTGCGTGTGTGTATGCGCGCGCGCGCGTGTGTGTGTGTGTGTGTGTGTGTGTGTGTGTGTGTGTGTGTATGTGTGTGTGTGCGTGTGTACGAACGTGCGTGCGTGCTTGCGCATATTAAAACTTTTATTTTGTAGTTATTCGTTATTACATTTAAAGTGGATTTTTTTTAAATGAGAAATAATAGTGAAATATCAACATGAGATTTTCGCTTGTGTAGGATAGAAAAACGAAATTACCTACTTCATTAAACTGATAAGACTTCTAATAAAGTCTTTTATGCAACCATGAATAAAATTCTTTGTAACATTCAGTTCATTACAATTCTACCCCGGCTTTTGCTCATAAAACCAGCTTTACCGTAGTTATCAGCTGACTCTCGCATTTGCATTGAACACGTTACTTCAGAATGATATCTAACTCTACTAGCTTTTTAAATAAAATATCTATCTGGGTATTACTGTATACTATACTTAGATATATTTGCTTTCCGTAAATCTAAGTTGAAATATAATATTAAACATATATTTTCATTTGTTGCAATCTATCAAGTCTGAAGCTGAAGATAGGCTTAGGCACCCCCTTATTGGGCGTATAAGAAGAATATTTGCCACGCTTGGCAGGAAGTGTAGCAACCGCAGTTTTTATTTTTTATTTCTTAACAATAAGATGATGCCATCTCCTGTTTCAACTCTCCTCAGTTGCCACTTACGACAACCTCGGGTTGGGTTAGTGGATCCTCTTACGCTGACACTATACGGCATACACATTTATTATTATTTCACCTAATGGTACATCAAAACAATGATATACAAACCTGCAAACAGTGATCAAAAGACTTGTGATATTCGATATATGAAGGGCCATTTTTTTTAACAATTGTCGAAATGTTAATAATGTCCTTATTAAGTTGTCACTGTAAATTGAAACTTTTCAATTGCCTTCTCTTAGTTTAGGACATGTATTATCTATTTCTTACATTTTGTCAACTACTTGTCATTTTAATAGGCTAAAAATCTAAAACGAATTACATCACAACACACAATTACTCTCTACCGAGAGGATAACAAAGGTCTAATCATCACCGGTAAAGGGACTGAGGCATCACCCAAATATTGACCAAATCAAATCAAGTCCGTATACGCAAGACAAAGTGGCAGATTGTATAATTTTTACTGTGTCTAATTTGTCGAAAAATTTTCATGTGGTCTTTGATAACTTTCATGGTCCACCCTTTTCGTGGCTTTTTCTTAAACCAGCTTAATTGGTCATCAAGTCTGTGTGTACAACATAGAGAATATAACCACTAGAGAGCGTATAGGCAGATTTCTTCTAAACACACGACTCACTACTGCGGGCCGGGGGGCGAGGAAGAACGCGTGGCTGCGAATGGTCAAGTTGCGTTGTTATGGCTATGTTTAGGGTTGCTCTTCTTAATAAAGGAAAATATTCGTTATCGATAAAATGGATTTTATCATTATGAAAAATACTCAATTAAAATCATAGAAATAATATTTAATCAAAATCAATCAGTTACAACGAAAATATGTATTTATTTTATTATTATTGATTTTTGAAATGAATTAATTTGTTATATTTATTTCGAATTAAAGTTTAAGGGTCCTGATTGTTCTTTGTAAAAAAATATAAACAAGCGTCTACATATTTGTAAATTATGCATCTTGCTAATTCAATTTAATGATTTGTTGATTCTATTTCAAATTGATGAAAATGAATATACGGGAATCAATAATACCTAATCAGAGATTTTAAAACCGTTCTCATAAAATAATTAGTATTATATTTTGGAGACAACACTTTTGAACCACTCTCTTTGATCGCCCTCTTATTAAAAATTTTACAACGACGACAAATATCTATTATTGTAGTAGATCCGTACAATAACTTGTCTTTAGTGTCCTTTTGCAATTGTAAGCCGTTCTGATTTGGTACACCAATCTAACTAATTTAACAATACAATACTCTTTATTCTACACCAACAAAACATAAATATAACAAATAATGAACAAACAATGAGGGAAAAACAAAAGGCGTTTGCTGATGAGTTCATTAATGACCATGTTCCACAGGAGAGGTGAAAGAACCCCACCCTGCGGGCATCTTTTCATGATCTGAATTGTCTGAGATTCACCAGCAATCTTTATTGTTTGTGTACAGAGTATGTTTAGTCTTGTTGCTACATAGCAATCTCTTCCAGACAACCCAGAAGAGGAAATTAATAAAAATAAAAATAAGATTAACGGGTAGGGTGCACTAAATTAGACAAAAAAATACAACTTATATACTATAAAGTGACAACATACTTAAGGTATATTAGTGACCATAACTAAGAAGAGGAAGAGAGAGGAGTTAAAGAGACAAATAGTGTTCCTTAATTTGTTTCTTGAACACATTTAAAGATTGAGCACTTTTAATGGACCGGGGTAAGGAGTTCCAGAGTCTTACTCCTAGAACAGCAAAAGATTTATCATAAAATGTCGAGGAGTGTACAGTAATATATTAACAGTAATTTAACTAGGTAACTATAAACTTTAACTAGTAAAAAATACCGACAAACTGATAACCTCCTCTTTTTTCTGAAGACGGTTAAAAGTAGATAAGTATTTTTTCACAGTGAGTGAATTGAATAATCTTTTTATTAATTTTAATTTTATTATTTTCGATATCGACTTTCAGCTATTAAAGGTAACAGTAAGTACTAATGTTTACGATAAACGTACAAAGGGAAAGAAAGAGATAGAAGCATTAGAATTGTCTAATAATAGAACGAGACTTTTCCAAAAGACATCAACGCGCGACTCAACCATGTCGTTATTTACCCGGCCACCGTTTTAGATAGACCCCTGCGGTGGCTCATAATCTGAATCAATCAACAATAGTTTTCATATTTTAAAAAATGTATAAGTAAGCTTAGCAATGAAAAGTTACTCCATTCTTTTTCGAAATCTGTCCTGGAATGTTTCCCACACCACTTCACCGCGCATGAAGGCATTTTGATGCATTATAATTGCATAAAAGTTATAAAAATTTGCATTAATTTAGCGTACACACAGGTCTAACACTTGGACAGTACTAAAATGGTTAATAGTACCATAGGCGATGCATAGGCGACAAAATACTAATAGTTTTCGAGCGTCGGGGCATTGTATGCGCAGTCAAGTGGTTATATAGTCTTTGGTGTACAACGACTCGTTCCGCTGGGATCCGTGCTGCTACTTCCCAGAAAGGAGGTTTTCCCGAATTCTTAGTAAAAGTAAAAAAAAATTAAGTTCAATAAGCGAAAAAAAATATTTGCATATGACACGGCTCAGTAGGAAAATCGGTCAGTAATTCTTCAACAGAGCGAAGTTGTTTGAAGAATAAGACGACCGCACGTCGGTTCCGCAGGGCTACGTCCCACCATGGAAGATGGATTTAAAGTGCTTCTCAAGGACCGGTTTTTACCCGCTTACAGCTGTAATTAAATCCTTACCCGGGGCTTTTCTGGTTTTAAGATGCCACTCTAATCTCACTCAGACTGTCGTCCGGAATATAATCGGAGTAGAATCTCATGTGTCATGGAAAGGACGCTGCCACGATCGGTATTCCACTTCAACAATTGACTTTTTTCGGCATACAGATCTCTAGCGAAGACTTCGGAGCCTTGGTTTCGCTTAATTGCTTCTTATCTAGGAGCTGTATTAAAGTTTTGTAAGTTTCCCTATGTGCCTATACAGATGAGTCTGTCTTTGACTTCTTAGCGCTTAATTATGATGTTCTGAATTAAGACTTGAAATAATAAGTTGTTACGCCGAGAATGTTACTGGAAAGCTGTTTGCGTATACTGTCGAACAAAATCCAAAAAAAAAAGGTTTTTCTTCCTTATAAACGTGTTTTATAGCTGGGACTGAATATTTAGTTTTGATGTGTTCAAATAATATGTGCCGCCTGTTTAAACTTTTAAAAGGTCACCGCAATTTAGGTTCGGCAGGTGTCAACATACAGAAAAGCGTGTAGAATTTCATTATAAAATTTAGGATAACAAATGAGTGTACTGTTCATCTAACGGAAAGTAGATGCAGTGGAGATATCCAATAATGTAGATACGTTTTTACTCCTAAGGACAAAAAACCGGCCAAGAACGTGTCGGGCCACGCTCAGTGTAGGGTTTCGTAGTTTCCCGTCCGTCACAATAAGTGTTCCCACTTAGGAGTTTAAAGGTGGGTATCCATTATGTTCGCGCTCCAGCAGCGCTCCGCGCTCCTGCAACTGCTCCCGGTAGTGGGTACTGTTGTTTCCATCCAAGTTCAAAATGATTTTCCTAGAAAGTCCTTATAAAATTCTACTTTTCAGATTTTTTTCATATTTTCTAAACTTATGGTTCAAAAGTTAGAAGGGGGGGGGACACATTGTTTTTTACTTTTGGAGCGGTTATTTCCGAAATTATTGACATTATCAAAAAATGATTTTAGTAAACCCCTATTCATTTTTAAATACCTTTCCAACAATATATCACACGTTAGGGTTGAAATTAAAAAAAAATCACTTACCACTTTACATATAGGGAGGCTACCCTAATAAAACATTTTTTTCCAATTTTTATTTTACCACTTTGTCGGCGTGATTGATACACATATTAATACCAAATTTCAGCTTTCTAGTGCTAACGTTCACAGAGATTAAGCGAGGACGGACAGACGGACAGACTTTGTTTCTACTACTACGGAACCCTAAAAATGGCCCTAGTTAATAATATATCTTTGTTTCGCAGAACAATTCGTAATCTTAATCCGAAGCGATCTGTTCTGGGAAATTGTAAATAAATAAATTAATAAAATTTATCCTCCCGGTATATTTACAAAAATTATATCTACTTGTATATAAAAGATAAAAAGTTAAATTTACAGCCTATAATACTGCCGCACTGCTGGGCACGGACCTCCTTTCATTTCTGAGAGGGTTTTAGGGCAAGGAAGTGTCCGCCGCGCTACCGCAATGCGTGTTTGCGAAATTAAAATGTGTTATAATAAATACGAAATATATTTTTTTTTCAGAAATGCAGGTTTCCTTAAGATGTTTTTCTTTATCGCCCAGAAAGTGGTAAATCAGTACCTAAAATTGCAAGCAACAATTTCATTGATCAGGGTGGTAGGACTGCTTATTGTCTAGGGGTCCGTCTGTGTACTGATACGACCCGCTTTCCTATGTCCGCCGTCAAATGACAATGCTTGCACTGCTTTGTTCCGGACTGAAAGTATTAGAGATATATGTGTGGATATATATGTTGTACATATACATAAATGGTCGAGCCACGATGTAGTAAAAAGAGTACTAGTTTATAGTAAATAGAATACTACCTACCCTGTCAAATTTTTCAGATTTAGCAGCTCGTAGTTTACACCTGTTTCCAAACTCAAAAGAATTAAAAGCTAGGGGTTTGAAAGCAACGATGAGCTGATTAATTTAGAGAATTATAAGGTGCACAAGCTTGATCATAGGTATTTTCCAAATGGCTTAGACGTATGAAAAAAAAATTAAATGTTCAAGATGTAAACTTTGTTCATTTTTAAATACCGATGCTAGTAATAAAAGTGTTTGAATGATCACAATTTCACGCCTATGACGTTATCATGCCAGCCAGACAATTACAAGAATCAAGACAAACATAACGATGTTGAAGATCATCAATTTTCTGCACAATCAGCCGAATCCAATGTCACACTTTCATCATATGTCGCTTCTACGGCGTCCACTACATTGCCGGCCACAGCACTCATACCAACACACCACAACTATAAGAAATAATGACGGACGTTACATTGTGACACTACCCAAGAAACCCAAAAAGTTAATATGAACCCAAGGAAACACGCGAACAATAGCTCTGCAGAGACTTTATCAATTGAAACAAAGATTCAAGAAGAACCCAAAACTAAAAAACGATTATGCTACGGTTATGAAAGACTACGAATCAAATTACATGGAAGAGGTACCCAGACTCGAAATGAGCAATCCATCAGTACACTTACCACATCATGCTGTTGTTAAGGAAGAAAAGGAAACTACAAAAATTAGAACAGTATTTGATGCATCACAGAGAGGAACCAACAACATCTCACTCAACGACGAGCTGTTGGTGGGACCACAGCTATAAGGAGACGTGAGAAGTTTTATAATGAGATAGCGGATGAAAAGAATATGCTTTGTAGCGGATATACAAAAAATGTATCTCCAAATCATGGTCACGAAAGAAGACAGGGATCTGCAACGAGTACTTTGGAGATATGATGATCAAGATCCTGTCAAGGACTACCGACTTACCGGGGTCACGTTCGGAACTGCTTCTGCTTCTTACTTGGCAGTAAGTACCTTGCACCGAGTAGCTCATGACGAAGGCCAAAACCATCCCGAAGCAGCAGAATTAATAAAGAGGGATTACTTTATGGATGATATGATGTCTGGGAAAGACAATCTCACCGATGCTATCAGACTAGCCAAAGACGTAGACAGCATACTAAATAAGGGAGGCCTCAAAATAAAAAAAATGGTGTTCTAATGACGCAGACTTCCTAAAGGAATTTGAAGAGTCAGAAAGAAGTTCTCTTGTAAAACTGGACATAACATTAGACGGGATTACACGAGCGTTAGGACTACACTGGAACATTGGCAAGGATCTATTTCAATACAGCTTAAACCTACCTGCTACGGTAAATATAATTACAAAGAGAACAATACTGGGTGACCTACAAAGATTATTTGTTCCACTGGGCTGGTTGGCACCTTCTGTCTTACCTGCCAAACTTCTAATCCAAAGATTAGGGCTGCAAGGAGTAGCATGGGATGAGGAGGTGGACGAAACGATTGCTGCAGAATGGAACAATATACGAGATTCATTTTATATGTACCTACCTAATATCGAAGTAAACAGATGGCTAAATACTACTGAAGCCACACTAAACCATATTACTATCCACGGATTCTGTGATGCGTCATCTTGAGCTTGCGCTGCAGTAGCCTACCTAAGAGTACGAACAGAAAGCGCTGGAGTGAAGACATCAATCATCGCTGCTAAAACCAAGGTTGCACCTACAAAACCACAATCCCTACCTCGTCTGGAACTAAGTGACGCTGTACTGCTTGCTGGTATTTTAAAACAGATAAAGGAATCAATGAACGTACCTGCCTGTCAGATATTTGCTAGGACTGACTCAACCATTGTACTCTCGTGGTTGTTTGGTGATCCTGCAAGATAGAGCACTTACGTGAGAAACAGGGTTTTTGAAATACTTGACACAATCGGCAATCATGACTGGTATCATGTCAAATCGCCAGAAAACCCAGCTGACTCCGCTTCACGAGGGCAATTATTGCAAGAGCTAAAAAATGATGAACTGTGGTGGAAGGGCCCAGAGTGGCTGAGAGTAGGGGAAATCCAATACAGCAAACCAAATACAACCTGGACAGACCTGGAAAGAAGGAAATCAATACGAGTAGATGTAAATTTGAAATTAGACAAAGAGAAGAGTATTAGTACAAAATTTGAGGATTGTGACAAGTTGCAAGAATTGCTTAAGGTGATTATATATTCTAAAAGATTCTTGAAGGGAAAGAAAATGGAATACAAAGACTTACCTGTGACCTCGACGAAACTTTATGATGCGGTAAAACCCTGCTTAAAAATAACTCAGAGGGACAGCTTCGAAGAGGAATACAGCACCTGAAATCAAAGGAACAAATTAGAAGAGCCATTAAACTGAAAAGTTTAAAACCTTACCTGGACATCATCCATCCCTTAATCCAACCTTACCTGGATAACATCCTCAGGGTGGGCGGCCGACTGCATCACTCGTGTTTACAGTGTAAAAAGTGGTGCTAGTGTAGTTCAAAGATCTACATATAAATAATCTGTGTTACTTACTAATAGACATTTAAATCATGATTTATTTTATTTATAACTAAGGCAAATTGTGTTTATTTATATTCTATATGTTTAATTTTGTACAGATTTTGTGTCCTTATTTTTTCTTTTGTGTTATCTTTGAGTCTATTGTAATCAAAACGTTGTAACGTGTAATAAAATTGTTAAAGGGCTCATAGGCCCTTTGGTGGGCGGTATGTTCGGATATACTGATCTATACGAGTGTGAGAGCGAGCTTAAGTGTAAATACGTATGCATGTGTATATAGGTTCAATATTTAAAGGCATAATTTGTTCAATCAGTTGCAAATAAATCATCAAGTAGTAAACACGTCTTTCTGTGAGCACAAACTCGTACAAACGAAAGTGAACCCTAACATCTATTACAATCATTATTCGTCTTAGTTTGCTTCCGTGAATCGTTTTTTCAGTCTCATCATCATCATCATCATTACAGCCTTTCACAAGTCCACTGCTGAACATAGGCCTCCCCCAAGTAATGCCACAAAGCACGGTCCTGAGCCACCTGCATCCATCGACTTCCTGCATGTCTTACCAGGTCGTCACTCCATCTAGTGGGGGGTCGCCCTACACTACGCCTACCGGTACGAGGCTGCCACTCGAGAACCTTTCTTCCCCATCGGTTATCGGTTCTTCGAGCTATATGGCCGGCCCATTGCCACTTCAGCTTACTAATCCGTTGGGCTATGTCGGTCACTCTGGTTTTACTGCGGATATCCTCATTTCTGAGTCTATCACGCAGAGAAACTCCGAGCATAGCCCTCTCCATAGCTCGCTGAGCGACCTTAAGCGTCCTCATACGGCCAGCAGTGAAGGACCACGTCTCAGATCTATAAATCATCACTGGCAACACGCACTGGTTGTACAATCTAGTTTTTAGAGATTGAGGTATACCTGACGAAAAGATATGTCGTAATTTCCCGAACGCTGCCCAGCCGAGTTGAATCCGTCGATTGACCTCTCGGTCGAAGTTGGACTTACCTAGTCGGACTATTTGTCCCAGGTAAACGTACTCGTCAACAACTTCGAGCATAGTGCTCCCAACAACTACCGGCATAGGTGTGACATGGACATTGAACATGATCTTTGTTTTGTCCATGTTCATCTTAAGACCTATCCGTTGGGAGGCACTATTGAGGTCATTGAGCATAGTGCTTAAGTCCTCCAGCGATTCTGCCATAAGGACTATATCGTCGGCAAATCGAAGGTGAGTGATGTACTCGCCATTGATGTCAATACCGTATCCTTTCCAGTCCAGTAGCTTGAAAACGTCTTCCAATGCAGCGGTGAAGAGTTTCGGGGATATAACGTCACCCTGTCTTACACCTCTCTGCAGTTGGATAGGTTTCGAGCTCTGGTTCTGTACTCGGATAGCCATCGTAGCCCTACTGTACAAACACTTCAGCACTTCGATATACCGACAGTCAACTTGGCACCGCTGAAGGGACTGTAGCACCGCCCAAATTTCGACGGAATCAAAGGCTTTCTCATAGTCCACATACGCCAGGCAAAATGGCAGATTGTACTCTTCAGTCTTCTGCACAATCTGCCGCAGGGTATGTATGTGGTCTATGGTACTGAAGCCTTTTCGGAAACCGGCTTGTTCGGGAGGCTGGAAGTCGTCAAGTCTGCGTGCGAGACGATTCGTAATGACTCTCGAAAACAGCACGTAGACGCGGCTCAGAAGGGAAATCGGTCTGTAGTTCTTTAAGAGAGCGTTGTCGCCTTTCTTAAAGAACAAGACCACCGCACTTCTGCTCCACGCCTCTGGAGTAGTGCCACCATGGAGGACGGAATTGAAGAGCTTCTGAAGGACTACAAGTACCGGTGTTCCACCCGCTTTCAGAAGCTCCGCTGTAATTCCATCCTCGCCTGGGGCCCTGCCGTTTTTAAGGTGCTGGAGAGCCATTCTAATCTCGCTTAGACTGACGTCCGGGATATCATCGGAATAGTGTCGGATAAGACTTGCTCTTGGATCGTTACTCACACTTGCGTGTGGCTCCAACGATGATGTGTACAGCTGCCCATAGAACCTCTCAATCTCACTCAAAATCTCAGGTGTCCCGGAAACGATGTTGCCACACTCAGTCTTCAGCTTTGACAGTTGGCTCTTTCTGGCAGACAGATCTCTGGCAAAGACTTTGGAGCCCTGGTTCCGCTCGATCGCTTCTTTAATACGAGAAGTATTAAAGTTGCGTAAGTCTCGCCGCATGCATTTGGAGATCTGTCTGTTCAGTTGCCTGTATGCTGTCAAATCTGTTGACGATTGCAGCCTCATCTCCCGTCTAACAGCCATGAGATTAAGAGTGTGATCGGAGAGTTTTTGTGTTCTTCTGCGGCGGGTCTTGCAGAACTTAGCTCCGACCGCATGGACAGTTTCCACGAGCTTGTCGTTCATATCGTCCACTGCATTGCAATCTTCCAGGCACTGGAAGCGGTTACGTAACTCGAGCTGAAAGGTTTCGGGATTCTGGATTAGAGCACGAGGGGGACGGAGCGTTGACTTCATTAGACGAGACCTCTCCAACTTAACGTTTAGGTTCAGTGTGCCTCTAACCATTCGGCGATCGCTGCCAGTTTTCACCCTTGCGATCACTGAGACATCACTGAACAGTTGAGCGTCTGGTCGTCATAATGAAGTCAATCTCATTTTTTGTCGAACCGTCGGGGCTCGACCAGGTCCACTTCCTGTGGGGCCGCTTCTGGAAGAAAGAGTTCATCATAAAGAGTCCCTCTTTCTCCATAAAGTCGGCCAGCTGCTGGCCCCTTCGGTTCCGTTGCCCTACTCCAAATTTCCCTACCTTCAGCTCACCGCTTTCTCTTGTGCCTAGTTTTGCGTTGAAGTCTCCCATCAACACCGTGTAGTGGGTTTTGGAGGAATGTATTGCTCTGGAAATATCCTCATACATTTCCTCCACCTCCTCATCGGGATGTGCCGAGGTTGGTGCGTAAACCTGAATGACCTTCAGCGAATACCGTTTGGTGATTCTGAGTATCAGGTACGCGACCCTCGTCGACACACTCCCAATCTTTACAACGTTGTTGACGAGAGACTTGTGGACGATAAATCCGACACCTCCTTGGGACAGATGGTCGCCCTCCCGGTGATAGAACAAGTTGCCGGACTCGAGGATTACCGTGTCCTCCCCCTCTCTTCGGACCTCGGATAATCCAATAATATGCCAGCGCAACTTGTCTACCTCTTCTTCCAGCTCCAGTATCTTCTCGTCAGTCCTCAGGGTGCGTGCGTTATATGTTGCCAGGTCGAGTCGTCGTAGGTGGCAACCGAACCTCCACCGGAGATTCTTAGCACCCCCTGCCCCGCCGTTACCATGGTCGCCACCGTAGCCAGGAATAGCGGGGCCGCCGGGGACTGGGGGCCGTCTTTTTGTGTATTTGTTCATTGGGGGGTATTTGCCGTAGTTGCCACGCTTGGCGAGCGGGTTGGCAACCGCAGTTTTTTTATTATATCACTGTTGTTATCAGGAAGATGCTGCTGCCCATCTCCTGCCTGTCTCCCTCTGTCGCCTCTTACGACACCCACGGGAAGATATGGGGTAGTGGATATTCTTAACCGCCACTACACGGCAGTTTTCAGTCTAGCACTGCACAAATCACCATAATAATTTTAAATTCAAATAAATACTCTCGAGATAAATAATAATTAACGCGCGTGACCTTCTAGTGACTAATAACGAAGCACTTGATATTTCGAGGCTATACCCGTGCTTACCAGCTAACACGCGCTCTTTAGCTTGCTTATAAATACTCGTAAGTTTTGTACCCATCCGCAAATATAGAGTTCCCCGATGGCAACAAATACATTATTTGTGAAAAATTAAACACGTTGATGTATAAATTTGTTTCTTTAACATTATTTTCTTCGTCATGGAATTCTACTTGTCTTTATATAGATTAATGTAATTTATAAAGGAATTTAATTAATGTTCTCGTATGGTTGAGGGTTTTATCAGACAGGAAGCGATCACTCGTTCAAGCGTTCCGCGTTCGCGTTTTGTGTTCGAGCGTTCAGTTGCTCACCAATCACGAACTCCTACGTTCTGGTTGACCGACGCGGTCAGAATGCCTGCTGTCTAGGTATGTCTATGTAACGTAATACAACACAAAGAACGCAGAACACGAACGTGGAACGCTTGAACGCATGAACGTCTTCTGTCTGATAGATCCCTGCGATTCATAAATACTTATGAAATATATAAAATGTACTCTATAGTTATACAATATATAACGTAATTAACGCATACCCTCAGACACCCCAATTAGTACATTATGTTTACAATCATAATACCTACACTGAATTTTTAGTTAAACATTGTATGCACTGATTATTTATTAAATTAGTTATATTATACTAATTCCGGAAGAATGTTGTGGTCACAGTACAAATCCACGAACGCAAAGACTTTAACGTGCTTGAAATAAAAGTTCATTTTTCTTTATTTTTATTGAATGAAAGAATTAGTAATAATACAAATAAAACTGCAGTCTTAAAAGTCTTATTGCCTTAAGTTACGATCCATTTCAGTTTGTTTTGACTATACAGATTTAATGTGACTGTAATTTACGTAATTTTAATTATTTTTGGGATAAAAAATTACCTATATTAAAAATGATAGGAATCGATTCAGAAAACGATTCTGAACAAACTACTTTCTCAAAGTGCCTTAATTATGTTACATGTTGTATATTATAGAATCTATACCAGTTTATTTTCCATTTAATTAATTTAGCATTATTCGTCCGTTTATCATTAAAAAAATTACATAGTTTGATTAAAAAAGTTATAGTGAGAGACTACCGAACTGTATTTCAAATAAATATTAAAACCTTCTCTCACTGAAAACTATTGAAGAGTTAGATTTATTTACAATAGCAGTGTTGTAGGGAGTTACTTTCGGCGCACTGTAATCTGTAATGTATGTATATATATTAGTTATTTGATGTAGTACAGTTATTTATGTAGAACTCTCCGCAGCTTCCTTTGTACAAAGTTGGGTGCAGTAATGATTTCTTATATTTATGCGAATAATACACATTTTATGCGAATTAAAATTATTTTTAGAGAAATTGGTTATATTTAAATAAGTTTAATTCAATTTGTAGCCTCCAAATGTTACTTACAGTCAGACTAATTGCGCTTTTGTTATCATTATATTTTTTACTCTTGCCCTTTACGTTTGTTACCATTTTTCAACTTCATTTATTAATTTTGAAACCTTAGTTTAAGTGACCATATAACGTCATTGCATTATACACATAGCCTTTGTTCTCAAATTATGCCAACCGTGTAAGCATCTGTGTCTACGCTATCCAATCAACAATGTGTTAGTTTGCGCCAATTTATCTGTACTCCTGGGCGTTCTTGTTCCTACACTTGATACCTACGTACAACCTAATACTAAGTAACGCCTGTCTACGTTAACGATTAGCAATTAGCATTTAGCAACTGAAATTATGGATACGATATTTCGCTATCCATCAAATACCAAGTGACTTTTTCAGTATTTGAGCACACTACTTGATGGAAACTGGATTTTGTGGCCCACCACTGAGACTGAGACTTAAGATGGAATGTCTTTAGCGGTGGAATATGATCTCCGGTTCTCATCACTTACTGTACAAAATACGTAACGATTAGTAAACGATTAGCAATTAGCATTTAGCAACTGAAAATTGTGGATACGGTATTTCGCTATCCATCAAATACCAAGTGACTTTTTCGGTATTTGAGCACACTATCTAATTGATATAAAGTGCATTTTGTGGCCCACCACTGAGACTGAGACTTAAGATGGAATATCTTTACCGGTGGAATATGATCTCCGGTTCTCATCATTTACTGTACAAAATACAACAGTTTTTTGCTGCTACGAGAGTCATGCCTAAAGCAACTAATTATTCAAACACTTTTATTACTGGCATCGGTATTTAAAAATGAACAAAGTGTACATCTTGAAAATTTAATTTTTTTTTCGTACGTCTAAGCCATTTGGAAAATACCTATGATCAAACTTGTGCACCTTATAATTCTCCAAATTAATCAGCTCATCGTTACTTTCAAACCTCTAGCTTTTAATTCTTTTGAGTTTGGAAACAGGTATAAACTACAAGCTGCTAAATCTGAAAAATTTGGCAGGGTAGGTAGTATTTTATTTACTAGTAGATATAATTTTTGTAAATATACTGGGAGGATAAATTTTATTAATTTATATATACAATTTCCCAGATCAGATCGCTTCGGATTAGGATTATGAATTGTTCTCATGGCTCCGCTCTGCGCAACAAAGATATATTATTAACTAGGGCCATTTTTGTCCTTAGGAGTAAAAACGTATCTGCAATATTGGATATCTCCACTGCATCTACTTTCCATTAGATGTACAGTACACTCATTTGTCATCCTAAATTTTAAAATGAAATTCTACTCGCTTTTCTGTATGTTGACATTTGCGGAACCTAAGTTGCGGTGACCTTTTAAAAGTTTAAACAGGTGGAACATATTATTTGAACACATCAAAATTAAATATTCAGTCCCAGCTATAAAACACGTTCATAGGGAAGAAAAACCTTTTTTTTTCGGATTTTGTTCGACAGTATACGCAAACAGCTTTCCAGTAACATTCTCGGCGTAACAACTTATTATTTCAAGTCTTAATTCAGAACATCATAATTAAGGGCTAAGAAGTCAAAGACAGACTTATCTGTATAGGCACGTGGCGAAACTTACAAAACTTTAATACAGCTCCTAGATAAGAAGCAATTAAGCGAAACCAAGGCTCCGAAGTCTTCGCTAGAGATCTATATGCCGGAAAAAGTCAATTGTTGAAGTGGAATACCGATCGTGGCAGTGTCCTTTCCGTGACACATAAGATTTTACTCCGATTATATTTCGGACGACAGTCTGAGTGAGATTAGAATGGCATCTTAAAACCAGAAAAGCCCCGGGTAAGGATTTAATTACAGCTGTAAGCGGGTAAAAACCGGTCCTTGAGAAGCACTTTAAATCCATCTTCCATGGTGGGACGTAGCCCTGCGGCGCCGAAGTGCGGTCGTCTTATTCTTCAGACAACTACGCTCTGTTGAAGAATTACTGATCGATTTTCCTACTGAGCCGTGTCATATGCAAATATTTTTGAAATAATACTAGTTTTTACGGAATTTATCGCGTATATTTAACTTTTTAATACCCGACGTTTCGAACGCTTTACAGCACTCATGGTCACGGGCGGGACTGAGATCAAATATTTTTTTAAAAGAGCAAATATTTTTTTTCGCTTATTGAACTTAATTTTTTTTACTTTTACTAAGAACTTGGGAAAACCTCCTTTCTGGGAAGTAGCAGCACGGATCCCAGCGGAACGAGTCGTTGTGCACACAGACTTGACGACCAATTAAGCTGGTTTAAGAAAAAGCCACGAAAAGGGTGGACGATGAGAGTTATCAAAGTTAGCAAAGACCACATGAAAATTTTTCGACAAGTTATACACAGTAAAAATTATACAATCTGCCACTTTGTCTTGCGTATACGGGCTTGATTTGATTTGGTCAATATTTGGGTGATGCCTCAGTCCCTCTACCGGTGATAATTAGACTGTTGTTATTCTCTCGGTAGAGAGTAATTGTGTTTTGTGATGTAAATCGTTTTAGATTTACCACGTGCTCGGTGGTTAAGGAGATCGTCTTGAGTAAACCTGTGAAGTGCACCATTACCCATTGGGGCATCCTACTGTAGAATTCTCGGACTTTTATTCATGGTATATGAATGTAAATGGATAGAAGAGTCCAATAAATTATCGTAGTACATGTCAGCGAATTTATTTGAGTTGTGAGTTAAAAGAGGTGAGAAGTCAATGATATTTTTATAATCCTTGACTACCACCTATATTAATACACAACTCGAATAATATATACATATTATTGTGAGTAGTGCCATCAGGGATTGAACGAGAACTCAGACGAGAGTCCAATCCCTGAGTTATCACGCGGCTTATATCCTCATGAAAGTAGGCTAAATTATTAAAATATTTCGACGTACGAAGAACTGAAAAATAAATAAAACCTTTACGCACCTATGATGTTTAATAAAGTGAGGTTTACTTGGGTTGTCTTTGACTTTAGTCCTTAATAGGGCAAAGCCTTAGGGCTGCATATTTTTAATTAAATTATTCTGCAGGCAACGGATGTAAAGTTTTAGAAAATTGAAGTTGATTTATTAAAAACTAAGTATCGTTATAATTTATTTCATTACACAACACAATATGTAACATAACCTATGTTTCCTTTCAAACTTTTTTCTATATAATTGGTTAGAAATAATTTGAAATTAGATAATATAATCAAAGGAAAATACATTTTTCTTTCATCTCTCTTCTTAAGTTCCTGATGTCTAATGGGCTATTACGAACTTTAATATTAGGCCGTACGATGGGGAGATTTTAATGGTTATCGTAACGGAATGCGGAATAACGGTAGGCTCAGCAATATAGGAAATGTCAGCAATAAACGCGACAGATGCGGTGGAGTGCTAGAATACCGGCGTGTGACAAAAATATATTGCCTCAGCGAATTACTGGCAATCGTAAAAAGATTAATCATTAATCATTTTTAGAAATTAAAATGTTTATTTTTGTTAATTTTTACTAAACTTAAATAAGCACAAAATTATTTAAATTGAAACTATCCGCTGTATGCATATCGGACGCAAAGAAAGCTTAGTAGCGCAGCGGCTAAACGTTCCGCTGTAATGATTCAGGGTTACTGGGTCAAATTCTGCACGAAACAATTAAAATTTAATTAAAACAATTTATGGCCTACAAATGATTACAAATTATTGTGGCAAAGAATGTCTAACGCCCCTACGATAAAGGAGAAGGTCTTAAAGTAGAGGTAACGTTTTTTTTAATAAACTTAGTAATGCGATTAAAGATTTTATTATGTTTTATTCACCACTCAATATTATTAAACCTCATCCGCATTTCTTACACAAACAGTAATTTTGCGTTTTAGTAGACTTCACATGGGTCACGACGTAGATTTTGCCACAAATATCGCAACGGTGAAGCAAAATATTCTACGAGTCGGCCGTGCAGAGTGACGCAAAACGTTAACTCAAAATAGATAATGTCGTCGTGTGTTTTTACCCGACTGCCAAGGAAGGGTTTTTTTATGCACGCATCTTTTAAGTATGCATGTAAATTTCTTTATTACCTTGTACTACTCCAAACGGTTCGATGGATTTTGACGATTAAGGTGCCATTAGATTCGTCTCAAAACCAAAGTGTCCTTAGATAGTTGTAACAAGAAAGACAAAATGGCGGATTTTTGGCGCTAAATTGTAAGGTGCAAATAATTTAATTTATGCATTTCTCTTTTGAGAGAATTATAATCTCTCATTAATTTTTGAACTTGTTCACGAAGTTGATTATTTTCATGTCGCACTTTTGTCTCAACATTTCTCCGAACATTTTCTAATCGTATTCCTATTCATAATATACAATTTACATATTGCTTCTACCTTCCGTCTCATTGTAGTCAGGTCTGTCTGGAACTTGTGCAACCAAAATGTTTGACGATGGATGCAAGTGGCTCAGGACCGTGCTTTGTGGCACTTGGGGGAGGCCTATGTTTATCAGTGGACTTGTGATGATGATGATGATGAAATCTAAAATTAAGTTACAAAAATGTACTGACTTTAAAGAACTAAAAAGAATTCACGATCCCAAGTCGTGTACTAAGAAAAAGTGTAAAGTAGAAATAAAGCCCCCACTTTTGAATGCGAAATTATTTAATTCTTTTTCATCATCATCATCATCATTACAGCCCTTCACAAGTCCACTGCTGAAGATGGGCCTCCCCCAAGTAATGCCACAAAAGTAATCTAATTAAAAAAAAAATAAAAAAATTCTTTTTAGTTTTTTTTAGTTAGATTACTTTTTTCCTTAAATTTTATTATTGTATCCTTTGGAGTTATCTAAGAAATATCAAATTTTTTGTCTTAATGACGTCTTAAAAGATTTTTATAGGATAAGGGTGATAAGCGAGCACCCTATCCACCTGATCGTAAGTGGTTGCTGTAGGCCTATAAATATATACATACATGTATTCTTGATTACGAATTAGAATGCTAAGATTTAATGCCTCCTTTCCAGTAAGAAGGGGCACCCTAGTTCTCTACGTTCACCATACAAAACAAAGCAGCGTTAAGCTGCTATTTTTCACTGGTATTCTGTGAGAAATTTCTAAAAAGATAAGTAAGATACATTAAACATTTCATCCCTGTCTTGCAACCATGAGGGGTTGACATTATTTCTAAAAATTTATATAGGGGGACTCTTAAAAAATTATCTGTAAAGAAAAGAATCATCCAAATCACAATTTTACAAAGAAGTCACCTGACATACAAACGAAAAAAACATACAGTCTACTTGTATACCGCTTCTTTTTTTTAAGTCAACTAGAAATAACTATAAATATACGGACGACAGCGCCTGATACGGCGCTCCGTTGGTCTTTTACTAAAACTAAAACTTTGCATAATGTTGTTTTTAAACTCATGCGATCAATAAAAAATTATTAATAAATCACTTGAACCAATAACAAAAACAGTGTGGCTTTAAATTTTATCGTGTGGTGACAACGAAAGAGAATATTTTGTTCTATTTCGTATTAATAACCTGCTTTTATTATATTGGCCCGTATGTACATATGAATGTAGCTAAGAAGGAATGTAATTAAATTTTCCACTTCATGACGTCTGAATAATATGGAAATTCGCAGACGTTCGTTTATTTTTATTTTTTACGAATATATCGAATGATTTGCGAGATTTATTAATTTCACCAAAAATATAAATGTGAAAAGGTGGCGATGTTCGCTACAAACGCCATTAGGGATTTTTAGGGCCACTTTCCCGATAAAAGAGTTGAAATTGAACAACCGCCAAATTCTATAGACCTAAATAAAACGACGACGGGGCAGCAGGGTCAACGAAACTACCACTCTGCTTATTTTCCCTTTAGTTTATTGGCACCTCAAAAAATTGGTAGATCTCTTGACACTTCTCATTTAACATGTCAATAATAATGGATTAATTTTTGTAATGCAGAATATACTAGAATATACTAGTAAGTTAGGATTATGACTTTGATAAACATTTTAGTAGCATAATGATATAATTGTGTAGTCGTTAATAACTCTAGTCATACAATAACTTTTCAAACCACAGTCGAGCATAGAGAAAGCGTTGGAGGAAATGACCTGTCAGAACTGTGCTATCTTATAACTGCAATTAGGAATATAATATTATAATAGTGGCATAATTCGTTATGAATATGTATCTGTTTTTCGTAATGGTATAGAGTTCTTGTTTAAAAATATAAAATAAGATATACTTTGAATTAAAAAAAAGATTTATACAGAAAAATAAAGACAGCATTGGCGAGAGACCAGAATGCACGTCTTCGCGAAGGAAGATGAACTAGTTTCTCGCCAATTCTACCGATGTGCTCCGACTTTGCCTTGACAATGACATTTTTGAAGGACCTGGAGGCAGAAATGTACTTCTTTATAAAAGCGCTGGTATTTGCATCTCGAGACGTCGATGCGCGAGCCCAGGCCTTGTAGCACTCCTGCTTATGACGAAGTACAATTTTTCAGGAGCGACCAAACCAAGGCTGGGTTCTGCCTTCGATAGATACCACAGATAATGGAATAAAAAGTTCCATTCCCTGTAGCACCACATCAGCGACAGGATCAGCAACAACGCAAAAACTTTGCGCTTGCTTGTACGAAACTGCTATACACGAGAACTTTTCACCCCCATATTCGTTGGTCACACTATTTAAAGTTGGCCTTGCAAAGTCCTGTTATGGCAGCTTAAGCGAAAACATCATCCCATTGAATCCATCATCAGTGGGTGTCGTAAAAGGCGATGTTTGTAATATAGTGTTATAATCGAGCACACAGTCCACCTAATGGTAAGTGTTGCTGTGGCCCATAGACATCTACATCCAGCGCTTTCACCCGTGAGGGCAAAAATGGAATGCCTGGTTTTCAGTAAAAAAGGTCTCCGGTTCTCTACACTCACCATATGAAACACAGCAGCTTTTTACGCTGGTATTCTGAGAGAGCGTGGTCTTTCCTCGGACGAGCCTATCATTCGTTCTAGAACTGTACTACTAATAATACTGCAGCATGGCACTACCACATATAAAAATGATTAGTGAGAAAAAATATAGTTTTTTTAGTTTAGAATCTTACGTGTATGCCTTAAAATACGCGATGACTTAAAATTTTGTAAAATATTTACGTAAACTCCAGTGTGATCTTGACAATCTCTTTCAATGGTGTAATTTGAATAAAATGGATGTCCATGCGAAAAATGTTTCTTGGTAAAATTTGCTCAAAAATCCATTTAGCTTACAACAATTATCACATAGCAATAATAATTTACAGGGACTAAAAGAGACCAAGGATCTAGGCGTCATATTTGATAGCAAACTCACATTTATACCACATATGGAATATATTACAAAACGTGCCACCAAAATGTTAGGATTTATGTACAGAACCATTAAACTTTTCCGTAGCAATAAAATCAAAATAATGTTCTATAACAATTTAGTACAAGTATATTCTAAGATACTTTTGTTTTATAGTTTAGTAATTTTACATTGTTCTATAGTTTGGAGACCACATTATGGAACGCATTTTTTACGCTTAGAACGGATATAAAAAAGATTCATGTATCATTTAGCACACTCAAATAAAATTAAAAAAGGAACTTTCTTCATATAAAAAAACAGCTATCTTTTTTCAAAAGTACATCTTTGGCTGATAGTAGACAAATATCCGACTTACTTTTCTTAAGTAAATTATTAAATTACGAAATTAACTGCCCTTAATTGTTGAATAAGGTAAAATTTTGCGTACTTTGTAGGTAACCCCGCAGCAGAATAATTCCGCTTAGACCAACTCTTCGTAGGTACGTGTTTGACGCAAATTCCCGATTTCTAGGTTGAGTAAATTCATCAATAAACTTTCCTATATATTTGAAATTAATTTCAATTCATCTAACATACTCAGAAAAAAAACTACTCAAACATAACGCAAATATTATAGATTAATTTTTTAAATTATATTTTAACGTTCTAGTTTGTAAGTATTTATTATTTTTGATGTTGGTTCCAGTGCATGATGTAATCACCTATAATAGTTTGTAGAATTTAAAGTAAATCTCTATCTACGTAGGTATGTAATTGTAATTTTAACAATGTATACACGTGCGTACATGTATGTTAGTGATGCTTTAATAAAAAAAAAAAAACAGAACTAATTTCGGATAAACTATAATTTCAATACTGTATTACAATGCAGATAAGATCTAAAGAGATTTTTTTACTAAAGCACGAGTAAAGTACTTTGTAAATTCAGTTCATTACCATTCCGAAGTCGCTTTTGTGAATAAAACCAGCTTTAGCGTTGTTATCAGCAAACTGGCTCGCGCATTTGCATTAAACACGTTATGTTACTGTTGTAGTCCACCTAACTTGAAAAGTATTTTTGCATAAAATATTTGTTTTGAAAACACGTATACCTAAATTATATATTATTTATATTTAATAAATAATTCTTATTTATCAATTATTGAAAAGAAATCGAGAAAAATGTATATATCTGTTTGTACGAATTCTAAGTAAATGAAAATCAACATTAATTTCGCTACTGTACTGTATTGTGATGAAATAAAAAATAAATAAATGATAGATGAAGTCAATTATTTAGCTTTTTTCATTTCCCTAGTTTCCTTTTCGATTCCTAGTTCCAACCGCACTTGTTGATAGTAATGTCCTCCAGACCGGATTTCGGTCACGGCGGCCTGTCCCGACGGATACTGGCCATTTACGTATAAAGATTAAAAATCCCGAGTGGATCAAGTATAAGTGCACACTCATAGTCCAATAAGATGGCAATTTAATGTGATTGGAAAGAGATCATGCGCAGGATACCGCAAATTTTTCTGACTTAAGAGTGCAACTGAACATTTGTTACAAAAAATCTTAATAACAGACCCGGGATTCGAACCCGGAACAAACAACTGCCAGTCGTAGTACTACATATCAGATATATAATAATAATAATATTCCACAACTATCACACAACGCCATCTAGTCCCAAGCTAAGCAGAGCTTGTGTTTGTGCTAACCGAGCTTTGCTCGGTATTTTTCGCTCGGTTTTTTTTTAATTCGTGTGTTTTGGAAATTATATTTAGATACAAATTACATACTGATGAATACGAATAATATTTTTTGATATTAGCGACATAATAGAAAAAATCATGAGTGCAATTAGTTTAATTAATATTTTCGTGTTTTTAAAAAATACTAAAAATTGATTTTCTCAAAAAAGAAAGGAACTTGAAAAAAAATTAAAAAGAGACGGTCGGTCGGTCTGGGCTCGAACCAGGGTATTACAATCTTGTGACCGCCCAACATACCAATTAAGCTATTTGTAATCATTAATAAACTATCAAAATTTACCTTCTTATTCTAACGATATTGTAGCAGTTTTTCATTGCCTAAAAACACGGACAAGAAGACATTTTCTAAAAATAAATCCTAGCTAGATCGATTTATTGCCCCCGACTTAACTTAAACTCCCTGCACACAAAATTTTATGAAAATAGTTGGAGCCGTTTCCGAGATTCCAAGATTCCGATATATATAATATTTAATGTGCCTAAAGAAGTTTTAACTTCAAAAATCTATTATACCTTACCTTATAAACCGTCGTACGGCAAAACTTAAAATTAAAATACAGTTGATACAATATTTATCAACAGGTTTTATTTAACGTATATTGTTATTTAAATTGTTATTACTTGTTATTTTATTATATTCTAAAATAGAAATGAAATTTTAAAACCGGATATCATACTAGACTATATCATAAATCCAAGGGTTTTACGGCTCTGCCATCACTTTAGGTAATAAATTTAGATTAACTGTATGAACTCTGATTTGTCTTTTATTTTTATTAATACTAAAAATGTTGAGTGTATGAAATAAATTGTAATAATATTATATTTTAAGCTCGGATAGCTCAGGGATAACCATTCACCTTAAATTCTTGGTGCAGGAGCAAGTTCACGGGAACAAATAATACACATAGTAGTAAAGACATACTGACTGGGGAATGATTACGCTCTTAAAGAATACCAGCGTAAAATAGCAGCTCAATGCTACTATCTTACGTACGTTGCGCGAAGATTACCGAAAACTTTTTACTGGAAATGAGCGTTTCCATCTTACTGCTCAGTCATGACATTGCATATATCTACATTTTGTTACTTAATTGAAGATAGATGGAGATGTCTATGGGCCACAGCATTCACTTACCATCAGATGGGCTACATTTCTATAAAAAATTGAGTGCCATATCCACCGCCTCTATGAAAATATTAAGTGCTGGTTTATTTATGTGATTGACGTGCTCGGTGCATGTCTAAGATTTAAAAAAATCCTGATTCTTGATGAAATCTGCTTTGAGGCAGTGCGGTAGACTCTTCCTTACAGTAAAACCCAAAGATATTTTATAGGTCTAGATACCGTGTTGCTAACACATGGCACCGTTCATAGTAACGCCAGTCTTTGATTCATGTGCGCGTGAGTACCACGTGACGCGCATATCCTACGTACTATGCCTGCATTAGTGTGCGTGACTTCGGTAAAAATATTTCGAATCGATTACCTAATAACGTGTAAGAAATTAACTTCATTTATATTGACTAATCTATTGATTCTACGAGTATAAAACGCACACAGCGAGGCGTGTGCATATGTGTGCGTGTGTGTTTGGGAATATGGCTGATTATGTGTGTTTTATGCAATGATGTATAAACTTATAGATACGTTGTCCGCACTCTAAACTGGCAAGATGAAATGAAGTCAATTGGCCACATCGCGCTTAGTCACGCACCAACCTCTGTCGCGCGACGCTACGTTTGTTTTTAATTTATTATATCGTGATTCGTGTGTGTAAACCTGTGCAAAACATAAAGAAAACATGTCGTCGTGTGTTTTCAGACGATGTACAAATTATACCTCAAAAGTTAAAGACAAAAATGTGTCATTTCATGCGTAAGTTCACGAAACTACCTATTTTCATTTCATTTTATTCGACGACGTTGTCTAATGGCGGCCGACGCATGCAGCTAGTAGTCAAGCAACAGGCATCTCGCCGTACGGTGTCATATTTTCTTTCTCTTTCTTCACGCGTAAAAACGGCGAAAATACTAGAACTACTTATGTTCTAGTATTTTCGCCGTTTTTAAGTGCCGCGATGTTCGTTCATGACGTGTCTACATATAATACGTCATTGGTTTTATGTAGTTACGAATATCGCACTTAAATATTGAACATAAATAATAAAACCTATAATTAATGTAACAGTTAAAATAAATAAAAAAGCACAGTAGATATGTCTCTCTTTCTCGGCCTAGTAAATAATGGTTCTGAGTGATCAAAAAGGATAGAAGCACAGGAAAGTGCGATTCCGTGCAGCCATATGTAATTCAACCCTAGGCTTTATTAAAATGGTTTAACTCTATAGGTTGGTAAAAACCTGTAAAATTAGACCGTTTAAAACCTCTATACAGATAACCTTTTCGGTTGATCATGACATTAAAAATGGTAAAAACATTTCATAGGCTAGGCTACACTCGAATTTTTGCGCAATATTATTACTTGTATAGAAATTTAACTTTCGTACTGTTTTACAAATAAATACACCAGAATATTGTATACTTAGTTATGAAAAGTGATGCTCTTATCTTTAACTTACTTCCAAGAGTAATTTTTACATAATTTCACCACATAAACAGTCGTTTTGCGAAATTAAAACACCGATGCGTGACGTATAATTGCTGACCTAAGTCGTGAGCACACTTTTTATTGGTCGATACGACGTTGACCACGCTGACGTTCAATGTGATTGGTTCATCAGTCGATCCTCGTCGTCTATTGGTTTCAAACGTATCATTCGGCTTCCGTACACTTCAGAGAAATAATTTTAGTGATAACTGTTTTAATTAGTTTATTTTCGTTAATTGTTTTTGTTACCTCGTTGTTAATTGTTGTTTGTGTATTCCTTGTTATTTAATTGTTTTTGTTATTTCTCGTTTTTCATAATTTTTGTTCTTATAATTTGAGTGTTCAGATTTTGGTCTAAATATGCAGAGAAGGAAGAATTCGGTGTTAAATAGTTATAGTCCTAAAGTTACATGAAAAATTAGGTACTGCGAAAAACATCATAGACGTATTTAAACATACTGCTAAGGCAACTAATGTCTCATTAGCTACTGTATGGTGCACCGCAACATCAGATTTATTGGAAGGCATATCACCTCATCCTTCTTCTTACTAAAATAATCAATTCTAACCACCAGGTATACAATTAAATACTTTATAGTAGATAATAAAATAACGGACACAAATGTCTGCAACATTACTGTATCAAAGAAAAAGTTGATGTGTTCGAGTAAACATTTTCATAAAAGTCGGGGAAAATATTCAATTACGGATTGAAATAATAAAGGTACCCAATAATTTTGCCCGACAGTGTACCTACCTCCCACCACAGTTAATCTGTGCTCACGACTATATGTTCGCAGTGAACGTCGCTGGCGTAATGCCGGAACGATCGAACGGATACGCCAATATTGGGCGGCTTCTCACTTTCCTGCCGCAGGGGCAATCTAGGGTGTACAGCAATCGGGGCGATATCATAACTGTGTCTACACACATGCCTGCCGTTCAATATGAGAGTGTACGTTTTGCTGGGCACACGCATTGAGAATGGCATTGGCAATTATTATCTCTCTATATAAAACACAAAAAATGTTTCTACATATGTCCATTGTAGACTTTGAAAGCATCCAACCGATATTACGTAGTACTATTATTTATTCTGAGGTATGATGTTCACAATATGAACACTAAACAAGTTTCGATTTACATTAACGTTCTTTTAAAAAATATATATTTTCTGTTTTTTAACACACCGAATAAAGTTCAATACGGGTACATACCCTCCGATATTATGAAAGTTATTTTGGTGAACCGTGGTAGCTCAAAGACTAAGCTCTCGCTGTAATTTTTAAGGCTCCTTAGTCAATTAGGAACCCTTATAGTTTCGCCATGTCTGTCGGTCCGTCTGTCCGTCCTCGCTTAATCTATGTGACCGTTAGCACTAGAAAGCTGAAATTTGATACCAATATGTGTATCAATCACGCCGACGAAGTGGTAAAATAAAAATTGAAAAAAAATGTTTTATTAGGGTATTTTTTTTATTATGTGCGAGCAGCTATGCAGGTCTAGGTAAAGAGACCAGTATCACTGCGACCTAGAAGATCTATTGTGATCGTTGCTATGGCTATAGTTTACTACTAAGCCCTATGTCTTCAATGAATTGAAGGAGTTGCTTAGCCGTGCGCAATTTCACTTCTTCTGGGCGGAGTAGATAGTGTCCGAGATGAGTGTTACGTTTGCGCATTAAGGGTCCGCAATCGGTTAGGATGTGTAGAGGTGTTTCTTCCGTTATGGAACAGAACCGACACATCCTTGAGTTGCTTAGTCCCAGGATGGACATGTGCTTTTTAAGACAACAGTGTCCAGTTAGGGCTCTTGCCAGAATGCGCAATTTATTTTTTCTTAATCCCAGGGCTTCTGAAGCCCCCCCCCCCCCCCCGTACGGGTTCCCGCCTTGTCGTGGCGGGGGGGGGGCTTAGTAGCCGTGGCTTGGTCTCCCACGATGAACAAAGAGGAACCCACGTGGCTGGCCCGAGGTGAAGGGCCGGCCTGAGGTGGCCACTCCGAGTGGGCTTGGGGAGCCCACTTCGGATGTGTGCTGGTGGACTGCAGCGAGTGGGGACTCGCGCACCCTCTACCGCTGCAGCCGAGGTGGAGTCGCGGAGGAAGAGGAGTGTTGGTATGGCGATGCGCCACTCGCCCTATCCTTCGCGACTCAAACGGGGCCGCACCGTTGATGCGGTGGTGGTGGGGCTGCGGGGGGAGAGGATTGTCGGTATTGCGAGGCGCCGCTCTCCCTACCCTCCGCAGCCGAATCTTGGTTGGCGGCGGAGCCATAGACCAGATCCGCCGCTGGGGTCGGGAAGGCTAGTACTTCTAAGTGCTCATTTTTCCTGGCCCCATGGCCTTTGTGCATCGGACGCGGGGGCGTCTGTTGCACTGACGTAATTGGAGGCCGTGGAGGAAGGCGCGCCATGTGTTCTGGTGCGCCTTACCTGGGAAGGAGAACGGGGAGGAATTTTCCTCTCCCGAGGAGGTGCTGCCATGGGGCGGCAGGCGCTAGTAAGGCCGCGGATGTGTGCGAAAGCGTTCCCGTAGCCCTACCAATATGCGACAAAGGTGGAACACCATGGGGTTTTAGTCGGTGCGAGTCCGACATAACTCGTCCTTGCCCCCGCGAGGCGGGTATGCGTAGGCATTTCCCCATGTTAAAAAAAAGGGCTTCTGAAGCGAATTTACGATCAAAAGCCCGGATTAAGGTTTTAGAATGTTTTAAGCCTGATGTGTCAGACCAGATCTTAAGTGATTTATTGTGATAAAGAGTTTCAAGGGTCAATCGGGCTAGGCTTCTTGAGATTCCACAAAATGGCTCGGGTCCAAATTGTGTACACTTTGAGCATTCCCGTGCAAGTTTGTCGGCAAATTCGTTGCCTACAATACCCTCGTGACCAGGAACCCATCTTAAAACGACCCTGTTTTTACAACCCAGGGCGTTTAAACGGTTCACGCAGTCTCCAACTAGCATTAAGTTCACTAAGTTTGATCCCAGCGCTAGCAGTGCTGCTTGACTATCAGAGTTTATGTAAATTTTATGGTTGACGTAGTGTTTTTGCAGATTGATTTCCGCACACCGAAGTATGGTGAAAATTTCTGCCTGGAAGGTAGAGTTTATTTTTACTTTTTATTTTTAATTCCCGACGTTTCGGGCGCTTTCAAGCACCCATGGTCACGGGGGACTGAGATGACTGACGTCCCGATGTCATTGTTAAACTCGGAGTACCTTCAGCTTTTTTAATTATTGTTTATGGTCCGATCTATGCAAAATGAACTGACTATGTCCTGAGGTCTTGCAGTGGTATGCTTGGGTTTAGTTTTAATTTTATTGATTATAGGATCCCAAGCAGGTGGTAGTACCCAGCCTCCTTCTCTATTGAAATTAGGATGTTTTTTTAATTTCAATAGCCTCACGTATCATCCTTGGTAGGAATCGGTGTTCTTTCGCGAGGATTTGTGGTCTATCAAATCCGATGTAATGGTTGGGGCCGTCTAGGATATGATCACAAACTGCAGACTTCCCGGAACGTTGATGCTTCACATCAGCTATATGTTCTTTTACGCGGGTCCTAATTGATCTTTTAGTTTGTCCTATATAAGAGAGACCACATTCACAATCAAGCTTGTACACTCCCGCATCTTGTAGAGGAATATGACACTTGACGGATGGTAGGAACTGACTTATCTTCTTCGGCGGCTTGTAAAATGTTCTAATAGAAGCTCGCTTCAAGATATAGCCAATCTTGTCTGTGACACCTCTGACATATGGTAGTACAGCAGGCACACGCTCGACTGTGGTTGGCTTCACTCGGTCACTGTGACGTAGGCGCGGGACCCGAAGCTTGTTGTCGTGCAGAACTTGCTTGACGTGCTGAAGCTCGGCGGCTAGGTGTTTGCTGTCACAGATCCCTCGTGCTCTCTGTAACAAAGATTTGCCCACGGTAGCTAACTGTGAAGGATGGTGGTAAGATTCACCGTTTAAATATCGGTTTGTATGGGTCTTTTTCCTACACACAGTGTGACCAATGGTGTTATTAGGATTTCGGATGACTAATACATCTAGGAAGGTATTTGCCTCTAACTCCATAGTAAATTGAATTTTAGAGTTTATGGAATTAAGATGTTCTAAAAATGCAGTTACTTTGTCTGATGGTAAAATTGTGAAAGTATCGTCTACGTACCGCTTGTAGATCCTTGGTGTAACAGGTGCAGTAAGGAGGGCTTTCTCCTCAAAGTCTTCCATGAATATATCGGCGACAATGGGAGATACAGGTGAGCCCATCGCCACACCATCTATTTGCTTGTAAAACTCTTCCTTCCACAATAGATAGCCAGATGTAAGGCAATGTCTTAGTAATACTGCATATTCTGCTGGCATGTTATTTTCCTCTAGTTTCCTAGTTATAATTGAGATGCAGTCTTCAACAGGTAGGCATCTAAATAGAGACTGAACATCAAAACTGACCATGGTTTGTCTACTGCCTTTGGTATTGACAAGAATCTTACCGGCAGCCGCCAATCCCAGAACTTGACCGTTGGCCACCCAAACCTCTTGTATAAGGGCGAGGTCAATGTTGTCCTATGCAAAGCAAACCTCCACCACGGCAGAAGTAGCTGCTGCATGGTGAAGATTTGCTTGGAGGACCCTCGTCTTACCCTTGGGTTTTGCCATTTATGGGCGTGGAGGGGCAGGAGTCTTTTCCGCCTGTTGAGGACGAGGACGTCCTTTTCCTGCGAACTTGACTCCCGCCTTACCTTTCTTCCAACCGCTCCCACCTCCCCTCCCCCTCGGCCTGAACGACACCAGCGGAGGCCGTCGGACCGAGGCGAAATCTGCGTCTTGGGTCTTCGTCACTCTCACCGGTGGCGTTCCAGCCTCACCCCGAGAGGTGGAGGGCTGGGGGGATTGGGGTTAGGGTTGGGGTGGTTCGGGCTCCATTGCCGCGTCAGAGCCTCCCCTGACTTTAAAAGTTATCATCTTAAAGTCAAGGGTGACTCTGCCGCCTGCCTTCCTAAGAGCTTCCGCCGATGGGTCGTCCAGAGAAAAGGTTACTACCCATTCTCCTCGTCCCTACGGTGGAGGATTCTCCAGAGCTCAGTATGGAGCCCTTCATTCTGTGCCCTCAACAGCACAGCCGCCTCCTCTGGAGAGTCGGCTTCGCTGCGGGGCAAATAGGTAATGCCCAGCTTAGGCTTAGGCAGTTCGCCCTCGGGTATTACCGAGAGCTCTGCCTCCGGCCAGGGCTTTAGTTTTCTGATTTCACCCACAATCCAGTCCTGGCTTGCCTTATTCAGGCACGTTACAAGAATCCAACCTGGCTTGTGTGTGAAACCGGAAAATTTTGGGCCCATTCCCGGTTGCGACCCACAGGCCATCTTAGCGATGGCCTGTGTTAGTGCCCGGTGGACCAGCCGCATCTGCTCCACACTCATAGGATTCAAATTGCGAATTCCTATACGCGCGGAGCCAGCTACCACTGAAGCTGAGCTTCTTCTCCTCCGTTGCCAGCTTTACAGTCTTCCTGGGCTGGTCTTTAGGGGACTCTTCCTCGGACCGACTGCGTTTTTTCGCCTTCGGAACTGGGGGAGGCTTGGGCAGAGGAATTTTGTCCCAAGGCTTCTGGCAGAGAGAGAGGGCCTCATCGGCTCCAATCTCAGCTGCTATCAGCCTTCGGTAGCTTTTCCTCGCAGCCCCACTAAGCTTATAAAGCCTAGCGAACTTTTTCTTTTCCCCTCCCTGGTTCGTTTCCGATTGTGGTTCGGCTGCAAACGTGCCCTCCACTTCACGGGTCGTCCCAGGGTGGGGCGCACTGTTGCAGGGTGTTGGTGAGGCTAAAAGAGCCTCTTCCAAACCTGCAGCTAATTCGATTAATGGAGACTTCTCACTGTCTTTTACAAAATGTCGGTTTTCATCCATTTTGTTCCCACGAGTAGCTAGAGAAATACTTGGTCACCCCCGGCAGAGCCCCGCATGCCGAGGGAAGGGCTAAAATACTACCCGAATCGCCCTGGTCTCGGGTAGGCACCGTTTGCGACTGGACTCCCTCCAGCCACGCATCCATCGGCACGGTACGCGTGACACCTTGGATTGGGTTGGGATAGGAAAAGGGGGAGGGATAAAAGAAAAGAAAAAAAATTCTTTTTTCTTTATTAGGGTAGCCCCCCTATATGTAAAGTTGGAAGTGATTTTTTTATTTTCTTATGGTCTAGTTCTCTTGTCTGTCATAGTAAGAAGAAACAGAAACTTCTTTATCGCCTTGATGTTTTCATAACCTATCTGTTTATAATTGTACTGACTGCCAAGACTGATGGGAGATGTCTATCTTGTTGATATTGATTCAAAGTCTATCACGCAACGTCGCTTATCTAAGAATACTTGGGTACTAAAATATTTACAATCCCAAAATATGGATTCTTACTATTGAAAATAGCAATCCAAGTATTGTGTTTGTGGTAAACAATTCAAGTATTGAAAGAAATATAATATTTACTACGTGGCAGAGTCACGCTTCAGCTATGTTATGGTTGCAGCGCGAATGGATCGGCTCGACCGGGGTAGCACCAAGCTCTCCCAGAATGCCGGCATAAAATGACAGCTTAATGCTTCATGTTTCGTATGATGAGTGTACCGGATTTTAAAGGAAACGGGGCATTCCGTCATAGTTCTCAATGGTGATAACGCATCTGCATTCTTATTCAAGGATAAATGTAGAGGCCTATGGGCCACAGCATCCACTTACCATCGTGTGGGCTTTGTGCTCGTTTGCTACCCACATTCTATAAAACAAATATATATATATATATATATTTAGACACAATAAAACAAAATGTGGGGGTTAAGAGAAAACACCCCTTCTCGAATGTATTTCAAACAACACAAACAAAGAGTATAAGGCATCTAATTGACACTGTTAGAGCAATTAGGTATGTATACTCTTTCAAATGGTCGCCACAAATGATCAGCTCAAGTGATCATTCTCGTCACTATTGTAATTAAATAAAGGTATTCGGAAATATCAGCAATATATCATGGTAAGTGATAGAGGAATAACTATTTCAAAAATCATTATCATCAATACAACCCATCACAAATCCGCAGCTGTTCATGGGTGTCCCCCAAGGAATGACATACAAAACGGCTCAGAGTCAATTGTTCCGTCGACTTCCTCCATTTCTTACCAAGTGGTCACTCTATCTTGTGGAGTCCACTCTGCACTACTCTTATCGGTACGCGAGTGCCACTCGAGAACCCTTTCGAGAAATTTCCCTTCGATTATCAGTTCTTCGAGCTATACGAGCGGCCTACTGCTACTTCAGCTGACTGATCCGTTGGGCTATGTCGGTTAATCTGGTTCTACAGATATTCTCATTACGAAGTCTAATCGTACAGAAAAACTCCAACCATAGAGTGCTTGCTATGCGAGAAGCGACTTTGAGCTTTCTCATATATTTCAATCATTGTATAAAATAAGTAAGTAAGTAAGAAAAGTAAGTACATTTACATTAAATACAGACTTGTGATATCTTTTAAAGATTGAAATTTTAATATTCCAATTCATTCTATTGTGTTTTTTACACGATAGGGTGACAAACGAGCACACAGTCCACCTGATGGTAAGTGGTTACTGTGGCCCATAGACACCTACATCTATCCTCGATTACGAATCAAAATGCAGATGCGTTGTTGCCCGTGAGGACTAAGATGGAATGCCTCGTTTCCAGTAAAAAGGGTCTGCGGTTCTCTACACTCACCATACGAAACACAGCAGATTTTGCGTTGGTATTCTGCGGGAGCGTGGTCCTTCCCCGGTCGAGCCGACCCATTCGTGTTACAACTATTATATCCTCGTAAGGCCCAATGACCTAATTTAATGACAAAAATATTTTGGCATTCCGGCCCAACACAGCTTTTAAAATCGTCAAATTGCGGCCCGGCGACCTAAAATTATGACATGATATTTGACCGTAATTTTTGGTTTAAATAATCCCGCCATTTTAAATCTGCCATCAAAAAACTATTAACTATGAACGCATCTCTAATTTTGGCAATGTCAACTTGACATTTAGGAACCAAGAATCTGTCTTTTTGACATTTCATCTCATGTGAACGGAAGTTTCGTGGAGATTGGTAAGTAAATCTATTCATATCTTTATAATCATAACATGGTGATGTCTAAAATGTATTGCAAACAGTTGCGGGTATATTATATTTTGTTCCGACATGTTTTTTTCGTAGCAAAGTCATTTTAATTCCGTAATATTCGAACGATAAAAACTTTGTCTTACAATAAGGTCGGTGGGTTTTTATTGTAAAAGTTAGCCTAATTTCTATGTCATGATTTTAGGACATTGGGTGTTACTTTATTTTTTTTTTTGTTTAAGCCATGGACGAAACTATAGAAAATCAGCTTAATTTGGACGTATCCGAGTTCGAAGATGATGACGTCGATGATGATATCGATGATGTGGATTATCGACCTCAGGGCCGAAATCGTCAATCGGACAATTCAGCGGAATCGTCTTCTGATTCTGAAGGTGAGCTTACAGTTTCAAGTCCTGCGATTTCTAATTCTTGTGTTACGCGAGGGAGGAGCTTACAGCGTCGAGGAGACCGTCGTGGTCGAAGAATTTCTTCGATTTCTCGAGCAATTAGTAGAAGAGGAAGTTCATCTCGTGGGAGATTGTACCAGCAAGTGGAAGCTGAAGATAACGAGGATATTGTCAATGACGATGGACAATTTGGAGGTTGGAAAGAAAAAGATTTTAATCCTGATATAATTCCTTTTATGCAGCCATCGTATTTACCTCTTGACGAAGAATTCTATAAAATTGATTATTTTCGTCGATATGTAAATGATGAGCTGATGCAAATTATCGTAGATAGATCCAATGAGATGTATCTATCAAGAAACGGACAGTTTTTAAATTTGACACTTCCCGAGTGCTACATTTTTATTGCAATTAATTTAGCCATGTCTTGTATTGGATATCCAATTCTCCGAATGTACTGGCAACACAAATTTCGTGTCGCTTTTGTAGCTGATCATATGTCTCGGAACAGATTTTTCATTCTTCTGAATTCTTTAAAACTCGTTAATGACAACGACTTTTCTGCCGAAGATAAAAGTAAAGACAAGCTCTGGAAAGTTCGCCCTCTTATCAAAGAAATTCTTGAAATGCTAATTCCTTTTACGGGCGCCTGTGGGATGAAGCAATATTGCCCAGGTAAACCTAATCCTACAGGTTTAAAAACTTTTGTCTTGGCGTCACCGGAGAAGTGTGTGATTTTGATATATATCAAGGGGCGACTACATATCCTTCTTATGCTGATACCATTCGGGTTGGGAGAGAAGGCAGTTCTTGCCTTAAAGGAGGATTTGTTGCCGGAACATATAATTTACTGTGATAAGTACTTTACCACCGAGACACTGATTGTGGAATTAAAAAACAGAGGCCTGATGTGCGCTGGTACATTGATGAAGAATAGAGTACCTAAGTCCGCAAGGTTAATACTCAAAGAGGACAAAGACTTAAAGAAAGCAAGGAGAGGGAGTTGTCAGGTATTGGTCAACGATGAGAAGTATATAGTTATAATTAAATGGTTTGATAACAAACCTGTCACTTTCCTGTCTACTGTGCATGCTGCCCAAACTTCCGACACCTGCCAAAGATGGTGTAAACAAAATAAAGTGTATGTTACTGTACCAAGACCGAAAGTAGTAAAACAATATAATTCTAATATGGGAGGAGTCGATCTTGCTGATCGTCTCTTAGCTTTGGCGCCGTCGAGATATCGAACAAGAAAATGGACAATGCGATTTATCGCACACATGTTTGATTTGGCTACAACTAATTCATGGTTAAATTATAAAGCAAAAGAGTTACGCAAAAATGTCCCGGTGAAAAAAATTCAGCAACTGAGGAGTTTTAAAATGGAAATAGCCGAAACTTTAGTAACTGCTAATTTCACCGCTAGTTCCGAAACAGAAGATGAAGAACAGTATCGACCTAAATGCTCTAGACCAGCTGTACTGCTTCCCAGCGCCAGTTCAAGAACTCATGGTGCACTCCATTTGCCGTCGGCTGGAGAAGTTCAAAACAGGTGCAGAAAACCAGGATGCAACAAGAAAAGCACAATTATATGCAAGAAGTGCAACATTCACTCGTGCCTAACTAAAGAACGAAATCGTTTTTATAACTTCCACGCTGAGATTTATTGATTGATACATTTGTTTAAAATTTTCTTTTTTAAGTATCTATATTTCTAATTAGTATTGTGTGTGATACGACAACTTGAATATTATTATTTGAAATATTGCCATTGATTATAGTAAGTAAGAACATTATTTTAGTAATATGATTAACATGATGTGTAATGCGAAGATACATTGTTTGCTAAAAATGAGACTGATTTAGAAAATTTTGTAATTTTGTTACATAAAATTAATAAGGTTTAAAATCAAGGAAGAAAATAATAAATATTTTTTTTACAAAGTTTATTATTATTTCTGGTATTATTTGCTATTCCATGATAAATAACTGAATAGATTTGATTGATTCAAACTATTGTTATATATTAAACCGTGGCCCAGTGACCTAAAATAAGGACAAGCTATTTCAACATATTTTTTGCGTGAAATAGGTAACTTTAGATACAGGAAATACCCCTTAAAATAATTTGACCAAAAGTAATACATTTACACACTTTTGTACTTAACCAAAGTTCTGGGCCGCAACTACTTGCACCTATTTTTAGTACGTTGGATCGTAATGTATATCGAACTAAATTTAGGTTGGGCCTTACGAGGATATATAACTATAATATTGGTAATAGTGCTTACCGATTCTGTAATACAAGTGATATAACAAAATAATACAGTTTTTCTATGCAAGCATAAAGGTGTCTCATTTTTAAATACGTAATTAATTGATAATATTTTACTGACTTTAATTCTACGTCAGAGTAACAATAAGCGCTTATACTACCAACTAGCCAACTACTTTCTTACCTGTGATATTTTATGGGAAATACGCAAAAATTTAAATGCTGTCTCATATTTGGCCTATATCTACAGGTCACAGAATCCACTAAATGTTAATAGAATTTTGATTGTTGTTGGTTGGAGGTTGTGTGCTCATTTTCTTAAACTTAATTCTATAAAGAACAGGTTTGGTATTGTTTTCGTTAATTTACCACAAAGCGATTTATAAAACCGCCTGACATACGTACAACGTACGTTTTTAAATTGATAATAAATATGTTATAACATGTTAGATAAGGATGAATGAAAACGGTAAGCTGTTACACTTATAGATTGCTTATCATAACACGATGATCGATATTACACAACGTTGATAGGAAAATAACATTATTTCAGTTCAGACACTGCCACCATATCAATTTTAGGTAGACTAGTTATCAATTTTATAGATTGCGTGATTTTTTTTTATAGGATAGGGTGACAAACGAGCACACATTCCGCCCGATGGTAAGTGGTTGCTGTGGCCCATAGACATCTACATCTATCTTCGATTACGAATCAAAATGCAGATGCGCTGTCACCCGTGAGGACTAAGATGGAATGCCTCGTTTCCAGTAAAAAGGGTCTCCGGTTCTCTACACTCACCATACGAAATACAGCAGCATTAAGCTACTATTTCACGCTGGTATTTTGTGAGAGCGTGGTCCTTCCCTGGTCGAGCCGACCCATTCGTGCTACAACTATACTACTAATATAACTGCAGCATGGCTCTACCACGTATAAAGAACGAGAAGAGAAGTGATTCAACGAATATCCGATAACCTTACCGAATCCTATACTATTAAACGAGCAATTCTTGTATATATATATATATATATATATATATATATATATATATATATATATATATATATATATATATATATATATATATATAATCGGGATCTCGGAAACGGCTCCAACGATTTTCATAAAATTTAGTGTCCAGGGAGTTTCGGGGATAATAAATCGATCTAGCTAGGATTTATTTTTAGAAAATGTCTTTTTGTCCGTGTTTTTAGGCAATGAAAAACTGCTACAATATCGTTAGAATAAGAAGGTAAATTTTGACGGATTGTTAGTGATTATAAATAGCTTAATTGGTATAATGGTCGGTCATAGAATCTTAAAACCCCGGTTCGAGCCCAGACCGACGGACCGACTTTTTTAAATTTTTTTTTCATGTTCCTTTCCTTTTTGAGAAAATCAATTTTTTTGAGCCCTTTTTTAGTATTTTTTAAAACACGAAAATTTAAATTAAACTAATTGCACTCATGATTTTTATTTCAAAAACCAGTTCAGTTTTTTCTATTATGTCGCTAAGATCAAAAAATATTATTCTTATTTCATTAGTATGTAATTTGTATCTAAATATAATTTCCATAACACACGAATTAAAAAAAAAACCGAGCGAAAAATACCGAGCAAAGCTCGGTCAACCGGGTACTATTTATTATACGAGACGAGACGAGAAAAGATCTTTTATTTCGGAAGGAAAACTAAAGTTTAAAAAGTATAAATAGTTTGAAGAAGTTCTACTCGAATTCTTGTTACAATAGACAGTAGCTATTTTTATGTTACTTTATGTCTACGAAATAAAAATAATTGTTTAAAATTTTATCTGTAATATATTTGTATTTTGTACACACTTTATTTTTGCGTCCATTTCACCGACCTATTTTACTGTGTTGATTGACATTTTACACGGTTTAAAATTTTCGAATAAAAGTGGGTAAAAATGTTTGTCCCCAATACTGCCGCCATAAGGAAAAAGGACGTTTCTACATAAAGTACGAAACTGAGAAAAAAAATAAAATGTATTTAAAAAACAAAAAAATGCGCTGTGTGAAAGGAAATAAACTAAATAATAATTTTGTGGTGTAAAAGTTTGTATCAGTGTTCGATCTATCAGCAATTATATGTAGATTTTAATTAAATAAATTTTATATACTAAATAAATAACTTTTTCTTTTTAGTAAAAAAAATGCAAGAAAATACTTGATACAGCAATGAAAAGACGCATCTGGCTAGAAACGTCCTTTCAACTTAGTATTTTTTTAAACGTCTTTCCTACTTAGTGATAATGTGTTACCAGGTTCTAGTTAACTAAATAAAAAAGACGTTAATAGCCATTTGCTGCTTTTCAACTTAGTAATACTAATATTTAATTAACTAAAAAATAATAATACCCTGCACATTGTTAGATCACCAACAACCCTAAACCCTATTTAAACTGAAGTACGTTTTAACATGATAATTATCATGTATTAAATAAAACGAAGTATGAGAATCAGGCTTATATTTCTTTTTTAAAGAATATAAAAATAGCAATTACAAACCTCTCATAAAATAAAGTTAAACTTTAAACTCGCGTTAAACCCTTCTATTAGAAACACAAATTAAGTATCTATCAAAACAATCTAAGTTTTTATTTATAATTAATAATAATAATCACAGCTTTTTAAGGAATCTCTTATATTGAAGTCTTAATCTTATACTTGACTGAAATCAAACTAACACTACGACTTATGTGTTTTTCATAAAATAAAAATAAAACAATAATAGCAATAACAAACCTCTCTGAACTTATAATAGCTACTCTAAGTTACTCTTCTAAAAACAAATATTAAAAAGCTATCTAAGTTTGAACAAATTATACTTAATATTAGCAATAATCACAGCTTTATAACTCTTGTAAATTTAGTCTTCATCAACTTGAGTCAGATCAACACGATTTTTATCAGTAGGTAGATTATACCAAAACGATTTTCTGTTGTCTGGCATTAAGGGTGTCAGTTTTTGTATGATCACTGTCTTGCGCTCTTGAGTAATGCCTCTATACTGATATTTTGGTTTTGGAGGTGGTATTCCAGAATTTATATTTTTTAATCTCAGAAAGTCAAGTGAGTATTCTTCTTCATTGTGGAAAGCAGTCTTATAATAAATGATGTGGGTGCCTCTAAGGAAAGTTACTTCACACATATCACATAAATAAGCACGAGGGGAAGAATTTTGTAGTTTGTAAATTGAAGAACAGTCTTCAAACTCACAAAAATCATCCATATTCATTACTTTAACGATAATATTTGTTCTGGTGTTCGATACTGCTTGATGAAAGTCTTCGAAATCATAGATGTGTTTCTTCCTCTTCATAGATTGCTCCACTTGATGATGGAATTCGTCTGCTGCCATGTGCATGTGGCCTACCTCTAAATATTTTAATGTAATCGTTTCATAATTGACTTCGAGTGAATTAACAAGATGGAGCAAATAAGAATACAAACTCCAATTTTTATTCTGGGCTGCACAGTTATCTAACCAGATAACTACATTTTTCAGGTCTCTATTTGCCTGCAAAAAAGCTCTGAAACAGCTTATTATGTAACTCATTTTGCGACCAGCAATTGCTTCATGCCATATCGCGGCATAGGTTTGCAAAGTAGCATTGTTTTTTTTGTCACCTATTGACACAAAACTTTCATTGAATACGATTACTCTTGGGCCAAACATTACAATTTTAAATTCTTCAATGCGTGGGAGCATAATTACTTTCTCTAAATCAGCTGCAAAATAGACAGTATCTGAGGTGATGTTTGCGTTATTTTGTTTTTCTGCATCTTTTTTGTATGCTTCCCTGGCTGATGTATATTTTTCCCTGTGTCGTTCGTAATCTCGGCATTCTTGACAAGTTCTGTGTCTTTTCTCCTTGTATTCCGGATTGTGGATAAAAAACTTTTCACACGCCTCACACTCTTCATGTTCAAGTTTTGTAAAACATATATTTAACTTCTTCACAACTTTTCTGTTTCGACTGGTCACCTTCGATTTGCCGACGATATAGTCCTTATGGCAGAATCGCTGGAGGACTTAAGCATTATGCTCAATGACCTCAATAGTGCCTCCCAACGGATAGGGCTTAAGATGAACATGGACAAAACAAAGATCATGTTTAATGTCCATGTCACACCTGTGCCGGTAGTTGTTGGGAGCACTATGCTCGAAGTTGTTGACGAGTACGTTTACCTGGGACAAATAGTCCGACTAGGTAAGTCCAACTTCGACCGAGAGGTCAATCGACGGATTCAACTCGGCTGGGCAGCGTTCGGGAAATTACGACATATCTTTTCGTCAGGTATACCTCAATCTCTAAAAACTAGATTGTACAACCAGTGCGTGTTGCCAGTGATGACTTACGGATCTGAGACGTGGTCCTTCACTGCTGGCCGTATGAGGACGCTTAAGGTCACTCAGCGAGCTATGGAGAGGGCTATGCTCGGAGTTTCTCTGCGTGATAGACTCAGAAATGAGGATATCCGCAGTAAAACCAGAGTGACCGACATAGCCCAACGGATTAGTAAGCTGAAGTGGCAATGGGCCGGCCATATAGCTCGAAGAACCGATAACCGATGGGGAAGAAAGGTTCTCGAGTGGCAGCCTCGTACCGGTAAGCGTAGTGTAGGGCGACCCCCCACTAGATGGAGTGACGACCTGGTAAGACATGCAGGAAGTCGATGGATGCAGGTGGCTCAGGACCGTGCTTTGTGGCATTACTTGGGGGAGGCCTATGTTCAGCAGTGGACTTGTAAAGGGCTGTAATGATGATGATAATGAACTTTTCTGTAGTAGTCATAAGAAATCTGTTCGTGAACAGGAAGGTCTTTCCTGTTTTGTTGTTCGTAAAAGTCTCGATACATTCTGGTCACTGTTAGGTCAGACGGAAGATATTTTCTATTTGGAGCGTGCTTTCGTCTGTAGTGGGGAATTGAAGAATTAAAAGAATTTATATGTTGTTTTTAAGAATATTGTTTGTTATGGTGCATAAGGCGTTTCTTACAGATTTATCATTTTTTTGACTGTAACCCAGTGTTTCTAGAAAAAATACTTTGCAAACATTCACTTTTACCCCTGTTTCATTTGTCAGAAAATATAATATGCTTACGTTTCTTGGCAGTTTTCTGTTTTCTTTAACGGTTTTTCTCTTAGGATCTTCTTTGGATGTGTTATTTATTATGAAATACTGTTGCTCTTTCCAAGACATGTTTCTAAAGTGATGGTTTAGGTTTTGTCGTGCTTCTTCTGTAAACTGGGTATGACATTTTTTTTTACATCCATCATTACACCCTGGCTTAAGTTTATATTTAGATTCCATATCTTTCAGTTTTTTAATTTGTTTTCTCTGCGCCGGTGATTCATCATACTTCTTACGTTTTCTGATAGTCCCCTTGTTTGTGAAATTTTGTGGCGTATCTTCGTCGCTTGAGACTTCAGGTGACTCAGTAACAGTGACGTTAATTGACGGTGACTGGGGGATGGTATTTGTAGAAGAATCTGAATCTTGTGAACATTTTGACTGATCTAAACTTGAGGGTAAATAATTTTTATCAAAAACTGAATCATCTGAATCAAAATCCAGGATGCTGTCTGAGCTGTTATGAAGATCCGCATTATTCAAAGAGTTATTTTCGTTCGTAGTAGATAAAGGCAGCTCATAATAATTAGTGTTCAGGTTTGACTCCTGGGAAGAACTGGTTGATCGTACCATCGAAATTATTTTTGAGCATCGATTATGTCGCATTTTGTCACACTGAAACAAATAAATAAACAAAATACTTAGAAAAATCACCGGCGCAGAAAAAATAAATGAAAAAACTGAAAGATATTATCTGAATACAAACTTTCCTATCCCACTATATACAAAAAACTCATTATGGTAATAATAAAACAAGGTATAAAATGTATAAATGCAAACCTCTTCATTGTGATAGTTGGTACTCAACGGTGTAAACAAATTCGAAAAAAAAAGCGTTTAGCTAGATTAAGGTATTGTTTTCTAACAGATATATTTAATATTGAAATATTTTAACATAAAAGTAGGTATATTTATTTGTGTCACCTGTTAGGTTTGCAGTTTTTTCAATCATAAATTACTCATGGGTATGCTTAAATATACACAAATTATAATTCCAGGAAGTTTGACTTACGATTTTTCCGTAGTTATAGCTCGAAGAGCCACGCGCACGTGTTGTCACTCTGTCTGCCTGGACGCAACTGAAGCACAGTATACCAACCGCGAGCCCCACTTCACCCCGCACAACTAGCAATACTAAGTAGGAAAGGCACTACTGCCACTTGCGCCTGTCCATTTTTCGTAATACTACGCTAAAAAGGCACATCTACGCAGAACAGTCTTTTCTTCTTATGACCATGCAGAAGTGTCTTTTCATTTTACGATGAATTAAATATTTTGTAAATAAATAAGACGCTACTACTAAAATGCGTTTTTTCAACTTAGTGGAATTCAGAAACGTCTTTTCTATTTAGTAATATTTGATTCATATCGCAGATGCGTCTTATTTAACAGTAAGATTTATAGGGTTCCGCTTGATTTATGCGAAATATAAAAATACTGGTCGATGCCATTTTTTTTACTGATTGAGAACATTTATGTAACTTAATTTCGAAAAAAATGTTAGATACGTCTTTTTTCCTTATGGCGGCAGAATAGATTAAGTAACCGGCTTATAATTAGATTAAGCAAAGCGAGTACTTGACCCATTCAATTTTGAGATTTTTGATAGAATACTTCATAGCCTATAACGATGATAACTCTCCGCACCCTGAAGATGCATTGTTTTTTGGTGGTAAAAATAGCTTAGAGATTGGTTTTTGGTACCTACCTAGGCGGACCATTGGGCAATAAAATGGGGCTTCTGAGTAAGAAAAGACGTAACGTCTAATTTGATGTCGCTTTAAGCTCATTTTAGACTTTCAAGCAAAAAACACGTAGAAAATGTTTAATCATAAAATTTTTTAAATGAAAAACTTTATCAGGGTAGGTAAGGTCCAAGGATGTTGTTCACCATCTGCTGAAGAATCAAAGATGACGAAACAAAAGCTAAACATTCCATAAAGTCATACATCCTACGTTTTCGCAAAAGCAAAGGTCTCGTCTAATTTCTGGGAAGATTTTAGGGCAAGTAACTAAATGTCCGCCGCGTTGCTCCAATTGGCGAACTTCACATATCTTTAAAATATTTTTCCTTATTTCTCAGACATGCGGGTTTCGATGTTTTCCTTCACTGCCGAGAACATGGTAAATCAGCACTTAAAATTGTAATTAATAATTTCATTGGTGCGGGCGGGGTTCGAACCCGGATTGCTCGCGTACTGTGAAATATACAGGGAGAGATTAGTCCCTGAGTACGTAGTACTATTATTTATTCTGTGCCGATATGCCCAAAGCTGGTTTCATTAGAAAGGCAATAATGCGAAGATGGTTTTAGGCCACTAAAAATGCATTAGGCCCTATATAAAATGTTAATATAAGTATATAAACAAAATGTTCTTTTTTTTCAATTAAAAAACAAAATGTATTTCTTTTTTTAGCTTAGCAGCACACGCTGTGTTTCCACAAGTATAGATTAAGTGCGACGAACGAACACAGAGTCTATTTGATGGTAAGTGGATACTGTGGCCCATAGACACCTACATTTACCTGTAAAACTAATAATTAATAAATAATTACTAATAAAATAGTGCTTATAAGCTGCAACTTGATTCTACCACTTTTAAAGTACCTTACCACGTTTAAAAACGTTGCCACGTTAAAAAACGTTACCACGTTAAGAAACGTTAACACGTTAAAAACGTTATCACGTTCAAATAAAGTTCCTTCCTTACCACAAAAAAAGAAAAAGGAATACTGGGTGAAGAAGCCGCTCTTGATACACTTGTGTCAACCGTGTCCAAATTTTACACTCTTAGTGGGTATCCATTGTGACTTGTACTCACACGTGTGCGTGTAAACTGGTTGAAATTGCCCCAATTGTGCTACACACGCGACAGCTTCGGCTACGATCTTGGGCGCAAGGAAGGTCTTGCGCCCCTGCCGCCCTACCGCAGGATCGACTTAGAAAATTGCCCCTGCTTGCATACACACATCACAATTAAGGAGACAATTAAGGGTCATCCCCACTCCTATACCCTAGATTGCCCCTGCGGCAGGCAACTGAGTAGCCGCCTTTAACTGGAAGCGTTTTAGGCGCGCGTGCACAGGATCTGGACCTATAAAACATCTTTGTCATAGAGTACATTTTGTATACATCTTTGCGTGTAAACCCCTTTCTGTAATGAAGCCCGTCATTGGGACATATCTAGGCCGTTACTTTACTTTTTACTTTAATCATTTGTCATAAAATCACTAAAAAGTAGTTAAATTATAAGGATATAAGGTTCATTATTCCGTTTTTAGTTTCGTCTACAAGACGAGAATAAAGGTTAATTTATATTATGACAGCTAAATAATTCTTAACTACCTACATAAAATTTACCTCTAGTGTAAATTTTTCGGAGCGTGCAGTCTTGTTTCGCGGTTTATTTTTTTATCAAACACCAGTGGGATGTTTTGTTCCTTTTAGTGTCTCTCGTTTATGTTTTCGAAAATTTACAATATGCCATTCACTTTTGCATTGTTGAATTTCTCAAGAAAGAATATAATCTGAAAATGTTATTCTTAATATCTAAACTTTGAATTCTAAACAATTCTTTTCTACCTTATTATTTTGTTTTGAATTAATCGTTAATGGGAAAATCTTAAATGTGTGCAGGCGCCAATTTGCAATGGTAATTATATGGAATATTAGTTATATATATATATATATATATATATTTATATATATATATATATATATATATATATATATATATATATATATATATATATATATATAAATTGGGTTTTAATTTTGAAAATAAAATCCAAAATAGCCTTAATTTAAATGTTGGACAATGTGCTCAAAATCCTGTTGCATTCATATATACGTTACTAAGAAATATCCTCTTTTTTAAACGAGTGAAACATAATATAAACATAATAACAATGACGTATTATATATAGACACGTCATGAACGAACATTGCGGCGCTTAAAAACGGCGAAAATACTATATTATACTATACGACACCGTACAGCGGGATGCCTGTTGCTTGACTACTAGCTGCATGCGCCGGCCGCCATTAGACGGTGTCGTCGAATAAAATGAAATGAAAATGGGTAGTTTTGTGAATATACAAAATTTTTGAATTTTGTGCAGGTCATTTTTTTATATTTTCTGGGATTTTGTAGTAAAAACGTTCGTCGCCCCAAGAATGAGTTACTGACTTGGTGGAATTGAGTAACTGGTACTTCTAGAATGCTGATCTATCAGAGGACGTGATATCTTTCCAGATGAATATCACTTATTTTTGTAAAACTACTTATGTTTTTGTTTATGCATATTACATTTTCATAAAATTATTTACATTACATTTTCATAAATATTTTAAGGGGCCAAAGTTAATATATTTATTTCTTAAAATTTTTGTTCCAGCGACTCTTTAGGTTTTAAATAATAAATTAGTCCGATGACCATTTTCTGTAAAACAAATACAATTTCAGTGTCCGTCGCATGTCCCCATAGCAAAATACCATACGACATTATGCTATGGAAATAGCTAAAGTTAACTACTCTAGCTGTTTCAACACTTGTAAGACTTCTAATATTTTTAAAGCACACGCTACAGGACTAAGCTTGTACGTTTTGATATACAGGGGCCTCATTGAAGCTTTACGTCTTGTGAAATTCCAAGAAAAATGATAGTTGCAACAAGACTCAGCTCCTCCCCATTTAAAATTACATTAGTCCTAACATGCTTGACGTTCGGAGTTATGAATTTTATACATTTAAATGCAAATTATTAACCTTAAACAAATTTACTAATTTAGATGTAGCATTATTTACTTCATCATAATACAGTAACTGTCGTTTTAATTTGGAAATTAATGAAGTATTTTTAGCAAATAATACTATATCATGGTTATCCCTACTATTTTGGTAAGTCATTAATATATACCACAAAAAGGCCGAGAATTGACGCCTGGGGCAAGCCCATTTGTACTATCGACCTAGAATATGATGTGTGTTATGATACAATTTTTTTACGAAGGCACGAATAAAGTACTTTTTAAATTCAGTTTATTACCATTCCGTAGTCCCTTTTGTTAATAAAACCAGCTTTAGCGTTGTTATCAGCAAAATGGCTCGCGCATTTACATTAAACTCATATACAAATACGCAAACTATTTTAAAATGGCGGTTTTGCATTAAACAAGCAACTTCCAGCCAGCCAGCTTCGGCCAGCAGAGTCCGTACTGACGCCGAGGAAAGGTCTTGCGTATCTGATTCGATCGGGTGGTAAGTAGCGCAAGCCCGTAATCGATAACATTTTACGCACCGAAATGTGACTTGCCGAGTGAATCTCATATAAGAGAAAAGAAAGGCTGTCCGCATGCTGGGGTTCTTTCATCTCGTCTGTGGAGTATGGTCATAAATGAACTCATCAGTAAATTAAATGCCAATTACTTCTACACAATTGTTTATGCAGATGACCTGACAATACTGGTCTCAGGAAAAATAGCACGCATGGTGTGCCACTTGACCCAAGCGGCTCTCCGTATACTAAAGAGTTAGTGCAAGAAATACGACTTAACCATTAACCCAAATAAAATGGTTCTTGTAAAATTCACACAAAATGGACGCCGAATGACTATCACCTCCCAAGTCTTCAGCACACAACTTCAGCTATCCTATGAGGTAGAATATTTTGGTTTTACCTTTGACAGTAAATTCACGCGAAATAAACATAAAAAAAATTAACAAGACTAATACAACTTTCTGGCAATGCAGAAACATGATTAGAAAACGATGGGGCCTGAATTATACTGTTGCTGTATAAAACTGTAATTTGGCCTAGGACCACATACTGCGCTCTGGTATAATGAACCAAAACGAATGAATGCACCACCTTAAAGAAGCTTCAGCGTTACCAGAGACTGGCATATATATAGCTGCCACAGGCTGCATAAGGACTATACTAACAGCAGCCTTAGAGGCTATGCTGGAGCTAACCTTGCTTCACCCACATATACTACGAGACTATAGCTCCCATTAGACTCAAGTTTCTAAATCTTTGAAATAACAGTAGAATCTTTAATACAGTTATAATTGATAGAGTCTACACCAATATTTACCTACGAGCTACATAGGATACTATCAACTAAGATAAAATGCCCAAACAATTTGTGTTTGATAAATAATATGAGATGAAGAAATATGGACGGCGTTCCTTAGGCAACGCAAGGACACGCCGATTTATCATGATGTTAACCCCCTCTACTCTCCCTCCGTCCCGGTCTCATCAGCTTCGTCTACGTCTTAGAATGACGTTGTTTCCTTCGCGGCCTCCGCGATGCCAACCTGTAGCCCCTCTCCTGCCTACTTGGATGCCGACTCAGGCTCCAATCAAGTTCCAAAGTGGAGATCGAGACGCTTGCTCTACTCAATCCCGACGACTAAGACTTCACCCTCGTCCAGAGCAAAAAGCACAAGCACGTTACACCGAAAGAGGCAGTTGAGATTAACAAGGCCCCTTCGTCTCCACCAATATAACTGCAGCATGGCTCTACCACGTAAAACGATTAAACCTATATTCATATGATAACTGTCCTTAACTACTCTATATTCTTAACTACTTACATATTGTGTACCTCTTTAGTAATAATTTGTCGAAGCATGCAGTCTTATTCCCCGCTATACTTTTTTATGAAACACTAGTTAGCTATTTGTTCCTTGTAGTGTTCAAATGTGTTTTTTAATGTGTAATTAATTCAAAATGTGTATGACAAATAGATTCAGCATTTATTTGTTTCTTTAAACACACACGTAAATGCAATGACTAAACTAGTTAACTTTTTACAAAAAAGTTACATAATCTTAAGATCTAAATGTTTATGTGTATTGCGGATTAACAAATGGATCCTAGCTCAACGATTAATATGACTTAGAGAGCAAACACTCATTTTCATCTATTACCTTCGAGGTGTAACAATCATGTAACAGTATGATTAGTTATTAAACAATCACAACAATAGTTAGTAACAATCATGATTAGTTATTAAAAATAAAATGTCGTGATTTATAGCTGGCAAACGAAGTGTTTGGGAATAACTTTGTTTATGTTTATGTTGAATATTTGTTTTGAATTTATTTTTGAAATTGTAATTAGTGTTAAGATTTCTTATTGATGGTGGAACGTTATTCCAACACTTCATTGCCATATATCGGAAACTGCCAATAAATGCCGCTGTTTTATAGCTGTAATACAGGAATGCTGATCTAATGGACCTCAATTGCCTTCCAGAAATTTTCTTTGTAAACGTTATCATCACATGCAAGTCCTCTGGTTTTTTAAACTTAATAACATTAAATAGAAGGCTTGCTAAATGCAACTCCCTAAGTGAGACCATATTGAGCATGGAAGCAGTGTTCAGGAAAGGAGTAATCTTGTGGAGACATCAAAACAAAACCTACAACATGCATTTTGCACGCGCTGTATTATTTGCTTTGTTTTGCTGAAAATCCGATGAACATATCTTCGTATTACTGTTGAAGGTTATGTCAAACTTTTCGGCTTTATCCATGCGCATTATATGTTAATCACAAGTTTTAACATCTAGATCATCACAAACTCTGCTTATTTGCATTTTTGTGCCCATGACCATATATTTTGGCTTTTACTAATTGGAGACTGCGTGAACTGTTTAAACGACCTGGGATGTAACAACAGGATCGTCTTACGATGAGTTCCGGGTCACGCAGGTATTATAGGCAACGAATTTACGACAAACTTGCACGGAGGGCTCAAAGTGTACAAAATTTGGACCTGAGCCACTTTGTTGAATCTCAAGAAGCCTAGCCCGATTGACCTTTGAAACTCTTTACTCACAATAAATCACTTAAGATCTGGTCTGTCACACCAAGCTTAAAACATTCTAAAACCTTAATCTGGGCTTTTGATCGTAAATTCTCTTCAGAAGCTCTGGGATTAAGTGAAAATAAATTGCGCCTTCTGGCGAGAGCCCTAAATGAACACTGTTGTCTTAAGAAGCACATATCTATCCTGGGACTAAGCAACTCAAGGATGTGTCGGTTCTGTCCGATAACGGAAGAAAGGCCTCTGCACATCCTAACTGATTGCGGACCCTTAATGCGCCAACGTAACACTCACCTGGGAAAATATGTTCTCCGCCCAGAAGAAGTGAAATTGCTCACGGCAAAGAATATATACACTACGCGAACTCACGGCTAAGCAACCCCTTCTATTCATTGAAGACATAAGGCTTAGCAGTTAACTATAGCCATAGCAGCAATCACAATAAATCTTTTAGGTCGCAGTGATACTGGTCTCTATACCTAGACCTTCATAGCCGCTCGCACATAAAAAAATATAATTTTGACTTATAGGGGTTTGAAATAAGAGCATTTCTCATTGACCAGTCAGCAATTCTGTCCAAATCTTCATTAAACCGTGTTACAACTTATGGTTACTTATCGGGTGTGTCCGACATGTATACACATCTTCAGTGTAACAGTGGTATATACAATTGTTTATAACCGATAATATCAGGAAAATAAATTATGAAAGAAATAGACCAAGTATTGAACTCTGAGTAACACCACGATTGATAAGCCGAAGAACGAATATTATAGACCCTTCACTTTTACTAATTTTAAATCGAGTAAAGTAGTCTTTAGTGAATTCCAAATTGTAAATGAGACAAGTTGCTTCGACAAATTTAGTCAACCCTTCGCAAATAGTTTTCTCCAGCAGTTTCGCACGGAATGCCAAGCTAAGCGCTAAGCCTCCGCAGCGTCTACTTCAGCCGAAGATGCCTCGTGTAGTGGAGAAACACGTGTCCTATTATCGAGGGTAGTACGTCGTTCCTAGTGGTGTGGTGGTGCTGGGAGTGGTGGTACGGGAAGTGGTGGTGCTAGTATTAGTGGTGATGGGGATAGTACATGCAACTGAGGGAGGGTGGGAGGTGCTTTTCAGATTGGGCAGGGCACATAATTTTATTTCGTTATAAGTTCTAACTCAGCGACAGCGGCGGCTACGATCTTGGGCCCAAGGAAGGTCTTGCGCCCCTGCCGCCCTACCACAGGATCGACTTAGAAAATTGCCCCTGCTTGCATACACACATCACAATTAAGGAGACAATTAAGGGTCGTCCCCACTCCTATACCCTAGATTGCCCCTGCGGCAGGCAACTTAGTAGCCGCCTTTAACTGGAAGCATTTTAGGCGCGCGTACACAGGATCTGGACCTATAAAACATCTTTGTCATAGAGTACATTTTGTCTACATCTTTGCGTGTGAAGCCCGTCATTGGGACGTATCTAGGCCGTTACTTTGCTTTTTACTTTAATCATTTGTCATAAAAGCACTAAAAAGTATTTAAATTACAAGGATATAAGGTTCATTATTCCGTTTTTAGTTTCGTCTACAAGACGAGAATTAAGGTTAATTCATATTATGACGGCTAAATAATTCTTAACTACCTACATAAAATGTACCTCTAGTGTAAATTTTTCGGAGCGTGCAGTCTTGTTTCGCGGTTTACTTTTTTATGAAACACCAGTGGGATGTTTTGTTCCTTTTAGTGTCTCTCGTTTATGTTTTCGAAAATTCACAATATGCCATTCACTTTTGCATCGTTGAATTTCCCAAGAAAGAATATTATCTGAAAATTTTATTCTTAATATCTAAACTTTGAATTCTAAACAATTCTTTTCTACCTTATTATTTTATTTTGAATTAATCATTAATAGGAAAAAAATTAATGCCTTTAATCTTAAAAGTGTGCAGGCGCCAATGTGCAATTGGAATTATATGGAATATAAGTTTATATATATATATATATATATATATATATATATATATATATATATATATATATATATATATATATATATATATATATATATATATATATATATATATATATCAAAATCCTGTTGCATTCATATATACGTTACTAAGAAATAAAGGTCTCTGAAGACAACGGGCTATTAAAATAATATTTTGCGTTTAAAAGAGCAACATTGGTTTGAGGTACATCTCGTTTAAGTACCTAATTATCAAGGACGAAGAGATTCGTTAGAGAAGATGTTCAGTTACCATGTTTGACAAGTAGTAAAATAAAAAAATCAACCAACTTCAATATAATACGTAAATAAAATAAGAACATCATCAGTGTAGTTGAAGTCAATCAATCAAATACGCATTATTAAGAATGACTCAAAAATTACTGGTCCAATCCTGATCATGAGAAGCATAAGCTTTCAAATAAAAGAACAATCATCAAAATTGGTTTATATTTTGGAAAAAGGTTCTTAAACTAAATATTCCCGGTACTACCTAAAAATAGTAAATTCGAAGATAAAATCCAAATAATACTAATTGAAAGTCACTTATTTTTTTAATATACCACTGGTTCGGAAAAAAGACCTCTTTCCTGGGAAGAATCAGCAAGTAACCCAGCGGAACTTTAAAAAAACAGCTATTTATACGTGGTAGAGCTACGCTGCAGCTATATTATGGTTGTAGTACGAATGGCTCGGCTCGACCGGGAAGGTTTACGCTCTTACAGAATATCAAAGTAAAATAGCAGCTTAATACTACTGTGTTTCGTGTTTTCGTGTCCGTGTAGAGAACCGGGGACCCTTCTCTCTTCTAGAAAGGAGACATTACATCTTAGTGCTCATGTCTAACAACGCATCTGCATGTTAATTCATAATCGAGAGTAGATGTAGATGTCTAAGGGCTACAGCATCCACATACCATCAGGTGAACTGTGTGTTCGGTTGTCACCATTATTCTATAAAAAAAAACTTTCAATCATGTGTGTTACAATTGATAACACATAACAAATTAGAAATAGCTTGGTCATCGCTAATCACCCTTCCCAGGGGTTATTATCATATACCATAAATTTCTTAATATTGTAACAAGCCTTTTTATACAAACTTAGTTTAATAAAATTTTTGAACTTTGTACAGGTCATTTTTTTATATTTTCTGGGATTTTGTAGTATAAACGTATACATCGCCTTGGGGCGATATTAATATATATAATTATATAATAAATTACTGACTCGGTATAGTCGAGTAAAGGGTAGGTACCACTAGAAAGCTGATCTATCAGAGGACATGATATATTTCCCGATGAATATCACTTATATTTGTAAAACTTTTGTTCGATCGGGTGGTAAGTAGCGCAAGCGCGTGACCGATAACATTTTATGCATCGAAATGTGACCTGCCGAGTCAATCTCATATAGTCAAAAAAAAAGAAAGGCTGTCCGCAGGCTGGTATTTTTTCATCTCTCCTGTGGAGTATGGTCATAAATGAACTCCTCAGCAAATTAAACGCCAATCACTTCTTCACAATTTTTTATGCAGATGACCTGACAATACTGGTCTCTGGAAAAATAGCAAGCATGGTGTGCCACTTGGCCCATACGGCTATCCGTATACTAGAGAGTTGGTGCAAAAAATACGACTTAACCATGAACCCAAATAAAATGGTTCTAGTAAAGTTCACACAAAAACGAATGACTATCACTTCCCAAGCCTTGTCAGAACAAAATTTCAGCTATCCTATGAGGTAGAATATTTATCGTCTTACCATTGAGAGTAAATTCACGCGAAATAAACACAAAAAAAAATTTACAGGGCTAATATAACTTTCTGGCAATGCAGAAAAATGATTAGAAAACGATGGGACCTGAACTATACTGTGGCTGTACAAAACTGTACCAAAACAAGCTGAACCAAAACGAATGAATCCACCGCCATAAAGAAACTTCAGCGTTACGAGAGACTGGCATATATAGCTGCCACAGGCCGCATAAGACTACACTAACAGCAGCCTTAGAGGCTATGCTGGATCTAAACTCGCTTTACCCGCATATACTACGAGAAGTGACTATATCTCCTATTAGACTCAAGTTTCTCAATCTTTGGATTAACAGTAGAATTCCTAATACAGTTATAATTGATAGAGTTTACACCAATATTTACCTACGAGCTACATAGAATATTATCTACTAAGATAAGATCCCCAAACAATTTGTGTTTGATAAATAATATAAGATAAAGACATATGGACGGCGTTCCTTAGGCAACGCGAGGACACGCCGATTTATCATGATGTTAACCCCCTCTACTCTGCCTCCGTCCCGGTCTCATCGGCATCGTCTACGTCTTAAAATGACGCAGTTTCCTTCGCGGCCTCCGCGATGGAAACTGCGTCATTTTCAACGTTCGGCCTCTCTCCGGCCTACGTGGATGCCAACTCAGGCTCCGACTCAAGTTCCGAAGTGAAGATCGAGACGCGTGCTCCACTCAATCCCGATACACTAAAACTTCACCCTCGTCCAGGGCAAAAAGCACAAGCGCGTTACACCGAAAGAGGTAGTTGAGATTAACACGGCCCCCTCGTCTTCCACAGCCAACCTCCGGCACGTGCTCAACCCCCCAAACCTGCGGGTAGGTCCGCAGCGAATGGGCCCCCTGCTGAACGTAGGGAAAAGCCACTGCCACCGAATCGTAATTTAGGATAATACGAAACGGAACAATCCGTCCAATTGGTTAAATTCCAAAAATAAATATACTACCCAAAGGTACAAAACGTCAGACAGGGTATCAGAATGTATGTCAACTCGACCAAAGAGTTCCGCAGGGTGACTAGTCACTTGCGCGCTTAAGAAATCTCCTTTCACACTTACGCTCTACAAGAGGAGCGTAATCTTCGTGTGGTCGTTCGAGGACTCCCGAAGGAACTCGAGACCGTTAACATATTAGACGAAATCAAGGCCCGAAATCTCCCGGTCCGGGAAATGCACAGAATGCACCACCAGACCGAGAAAAAACGTTTTCTCGACCTTTGCCTTGTCATTCTGGACCTGTCTCCGTAAGGCAAGGCGATATTTAATATTTTAATGGCGCATCTGCAACCAGTGCCACCGATGCTAACTTTACGTCCACTCGGCCAGAAATTGTTATGCCAGGCCTAGGTGCGTCAAGTGCCTAGGTGACCATGGCACTACCGACTATATCCGTATCCCCGAGACGGCAGAACCTCCAAGCTGCGTAAATTGCCGTGAAGAGGGACACCCAGCGAACTATCGCGAGTGTTACAAAGTACCGCAAAGCAAACAGCGCGGAAGTAAAAGCCGTCCCCGCGTGTCGCGCTCTCGGTTGCCTGCCTCCAAACCCACATCCTTCTCGGTACCCGCTTCAGCACTCCAAACTGCCGCCAAGCCCACCCCCGTCGCCAGTCTCCGCGCAGGGCAGTAGCGCTCCCGCTCCTTCCGCGCCGAAACACAATGCGTGGGTAAAGCCTACGGTATTTGTCGCCTCACGGCCAATGCCGCATCCCCAGGTTCCCAAACCCAAACCTATCTTGCAAGGCTCATCTTCTTTTGCCGCTGACTTCTCTAAAGTTTGCGGTTTCATCAGCAACATAAACGTTGCTGAATTATTCTCCTTGACCCTCCGTGGATCTACCACCCCTCAGGACTATACCATACATCGGATGGGACGCAGCGAGTCCGCAGATGGGCGGGCCGCACACCCTTCCACACCGCGTACAAACCGTACACCCGCGCCCCTGGGTGATTCTCATCGCCTGAACACCGAACGATACGAGTTAGCCGTCAGAAACGGGGGCCCGTTACCCTCTGTTCGGACGGCCGTTAGATAACTCATTTACATGCACTTTCAATTGACATAGCCGAACATCGTAACGCAAGTAACGATGCATATTCCCTTTTATTTTTATGTTTGCGGTAAGAGTAAGCCCTCAAGCTGTAAGACTACTCCTTTCTAAAGGGCCGGCAACGCACCCGCAATTCTCCTGGTGTTGCGGTTGATCATGGGCGGCGGTAGTCACTTAACATCAGGTGAGCCGCATGCTCGTTTGCCCCCTCTTCTATAAAAAAAAAAAAAAAAAAAAAAAGAGTCGCGTAGGCTAACAGTACCAACGTCATCGAAACCAGTAATAGTAAAAAATTGGTTGTAGCTCGACGAACAAGCGTTGGCCTTAAATTTTATATTATGTGCTTAAACATTCTCTAAAATTTTAACGAATATTAGGTAAATGTGTAAGTAGTGGTTATTAATACTTTGGTAGTTATTTAAACTGTAGTTCGATCATCCAGGACAACTGAATTCATTAATGATAATCTCCTCAATACCGAAATTCCTTCACAACGGTCCATCTCAATGCAGACAAGCCACTTGCGCATGAAGAGATTAAAGTGCTTGAGTGCACCGAGCCCAGGTGCACTTTCTGTTCCCTCACTCTCATTACTCGATGAGAAAGCAATCTGACATGACTGTGTAGAGGTCAGGCACAGGACTAATAGCTTTAGTTGCTTTTGAAGGCACAAAGTTGAAGCTTTATACGAGGTAGAACCACGCAGCAGCTATATTATAGTTGTAGCACGAATGGGTGGGCTCGCCCGGGGAAGGACCACGCTCTCACAGAATACCAGCGTAAAATAGCAGTTTTTTACTGGAAACGAGCCATTCCATTTTAGTCCTCAGTGTGACAAGGCACCTGCGTTTTGATTCTTAATCAAGGATAAATGTAGATGTCTATGGGCCAGAGCATCCACTTACCATCAGGAAGACTGTGTGTTCAATAGAACCGGAGACCCTTTTTACTGAACACGAGGTATTCCATCTTAGTCCTCACGGGTAACAACGCGTCTGCATTTTGATTTGTAATCGAGGATAGATGTAGATGTCTACGGGCAGCAGCAAGCACTTACCATCAGGTGGACTGTGTGCTAGTTTGCTACCCTATCCTATAAAAAAAACACGGTCCATCTGATGGCAAGTGAATGGCGTGGCCCATAGCATCCACATTTATTCTCAATTAAGGACCAAAATTCAAATGCGTTGTCATCCCTGAGGACTAAGATGGAATGCCTCGATCCCGGTAAAAATGGTCTGGTTGTGTTTCGCATGGCGAGTATAGAGAACCGGAGGGTTCTCTATACTCGCCATACGAAACACAACAGCATTACGCTGCTATTTTACGCTGGTATTCTCTGTGAGAGCGTGGTCCTGCTCCGGTCGAGCCGACCCATCCGTGCTACAACTATAATATAGCTGCAGCGTGGCTCTACGTAAACGTAAACGTAATTATGCGACCACCCGTTTTATTTTCCTCTGTCGCCTCTTATGGCACCTTATATTTATACAAAAATCTCTTATTCTAAAAAAATCAAGCTTGATCCTCGCCAGTTCCAAGAAAGTCTTACCTAAATTTTTTAGTGCTGGTGTATGTACTTGTACGTATAAGTGTGTATAATATTGATTATTCTATGTTATGGGATTCTTCTGTTTCATATCTATATTATTTTCCTGAGCTATTAAAGCTATATTTGATAACTATTCTTAACTACTCTATTTTCTTAACTACTTACGTATTGTGTACCTCTTTAGTATTAATTTGTCGAAGCATGCAGTCTTATTCCCCGCTATACTTTTTTTATGAAACACTAGTTAGCTATTTGTTCATTTTAGTGTCACTAACTTATGTTTTGTAAAATTCAAAATATGTTTGATACATAGATTCAGCATTTATTTGTTTTTTTTAAACACATATTACATTACAAACACGTATTACAAAAAATTTACACCATCTTAAGATCTAAATATATATATATATATATATATATATATATATATATATATATATATATATATATATATATATATATAAATATGTGTGTGTATTGTAGTTTAACAAATGGATCCTAGCTCAACGATTAATATTGCTCAGAGAGTAAACACTGATTTTCATCTATTACCTTCGAGGTGTGTAAGTGTGTAAGACCGCTTTCTAGTGAAAGCTAGTAAAAGGCTAGGACAATCATGATTAGTTAGTAAAAATAAAATGGCATGATTTATAGCTGGCAAACGAAGTGTTTGGGAATACTTTGTTTATGTTTATGTTGAATGTTTGTTTTCAATTTATTTTTGAAATTGTAATTAGTGTTAAGATTTCTTATTGATGGTGGAACGTTATTCCAACACTTCATTGCCATATATCGGAAACTGCCAATAAATGCCGCTGTTTTATAGTTGTAATACAGGAGTGCTGATCTAATGGATCTCAATTGTCAACCAGAATTTTTCTTTGTAAACGTTATCATCACATGCAAGTCCTCTGGTTTTTTAAACTTAACACCATTGAATAGAAGGCCTGCTAAATGCAGCTCCCTGAGTCCATATTGAGCATGGAAGCAGTGTTCAGGAAAGGAGTAATGTGGCTTCTGGGGGAGACATCAAAACAAAACCTACAACATGCATTTTGCACGCGCTGTATTATTTGCTTTGTTTTGCTGAAATACCGATGAACATATCTTCGTATTACTGTTGAAGGTTATGTCAAGCTTTTCGGCTTTACCCATGCGCATTATATGTTAATCACAAGTTTTAACATCTAGATCATCACAAATTCTACTTATTTGCATTTTTTGCCCATGACCATATATTTTGGCTTTTGCTAGATGGAGACTGCGTGAACCGTTTAAACGACCTGGGATGTAACAACAGGATCGTCTTACGATGAGTTCCGGGTCACGCGGGTATTGTAGGCAACGAATTTACGACAAACTTGCACGGAGGGCTCAAAGTGTACAAAATTTGGACCTGAGCAATTTTGTTGAATCTCAAGAAGCCTAGCCCGATTGACCTTTGAAACTCTTTACTCACAATAAATCACTTAAGATCTGGTCTGACACACCAAGCTTAAAATATTCTAAAACCTTAATCGGGGCTTTCGATCGTAAATTCGCTTCAGAAGCCCTGGGATTAAGTGAAAATAAATTGCGCCTTCTGGCGAGAGCCCTAACTGAACACTGTTGTCTTAAAAAGCACATGTCTATCCTGGGACTAAGCAACTATAATTTTGACCTATAGGGGTTTGAAATAAGAGCATTTCTCATTGACCAGTCAGCAACTCTGTCCAAATCTTCATTACACCGTGTTACAATTTATGGTTACTTATCGGGTGTGCCCGACATGTATACACATCTTCCGTGTAGGAGTGGTACATAGAATGGTTTATAACCGATAATATCAGGAAAATAAAGTATGAAAGAAATAGACCAAGTATTGAACTCTGAGTAACAACGCGATTGATAAGCCGAAGAACGAATATTATAGACCCTTCACTTTTACTAATTTTAAATCGAGTTAAGTAGTCTTTTGTGAATTCCAAATTGTAAATGAGACAAGTTTCTTCGACAAATTTAGTCAACTCTTTGCAAATAATTTTCTCCAGAAGTTTCGCAAGGAATGCCAAGCTAAGCGCTAAGCCTCCGCAGCGTCTACTTCAGCCGAGGATGCCTCGTGTAAAGGAGAAACACGTGTCCTATTATCGAGGGTAGTATGTCGTTCCTAGTGGTGTGGTGGTGCTGGAAGTGGTGGTACTGGTATTGGTGGTGATGAGGATAGTACATGCAACTGAGGGAGGGTGGGAGGTGCTCTTCAGACTGGGCAGGACACATAATTTTATTTCATTATAAGTTTTAACAACTTCAAAATAATGGATTTCCGCAAAGTAATGGCTGATTCTGTTAATTATATCAGTTGTTTTCTACCTTATCAATTTATTTGAGATTAATCTGTGTCAGCGCCTAACGCTTTTATTTGAGCAATACATCGGACTCGCTATTCGACCTTATTTTACTTTTTAAGGCATTACGTTGTCATTTTTTTTGTTCTCCCGGGTGTGTTCCGAAACGTTTTCAGTATACTGCCGAATACAAATGACGTCATCAATTGACACCATATTGTACTGGTGCGCCACCGTCACATTGTGTCGGATATTCGGCAATAATAAAACAATTTTTAATTATGTGTGCGCTGAATGAAGCATGCCAGAATTTGTTTTTATTTATTCAAATACAAAAAATTATAGAATAATTGCTGGTATCTCCATTGGGAGGATATAATAAATATAATGATTTTTGGAGCACAAAATGACAAAATAATCACCAACACTTTTCCAATATGGCGCAAATTTATGATGTCATATACGGTCCTATGTTTTGGAACGAATCACCAGTATAGCGTCGATTCATGACGTCATTTGCATTGGACAGTACACTGGGTTCTATTTAGGAACATACCCCCCATCTGACAAGTCATTCATTCGTTTTAAAAAGAACATCGCTCTCACTTATTTTTATATCTATATGTGAACATGCAAATAAATTTAATATTAATCCAGACTCCGTGTTTGCATTTGTGTCCAATACGAGACATAAAAAATTGGCGACCGACACAGGAAAATATAGGAAGAAATAAGACGACTTTTCAAGACGGTTAGGACGCCGGTCAATCATTACACCGCAGCCACCTATGTCTCAAAACTTCACAACGACGGGATATTTCAAAGAATAAGCCACAGCAGTTATCGCCGGACAGTGATCAGCCATCAGCATCGCTCCGCAGCCAGGCCAATGCAGCTAAGTGTCTTCCTATAAATTCCCGTCTATACAGCCCATATTTTCTATTTTATCCTAATTTCTACTTGTGCTTTATCCATTTGAAATACAATACGTAATATTTTGAATACTTTTACCACAATCGTCAATATAATTGTAACATTTTACAAAACTTTAACAAAATTCATTATTTTCCAAAGTGGGTACATTCATATAATTACATTTCTTTGTTCAATGCGAACATTTTTATCGTTTTATTCCGTACACATTATCTCCCCTTCATACATATTATTTCTAGACTTTCACCATGATTTGCCGAACATTCCAGGGTACTAGCTGTGGTCGCGCATTACCGTTGCAGCGCAACAATTGCAACAATTGCTACGCCTGCCTACCAGGTGACGCCAAGAGGGGAACGTGAGCTAAACTTTATGTTTTATTTGTATTGTCCTTAATCATAATTCATAACGTACTCATTTATTTATTTTACAAATATTATTAAACGGATTTTAAGATATTAAAATTAACTTAAAAATTTTAGGTTACAATTTCATTTTTTTTAATATTTTATTTGCAATTTAAATTTTCAAAGATGAAAAAAATAAAGATTTGGCTACTGAAACAAGTACTAAAGACACGCAAAATTTGCAATTTTGCTAGTAAAACGTAGTTCTATAAGGGACAAATTACGAAATTTAAAAATTATTTGGCTAATTTATCATCAAGAGAAAATTTTTACCGCTATCGAATTATCGGATTTAACTTTAAAACTCAACAAATTTGAAACATTATCAAATAAATTTCATGACTTGCAAAATCAGATAGAGATGTTAAACTCGATTAACTTAGATAGCGAAAATGATGAACGGGACAATATTGAACAATTGTTATTTTTTTCGAACATTGCTATTGCTCAAAATATTATAAAAGGGTGTCAATCCAAAATGTCTGCTAATGAGTGCAATAACGAATTTGGGAGCTGTTCTTCAGTGGGTTGTCATGAACATAGCGAAGTTAATTTTAAAATGCCGAAAATTCAACTCGCGAAATTTGACGGAGCGTACTTTCACTGGCTCGGATTCCGTGACACATTTTTATCGCTTACATAATAACGATCGTATTCCACCTATACACTAATTCCTCCACTACTTACCTAATTTCTTATTTAGAGGGCGATGCATCTCGTATTATTTCGAATTTGGAAGTATCAAGTGCTAATTATATAACTGCGTGGAATTTATTGTGTGAACACTATCAATTATACTGATGAAAAGAACTCATCACTCTCACTGATTTTTATATCTATATGTGAACTTGCAAATAAGTTAAATATTAATTCAGACTCCATGTTTGCATTTATGTCCAGTACGAGACAATCTGTAATAAGAAAAAAATGAATGCCCTTAAGTCTTTCGTATATTTCTCCGAAAAACAAAATCGAAATATATTATTACACATGCTAACTCTGTCGGAAATCCTGATTTCACTAGGTCATCAGCGCCAATGTGCAATTATAATAATATGTAATAATTCACGTTTAAGTTGTGTTTTCACTTTAAAATAAAATCTTAACAGCGTTATTTTAAATGTTGGATAATATGTCCAAATTCGTTGCATTCATACATAATTTATTAAGAAATATCCTCTTTTATTAAATGAATGAAAAATAACACAAACATAAAAATGTTGCTCGCCATAATTAATGCCACTAGCGCCATCTAGTATCGATTGGCAAATACCTTGCTAGAACTTTCAACATTCTACTCTAACATTCTAGATGTTTCAGTACAATAATAACAAGGAAGAAATAAAGGTCCCTGAAAACAACTGGCTACTAAAAATAATATTTTTCATTTGACAAAGCAACGTTGGTTAGCAACACATCTCGTTTAAAAGCATTCAATTTTATCAAGGAGGAAGAGAAATGTTAGAAGAAATATTCAGTTACCATGTTTATAATGAAAGAAAAATAAACCGCATTGCTTCTTTGTTTATTCCACGACGATATTTATGTCATTATTTTGGTTGATTAAAACCTGGAGAAATACTAATGCACCGGAGCTTTGTAAGTCTTTACAGTAATTATGAACAACTTACTTATAGTGTGCGTGAGGTGCTGTTCACCTTATGGTTCAAACAACTGAGCTAGGGCTACTAACCATGTCATAGACCAGTTCATTTTGTATCAACTTCCATTTGTGCGTACAGCAACTAGCTTTGATTAAGCTGTGATAAATTAGCGAGTGCATATTCTGTCTTTATACTGTTCAAATAAGTATGTTGCCATGACAGATCGGCTTCAAATAAAATGTTGTTAAATGAGTGACACGAGGCGTTTTATTTCATTGGAGTAATTCTCCGTTCGTTAATTTATTAGTTCTTACTAAACCAACAGATAAACATATGTGAAAGTCTCTAAAAATGACTCTGGAATCTTTAAGGTAATATAATAATATTCTCATCACATCATCATGGGTGATTTTAATACAAATCCTCGCTCGTCCCATTTCTTTAAACTCCTTCGAATAATTTGTATAAATATATAAAAGTTGATTGGCCGCCACGTCCTACCTTTACAAGCCACTCACCACAATACCGAGGGGGAGGACACCTTGCTCGATTTAACGCTCACCTCTAAACACGCAATTCCATCATATAACAAAATGAACATGGTGAGGAATAAAACTTCGTACGCGTCATTTTTGGGTAAGGTAGATTTTGCCACTTTGTGACATATAATAACAAAGACATTTCAATGACACGGTAACGTAAAATTAATGCAAAAGTAACGAATAATGTTTGTAAGGCTGATTCATAATTCGCTATTTTTAGCGGGAAAACTTAAGTCATGAGAGGTGCTTGTACCACAAACTTCAGTACAAAAATTTATACTAGTACAGTTCGCCAATGGTGCGAAGTTAAGTTCGATAACAGAAAAATATGATCATTTATGGATCTCAAACTTTCTTTAAACAAAAAAGACACTAAATTAATAACCTTTTTTATTTTTATTTTCATTTTACTTTGTAGTATGTTTTAAACTAAGAAACTAAGCTCTTTTATAGAATAAGCGTGACAAGACAGCACGCAGTCACCCTCATGGTAAGTAGATACATCTATCCTCGATTCAAAATGAAGATGCATCAGAAACCAAAATGAAGATGCGTTGTCAACCATAGGGACTAAGAACAAAATCGTCGTATCCAGTACTGAACTCACCGTACGAAACACAACAGCATTAAGCAGCTAGCTGGATCAAGGGCTTGACACTAAAATCAGTAAAATATGACACAACTAAAAAGTCACTAAGTAAAAATTAATTAATTTTACAACTTATTGGTTTAGCGTTAATAATCAGTTTTAATGTAGTAACTAATAAATATTCATGGTCTTGAAGTCGCACTCAGTTCGGAAGTTATCGGTTTTGCAATCATACTTGTACTTCTTGTCGCGGCACGTACTCTCACTTGAGCCCTGACCACCAGTAGCTTGGACCCTGTCTTATTTTGTTTCTTACAAACACACACACATAGGTATGCATTAACAAATTAATTTTCACTCACGTACCATACAGTATTTATAAGTAGACTGGTTGCTATCGTTTGATTATCCTAATTTTAGAATATAAGTAATATATAGATAACTTTAATATAGGATTTAGAATATGTTTACCCATACTGCTTTGTAACGTGGAAGGGCGGACCCTCCAAAAACAGGCATTATTTGCTTAAATGGAGGTTCCAATATATAGATTGACTTGGCAATTGCACTAAGCGATCTAATTTAATATAATATATATTACTTGTGAGATACATTGTGTTTTCATGCGATGGCCAAGTCAATCTATATATTTAAAACATAAAAGATTTTTAACCTTGATATGGTCACTATAAAATGTTGATAGGTTAGCTAATTACGTAATAACATAAAACAGAAGGACCCTTAAGTTGTGACTGAATAAATTAAACGACTTGGTATTACATGGATCTCACAACTTTTTATGGTAGAAGAACTGAGTTGCGAGACTTCGTTTTTTTAACAAGTTATGTTTTTGATGGTATATAGGTTTTAGTTGTTATTACCAAGTGTTTAGCCGAACCAAAATGACTACGTGTTTTTGGTTAAATTTGGAGGTCTGAACAAATTTATCTCATTTTTATTATTAAACTGTATGAATTGCATCCTTTTAAACAATACATACTAAGAGTTAAAGAATCACTTAATCTAATTAATACTTCCATCACAATTCACAAAGTCCTTTGTTTTTATGAGCAGTCAAAATTTGGGGCATTTTTTTTGAAGACTGGTAAAATCTGCGGTTTTACGTATTTCCGTGTTAATTTTTTTTATTATATCATAACGATAATAATAATTTTCTCCTAACCGAATTTCGAACACAATGGCCGGTTTCAACGCGGACTAGCCAGACAGCGCAGGATGGAATTAGGGTGCCCAAATTTATACGCAAGCACAAGTGCACTCTATATTCCCTGAATCTCATAGTGTGATGGAACAGTTATCCGATACAACCGGATTAAGTTCAGGCGTGGGACCTACGGCTTCCGAAGCACTGGGGTGAAACAGCGCCAACTTTCTGACTGCAGGCTGATACTGGAAATTCTTTGACAGAAAAACCTAATAATTGATTTTGGCCTGACCCGAGATACGAATCCAGGTACTCATGATTAGTAAAGGTAGCGTAAGAAATTCGAGGAAAAAAACAATAAGGTAAAGAGGAACACTTCATTTTATAAGTTAAATTTATTAAAATTACAATAAATTTATATATTATATGATATGTCCAGCTTTGAAATAAAATTAAACGAAATAAAAATATATGATTTTTCACTTATAGATTGTAAAGAAATAACTTTTTATTATACCTAAGTAAACAAAAGTACATTTATGAAGGAGGATATTTGAGATCTTTTTTAATACGAGAGCTCATTATTTCATCATGTTGTTTTATTTTTCTCCTTGTTAAAACAAACTGTTGATTTAATTCTGATAAAACACACAATGCTTCATTGCTGCAGGCTCAGAAAACTATGTTTTTCCCATCTCGTGTTTCAGTTTTCCTATGTATTCCTTACCATATCCATGGATGTAGAGGATATTCTTAAAAAATATTTTGATTTTGACTTTAAATGATGCTAATGCTAGTTTAGTTCATAATTCTTAGCAATTAATTGATATTCCTATTTTTTTCATATAACAGTTCTGAGAGCTTTCATTTCTTTAGAGTTGACAATACTAGCAAAGAATTTATCTGAGATTATTCATATAAAAAAACGTTGAAATTTTTGCAATCAATTATGTATGGAAAGTCAACTTTGAATTAAAAATATAACTTTATAAAAAATATTTTATTGAAAATAAATAAATTCAACAATTTGGCGGCAAGATAGCTTCTTGAGTTAGAGATAAGGCTAAAGGCAATATACTCAAACCCTTTTACAAGGAACTCTATCAATAAGTCTTATAAATACCAGATTGTTCTGAAAAGTTTTCGATATCAATGTGAAGATGGTAGCACTCGTCAAGAAAAGCTAGTAAAGTAGAAAAACAACAAAAATTCTAATTTTTGTATCTTTGTTAGGTCGAAAACTTTTCAGACCACCTACGTAAATAGCATCAATAATGGAACTTGTTGACATTCTAGTTTTAATTATATCACTTGTTGACATTCCCGTTTTAATTACATTATACTTAACGTTAAGTAATTATAAATTGATTTTTGACTTTACATTTTTGAAACTGAAAAATCCATACTAATAGTAGTAAAATTGACGAATCATTGTATTCCGTAGTTATAGTAAATTTTACTTATACTTTAAAATTAAGGGCACTGACTTTCTTTTGTACAGTACAAGCTTTTTGTTTGCTTGGTGGTATGAGGTAAAGTGCGGGTGAAGACGCAAAGTCTGAATACCAATTGCCTTATCCATGCTATAGAAAAAGGATTCAGCAGTCAGCATGTGTCCACGATCGCCGTCTCATCACTTCGCCACAAAAAGAAACACAGAGCAATATGGGTTGACCTGTTTATTTTTTTATAAAAAAGAATATGGTCCTTTCTAATCAATGCTTTCGCGTTCTTCATCTATAAGAGTTGTTTTTTTTTTAAGTTTGTGTAATGCACCATGAAGTTGTTTTCAATGCAAGATAGAATGTATAACATTATATATTTAATTAACTGTATTTAAAATCAGAACTACTTTCTGTTACTCATCAAACTGAAGTAATGACAAATCGATGGTCAGGCCTTCTTTGCAAGAGAATTTTGACTGACAAAATCGAAAAGAATCGAATTCTTTTTTCGAATCATTCGCTCAGTGCTTATAAAGTATTGCTACTAATGCCAACAATACCAAAACATGCTTTAATTTACAATCTAAATCAGATTATTATCTAGGTCACATTTAAACTTGGGACAACAGTCGGGGTACGGCAGACTGAGGTCGGTGTCTGTGATATGACAATGTGGATCGTCTGTGAACGCGACACCGCATCTGTAAAAGAATACAAATTAATTAAGTTCTATTCATAGTTATTTGCGGCGCTGAAGTAGGTTAGGGCACATTTCAATTCGATTGACATTTTTAGAATTGAAACCAGGGTTTTTTATGATCAGAATAATAGGTTATACATTCGATTATGGAGTGTAGAAGTAAGGAGTACCAACTTCCATAGTAGAATAGTTGAAAAAGTGGTCATCTGTAAGCAGTAAAAAAAACTCTCCACAACAGCGCTGGAGTAGCTACTGGGATGAAATGAACTTAGCAGTTGTCGACGGTTTAAGTGTGCTAAACTGCTCAGTAGCTCTAAAATCTAAAATAATTTTATTTAGTAAATATAACCTCGAAAAAGTCGTCTATCCTACTAATATTTTTTGGTGCGTTCTTTAAAATTTACCCCGTAGTTATAGTGGCGCCATCCTTATTTAATGGTTTTCTATGGACACTTTTTATCACACAGTCTTTACTCCTTACTTCTACACTCCATAAATTCGATGTTACATTATGACAGCTAATGAATGATATCCCCTTGGCGCAGTAGCTTAGCACTGAGTTTCGGCACTGAGGGCCATGGGTTCGAGTCACGTACGTCTGGAGTAAAATGGGGGTGATTTTTTTTAAGTAAAAAATGGAAAAAAATAAATGATAAGACGTAAATTATTTAAATAATTCCTAGACCTTTTTGTTCGTAATAGTAATCGTCCTAATTTGCTCCTATTAGAAGTTCCAGTTCGTAATAATATGTCATTCAAACCGAATTTCGGGCACTGCGGTCAATCTTAACGAAGACTAGCCATCTGTGCCGGGGAAGGCCGGATCGAAAAAGTAATTGATAAATTAAATTTCACTTCGCTTATCACTACACTTACGTTGATAGAGTTAAAGGTCTATGCCAATAACAAAATGATATTGAGAAACAAAAAAAAAAATTGCGACTAAGTGAAGTGCACGAAACTCTTGCTGGTTTTAGATGTATATAGCAAGAAAATTGAGTTAAAAACTTATTTGGACATGACAAGAAAAGACACTGCTATCTCTACCCGAATAATTATACCAAGAGTCTAAGTTGTCACAAAAAAGTTATTCGGATACAATATTAGGAGTACGGAGGCAATTTGTAAAAAAGTTTCAATATTATTAGATGATGAAGATTTTTTTGTCTAGGAGTCCGATCAGACGCGCGATCAACGGTGTTACGAGACAAAGGGGTGAAACTACCTGAATCCAAACTAAAAAAATAGCATTGTAGGTAACAAAAATAAGAAATATGATTTTCTCATTAACATGAAGCTTCTAAAATCGGTGCTAAGACGAATATGTTCTGCAGTTTCCGATCAATCGGTGAAGACGTCTATATTTTTTGAACTCCGTTATAGTTACCGTTACAGCCTAATAAAGTCCACTGCTGAACATAGGCCTCCCTCCAGATTTATTTCCCTCTTTCTTCTCTTACAGCAATTACGGTCAATTTACAACACTACTGCCTATTAACTGCTATTTTGATTTTGTGATATGTATTTTTAATTGTTAATTTAGTTTAATTTGTAAAAGGAGTGCCTTAATGTTTACTTATATTTAGATACTAGCGGCCCGCCCCGGCTTCTTAAATTTATGTATATTTTATTCCAAAACTTCATGGTATACCAGATTTTTTCGACTGACACCCTGATAATTTTGTCGCGCGATCTTTTTTATATAAAAACAGTATCCCGTTACGGACTTTTTTTAATTTTAGAGAAACAATTGAGCCATACATTGTTTTCGTGCCACTTTAACTATTGACGAAGCACACGCCATGGAAGCTCTTAAGCGACACAAATTTTTCACTTACAACAACTTTTGGTCATAATTTATATAAAAAAGTAAAGTAAAGTTACAGCCTAATACGTTCCACTGCTGGGCACAGACCTCTCCTCATTTCTGAGAGGGTTTAGGGCAAGGAAGTGTCCGCCGCGCGGCCCCAATGCGTGTTGGCGAACTTCAAATGTCTGCGTAATATTTTTTTTCTTATTCCTCAGAAATGCAGGTTTCCTCACGATGTTTTCCTTCACCACCGAGCACGTGGTAAATCAGACTTAAAATTGCAATTAACACAATTTCATTGGTGCCGTCGGGGTTCGAACCCGGTTTACTCGCCTTCTGTTATATTTACAGCGAGCGTTAACCATCTGAGGTATCATGGCTCTTTTAATTTATATAATATTTAATTTATATATAAACATATATTATTATACCTTTGCGGAAATTACAATATATATATATATATATATATATATATATATATATATATATATATATATATATATATATATATATATATTGTTAGAAATAACTTATTTATTGTCGGTATACAAAAGTATAATTATGAAGCATGATACTTATAATCTCTCTCGAGCTTATTATTACGTCATGCTATTTTATTTTTTTCCTTGTTGTAGTAAACTGTAGATTTAATTCTCATAAACACACAACGCCTGATAGCTGCAGGCTAAGTATAATAATATTTTTTCATTAATGAAACAAATGTTGGAAACGATAATGTTACGTTTGCCTTAATAACTGAGCGTTAGGGAATAGGAAACAATAAATGGATAGAATGGATATTCTTATTCAATATGAGAATATTTTTAGACTGTTGAGGATTCCTGTGCGGTCGTCTTTTTTTTGACAACCAATTTCTTATTTTACGACTTGTCAATGACATCATACATATCATAACAAAAGTTCACCGCACTTGCAATATTTTGTATACTATTTTAAGTTGTCAGGAAGGGTGCTACTGCCAATCTCCTGTTTCAATTTTCCTGTGTCGCCTATTAAAATTCTTAAAATTACTTTGACTGTGACTTTGACTCTATTAAATTATATTTATGCTATTTTAGTGCATAATTCTTAGAATTAAATCAATATTACCATTATCATAATAATATTGACTCATTTAGCATAGTTCTCAGAGCTTTCACTTTATTACAGCCTGGCTTAGGATGGCTTAAAATTTTTCCGGGATACTCGTAAACACAAAAAATTACACATACATATATATATATATATACACACACACACACACACACACACACACACACACACACACACATACAAATACATTATATTTTTTAAAGAGAGGCAACTTTCAAATAAAACTAAAACGTTATAAAAATATTTTATTAAAAATAAATAATTTCAACAATTTGGCGGCAAAATAGCTTCTGGAGTTAAAGCTTTAACTACGACATTAGACTCAAACTCTTTTACAAGGAACTCTATCAATAAGTCTTAGTAATAAATAGCACTAATGATGAAGCTTTTTGTTGGCACTCTATATGCATTAAACGCTAAAAAAATATTCATTGATTTCCCATTCAAGCATTTTCTTAAATATACACGTTTTCATATCCTTATAATGGTAAGATTGACAAAACATTGCCTTCCTTACGTATAGTAAGCTTTGCTTGTACTTTAAAATGAAGAGCTCTGACTTTCTCTTTTACGGTAAAAGTGTCTTTTTTTTGTTCGAAAAATAATTGCCTATATTGAAATATTAATTCATCAAAAGGATTCAGCGCTCAGCATTCCTCAACGGTATTAGTTCTCATCACCTCGTTAACAAAAATAAACATACAGCAATATGGTGCTGTGCTATTTCTTTATTTGTAAAAAGAAAATGGTCCTTTTTAATAAATGCTTTCGCGTTCTTAATTTATTAGAGTGAAACCTTTTAATTAATTTGGCATTGATTTGTTTTAAAATAATCATGAACCATAAGGTTGTTTATATAGAATTACATTACATAAACTAGAATTTATAACTGTTTTAAATTAACTGTATTAAAAATCAGTACTACTATTTTTAACTTGTAATAAAAACACTTTTATTTACTAATCAAACTTCAGGGCGTCAGGCCTTCTTTGTCTGACAAAATTGAAAGGAATTGAATCATTTTTTGGAAGCATTCGCTCAGTGTTTACAATGTATTTCTACTAATACCAATAATATCAAAACATGCTCTAATATACAAACTAAATCAGATCATTATCTAGGTCACATTTAAACTTGGGACAACAGTCGGGGTACGGCAGACTGAGATCTTTATCTGTGATATGACAACGTGGATCATTTGTCAGACGTTTACCGCATCTAAAAGAATACATATTATTTCACATATACTAATTTGTTAATGAATGTGACATTTTTAGAAAAAAGTGGAGTTTCAAATGGTCAGAATAACAAGTGATGACAATCGACGTTACAATATGACGGCTAACGAATGACCCCATGGCGCAGTGGCGTAGCACTTAGATGCGGCACTGATGGCCGTGGATTCGAATCACATACATTTGTCCTTGTCGTGTCCACGATACAAGAGAAAATTCTACTGTTGTGTAAAATTCTAATGTATTTTTAAAATGATAATATAAATAGATAAATGGTAAGAAAATATCATCTAAAATATTAGTAAATGTCCTAATTTGCTCCTATTAGATGTTAGATTTCGTTATAATATGTCCTCTAGACCGAACTTCGAGCATGGCGGTCAACTATAACGGAGATCAGCGCAGGACAGGATTATAATAGAATTATCAGTAGTATACTTTTGCGGACCGATGCAGTAATTGACTATCACTAGGCGTATGTCGAGGGTTAAGGGACTGTCATCAATAAAGTAAAATTGAAAAACAAAAAGATATCACGATAAAGTTAAGCTAATGGCACGCAACTGGTAATGATTGCTGAAATATGCTGCTTTTAGATGTGTATAGCGGTATGTTTTGAAATGTGGCAATTAGTTTAGAATCATCATCATCATCATTACAGGCCTTCACAAGTCTACTTCTGAACAAAGGACTCGCCCGGCCATGACTTCGTGCATGTCTTACCAGGTCGTCACTTCATCTAGTGGGGGACTGACCTACACCTCGTCTACCGGTACGAGGCTGCCCGTTGAGCATTCTCCTTCCCCATAGGTCGTCGGTTCTTCGAGGTATATGACCGGCCCAATACCATATCTGCTTAAACTACTACTAATCCTTTGGACTATGTCGGCTACTCTGTTTCTACTGAGGTTATCCTGAGCCTAGCGCGCTGAGCAACCTTGAGCTTCCTCATACAGCCAGCGTGAAAAACCACGTCTCAAATCCATACACCACTGGCAACACACACTAGTTGTACAATCTCGTTTTTAAAATTTGAGCTATACCTAACGAGAAGCTATGTCATAATCTCCCGAAGCTGTCGTCGTTTTTCAGGAAAACTAATGAAGAAAACATGATACTTACGAAGCGTAATACAGCATATCGCCGGAACACTCGATCCTGTAGCAAAAGCCGATCGGTGTTACTTCTGTTCTATATGGAATTACGTCATTAATCTCTTTTACATAACATCCTTCTTTGTGTGCTGAAAAAAGAAATAAAACAAACATATTAATAAACTAAAATAAAATATATAATAATAAAAGTACTAGTGAATTATCTTAAACCTACATTACGGGATAGTAAATACTTAGATAAAGCTTTTTTATAGAATAAGGGTGACAAACGAGCACACAGTCCACCTGATAGTAAGTGGATGCTGTGGGTCATGGATATCTACATTTATCCTCGATTAAGAACCAAAACAACTCCTCGCAACCCATGTCCTTTCTTTAGGACTGACAGCACTCGAACAAAACTTGGACAGAATTCTCCAATAACACGTATATCACGCGTATACAACGTATGTGTAAAAATATAGCAACGCTGGACATTGGTTGTGACGGGCTCACACTTTTTATGAAAAAATGTAACGACTGTTTAGAAAATTAATTATCCACTAACTTTATGCTAAACTTAACTTTTATTCATGTTATAAAAACTATTAACTTTCTTTTGTTCGTAAAGCTTATTTTTGTTCCAACTACCATTAAAATAGGCAAATTATAAACACTGCTATTGTTTTAGAATGATGTGTTCTCCTATACATACATAGTAATTTATAGATGTAAAGCATGTGTTAGAAGTACTTAATATGTACAACTCTTGGAGATCCATATAAATAAATAAATAAATAAATAAAATCATCATCATCCCTGACGACTAAGATAGAATGTCTCGTTTCCAGTAAAAAAAGGTCTCCGGTTCTCGGCACTTACCATACGAAACACAGCAGTATTAAGCTGCTATTTTACGCTGTGATGTGGCCTTTAGACATCTACATCTACATTCAGACGTGTTATCACCTGTAAAGATTATCACGAAATGGAATGTCAAGTATTCAGTAAAAAGGGTTCTCCACACTCCTCTGATCTAGCCGACCCACTTCCACGGCATGGCTCTACAGAACGACATAAAAAAAAAGAAATGTAAATGTTGTTATTGATTTTTTTTTATTTTCAATTTGGTATTGTTTTAGTTGTTATATTATGTTGTAATTGTTTGCCACTGCAAGTACGATTTTTTCTTTACCGCATTATTTTTTACGGAATAAAGCCACTAGTGTCTGAGGAAGAATCAAGCTCGCACAAAATATCAGCGTGAAATGACAGCACAATACTGCTATGTTTCGTCCGCTAGGTAACGAGAACCGGATACCAATTTTACAAGAAATTTAATTATTGGTTAGTCCGTGTAGTGGCGATGTAAGAATATCCAATACCCTCGTCCTGTAGCTATCGTAAGAGGCGATATAGGGAAACTGAAATCTGACGACTCCGTGGCGCAGTGGCTTAGTAAAGAATGTGTCGAACTCGAATCCCGCACGGAACAAATATTTGTATGGCCTACAAATAATTACAAATAATTGTTCCGGGTCTGGATGTTTGTCCTTGTTCAATTTGTATTTGTAAACTGTCCCCACGATACAGGAGAAAATTCTAGGGTAGGTGTAACGTTGTTAATATATATATATATATATATATATATATATATATATATATATATATATATATATATATATATATATATATATATATATATATATAAACAAAGCTCCTAAATAACAACTCAAAATATAAAAAAACTGCGGATGCTAACCGTGGCAACTATGGCAAATATTCGCCTATGATCTCTTTGGGAGAAGTAGACCTATATTGAACAGTGGACTTTCGATTAGCTGTAACGGTGCCGATATCAAAATTTCATCTACTATTTATACATTATTAGTAATTTTGATGTCAAATTTATTCTGTTATAAATTTAGCTTGTCACTGTTCTAAAGGTGTTGTCGCGTGTAACTATAACGGCACACAGTTGTGTGCGCAATACTTTGGTGGCTTGTTTCAATAAATAAATAATATTAACTACCCATATTATACACATTATAAATTAAACATAATAATCAGGTTTGGGTATAGCATGTTGAGGCTAGTTAAAGGTGTAAGAGTAATAAAAAAGAAATATCTATTTAGTATTATGTAACAAGATACTTGGAACGTGCCAATAAGTATAAACTATATTATATTTTATTACAATTCTTTATATATATATATATATATATATATATATATATATATATATATATATATATATAGGTGAAATGACAATAACATACGATAGATGTAGCTGTCTACGAACACACAGCATTCATTTACCATCAGATGAACTGTGTGCTTATTCTTAAAAAAAACATATTAATAATTCAATTTCAGGAACACCATTGAACCGAAACTAGAAAGTTGAAAATACTTTTACATTCTGTGGTAATCAATATCACATATCAGTATGCATAGAATTCTAACCGACTATGTGGCCTTTTTATTTCGTGTTACATTTTTGTTTTAGCGAGCTCGAAACTTTCTCTTAAATATTCAAAAACTTAACTAGAAATTTTAACGTAAATTTAAAATTTAAGTGAAAAATTCAAGTTATTTTCAGTATTTCTCAATACAAAAATTAAATAAAGGGAAACAGAAAAAGATAAGATGTGGCCAAAAGACAATAAAATTGATTTATATGCGGCTAACTATACTAACAAAAATTTATAACGAATTTTTGACCAATGTTTTGTTTGGAATCAATTTTGTAACCGTCAGATAAAAGTGAAACAATTCAACTATTTTGTTCAAAAAACTGTAATTTCGAATTTGAATATTTGGATTTGTTTGAATATTTCATTTTATCCTGTGGATAATTCTTAACTGAGGATTTAAAAATCGAATAATTGTAGAAACAAAAGCGTAAGTTTAGCCCTTTGGGATTTGAATTAAAAACAAAAGAGTTATTTTATTCATATCCGGAGTATTTTCAAAAATATTTGGCCATTTTTGAATTTTCTAAATGCTTTAATATTATTAAATGTTTAAGAAAGTCGCATAAAAATGCTTTCGTCCAAGTAATCAAAGACCACAGCAATGTACCTAGGATGTCAAATTAACCACACACTATGTATGATCCTCCCAGATAGACAAAGCTCTCAACTCATAAATGCTGGAAAAAAATAGAACGGGGGAATGACCGGAACCCGTGTAGCCACCAACATGTCACTCAATTGTCTTTCAAATTGTTTCAAATTGTTTTCAAAAAAATGTCTATCAATTCACACCTATAAATGGTAACACAATGGGTGCGTTTGGCAGAAAAAAGCGCTAGCAAGCGCTTGTAAGCAAAATGGCGATCGTAAGCGGTAAGCGCTGTCAAATCGTAAGTAGCTATTTTCCTCCAGGACACGATGTTAGTTTTAACCGGGGAATCTAAACTAATTTAAATATATGTTTGTAAAGTATTCATATTAAAAACTTACCAATCATGAATTTTTAATAGCATGCATATGTTTATTCATGTCATTATATTACTTAAAACTAATATTGCACAAAACAACTTATAAACTCTACTTTATAACAAACAAATTAAATAAGCAAAATGGCGGATTGTCAGCGCTACTGAAGAAGCAATCGTGTCCTGGCCGAAAACTATTTTAGCGCTTATAAGCGCTTGCTAGCGCTTTTTTCTGCCAAACGCACCCATTCAATTGTTTCCAATTTTCGTGTCAAGCGTCACTGCATGCAAATTATTTAATAAATGGCAAATTGTGCAATAATTACGTGTCAAAATAACAGTGGGAAACGAAATTTAAAGAAAGGAGACATCCTATAACGAATAAGTCTATTTATGTTTTGTGAATATTAGAAACAAAAATAAAGAAATATTTATGTGTCAAAAACATTAATCAACAATTTCAAATGTCGCTCAGTCTGTCAACACAGCGAATCAGGTTTGAAGTAGTGATAATACGACGTAATTGCTTGTATGTGTGCTCCCGGCGACGCCGATCCTCGTACAAAATAAGGTAGACAGCCATTATATTGTGTAATGTAGTATTCTATGGTTGAAGTTGTAATTTAAGGATTGGTCGTAATATCTTTAACGACGTTAGAGCACAAGACCAAAAGATAGGTAATATCCAGAAAATTGCATCCGTTTGTCTCACCTTCGACCGCGCTAACAACGGGTCAACTGAACATCTGACGGTGTACGTCTTCCTTCATGCAAGACTATCGGATGAACAACTGCTCACTCGGGAAAACCTAGCGACACTCAACCAGGATGACGCAGATGAACAAGGACCTCACTATAGGATATCATAGGACATCCATCACACCAGCATTACATAGACACAAAAATATATAGCCAATGATTTTGTTTTAATCAATATATAGCTAGTTTCGTATCCAAAATGAAGGGTCGCGAAAGATTTGCGGCCGCGGAGACTATGTGAGCTGTGTCTCACCCGATATAAAGCAAGGTTTAGACGAAGCCAGTTAAACTGGCAGCTACCACTGGCTTGTTATTGGCTTCGTATAAACAGTTTTTCAAGACAAGCCAGCGCTGGCTGCAAGCACTGGCGGGAATACAGCGCCTGCCGATTTTTCAAGCCAGTGACCTCCGCCCGCGTTCCCCGCAACCCCCGCGACAGAATAAATAATTTGTAATATAAAAATTTTACTAGTGATATTTTACAAATTCCTATATTTGATGTATGTAGGTATATGATAAACATTATTTTTCAGTTAGTTTAAAAAATCATTAATTTAATACAACGATTTACAAGAATAATCTAGGAATAAAATACATCCATTTGGCCTCATCTAAACAACACGTGCCAGGTCGGCGCTGACTTGTCTGAGGGCTGGCGCCAGCGTTACTGGCTTCGTCTAAACCTAGACCTTGCTTAATGTTCAGGTAGTGGGGACGATTCCCGAAGCCCGAACCTGCAACTGTTACATCGGATTACGGACAATTGCAGACGATTACAACGGACGAACTGATGAGTTGTTGATGGTACGGAATAATATTATTTCGCGCAGGGGACGTACTGAGAAGAAACAACTTGTTTTAGCCAGCTTGGTTAACTAGCTTATAATTTTTTTAGAACAGTTCTTTTTCTTTAACTTTTGCGTTTCTTATGCTGTTGATAATAAATCACAATTAATCTCTAGTAATAAACAACAATTAAAATATTATCTCATTTAATCCTGGCCTCAGTTGTTGGTGCTTGTCAGTGTTGTAAAAATAATATGACCTTGTAGAGCTTTGACCTCAAAGATGTTAATTTAACGGTTATACGCAAAATAAACAAGAATTTATATTATTTATGTTTTTAAAACTTTACTGTAGGTGTAACAACTCTCAAAAATAAAGGACAGTTGTAAGCAAGAGTGGGACGTATTTTGAGACTGTTACATTTTTTTTAAATGTAAAGACTTAAAAACGCTTGTTGAACTAAAATGGGAAAAAGGTTTATTTTATTTATTACATTTATAGGCAGTGGTTAAGGAAATTATTTATTCATGCTAAGTATTCGTACATACATAATATATAAACACTCACGCCTGTCACCCAGAGGGGTAGGCAGAGACTACAGACTTCTATTTGGCATATATATATATATACGCATATATTATGTTCGTCGGTTAAGGGTACTCCTAATTTTGCCCGTTTTCAATATATCGCCAATTTGGTCAATAAACTTTCGCCTAGGACGTCGTTTTCCGACTCTGCCGTTCATTACTGCTACATAAATTTGCTATGTCACTATTTCCCCATTCATTCTTTCCACATGACCAAACCACCGAAGCATTCCTTTCTTACTCCTGGTCACAACATCATCTTGCAAACCACACTCTTTTCTTATCACACAATTTCTCACCGTGTCGTTCAGATTCAGCCATAAGTATTCAATGTTATTATTATTAATAACAATTTTACTTATCTAATATGTACTATACTACACCTATCATAAAAAAGTAATGTACCGATAGTCAAAATCTTATATAATAAAAAATGTACCTTTTAACTTTACAGAATCATGTCTTTAATTTTAAGATTTAACTATGGACCTATAACTTTTTAACAAAATTTGACAATAATAATATCACGTGCTTATTAAGCATCATTATATATTGAAAACTTAAGGAAGTTCTTGTCTAACATAGGAAACACAAGTATATACATTAATACTTTACTTTTACTTTAAATATACTTACTAATGAAAACGACAGGAAATCAATCTTACTTCACTTAAGCAATATTTTTCTTTACTCTATACAAGCATAAATTCGCACAATTTATGCAACTAAATGTTGATTACAATAGAAAAACTTATTGAATTTCCTCACGCTACGTCTGTTAGTGATCGTGTTACAAAGATTTATTGAGGGCGTATTCACACATATTTTTTTTGAGACGGATGGTTCACAGTTATGCTACGAGTAGTATCTGAGAAGTGGCGATGTAGTCAAGTTGTTAACAAACGATTTTGATGAATTATTTTGTGGGTATTTGAGTGGGTCACTGGATGGTTTAAAAACTCAGTTGGAAGACCCGATAGGTGGCGCTGTTGTTGAGATCCACTCGTTCGAAGCCGTAGCGGATCGCCAGTACATAAAAAAAGTTGTACAATTATTTACAAAACTGATTAAGAAACAGCAATGGAATCATTAAACAATAGCCACTCATTCTTCCATACAAACGTAGTCTGGCGATTACTCCGCTGTTTGATGGTGTACGTTCAAAATAAAAAAAACTATTTCAATTTGTCTCATCATTATCACCCCTGTATGGAAACAAAAAAGTAAAAAAAGAATATATTTAAAAGTACTAATTTTAACACATGTTTAGGCGGAAATAAATACCATAAGAAGAACGAAAATTAGAAAACAGTTACCACATACAGGGATAGATTAGATGTTCAAAAGTGCAAATAATTTTATTTTGAACAGATACATTCAGAAGATTTTTCATGATATCCAGATTTCCAAAGTTCTGTTTACAATATTTCGTGCGCTCGTTTTATTGTAAACCATCATGTCTTTCGCTTTCGCACGTGATGTCGGCTGAGATAGCATGCATTTTAACCCCGCCCACCACTTAGTTCGTGCCATCGACTAGGGCCACCTTAAGAGGGCATAGATCAAAATTACACATATTCACAATCTGAAACCTAGGTGGCACTGTGTGCGAGTAATAAATTGAAGAAATATATGCATTTTAAAACGTCCGAAGTCAATTCAGAGTAAGACTAATCGCGCCATCTATCGAAAAGGTCAGAACAATGGCTGATCCGACTGGCTATTTGGACTATATAATTGATCGCCAACATAGATTTATATAGTTATGATATCGGTTCTCAATGTCAAAGTTTAACCGCTTCGTTTGCCGATACGAGGCTGCAACTCGAGAATCTTAATTCCCCATTCGGTCGTCTGTTCTCCTAGCTACATTGTCATTGTTTTTTTTTTTTAATTAAGTTATATATTTTACAAAGATTGAGAACCATTTAAATCTAAATTAGATACAATACTAAACAAAAACCAGAAGGGACTTTAAATATCTGGTTTTAGTATTCGCATGTTCTTGTCGTGCCTTACTTGTTCCGTATCATTAATTTGTTTCCCTGGGGCCCTATTACGTAATTTGTGGGAATTAACTCAAAACTGTAATGAAGTTCTGAATGTCATTTTTTACGTTACTTGCAAATTATAAATGTTGATTAATATTTCATTTATAAAAGAATTAAATTTCCGAAAAGGTATTTGTCGGCACAGTACCTATTTTGTCACAGCATAATCGACAATTTAAGATCCCGACTTTAGTTTCGGCGCCATTCCGCCGGCCCATAATAAATAAATCGATAAAAATGTCACCGTGGCGCCACCGGCTGCCCATCGAATTGTTCCATGAATAACTGATGATATGTGATTTATCACAAATAAAAAAACAGATATTGTAAAAACTAATAACGTTCGATCTATGATTGACATATACTTAAAGTGTGAAATCTTAAGCTCACTTAGCCTTCAACACTACAAACCACGTGAGTAGATAAATTGTCTACTCGTGTGCTACAATCGTTGTATTGAAGGTTTCTTTTAAAACTGAAATGATAAAAAATATCCTTATCTTTGGACAAAAAAAACAAACAAAGTAAAATTTTATATAAGTACTAAAATGGTATTAACTTGAACACTAGGCCGATTTTTTTGGTTTGAATGATAGAAATAATACGGAGAAATGTTAAAACATCAATTACGTAGAACCCAAATATTTATGTAGTGTGAAGAATTTATAACAATATGATTTCAGTAAATATAGTACATAAGAATATAGAAGAAATAAACGTGGAAATATGTTTATTGTAAGGGAAGTTTTATATATAACTCAATTTCCTTGAACGCGTCAGCTTAAATACAAAGTTTGTTCAAGATAATACGATTTTATGTTATGACATAAAGCTGACCATTTGTCGTATGAAACTTAAATGCGCAATTTGTAAAGCAACCTTATTTAGGACCTTATTCTTATTTCGATAGGGTTCTTGGCTTTTGCGACAAATATTACTAAGTTTTAGACCCGATAAATACATCAAACCTCTTTTGGATTCCAATTGTAGTCTCAAAATTAAAAAAAATAAATAAAGCAGCTGTATTTAAAAGACAGCTCACAATAAAAAAAATCATAATGTTAAATAAAAATTAACAATCAGTTTAGCCATGAACTAAATATTATGGTCTCTCGGTGCCTCAGTTGGACATGAACTTAAAGTACGATGTTTTTAACGCTTTAATAATGTGTATGTTTTCGAGCAATTATCGCGAGTGACTTAAGGATAGAGTCCACGAAGTGAATCTCAGTATTTACAATACGAATGGGGAACTTCGTTAAATTTCACTTGTTACGCAGCAATTTCATTCCGTCGTTCTTGGTTTATATTCCGGTAATTGTACTGTCTCGCTAATGTTTATGTACGTATTTTTATTTGAATAAGAAGTTCTTAATTATTAGAGGATTATTTATTTTTAGCTGACCTCGAACAAGTAGGTTCTCTAATTCAACTATTGTTTATATAAGTTACGCGATGTCTTCTCTAATATCGATATCTTTATTGTTTAATGTGTTGACACTTCCAATCAAATAGTGCCATCCATGTCAGTGCATAAATAGGGAATTTTTTTTTAATTTTTTTTTATATAGGATAGGGTGACAAACGAGCACACAGTCCACCTGATGGTAAGTGGTTTCTGTGGCCCATGGTCATCTACATCAATCCTCAATTACGAATTAAAATGCAGATGCGTTGTCACTCGTGAGAACTAAGATGGAATGCCTCGTTTCCAGTAAAAAGGGTCTCCGGTTCCCTACACTCACCATACGAAATACAGTAGCATTAAGCTACTATTTCACGCTGGTATTCTGTGAGAGCGAGGTCCCTCCCCGGTCGAGCCGACCCATGTAAGCTACAACTATACTTCTAATATAACTGCAGCATGGTTCTACCACGTAGAAAAAAAGTAGGTATTTAATGAACGCTATTCTAGCCGCCGTGTAGTGGCGTTGTAAGACTATCCACTACACTACAATATTGTAAGACTATCCACTACGCTACAATATTGTAAGACTATCCACTACGCTACAATATTGTAAGACTATCCACTACGCTACAATATTGTAAGACTATCCACTACGCTACAATATTGTAAGACTATCCACTACGCTACAATATTGTAAGACTATCCACTACGCTATAATATTGCTCCGTTTGTGTCGTAAAAGGCGACAGAGGAAAATTGAAATAGGAGATTAAAACAGCATTTTCTTGATAATAACTCAAAATAATTCAAAAAATGTGGTTGCCAACCCGCCTGCCATTCATGGCAACTATGGTGGAATCCCCCCTATGAGGCGTTCTATAGGGGTGGCCTATCTTCAGCTTACTTACTTACTTACTTATCGTCACGCACAATCCCTAACGGGGTAGCCAGAGAGAACAGATCGCCAAGTGTCACGATCCTTACATACCTCTTTCGCTTCTTTCAGGTTCATTAACTTCTTCATACATGCACGTCTAGGTATCCGAGTACTCTTGACCCTCCCCTCTTCGAGCAATTTGCTCACATGGTCTTCGAAAGTTAGTCTCGGTCTACCTCGACACCTTTTAATATTTACTTTCGCTCTATATATTTTCTTCACCATTCGGTCTTCACTCATTCGTTCAACGTGTCCAAACCATTGGAGTACGCCCCTATCAATTTTTGTGATAAGGTCATCTTTCAATCCTGCCATATTGCGAATCTCTTCGTTTCGCTTTCGGTCGGCTATGGTAACGCCACACATTTTACGAAGAGATCGCATCTCCACTGCATTCAACTTGCTTTTATGCTTCTTCTGGCATACCCAGGTTTCGCTGCCATATAACAAAGTCGGTACAAACACTGCGTTATGTACTGCAAGGCGTGCACTCTTCACCACGCCTTGCCTTTTTATTAATGCATTCAGGGCACCATTGACTTTGTTTCCGGCAGCGACACGCCTATCCACATCTAAATCACATCTTCCATCCCGGCTGAAAGCACTCCCCAAGTATACAATTTCATTTACCTGTTCTAGACATTCCTGATTTACCCATATTTCACATTTCGTTCTCTCTTCGTCCTTTTCAAATACCAGAACCTTAGTTTTATTAGCATTCAAACGGAGACCTTTAATTTCACATTCCTCTTTCATACACGTGACTAATGCCTGCAGTTCTGCTTCTGATGGTGCAATAAGCACTGCATCATCAGCATACAGCAGACAATTAACTTTTATGTCACCCAATTTTACACCCAAACAGCTATCTTTCAGCTTCTGTAAACAGCTGTCGAGATACAGTATGAACAGCCAGGAAGACATGACACAACCCTGTTTTACGCCCGCTTGGACGCTAAACATGGGTGACAGGTCATGCCCTACCCGCACACAGGCTTTACAGTCATAGTAAAGTGACTGCACAGCCCTTAACAATCGACCATCCACACCATATCCCGGCAACAGTTCCCACATTTTCTTCCTTATAACCTTATCAAATGCTTTCTCCAGATCCACAAAAGCACAGAAAATCCTCTGGTTAACACTCAGAAGCTTCTCCGTGATCATGCGGAGAGAAAACATTTGATCCGTGCATCCTCTTCCAGGTCTAAATCCACATTGTGCCTCCCATAAGAATCTTTCCGATTTCTCTTGCATCCTGCGTGTCAAAACCTTCGAATAAACTTTACTTGCTAAACTGGTCAAGCTGATCGCCCGATAGCTCCCGCAGTCAAAATGTGAACCTTTACCTTTATATAAAGGCACAATGACCGCGGATCGCCAATCATCCGGGACATCTCCCGTCCGCCAGCACAAATTGCACAGCAGATGAAAGCTGTCCCAGACGCGAGGCCAACCGTACTTGACCATTTCAGCAGTAACTCTGTCTAGTCCCGCAGCCTTACCACATTTCAAACTTCGAATCGCACGTTCAATCTCTTTCATGCTGATGACCTCAGTGTCATCGAGGTCCGTGTCTGGCGTGCCAGTCACGGCGTCACCCCCGGATCCTTCACTAAGATCATGACACGCATACAATTCTCTATAAAATTCACTCCATCGCTGCATGACGTCCGATTTTTCTGAGAGGACGTCATTGGTTCTCGAAAGCACTTTGTTCATTCTTAAAGCTGTCGCACCACTCCGGGACCTTCCAACCTCTTTCCAGAAGAGTTTGGAGTTTTCCCTAAAGTTGTGCGACAACCTCTCGTCCGCTTCTATTCTACACCTTTCACGTACTTCCTCAATCAATGTTTTCGCATGAACTTTCTGCAGCTTATATCTTTCTTTCATCTTCTCTCTCATATGCTCATCGTTACTAGAGGCTAAGTAGTCTAACCATGCTTTTTTCTTCTTTTTTACAGCTTCTTTCACGTCGTCATTCCACCATGCATCTCTTCTTTTACTACTACCTCTTTTTGTCGTACCACATACTTCTTCCGCTGCACTTACCATTCCATCCCTAAGGTTCTGCCATATTCTCTCCACACATTCTTTCCTGCTATCGATGGTGTCAAGCTTTTCGGCTACCCTCGTGTGATATTTGTCCCTAGTATCCGCTTCCTGAAGCTTCCAGCTTCGGATGCGACAGACCGACTGTGGTTCTGTTACTGCCGTCCGGTGGCGCCAACCCGCGAACAAACCCCTAAATCTAGTAATTACTAGATAATGATCCGTTCCCAGGTCAGCACCCCTGAACACTCGTGTATCCATCACCTGTTTTCGCAGTCGGTCATCCACCAGGAACAAATCAATCATACTTCTCTCATTCTTTCTTTCTCTAGTGTACATATGGATCTTCCTGTGATTAAACATAGTGTTTGTCACAAGAAGACCCTTTTCCTTGCATACAGCCAGTATAAGCTTGCCAGCATCATTAACCCTTTTATCTCCAAACTTTCCAAGCACCGACTCGTATCCTGGTCGAGCGATGCCTACCCATCCATTCAAATCACCACATACAACAGTTCTTTCGTTTCCCTTAACCAAATCTAGAACTTCTCTTACATTCTCCCAAAACTCCTCCAGCTCAGCCCTGGACGACGAAGCTACCGGCGCATAAACAGCCAAAAGGAATAACTTCGTCAGTCCCATTTTGAAGCGAACCCAGAGAAGTCTTGAGTTCACAACCTTGTATTCAGTCATAAGATCGACCAACCGGGACGACAACAGCACTCCCACTCCTTGGCAGGCGTTCTCGCTTTCCGGGACTCCGGACCATATAGCTAACGTCCCGCCAGGGAGCTCTTCAATACCACTGCCTTTCCGTTTGGTCTCCGACATACACACGACATCTAATTCTCTTTCTTTCATTATTTCGATCAACTCATTCGTCTTATCTCTCATGCCTCCTCTAACATTCCACGTGCCAACTCTGCACTCCGTCCTCCACCTTCCGCCGTGTCGGGCTGTGCGTGACGGGTGGCGGTCCCCATCGCCGCTTTGCGCGCTGCATTCCACACCAACGGGGACGAGCTGGTGTGCGTCGCCTTGGGGGGACGCCCTAACCCTCGTTCGCATGGGTGCGCAGCTGTGTAGAATTGCAGCCCTGAAAAGGGCTGGCAGGGGTCGCGACGAGCACGCTTCTACAATGACCCCTATCTTCAGCAATGGACTTTTATAGGCTGTAATGGATGAAAATATGCAATCAAGTTGTTAACTTCTGCTTAGTTCACTCAAAAAGTAGCAAAAAATAAACATTAAAAAATTAAACTAGGATTAAGAAAGAAATGCTTCGGTGGTTTGGTCATCTAGAAAGAATGAATGAAAAAATAGTGACAAAGCAAATTTATGTTTCAGACGTGAATGGAAGAGTCGGAAATGGACGTCCTAGGCGAAAGTTTATCGACCAAATTGGCGATATATTGAAAATGGGCCACATTAGGAGTACCATTAACCGACAAGCATGTATGCGTAGGTATATGAATGTGGAGGAGGTGAGAGAGGTGTGTCAGGATCGTTCCAAATGAAAGTCTGTAGTCTCTGCCTACCCCTCTTGATGCGAGGCGTAAGTGTTTATGTATGTTATTATGTAAAAGTTGCTTCAATTAACAAAAAGAATGAAATAATTGCCACATAATTTAGTAGCTTCGAAATTCGCGGCTTTAATTAGTACACACATGTCTAACCACTAACTTCAACATAATTAAGGCTGTGAGGCATTCCATATTCCTTGAGGATGACGCACCTGTAGCCTTCTTCGTTTCAAGTTGGTTGCAGGTTTTCATAAGCAGTAGCCACTTATCATCAGGTGTACTGTATTCTTTTGTTATTTTTTTTAATCTGCACATTTTTTATATAAAATAAGGGTGACAAGCGAGCACACAGTCCACCTGATGGTAAGTGGATATTGTCGAAAACATCTACATCTATCCCCGATTTAGAAGAAGATACGATACCCCTGAGTACATAATACATAAACACTCACGCCTGTCACCCAGAGGGGTAGGCAGAGACTACGGACTTCCATTTGGCACGATCCTGACATACCTCTTTCGCCTCCTTTACATCCATATATCTACGCATACATGCTCATCGGTTAAGGGTACTTCTAACGTGGCCCCTTTTCAAAATATCGCCATTTGATCGATAAACTTTTTTCTAGGGCGTTCACATCTGCCATATAAATTTGCTTTGTCACTCTTTCCTCATTCATTCTTTCTACATGACCAAACCACCGAGGCATTTCTTTCTTAATCCTGGTCACAATATCATCTTGCATACCACATTTATCTCTTATCACGCAATTTCTCACCCTGTCATTCAGATTCAACCCTAGCATACTCCTTAAAGACCGCATTTCTACAGCATTTATTCTACTTTCGTGCTTCTTCTGCCACACCCAGCTTTCACTACCATGCATTAAAGTAGGGACTAACACAGCATTATGAATTACGTGTCTTTTTTGACACATTCTGGTTCTTCATAATAGAGTGTAGTGCCCCATTCACTCTATTCCCTGCATTTACTCGTCGTTCCATATCCCTATCATATCTACCATCCCTGCTAAATAGACATCCCAAATACACAAACTCATCCACTTGCTCAATTAACTCTCCTTCTATTCTTATTTCACATACGGATTTGCTTTCTTGTCTTTCAAAAACCATCACTTTCGTCTTATTTGCGTTCACTTTCATTCCCCTTTCTTTTAATTCCCAGTTCAATATTGTAACCATCATTTGCTACTCAGCCGCCGATGATGCAAATATGACTTGATCATCGGCATACAAAAGGCATTTGACGGTTAACTCGCCCATTCTTAACCCACATTCTTCATCTTTCAAAGTTTGCGAACACCTGTCCATAAATAGGTTGAACAGCCGAGGGGAAGCTGCACAGCCCTGTCTGACACCTTTTTGGATGCCAAACCAGTCCGACTAGACCTCATTGATCCTGACACAAGCACTAGAGTCCCTATAAAGAGATCTTAATGCCTGTATCAAACCAGCGCTCAACCCATATGAGTTCAGTGTTTGCCATAACACATTCCTGTCCACTCTGTCATAAGCCTTTTCCAAGTCCATGAACGCACAAAAAAATTTCTGGTTTTTGGCCAAAAACTTCTTCGCAATCATGCGCATGGAAAAGACTTGATCTGTACACCTCATTCCCTTTCTAAAACCCGCTTGCACATCCCAAATTTTTCCATCAGTTTCTTTCATAACTCTTTCAATTAACACCTTAGCATACAGTTTACCCACAATACTAAGCAAGCTGATACCACGGTAGTTTTTGCAGTCCTGCTGTGACCCTTTTCCTTTATATATTGTACTATAACCCCTGAGTACTAAGATAAAATGTCTTGTTTCCAGTAAAATGGTTTCCAGTTCTCTATATTTACCATACACACAGCAATATGCAGATATTCAGCAGAATACCACAGAATATAACAGCAGAAGCTGTTTGACGCTGGTATTCTGCGAGAGCGTGGTCTGACCCCGGTTAAGTCGACCCATACGTGCTGCAGCTATAATATATCTACAGCGTGGCTCTGCCACGTAAAAGGACTAACAACGATACATCTAATATATAAAAAACGATATTTGGTTGTTCATATTTTATGCGCTACGATATCGTTCATCAGATTGCAGTAAAACTTTGTTAACATATTGCTTGCACTTCTGCGAAGGTTATAGACATAGTTGAACCCTGTAGGTGGCGCTGTTGTAGAGTCCAGATATCACCCGTGTGAAGCCGGGACAGATCGCCAGTAATATATAACTACATATCATTTATATATGTATTATCATTAGTCCTTTTTAGGAATTTGTCACAGAACGAATTGAAACTTTCTTTTTTAATATTAATGAACGTAACGAATACTTTTTGCACAGTGTCGACATTTTAATTAAATTGTTATGCTGCGGCTACACTAACGAGCAACGTCAATGCCCATAAACGCAACAATTATTGCCTTAAAATTAACGCAATAAAATGAGTGATTGAACGGTCAACGTCGTTTCCTGTTGAACGGCAATAAATTTGCCGTTGAACGGCGTTAAATTTGCCGTTGTACGGCGTAAAATGTTTCGACCGGGGAAGGACCACGCTCTCACAGAATACCAGCGTAAAATAGTAGCTTATTGCTACTGTGTTTCGTATGGTGAGTTTAGAGAACCGGAGACTCTTTTTACTGGAAACGAGGCATTCTATCCTAGTCCTCACGGGTGACAACGCATCTGCATTTTGATTCGTAATAGAGGATAGATATGTAGATGTCTATGGGCTACAGCATCCACATACCATCAGGTGGACTGTGTGCTCGTTTGTCACCCTATCCTATAAAATAAAAAAATAAACAAAGAAAAAAAGAATACAAAGAACAATAAGATGGTGGATGCTACAAATACACAGGAAACGTACACTGTAAATCTATTTATGTTTTATTTTGTTTTCCCGCACCCAAATTGCACTTGAAAGACGTCCAATGGTTTAAGCTAAATAATAAGACAAATGTAAATATATTTTAATGAAATAATAACTAATAAGCCTATCATAAATACTGGTCAAGTGCGAATTAGATACACATACCCAGGGTTTCGTACCACTGTACACTATGAATTTTGACCTGCAAAAATTGTTTTTTTTTTCTCCTGCTTATTTTTCTTAATTTCATACCGTAAATTAAAGTACTTTTGAAATATTTTTTTAATTCAATCTCGAAAAGCTTTTTCATTATTCCACTCCATCGCAGCCATACGTGCAACCCCGTGGCACTCACCATGCACAATGAAACAAACGTAGTGTGGCCGCTTCAACGCGATAATTCGCGCGTTACTCCTTTGATGTACCGCACTCGAGTTATCGGCAAACGGGAAACGGCATTGTTAATGCCATTATCAAATTATTGCGTTAACTCATGGCCACACCTACATTCAACGTCCATCAACGCGATAATTAACGGCATTTCTCCTTAGTGTGGCCGGGCCATTAAGAAACGTGTTAGCTAGTGTGTAGTGGCTGAGCGATAATAATAATATCATTTATTCGCTTAAACGTGGTACACCAGAGGTAATAAATATTGCGTATTGTACATAGTCCACATGTTTACGACATCTGGCATGCGAAAATTATTAATTAAATGAAAAGATATAGTCATGTACATTGATTAATTAAAAACAAATAAATATAAATTATTTATTAAAATTACAATCATCATTTCAAGCAAGAATTTAAATATGCATTATTCAATTAAATCAAATAAAATTGAAATTACAATCGTCATGTCAATCATTATAAATAGTAAAAATTAGAATGTCAATAGAGTGCATATGTAAAATCTACAGAACATAATACAAAAATAGTCTATAAGAATACAATAACGTCAAATTTAAGCAACAAGATTCTACTCATTTAAAAATTGTTTTATGTCATGAACACATTTTAATAGTAGCCAGCTTTTATATAAATTTACCAGTTTGTCATAAATTTCATACATCTTAGAAAATTTACATTGCTAATAAATACAGGTAATATTAATCCTTAAAATAATTAAAAAAATGGATATGATAAAGAAAGTCACGCTATTTTACATCAGATAATGTTTTATTCATAAAAAGCGTTAGCTTTCTCATGTGACTTTCGCAGGGAGTTTCATATATTACTGCGGTCGTCTGTCAGCCAAGCGAGGCAAATCCGTACAACAAGCAAGGCACATGTCTCGCTGTGGTCATATAGGGCTTATGAAGAAGAAGGAAAATTTTACCGATCTTTGGTTACTATAAAAATAAGCAATACATTTATGTAACAAATAAAAGTCACATGAGAAAGCGAACGATTCAATTTTAATAACTTATATTTGAACTAATTAAGCTTTAAAAAAAACGCCGACTTCCTGAAGTTCATTAATACTAAGAATCATCAAAAGTGGTCCTTTTCGAGATGCATAGACATACTATATGCATGACAGTCAAATTTTTTTAGTTTACACAATAGGTAACTTACGAAATTCAATCTCACAAAAAAATGTTTTTCACATCTGAACTAACTGACACGCTTATTGGTAAAACGGGGTCTTTGACAATACTCTTATTCCCCGGCCAATGCAGAGGTCAAGTTTTTTCCGTACATTTGAATACTGAATGTGATAAAGATTCTTGTTACATATATACATGAAACATCTTTCATCACATTTTTATGTCTGCGTTTATATAGGTAGTGTATACAAGTGTATAGCTTAAGAAGGATGTACGGGGTATTTTTTTAGAAGGAAAGGTGTCATTTGAGCGCATGGTCCAGTAATATTTATCCTCGATTACGAAAAAAAAATTCAATCAAAATGCAGCCTTGTGAATACATTGAAGTATTATGTACAACGTAGTACCTATTTATTGAAGGAGTGAGAACTAAGAAGGGTGCGTTTCGTTACATACCCTAACGTACGAAACATAGCCTCATTTGCACGCGGAACACTCTACTGTTGACGGACGACGATGATCGAATTATGGTGGAACATCCTCCAAAAAATAGTTGAACACGAGTGAATGTTGATAAGAAATGGCGCGGTGTAAGAATACTATATTTGCAGTCATACCAAGCTAGGAGAATTTAGGCAAATCTTGCAAGAAATTATTGCCAGCTGGCATATTCTTCAATAGGCCTACATCCAGTAAGAAGGCTGGTGATAGCTAATGTAAAATAATAATATTATATTAAACAGTAGTTTCAGAAGTTTAATGTTTTTACCATTGGGGTCAACGTAGCCTGATCTATGGTTTCACTTGACTTGAACAATACATTATGAAGACGTAAAGTGCTCCATAGCTAGGATTAGGAGTTGCAGCGATCTGTCCAAGATGCAATTGGATGCATGGAGTCGAATACTTTTTACGACGTGGTACCATCTGCAGCCTTAATATTATTGTAACACGAATAGGTTGGCTGACCGGTATAGGACCACGCTCTTACAGAATACATCAACATCCCACATGTTTTACCTGGTGGGGGTGTTTTACCTTGTTCCGCTTACCAGGAGAGTGCCACTCGAGAATCTTTTTTCTCCAAAGATTGTTGATTTTTTGAGCTATTGGCTATCAATTACGCATTTTTTACTGATACATTAGACGATGTCGGTATCTTTGGTTCTGCTGTGGATTACCTTCGATATGGATTCTGTTACGCAAACTACGACCACCATAGCTTGCAGAACGACCCTAAGTTTTCTCATGTGTTCAAAAGTAAAGGACCATGTCGCGGTAACATAGGTCATCGCTGGTAACACGCACACTTGTTTTGAGATTTTGAGGTTTATTTGAATATCTAGTCGAATATGACTCGACGGTTGAGCACTTGGTCGAAGTTAGACTTGCCTAGTGAGTAAATTTTTGTGTCCCTCGTAAAAAAGACACCGGAAATACTCTGTGCGAAATTAATTATTTACATGACAACAATATGTACCCCTCCGTATGGTTTCACGCGGATGAATATTGAATATATCAAAGATATTTTGTTATTGTATAAAACTAATTTTACGGATTTAAGTGCGTTAATGTATATTGAACACGATATGATCCATAAAATTAGTTTTGTTCAATGTCAAGTAAATATAAGAAATCATTACGATATTTGTTATATTAAATATACAAACACGATGATAATATTTTGCTCCAATATTTTTTTATACATTTTCTTCAATATTTGTGAGTGTAGTTTCCTAACTTTTGGCAGACATCTAACTTTTGGCAGACACAATGTAGCTTGAACTAAGAGTAGTCCTAGCCTAGTAGTCAGCGTATTCGGAAGACTAAAAGTCCTGAAGTCTGCGTGTGAGATGGTTCAACACATGCAGATGCAGTGTTTAAGGGAAATCAGCTGTAGTTATTTAGCATTGTCGTATTTTAGGTAAAACAACATATTTGTTCCACTATTGCTTCTATTCAACGCTTGTGGCGTAGTTTAAAGTAGCCAACTAGTTTTATACATAGCTCACCTTTTGCGCTATATAACTGTAATTGTTTTAACAAATTTCTAAAATCTTTATTATAACCAATATTTATAAATTTCTCCTAGTGTTTCTACTTTTTTTTAATTTATAGCATCATTTACATAACATTAGTTATATTATTGCAATCGACTATATCACTCAGCTGTCAGACGTATCATTAGCCATATATCCGGAGGCCATGGTTTTTCCGCGTTTTGTTTATTAATATGTTTTCGAAGTAGTTATTAGGATTCATTATAATACTGATAAAAATATCACAACCTTTAACACCGTTTTTAAATTATAATAAAGTGTTTATCCTGTATTTATATAAAATTACTTAATATTGAAAAATTTCCAGTACGATCTCACTTCATACTCGTATATTATAAATAGACACTTATAAATTTATCAATTATTCTTGGTACAAGAGCTTCATTTGACCTCAATTCGTACGTCCTCATTTAGTTATGTGTTTATTTAGGGGCAAATTCAAGTGACCTTTTAAGAACCTTTTAATTAATGCTAGTATCTATTTATATAAAAATGTCCCCTCCTATTTTAGAAAGGATTTGCACTCATCATCACGTTTCGGAGCCAAATTAATGGTCTTCAAAAATGAGTATTAGATGTATTTTTGTATACGAGTATATCTGGTATATATCGTTGTGTACTGTTTAGAGGTCAGGGGTCTATCACAACTTTTTTATGGACATCTCATTCGACACCCATGCAACGAAAAGATCTTATTCAACATATATTATACGTGGTAGAATCACGCTGCAACTATATTATGGTTGTAGCACAAATGGGTCAGCTTGACCAGGGAAGGACCACGATCTCTCAGAATACCAGCGTAAAATAGCAGCTTAATAGTGCTGTGTTTCGTATGGTGAGTGTGAGATCCGGAGACCGTTTTTTTACTTGAAACGAGGCATTCCGTCTTAGTCTTCAGGGGTGACAACGCATCTGCGTTTTGATTCTTGATCGAGGATAAATGTAGATGTCTATGGGCCACAGCATACATTTTCCATCACGAGGACTGTGTGATCGTTTATCACGCTTATTCTTTGAAATATATATATATAACTAAAATTTTTCCATAGATCTTTATCGTGTAGTAAGAAGACTCACTTAAAATTTATAGCTAACTGTTTTCAATTTGTTGCGTTAATCCAAGGTTACAACTTAAGCTCTTCATATAATACTGCCCCATAATACAAAGCGGGGTCATGAACATCTGTTTAATGCAACAACAATGATATCAGGCAATCAATTCATGGGCGTTTGTTAATAATAATGTTCATGACCAGCGACTCACTGGTGTCTTCACCTGGGTGGGATCAAGGGTGGAAAAGTGGCGTTATTTAGAGTAAATTTAATCATCAAAGGTCAATCATTTCATCAATGTATCGATTTAAAACAAAACCTCTAAGTTATTCGAATAACACCGCCCGTATAACTTTTGGCTGCAGTCTGTTCGTAAAGTTTCATTACATTCGTTTCGGTCAGACCAACTGACAGACAGATAAAAGTTTTAAAACATTACTCATGTCTTAATAACATTCAAAGTTTACCAAAAGGCTGTTATGTCGATATCACGGACAGGCACATCAATTTTATTTACGTGTTATAAATCGATTACTAACTAGCTGTTATTACTAATTGCCGCTTAAGAGAATGTACTACCAATTTAATCCCGTGGGTATCGTGAGGGTGACTTTGGGATATTCCGCGAGATCTCAAGCCTTCCGACAGATGATATAACCACGAAGATGCTTTCTGATAGATGATGGTGCCATTGCCATTACTGATAGATGGTGGTGCCATTGCCATTACTGGGTATCAAAAGCCCACTGCTGAACATAAGCCTCTACCATACATTGCCTCATATTTTATATGGTTGCTACGCTTGGCAAGCTGGTTGGCAACGGCACTTTGTATTGTGATTTTGCTGTTAGCAAAAACATGCTGCGGTCCAACTTCTGGTGTGTTTCTCACTGTCGTCTCTGTCGCTATTACACGGGGCGATAGTACAACAATAACAATATATTTCATGGTGACCTATATGCTTCATTAATCGGTAAATATATGGGCTAACGAATTTTCATTAATTTTTTTTATCCTTCATCATCAGCCCGCAAAAATCCTTTGCCAAACATGGGTTACTTCCATTATACAGAGAATTTGTATTTTGTTGCGCTTAGCTGGTGGATTGATAACCGCAGTAGACGTAAGCGCTGCTGCCTACTGCCAGTCTGGGTACTTTACGTCTGATTAAAAAAAAATATTTTGAGATAAGAGAGATGATATATATATGCAACCGAAGATGCACCACCAATTATCTTCAAATGGGATTGTAGTCAAGCACTGGCTTAAATCAATTACAAAATACAAACAGATCGTTATACCGCCACCTTTCGGAAGCCATATAATCCGTCTGTCATTTCACATTGTCGCTTCCAGTAACACGCACTGGGTAATGGAGTGATGAATTTTCTTCCGCCGTCACCACATGCCCTTAATCTGTTAGTCATTTAATACACAACGACAATGGTTTTTTTAAACATTAGCCAGTTCTCGTGGTGACTAGACTTTAGATAATAAATCTCACAGTATTAGCGTGACAAAATCCTATTCACTTTTGCCTTGAAGACTCAGATTGTAATAAGACGGGAAGACAGATGCCAAGAAACTGGCAACTTATTTCCCTCCTTTGCCGTACGTATTACGTAAGACAAAACCAAACAAACCATTCGGTTCAAATGCGTGGGACATTGACAACAATGGGGTGAAGGCTCGCCGACCGCCTGATTGTCCGATCATCGAAAGGAGACGGAGGAATTAAGTAAGGTAATTCCTGCACACACTTTCCATAACTCACCTGTAGAACACCGAGGGGCTACCTACTCTACACTTCTGCACGATGTTGACAGAGTGGCTACAAGCAAATTAAGTTCAATAATAAGCCTCTTTGTAGGCTCTCCATAGACTCCAACGTTGGTATGACCAAGAAGCTTTATAAATAGCTCAAGAAGCTGCTTTAGAAAATGCGATATTTTGATTTTAATGAGAAGAATTCACCATTCTAACCAAAAATAGGCTAAACGATAACAATTGCAAATTACTTTAATATTGAACTGTATCCCCACGATATAAAGCATTCTGTTTTAAATTATTATAGTTATATTTTTGTCTATAACGTCTTTATTTATAAAGTCAACTAATTAGTAAATCAACATAACCCATAAAACATAGAAATCTATATTCTACAACTCGTTATTTTGACACTTTCATTGGTACTTTCTTTTGTGTAAGCTACTTAATAAGCTCTTTTGCGATGTTCTACTGCTATTAACACTAACTGTTAATGGAATATAAAATGGAATGAATATATAATGGAATGGAGAATAGACCAAACTTATACAATTAACTGGACGTAGAAGCTGAAAGATAATTAGTTTGGAGAGGAGAAGATAAGCGGCCTGCTGCAAGTTGACGATAAATTGTTGAATTTATCGTTTGTCCAATTACAAAAATCTTAATAATCCTAAATTTATAATGCTACAATAATAAAATTATATACACTTTACTTATAAGTATCAAATAGATTCAATAAAGAATTTTCTATCGGAGAAAGGTGAAGTCAACTTACCTAGTTCTGCTGGCTTCTTCGGGGCCTTTCCTTGCCAAGTAGCAGCACAAGCTAAGCCCACCATAAACAAGAAGCACAATATCTTCGCTACCATTTTACTAACTTTACACGATTTTTTCTCGAAGATAGTGACAAGAATTATCTATTGAGATATATTCGAGACCCGCAACTCGACGCACACTGGCCTGTAACTTATTAAGCACTTGTTTTTATTCTAAATCGGCAACCTACAGACTAGCGACGTAAGTTTAAATTTTCGCGCTTTTAGCTGTGGTTCGTTTTAATTAAAGCGGACAAATCATTATTTGTACCAAACAGCATGAAAATACAGGAAATATTAAATATTCATTGGTAAATACAATGGACATACAATATAAATGAAATATATGGTATTGGGCATCATAATTTGAATATTTAATCAATATCCTCATTTACAGTGGTTTTTAAGTTTAGGAAGTCATTACAAGAGGCAGATATAAAATAACTCGACCATTTAAATTGTTTTCTTAAACAATCTTATTTAATTTTTTAACCAAATGTTAAAGCTAGTATAAATAAATTAAAGCCACAAACTGTTACAGTAGCGATGTAACAATATTCACTATTCTATATTATTGTTCCGTGAGTGTCATAAAAGTATACAATAAAGAGTATTGTATTGTATTGTAAAAGACGACAGAGGGACCACATGAGTAGATAAAGCTTCATACAACCGCGCGAATCGGTTGCACTACTACAAGCGTGGCGGGGCATGTGTGCGTAAACACTGGCCGCTTATTGCGTACGCGCGGCTAGACTGGAAAAAACCGGTTACGCTAGCACAACCAGTGGACAATCTCAGGGTCAGTTCGACGCACGTTGTTTGTTTTGTTAGTTTTAAGTTTGAATATTTCAATGAAAAAACGTAGTATTATCAATAATGGTTGTTTATTTTACTTTGTGTATGAATAATACTAGAAAAAATAAAATATCATCATCATCATCATTATAGCCCTTCACAAGTCCACTGCTGAACGTAGGCTTCCCCCAAGTAACGTCACAAAGCACGGTCCCGAGCCACCTGCATCCATCGACTTCCTGCATGTCTTACCAGGTCGTCACTCCATCTTGTGGGGGGTCGCCCTACACTACGCCTACCGGTACGAGGCTGCCACTCGAGAACCTTTCTTCCCTATCGGTTATCGGTTCTTCAAGCTATATGGCTGGGCCATTGCCACTTCAGCTTACTAATCCGTTGGGCTATATCCGTCACTCTGGTTTTACTGCGGATATCCTCATTTCTGAGTCTATCGCGCAGAGAAACTCCGAGCATAGCCCTATCCATAGCTCGCTGAGCTACCTTGAGCGTCCTCATACGGCCAGCAGTGAAGGACCACGTCTCAGATCCGTAATTCATCACTCGCAACACGAACTGGTTGTACACTTTAGTTTTCAGGTTTTGAGGTATACCTGACGAGAAGATGCGTCGTAATTTCCCAAACACTGCCCAGCCGAGTTGAATCCGTCGATTGACCTCTCGGTCTAAGTTGGACTTACGTAGTCGGACTATTTGTCCCAGGTAAACGTACTCGTCAACAACTTCGAACATAGTGCTCCCAACAACTACCGGCATAGGTGGCATGGACATTAAACATGATCTTTGTTTTGTCCATGTTCATCTTAAGACCTACCCGTTGGGAGACACTTTTGAGGTCATTGAGCATAGTGCTAAGGTCCTACAGCGATTCTGCCATAAGGACTATATCGTCGGCAAATCGAAGGTGAGTGATGTACTCGCCACTGATGTTAATACCGTATCCTTTCCAGTCTAGTAGCTTGGAAACGTCTTCCAACGCAGCGGTGAAGAGTTTCTGGGATATAACGTCACCCTGTCTTACACCTCGCTGCAGTTGGATAGGTTTCGAGCTCTGGTTCTGTACTCGGATAGCCATCGTAGCCCTACTGTACAAACACTTCAGCACTTCGATATACCGACAGTCAACTTGGCACCGCTGAAGGGACTTTAGCACCGCCCAAATTTCGACGGAATCAAAGGTTTTCTCATAGTCCTCATACGCTAGGCAAAGTGGCAGATTGTACCCTACGGTCTTCTGTACAATCTGCCGCAGGGTATGTATGTGGTCTATGGTACTGAAGCCTTTTCGGAAACCGGCTTGTTCGGGAGGCTGGAAGTCGTCGAGTCTGCGTGCGAGACGATTCGTAATGACTCTCGAAAACAGCACGCAGACGCGGTTCACAAGGGAAATCGGTCTGTAGTTCTTCAAGAGAGCGTTGTCGCCTTTCTTAAAGAACAAGACCACCGCACTTCTGCCCCATACCTCCGGAGTAGTGCCACCATGGAGGACCAAATGGAAGAGCTTCTGAAGGACTTGAAGTACCGGTGCTCCACCCGTTTGCAAAAGTTCCGCTGTAGTACCATCCTCGCCTGGGGCCCTGCCGTTTTTAAGGTGCTGGAAAGCCATTCTAATCTCGCTCAGACTGACGTCCGGGATATCATCGGAATAGTGTCGGGTAAGACTTGCTCTTGGATCGTTACTCACACTAGCGTGTGGCTCCAACGATGATGTGTACAGCTGCCCGTAGAACATCTCAATCTCACTCAAAATCTCAGGTGTCCCGCAAACGATGCTGCCACACTCAGTCTTCAGCTTTGACAGTTGGCTCTTTCTGGCAGACAGATCTCTGGCAAAGACTTTGGAGCCCTGGTTCCGCTCGATCGCTTCTTTAATACGAGCAGTATTAAAGTTGCGTAAGTCTCGCTGCATGCATTTGGAGATCTGTCTGTTCAGTTGCCTGTATGCTGTCAAATCTGTTGACAATTGCAGCCTCATCTCCCGTCTAACAGCCATGAGATTAAGAGTGTGATCGGAGAGTTTTGTGTTCTTCTGCGGCGGGTCTTGCAGAACTTAGCTCCGACCGCATGGACAGTTTCCACGAGCTTGTTGGTTCTTTCTTCATGGTTTGCAGTTGCTGACAATAGATATCTACCGTAATCGTTTGGCCGGATTTTAGAAAGCTGCAGTAAGCGACACCGGCGCTTGTCCACCGAACACTCACTAGTAACTTTTTCTGAGACAATTTTCGTTTAAGACAGGATTTGGCTGGAACCCTAGAGAGGGTTCAGCCATTGTGACGAGCGCTTCCGATTATCGTACAGTATCCACTTTTCATCACAAGTAATGATTCGATTCGATTTCAAATCCCTTCATTTTTGTGTTGGTTGAGCAAAATAATACAGCAGTTGACGCGTGTTTGCATGTTCGAATCACTCAATTCATGAGGTACACATCGTTCAAGTTTTTTTAATTTACCGATTTGCTTCAAGTGGATTAATACAGTTTTATCACTTACTCCGAAGCCTGCAGCTATCTCTGAAGTACTTTGTGATGGATCGGCTTCCACAATAGCCTTTAATTCTTCATTTTCCACTTTGGTCTCCGGCCGTCTACGGGGTTGGTTCTGAAGGTCGAAATTTCCAGAACGAAAACGTTGAAACCAAAAACGTACCGTGCTTTCTTTTGCGACACCAGCGCCGTACACATCATTAATCCTTCGAGCTGTTTCTGCAGCACTGGTGCTACGGTAGAACTCGTCACTCGTAAATATACCGATATTTCATGTTTTCCATTGTGAGGTAATAAGCAAGGCAAAAAAAAATAATGAAAAAAAACAATTTAATGACTGTTCTCAAAACTCAAATGTACCAGCTAAATTAATTTATAAATTTAAATTTGGAATTCTTAACCAAAGAGGTGATATTTCAGATTAAACTGGTCAGTACGACAATATGCTAATTTCATATGTAAGGACCCAATACATTTAAGATGGCCTTATTTAACACACAAGCCCTCATTCCAAAAAGCTAGGCGGTGACAACAGACTTCCGTTTAGCATGATCCTCACACACCTCTCTCGTTTCTTTTAGGTCCTTATATCTATGCATACATGCTCGTTGAATAAGATTCCTCTTAACTTAGCCCGTCTTCAATACATTTCCAATTCGGTCGGTAAACTTCGTTATAAACTATAAATTTGTTTTCTTCTTTTCCAACGTGTTCAAACCACCGAAACATTTCTATGATAACCTCGTCACACATAATTTGATGGCTGGTAATAGGAAGAGATCACCATCAGTCAACATAATAATGATAACAGAGTTTATGTTTGAATGACATAGGTCAAGTGTATTGCGATATCGATTCGATTATACAAAATGCAAGGAGTGTAATATAAAACATTTTTTTCGTACATTCTATTAAAGAATAAGGATCAAAAACCAGCACTCAGTCCACCTGATGGTAGGTGGATGCTGTGGCCCATAGACATACTAGATGTAATATCTCGATTAAAGTAAATATGGTCTATTCTAAATTTAAATCATTCTTAAACACACGCCGAAATTCAGATTTAAATATATACTTTAAGCCGCTACAAAAACATATCCTGTACATACTTTATCACCTCGTATGTAGGCTACCTTATGAAGGACGCGTCGTTGGTATTTTTGTCATGGGAATTATTCGTGATTCATCACATCCGATGTAAACAAACGTCAACTTTTTTGTTACCACTTTTTTGAGTATGAACATTAGATCCGCGTGCTAATATCTGAGGAATTTTATTTGTAAATTCTTCGCATTATACTTCTTTAATAGGTGGTTCACCTTGTTAAAGGACTTAAATATTTGGCGCGTATTTTGTCTTGTTACTAAGTGATACTTATAAAAATTATTAACAAAGCCGGTTATTAAACGTGTTTGTACGAGTAGATGCTTCATATTTACAATAAATATACATTTATATATTTGTTTTCTGGTCTACTAATTTATCTAGTGGGAAAAAAATTTCTCGAGTGGCAGCCACGTTTCAGAAGGCGAAGTGTAGGGCGACTCCCCACTAGATGGAGTGACGACCTGGTAAAACATGCAGGAATTCGATGAATGAAGGTGGCTCAGGACCGTGCTTTGTGGTATTCCTTGGGACGCATATGCTCAGCAGTGGAGTTGTGAAGGGCTGTAATGTTGATTTCTATACTGCTAATTTATCTATAAAAATCATTACACAATTCTTCTTCACGAACAGCCTCACATCTATTGCATCAGTAAAGCGGCCACGCTAAGGCCACAGAGAATAAGGTGAATGGCGCCTCGCTATAATTACACCTATGCCCCCGCTACTCCACCTAACCTGTGAAGAGCAGAGCTGGAGGATAATATTCCGACCGCATTATCTTAAAAGGTTCTAACTACAGTCGAAGCAGCCTCTTTAGGCCGACACTTCACGTAGGGCTGCTTATTCAGGTACCTCTTTGTTCACCATGGTTGATCAAGCCACGTCTACTTATACCCTTGAAAATGAAGTCAAATTCTATACAGGAAGTAGACTATATATTATGAAGATTTATATTCAAACCATTAGACTGTGTAACTGTGGCCGTAGAGGGAAAAGGGGAGATCTCCCGCCGGGCAAGGTGTTCTGCCCTAGGAGTAGCCAACACTCCTGGCGATTGTTCGGAGATGTTCTATATATACTGTTTATGATTCGGAATTTTGATAGCGTGATTTTGGCTTAGGTGTGTTTCGCTTGCGGCGCGATGACAGCGCCGTCACAAGGCCTAAAAATACGAGAGGACTAAGTGACTGTCCTACTGTATAATAACGAACACTTAGCTATGTAAAAATTTGCTTTTGAAGTTTTTGATTGCACAAAATATACATACCATACTGCAATTAGTAAATTATGTGTGCGATGTCTGACGTGGGTCAAATGTTAGATGCGGATTATAGACGCTAATTAAGGAAAATTATTGAAATCACATTCCGCTGGCATGATCTGACGTGCGTAATAGAAAATTTTCTATTTTTAGTCGCAATAAAATATGTATTTAAAACACTTTGTGTATAAGTGTGACAAACGAGCAAACTGTCCATTAGATGGTAATGGAAGCTGTGACCCATATATACATACCTACGTCTTTCCTCGATTAAGAATCATCATGTAAATGTATTGTCACTCCTGAAATCTATGATAGAATGCCCCGTTTCTAGTAAAAAGGTACTCCAGTTTTCTACACTCCCCATAGGAAATACAACGGAATTAAGCTGCTATTCTACACTGGAATTCTGTGGGAGCGTGATTCATCCACGATCGCGTCGACCTATTTGTGCTGCAACAATAACATAGCTGCAGCATGGGTCTATCAAGCAAGTTAAAAGTAACGATACCAGAATTCCATTCGAGAACCTTCCCCATAAATTATCGGTATCTTAGGTTCAAGGTTAGTTTAGAGCTTCAGTCTTTAGAGGTTAAGATCATAGAATACTATTACACAATAAAATGGCTGTCAACCTTATTTTGTTGTATATATATATGTTCTTTGTGTGATGATTGTAGAGAATCTGAGACCCCTTTTATTGGGATTGAACCATTCCATCTTAGTTCTCAGGGTGATAACGCATCTGCATTTCTTCTTAATTGAGGAAAAATGTGGATGTATACGGGGTATAGTGTCTACTTCCTATCAGGTGGACTGTTTGTCATCCTCATTCTATATAGTGAAAACATATACTGGAACACCGCGGCGTTTTCTCGGCGGCACCGTGGGTTTTAGGCACAGAGCCTGAGGGGCCTAGAGGCCCAGCGGTGAAACGTATGTAGGTTGCCACTCCATTATTTACATTACTGCTGGAACATCTACTCGTCACTAAAATATCTTATGTATCTACATAGTGGTTAAGAATGTTAATGAAATGAAACGAATGATTTTTATTTAATATAGATTATTGTATAATACTTAATGAAAGTCATTTTTTTATTTACCACTGGTTCGGAAAAATGCCCGGTCCTGGGAAGAACCAACAAGAAACCTAGCCGGACTTAAAAAAAAACATATTTCACTTTATAATAACTTTGTTTGTACAAATTTTAAATTAATTTTTATAGAACCAGCATGGTGGCGATCGCCTCATTCCCAGTATTTTTTTCATTTATGTATTCTTTGATATTATAATAACCTTTTTTGAATATAGATAAAATAAACTAATCTAGCTATCTCAACATTATATGTAACGAGGAAGCACAGATACAAGCAATTACGTCGGATAATCGCTACCTCAAACCCGATTCGCTGTGTTGACAGACTTTAAAATTTTTGAGTAATGTTTTTGACCCATCAATATTTCTTTATTTTTGTTTCTAATATTCACAAAATATAAATAGTCGACTTACTGGTTGTAGGATTTCTCCTTTATTTAAATTCCATTTCCCGCTGTTATTTCGACACGTAATTATTGCATAATTTGCCATTTTTAAATAATTTTCATGCAGCGACGCTTGATATGAAAATTGAAAACGTTTGATTGTGTTGACATCTATAGGTGTGAATTAATAAATATTAGTGACATGTTAGTAGCTGCACGAGCTCCACTCACTCCCCGTTCTATTATGTATACATTATAGTATTCTATGGTCATGACGCATCTGCATTTTTAATCGTAGATAATCGAAAATGGATGTAGATGTCTATGGGCCATAGCTACCACTTACCATCAGGTACACTGTGTGCTCGTTTGCCACCCTTATGCTATAGAAAAATATGATTGAGTATGATACCTATTCTATAAAAAAAAATCGTGTGTCATAATGCGAAAGTCTACAAAAATTATACTGTTAGAATATCTCCGCAAAATATTTAACATTTACTTAAATATTTTAAAAAAGGGAACCACTGATGTCACCAACAAAGTAACCGGATCTAAATATCGGTTCAACAGATTTTATATTTGCGGTCACTGAGATATCATACCGTACCGTCTATAAAGACAATAAAACAGTTTAAAGAAAATTATATATCCTTGCGAATTTGCAACAGCACTTATTATCTGATTACTGTAGATATCTCAAAGTAATGATTAAAATTAATTTATCTTATTTGTGATAATTTACAAGTTATCTTTCAATTTGGGACAATTTTCAAATATTTATGAAGCTATCAACGATATATATATATATATATATATATATATATCGTATATATATATATATATATATATATATATATATATATATATATATATATATATATATATATATATATATATATATATATATTTATATATACGATGTATATTTATGCACTTGACGAATAAACCAGATGTAGAATTGAACGAAATAGCTGAATCACGGGGAGAATGATAATAAATGATACCTGCAAACCAAAAATCTGCATTTTTGTGACAGCGATCCCGTTATAAAAACACCTCCACAGCGAGGACTAAGACTAAAAGAAGGTGTAAATCTGCATTTGTTTCAGTGATGCCGTTGGGGATCGAACTCATACATCTCGCGCGCTATTAAAGTTTAAGGCTTATCCCAAACATTGCAAGGGCCCTCTATCAGGAAAAGTGTTAACTCTTCCACTGGTATAATCAATTTACTGTGAAGAACTTTTAATAAGGAAAGTAGGAGAGTGAATGTCCAGATTCGGTCTACAAACGGCTCCTTGATAGTATCCATTTATTTATTTTTATTTTACAATTCATATAGGCGCTAACGACGGAGGTTATTGTGTACATAAATGTGTGGTAATTTGGAAATCCCATTATGCTACGCATCAGTTGCCGTCAACTGTTACAGCCAACAATCAAATGTGGAACATAGCCTCTACCATAAATTGCCTATTTGCCATAGTTGGCCACGCTTGACAGGCAAATTTACAAACATATTTTTTATATTTTAGTTGTTATCAGGAAGACGACTACTCTTCTGCTACTCTAAAGAAAGCAGGTCAATTTCCTGGCTTATTTCCCTCTATCGCACCTGATGACACCTACGGAATGATACTACCAATAAAAAATAAAAAATAACCACGCGACAGTTACACCCAACCACGGACAGCGTGAGCCGTGGTAGCTCAGTGGTTACCGCTCGCTGTAAATATAACAGAACGCGAGTAACCCGGGTTCGATCCCCGCCGGCACCAATGAAATTGTTAATTGCAATTTTAAGTGCTGATTTACCACGTGCTCGGCGGTGAAGGAAAACATCGTGAGGAAACCTGCATGTCTGAGGAGTAAGAAAAAAGTATTTCGAAGATATGTGAAGTTCGTCAACACGCATTTGGGCAGCGTGGCGGACACTTCATTGCCCTAAACCCTCTCAGAAATGAGGGGAGGCCTGAGCCCAGCAGTGGGACGTATATATAGGCTGTAACTTTACTTTTACTTAACGCGACAGTTAAATAAAACTGTATAAGGAAATATAGGTTAGTGGATTTTTACACCGACAACACTTTGCAGTCATGTAATGTTATATCTCAATGTATGTAATCTAAAGCACAATGTGGATAAAACATTTTCTCATTTTGAAGCTGATTTTATTCAAAGACCTATTTTTCAACAGACACAGTTCTCCGTAAACAAAGGCCCTGTCAACAGTCCAAGTACGAAATTGGATACTAAAATTATTGCTTAACAAAAAATAACATATAACGCAAAAAATCGCTCGCATCTCTTTCAAAAAACCAAGTTACTGTTTATGGTTAATAAGTTAGGATCAGTATGATTATTTCTTTTTGTATGGAAGTATTAACTCTTACGTATTAGGTAATTTCTTCTTTTACAGACTAAGAGTCAGCATCTTACAAACGAAGACACAGTCCAACTGACGGTAAGTGGATGCTTTGGCCCTACTACTACATCTATCTTCGAAAAGTAATTAAAATGCAGGTGCATTGTCACATCTGAACACTAAAATGGAATGCCTCGTATCAAATAAAAAGGATATCTAGTGATATGTCACTGACTAATTGATATTTCACGCCAGTTTTTCGAGTTTCGAGTGCTTGGTCATCCTCAGTCGAGCCGACTCATGAAGCATGAAGCTTACACAACATTTGGTTTTGAATTTTTGAAGTAAAACTTCTTTACGCACGCCTGACTTGGGGAGTAAGCTGGCGAACGCGAGACGAAAAGCGTGATCGGGTGAGGCAAACGGGAGTTGAGTGGGGGATATACGCAAGAGAGAGCAGTGCGCGTGCTCATTTTCTTTCTTTCTTTTTCTCATAGGCAGTTATTTGTCGTAGTGTTATTTCGTTTTGAACAATTTTATGAATTAATATTTTTTCAATACTTTAAATACTCCATTTATTAATTATTAATTATTACCTACATTAAATATTTAATAACATCAGTCGTGTGGTCATAAGCACGCTCGTTTTTTTTTCGAAACCATGATAAGGCTGCAAGCTGACTCTAGAACGTAATAAATTACGCAAAATGACGTTGTTTTTCAGTCGTTATGAAAGTTCGGCTTCTAGTATGGCGTCACCTAGAGAGCCAAGCTTAAGTGAGATAAATCTGTTAAAGCCATAAGACTAACAACACTAACTTTACAGAAATAAAATGAATAAATTTTCTCTATTCTCCGCAAGAAAAGTCACAAAACGCGACCTTGAGCAACCTGCATCTTTATTTAATATGTAACGTGAAAATAAAATAAAACGAACATTATTTTATAAAAATATTTATCATACAAAAAATATTCCTTGCAAACAATTGTATTTCTTCTAATATTATTAATGAAAAAAGATATTTATAAACAACCAAGAAATTCCATTACCGCCGCATTGAATTTTGAATTGGACTGTCTGCTACATTCCAAAACAAATTCCGAGCTATAAATCGTCGCTGTCGTTTATGCAAATTGCGAAGAACACCAAAAATGGCGCCTGCATTTTAATCTTTTACGTAAATAGTTGCCAAGAATTTGCATCTTTAGGTGAGAGCTACACCGGATCTTTACCTTTTACAAATGTGCATAAATCATTTGCAAATTATAACTAACGTGTACTACGTACTCACTATGGCGATAAAACACTGCAGTCAGTTTACCAAACCACGAAAATTTAATAAAAGTTATTAGTTGCATTTTACAAACGCTTTTTTAACGAAGTAGCTCGGTTGGGCACATATCATGTTGTTAAATTCATGGGCTATATCTGTACTGTTGCAAAAAGTAAAAGTTTAACATACATATTATTATCCATGTGAAACTATCCAATAAACACTAAATTCAGTCATTTTTTTATATAGAATAGGGTGACAAACTAGCACACAGTCCACCTGATGGTAAGTGGTTGCTGCGGCCCATAGACATCTACATCTATCTTCCATTACAAATCAAAATGCAGATGCGTGCCGTGAGATGGAATGCCTCATTTCCAGTAAAAAGGGTCTCCGGTTCTCTACACTCATCATACGAAATACAGCAGCATTAAGCTACTATTTCACGCTGGTATTCTGTGAGAGCGTGGTCCTTCCCCGGTCGAGCCGACCCATTCGTGCTACAACTATACTACTAATATAATTGCAGCATGGCTCTACCACCTACAAAATTCATATGATATTCCTTTAATTTTTGTAATTTACATTTTACACTCACCGATTCCTATATTCTCATATGATTTGTGTAATGTACCTCAACAATATTATCGAAATAATTGTACACAATAGTGTTTCTTACGTAACGTACGTGTTAGAAGAAATTGAGAAAGAGGAGGAAAATAATAGTTTTCTCATTGCTTCTTCTTTTTGTCCGAACATTCGACAAAACTCTTAAAGCCTCTTTTATCAGGAAAATCATAACCAGGGTACAACAACCTGAAATCGCGAGCGTTACGAAATAAAAAAATTGACGCCCATCTCCTACATTATCAAGGCAAAGATGAATAAGATCGTTCACAAATATTTTTCTTATCTTTATTACCACATAGTTACATAAATTATTTTAAAAATACTATCAGCTATCTATAAAAATTGCCTTTATTAAAATAATACCCAAATTAAGCAACTGGCGCCAAAGTATTGAAATTTTTAGAGTCGCTGCATAATGACATCCTGTTTTATTCTCAGACTAAAATGAATGAAAGACGGAGCTGCGTACATTTCAATTGAACTTATTGTAAGAAGACGCACTTACGCACACATATGAAGAGCACTACTTGTCGCAATCGTTCGGCCAACTTTATTGTATTTATCTGCTTTATATAATTGTTTGAGGAGTTTTGTAACTAATGTATGTATATGTCTATATTATATGTTTTTGTTATGTATTAGTAATTTACATCGTTTCATGTACTACTTATTTTTTGTATTGTATTAATATTATTTTATTTTTTTTTTATTTATTTACGCTTTATTGTACTAAAGGTACAAACGGCGGACTTAATGCCATATGGCATTTTCTACCAGCCAACCGGAAAGTTAGTGGGAGATGTGTGTACTGCAGTGGGCTAAGATGAAACCTATAATTGATAAATTTCACAAACCCCCCCCCCACACACACACACACATATCACACACACATATACTCATAGCTCAAACTTAGTTATATATACATATATATACGTACATACACATACACACACATATACACACGTATATACATACATATACAATAGATATAATAGATTAAATGCTATAGATTATTTATATATTTATGTGTCAGATGAACCCTTATAATGTTTCTTTACCTTTGTTTTAAAAATCCACTTGTTGGGGGATTTTCTTATTGCTAGGGGAAGCGCATTCCAGAGTCTTACAGCTGTAACAACGAAAGAGTTTGAGAGGAAACCAGTACGGTGAGATACTGGGTATGTGGTGCAATTTAAATATACATATTATGTATATTTAAATTGCACCACATACCCAGTATTCATTGTTTTATTCTTTTACACCTTTGGTTGCCTGGAAGAGATCGCTATGAAGCGATAAGGCCGCCAAATTGTACATGTAATCTGCTTTTTGTTCTGTTATTTGTATATTTGTTTGTGATGTACAATAAAGTATATTCATTCGTTCATTAACGAACCTAACATTATTTGACCAACATAATTACTTTAGTTACTTATACTTATGTGTGCGTCAAGCAGTGCTTTTACATGTTGTTAAGGAAAGTAATAAGAAAGACAAATAAGAAAGTGCGTGTTAAGAAGTTATACGTTGTTTCGGCATCGCTTGAAATGTACGCAGCGCCGGTCTTCCGGTTCACATTCGTGCTATAACCATATAAGATAGCTGCAGCAGGGCTCTATCACATAAAAATATTATATTTCGGAATAATAATGATCGCAGATTTTAAGCCAGACAAAGGTCTTTTGAATAGTAAAAATTACTCTAACATTCACTCTTCGCAATCCAACACGTTCATCTTCCTTCATCAATAAATCAATATTTGTTACAGCTGTACGGTCATGAGAGATCTCCTTGTAACATACGCTGTGCTCAATCATTTCTACTTTAAGTAAGCTTGGAGTAGATTTTTGACTTGAAACTCTAATATTTTCCATTATACTTTCCGTACTTTCTTATGTCTACCTTATTTTTCTCAACTGTTATTATCTTGTATTTTTACTTTTTGTTTATTTTTTAACATAATTTTATACTTATTTATACCTTACTCCTTACTATGCGCTGTGATAAATTATTCGCGTAAAAAAGTTGTCTGGAAGAAATTGCTTTCAATACGATAAGATCACCTATTATATCTTTTTTGTTTACTTTTTTTTGTTTTAGTGAGTATTACAGTACAATAAATAACATATTGGTTGATTGATTGATTGAAAACCGCATTACACATTTACAATTTTATAATAGCCTTCATTCCCTATTTTCCCTCTTAGTTGTAGAGTATCCTAAAATCCTTAAGCACGGGTTACTTATTTTCTATTTGGATATTTCTATCTTTTATTTACCCTCTTTTTGTCAAAAATACTAAAACTTGTGTCCCATACAAATTTAAACATTGTCTGTCCCGTAAGGAGTGGTTTTGACAAAATGCATAATACTTATTCATTTATTTTAATTATAGCGTACTTAAGTAGCTGCTTTTTAAGACGTAGTCATCCATTAAGACAGGACTTTTGAAAATTCAACCCGTAAGAGGTTGAAATAAGAGAACCTTATTATAAACTTCCTACTGTCTATTATTTACTATAATAAACTCTGTAAATAAAATGAATGAGTACGTATTTTCCAAAGCAACCCCTTACGAAGGGGGCAAAAGTTCAAAGGAGACTGATACGCTTTCATACATTCTTGGGCCTAGATTGTTGAAAAGATCAAAGTCATGTCAATTAATAACTTATATATTATCAAAACATCACTGAAAATTCTGCGAAGATTTTTCAACACTTAGTAAAAGTGAGGTTATGCAACAAGATAACAACAACCTATATACTAAATAACTGATTTTTGAAGTGCAACTGCTATTTTGTCTTATTATGTATTGTTCACTACATTAATTGTAGTATTTATTGTATTGTATTGAGTGGGAGGATAATAGGAAACTCACAAATAGATTGAAAGATAGGAAAGAAAAAAGGAAGTGATGTTTAAAATAAAAAACAAACACTTTAATAATGAACACAAAATCTACAATAACGAGCCAAAGTCAAACGAGTAAACAAGATTATCGGCGTCTGGAATGATAGCAAGAATCGTACAAGTTAAGATCAGAAGTTTGTAGAAAGAAAGCAGTGGTAAATCAACAAAACAACGGGAAATGCACACGTACTAAACGATAGGCTTCCGAAAAAATTACAAATTTTTTATTTAATCGATTATTTGATAAAAAAATCCATTATTTATTATAACATATTCATATTTTATTCTAACAGTTTTCGATTTTTTACAGCAGTAAGTTAGTGCTTGAAGTCCCAATTTGTACATAACATAATACATAAACACTCACGCCTGTCACCCAGACGGGTAGGCGGAGACTACGGACTTCCATTTGGCACGACCCTGACATACCTCTTTCGCCTCCTTTACATCCATATTTATTTATTTATTTATTTATTTATTCTTTTTTGTACACCACAATACAGAAACATCAATAAAGTTAAAACTAATTAAAGTATGTACAATAGGCGGTCTTATCACTGAAAGTGATTTCTTCCAGACAACCTTTGCGTAGAGGAATGATGCAAACAAAAGTTACAAATAGAGGGGGGCGTACAAAATAATAATAAAAAAATACAATAATACATACAAATAAAAGTAAGTGAAAGTTATATATATATATAAAATATCATATAATAGATTAAATGAAAAGAGTAAGAGAAAAGTAAAGTAATTTCTTTATCTATAATATTTATGTATTTAGAAATATATAAGTATATTTATCAGTTGTCTAGTACCCATAACACAAGCTCTGCTTAGCTTGGGACTAGATGGCGTTGTGTGATAGTTGTGGAATATTATTATTATTATATTATTATTATAATTTATCTAATAGCGTTCTAAATAATACGATTTAACAAGAATTTTGAAAAAGTGAAGAGATTTAGCACGACGAATATGGAGAGGTAAGGAGTTCCACAATCGCACAGCGGTTACGGTGAAGGATTTCTTGAAAAAGGAAGAAGAGTGCAAAGGTGTAGAGAGAGAAAGATTGATGGAGGATCGAAGAATCAAAGAAATTCGGAGATATGATCATATTTGCGAAGCCCAAATATAAATCTAACGCATAAATTTTGAATGCGCTCAAGCTTATTAAGCTGCTCCTCGGTAATGTCAAGATAGCAAATATCAGCATAGTCAAGGATAGATAGAAGAAGAGACTGGGCGAGCGTAACTTTAGTTACTGTGGGAAGGAAATTACGTAATCTACGTAAAGAGCTTAACGCAGCAAACATTTTTCTACTGACCTCATTAACCTGTGAGGTCCAAGACATACAGGAGTCAAGATACAACCCCAGGTTTTTAAACTTGTTACTGTAAGGGATTACAGTGCAGTATAGTATAATAGGGGGTAGGGAAGACCAGTCAATTTTACTAATTAATCTAGAACTACCGATGACAATGACCTGAGTTTTCTTAGGATTAATCGTTAAACCATAACATTTACTCCAATTCGAAATACAGGTCAGATCAGCGTTAATAGTGTCAACTGCTTTAGATAGATCTTCAAGAGAGGATTGAGTATAGATTTGGAGATCATCAGCATGCAAGTGGTAGGAAGAGGACAAATTATGACTTATAGAGTTAATGAAAATTGCAAAAAGGAGAGGAGACAACACGCCACCTTGTGGTACACCAGCAGCTGTAGTAATCCAGGTAGAAAAAACCTCTTGCACCTGAATTCGCTGTCGGCGACCAAACAAGTAACTTCGAAACCAGTCAACTACAGTTGGAGATATGTTGAGAGAGCGTAGGATGCTTAACAAGATATCAAAATCTACAGTATTAAATGCGTTACTAAAATCAAGCAACGTGAGAATAGTAAGCTTTTGTTTCTCCATACCATACCGAATATCATCAGTGATTTGTAAAAGTGCAGTAGTCGTACTATGGCCAGGACGGAAACCAGATTGCAAGGGATTTAAAAGATTGTGTTTTAAAAGATAGGTGCTTAATTGATTGTGCACAAGACGTTCTAGAACTTTGGAAAAGAAAGGCAAAATAGAGACAGGTCTATAATCGGAAAAACTAGAGGGATTTGACTTTTTCGGAAGAGGAACTACAAATGCGTCTTTCCAAGCTGAAGGGAAAAAAGCAGAATTCAGTGATTTATTCAGGATAGACGTGATTATAGGTAAAAGGAGATCAATGAGAGGGATGACCATTTTCCGACTAATGCAGTCACTACCAATCGAATTTGAATGGATGGACATTATGGCTCTCTTAACATCACAACTATTAAATTGGCTAAAATTAAAAGCAGGGGTGTCCGGAGTGGGAGCTTTTGAAAGAGAATCTAAAGTATTATGTTTTGCTTTATCGTTAATGCAAGACGAATATGAGAAATGCAAATTAAGTTGATTGAGATCAAGGTTATGGTGTGTGAGATTTTGTCGTAATTTCCCAACTCCTAAGGACTTAAGAAATTTCCAGACCCTAGCAGGATCAGGATCTTGTACTGATTCATGGATATGGCGTCGTTGGGCGTTTCTACACAGATTGTTGCAACGATTCCGTACTAATCTATACTTCTCTCTATTCAAATCGCTAGGGACTGACTTGTATTTAGCTTTGGCACAATTTTTAATGTGGATGATTTTTTTTATATCATCGGTCAGCCAAGGAGAGGGAGGATGCTTTACACGCACTGGACGAACAGGAGCATGAACGTCGTAAAGCTGAATTAACAGAGAGTTGAACAAAGCAACCTGTTCATCAACAGTAGACGCATTGATGACTACACTCCAATCAATCTTTACAGCGTCATTTAAAAGCTGCTCCAAATCCAAGTCACTAAAGTTACGCTGAAGTAGTATCCTTGACTTAGCTTTAGGGGGACGGATTTTGTATGACAAGTATAAAAGGTCGTGATAGGAAAAAGAATCAGCAGCAAGTTGCCCAAATTTAAGAACAAGGTCAGGTAAAGACACAAACATTATGTTGAGAAGAGAAGGGGCACAGTTCGGGGAAAAGTGTGTGGCAGAAGTAGAAAGAAATTTTAAATTTGCTGCTTCAATAATAGATTTAAGTTTTATTGATCTAGCGTTTTTTTTTTAAAGACAGGTATTGAAATCACCCATAATAACACTGTGACAATAGATTGGTGTAAGATTGTCAAGAATATTTTCTAACGTGGTGAAGTAGTCGACAGTGAGAGAGGGACTGTAAAAAACTCCAAGAAGTAATTTTGTATGACCAAGAAGAACTTCGATAAAGAGAAATTCAGCTTCGTTTCCAGTCTGCGAACCATTTGAAACTTGAATTACTGAAAAAGGTATATGTGAGCGCAGATAAATAGCAACACCACCACCGTCCCGATCGGTGCGGTCGTTACGAATCAAATGAAAACCCGGAAGCGAGTAGGTAGTTGATGGAAGACATGGTTTTAACCACGACTCCGAAACAAGGATAGCGTGTATGTTTTTGCTATTAAAACTTGACAACATGTCGGGGTAATGAGCAGGAATACTTTAAGCATTTATATGAATAGCGTTAAAGTTTTTGTTAGATTCAGAAAAAGTTAAATCTAACATAATATTTAAGGGTTCAATACTTTCAAAGCTGTCAATACTGCTTAATCCATCAGAGGCAGAATCAAAGGCGAAGGAATTGGAACTCCGAACACTATCATCTGAAGAAATCATATTAAATTATATCTGATTACTAAATATATGTAAAACTAAGTAAATATGTGTAATTATATGTATGTATTATAATATATATAAATATAAAATAAATAATTCAAAAATAAATAAGTCATCAGTAAACTACCTGCCAGCATTATGGAAAGAAATGTTTAATTCACTTAACAATAAGTGAAGAAATGGAACGTTAACATACCATAGACACAAAAGAGAGAGGTTGTCAGATGAGTCAAAGTGTCAAAGTTACAGTACGTTATAGCAATTATCTACCTTACAATATACTTTTATCACTAATACTAAACATTCCAAAGAAATATTACAATAACAATTACCAACATACAAGAAAAATTATAACACTAAATAATAAACATTCCAGAGAGGTTATTAATCATTACATTTTACTATCTAATCTACAATTAACAATAAGTTCCATATATCTACGCATACATGCTCGTCGGTTAAGGGTACTTCTAACGTGGCCCATTTTCAAAATATCGCCAATTTGGTCGATATACTTTTTTCTAGGGCGTCCCTTCCCGACTCGGCCGTTCACATCTGCCATATAAATTTGCTTTGTCACTCTTTCCTCATTTATTCTTTCTACATGACCAAACCACCGAATCATTCCTTTCTTAATCCTGGTCACAACATCATCTTGCATACCACATTTATCTCTTATCACGCAATTTCTCACCCTGTCATTCAGATTCAACCCTAGCATATTCCTTAAAGACCGCATTTCTACAGCATTTATTCTACTTTCATGCTTCTTCTGCCACACCCAGCTTTCACTACCATACATTAAAGTAGGGACTAACACAGCATTATGAATTACCATACGTGCCTTTTTTGACACATTCTGGTTCTTCATAATAGAGTATAGTGCCCCATTCACTCTAATCCCTGCATTTACTCGTCGTTCTATATCACTATCATATCTACCATCCCTGCTAAATACACATCCCAAATACACAAACTCATCCAATTGCTCAACTAACTCTCCTTCTATTCTTATTTCACATACCGTTTTGCTTTCTTCTCTTTCAAAAACCATCACTTTCGTCTTACTTGCGTTCACATTCATTCCCCTTTCTTTTAATTCCCAGTTCATTAATGTAACCAATATTTGCAACTCAGCCGCCGATGACGCAAGTATGACTTGATCATTTTTTTTTTTTCTGCGGGTAGGTGATAAAGTCAACAGCTGTTTTTAAGTGCTCCTATTTATAATTTCATATTTTATTAATTTCCACAATAGATAAGTGTAAATTTTACGATAATTATATTGAGAAAAGAGATCTTAATGTGCTCAAATAATAATTTATCTATGTAAACAAGCTTTTTATAACTTACTGCATCACCCATCAGCAACACTAGTATTTATCACCATTAAGCACTGTTACATTACGATTACAATATGGCAAGCATCAATAATGTAGACAAAATACAGAAAGAACTGGAAGTCAGCTGGATGCAAAAGATGGCAGAATTCGAAGATCGTTTGAAGGCTGCACTGGTCCCATCCAATCCAACGTTAGTGCAGCTAAGTCAGGAATTTTATGCATTCAAGGATATGGTCACACAAATGTTTAGTCTACTGCAACTGCAAGTTAGAAGTTGTATAAACACAATTGATGGACTTGACATGCGGCAACGGCAAAATGTATTGCTATTCAATGGCATCCCCGAGGACTCTGAAGTAAGCTTAATTGATAAGGTTCTAAGCTTAATACATGGCAAAATGGGCCTTTCTGATGTGAGCAGAACCTCGATCAAACGGTGTCACAGATTGGGCTCACAAGGTAAAGATCAAGTTAGAGCAGTCCTCGTCCAGTTCCATGATCACCATACAAAATCATTAGTTTGGAAGTCTAAGGCTAAGTTAAAAGGTACGTCTTTCACATTGTTTGAGTTCCTCACAAAGACTCGTCAAAATATTCACAAGCAGGCCAGGAAGTACTTTGGCATGAGGAATGTGTGGACGCTTGATGGCACAGTCTATATTAAACTGCCTGATAGTAGTCGGGCAAAAGTAACTTCAGAGGAAGACTTCAATAATCTTGTCACCAAGTACTCGCCAGGGTGTTCTCCTCTTTCAAATACATCACCTCCCAAAACCGAAGATAGCACAGGCAATCTCTCTGGTGTATCACAACCAAGTACATCTAAATGTAGTCGCCAACAAGAAGTGGTCTCACGCTATCAAGGGGCACAATCGGGTCCAAGCAACGAAAAAAAAAGGATACGCCGCGTTGTGACCAAAAAATAATGACGTTGTTGATATTTTCACACACTTTCTCGAGGTTGTTACGATTCTTTAAAATAATTAAGTTTACTTTATTCAGTCCTATGTTACTTGGTATCATTCAAGCCTTATATTATTCCTAATGATCATATCTTAGTAATTATCGTTGCACTATATTTAGCTTCTTAGTTTAATTGATTTAACTAAACTACTAAGGGTTAATATTGTTTATTATTTACTTTTTATAATAAGAATTTTTTTTTATAATAAGTGGGTAGAAAAATATACACAAACTGTTATTTTGTTACTTTGTAAAGCTAAAGATTATTGTTGTAATTACTATACGCCAAGTACAGGCAAAGGTATTATACCTTGCATCCTAGTGTGTTTTAATGTTTCTAAAATACTGTTAGCAAACGGATGTTATTTTATATCATGATTAAATTTTACAATTTTTACTATATCCCTGTTAACATTGATTTCAAGAAATGATTTGGATACACAGACACTAACAAATGAAAAGTTTGATTTTGTTTCCGTTGGGAAAGATTAATTGTAGACTTATTAGTTTAATGTTGATGTTTTGTTATATCCTGTTTCTGTATTTACTTGTATAATAGTGTATTTTAATGTTCTATTAATTTAAGGTTAGTTTTAAAACAATGATTGTTATCTTTATCAGTCAACTGATGGGATAGAGCAGTGATAGTGGAGTAGTTGATTTTCTGGTTTATAAGTATAGCGTTGTAGATATTTTATACTTAGTCTTTGTTTTGTCTCTTAATATATTTAATATTTTATTATTTATTATTATCTAATATACATATTATATATAAATCTATTTAGAAGTTAATAATGTCTGATGATGAATCTTTTTATTCAATTTATAGTTCAGATTCCTCATACGCCTCTGGTAATGATCTTACAGATAATTTACTTCCCTTACGCGATCAGTTAAGTAATATTTTTCTGCCTCATAAAAAATATTTTAATGTTTGTCATATTAATGCACAGAGCATTCCAAGTCATTTTTCCTACTTAGAAGAAGCATTCTCACTAGACTGTGTCGATGCTATCTTAATATCTGAGAGTTGGCTAAAACCATCTATTATGTCGAGTTTGTACCCACTACCTAATTTCATTCTTATACGCAATGATCGGACTGAGAAGGGGGGAGGTGGTGTCGCTATATATCTACGGAAAAATATTCCTTATAAAGTTGTTCTATCTTCCCCCTCCCCATTTTCTGCCACTGCTGAGTTTTTATTTCTAGAAATAAACATTATGGGTGCTAGGGCAGTTTTAGGTGTTGTATATTGTCCTCCTTCTGTGGATTATTTTACCTCACTTGAGACGGCTCTTGACACCATTGGATCTGAGTACATACATTGCATGATAATGGGTGATTTCAACACTGATTTGTTAAAAAATACTTCTCGCTCCCAAAAACTTCGATCAATCATTGAATCAGTCGAACTCTGCATTCTCCCATTGGCGGCAACTCATAGAAATACTGGCACTGATGATTCGTTGATTGACCTCATCATTACTTCCTCTTCTGATCGTGTGATTCAGTTTGGACAGCTCTCTGCTCCTTGTTTCTCACGTCACGACTTGATTTATTTTTCATATAAACTTAAACCTCCGAAACAGAAACCTATTTTTCTGCAGTTACGCAATTTTTCAAGAATAAATATTGAGAGTCTCAGGAGAGACGCATCTTCAATTGATTTTGGCCCTTTGGTGGCAGCTTCTAACGTCGATGATAAAATATCCTTTCTAAATAATAGCATCCTGAATCTGTATAATATTCATGCTCCGGTACATTATGTAAAAGTTAAGCGTCCTCCTGCTCCCTGGATGACTAAAGGGGTACAGGTGGCAATGGCACGGCGAGATCGGGCTTTCCAGAAGTATAAAAAGAATCGCTCAGAAAAAAATTGGTCTAACTTTAAAACGTTAAGAAACAGATGCAATCAGGTGGTACGAAATGCTAAACGCCGCTACATTCATGACAAAATAACTAATTCTTCGCCCACTGATGTGTGGAAATTCCTCAAGTCTATCGGAATTAATAAAACTAATTCTCCGGAATATGACGCCTCTCTCAATTTGGATGACATTAATCGTCACTTTGTTTCTATTACTTCATTGGACCCTCAAGTCCGTTCTCAAACAATTGCTTCTATAGAATCAATGCAGCGTCTCCAGATCCCTGACTTTTGTTTCTCCCCTGTTACTCAGGATGAAATTAAAAAAGCTCTGTTAGCCATTAAATCCAAGGCTGTGGGTTATGATGAAATTAGTAAGCAAATGGTGTCTATGATTCTTGAGTACCTTCTTCCAGCTATAACACACATTATAAATTATTCTCTGGACTCAGGTCAATACCCTTCTGCATGGAAAAAAGCTTTTGTAAGACCTCTTCCTAAAATACCTAATCCTGTTTTCCCTAACCATTTTCGTCCTATTTCAATTCTCCCATACCTCTCTAAGGTTCTGGAAGCCTGTGTTTTTAAGCAAATATCTGTATTCGTTGCAAAACATAACCTGCTGAATGAATTTCAATCGGGGTTTCGCTCTGGTCACAGTACTACCACTTCGCTTATCAAAGTCACAGACGATATAAGAAAGGGCTTAGATGAGCAAAAATTAACAGTGGTGGTGCTTATTGACTTTTCAAACGCTTTCAACACAGTGGATCATGGTATCCTCCTATCCATCCTTAAACACCTTAAATTTTCATCCCCAGCCTTGGAATGGTTTTCTTCTTATATTCGCGGTCGCCAGCAATCGGTTCGCTCAGGTCAGCGGTTTTCTGCATGGGCTGAAATTGAATCTGGTGTGCCGCAAGGCGGAATACTTTCTCCTATTATGTTTTCCTTATTTATAAATTCTATCTCCTCAGTTTTAGATTGTTCGTACCATCTGTATGCGGATGATCTCCAGCTCTATGTACAATCAAGCTTAAACAATCTTAACTTTGTAATACACAAATTAAATGATAACCTGGAAGCCATAAGAGAATGGTCATGTAAATATGGCGTTTCTGTTAATCCTGCCAAATGCAAAGTTGTAATATTCGGAAGTTCGCAATTATTGGCTAAGGTTGATTATGGATATCTCTCTCCTGTATTTTATAATGGAAGTTTGATTCCATATTGTGATTCCATAAAAAATCTTGGCCTGTACATGGATAAAACTATGACCTGGAAATTGCAGATCTCTGAAGTTAGTCGTAAAGTTGTTGCTACCTTGCGTTCCCTTTATCGTCTTAAAAATTTCCTACCCGTCAAAACCAAGCTAATGCTGGTTCATTCCCTTATTCTACCTATTATCGACTATGCCGATGTATGTTACCCAGATCTGTCAGAAAATCTTCTAAACAAGTTGGAGCGCCTTCTTAATAATTCCATAAGGTTTATTTTTGGTTTACGTAAGTATGACCACATATCATCCTATCGTTCAAAGCTTAAATGGCTACCTATACGTCAAAGGCGATGCTCTAGAATTTTACTTGTACTATATTCAATTTTAAACGATCCCAGGTCACCTTCTTATCTTAAGGATAATTTTCATTTTTTTCATCCGATCGACGGTCGAACATCCCGACAGTCAAACCGTCTGAGGTTAAGGTTTCCACAGCATAAGTCAAATTTTTTCAGGTCGTCTTTTACGATACAAGCTATACAACTTTGGAACACCCTCCCCAACGATATTAAGAATGCCACAAATAAAAAAGCTTTCAAAGTTCTTCTCCGAAAACATTACCTGAAGGAAACTACTAATTAACATTATTTTTCCTTAATTTTGTCTCCTTTCTTCTTTTTTACTTCAAATATTTATCTCAATATATATTATTCAAACATTATATTATATATATATGTATATATGTGTATGTATGTATGTATATATATATATATATATATATATATATATATATATATATATATATATATATATATATATGTATATATATGTATGTATGTATTATTGTACGTATATTGATACTATATGTGTGTATATTTAAATGTAATGTGTATGTATGTAATTTGCATATATGTATATTTTAGTGTATAAGCACTTATTTACGTATAATGGTCGCACCTGCCAACAATTATCCTTGCCACCCAGGGTTGACTGGCAGAGAATGCCACATGGCATTAAGTCCGCCCTATGTACCCTTTAGCTTAAGGTGTTACGTGTAAGTTTATAAATAAAATAAATAAATAAATCATCGGCATACAAAAGGCATTTGACGGTTAACTCGCCCATTCTTAACCCACATTCTTGATCTTTCAAAGTTTGCAAACACCTGTCCATAAATAGGTTGAACAGCCAAGGGGAAGCTGCACAGCCCTGTCTGACAACTTTTTGGATGTCAAACCAGTCCGAGTAGACCCCATTGATCCTGACACAAGCACTAGAGTCCCTATAAAGAGACCTTAATGCCTGTATCAAACCAACGCTCAGCCCATATGAGTTCAGTGTTTGCCATAACACATTCCTGTCCACTCTGTCATAAGCCTTTTCCAAGTCCATGAACGCACAAAAAACTTTCTGGTTTTTGGCCAAAAACTTCTCCAGTTCAGTGGTAGAATGCTCGCCTGCCAATTTATACTTGATTGCAATCATTTTGTTTAAATTATATGAAAAGCAATAAATATGAGAGCAAGTCTACCAAGCATGGTAACACTGCAACTACTAGATTGGGATGGGTGTCCCATCTCATTCCCTCACCCGTCACTTGCCATTGTCACTGCCAGTCAATTTTATTGCTGTAGATGCGCGAGCGGTTTGGTTTAAGTCAATTCGTTATTCATACTGTGTATAGAAAAAAGACCCATACAAACCGATACTTAAATGGTGAATCTCACCATCATTCTTCACAGTTAGCTACCGTGGGCAAATCTTTGTTTCAGAGAGCACGAGGGATCTGTGACAGCAAACACCTGGCCGCCGAGCTTCAGCACGTCAAGCAGGTTCTGCACGACAACAAGCTTTGGGTCCCGCGCCTCCGTCACAGTGACCGAGTGAAGCCGGCCACAGTCGAGCGTGTGCCTGCTATACTACCATATGTCAGAGGTGTCACGGACAAGATTGGCTACATCTTGAAGCGAGCTTCTATTAGAACATTCTACAAGCCGCCGAAGAAGATTAGTCAGTTCTTACCATCCGTCAAGTGTCATATTCCTCTACAAGATGCTGGAGTGTACAAGCTTGATTGTGATTGTGGTCTGTCATATATAGGGCAAACACAGAGATCAATTGGAACCCGCGTAAAAGAACACTATAATTTGCGATCATATCCTAGACGGCCCCAACCATTACATCAGATTTGATAGACCACAAATCCTCGCGAAAGAACACCGATTCCTACCAAGGATGATACGTGAGGCTATTGAAATTAAAAAACATCCTAATTTCAATAGAGAAGGAGGCTGGGTACTACCACCTGCTTGGGATCCTATAATGAATAAAATTAAAACTAAACCCAAGCATACCACTGCAAGACTTCAAAATACAGTTAGTTCATTCTGCGTAGATCGGACCAAAGACAATAATTAAAAAGCTGAAGGTACTCCGGGTTAACTTTGACATCGGGACGTCAGTCACCTCAGTCCCCCGTGACCATGGGTGCTGGAAGGCACCCGAAACGTCGGGTATTAAAATTAATATAAATAAAACGCGATAAAATCCGTAAAAGTAGTTTTATTCAGTTGCCAGTTCAATTATGTCTAGCAAGAAACCGAAAAGTTGATGGCGACGGTATTTCGAGATTAAGCCGAAAAGGAGTTGAAAACTTGCAGTAGTACTACCAATTTGAAGCAGCACATGGAAAGGAAACATTCTGCAATAATCATTGCTGATGATCAGATACCTATTCATCATTAATGAGTAAATGCCGCGACATAGGTGCTTTCTTCAAAAAAATGCAAGGAAATAAAAATAATTATTAATAAACAACCTATTAGGAAACTTTGCATTTTGTTATTTATCTGGGTACTTTCTTTACCGCCAAATAATTTTTTTTATTTTGACGTTTGTACCGAAAGGCAAACGCATCCAAGGCTATTAGGACGACACATCGAAAATGAGGTTTAAAATAGCTCCGGGCCATCGTCGAACTAATCCGACTGAATACATAATTTCTATACAATCTTTAAAAACGCCTTCTTAAGGTCTTAAATTGCGCAGCGCCCGCGACGATTAAGACATCTTAGAAATTGTCGGAATCTTAAAATACTTTAAAAAAATATTGATTTAAGTAATCAAAATAATGAGTATGTAAATTACGAATATTGATGTTGTGAATATATTTGAGTGATTACCAAGCATATAGATTAAGTAGTTTCGTTGTAATTTCAACTATACTTAGTCGGGTCATAAGTTCTGTCAAAACCTTATTCTTGAATTTTTTTTAATACTGGCTAGATAAACTTCACCAAATTAAAAAAAACAACATTTGTGCTTACCGAAAATAAAAAAAAACACTAATTTTCATTGATTTTGAAATATGGAGTGGTCGAAGAAAGAAGATAGAGTAGCGGTTATCGCTTTGCACCGCTGTGGTTACGCGCCAAAAGAGATTTTCAATATTCTACGAAAATTTAAAATAACCCTACGATTTGATTATCGCAATATCAAACGATTCACTGAAGATTCAAGCTTCGAAGATCGTAAGAGGAACCGCCGACCCCGTACAGTTGGGCACCCGCGAATATCAAAGCAGTGAAGGCGCGAATCCAACGAAATCCTGTTCGTAAAAAAAAACTTAGCTCTTCAGATGGGCCTAAGCAGAACCACGGTCAAAAGAGTGATCAATGAAGACTCCGCTAGAACTCCACTCGCTTTGTTCACTCCGCTCCAATAATTGTTACTTAGTGTTCACTTTATACTCGTACAGAGAAAATAGCTACAACGAAATACGATTTTGGCGAATTTATGTTATGTATATTACATGACATGGCCAAAGTGTGCCACAAGCTGCACAAATATAAAACAATTGCTATCAATTATAAAAAAAAACAAAGAACTTTGAATAACAATTAACATTTCATAGCAGCTGTTGAAAAATAACCAAGTTTAAAAAGTATTTAAAGTGATTTCTTCTGTTAGAAGTCACTCTATATCATCAAGGTGAAGTGGGCGCCAAAAACAGATTATTTACGCTTTATAGCTGCGCAGAAAATCAATTTTTGTCATTACAAACTACGAATTCACATCTTTTTAAATTTATTATGACAGTTTAAGATTTTTCCTTGTGAACTATGGTGTACAAAACACGATTGATACATTTTGGCTCGATAGAAAAAGATCGCAAATTTTCCTCAAAATGTACAATTTTAGGCACGTCCACTAAGTGAAAAAGCAGTTTCATTCCAATGTATTGAAATCAATTTCAATTAAATTCAGGCTATGTGTTCACCAGTAAATACGTGAACGAATTATATTAATATATATTATATATCAAATAAATATTGTGCGATTAAATTGCGCGTGGGCCGAGCAAACAGTTCCTGCCACTGCCAGTCGTCCGCAGCGCGGCGTAGAGTGCACCCGTGTACAACTTAACGCACGCCCGCTGTTGTCGTATAAACATAACAATATATTTAATTTTAAAACATATTGATAACCGTGGTATGCCATTTAGAGGTAGTGAAAAATTAGGCATCCAAACTGGTTTGGATGCCATCCTTAGTCCTAGTATCCACTCAAACAGCGAGCTAGTAACAAGTAATAAGCATGTAAATATAGGTACAAGTGTTACAAAGTATGTTTATAATACAAACTAATAAGTAAAAATTTGTTGCAGGTACGAGCAAAGTGACTATTTATTTTTTCATTAAAGCGGGACACCTTTATAATTATTATATATTTAACACTTTTGACTGTCTTCTTGGTCTAACGGTTGTGAACGCAATTGCTGATCATGTAGTCTCGGGTTCGGATCCCAAGCCAAGCCAAGAATTATTTATTGGGTTTTTCTGTCACGAAATTCTCAGTAGCAGTCGGGAATATTGATTTTTAACTTATTGAAGTAGGACGGGTTTCACCACCGTGCCTCCGGAAACACGTAAAGCCCATCTGTCTCCTGTCGTCTCGGATAACCGTTCCATCGGACTATAAGAGTAAGGGCGTAGGTTAGACCTGTGCTTGCGCATACTCTTGGACAATATAATCCTGTCCTACGCAGATGGCTGTTCTCTTTTAAGAATGGCCACCGTTACCAACATTCAATTTGGAACCCTTTATTATAGTTTTAAAAATAAAACACATATTTGTTTGAATATTTTAATGATCAAAAGTGAGAATGAGAACTTAGAATCATATAAGATCCGGCAGCTGGCTTTTTATTTTTTTTCTGAACAGCAAATAAATACTAATTAGAAATAACTTATGTTATTTGATAATTTATTGTAGATTACTTAAAAATTGTCACTTCGTAACTAAGTCCAAAATGATGCTGGAACATTTTTACGCATTTTAGGGACAGCGGGACACAAACCTTTAACATTTCGTAATAACATTTCATAATATTTTGAAGGTGTAATTTGGTGATTACAACAGGAACTCCTAGACTAGTGGAACTAGGTGTGCCGAGTTTGGGTTCGTTTTGTTGGTTATGATGAGACCTTACCACCGGACTTGATGGAGTGACCTGAAAGTGTAATTCGGTGATTACAAGTGGAACTCCTTCTCTAGTAGAACTAGGTGTGCCGAGTTTGGTTTCGTTTTGTTAGTTATGATGAGACCTTACCACCAGATTTGATGGAGTGACCTGAAGTGGTAATTCAGTAACTACTGCTGGAATTTCTGAACGAGTAGAACTAGGTGTGCCGAATTTGGGCTCCGTTTTGTTAGTTATGACGAGTCCATACCTCCGGACTTGATGGAGTGACCTGAAGGTGTAAATCGGTGATTGCAACTGGAACTCCTGGACTGGTAGAACTAGGTGTGCCGAGTTTGGTTTCGTTTTGTTAGTTATGATGAGACCTTACCACCAGATTTGATGGAGTGACCTGAAGGGGTAATTCAGTAACTACTGCTGGAATTTCTGAACGAGTAGAACTAGGTGTGCCGAATTTGGGCTCCGTTTTGTTAGTTATGACGAGTCCATACCTCCGGACTTGATGGAGTGACCTGAAGGTGTAAATCGGTGATTGCAACTAGAACTCCTGGACTGGTAGAACTAGGTGTGCCGAGTTTGGTTTCGTTTTGTTAGTTATGATGAGACCTTACCACCAGACTTGATGATTTCCGATTCCGATTATATATATATATATATATATATATATATATATATATATATATATATATATATATATATATATATATATAAATATATATATATATATATATATATTTCATCCAATTTAAACATAAGATGACGTTATCACAAAAATTGATAGGGGCGTACTCCGATGGTTTGGACACGTTGAGCGAATGAGTGAAGACCGAATGGGAAGAAAATATATAGCGCGAAAGTAAATATTAAAAGGTGTCGAGGTAGACCGAGACTAATTTTCGAAGACCATGTGAGCAAATTACTCGAAGAGGGGAAGGTCAAGAGTACTCGGAAACCTAGACGTGCATGTATGAAGAAGTTAATGAACCTGAAAGAAGCGAAAGAGGTATGCAAGGATCGTGACACTTGGCGATCTGTTCTCTCTGGCTACCCCGTTAGGGATTGTGCGTGAAGATAAGCAAGTAAGTAAGTAAGTTTGTGTCCAGGGAGTTTCGGTCGCAATAAGTCGATCCAGCTAGGATTTATTTTTAGAAAATGTCCTTTTGTCCGTGTTTTTAGGCAATAAAAAAACTGCTACAATATAAGAAGGTAAATACTACCTACTAACTACTAACGACCGTAATAGCTCAGGTGGGATGTCGGTCGGGCGTGATATACAAGAATTGCTTGATTAAAGTTATAGGATTTTATATATATATATATATATATATATATATATATATATATATATATATATATATATATATATATATATATATATATATATGTATTATCAATACTTCGTAGGGAAATAACATTTTGTTCGAGTAACAAAGTCTAAATAATTCGAGATACCGCGTACTTAAGGCTTCAACGGAAGGGAATGGCAATTTTTTTCGACTTACTGAAGATTTCTCTTGGAACTTGACGAGGTTCGAGTTATATTCATATAAATTTTTTGGTTTAACATTCTTTTAAAAACAATATGCAAATTGTAAACAGTCGACAAGCATCGCTTGTAATAATTGTCTATACTCACCACGCTGGGTAAATAGTTAAAATAAAATAAATCTACACAGATCTTCATTAGTGTATCCCCAGTGACTGGTTCGTCAATTAGCTGAATTTTACGCGTGGTGGAAAAACGTGCGGCTGTGTTATAGCTGCATCACGAATAATTCAGCTCAACCAGCAAGAGGACCACGCCTTCACGGAATATCGGCGTATGATAACAGTGTATCGCTTCTGAGATATTTTCGGTGATAGTAGAGAAACCCATTTTAGTGGTAACGAGGTATTCCATCGGTTCTCAGGTGTGACCCATCTGCATTTTGATTAATTAATAATCAAGTGTAGATGTAGGTGTCAATCAAATAAGCATTGGTTATATTTTTTTCATCTCTTTATTAGTGTTAACAATATTTTTCAAGTAATACTCTTCTCAAAATTTTTCCAGACGGATTCTTTGGTATATCCTCTACGAATGATATTTCTTTTATCCTTTTATATGGAGCCACTCTTTCAGCTACAAAATCCAGGATTTCCGTATCATTAACGTTAATGTTTCCTTTCAATACTATAAATGCTTTAGGTTTTTCACCAGTTTTGACATCAGGAACACCCACAACAGCAACATCGTGCACTGCAGGATGTTCTTTACAGACACTTTCTAATTCTGCTGGAGGCACTTGGAAAGCATTTACCTGAAAGATTTTAGAATCATATTAATATTATTCCAGACATTAGTTATATTAAGATTTAAATGTGTGAAAGTTCCTTATATTATATTATAATCCTCTAATTTTACTTCTGTTTATTTTACTACAGATTTTCACCTGAGTATTTTATTGCATGTCACTGTTCTATTTGTCTTTTTTCTTGGCTAATTCTAAAGAGTTAGAGATAATTATTTTAAGATACCGTCCGAATTTATAATATAATTGTGTAATGGTGATGTATAAAATATACCTATGCCCTACGTTATTTTCACTCTGCAGGTTATATAACTAATTTAAACGACATTATTGATTAATACATTTAACCTCCTGTTACTCATTTTTCTCTAAAAAACTGCTAATTATTTAATAGTATTAAGAAAGGAATGTAGTAGTTTGGTCATGTAGAAAGATTGACAAGAGAATTGAAAGATTAAAACGAGGAAAGAGTGGCCAAGCAAATATATGTTGCAGAATTGAACGGCAGAGTCGTGAAGGGACGCTCTAGATGAAAGTTTATCGACCAAATTGACGATATATTGAAAGTGGGCCAGATTAAGAGTACCCTTAACCGACGAACAGTACCATCCTTACCATAAGGGCACACGGGGCCTGTGCCCTGCCCCTATCGTCGGGGGGCCCGTGACGAAAGGCGTCGGCCTTATTCGCTTCGGCTATACAATCTGTTTTCAATTTTAGGAAAATATAACTCGACAAAAATTTTATAGACTAAATGAGGACGGTGTTAGTAATTTTCTGGCAACCCTGAGCAGTGACAAGCTACACATTGCCAAGTTAGCCAGAAAAAGTGGCATTGACAAATTTCCTAGGTATAAAATATGTATCTAAACGTATATTATGTTGGGCTTCGCCTTACTTATAGCCTGGTTTTTTGTCGGCAATCTATGTATTTATAATCCATGAGATAAAAATATCATTTCGTACTGTTTAATATAAATAACCCTTCAAAAGATTTAACGGGAAATGATTTATTTAACATGATAATTTTCAACCACTAATATTAGATTATATAGCAAATAATTGTTACGATTCTTATTTTTAGACAAGTGAAGCCTAAATCTTAACGTAATAAGTAAAAAGAATACACGTATTGATGTAGTTGTAGAATATTTTCTTTTTGAAAAAAAAAATTTAGGAAATAAACAATAAAGTTTACATTTTCCTAAGAAATTATTGTCCCGCTATGAAATCTGTCAAATATTTTACTTTATCGTTGACCTCTATTTATAGAGGTCAGTGATGAGGTAAAATAGTTGACTCTTTGTAAAGTGACGCCGCTCTGGTGGCAGAAGAAGTCGTGTATGCCCTCATTAATGACATATTATTTGATTTTTACCAATTAATTATAATAAATGTAAGATCATAGTAGAAAAAATGTTTTACATTTATAGTAAAAAAGAGGGCCCCAAATTTTTGTGTGCCTAAGGGCCCCGGAATGGTCTAAGACAGCGTTGCTGACGAGCAAGTACGAAAAATAGACTAAGAAGAGTCACTAATCAATACATATAATAAATCTGTAGAAAAGTCGTGTCTGCAATTCTAATATATTCTTGAAAAACAAGTCCAGGGCAGTAAGTAAAGGATACTGAAGCTAAATTAGTGGTTTTTAGAATTTTTGTCTGTCTGTCTGTGTATTCACGATTCACGCAAAAACTACTGAACCGATGTCCATAAAATTTTGTATGCAGGTTGTTAGTAACCCACGGCTACTTATAGGTTTATTTTTATTCCGATTATGGAACTTCAAAAAAGAAGGTCAAGTATTTTCCTTTATTCAAATGTTAATTATATAATATGATTCTGTTTGTTCATGTATATGCAGGATGACTGGTTTATTTTCCAAATTTAATATGTCATAATAAAATTGTCAAAATCATTGAAAAGAGACCGTATGACGATATACTAAAATAACTAAACAACACCGCTAACTAACTTCACCACTAGCGGCGCTGATAGCGTACTTTTATCACAAACAGAGTTTTTAGCAGAATCAACGCTACTTTATGCCTTATTTATATATTTATATAATAAATAAATATTTGCGGCTTTCCAGTTGTACCCCAATCTTCTATCTCTGTTATCACTATAAAGCATAGTTTTGATTTTCATTATTTTATCTAATAATTGCGCAATCTAATCACTGCTGAATAAACAAATGATAAGTAACTGATAATATTAATTAATAGATGCTACAGAATACTTATTCGCTTAGAATAAAAACTTTAAATACCCATACCGGTGGTCATCGTAGGGATGATTTATTACAATTACCACGTTTGGCAAAATGACTATATCGATACTTTTATATTTGGATGTAGTTTTCAGTGTGCCCAGTAATGACGATGACGAGATGTAGGCTGCTATTTTTTACTTTTAATGGGGCAATTATCTCTTCCTTCCCCATAAATTGTCAAATAGGCTGGATATTTGCTATGACGATATGAGGTGGTGGATTCTCTTTCGCCGCCATAAGGCGAATATTTTTCTACCCCCGTTCATGAGTGTGGTTCGTCCCACTCGTTCACTGTGAATAGATCTTCATTTGGAATAAAATTAATTTTAAGAATTTTATCGCGATTAGTTTTTACTTTTTTAATGGTTGCTACCCTCTGCTTGCTGCCCAGACATGTTCTCTATCGAAATTAGTTTTTTTTTTAAATTTCAATAGGCTTGCTCATCATTCATCATCATTCGTCATCATCCTTGGTGGAATCGCGGTTCTTTTTGCGAGGTATTATGTTCTATCAGATCTGATATAGTGGTTGGGACGATACTAAATAGACGTCCCGGAGCGTCGTTGCTTCACATCAGCGATATGTTCTTTTACGCGGTTTTTTATGGATTTTGGATCCAAAGATGCGTAAAAGAACTCACGTAAAAAAGTTAAAAAAGCGATAAAATTCGTTAATTTAATTTTAGTTCATGTTTAGCATTCGCCTAAATATAAGAAGTCATTGTAGAACTTCATTTATTAAAAATTGCAGTCTACTAAAACGTAAAAATAATATCAGTATTTATTTTATGATGCCAAACAGTATCTATTAAATGGGGCCAATGATATGAATCAAATATCGCAAATGAACATCATACCGTAAATTAATGGACGAAAATGAAATTAATCATTGTTTTGTTAAAACTAAATTAACTTTAATGATGAAAGAATTTAAAGTGTAAAATATTTACGTTTTACACTTTACATTCTTTTATTATTTCGTAATTTTGATTTCAAGACAATTGACCTTTCTTATATATACACTGGAAGACACACCTGATATAAAAATAGTAGGTGTTTATGGACATAAGATGCTAGCCTAACCTAAAAACTAATTTATTCACGTGTTCCTGTAACATATTATATATATGCCAAATATCAATCATCTACGTGCAATAGTACTTGAGAATTCTAAAAAATTCTTTGACAAGCAGACATAGAGACGCAGACACAAAGGTGACTCTAAGTGATCAAAATTTGCTAAATTTGGCACTGAACAACATTTATTATTTTTGCTAAATTGAAGCCTACGCGAGCGAAGCCGCGGGTAAAAAGCTAGTATTAATACAGAAACTCTCGTGACTCACAACGACTCAAGTGACTATCAAATTCCAATAGATACGATCCTAGCACATCTCTATTTTTTATATATAGCTAATTATTATTTTAAAATTAATCAGCTGCAAATTTTGAACCATTCATTAGAAATAGGTACATACGAGTAACTATCGAATATGAACATTTATTTTGTGTTAATACAAGCTAATTATCACATTGCCAATATAATACCAGTTTTATTATACATATATCATTTACCTCAAAATTTCATTATTCTTTCAATTTTATGCATCAAATTTTTCTTATTATATATTTATAGATTTAGAGATAAAGTTTAAAAGAAGTTTTCATTAAGTCATACCATTAACATAAGTAGTCATAAAACCCCATCTCATTCTGGGAAATTTCGTATTTAAAAATTTGGAATTAAAAAAAACGGAAGAATAATCTCTTATGACTTTTGGCAACGTTTTGTGTGCTACAAGCGTTTAATTGTTTAAGCGCATTGATATACTAAAAAAGTTTTTTTTTGTATACCAATGTTTAAGCGTTTACTTGTTAAAAGGAGGTTAAAAAGCAGAATAAAAGAAGCTTGAGACAATAAAGAATATTGCCTCTTTTGTGATTTGATTTAGTTGTCACCTATTAAAATCAGTCCAGAATTTTTAAATATATCTCAATTTTATAATTTAACAAACTTCAAATGAAAACATCATATTAAAACATTACCTTTATCAATTCTTTAAGTCGGTCTGCAATAGTAACGGCACCGAATTCATCGATCTCGGCTAAGTCGCCAGTCTTTAGCCAGACATCGTCTACGAATACTTGTTTATTGGCTTCTGGATTATCTTTATAACCTTTCATTATATTTGGTCCTTTTATTAGAAGTTCGCCCACCTGCAGTATTAACAATCAGTTTATTTGGAACATAATAGATTAATACGTTACCTTTATGGCATTGTTTAGGCAAAACAATACATATTTCAAATATTATCTATAATGGTTACTTTTACATTTTACACAGGCTTGGGTTCAAAGTACGAATATTCGACATGCGAATTTTAAAGGACAAAACATTTATTTTTTAAAATATCAAATAAATCTCTTTGAAACATTCATTAAAAATATGCAATTCATATTTTGTAATTTTATTACAGTTCATATTTTGTAATTTTATTATAGTCACGGTTACTCATGATATTTTGTTACATCACTTCATTAGCAATTTAAATTCAAGTATCAAAACAGTTTTTAAGACTTACCTCATTGGGACCAAGATTATTCAAATTTCCGTCAATAATCCTTAGTTCAATATTGGGCAATGCAAAACCAACTTTTTTGTAATTCTTGTAACCAATAGGACAGGCAGTTGCAAGTGGACTTGTTTCTGTTAAACCATAAGCCTGGCTAAAGTGAACGTTTTCCTAAAATTTTAATTAAATTATGTATTTTTCATATTTTTTTTTATTCGATTCATATGATTTATTAATTTACAATTCATATAAAAAAGGTATATGATTTATTACAAAAATAAAACCATTATCATACATCCTACTCTATTCTCTCTAAAACTATTCCACCTCATTTTATTTATGCGATTCTCTTTAAATTGTCCTACTGATGACATAAATGTATGTTGCCATGGGGCAACTCGTTGCTATATTGTTTAAACTCATAAAGTTTTTCAATTGCAAGAAAATTTTATTTTCAAACGGGACAATAATTTTTATGTTCTTTGATGAAATACGAATAAAAAAGGTCAAATGTTTAAAGAGAAATATTTAAAAGTTAGAAAAATCCTAAATACGAATAATTTAGACTCATGAAAATATGTAAAGAAAAATAATAAAATATAAAAGACTTTTTTATATATTTTTTGATGAAATACAAATTACATGACTTAACTCGAAAATCTTTTTAAAATGATTTTATCGTAGTCAGTGGATTTTTTATTCGTATTTTATCAAATAATATAAAAACTATACCGTTTTAAAAAACAGTTCCTTGTAATTGAAAAAATATCGGTTTAAACAATATGGCACTGAGTTGCCATATTTCAATATGCGTTTATAAAATGAGGTGGAATAGTTTTTTTTTTGCAGGATAGGGTGACAAACGAGCACACAGTCCACCTGATGGTAAGTGGTTGCTGTGGCCCATAGACATCTACATTTATCTTCGAATACGAAATGCCGATGCGTTGTCACCCGTGACGACTAAGATGAAATGCCTCATTTCCGGTAAAAAGGGTCTCCGGTTCTCCACACTCACCATACGAAACACAGCAGCATCAAGGTACCATTTCACGCTGGTATTCCGTGAGAGCGTGGTCCTTCCACGGTCGAGCCGACCCATTCGAGCTACAACTAAACTACTAATATGACTGCAGCATGGCTCTACCACGTACGAAAAATAAAGGAATAGTTTTCGTTACTCATGCGCCGATTTCTCCTAGACTATATTGCCAAGAACAGCCATTACCTCGCAGAATCACATTACTTATCCTTTGGTCAAGAAAAATCTAGTCTTCGCCGTCGCCGCTGATACATTTTCATCAGAAAATTCAGCACGCATGAATCTCATGGATCTTTACAGAAAATGACAAATATGTTGTCATATCTAAAAGACATAATATTTGCGTTATTAACTCGATTTAGACGCCTTTGATGTCATCCCAAATTTAAATTAGTATTTATATTATATAATTATATAAACACTCACGCCTGTCACCCAGAAGGTTAGGCAGAGACTACGCACTTCCATTTGACACGATCCTGACATTTCTCTCTCGCCTCCTTTACATCCATACTATCTACGCATACACGCTCGTCGGTTAAGGGTACTCCTAATGTGGCCCATTTTCAAAATATCGCCAATTTGCTCGATGAAACTTCTTCTAGGGCATCCCTTTCCGACTCTGCCGTTCCCTCGTTCATTCTTTCTACATGACCAATCCACTGGAGCATTCCCTTTTTAATCCTTGTCAAACATAATCTGGCACATCACATTTAACTCTTATCACGTAATTTCTCACCAAGTCATTCAGGATCAGTTCTAGCACAATCCCTAAAGACTGCAATTCTACAGTATTTATTCTAATTTCGTGCCTTTTCTACCACACCCAACTTTCACTACCGTACTTTGAAGTAGGGATTAACACAGCATTATGAATTACTATACGATCCTTTTTTGACACATTCTGATTCTTCATAATAGAGTGTAGAGCCCCATTCACTCTACTTTCTGCATTTACTCGTCGTTCTATATCCTTATCATATCTACCGTCCCTGCTAAAAACATAACCCAAAAACACGAACCCATCCACTTGCTCAATCAACTCACCTTCTATTCTTATTTCACATAACGTTTTACTTTTTTCTTTTTAGAAAACCATCACTTTGGTCTTACTTGCGTTCACTTTCATTCCCCTTTCTTTTAATGACCAGTTCGCTAATATAACTATCATTTGCAACTAAGCCACCGACGACGCAAATATGACTTGATCATCAGTGTACAAAAGGCATTTTTCGGTAAACTCGCCCATTCTTAACCCACATTATTCACCTTTCAAAGTTTGCAAACAACTGTCCATAAATAGGTTGAACAGCTACGGGTAAGCTACACAGCCCTGTCTTACACATTTTGGATGCCAAACCACCGTTGATCTTGACACAAGCACTAGAGTACTTATAAAGAGACCTTAATGCCTGTATCAAACCAGCGCTCAACCCAAATGAGTTCTGTGTTCGCCATAACACAGTGCTGTCCACTCTGCCATAAGCCTTTTTTTTAGGTAAACTTGGATTCGCTAATCAATGTGTCCTAGACATATCATTTAGTGCCGGTGGCACGCGGGTTTGTTGTACCAATACGGCTTTCCCGTGGACATCGCACACCCATACCATTTGTGGGCGGCGTCGTAGCGTATAGAGATGCGTCGTCTATCTTTCGGATTGGGATGAGTGTATTTGGTAGCACTTTTAATTGTAACAAGCATACTCAACTTCATGTCTTAGCGCATTAGCGTTATAATACGTGGAGTTTTGTCCACTGGGGTCTTAGTAGCGTGCTACTATGATACGTTGGTGTTATTTTTTAGTTAACAACAATACAAATTTTGTTACGAAAGTTGATAGGGATCATGTGTGTGTGTTGTGAGGGGGTGCCATCCGCAAGATAGTTGCATTGATGCTTACTGCTACTTGCGGTATTGCGTCTTGTGATGGATCTGAGGGTGTGCTGCGCCCGATTTGACGCATTCTTGTGGTTTTGATTGATGAACGTATGCAGGTAGTGATGTCTGCTAGGATGTATGGGGACCTTGGGATGGTGTAAGCCCGACGATAGTCGTATTGATGCTTGTTGTTTTCTGCAGCATTGCATCTCTGCGAGGGTTGTTTGGTGGGACGCTACTCTCAATGGCGCTCTCTGCGTCTTAGTTTGACTCACACCTAAGTAGCTTTGCCCAAGTCTGGTCCCTCCATTACGAGGCTACAGACTGTCTGACCTCCATGATGTTTTATATAATAACATAATAACATATCTCTGTAACTTTCCCACCTTTGAATGATTGAAAGCAACTTGTTGGTGGGTGAGACAAACATGATCGAAAATGCATTCACTCCACGTCAGAGACACAAACCTTTTCTGATGACGAATTATTACTCTTATCTTATAACTGCCTTTTGGCTATATCTGCCGTTGTACAGGTTGATTGGGCATATGTGTTGACCTCATGCGGGTAGTAGCTGGAAGGAGAATCTAAATAGACTCGCAAGGCTGCATCCGAAAGCCGCACAACGTGGGACCCCATTCCCTTGAGGTGAGCGGTAAACTCATGACACACTCTGCGGCTAGTAGCCGTGCTGATCATGCAATCGGTGGTAATGCCATACACTTACATCACGTCTGCAGGAGCGGCGGTCTGGCAGGCGTTCACGGAGGGCTTACAGCCAATGTGCCTATTTGCCTAAACCGTGTGACGTACATTAACTGTGGCTGAATTCGTTCATATTCTGTATGGCGTTTACAAGCATCTACATGCGCGACTTCGGTCGATGTTTGTGCTTACGCACTACCAAGGGGCCAAGCTTCTTTTACTGGTTCGTCAGTTATTTTGCTGTGGACTACGGTCCAGTTCCCAATTTAACATTCCCTTCGAGGGGTGCGCATAAATATGGTTGGTGCTCACGGTGTGTGGAGTCGTGTGCTTCCCCAATTCTGTTAAATAAATCTGGGAGAACGAAACCCTTGTATCGGGTATTTTTGTATATATACATATTGTGAGCCTTTCCAAAGGGGGAAGGGATAAATAATAATGAATTAATAATGTAAACCTGATACCAGTGGAATATGAACGTTTTTATGTTCTTAACCTTTCTCGAGCCCTGTCTTCGCGAACGGGGTTTACTTAGCTTACAAGGCACTGCCAACAGCTTTGAATTGCTGTAGTGAATATTCATTCTTCCAAAAGACACCTAAAAGGACTAAGTTACTTAACAAACACAACGTAAATAAAAGTCCTAACTAAGACGATCACGCCAAAAATATTACAAACGGCCTATTATTAAACCTGTAGAAATATTATTTAGAAAGATCAAACATATTTTATTTATCCTGGTCACATATATATAATTTTATTAAAAAGGGGAAATTAATTATAATTAATCTTAAATAATGTATATTAAGGGGGGGGGGGGGGGAGCGTTACACTACGAACGCATACAGATATCAAATAGCTAATTCGAAATAATATGCCTTAAAGTTTAAACTACTAAATCATTTGCCATTAAAACTAAAAGTAATAAAAATTATATCTTACGGGAACTTTATTTAAGAACCTTCGAATATCAGCCATAGGTAACGGAGCAGCTCCACATGTAACACATCTTAAATGTTCAAAGTATTTGGAAACCACTTGAGAATGTGTACCGAGGAATATAACTGAAAAATATATGTTTTGTGATTATTTTGGTTTTTATTTTCACGGTTATAATGCTTACAATAAAATTTAATTAAAAAAAAAACCCGTGACTAGAAAATAATTTATTTATGTTGGTTAATTCCAAATCAAAAACTATGCATTATTAATGTTGAACCTTTGAACATATGTATTTATTTTATGAACTAAAATCATGAACTATATTAAAGGTACTTGCTTGTTCCTTGAGAATTTTCATTAGTTGTCAATAGACTTAACAAGATACACGTGTTTTTATATTAAAAAAATCGATGTGATGTTCTGTTATATCCGCCAACTGGTAATAACTGGTAATAAATATTAACGCGGAGTTTTAATTGTTCGATTGATCGATCAATTAAAACCCGCACCGTTAAAGAACCGAAACCATTAAATAACATATGGCTGATGCGAAGAATCCACACTCCGGGAAGTCTGCAGTCTGTGAACTTGTACAGGATCGCCCCCGACACTACATCAGATTTGAAAGACCACAAATCCTCGCTAAAGAACACCGATTCCTTCCAAGGATGATTCACGAGGCTATTGAAATCAAAAAAACATCCTAATTTCAATAGAGAAGATGGCTGGGTGCTACCACCCGCTTGGGATCCTATAATAAATAAAATTAAGTCCGAACCCAAGCATACAACTGCATGACTTCAAGATACCATAAGTTCATACTGCGTAGATCGGAATAAAAGTAAAATTTTAATCTATGGTAACCGCGGTTAACTATGACTGGACGTTTAACATCTCAGTTCCCTCCGTGACCATGGGTGCTGTAAAGCGGTCGAAACGTCGGGTATTTAAAAAGTTAAATATACGCGATAAAATCCGTAAGAACTAATATTATTTTTTAAATGTGACAATACTTATCAGTATGTTAATTAATCGTTATATTAATGGAGATAACAATAGTGACTGTATTTTTTTTATCAACCTTTCTAAATAGTCATCATCATAATCATTACATACACAACATAGAAAAGGCTATCTATTTGTCGTAGTAGCCATGCTTGGCGAGCGGGTTGGCAACCACACGATTTTAGTTTTTGAGTTGTTATCAGAAAGATGCTGCAGGCTACCTCTGTTGCCTCTTACGATTCGTACGGAATGATATAAAGTAGTGTACGCCCTTACACCAACAGGGCGATATTTCGAAATAGCAATAACTGACATTGGAGTAATTATGACAAAACAACATTATATTGTATCGATATATTTATATTAGTATATTTGATATTATCTATTTACTGACTCCTCATTGGTCTAGTGGATGTAAACGCTTTCAAATTCCAGGTCGGGCCAAAAAACAGTTATTGAGTTTTTCCGTCAAGAAATTCTCAGCAGCTGCCCGAAATCAAGAAATTTGGCGGTGTCTCACCCCTGTGCTTCGAAAAGCACGTAAAACCGTTGGTCCTGCGCCTGATCTCTCTCCGGTCGTGTCGCTTTATCGTCCCATCGGACTATGAGAATGATAGAATGGAGAGTGCACCTTTGTTTACGCATACACTTTGGCAATATAATAACCTGTCCTGCACCGATGACTAGTCTCCATCGAGGCGGGCCGCCGTGACCGAAGTTATGGACATTATTATTATTATTTTTAAAAAAGTCGCATCATTTTTGCTACACAATAGCACATGCAACTTATACTCATAACTTGTACCCATATTTACTGTTTTATTCAAATTATTTATGTGCCGTTTTTAAACAAATATGTAGACTATGAAATAGAATTGGAACTTTACGAATTAAGAATACTCAGTGAAAGATAAATTTATGAAAGTGAACAACTTCATGTAAATGAATAAAGGGCAACAATCCACAACCTGCGTGATTACTATGCTTGCTGATCAGCTTTTCTTTCTACAGAATTGATTACTGAACCCTTGTCCACCAGACCATGTATTTTACCTCATATTTGTAGTGCTTTTTTGTGTTTGCTATTTTAACCTCACAGGCGGTGCATACTTTAGATTATAATAATATATTCACACGCTATGTGTGTGAATGTTGCATATTTCATATATGAAATGTAATTTACCTATTGGTGGTGCCAAGTAAAGTAAATTAAAATTAAACTTCGACAGCGCTTGTACAAACGTTTCTGGGTGGAACTTTGGCAGTGTTACCAATTTTAAACCAACGGAGAATTTATGTAATGCCAGAATTGATAAGCCATATGAATGGAACATTGGCAAGCAAACCAATAAGTTATCTTGATGCGAATCTGTGGATATAAATTAAAAGTGCTTAACATAGTAAAATTAAATACACTTAAACGAAAATGGACTTAATGTAATTTTCTTAATCAAATTTAAATATAATATTAATTAAACTTATCTTTAAAGTAACAAAAATTCTAACCTAAATGAAACTTGTGGTCAAATACTTGATGAGTATATATTCATCATCATCATTATTACAGCCCTTCACAAATCTACTACTGAACATAGGCCTCCCTCAAAGAATGCCACAAAGCACGGTCCTGAGCCACCTGCATCCATCGACTTCCTGCATGTCTTACCAGGTCGTCACTCCATTTAGTGGGGGGTCACCCTACACTTCGCCTACCGATACGAGGCTGCCACTCGAGAACCTTTTTTCCCCAACGGTTGTCTGTTCCTCGAGCTATATGGCCGGCCCATCGCCACTTCAGCTTACTAATCCGTTGGGCTATATCGGTCACTCCGGTTCTACTGCGAATATCTTCATTTCTAAGTTCATCACGCAAATAAACCCCGAGCATAGCCCTCTCCATAGCTCGCTGGGCGACTTTGAGCGTCCTCATACGGACAGCAGTGAAGGACCACGTCTCGGTTCATTAAGTCATCACTGGCAACACGTACTGGTTGTACAGTCTCGTTTTCAGGTTTTGAGGTATAGCTGACGAGAAGATGTGTCGTAATTTCTCGAACGCTGAGCTGAATCCGTCGATTTGAATCCGTTGATTGACCTCTCGGCCCAAGTTGGATTAACCCGGTTGGACTATTTCTCCCTGATAAACATACTCGTCAACAACTTAGAGCTTAGAGCTCCCAACAACTACCGGCGTAGGTGTCACATGGACGTTACGCAATTATCCGTTGGGAGGCACCATTGAGGTCATTGAGCATAGTGTTTTAGTTCCTCCAGCGATGCTGCAATGAGGACTATATCGTTGGCGAAACAAAGGTGAGAGAAAACGTTTTGTGCAGCGGTGAAGAGTTTCGGGGAAATAACGTCAACCTGTGTTACACCTCTCTGCAGTTGGATAGGTTTCGTACTCTGGTTCTGTACTAGGATAGCCGTCGTAGCCCTACTGTACACACACTTCGATATACTGACAGTCAACTTGGCACCGCTGAATGGACTGTAGTACTGCCCAAATTTCGACGGAATCAAAGGCTTTCTCATAGACCACATACGCCAGTCAAAGTGGCAGATTGTACTTTTCGGTCTTCTGTACAATCTGCTGCAGGGTAAGTATGTGGTCTATGCTGCTAAAGCCTTTTGAGAAACCAACTTGTTCGGGAGGCAGGAAGTTGTTTAGTCTGCGTGCGAGACGATTCGCAATGGCTCTCGAAAACATCATGTAGATGCGGCTCAGAAGGGATATCAATCTGTAGTTCTTCAAGAGAGCGTTGTCACCTTTCTTGAAGAACAAAACCACCGCACTTCTGCACCACGCCTCGAGAGTAAAGCCACTATCCAGGACGGAATTAAAAAGCTTCTGAAGGACTTGAAGTATCGGTTTTCCACCCGCTTTTAGAAGCTCCGCTGTAATTCTATTCTCACCCGGAGACTTGCCGTTTTTAAGGTACTGGAGAGCCATTCTAATCTCGCCCAGACTGACGTCCGCGATATCATCGGAATAGTGTCGGATAAGACTTGCTCTTGGATCGTTACTCACACATGCGTGTGGCTCCAACAATGACATGTACAGCTGCCCATAGAACCTCTCAATCTCACTCAAAATCTCAGGTGTCCCGGAAACGATGCTGCGACACTCGGTCTTCAGCTTCGACAGTTAGCTCTTTCTGGCGGACAGATCTCTGGCAAAGACTTTTGAGCCCTAGTTCCACTCAATCGCTTCTTCAATAACGAGCTGTATTGAAGTTATGAAAACCCCGCCGGATGAATTTGGAGATCTGTCTATTCAATTGCCAAATTGTAAGCTGTCAAATCTGCTGAAGATTGCAGCTTCCTTTCCCATCTAACAGCCATGACATTAGGAGTGTAATTGGAGAGTTTTGTGTTCTTCTGCGGTGGGTCTTACAGAACTTAGCTCCGACCACTTGGACAGTTTCCACGAGCTTGTTGTTCATATCGTCCACTGCATTGCAATCTTCTAGACACTGAAAACGGTTTTGTAACTCGAGCTAAAAGGTTTCGGGACTCTGAATTAGAGCACGAGGGGGACAGAGCGTTGAATTTTTGAATTTGCCTCTATCCATTCTGTGATTGATGCCAGTTTTCACCCTCGCAATCACTGAAACATCACTGAACAGTTCGCATCTGCTCGTCATAATGAAGTGAAATCTCATTTTTTTGTCAAACCGTCGGAACTCAGACAAGTCTACTTCCTGTGGGGCCGCTTGTGGAAGGAAGAGTTTATTATAAAGAGTTCCTCTTTATTCATGAAGTCGGCCAACTGCTGGCCCCTTGGGTTCCGTTGCCCTATTACAAATTTCCCTACCTTCAGCTCACCACTTTCTCTTCTGACTAGTTTTGCGTTGAAGTCCCTATATTGGGTTTTGGAGGAATGCATGGCATCGGGATGTGCCGAGGTAGGTGCGTAAATCTGTATGACCTTGAGCAAATACCGTTTGGTGATTCTGAGTATCAGGTACGCAACCCTCGTCGAGACACTCCCAATCTGTTGTTTATGAGAGACTTGCGGACAATAAATCCGACACCTCCTTAAAATAAAAATAAAATAAAATAATTTTTTTATTCAATATAGATTACAAGTAATTCTTATTAAAAGTCAATATTTTACGTTACCATTGGTTCGAAAAAAAACCTCTGTCCTGGGAAGAACTAGCAAGAAACCTAGCGAGACTTTTTTTTAAATAAATTTTTACAATGTCAAATATTTACAAAATTTATTTCAGAAACAGCTTGGAAGCGACAACCTCATTCCCAGGGTCAACCATGGAATCAACCATGTATTTATTTACATCATAATAACCCTTTTTATACAGTTTTTGTTTAATTAAATATTTAAAGGTTTGCAAGATGATGTTGTGACCAGGATTAAGAAAGGAATGCTTCGGTGGTTTGGTCATGTGGAAAGAATGAATGAGGAAAGAGTGACAAAGAAAATTTATGTTGCAGAAGTGAATGGCAGAGTCGGAAAGGGACGTCCTAGGCGAAAATTTATCGATCAAATTAGCGATTTATTGAAAACGGGCCAAATTAGGACTACCCTTAACCGACGAGCCTGTATGTGAAGGAGGCGAGAGAGGTATGTCAGGATCGTGCCAAATGGAAGTCTGTAGTCTCTGCCTACCCCTCTGGGTGACACGCGTGAGTGTTTATGTTGTTATTTTATGTTAAATATTTAAACTTGGTAATAGAGAGACCTTGTATATTTTCTGGGACTTTGTTGTAATAGCGTACACATTGCCCCAAGAATGAATTATTAAGTAAAATTGATTTAGGGTATGTCCTGTATATCGACGATAAGCACCGAGCTTCAGTTCTTGTTTTATAATACGCGACAAAGTCCTAGCGGGAATCTTCATTTCTCGCGATAAGATTTTTTGCTTCCTAATGGGATTTCGACGAATTCTGGCTTTAACAGCATTAACATCCTTTGTAGTTCTAACAGCACGTGGCCGCCCCGATCTTTTATGGTCTTCGATAGAGGAAGTGTTGTTCTATCCGTTGATAGTATGATATACGAACATACGGCTGATACCAAGCTCTTGAAGTGTCTGGAATATGACCGACGGCTCATTGCCAACTTCGTGCAAGGCGATCACCGCAATCCTATATTCTTTAACAACACATTCCATATTGTAATTTGATAATGAAATGGGGTGAAATCGAAGGAACTTTAAAAAATAATGAACGCGTTCCAAATTCAGAATAATTAAAAAGTTGAAAAACAAAAAGAAAAGTTTTTACTACGTAAAAGTGTTTATGGCCAGACTAGTGTATATATATATATATATATATATATATATATATATATATATATATATATATATATATATACGTTCACCTCTGCGGAATAAGATGCCATATTTATCAAGCAGCTATATCAGCAAACTGGAATACAGTAGTGAAGCACACACACTTTTTTGGTGGCAGAAATAAGGATGATGATGTTGGTACATACTCAAACAGACTCCTAGGCCAAAAAAAAACATATTTGACGCTCACACGCTGGATTGAAACCTTGAAATGAATTGAAATGAAATATAAAATAAAAATATTTCATGGTTAATGATTAATTTTATTTGATCATTTTCGCCACGAAAGCGAATTGAATATGAGATTAAAGTTTAATTTTATATTAAATAAATGTTACAATCCTAATTTTAGACTAAAATTTTAGTTTAATAAATTAAAAAAAAATTCAAGTAACATTGCTTTGTAATAGCGCTATCTACTTGGCAAAGTCAATTTATCGAACAAAAATTGATTGACTCTTAAGTATAACGCTAGATAAGATAGATAAGATAGATAAGTATAACGCTAGATGGTCTGAAGGTATGAAATCGTGGATTATTATAATTTAAATTAATTTATTTTAAATTATTGTCCAAAAGGCACACTGGTTGGCACTTGTGAGGAAGTGGATTGGTTACGTCGGTGCCAATATATATCGAGTGGGACCCCCAGCAAGGATTCAGAAACGAGAGTGACCACACTTTTGGAAGACTGTCGCAGTGTTCTCTTCCCGAACGAATTGGTCAAGGCGAAGAAGTTGTTACTCAAGTACGCCGATGTATTCTCGTCAAACGATGCTGACATAGGAAAGACTGGCTTAGTTCAACACAAAATAAACACAGGAGAGGAATTGCCTATCCGTCAGCGGCCAAGAAGATTGCCGGTAGCACGTGAAAAGGAAGTGGAAACCATGATTGAAGGAATGGTGAAGGATGGTGTTATTGAACCTTCCTCTAGTCCATGGTGTTCACCAGTGGTGCTGGTGAAAAAGAAGGATGGCAGCATGCGGTTCTGTGTTGATTACCGCCGTCTGAACGACGTTACAAAGAAGGACAGCTATCCCTTGCCAAGAATTGATGACACGCTGGACATGCTTACAGGAGTAAAATGGTTTAGCACGCTGGATCTAAAAAGTGGCTACTGGCAAGTTGAAATTGACCCTAACGACAAGGAGAAAACTGCGTTCTCGACGGGAAAGGGTCTGTGGCAATTCAAAGTAATGCCGTTTGGGTTGTGCAATGCTCCAGCAACGTTTGAAAGGCTGATGGAACTGGTCTACTTGGATGACATCATCATCGTGGGCCGTACGTTTGAGGAACACCTTCAAAACCTGGAACGCGTGCTCATGAAGATACAGAGTGCCAACCTCAAGTTGAGCCCGAAAAAATGTTCACTATTCCAACGGCAAGTTAACTTTTTGGGGTTTGTAATATCGGAAGAAGGTATCCGCACAGACCCAGAGAAAATCGCCGCTGTCAAGGATTGGCCGGTTCCAAAAGACAAGACGCAGGTTAGAGCATTTTTGGGTTTGTGCTCCTATTACCGGCGATTCGTGAAGAACTTTGCAGATATAGCCAAACCTCTGCACAAGCTAACCGAGGAGAAGCGACATTTCTGCTGGGATGAAAGTTGCAATATCGCATTCCAGGAGCTCAAGGACCGTCTGTGCAAAACACCTATTTTGGGATACCCTGATGCAAACAAAGAATTTATAGTTGACACAGACGCAAGTGATATAGGACTTGGCGGTGTGTTGTCTCAACGTAATGGTGACCAAGAAGTCGTGATAGCGTACTTCAGCAAGTCGTTGTCAAAACCGGAAAGGAACTACTGTGTCACAAGACGCGAATTGCTAGCTGTGGTAAAGTCGTTGCAACATTTTAGCAAATATCTTCTGGGACGAAAATTTCACTTACGAACTGACCATGCTGCACTAAAATGGCTATTGCAGTTTAAAAACCCAGAAGGACAAGTTGCGAGGTGGATTGAACTACTGCAGGAATACGACTTTGAGATCGAACATCGCAGCGGGAAAACTCATGGCAACGCAGATGCATTGTCAAGAAGACCTTTTCCTGAAGATTGCAAACATTGTACTAGGCAAGAGAGTAAGGAAGTGGTATCCGTGAGGATGCTCAGGGCAGACCACCTCAGCAACGAGTGGAAGGACAGCTTACTACATGCACAGCAGGAAGATCCGGACATCAAGCCGATTCTGGAATGGATAAAGGCCAGTGCTCCCAAGCCCAAGTGGAGTGACGTCTCAGCGATGAGTTCGATCACTAAAAGCTATTGGGCCCAGTGGGACAGCTTGCTGCTTCAGGATGGAGTTCTGTGTCGTAAATGGGAAAACGTTTGGGGAGACAGCTGTCATTTGCAAATGGTTGTCCCTAAAGCTAAAGTACCAGATGTTCTACAGCTGTACCATAATGATTGTTCAGGAGGCCATCTGGGAGTTAAACGAACTCTACTGAAGATCCGAGAACGGTTTTACTGGGTCCACTGTCGAAACGATGTCGAGGACTGGTGTCGCAAATGTACAAGTTGTGCGGCTGTAAAGGGACCTCAGACTCGTAGTAGAGGTGCATTGAAGTTGTACAATGTGGGTGCACCATGGGAGAGAATAGCCATTGACGTGGCGGGGCCGTTTCCGGAGAGTGAAAGCGGTAACAAGTATTTCATGGTTGTGATGGATTACTTCACTAAGTGGCCAGAAGTCTTCGCCATTCCAAATCAAGAAGCTTCAACAGTTGCTGATAAACTAGTTCATGAAGTCTTCTGTCGTTTTGGAGTACCTTTAGAGATTCACAGCGATCAAGGAAGGAATTTTGAGTCTCAAATATTCCAGGAAACTTGCCGAGTTATGGGTACTCATAAAACAAGAACGACTTCTTATCACCCGCAATCTGATGGAATGTGGAACGATTTAATCAGACATTGGAGAGGTACCTAGCAAAAGTTGTAGACAATCGGCAACGAGATTGGGACAAGCACATACAACCGTTTTTGTTGTCATATCGAAGTTCTGTTCACGAAAGTACAGCAGTGACACCAGCTTTCGCAAACTTTGGAAGAGAATTACGACTGCCTGCAGACCTGATCACTGGGATACCACCTGATGCCCCAAGCAGTATAACCGATTATGCATGTGACTTGCGGAACAAAATGAATGACATTTATGAGCACGTCAGACAATCGGGCCAGCAAATGTCTGAGAAAATGAAAACCCGGTACGACCGAAAAATGAACAATAAAGGGTTCAACGAAGGTTCATTAGTGTGGTTGCACAATCCAGTCCGCAGCAAAAGGAAATCTCCTAAGCTTCAAGCTAAATGGGACGGCCCGTACTGGATTGTAACCAGGATCAACGATGTGACCTACCGGATACAGAAAGGCGCAAGAGGGACTCCTAAGATCGTCCACGTGGATCGCTTGGCGCGTTATTATGGGACCGATAACGCTCGGGACGAGCATGTCTTAGGAGGGGGCAGTGTTGTGTGAATAAGTCAACTAGCGCCATCTAGTGTCAGGAACAAGAGCGAGGGGAGCTTTGCAGAGAATGACATCACAGATCTCTCAACCGACAGCGCCACCCGAAGAACTAAGTTTCTAGAAAATCTATACTCGAACTCTCGGTACCTTGCGCGTGTTTACTTGAACATTCCGGATATTTTGCTAATGTAAATAAATAGGTGGCGCAAGATGCGATCGGGCACAGTTGAACTCGGCGACACAAGCGAAGCTTCGGAGCGGAATTAAGTGAATTAGTGTGTTTAATTATTAGTGTTTTAACTTTAATTTGTGTAAAGTAAATTAAAGTGTTAATTTAGGTAATTCTATCGGCAATTTTTATTGTCACGAACCTCAAGCTCGTAACATTAAGTATATTAAGGTAATTTTAGTCAATATGGTTAAATTTGTTTTACTTATTTGATAAATTAGTAACTTTTTATATTGTCTATTTAAAACAGTTAAAATTTTATTAACCATCTTTAAAACTGTGCACAAAAATGATACCAAGATAGTAGCAAACACTATTTTTTAAGAAAAATAGACAGTTGTTGAATCGGATTCGTACCCGCAACCTTTTGAGTGCGCTGTCTGCAGTGTATTTTATCTCATTCTCTTGCAGGCTTAATCCCATGGATGTATATGTTTGTCTCTTTTTAGTGTTACTTGGTCATTTCATATAGTTTCAAATCACAACGTAAAGAAGTTTTTACTTCAAAGATTCGTCCTACCACCTAGTAAAATTTCATTCCTTTAGGAGAGGCCCATATTCAGCAGTAGTTTGCGAGGATTTAAGAAATAAAAAATATTAAAAATCGTAAATATACATATACATGACATTTTGTATAAACCTTAGATAATTAAAAAATGGGTCAGAATCGTGCCAATTTTAAATCCGTAATTTCTGTCAATCTTTCTGAATAAACCTGGAAAAAAAATCCTATGTCCAAACTTAAAACTTAAAAATAAAGTAGTTTTTAATTTATTTAGAAATATTACATAATATGATAGTTACCCGTAGTGTATGCATAAAATCTCAATTCATTATTCTGTTGCTCCGCGTTGGCAATAATATTTCTGTTTGTCAGTTCTACGCCCTTAGGTAAGCCCGTCGTACCACTGGAGTATGGTAAAAACGCAACATCTTCAGCACTTCTTTTGACTTCCTTTAGAATGTTGAGATCGACATAGTTATCTTCTACTAGTTCCTTAAAAGATATTGTTCCTTCTTGTAGATTACCATTAAAATTAACTTCGATAATCGGAATATTTCTTTTACATAAATCTAATGCTTTTTTAACAGTTGGAACCACTTCAGGTGTGACAAAAATTAACTTTGTGTTCGACATTGAAACTTGTCTTTGAACTTCATCTGCAATTACAAAAAACCAAATCAGGATGATACGTTACTCGTCAATAGAAAGAGAAGGCCCCTTTTGTATCTATATCCAATCAAACGGGTACATTCATTCACTAACAATAACAATACAGTAATATATATATATATATATATATATATATATATATATATATATATATATATATATATATATATATATATATATATATATATATATATATATAATAACAGTACAGTAATTATAAATATGTATATATTTACATTAAATCTTATCATCTCATCATCATCATCATCATTACAGCCCTTCACAAGTCCACTGCTGAACATAGGCCTCCCCCAAGTAAGGCCACAATGCACGGTCCTGAGTCACTTGCATCCTTCGACTTCCTGCATGTCTTACCAGGTCGTCACTCCATCTAGTGGGGGGTCGCCCTACACTACACCTACCGGTACGAGGCTGCCACTCGAGAACCTTTCTTCCCCATCGGTTATCGGTTATGCGAGCTATATGGCCCGCCCATTGCCACTTCAGCTTACTAATCCGTTGGACTATGTCGGTCACTCTGGTTTTACTGCGGATATCCTCATTTCTGAGTCTATCACGCTGAGAAACTCCGAGCATAGCCCTCTCCATAGCTCGCTGAGCGACCTTGAGCGTCTTCATACGGCCAGCAGTGAAGGACCACGTCTCAGATCCGTAAGTCATCACTGGCAACACGCACTGGTTATACACTTTAGTTTTCAGAGATTGAGGTATACCTGACGAGAAGATGTGTCGTAATTTCCCGAACGCTGCCCAGCCGAGTTGAATCCGTCGATTGACCTCTTGGTAGAAGTTGGACTTACCTAGTCGGACTATTTGTCCCAGGTAAACGTACTCATCAACAACTTCCAGCACAATGGTCCCAACAACTACTGGCATAGGTGTGACATGGACATTAAACATGATCTTTGTTTTGTCCATGTTCATCTTAAGACCTATCCGTTGGGAGACACCATTGAGGTCATTGACCATAGTGCTAAGGTCCTCCAGCGATTCTGCCATAAGGACTATATCGTCGGTAAATCGAAGGTGAGTGATGTACTCGCCATTGATGCTAATACCGTATCCTTTCCAGTCCAGTAGCTTAAAACGTCTTCCAACGCAGCGGTGAAGAGTTTCGGGGATATAAAATCACCCTGTCTTACACCTCTCTGCAGTTGGATAGGTTTCAAACTCTGATTCTGTACTCGGATAGCCATCGTAGCCCTACTGTACAAGCACTTCGATATACCGACAGTCAACTTGGCACCGCTGAAGGGACTGTAGCACCGCCCAAATTTCGACGGAATCAAAGGCTTTCTCAAAGTCCACCTATGCCAGGCAAAGTGGCAGATTGTACTCTTCGGTCTTCTGTATAATCTGCCGCAGGGCATGTATGTGGTCTATGGTACTGAAGCCTTTTCGGAAACCGGCTTGTTCGGGAGGCTGGAAGTCGTCGAGTCTGCGTGCGAGACGATTCGTAATGACTCTCGAAAACAGCACGTAGACGCGGCTCAGAAGGGAAATCGGTCTGTAGTTCTTCAAGAGAGCGTTGTCGCCTTTCTCAAAGAACAAGACCACCGCGCTTCTGCTCCACGCCTCCAGAGTAGTGCCACCAAGGAGGACGGAATTGAAGAGCTTCTGAAGGACTTCAAGTACCGGTGTTCCACCCTCTTTCAGAAGGTCCGCTGTAATTCCATCCTCGCCCGGGGCCTTGCCGTTTATAATGTGCTGGAGAGCCATTCTAATCTCGCTCAGACTGACGTCCGGAATATCATCGGAATAGTGTCGGATAAGACTTGTTCCTGGATCGTTACTCACACTTGCGTGTGGCTCCAACGATGATGTGTACAGCTGCCCATAGAACTTCTCAATCTCACTCAGAATCTCAGGTGTCCCGGAAACGATGTTGCCACACTCAGTCTTCAGCTTTGACAGTTGGCTCTTTCTGGCGGACAGATCTCTGGCAAAGACTTTGGAGCCCTGGTTCCGCTTGACTTTAATACGAGCAGTATTAAAGTTGCGTAAGTCTCGCCGCATGCATTTGGAGATCTGTCTGTTCAGTTGCCTGTATGCTGTCAAATTTGTTGACGATTGCAGCCTCATCTCCGGTCTAACAGCCAGGAGATTAAGAGTGTGATCTGTGAATTTAAGTGTGAATTTAGCTCCAACCACATGGACAGTTTTCACGAGCTTGTCATACATATCGTCCACTGAATTGCAATCCTCTAGGCACTGAAAGCGGTTTTGTAACTCGAGCTGAAAGGTTTCGGGATTCTGGATTAGAGCACGAGGGGGACGGAGCGTTGACTTCATTAGAAAAGACCTCTTCAATTTAACGTTTAGGTTCAGTGTGCCTCTAACCACTTGGTGATCGCTGCCAGTTTTCACCCTCGCGATCACTGAGACATCACTGAACAGTTGGCGTCTGGTCGTCATAATGAAGTCAATCTCATTTGTTGTCGAACCGTCGGGGCTCGACCAGGTCCACTTCCTGTGGGGCCACTTCAAGAAGAAAGAGTTCATCATAAAGAGTCCCTCTTTCTCCATAAAGTCGGCCAGCTGCTGTTCCCTTCGGTTCCGTTGCCCTACTCCAAATTTCCCTACCTTCAACTCACCGCTTTTTCGTGTGCCTAGTTTTGCGTTGAAGTCTCCCATCGACACCGTGTACTGGGTGTTGAAGGAATGCATGGCTCTAGAAATATCCTCATACGTTTCCTCCACCTCCTCATCGGGATGTGCCGAGGTTGGTGCGTAAGCCTTTATGACTTCAGCGAATACCGTTTGGTGATTCTGAGTATCAGGTACGCGACCCTCGTCGACACACTCCCAATCTTTACAACGTTGTTGACGAGAGACTTGTCGACGATAAAACCGACACCTCCTTGGGACAGATGGTCGCCCTCCCGGTGATAGAGCAAGTTGCCGGACTCAAGGATTGCCTGTTCGCAAATAACTTTCATCGGCAATTTCGCAAGGAAATCGCAAAACATTAATGCGACTAAGGTCGTATAGTTCGACCAGCTTTTCCTTTTTGGGTTTTGCAACCCTATGAAAATTTTATGTAATCAATGAATGAAGCGCAAAGTAAATTTAGAACATTTACTCTACCTAATTGTAATTAATGAATTCTGAAACTTACGAGCACTATAATTTGGATTCAGAGTTGTAGCTAAACCTCCAGCGTTAAGTACTCCAAAAACGGCCGTTAGGTATTCAGGCAAATTGGGTAACATAATTGCTACAGCATCTCCATTATCGATTTTAATCTTCTTTCTTAAGTTTGCGCCAAGAATATGAGATTGTTTGTATATTTCTTCATAGGTATACTGCCTATTCGTAACACTGCATATCTTTAAAAATATGTTAATCTGTTATTATTCCACATAATATTTATATGAGTTTTCTTCATATATTTGCATATACAGCAAAACAAGTACACCACCTAGTTTATTTTTTAATTTTTTATAATATCTTTAACCTGTTGCATCTATGCATGAAACGTGACGTAAAGGTCAACCAAGAGGTTCGAAAAACTCTCATCATCATTCATCATCATCATTACAGCCCTTCACAAGTCCACTGCTGAACATAGGCCTCCCCCAAGTAATGCCACAAAGCACGGTCCTGAGCCACCTGCATCCATCGACTTCCTGCATATCTTACCAGGTCGTCACTCCATCTAGTGGGGGGTCGTCCTACACTACGCCTACCAGTACGAGGCTGCCACTCAAGAATTCTTCCCCATCGGTTATCGGTTCTTCGAAATATATGGCCGGCCCATATCCACTTCAGCATACTAATCCGTTGGGCTATGTCGGTCACTCTGGTTTTACTGCGGATATCCTCATTTCTGAGTCTATCACGCAGAGAAACTCCGAGCATAGCCCTATCCATAGCTCGCTGAGCAACCTTGAGCGTCCTCATACGGCCAGCAGTGAAGGACCACGTCTCAGATCCGTAAGTCATCACTGGCAACACGCACTGGTTGTACACTTTAGTTTTCAGGTTTTGAGGTATACCTGACGAGAAGATGCGTCGTAATTTCCCGAACGCTGCCCAGCCGAGTTGAATCCGTCGATTGACCTCTCGGTCAAAGTTGGACTTACCTAGTCGGACTATTTGTCCCAGGTAAACGTACTCGTCAACAACTTCGAACATAGTGCTCCGACCAACTACCGGCATAGGTGTGACATGGACATTGAACATGATCTTTGTTTTGTCCATGTTCATCTTAAGACCTATCCGTTGGGAGGAACTATTGAGGTCATTGAGCATAGTGCTTAAGTCCTCCAGCGATTCTGCCATAAGGACTATATCGTCGGCAAATCGAAGGTGAGTGATGTACTCGCCATTGATGTCAATACCGTATCCTTTCCAGTCCAGTAGCTTGAAAACGTCTTCCAATGCAGCGGTGAAAATGAAGGTGGTAGGGGGTGCTAAGAATCTCCGGTGGAGGTTCGGTTGCCACCTACGACGACTCGACCTGGCAACATTTAACGCACGCACTCTGAGGACTGACGAGAAGATCCTGGAGCTGGAAGAAGAGATAGACAAGTTGCGCTGGAATATTATAGGATTGTCCGAGGTCCGAAGAGAGGGGGAGGACACGGTGGTTCTCGAATCCGGCAACTTGTTCAATCACCGGGAAGGCGACCATCTGTCCCAAGGAGGTGTCGGATTTATCGTCCACAAGTCTCTCGTCAACAACGTTGTAAAGATTGGGAGTGTGTCGACGAGGGTCGCGTACCTGATACTCAGAATCACCAAACGGTATTCGCTGAAGGTCATACAGGTTTACGCACCAACCTTGGCACATCCAGATGAGGAGGTGGAGGAAATGTATGAGGATATTTCCAAAGCCATGCATTCCTCCAAAACTCAATACACGGTGTTGATGGGAGACTTCAACGCAAAACTAGGCACAAGAGAAAACGGTGAGCTGAAGTTAGGGAAATTTGGAGTAGGGCAACGGAACCGAAGGGGCCAGCAGCTGGCCGACTTTATGGAGAAAGAGGGACTCTTTATGATGAACTCTTTCCTCCAGAAGCGGCCCCACAGGAAGTAGACCTGGTCGAGCCCCGACGGTTCGTCAAAAAATGAGATTGACTTCATTATGACGACCAGACGCCAACTGTTCAGTGATGTCTCAGTGATCGCAAGGGTGAAAACTGGCAGCGATCACCGAATGGTTAGAGGCACACTGAACCTAAACGTGAAGTTGGAGAGGTCTCGTCTAATGAATTCAACGCTCCGTCCCCCTCGTGCTCTAATCCAGAATCCCGAAAACTTTCAGCTCGAGTTACGTAACCGCTTTCAGTGCCTAGAAGATTGCAATTCTGTGGACGATATGAATGACAGCTCGTGGAAACTGTCCATGCGGTCGGAGCTAAGTTCTGCAAGACCCGCCGCAGAAGAACACAAAAACTCTCCGATCACACTCTTAATCTCATGGCTGTTAGACGGGAGATGAGGCTGCAATCTTCAACAGATTTGACAGCATACAGGCAACTGAACAGACAGATCTCCAAATGCATGCGGCGAGACTTACGCAACTTTAATACTGCTCGTATTAAAGTCAAGCGGAACCAGGGCTCCAAAGTCTTTGCTAGAGATCTGTCCGCCAGTAAGAGCCAACTGTCGAAGCTGAAGACTGAGTGTGGCAGCATCGTTCCTGGGACACCTGAGATTTTGAGTGAGATTGAGAGGTTCTATGGGCAGCTGTACACATCATCGTTGGAGCCACACGCAAGTGTGAGTAACGATCCAAGAGCAAGTCTTATCCGACACTATTCCGATGATATCCCGGACGTCAGTCTGAGCGAGATTGGAATGGCTTTCCAGCACCTTAAAAACGGCGGAGCCCCAGGCGAGGATGGAATTACAGCGGAGCTTCTGAAAGCGGGTGGAACACCGGTACTTGAAGTCCTTCAGAAGCACTTCAATTCCGTCCTCCATGGTGGCACTACTCCAGAGGCGTGGAGCAGAAGCGCGGTGGTCTTGTTCTTTAAGAAAGGCGACAACGCTCTCTTAAAGAACTACAGACCGATTTCCCTTCTGAGCCGCGTCTACGTGCTGTTTTCGAGAGTCATTACGAATCGTCTCGCCCGCAGACTTGACGACTTCCAGCCTTCCGAACAAGCCGGTTTCCGAAAAGGCTTCAGTACCATAGACCACATACATACCCTGCGGCAGATTGTACAGAAGACTGAAGAGTACAATCTGCCACTTTGCCTGGTGTATGTGGACTATGAGAAAGCCTTTGATTCCGTCGAAATTTGGGCGGTGCTACAGTCCCTTCAGCGGTGCCAAGTTGACTATCGGTATATCGAAGTTCTAAAGTGTTTGTACAGTAGGGCTACGATGGCTATCCGAGTACAGAATCAGAGTTTGAAACCTATCCAACTGCAGAGAGGTGTAAGACAGGGTGACGTTATATCCCCGAAACTCTTCACCGCTGCATTGGAAGACGTTTTCAAGCTACTGGACTGGAAAAACTCTCAGAGTATATAATTCTATTGCAAATATTTTTTTAATGGAAAGGGGGCAAACGAGCATACGCCTTACCTGATGGTAATTGACTACCACCGCCCATGAACACTGCAACACCAGGGGAATTGCAGGTGCGTTGCTGGCCTTTTAGAAAGGACTAAGCTCTTGAAGGTCCCTAAGTCGTATCGGTCCGAAAAAATCGCCGGTAGTACCTATACTATTCCGCAGAGATGACCTCTTTGTGGAATAGTATACTACGCGGAAGAAATCTACTAGTGTAACTTCGGCGGTGAAAGGAAAAGGAGAGATCGCCGGGCAAGGTGTTCTGCCCGGAGAGCGGCCAACACTCCGTTTGATAGTTTGGAGCTATTCTATATTTTTTTTCTATTTATTTGATATTAATTTTACAATATTTAGATTGGTTATTTACAGTATAAACAAAACCTATACAGCTGTACCGTATACCGATGCCATCAACATACATAGCATTATAATTATCACGCACGCATTGAGCCGCGCTCCCCGTACGGTCAAAAACCGGTTTGCTCTCGGTTACGTTATTTGCCTACCCGGTTTGACGGGTTGAGTTCGCATGCACACACTATATATACTGTTTATGATTAGGAACTTTGATAGCGCGATTTAGGCATCGATGTGCTTCGCTTGTGGCGTGACGACAGCGCCGCCACAAACGTACAGTGGTGGATCGCCAAGCATCTAGACGGTATGGATGCAATTATACAAAAGTAGGTCTATATACACAAGACACGTGAAGTCTGATATTTCCTTAACCTAAAACCTCTGAGAAATGAGAGTAATGTAAATATATTTACTTTTAAGTATTAAATCTGATGGTAGCCTGTACCACCTGAGCTACCTAAAAACAAGGCATTCATTAATCACAGGGTTATATAAAACAGTCTTTTAGACGAAAATAAATTAACCAAAACGAGCTCGAGATGCAAATAAATTACATAAAAAAATTTGCTAGTATTTCTAAAAATAAAATATTTCCCTTTTCTAACAGGTTGTTCGTATAAAATTATTTAGCAATATCATTTGTCTTTTGAAAGGTCACACACAAATCAATTAGATTTATTTTTACTACCCTTGTAGTGCCGACGTAAGAATATCCACTACCCCGTCACGTGGGTGATGTAAGAGATAACAGAGAATAATGAAATAGGAGATGAACAGATGAGCATCTTCCTGATAACGACTCAAAATAATAACAAAAATTTGTACATCATGGGGGGGACTATGAGGCACTGGTAGGCTTATAATCATCGGTAAACTTTTGATAGACTTTAATCATGATGATGATGAAAGCTTCATTAAAAATATAAGATTAAACTACAGTACAGTTGTAGTATGATATTACCATGGCAGTTTTTGTTGGCCACTTATCTAAATTTCTCCATACGTATTCCGCAACTGTTACGTTTGGAATTATGACGTCTTGGAACGGAGACTTTACAATTTTATCACTTGTCCACACATATCTTTTCCTCAATAAAGCACATAAAACACCTTTAGCAGCATGTTTAAATGTTTTGTTCGTAAAATTTGTTATCCTAAACATATTCTCCTTTAAATATTTCTATTATAATTGTTAAAATTAAGAAAACTGGTGTAAAATAATGACCGGGACGAAAACTTTTACACGCGAATCCAATAAAGATTACAATAACAATAAACAAGACAGAATAATACGTTTCACAATAAGCAACTGACTTAAACCTATTATTTATTCTGTGTTTTAACGTAGTCAGCAGCACACTAATGGCCTTGAATATAATATTTTGGCCGCCTTTTACATAGAACTGATCAATGGAGCCGAACGTAAAGGAAAAAACAATGATGCATTGGTATAATTATTTTAATGTAATTTAACTATAATATTGAAATATATACAATAACATAATTATAATTATAAAAACTAACAGTATTTCTTCCCGTGGTATCATATCAAGAATTCTGGCTGCGTTTCTTCGCTTAATGGCTATACTTAGCTATGAGCAAGAAAACACCAGCCCTCTGGTGATGACCAACACCGACGATCGGTTTCGGGTACAGTTCCTACCACATGTGAACCCCAAGATATAACCAAAAATTATAATCGAAATATTAAAATTTTTAAGTCAGTCAATAACTGACTTTATTATAGGATTGGCTTGATCGGGGAAGGACCACGCTCTCACAGAATACCAGCATAAAGTAGTAGCTCAATACTGCTTTACGTGATGAGTGTAGAGATTCGGAGACCCTTTTTACTGGAAACGAGGCATTCCATCTTAGTCCTCAGAGATGGCGACGTACCTGTATTTTGGTTCTTAATCAAGGATAAATGTAGAGGTTTATGGGTCACAGCAAAGATGTTTTATAGGTACAGATACCGTGTATGTGCGCCTAAAACGCTTCCATTTCCAACCAACTACCGGCCAATCGCCATCACCTCCTTGTTCTCCAAAACAATGGAGTCCATTGTAAACTGCCAGCTCATGAGGTACCTTGAGGATCACCAGCTGATTAGTGACCGCCAGTACGGTTTTCGCCGTGGTCGGTCAGCTGGTGATCTTCTGGTCTACCTCACTCACAGATGAGCGGAGGCAGTAGAGTTCAAGGGGGAGGCATTAGCCGTTAGTTTGGACATTGCGAAGGCCTTCGATCGGGTTTGGCACAAAGCGCTTCTTTCGAAGCTCCCTTCCTATGGGCTTCCCGAGAAATTGTGCGATTGGATCACCAGCTTTCTTGCAGATCGGAGCATCAAGGCCGTTGTAGACGGTGCAAGCTCCGATTGCAAGCCTATTAATGCTGGTGTTCCACAGGGCTGCGTGCTATCGCCAACGCTGTTTCTTCTGCATATCAATGATATGTTGCATACCCGTAACATTCATTGCTATGCAGATGACAGCACTGGTGATGCTCTTTACACCGGCCGAGCCAATATTTCTCGGGAAAACGTCTCCGAGTGCCGGGACAAACTTGTGTCTGAAGTCGAGTCTTTGCTGAACAGAGTCTCGGATTGGGGATGACTAAATCTAGTCCAGTTTAACCCCCAGAAGACACAAGTTTGCGCGTTAACCGCTAAAAAGAACCCCTTTGTCGTATCCCCTCAGTTTCAAGGCACTCCCCTTGTTGCCTCAGCCAGTATCGGAATCCTCGGCGTCGACATATCGAGTGACGTGCAGTTTCGTGGTCACTTGGAAGGGAAGGCCAAATTGGCCTCTAAAAAGCTTGGCGTGCTCAGCAGAGCGGGACAGTATTTCATGCCGGCACACCGCCTGCAACTTTACAAGGCGCAGGTTCGGCCGCACATGGAATACTGTTCCCATCTCTGGGCTGGGGCTCCCCAGTACCAGCTCCTTCCACTTGACCGCATCCAGCGCAGAGCGGCTCGAATCGTCGACGACCGAGTGCTTTCCGATCGGCTCGATTCACTGGCGCTGCGAAGAGATGTTGCATCTATTTGCGTATTTTACCGCATCTATCACGGGGAGTGCTCTGAGGAATTGTTCGGATTAATCCCAGCCGCCAAATTTCGTGAACGCACTACACGGCAAACGTCTCGATACCATCCACACCATCTGGATGCTTGGTGGTCCACCACTGTACGTTTCACAAGGAGTTTTCTTCCACGTACAACCTCTCTGTGGAATAGTTTACCACCGGCGATTTTTCCGGACCGATACGACCTGGGGACCTTCAAGAAAAGAGCTTACTCCTTTCTAAAGGGCCGGCAACGCACCCGCAATTCTCCTGGTATTGCGGTTGATCATGGGCGGCGGTAGTCACTTAACATCAGGTGAGCCGCATGCTCGTTTGCCCCATCTTCTATAAAAAAAAAATTAAAAGGCGCCAATATTGGCGTATTCGTTCGATCGTTCCGCCAGCGACGTTCACTGCGAAGGTACATCATGCACCAGTGTTTTTAATTTCACAAAATGACTGTTTGTGCTGTGAAATCATGTAAAAATTACTCTTGGAAAAAAGATAAGGATAAGAACATCACTTTTAATAAGTAAATATACAATTTTCTGGTGTATTATGTAACACGGTATCTGTACCTATAAAACATCTTTGGGTCACAGCCTCTACTAGTCACCAGGTGAACTGCGTGCTCGTTTATCATCCTTATTCTAGAAAAAATTCTGTGCCTTCTACTTTGGACCGAGTTAGATTTAACACGTTAGGCTCACCGAAAACATAAAACAGGAGCAGCCTGAGTGGAGAGGCTTTTTTTATGATAATTCAGTACCTACGTAAAATCTATGGCTGCATCGCCACTTACCATGGTTGACTATTGGATAGTAGTCAAGCAATGGATTATAATGGTAAATCCTCGTTAACACTACTGAAATTACAGTCATAACGACTAATTTTTCACATCTTTAGTACAACTAAAATGACAAACGCACTTACAGTCCTCCTAATGGTAACTGGTTACTGTACTTCATGGACTTCTGCAGTCAAATCCAAATAAATAAGACGTTGCCAGCTTTGAGGACTAATAAAAAACGACTGACATCCTGCAATTAGACTTGTTAATTACACCCTTCAAACCGGAACATAAAGAGTGCAAGTTATGCTATTTTTACGTTCTTGGTGATTAATGAAACTATCATGAGAAAACCTGCATATCACATGTAAAGGCCAATGACACGTACCTGTCCGCTGCGCTGATGCGCCATTATTATCATCATTATTACAGCTCTTCACAAATCTACTGCTGAACATAGGCCTCCCAAGGAACGCCACAAAGCACGGTCTTGGGCCACTTGCATCCATCAACTTAAGGGCTCGCTAAAAGTGGCAACTATGGCAACCCCTCATGAGCAACTATGCGCCATAGTCTTCTCAAAAATTGGAATGATCCTGTTTTCAGTAGTGGAACGTAACAAATAGGCGGTAGATTCACTTTACTTTTTTTTACTTTTGTATCGGCTAGCACAAAACAAATATTATATTGTATTAAAAAAATTTAAATTGAGATCAGCGTCTATAATCTATGGTGCAAGACGTTTTGATATACGAACTGTGATCTCCCCTATAGTAAAAGAGTTTTATATCTATCAGAATTATCCTACACCTTTAAACGAGCAATTCTTGTATATATATATATATATATAAATATATAATCGGAATCTCGGAAACGGCTCCAACGATTTTCATAAAATTTTGTGTGCAGGGAGTTTTGGGGACAATAAATCGATCTAGCTAGGATTTATTTTTAGAAAATGTCTTTTTGTCCGTGTTTTTAGGCAATGAAAAACTGCTATAATATCGTTGGAATAAGAAGGTAAATTTTGACAGTTCATTAATGATTACAAATAGCTTAATTGGTATATTGGGCAGTCACAAAATCGTAATACCATAATTCGAGCCCAGACCGGCTGACCGACTTTTTTTAATTTTTTTTCAAGTTCCTTTCTTTTTTGAGAAAATCTATTTTTTCGAGCCCTTTTTCAGTATTTTTTAAAAACACGAAAATTTAAATTAAACTAATTGCACTAATGATTTTTTAATCAAATAACCAGTTCAGTTTTTTTCTATTATGTCGCTACGATCAAAAAATATTATTCGTATTTCATCAGTATGTAATTTGTATCTAAATATAATTCCAAAACACAAGAATAAAAAAAAACCGAGCGAAAAATACCGAGCAAAGCTCGGTCAACCGGGTACTATTGTTTATATATAGAGCTAATAAAAGATAACATTATTTTATTTTAAAGTACATGGAAGGAAAAAATTAATGCAACACCTTATTAAAGTCAAATTAAACTGTCAAATGTTTTTACCCATAAGCATACATCACCTGAATATTCATCATTATTATCATTGTTCTTCGCCAAGTAATGTCAGAAAATACCGTTTTAAGCCAACTGCATCCATTTCCATGGATAAGTTTTTACTGCATATTTTACCAGGTTGTCACTCTAGTAAAGCCCAGTCCAGTCCATTTTCTATTAGAGGGTCATCCTAAGAAACAAACTGCCGGTGCGAAACTGCCACTTCAAACCCTTTTTCACCACGTCCGTTCGTCAAGCTATATGGTCGGCCCATTGCTACCTAAGTTTATACGTATTCTATTCAAAAATAAATGATATTAAATTCGAATGACTTCAAAATACTTCGCGTGAAATCTCTGCTCTGCCTAACAAATAGCTTTACATCTTTAAGGTTAATAGGTTTCTTTTTCTTTATTATATTCCGTAATCGTTTATACACTTTGGTGTAAATGAGGACTGGCTAATAGCTTACATATCGTTTACTGATAATTTTGGCGATTACCGAAATCAGTCACACAATGTGAATAAAGTACGTGTTTGCCGTGGCCTAAAAACCATTCGTTCAATACATCTTATCAAAAAAACACTGTTGAACATAGGCCTCGACCATACATTGACTAATAGAGGGGATATTTACTACAGTAGCCACGCTTGGCTGGAAGACTGCTGCTAACCATTTTTTTTATTTCCCTCTGTCACCCCTTACCCACTGTATGATATGTGCAGTGGATCCTTTTATAATAATGTTCTTTGTATTTGTCCACTACACTGTACTGAAAAACTAAAGTACAGGATGGGCCTTAACTGTATGAGTGGTTTCAATATGTAATTAAAAAAAAACTGTAAATCTTGTAGTTTTTTATTAATACACTTAAAAAGTACAAGAAATCGAAATTTAAGTGACATCTAAATTTGAACAATAGTTTTAAAGAATAATTTTTAAAATGAACACCACCAGCTTTTTGACATTCTTGTACTCGCAGATTTTGAAAAATATGTTAACAAGTTGCTCGTAGAACGGCGTTAATGTCATGCACATTGTTTATATTTATCTCTTCAACTGTTGTTGGATTATTTTTTGGAGGCTCTTGCTTTTAGGTAGGTAAAAAATAATCATTAGGAAAAAGATCTGGACTCCTTGGAGGCCACTCAATGTCTCCTCTTCGCGATATGAGTTTTCCTGGAAACATGTTTTTCAGCACGTCTATTGAGACTGTAGAAGTGTTGCACGCGCTGTAACCTTGAAATTCTTAGAGAGCTGGAACCAGAAACTCCTGCAACATCTGACAATAATTTTCAGATCGCACTGTCACTGGAACTCCTCTTTGGTTTTTAAAGAAGTATGGCCCAATTATTCCACTAGCCGATATTGCAGTCCACACAATGACCCTATGGCTATGAAGAACTCTTTGATGCATCTCGCGGGGATTAGAGTCGGACCAAAACCGGCAATTTTGCTTATTAACATGTACATTGACACGGAAGATTATGTTGGAAAAATTGTTAAAACGTTCCAGCATAACATTAGCAAAATTAAGTCTAAGATTGGCATCATTAGATTTCAACTCATTTGTCTGCTGGATTTTATACGCTTTTAAATGCAAATAACGGTGCAAAATCCTGCGCAAAGTATTCCTCTTGATGTTCAAGATTTGCCTTCTTTTGCGAGTCGATTGTCGAGAATTTTGTCTATTCGTTGAGTAATCTCCGGCGTCCATATTGACTTCGGGTGGCCCGCAATATGTATTCTTACTATAGACCCGGTTTTTTTGAACATCTAAACCCATTTCCGAATAGATTTTTTTTTAATTTGCGCATGGTGTTTCTCTAATGTCATGCAAACCAAAATGAACGCGTTACATTCGTATAGCAACAGTCACATAATTGTTAGGTATTTACATAATACGCGAACACGCGATTTAAGGTCACAAAAACAATAAATCAAGCACACAAGTTTTGGTTCATATTTTCGTATAAACGTAAAATCCTCAAATAATCAAATGAAATTATCGAATATTGCGATTTAGGTTCAATGTTACCAATTTTCCGCCTTTGTGATTATCCTGTATTAATGGAAGACTATATACCTAATTAATGGAGTAAGTTAATTTGTTACCTCTGATTTTAAATATTTTGGAAATTATAATAAAAACTACGTTTTAACTTTCATACAAAGTAATTAATTATTCTTATTTTAATTCATTCATGAACGATCTATTAAATATATTTTATTACCTATTTTGGGTTAATAATTTTATATTAATTATAATTTTAATATAAATTTTATATTTTATTACATATTTTATATTGTTTGATTTATTAGTACAATAAAAATACTTATAAAAATATGTATTTTTAATATATTTCATCAGTTATGCTTACTTCTATCCTTCTGATAAGAAAATATACTTTTTTTTAAAACAATTAACTGCAGCTTAAAAAAACTCCTTTTTATTGTGTACTTTGGGTAAAATTTCATATAGTGGGCCACACTAACCCGCCATTGCATGTTTATATGTCTATTTTTATCTAATCTTAGCGATCGTATTGTTTTCGCAACTTGTGTGAATGAGACAGATATATGTTTATGTAAAATGTTCAGTAATTTCAAAGCTACGTCGTCGCGATTGGGTATTGAATATACTTTTTTCGACGCACGGTAATGTAGTTTTCTCTTCTAATTTTGTATAACTCAATAATTAAGGCTCAACCTGTAGAAAAAAATGTTTACGATATTAACAAATGCTAACGTTAAAATTTTAATTAAATCATCATCATCATCATTATTACAGCCCTTCACAAGTCCACTGCCGAACATATGCCTCACCCAAGGTATTCCATAAAGCACGGTCCTGAGCCACCTGCATCCATCGACTTCCTGCATGTCTTACCAGGTCGTCACTTCATCCTGTGGGGGGTCGCCCTACACTACGCCTACCGGTACGAGGCTGCCACTCGAGAACCTTTTTTCCCTAACGGTTGTCGGTTCTTTGAGCTATATGACCGGCCCATTGCCACTTCAGCTTACTAATCCGTTGGGCTATGTCAGTCACTCTGGTTCTACTGCGGATATCCTCATTTCTAAGTTTATCACGCAGAGAAACTCCGAGCATAGCCCTCTCCATAGCTCGTTGAGCGACTTTGAGCGTCCTCATACGGCCAACAGTGAAGGACAACATCTCGGTTCCGTAGGTCATCACTGGCAACACGCACTGGACAACCAGTAATTTTAGTAATACTAATACTGTACAAACAAGTAATTTTAATACTGTACAAACAGTAATTTTCAGGTTTTGAGGTATACCTGACGAGAAGATGTGTCGTAATTTCCCGAACGCTGCCCAGCCGAGTTGAAACCGCATCGATCGACCTCTCGTTCGAAGTTGGACTTACCTAGTCGGACTATTTGTCCCAGGTAAACGTACTCGTCAACAACTTCGAGCTTAGTGCTCCCAATAACGACCGGCATAGGTGTGACATGGACGTTAAACATGATCTTTGTTTTGTCCATGTTCATCTTAAGACCTATTAAATGTTCTATTTTCAATAGAAGTTTTTACGAGATTCACTATGAACTATCACTATTATTATATTATATCATGCTTAAAATAATAACAACCACCATTTCTTTTTTCTATGTATGTTTATAATTACAGAGTATAGCTATCTGCGAGCAGACTTTTGCTTATATAATATACAACTTACTTATAATATATAACTTATAACCTGAAATGATAAAAATAATTATTACTTAAAATAAGAGCTGCGGTAGATATCTCTGGGGTTACAAACTCACTTTTATTTTCTTATTACTTGAATAACCATAAATCAATCTGCGCTCCTACCTGTAAAATTGTTAATTGCAATTTTAGCTACTGCCTTCATGTCGTATTCTACAGTAAGGTAAACATCGGACGAATTCGATATGTCCAAGAAATTTAAATAAATATTCAGAGAAATAGTGCCTTAGAAGTTGTTCAAAAACCAGTCTATTCTTTCATTAGAAGTGATGGTAACAACCGAGCACACAGACAACCTTATGGCGATTGGTTCCCGCCGTCCCGCAGCCCATAGGTCTCGATATATCCTCATTTATGAATTATATCGTAGGTGCTTTACACCCTAAGGACTACGGTGAAACGCCTTAGGTTTGAAATTGGAATGGGTAGTACCACACCAGATTACAAATCGTATCCATGTATTGGATTTGAATATCTGATATTCAATCTATATACTTCAATATCGGTATACTCGTATCGATTGATATCAACGTTTTCAGTGTTCAGTACTTCACGGTGAAAGGCGATTTTTGATATTTTTTGTTTTGCTTAGATATAAAGATATATTGGTAATACGTATTGGTTGGTTAATATATCTATGAAAAAGAGCCGTGGTAGTTCAGAGGCTAAGCAGTCGCTGTAAATTTCACAGTACGCGAGCTATCCGGGTTCGATCCCGGCCGGTATCAATGAAATTGTTAATTGAAATTTTAAGTGCTGATTTACCACGAGCTCGGCAGTAAATAAAAACATCGTGAGGAAACTTGCATGTCTGAGAAATAAGAAAAAAATATTGAATAAACATGAAGTTTGCCAACACGCATTGGGGCAGCGCGGCGGACATTTTCTTGCCCTAAAACTATTTAAAACTCTTTCAGAAATATACTCAGAAACGAGTATATTCTACATCATAAACACAGAGTATGCACTATGCATATCTGTTTTACTAAAACGTACTCGTATTGTTCGTTCGAATTTTACTATTTTATTTTCTAGATATTTTACGAATTTTTTCGATGTTAGATGTTCTGTAAAGTGAAGTTGTTCTGCAGCGGTATCTATATATATATTGAATACTGCGTCGTTAGACGTATTCTTTACTGTTTTATACGTTCTCTTTTTAACTGAGTTTTTTCATTGATTTTTACTCAATGATCTATGCTTGGAATTTCACTGTTTGAGTTAGAAAAATGAGTATATCACAGAAAAACCAGGATTACAGATAAAACTCAAGGTATATAAGCATTTATAGTGTTTATTTGAAAAAATAAATTAGTTTTGAAAATAATAAAAGTGACATCACTTTGTCCAAGTACTATGCAAGTATCATAGATTACTTTATATATATACTAGAGAAGAACTCAGGTGCACAGACCTTTAGAACTATAGCCGGTATACCACCAGGTCAACTAGCTTTGTTCACGTCTAGACTGAGCAAGGTTTTAATAACCTCCTTGTTAGTAATACGGACCTCTGATATAGAGGTGTCGCAATGAGGTAATTGAGATGGTACGCTGTTGCTCTCTTCTTATGGCTAACATCCAAAGCTTTGCGGTCTCTAGCATCGACCCAGGATAAGTATGCCATATGTTTGTGCTTTTCAGCACGACTGCAATCGGCGTTGAACCATGGGCGAGCTTTACTACCAATGAGCACGTCAGCAATGGCGATGAAATACTCCATCGCTTGACGTATCACATCGGTTATGGTACCCGCGCAGCTCAACCAAGGGTAAGATGCAAACAAATGCCGCATCTCATCCCAATCTGCTGACTTGTATCGCCACACTCGCCGCACACCGTGGAATCTTTGGGTGGGAAATATAACGAACACTTGCCTCGTGAATATTATCCTTCTAATAGCTATGTCTGTAAAAGTTAGTGAACCAATTACAATTAAAAATGAAATTGACTCTTATAACGCAGCAGATTTCAATACATGTGATGCTGAGGATTGCGAGTCTTTTTTACCTTATTCGGACAAAACTCTTTAAAGTTTTTCAACAAAACATCCGTAGTTTAAAATATTTTTTTCTGGGTTACTATCAATTCTTGTTATAACAAGAGTGGACTGGGACTGCATTGTGATTAATGAATGCTAGCTATGATCTATTCATTGCATACCTCCTTTGGATGGATACAATAACTTGGCTAAAATGCTTCTACCAATAATCTCACTCAAAATGAGGGTGTAGTTGCATATTACAAAAAGATTTAGTTATCTCAGTCGATGAACCTATAAGATCTGACGCCAATTGTCTTTTAATTACTCTAATAAAGATACGGTAGTTATTGCCGTTTATCGACCTCCCGGATACAAGAATATTATTAATTTTCTTCAATCCCTTAATATTATACTAAAATTATCAAATAAGAAAAATATCATATTATTAGGTGATATTTATATTAACATAGCTAAACAAAGTGGAGATTCAAATTTTTATATATATGTATGATGGCATTTCACGGTAACATACACGGTACATAGTACGCTAGTAACATTTACTAGCGTACTTCTTTCCGACCCATAATAAAACATGCATGGATCATGTAATAAAGACGAAATCAAAAGCTCGTTATCTCATTTTCAAACAACTCTATGTGATCATTATAGTGTTGCCTTGTACATTGGTTCTTCTTCTAAACAAAAACTTGCAAAATCATTTAAATACCTAAGTTTTCAAGTTTCAAATACAGAACTAAAAATAAGAATTTCAGTTCTTTGTACGAGATCAAAGATGTTAACGAAACAACTGGTTTTTTTTCCTCAACATTCTACAATCGGCTATTGTAGCAAACTCAAGAGAAGTCAAAATTTAAAGTCGGTAACCTACATAAGAAACTTAAAAAAGAAATACACAACCTATTGCGCAACCCTATTGAAAAAACTTAAAAGAAACTATGAAAACCTTTAATTTAAAAATGCAGGAAAAGACAATGCTTTGGAAAGCTGTCAAAGAGATTACCCATACTAATAAACCAAAAGAGATTCCGTTACAACTAATCTATCTTGTATCTAACAAACAATCCGCAAGCATCGGTGAATAGTGTCATCCATTATTTTACAAATGTTGGCAGAAATTTAGCTGACGGCCAGTATAAAAATAAGCCCCCAGTGGAACCCTATGTCTTAAATCCATGCTGTCATTCCTTTACTTTTCTATCTACGGATAGGAATGAGGTAAGAAACCTAATAACAGTTCTAAAGAGCAATTGCTCTGTTGGCCTAGATTTAATTTCCTGTGAGACCCCAAAAGCCTCTGAGTATTAAACCAAAGGAGACGGCATCGCAAGGCATACCCCTCTGTAAAAGGTACGAGAGTCCGACTCATACTCGTTATATAAAACTAGTTGCTCCGCGTCGTGCGTCACTGCGCCCTCCTTTCTGCCAAGGAGGGTCGCGTCCGTATACGGCTCAGAGATCTCTAGTTAGACCGTTAAGCCAGTCCCTAAAAGGTGGGGTTTAGTGGGTAAAAGTCTCCACATAACCATGCAGCCGGCTGCGTGGTATGCTATGAGCATTCTCCACCTCCCTCCCCCGCTTTTCGGAGGGTTGCCCATATTTGCTTCGGGCGCAAAAAAAAGTCGTGCGTCATTTCGAAGTGATCGTGTCAGTAAATCGAGCTCTGACAAAATGCCGAATTGCAGTGTATTTACATGAAAAAAACAATCGAAAACGTCAAGTATACAAAAGAACAATGTGACTTTCCATCTGTGAGTATTTTTAACATAATATTGAAGTAATTTTATCATTAAAACTTTGTGAATACTATCGTCCAATACCGAGTGTGGCCATCATAGTTCATAAAGTGAAAAATAATCTATTTTTAAATAAATATAATTTACTACACAAGTTATATATATGAACGAAAATATATTCCCTAATAACTAAATTAGTTTATGATGAATAATAATCATTACATATAGATGTGTAGTGGATTTTGTTAAGTGATTTATATATTCAGCTCAATTTTAACACGATAAATATATGGTAATATGGTAATTCATAATGCTGTGTTAGTACCTACTTTAATGTATGGTAGTGAAAGCTGGGTGTGGCAGAAGAAGCACGAAAGTACAATAAATGCTGTAGAAATGCGGTCTTTAAGGAATATGCTAGGGTTGAATCTGAATGACAGGGTGAGAAATTGCGTGATAAGGGATAAATGTGGTATGCAAGATGATATTGTGACCAGGATTAAGAAAGGAATGCTTCGGTGGTTTGGTCACGTAGAAAGAATGAATGAGGAAAGAGTGACAAAGCAAATTTATATGGGAGATGTGAACGGCCGAGTCGGGAACGGACGCCCTAGAAAAAAGTTTATCGACCAAATTGGCGATATTTTGAAAATGGACCACGTTAGAAGTACCCTTAACCGACGAGCATGTATGCGTAGATATATGGATGTAAAGGAGGCGAAAGAGGTATGTCAGTATCGTGCCAAATGGAAGTCCGTAGTCTCTGCCTACCCCTCTGGGTGACAGGCGTGAGTATTTATATTTTTTATGTTTTTTTTTTAACACGATACTGAATATTATATACTTAATTAAATATAATCGATAACTAGTATTTATTAAAATATTATACAAAATACAGGCCAAATAATCCAATCGAAACTTGCTACCTCGCAGCAAAAGTGTGCAATTTTTATAAAAATAAACTGGTATCACTGCAACCGAAAGTAAATGCAACCGACGGTGATGAACGCCGCAACTTTAGCTATCAATAAGTTAATTAACCATGCGGGTTTGTGTGCCGAACCGGTTTTTAGTTTTTATTTAGATTTTATAATAAAGTATTACAAAAAGTAGTAAATTTTTTCTATTATTGGTTTGTTATTACAGATTTCCAAGAGATCCTCTTAGGCGGCACACGTGGATTGTAGCTTGTAGAACCATGAATCTGACACTGCAGTACCAACCTTGAAATTGTGGGAGGTAATGTTGGGCTGTAATTATATTTAGATTAAATATTTTTATTATTACCTTTGACATCAATATTATTCTACTTGAAAATATTTTATTAAGTTTACAAAAGCACTAACCTATCAAATTTAATTCATATATTTATATACCTATTATTGTAATTGTAAACTTAATGTAGTATAATTTTTGTACGCCATAAATGGCAAAACATATAGCTCGTTTTAAGTTTTTTAACACTTGTATTTTATTTACTCATGTTTTACAAAATAAATATCTTTATTATATATATATATATATATATATATATATATATATATATATATATATATATATATATATATATGTGTGTGTGTGTATATAGCTTGAATCTTCTGACTAAAATAAAATTATTTATTTTAGGTTGATCGTGGTGATTGCACAATATCGTCTACATCGAAAAAAGAAATCTGGATGTTCCGGCAAAATTCCATAAGTTATTTATTAACAATAGCATAAACAGGCTTCACAAATTTGCAAGAAATACTATGCCCTAACACATAACTATTACTCACCAAAAGCTTATCGCTATGTACGTAAAACTTTTGGAACATGTTTGCCTGCACCCGTACATTGACTAAGTGGTACACTACCATCGATCGCTGACCAGGGTTTACTCAAGAAGCGCTGATGGCATTAAAAATGAGAGCGGAGAGTAACCCTGATAATTTTTTTTATTGTACCTTGGTGATGGATGAAATGAAAACTAAGCAATTGACAGAATACCATGCTAGTAGCTAAAGGCATTATGTATATAACTAAAATGTCTTTTAGAACTTGCATGGTACTCAAATTGTTTTATTTTCATTTTATCTACCACTAATATACAATATAATTTCTTGTCAGGGTTACTCTCTAGTCTAAGTTTTAAAACAGTTAACGCTTTTTTTTGTGTAGCCAAGTCGGCCATAAATTGTACTGTACCACTTCGTTATAGTATGTGATTAAGGCAGACCATTTTCAAAACTTTTGATATTTCGCACATATTGTTAAGCTTTCGGTGAATAGTAATGTAAAGTTAAAGCAAAACATCTTTCTGGGGAATATTTAGCTCTAGATAGATGTCACGTTTTATTTTTTAGCAGCTGTCTGCTTAAAGTTCACTTTGTTAAACTATTATATAGTGTAAAACTTTTTTGTTTTCCTAATTTATTAAATATTTTTCAGACAGTTCATTTAATAACTCTTGAAAATCAACAACTATTTTTAATTAGCGGGTTTGTGATTGAATTTTTATAATAAAAACAAAAACTTAGTTAACACCATCTAAGACGATAAACTGATAGGACTTTTCTTTTCAAAAATCTGATTTTAAAATAAATTAACTAAACCTATTTTGATTTGTCAAATGTTTTAAATTTTATCCTGCATAATGTAAAATAAACCTGTAGCAAAATAATAAACTTATTTTCAATACTTTCTAAGTTTTTTCCAAAGAACATTTCTAAATACTTTAAAAAAAGAATTTCAAATAACACCTTGGTATTATTTATTTATGTGTTACTTATAATCAAATAAAAATTTATGCGTACTCTGGTGATTTTTTTATCGATAAAAAACATTGACATAGTCCACGCCTCACGTTGCTTACGCATTTAGAAAGCGCCATCAGTTTATCGACACGTGTACAATTTGATGGTATGCGTAAACGCGATAAACACAAACACAAATGCTGTAGTGTGCGTTTATAGTGACGATTGTGTGTTTTTCTTGCGCCCCCCTGATGTTGACAGAATTTTTGTTTAGGAATTAACGCGCATGGTCTCTCCAGTTGGTTGAATACTGAAAACCCAAAAGCAAATCTCCGAAAAAGTACATTTACAATTTATCAATTTCAACTTGAGTATTCCCGAGGATGGACGGCGGAGATAACTATGGACCAATGCTTAATCATCTTACTGTCTTAAAAATTTTAGAACGCATTATAAATAATAAACTAGTAAAATATTTACGGTTTACGGTTTTACACATAGACATTTATTTCTTAAAAAGAATACAATTCACTTATCATGGGAAATAACAAGTTAATCATTAGATACTAAATACATGAACTTATGAAGAATGGCAGGTACTTGTAAATGGTCTATTATGTATTGAATATGCACAATTTTCTTACGTTTTTATGGGTAATAAAAAAGTAGGTGTACAATTACATACCATTATTGAAATGAAATCTATAGCAATTACACATTGTTCATATTTGCAAGCAATTCAAATGGTATTTCTTAAATCATGTTGCGCGTCATAGTTGATGCCGGTAAATGCCACTATGGCCATGTTGTATCGAGTAGCTGGCATTAAGAGAGTTTTATAGAAAATGCCATGCTAGAACTTACCCACTAGCGCCATCTAGTATCGAGTGGCAGAACTAGGGATAACTTTCTACTTTTAGTCGGTTAGGACTGGTATGTGCTCGTACATTCGGGATGTTTCAGTGGAGAAGGTCTCATATAAAGGCGTTAAGGACCGCGACCGAGGCGGTATTGAATTGGCGAAGACTTCGAAGCGATATACCCGCAAACTAGTGTGATTAATCATACATTAGTACGTTTTAAGTTTTAAATGGTGTTCGGTAATTAAAGCGTCAATTTTGACAATTAAGTCGGCAGTTATTATTATCACAAACCCTAAGCTCGTAACAATAATAATACTTATATTTTATATAGGTGGTAAATTCAAGTTAAATAAAGAAATACAATGGCTTTTTAAATAAATTATTGGTTTAAAATCGAGAAAAATCTTTTAGGAGGTGGTGCATTAATGTTTTTGTATAAAGTAAAGAACTGGATCTCTTTTATGTTATTAGGCATTTTATTATATAACTCTGTTCCATGGTATAATATTTTTTTCCTTAGTTAGTTCATAGTTATCCTAGGCAAATGTTATTTTGTCGTCTAGTAATCAGTTTTTGTGTAAGTCCTTTCTTTGTAAACGTTATTTTAGAGTGTATATATCTTTATTTCCTGGTTTATGTCATAATAATCATGTATTATATTTATAAATCTGCGATAGTGTCACTAATTTATTATGAGTTAGATAGTGATAATAAAATAGTAGTTTGATTATTTTGTTTTGACATGTCTCGAATTGCTTTAAATCTGTTTTAGCCGCAGTACCCCCCCCCCCCCTCCCCTCTGTTAGGTAGTGTAGATGCGGTTTTTTTATGGAGTTGTATATAACATATCTCACTGATTTTGGCAGACAGCGAATATTACCTCGTATCTATTTAGAAAATAAAAATCTTTTATCACATACATAATTCGGCTTTAGAGCGAATAGATCTACATCAGATGCGATTTTCAAACTAACATGTTACGTAAATAATGACTTTGATGCTAAAAAAAACTCAATAGGTATATTCTTAGATTTGTCAAAGACATTTTTGACACAGTCTCTGTCCCAATTTTAGTTTAATATCTTGAATACCTTGGTATCAGAGACCACCAGTTGAAACTTCTTCAGGATTTTAACAGACAGAACACAATGTGCAAAAATTGATAACATCATTAGCGAAGAATTTTTTTTTTATTTTGGAGCTCTTCAGGGACGCATTCTAGGTTCAACTCTATCTATATATAATCTTTGTCTAATGGAAATTCCTAATACAAAAACAATTAACTTTAACTAACACGCACGCACACACGCACGCACGTACGCACGCACGCTCGCACGCACGCACGTACGCACGCACGCACATATAATTTAAATTGTCACATAAATCGTAATAATACGCGTCACGCTTTAAGTGCAATACTCCGTAGAAATTGAATGACACTGAAGTCAAAGGCTTAAGGGTGACAAACGAGCACACAGTCTACCTGATGGTAGGTGGATGCTGTGGTTTATAAGCAACTACGTCTATCCTCAATTAAGAATCAAAATACAGATGCATTATCAACCCTAAAGACTAAGTTGGAATGCCTCGTTTCCAGTAGAAAGGTTCTTCGGTTCTCTACACTCACCGTACAAAACAGCGTTTAAATTCAAACAGTATCAAGCTGATACTTGAATTTGGCGTCCATTTTAGGATAAAAAACAGTGTTTAACGATACTCATTGTTTAAAACTTCCTTGAACCTTGAGCTATCCTTATTAAAAGAATACTTTAAAATGACATTGCTTAGGTACGGTCGGTTTGCTTCTTGTAATCTTAATTTTCTGGCTTTACTGGCAAGGAACTTTTTATTTTAAAAATTATGAGAAGATCACTTTAGAATTATTTCATGAGAGCCAGTATAATTATAGAAACCTTCTTTGTTTGAAGTTGGCTGCAGGTGTCCATGGACTACAGAAGACACTAACTAACATCAACTAAAAATATTTTTTGTTATTTTTAATGACAAATTAGGCACTCACTTAAATTAATGAAAATCTATTTCAATAGTATTGAAAATCTATTTTCATAACTGTTCTATCTTTAAATGTTTTATGATAATGTCATTACAGTCATTAATGTCATTTCAACACTTCGCTTCTTCGAATGCACATAAAATATTATTAGTTAAATGGTCCTTACTGTTCACATTGAAAAGCCATCTAATATTACCATAACAGTTTATAAGCTGAGGACTACAACCCTATTATACGCATACACAAACTCATTTTTACCTATTAAAATTAATTTTAATGATCTACTTCCATTTTAACCTTTACCATGACTAGTATTTCGGTTTTTTCCAATAACACATTGCAAAGATTATTAAATAAATGTTATCGACATAAAATCTCATATATTTCTTTCATCTAATTAGGGGCTATCGAAATTGGATTGATGGTTCTGGAGATAAGATACTAAGCCCTTTTTATTTTAGTTATTTTACTTACATGATTAGCTGACTTATAATTTTACTGCGCTTATGTAGATGCCCTGTTACTAATAAAAAGCGTCTCTGGTTATACATCATACAAAATTTAGTATAATGCTGTTATTTTACCCTGATATTCTATGAGAGCGTGATCCCCGGTCGAGTTAGTCCATTCGTACTACCGTCGTACAACCACGACGTTTCTCTACCGTATTTTAAGGACCAAGAATTATTTAATTAAATCAACATTTACTGTATCACGCAAGGGAAGAATAACGTATAACATAAAATAGAAAAATGCATATATATATATAATAACATATATTTTCATTTATAAAAAATATACATGAAATTTAAAATTCTTATATACATAGGTAATGTAAAATGGTCTCGTATTTATTAAAAAATATTATTTACAAAACTCTTCTTTCAGTACTCGTCGTAAAATTTTACCAGCTGAACTCTTAGGTATACCATCAATAAAAACTATATCATCTACTCTTTTATAAGGTGCCACTTTCTCACTTACAAAATCGCTAATTTCCTTAACATTAGCTTTATTTCCATTTCTTAATACTACAAATGCTTTAGGAGATTCCCCTTTTGTGGGATGAGGAACGCCAACCACAGCCGCGTCGATAATAGCGGGATGTTCTCGTAAAATTGCTTCAAGTTCCGCCGGAGGCACTTGGTAACCTTTAACCTGCAATTATATTTTAAAGGTTACAATTATGGAATGTAGAAGTAAGGAGTACCAACTCCCATAGAATAGGATAGTTAAAAAAGTGTTCGTCTGTAAGCAGTAAATTAGAGTTCAAAAACTCCCCACAAAAGCGCTGGAGTAGCTACAGGGATGAAATTAACTCAGCAGGTGTTGACGGTTTGAAATGTGCTGCTAAACTGCTCAGTAGCTCTAAAATCTAAAATAATTTTATTTAGTAAATATAACCTCAAAAAAGTCGTCTATTCCACTAATATTTTTCGGCACGTCCAAACACATGTACCTGTCTATATTATAGATATTTATCTAAAGACAGTCAACTATGTTTTATGCAAAGTACCTGGATGATTTTTTTGTAAATCGTGTTTTTTGGAAATTATATTTAGATACAAATTACATACTGATGAAATATGAATAATATTTTTAGATCTTACAGACATAATAAAAAAACTGAACTGGTTATTTAAATAAAAAATCATGAGAGCAATTAATTTAATTTAATTATTTGTGTTTTTAAAAATTACTAAAAAAGGCTCGAAATAAAAAGGGAAAGGAAACTTGAAAAAAAAGGAAAAAAAGTCATAAATCGATGACGTCTTGACTCGAACCGGGGTACCACGATTTCGAGATTGACCTATATTCCAATTGAGTTATGTATTACTTATTAGGTATGGCAAAATTTACCTTCGTATGCTAATGATATTGTGGCAGTTTTTTATTGCCTGAAAATACGGATAAAACGACAGTTTCTAAAAACGAATCCTAGCTAAATTGATTTTTTTGCCCCCGAAACTCCCTGCACATCGTTAGATACTAGAGGAAAATAACATGCCAGCAGAATATGCAGTATTACTCAGACATTGCCTTACATCAGGCTATCTATTGTGGAAGGAAGAGTTTTACAAGCAAGTAGATAGTGTTGCGATGGGCTCACCTGTATCTCCCATTGTCGCCGATATATTCACGGAAGACTTTGAGGAGAAAGCCCTCCTTACTGCACCTGTTACACCAAGGATCTAGAAGCGGTACGTAGACGATACTTTCACAATTTTACCATCAGACAAAGTAACTGCATTTTTAGAACATCTTAATTCCATAAACTCTAAAATTCAATTTACTATGGAGTTAGAGGCAAATAATTCCTTACCTTTCCTAGATGTGTTAGTCATTCGAAATCCTAACAACACCATTGGTCACACTGTATATAGGAAAAAGACCCATACAAACCGATATTTAAACGGTGAATCTCACCACCATCCTTCACAGTTAGCTACCGTGGGCAAATCTTTGTTACAGAGAGCACGAGGGATCGCTTCAGCATGTCAAACGAGTTCTGCACGACAACAAGCTTCGGGTCCCGCGCCTACGTCACAGTGACCAAGTGAAGCCGGCCACAGTCGAGCGTGTGCCTGCTGTACTACCATATGTCAGAGGTGTCACAGACAAGATTGGCTACATTTTGAAGCGAGCTTCTATTAGAACATTCTACAAGCCGCCGAAGAAGATTAGTCAGTTCCTACCATCCGTCAAGTGTCATATTCCTCTACAAGATGCAGGAGTGTACAAGCTTAATTTGAATGTGGTCTCTCTTATATAGGACAAACAAAAAGATCAAATAGAACCCGCGTAAAAGAACGTATAGCTGATGTGAAGCATCAACATTCCGGGAAGCCTGCAGTTTGCGATCATATCCTAGACGGCCCCAACCATTACATCAGATTTGATAGACCACAAATCCTCGCGAAAGAACACCGATTCCTACCAAGGATGATACGTGAGGCTATTGAAATAAAAAAAACATCCTAGTTTCAATAGAGAAGGAGACTGGGTACTACCACCTGCTTGGGATCCTATAATTAATAAAATTAAAACTAAACCCAAGCATACCACTGCAAGACCTCAGGACATAGTCAGTTCATTTTGCGTAGATCGGACCATAAACAATAATTGAAAGAGCTGAAGGTACTCCGGGTTTAACAATGACATCGGGACGTCAGTCATCTCAGTCCCCCGTGACCATGGGTGCTGGAAAGCGCCCGAAACGTCGGGAATTAAAAATAAAAGTAATTAAAAGTAAAATAAACGCGATAAAATCCGTAAAAGTAGTTTTAATCAATGTGTAGTGTTCGCGTAAATATAAGAAATCATTATCATCAATAGTTATTTATTTTACATTCATCTTTATTCATAGAACATTTGGCCTTTGTAGCGTGTAAATTCTAGGCGGCACGTATTTTAAAGGTTTCACGTACCAAGAATATAAAATTATGTTCGATATCTACCGAAATTGTTTTCTTGGTAAACCGACAAGTAAATTATTATACTCTAGTAAATATTCATTTTCTCAGCAGCTGCGTAAATTAAATTAAGATTCAATGTTAATTTTACTTCTAAAGGGTTCTAAATCAGACATTTTATCTAAATAATTAAATTTATATAAAATCAATATTATAATCTTGGCTTATTACCTGGCTACTGAAAAGTCAAATTTTAGTGGAACAGCGGCGAGTAATAATAAAATATTATATATTATTGTGTTACGTAAATAAGTTCTTAGTAATATAGTCATTACGATTTTCTTTCTCAGCCTTTGTAAGTTTTAAAGTAGGCAAATGTCCTTCCGAGAATGTTCTAACTGAAAACTTTTAATACTACATCTCTTAACTATTTCTGCTGTTAAATACCAATGCTTTCGGCTTTCCGGCCTTGCTGGACTATAACCTATAGATAATACTTAAAATTACGGACTGTAAGCATTCCATCTAAGTTCTCAGAGGTGACAACACTTCCTGTCGTTGTCCGTGGACTGCAAAAGTCACTTACCATCAGGTTGCCATAAAGTTCATTTGTCAATTTAGTTTAATAAACAAACTTACAATACTGTACACGTGGATTGATAAGCGCAGAAACAATACCTTCGCAATACAAGTGCATGATCATCAACGTCCTTCGAGTCTATTGGAGACGATTTAAGCAGTGAGTTTTTTTTTTATAGAACAGGGGACGAACGAGCATGCGACTCACCTGATTATAAGTGACTACCACCGCCTATGAACAACTGCAACGCCAGGGGAATTGCAGGTTCGTTGCCGGTCTTTTAGAAAGGAGTAAGCCCTTTTCCTGAAGGCCCCTAAATCGTATCGGTCCGGAAAAATCGCCGGTGGTAAACAATTCCACGGAAGTCGTATGAGGAAGAAAACTTTTATTAAGATATTAAAATCTAATTCGCAACCACCCGCTTAATTAAGTACAATGATGTGTGTTACCTGGATTGAAGAGCGGTCTTAGCGGTCAGCCGCCGTAGAGTCTACGTCGCCTGAGGATGCCTCGTATAGAGGTTAAACAAGTGTCGTATTATCGTCGTCGGTGTCTCTTTCCTGGAATAGTGATGTTGGGAGTAGTGGTGCCGGGAGGAGTGGTGTTGGGAGTAGTGGTGCTGGGGCTAGTGGTGATGGGATTAGTGCACGCAATTGAGGGAGGGCGGGAGGTGCTCCTCAATCAAGGTACACAAAAGACACATCATTGTATTTTAAAGCGGATGATTGCGAATTAAATTTTAATATCTTTATTATAATGAGGAATTTGCGGAAAGCAAAGTAACGCCTGATTCTATCCATTATCTAGAAAACTTTTAGTTAAATAGTAAGATGATGTGGATGGTATAGTGAATTTTTTCACAACGTGCGTTCGTAAATAAATTTGGAGGGTAAAATTAATCCGAACAATTCTCCAGAGCATTCACCGTGGTATATACGATAGAAAATGCAAAGTGATGCAACAACTCTTCGCAGCGCAGTGAATTGAACCGATCACGAAGGACTCGGTCGTCAACGATTCGAGCCGCTCTGCGCTGGATGCGGTCAAGTGAAATGAACTATAATACTGGGGTGCAATGGCTCAGAGATATATAAATGGATTTTTTATCATCAGTTAATCAACTAAGTCTACTCTGTCAATCGAGAAGATAAACTGCAAGCCCTGCAGCCATGACGCAGTGTATTATGGCTGCAGCACGAATGGTTCAGCTTGACCGGGGATGGACCGCGCTCGCACGGAACATCAGAGTTAAATATCAATTGTGTTTCATATGGCGAGTAATGAGAACTGTAGACCCTTTTACTGGTAATAAGGCAATCAATTTCAGTCCTCAAGGCTCACAACGCATCTGCAGTTTGAATCTCGATCAAAAATCGATAAAGTAGTAAAAAAATTGTCGCTATTGGACCATAGAATCCATTTACTATCAGGCAAACTGTGTAACACAGTCTGTGTGTTCATTTTTCACCCTTACTTCTATTAAAAGTGAGTAACTTTCAATCAAGAGACGCCCTAGACTAAAGTTAAACTACCGAATTAGCGATAATTTAAAGATGGGCCAAATAAAAAGTATCCTGAACCGACGAGCATATGCGTAGGTAATGTGGATGTAGAGGAGACAAGAGAAGTGTATCAAGATCATACCAAATGGAGTCAATTCCATAGTCTGCCTATCCCTCTGTTAAGTTTATGTTATGTCATATATGTTTTATGTTTTAAAATTCAGAAGAACATTTAGAGAAACACTATTACACCCCAAGTAATTGGTAAAATACTACCTTGATTAGCTCCTTCAGTCTATCAAATATGGTGATCATGCCGCTGTCATCGCCAAATGCTATGTCACCAGTTTTGAACCATCCGTCCACTGTAAACGTGTCTGTGTTCGCTAGAACATTGTTTCTGTACCCTCGCATTACTTGTGGACCCCTCACTAAGAGTTCACCCTTCTGTAAACATCATACCAAGCCGCAGTAAGTATTTATTTCAACTTGAGCACAAGTACACAACATACTTATGTTTTACATATTTATTTGAGCAATATATTATTTAAAAATCCAAAATTATGATTAGTATTACCGTTATGTGATTGAATTTCAATAGAAGTTTAGAGGAAGCTCGTGAATTAATAAGCCTCCATCGGGCTTACTTAATTACAATAAATTAAAAATGAAGACATCGTTGTCTTAGAATAATATAAAATTTGAAATTATTATTCTTTATTGAATACCTCACTGTTCAAAATATTGTTGTTAAGCATCACATTTTCATAGCCCACAATTTCTTTTTAGGAACCAAGATTTTATAAGACAATTACGTTGCCAGGTAGATCTTATTCCGCCTTTTCCGACAACCCCTCGACTTACATAAAAACCTTAAATTCTCATCGATATTCAAGGCCACTTATCGGAATAAAAACTATCCTACCTTTCATAGTTAGGATAGTTTTTATTCCTGGAGCAAGCAATACACATTCATAAAATTTCACTAAAGTGTCGGTGATTAGCGTGAACAAACATCGTGACACATGATTTTTATATATTACTAGCTGCTACCCAGCACGGTGCCGATGAAATAATTATGGAAATAAAGTTTTAAATTTGCAAGAGTTTTGTTGGTATAATACGAAATTGAGGTTGAATGATATGTAACTTCTCCGGGAAATTCTCCAGATACTTATATCTAACAAAACTAAAACATAATAATATAAAACTAAAACAAATATCAAACAAAAAAAATCTAAGAGCTATTGCAGGAGCAGAACCAAGTGATACTTGCCGACCATGATTTAAAGAATTTAAATCATCTTAGAAGTCGGCCTTTTGGTTAGAAACCATCCGCAATTATTTCAAAAATTGAAAATGGTCAATTCACGGCTACACCCAAAAGACACTAACCACACACTAAAAGTTCACTTTTTTTAAAAAAATATTGCTACATGCTGACAAATAAATTGATAACAAAATTTCCTCTGATATCGGTGATTCATCTTCTCCTCTCTTTATGACAGCGGTATAATCATGGCCTATTGATAAATGTTTGTATAGTGTAACAGAATATTTTGAGATAACTTAATGCCTATATTTATAAATTAGTTAAATTTTGATTAAAATTACTTCTACGGATTTTATAGCGTTTAATTTTATTAATTTATTTTTATATTTTAATCAATGTGTAGTGTTCGTGTAAATATAAAAAATCATTACGTTAACCAGTACAAACTGGAAATAGCAAATAAAATACGTCGATTAGATGATCAAAAGACCAAGTGCGCAAGATACATAACAGCTTTAAATTTCTTGAAGAGATGCAGATATCATAATCTCATTACTACGTGTGTCAAGATATCCACTAAAAAAGGACATTCGAAGAAGCGTTAAGATCCTAAATCAGGCTAGTAAAAAGTTGTTAATAACGGTGATTCAGCAAAAACGGGCCGATCTATATCTCATAAACAAAACCATAGACAATTCGTCCAGTGAAATATAAAATTAAAATTAAAGGCGATAAAATCCGTAAAAGTAGTTTTAATCAATGTGTAGTGTTTGCTTAAATATATGAAATCATTTAGTTAAATTTATTATATTAGAATAAAATTTAGTTTATGGAAATTAATGTATATAGAAATTTCATTACTCAAAAACTATAAGTAATTCATATGGATTATTTATTTTTTAAAATTTAAATTATTGTATTAAGTAAAGTGGTGATATTTACATATTATCTTGAGATTTGTAAATGTAAATTTTGTTGTTATTGTGAATTAATTTATGATGTTATGTGATTACTGACTTAACCAATGTCATATAATGTTTAATACATCTTTATATATTATTATTATATATAATTTTATAATTCAATTAATAATTTATGAATAACTAATTGTATAAGAATTCAAATTTTCTTTGTATTTAGTAAAATCTGTATAAGTATTTAATTGAGAACGTTTGTATATAATTTTTAACCAATGGCGGAATAATTTTAAAATTTAATATTAGTAAGCTCATCTAATTAAATTTTTGCATGCCGATAATGGCAAAACATGTCAGTTTCACATCATTGACCATCTTATGTACCATATTTATAAGCATATACATTTTCTCTCTAACTTACCAAAAAAAAAAAATTATCGGTACATTACACACCCACGTACTGTAAGTTTATTGTACCATGTCTATCACCTTAAACTTAAGAAATAACTTGACAAAGTTTTACCGCAATTTTATAAACGGTACGAGTATAGCAGCGCATAAAATACGAACAAACTAACAAACATTATTTTTAATAAATTTGAAGATAAAATGAGAATGTGAATGGATTGCTTACTTCATTAGGGCCCAAACTCTTCATGTCACTGTCGACAATTTTTAACTCTGTGTTAGGAATAGGATAACCAACACTTCCATAATTTTCCAAGCCACGAGGAGTTAGCGATACGACTGGAGAGGTTTCCGTTAAACCATAACCTTGCCGAAAGTCTATCTTGCGCTGAAAAAAAAAGATTTCATTATAATTTTTCACAATCATGTCTAAACGATCAAATGCATCATCTTGCGTAGACTCGTCAAATTATGTTTTCAGCGATAGTAATATAGCGTTTACATAATTTTATCTCTAACACAACCAATATTCTATAGAAATATAGAAAATAAATCAATTTTACGTTTTAGAATCTTCGATTTCAACTACCGAATACTAGCTCGAAATAACAGCATAATGCAACTACGTTAAATATTGTGATACATGATCTATATAATGAGTGACGAGATCGAACAGACGTATTCACGGCAATGAGTTGTGTTATCACGGGAGAGTGCGCATCTGTATTTTGACCCTTAATCGAGGATATGTGTAAGTGTCTAGGAGCACAGCATTGATTTTCTACCAGATGGTCTGGGCGCTCGTTTTACACCCTTACTTCTTAAAAAATACATTACAAAAATGAGTAGCACAATGAGTGTTATTTCAGAAGCGCCTCTATCATCTTCTTTTTTTTTAGTTTGTTTAGGTGTCATTAGGCTGCAGTAGTGGTTTTTTTTTTTTCATTTAAAAAGACAACTCATACATTAAATTTCTTTAATTTCTTATAATTGGAACTTGAGCTTACATCAATACCCTTAACAATAATTTGTAGACCGTACGAATTCTAGCACTGTGTAGGATTCGAGCCTACTAGTTCCAACGCTTAGCTTAACCAGTCAGTCGTAATGCAGTGAATACTTAACATGAAACGGAATATAAGCTTAGCATCATTAGTTAATTTATTTATTTATTTGAATCATCTTAGAAGTAAGCCATTTGGTTTTAAATTATCGGCAATTGTTTCAAAAATTGAAAATGGTCAAACCACGGCTACACTCTAAAGACACTAACCGCCTTTTGGCTCCATCATGAAAAAGCTCACTTTTTGAAAAAAAATGCTACATGATGGCTACTAAAATTCATAGCAAAATTTCTCCAGATATCAGGGAGTCATCTTCTCCTCTCTTTATGACAGCGGTAAAATCATGGCCTATTGATAAATGTTTGTATAGTGTAACAGAACATTTTGAGATAACTTAATGCCTATATTTATAAATTTGTTAAATTTATTATATTAGTATAAAATTTAGTTTAAGGAAATTAATGTATATATATAGACACTTCATTTCTCAAAAACTATAAGTAATTCATATGGATTATTTAGTTCTTAAAATTTAAATTATTGTATTAAGTAAAGTATGAAAGTAAACGCAATTAAGACGACGGTTATAGTTTTTGAAATAGAAGAAAGTAAAACGATTTGTGAAATAATAATAGAAGGGAAGTTGATCGAGCAAGTAGATGAGTTTGTATATTTGGGCTGCGTATTTAGCAGGGATGGGAGATATGATACGGATATAGAACGACGAGTGAATGCGGGAAATAGAGAATGGGGTCCTGCACTCTATTGTGAAGAGTCAAAATGTGTCGAAAAAGGCACGTATGGCAATTCGCAATGCTGTGTTGGTCCCTACTTTAACGTACGGTACTGAAAGTTGGGTGTGGCAGAAGAAGCACGAGAGTAGAATGAACGCAGTAGAAATGCAGTCGTTGAGTAGTATGTTGGGGCTGAATCTGAATGACAGGGTAAGAAATTGTGTAATATGAGAAGAGTGTGGTTTGCAAGATGATGTTGTTACCAGGATTAAAAAAGGAATGCTTTGGTGGTTTGTTCATGTGGAAAGAATGAATGAAGAAAGAGTGACAAAAAAATTATGTTGCAGAAGTGAATGGCAGAGTCGGAAAGGGACGTCTTAGGCGAAAATTTATCGACCAAATTGGCGATTTTTTGAAAACGGGCCAAATTAGGAGTACCCTTAACCGACGAGCATGTACGCGTAGGTGTATGGATGTGAAGGAAGCGAGAGAGGTGTGTCGGGATCGTGCCAAATGGAAGTCTGTAGTCTCTGCCTACCCCTCTGGATGACAGGCGTGAGTGTTTATGTTATGTCGTTAAGTAAAGTGGTAATATTTACATATTAGCTTGAGATTTGTGGCCTATCAAAAATCTACTGCTGAATATAGACCTTGCTCAAATATTGCCTCACAGGAATGATATTTGCTATAACTGCTACGATTTGCAGGCGGATTGGTGATAACATTTTTTTTACTATACGGGTTATTTCTCATTTTTATTTTACATTTATTTTTTTACAAAATACCTCAAACATTCTATCCTGAATTTAAAAGGTATAAATTTTTTATATATTTGGTAATGCAATATTTTAACTGATTGTCATTCATACGGTCTAATTCATACATCATCAATATTTAACGCCTACTATGTTACTATGCACGCACACATTCGTAAGGGTCGCTTGGTCGGGAAAAACGTTGTGAATGGAATCGCACACAGAAGAGCGCGCGTTTATTTAGATGTTGCCCATAAAGCAAATGCAATTTGGGATAATTTCCAAAAAAACATCTTGAAAATATTTGCATCATCGAAACTAAATATTAATAATGGTATTAATAAAGTAATTTTTAGATAAAATCATTAGAAACAATATCCATGTTTAACGGATACTTTGTAAATAAACTGTTTACAAAATATTTTCGACTACCCTCTTCAGTAGAGTATAATTAGAAAGACCTTTGAAATAATTATGAGACCACATAGAGAAATCAAACATACTAGCTACTAAAGATATAATCGTACCATTTTAAAAATTATATAAATTTATTGAATGTTGAATCAAGTTTTATTATGTACCTTGCATCTGTCAAAAAATCTATTGGCATCCGTTACGGCTAGCGGTGCAGCACCGTTTATAACTGTTTCTAAATATTGAAGTGTTTCCGGTGATGCCGCGGGATGTGACGCCATCATAAGCACTGAAATTAAAAAATTGATCTCAATATGAAAATTTTCGAGTCGCAATTGCGTCTTCACTTTCCGATGAACCTTTGTTGTCAACATACAACGTATTCTGATTTTAGCTTCAACTTTTTTGGTAATGCATACAACAATTGGACGTCTTTTCATCAGCTTATAATATATGTGTTCATAAGGCAAGATTGCAACCCCCACAGCATAAGCACATACTTATAAAAGGTATTTTTTATAGAATGAGGGTGACGAACGAGCACAGAGTCCACCTGATGGTAAGTGGATGCTGTGGCCCATAGACATCTTCATTTAACCTCTATTAAAAATTAAAATGCAGATGCGTTGTCACCCCTGAAGACTAAGGTGGAACACCTCGATTCTAGTAAAACGGATCTCCTGTTCTCTACACTCAACATACAAAACACAGCAGCAAAGCTGCTCTCTTACGCTGATATTCTATTTTATCGTGACCCTTCCCCGGTCTAGCCGACCCATTCATGCTACAACCATAATATAGATACAGCGTTGCTCTACCACGAATAAAACTGTAGTAATTCTCATCCCGTTGGGTAGGAAGCTGTGATAAAATCACACCGGTTCACCAAATAGTGACCATCACTTTTCTAGGGGTAAGTTTTCGTTTAGAGCATTGTTTAGGTGCTGAACCATAATCCAAGCAACTTGTTATGTGCTTGCGATTGCCAAAAAGAAGTCATTTTTATCGCAGATAAAAATGCGGTTCATTTGTGTGCACAGTGAGCATTGCAAGACAAGTTTCCACGCATTCTTCGCTCTGGAGATCATTGAGTTTGTGTGGCACCCATTTGTCAAACTTTTTTACCTTGCCAATTTGACGCAAATGGACCAATATTGTTTTGATGCAACGTCTAAAGCTGCTGCTAATTAAGCCGTATATCGAATATCATCAGCTTCCACAATCACCTTTAATTCATCATTTTCGACCAATGTTTTTGAACGACGACATAACGGAAGCGGGCTAAATAAAAAGGTGCTGCGTTCTTTAGTACACGTTCTGTAAACGTCTGTTCTGTAAGCGTTGCTGCCACGACGGTACTTATATTCCATAATTACTCGAAAAATAACGTAACCATGATGACGAAAAAAATTCAAAAACACTACTAATTTAAAAAAATTAATTCTATGTTTTTAAAACAAAACTAATTTGAAATTAGAATTTTCAGGTAAGTAAGTAATTATTATTTTGATTTGAAAGGGCCAGTACTGCAGAACGGCCATTTCATATTAAAGACCTATTATTATTACTCGATTTAAACCTGATGGTAGCCGTAAAATTCACTTCAAATGTATTATATAAATTGTACTCTGTATGCGTCCTCCACGTCTCTGTCGGAACGGGACACCCTTTTAACGAGACATTCCTTCCTAGTCCTCAAGGGTGGTAACGCATTTGCATTCCGAACCTAGGCCTCCACCGTAGATTGCCTTATAACAGGGATATTTGCCATAAATACACACACACACACACACACACACACACACACACACACCCGCACGCACGCACGCACGCACGCATGCACGCACATGCGCGCACACGCACACGCACACGCACACGCACACGCACGCATACACACATAATTTTTTCACACCATAATATTTTTTCAGCTTTTCTCAGTAGTAGACTGTTGCCCATATCCTGGTTGAATTTCCCTCTGTCACCTCGCACGACATCCACGGGATAATAATATGGGGTAGCGGATACTCTTACACCAATAATACACGATTATGCAGCATTCACTTATAATCATATAAACTATGTTCAGTAATAATCTATGTTCGTGTTTGTCACTATAATTCTCTAAAACAAAATATTCGCAAAAGACTATTAAATCTGATAAAGATGTAATTTTTTCAGCCGAAATAACGGTTACTTTATTAAATTTATTTACTAACCTAAAGGTGGTGCAACAAACAAGAGATTAGTTTTATACTTTTTTAGTGCTTCTAAAAAATCTTCCGGTTGAAACTTAGCCAATGTCACCAATTTTAAGCCCTGTGACATCTCGTGGAACATTATTACTGTAGCACCATAAATATGAAAGAAGGGCAACACAGCCATTACAGCATCTTGATGTGTTTCTGAAAATAATAATAATGATAAATTTTACTTTGGACATTATCACTAAAATCTAAGATATTTTAAATTAAATAATTTAAATTTTAGTAATACTTTAAACAAACAGGTCGTAATTTTTCGCTTAATATACTTACAAAAAATTATACTTTAAAAAAACTGAACGATTAACAAAGCTATTAGTCCATTAGTGTCACACAGGAACTGAAACCTTTCAAATAATTCGGATAGTTTATATCGAATAAATATAAAAAAAAAATGTATTAAATATCTTAACGTGTCTTCGTTAACGAATATGAAATCATTCAAGCTAAGAACGCAATGAGGATACATGAGCAAAATAAAATGGATACAGCTATTGACGAGACGATCATTATTCTTTAACTAAGATTTAGAAAATAAGACTTATCTTTAAATTGACGACAACAAATTTTGTAAGACGTTTCAATACACAGAGCTTAGTAAAAAATAAACACTGATATCCGAATTTGGGCAGACTATCATAATATTGTGTCAAAGCAGACACCCAGATTTTAACACTATCAGAATACGGTTTAATAGAACTATCAAACATGGCAGGATTTGTCTTCGTCGTCTCTCAATCGATTTTAATCATTTTTTTATTTAATATACCTATTAAGGGGTTTGCCCATATAAATATGGAGGAAAATTATTAATTTAAGAGTAGCAAATAGAGGTGAAGTTTTTAATGTAGCTGTTTAAACGATATTGAGATTTTAAGTACACTTAAAATCTTACAGTTGTATGCTTGGATTTGGATTTAATTATATTAATTATGGGATCCGAAGCAGATGGTAGCACCCAGCCATCTCCTCCATTGAAATTGAGATATTTTCATTTCAATAGCCATGCCTTGTAAATAATCTTTAATAGTATTCGATGTTATTTTGCGAGGATTTGTTATCGTGGGTTTTTATTGATTTCTTGAAGTTGGTTTATATTTTTTTTAATAAACTAGTTTATAAAATAGTTTTCAAAATGCTACCCAGAACAGCAATGGTGTAGTTCGTGCTAACGCAACAAGGTGTCTAATTCAATTTTGATTTAAATAATGGCAATTCACCGAACAAGCGTGCCTAGTAAGGTAAATCCGCCCCACAACCGGAGATGGCCATGTCCAAAATTTTAAGCTTACGAATGACAAAAATAAGTGGTTACAAGTTCATGTTAATAATGAAATATTAAGAAGATTACAGTTATCTAAGTGATTGGTAATGGACACTACGTGGTGCCAGCTGGGAGGATGGTAATAAGGAAAAAAAGGATAGGAAGAATTCTGGGAAGCCAGTAGAGCAAATAAATTTCTAATTATTTTACTAAAACTTATTTTACAGCAATTTTGTAAGCCCGGATTTAATATTTATTTACATCAATAGATGTCCTTACCTGTTGTCTCATTATGGACTCTAATGCGTGGTTCATTGATTTGTTCACAGTTCGCAATAATGTTTCTACTAGAAAGTTCTACACCTTTAGGTAACCCTGTGGTACCACTAGAATAAGGAAGAAAGCAGATATCGTTAACACTTCTCCTCACTTGCTTTAAGCATGATTTGTCAACATGTACATCTTCAGTTAGTTCATTGAATAAAATTGTTCCTTCTGTAACTGCATTGCCATTGGTCCTGACAGCTATTATGGGAATATTTAACTTAGCTAATTTTAAAGCTTCTTTAACAACGCTGACTGTTTCCGGTAAGGTAACGACCAACTTTGCATCGCACACCACAAGTTGACGGTGCACCTCATCTGAAATTTTATAGTTTAGTATACATAAAACGTTCTTAACTCATGCAAAAATAAGATCATTGTGTGATCATTACCAAAAATAGGGTAATCTGTCACTAATGGTATGGTGTGATCATTACCAAAAATAGGGTAATCTGTCACAATGATGCTACGACTCCCATTTTTTCGTGTCCATCCTTTGAGTATTCAACCAACTTTTTTTTATTGATTTGGTTTAATACTCAAAGTGTCCATCAGATTAGGTTGGCTTAATACTCATAGGATTAGGTAGCAACCTCTTCCCTATTTTTATCGTCATGCAGCAGTGCGTACACTGATATGTTCCAGTCGGAAGGGTAATAAGAGCCAGTACAATTACAAGCTGTGAAGCATAGCAGTCTGTTAAAAGTTCCTTGCAGGTTTCCGTGGGTGGATTCAGAAGCCACTTCAAACCATCATCAAACGGACTGTAAGTGTGTTCTCTTCAATTTTATATTATAAAAAACTAGCGGATACCCGACGTGTGGTACTTTGCTTAAAAAAAAGGAAAAAATGTATTCCTTTCTTTTTATTTGTTGTATATTTGTTGGAAAAAAAAGGAAATTTTGCTTGTCTATTAACTTTTTTACATAGTGCCTAATGCATTGTTTTAGTAGTCTAAAACCATCTTCGCACTATTGCCTTTCTACTGAAACTAGCATGACGCTTTCGTGTTGAATGGTTTCAAAGTCTATATATTGTTGCGCGGCTAAGTTGACTTTACTTGTTGGTTCAGGATGGAGTTCTGTGCCGTAAATGGGAAAGTGTTCGGGGAGACAGCTGTCATTTGCAAATGGTTGTCCCTAAAGCTAAAGTACCGGATGTTCTACAGCTGTACCATAATGATTATTCAGGAGGCCATTTGGGAGTTAAACGAACTCTACTGAAGATCCGAGAACGGTTTTACTGGGTCCACTGTCGAAACGATATCGAGGACTGGTGTCGCAAATGTACAAGTTGTGCTGCTGTAAAGGGATCTCAGAGTCGTAGTAGAGGTGCATTGAAGTTGTACAATGTTGGTGCACCATGGGAGAGAATAGCCATTGACGTGGCGGGGCCGTTTCCGGAGAGTGAAAGCGGTAACAAGTATTTCATGGTTGTGATGGATTACTTCACTAAGTGGCCAGAAGTCTTAGCCATTCCAAATCAAGAAGCTTCAACAGTTGCAGATAAACTAGTTCATGAAATCTTCTGTCGTTTTGGAGTACTTTTAGAGATTCACAGTGATCAAGGAAGGAATTTTGAGTCTCAAATATTCCAGGAAACTTGCCGAGTTACGGGTACTCATAAAACAAGAACGACTTCTTATCACCCGCAATCTGATGGAATGGTAGAACGATTTAATCAGACATTGGAGAGGTACCTAGCAAAAGTTGTAGACAATCGGCAACGAGATTGGGACAAGCACATACAACCGTTTTTGTTGTCATATCGAAGCGCTGTTCACGAAAGTACATCAGTGACACCAGCTTTCGCAAACTTTGGGAGAGAATTACGGCTGCCTGCAGACCTGGATACCACCTGATGCCCCACGCAGTATAACCGATTATGCAAATGACTTGCGGAACAAAATGAATGACATTTACGAGCACGTCAGACAATCGGGCCAGCAAATGTCTGAAAAGATTAAAACCCGGTATGACCGCAAAATGAACAACAAAGGGTTCGACGATGGTTCGCTAGTGTGGTTGCACAATCCAGTCCGCAGCAAAGGGAAATCTCCTAAGCTTCAAGCTAAATGGGACGGCCCGTACCGGATTGTGACCAGGATCAACGATGTAACCTAACGGGTTTACACACATAAAGGCGCAAGAGGGACTCCTAAGATCGTCCATGTGGATCGCCTGGCGCGTTATTATGGGGCCGATAATGCTCGGGACGAGCATGTCTTAGGAGGGGGCAGTGTTGCGCGGCTAAGTTGACATCTCATCTCATGGCACTAGCGCCATCTAGTGTCGGGTAACAGAGCGAGGAGATAGCTTTCCAGAAAATGACATGACTATTTTTTTAACCGACAGCGCCGTCTAGTATCAAATTGAAGAACTAAACTTTCTAGAAGCTCTACACACGATCTTTCTGCGCTTGGTCGGTTGGCTCGCGTATTTGCTCGAATATTCTGGAATATTCTGGATGTTTTCGTGGAAGAGCCCTATATAAAGGCGCTGCAATACGTGATCGGGGAAGTATTGAAGTTGGCGAGACAAGCGAAGCTTAGGAGCGAAATAAAGTGAATCAGTGTGATTAATTATTAGTGTTTTTAACTTTAATTAGTGTAAAGTGAATTAGAGTGTTAATTTAGGTAATTCTATCGGCAATTTTTATTGTCACGAACCTCAAGCTCGTAACAATACGTACATAGAAATATTTTTTGTGTTTTGTATATCCATTGAATGAATGGGAAAAGCTTTTTAGTATTCATGTATGTAAGTCGTATAAGTTTAAAATTATTCTTAGAATTATTTCAACTTTTAATTTTAACGTTCTGTAGTGAAATTAGGGTATTGTAGTAGTGTCGCTTCGCAATTCAGCTTCAAAGCTTGACCATTACAGAATCCTTCCTATTTGGCGAGAGGCATGTGTTGTACACAGTTGAAAGGGATTTAGAATACCCAATCACTCCACATCACTGTATTATAGTCTTCTTATTAGTTTTATCATTTTCTTTTTTTTTAATTTTGTTCTATTATTTATTTTATCACTTTATACTTATATGTCTCATTGACAAAACATTTTTAGAGATTGCTCACACTTCCCCATTCGTTGCTATGATAATTATAATGTAATATGTACATGTTGCACAATTATTTTTTATGTAGCTTCAAATAAAGATGTTTCTTCCTTCATTTCTTTTCTATTGTCAATAACATGTATTATTTATATTTTAACACACACATATTTAATACGGAATCTTGACTTACGTGCGGTATAAACTGGATTAATTGTGCTGACAACTCCTCCCGCTTCCAGTATACCCAAAGTCACTAGGGGGAAGTCAGGAATGTTAGGCAACATAACAGCGACTATGTCCCCATCTTTCAACTTTAATTTTGTGCGAAGATTTGCAGCAAATGTGTTTGATAGTTTAAAAGCTTGCTCGTATGTGTAACCTCTGCCAGTTGTTGCACACACCTGGAAAAGAAATAGCTGTAGTAGTAGTAGGAATAATTGTAATATTTGAAAATATCATGGTTGTGAGATAAAACGATCGCATGGTTTACTGAAACAACCAAGTTCAAATCTAAACATGCACCAACTTGTCTTAAAAACATTATCAATAGTTAAGAAAATTAATTGAGTTGGTATTGGTCTTCGGCCCTGCGGCTGATCCTTCCTACTTTATACCGAATACTTCCCTTATTAGCGGATTTTTTTAACTATCCCATAGAATACTATAATACACAATAGAACGGCTGTCAACCTTATTTTGTACAGGGGTTCGGCGTCGCCGGGGGCGCCCCGGCATACAAGCATTTACGTAGTATTATCAGTTAATCACTACTACAAACCCGATTCGCTGTGTCGACAGACGGATTTTAATGCATATTTATTTGTACATAGAGTGCAATTTGGCATTTTCTAAATAATTTGCCTGCGAAATTTGGAAACGATTGTAACGTCAAAACACATCTCGTGTTGACATTTATACGTGTGAATTGACATCTTGTGGCATTTTAGTGGCTACACGGGCTCCGCCCACAGCCCCGTTCTATTATGTATGTATTATAGTATTTTATGGATTTTCCCAATTGGCATTTTCTGATAGTATATTGAAGACAATGGTTGGAGGAATACATCACCGCTATACAACTTCAAATTTATACGAGTACGTAAATATCCCTTCACAAGTCCACTGCTGAACATAAACCTCTTCCAAGTGTTACCATAGAGCACGGTCTTGAGCCACGTACATCCATCGGCTTCCTTCGTTTCTTACCAGGGCGTCATTTCATATAGTTTAGGGCCGCTCTATATTTCGTTTATCGGTATAATGCTGACACTGGGAGAACCGTTCTTCTCGTAGGTCCTAGAATGGCAGCCTCGTAACAGATGTAATGTGATGTACCTACTCAGTAAATCAAAGATTCGATTACAGATTAAATATTCACTTACAGATGCAGTTCGCTCAGGCCATTTATCCAGATTCTGCCACACGTATTCATATAAAGTACAGTTCGGTATTTCAATGTTTGCAAACGGTGACTTAATGATTCTATCCTGTGTCCATGCGTTGAGATTTCTTGCACACACACTACCGTATTTCCAACACCTTTCTACTACACTTAAAGTTCTATTCACTGTTTTAACGTTTTTGAACATTTTGTCCAGTTATTATTTTGTCCAAATTATTAGATTTAGTTAGTTACACAAATATAAATTACTTTTGCAATTCCATTCGTGTTAGTACCACAGTATATTAACTACTTTGCACAGCTGTTCATTCGCCTGATAGATAACAATAATCGTGATAGGCATAAAAATAATATTAAATAATATTAACAATCTTATTATAATGCTTACAATATCACTTTGACATGATTATAGTACTTTGTTTCGCTTCAATTTAAAATTAAATATTAGTAGAGCCAGAGCCTCCTCTTGTTTTTCTTCACAACTTCATCGAAGTAGATTCGTGAGCGAGGACTTACCTATAAGTGCACCGGTCTGCCGGCCAACTGTAGTCCCGAAGCTCCCCGGCCCTGCTCTTGGAGTGAGGCTCCTCAAGTAATTGGGCGGGAACCCGATGTGATTTATTTATTTAAACTTTATTGAACTTTACATTAAGTAGAGGATCAAAAGGCGGACGTAATGCTAAAAGCATTATCTGCCAGTCAACCTTAGGGTAGTGATAGAACTACGAAGGCGGTTACAAAGAAATTAAATAAATATATATAAAGATACATAACGTAGGTACTGACGATACTAATATACAGAGATTACAACTATAATGATGAGGAGCTTAGCAGTTATAAAGCAATTTTAGAAAATGAGCCCGAACATTATTCATTGGTGATTAAAAGGAATCAACTTATTTGGGTAGTGATCTCATCATTGAGATAGAGAAGAACGTTCTGTTGGAGTGCCCTATCAGCTTCCCTCACCATAGAGTATGTATCCGCCTCTACCACCAACGGATTTGAATGTTCTTTAATTGAAATTAAATATAATGATTTCTTATATTTACGCGAAAACTACAAATTTGTATCTAGAAAAGCTAAAGGTTTATTTCCCTCTAACTCCATTGTGAATTGTATTTTAGAGTTTATGGAGTTGAGGTGGTTGAAAAAGTGTCGTCTACGAACCGCGTGCGAGCAGTAAGAAACATCGAGAATTCAAAAAAAAACTAAAAATTAGTTTCATTTATGAATTGAAATACATATTTTAAAGATAATACCTTATGATACGAGTGCATAGTGGACAGTACAACCATCCCTAATACGCTAGATGTAATATACATAAGCCGACGACGGGGAGCAGTTTCCATGGCTTAGACATCAAGAACAGTGATTGCTCATCCACCTGCTAATTGTTACATTGTTACGGTTATGGAAAATCCTACCCAGGCTGATAAACCAAAAGTGTCAGATTCTGACTTTTTGAGACAGGACCACCGAAATCGTAATATTAAGACAATAGAAATGAATTACCGCTCGATTACTTCCAAAACCGATGTTGCCACATCTTACCGTATTATAAACATACGCAATGCACAATGATATCTAATGTTTTACATTACATTGCTTGGCGACTTTGTCAACGTCGCGTGTGTCGCGTATTACTGTAGAACAAAAGCAGCAATGGTAATGAGTTTGCAAAGGTACATGTCATAGTACAGTATTCATCCAGATGTAAATTAATTAAAACAACGATAATTAGTAAATAAACAACTTACTGATGAAATGTTTTGCCTTTATTAGTTTAATTACACGTCCTTGATGAGTTTTTACAACTGATTATGCTGCAGTGCACCATTATAAATTTATAATAACAAAAATTCACATACGACGTTCCCCGCACAACTAAATCACAAAATGGTGAATTATGTTCGTCAACCCATATAAGCGGCGACAAGGTCACGCGTCTATGAGACTTCTATTGTCTTATTATTACGATTTCTGTGGACAGGACCCTGAAGTATTACGTACTCTTAAACCATTACAGCCTATAAAAGTCAACCGCTGAATATAGACTTACCACGTGTCTCATGGGGGATGATGCCATAGTTGACATGCTTGGCAAGTTAATTTTTATTATTTTGAGTTGTCATCATGAAGATGCTGCTACTCATCACCTGTTTCTATTTCCTTCTGTCGCCTCTCGCGACACCCACAGGACGATATAGGATTCATATTGTTACGCGCTCAAATCGGCGCACTAGCGCCATCTAGTCTCAAACCGAAGAACTAAACTTCTTGAAGTTTAAAACTCGAACTCTCGGTACCTTGCGCGTGTTTACTTGAACATTCTGGATATTTTGCTAATTTATATAAATAGGCGCTGTAAGATGCGATCGAGGTAGTGTTGATTTGGCGAAACAAGCGAAGCTTCGGAGCGGAATTAAGTGAATTAGTGTGTTTAATTATTAGTGTTTAAGTTTTAATTTGTGTAAAGTAAATTAAAGTGTTAATTTAGGTAATTCTATCGGCAATTTTTATTGTCACGAACCTCAAGCTCGTAACAATATTCTTACACCGGCACTACACGGTCAACTCTTACTAACTCTACTCATACTCTTATAATTTATACGTAATATAATTTAAGTAAAAGCTTTCATTACTCATGATTCTATTATTTGTCATTTATAAAAATAATATCTTGTTCTTACTACAGACAATTACCTATGTAATTCGTTTCACAATTTTGCAATTACATTTATCATAAAACAGACCTAATTAAAAATTATAGCTAAATTACCTAACACTCTTGTAATTAAAGTAAAAAATTAACATTTTTATAAAATAAACTCATGTAATGTAGGTTTTTACGCCAAAATGATTATGATTGATAAACGATAATCATGATGATGCTTAACTTAAGACGGTTCCCCTAGCGAGAGACCTTGAGCGTTCGGTCCCATACAATCCACGCGCTCTCGCTACAATATATGACGGAAAAATACGCCCGAATATTTGGAATTATTTCAATTAAAAGAGATAAGCGAACTTAAGAAATTAAATAGAACGTGTAGAATATAGATTTTTAAATTATCTATCCATTAGTGTAATTCTCAAATGATTAGAGCATTTCCTTTAGCAACAGATGCATGTAATCAATAATTTTAGTCATTTTTTAAAAGTAGATTTAAAATGTATTCATAACACATAAAAACAAATTAGAACGTGGAATATGATGATAGGATATCGAACATTAATAATGTGCTTTTAGATGTAGCTTATTTCTCATAACTAATGAGATAATAGTCTCTGAAAAACGCACTTTTGCCAGGTTTTGGTCAGGGTACCGCCTTCTGAAACTGCTCAAAATACAGCAAGCACCACCAGTCTACACGCTAGTACGAGTACTCATTCAATCGTGATAGCTTGGGAGTTAATATTGTTATAATCGAAAGGTTGTTATTTTGTTTTCGCTGTTCTGTGTAACCTAATTTTGTATCGTTGATTACCGTAAAACTTAAACGATTATTTACTTAACAATAACTAGGAATTATGTAACCAATTTATAACTGCATCTACTATTATTTATACCTTATTTAATGCTGTAAACAACTTATATATAACAAGATTTATCCTGGTGGTATTTATACTTATCACGTTGATTTTTACGATTTTTAATCTAATCGAATTATTCCATTAGCAAATAATATACTTCCATTTAATAAATAATATTATAATAGTACATTTTATTTTTGTGTTAAAAATACATATAACATAAGAATTTGTAAACAAGTGACATTAAGTGCATTAAGTAATGACACTTAACACATTGAATATAGTAATATAGATATTTAAAAAAAAATACAAATAATACACATAAATTTATGTCTTACTAGCTTTTGCCCGCATGGAGTTCGGAATATAATTTTGAAAAATCACAGTCCCTGTTTAGGCGCTGGAAGAACTTCATTACCTACAAATCGTATTTTTATTATTCGTTTATTATACTTGCAATATTTAAAATAAAAGGAGGAATAATCTTCTAATTATTGTGTGTAAAATAATTTTACTAGATTTAAGTTAGTAGTTCCACTATTCACTTGATCCACTATTAAGATACCAATTAATATCCAGTTAAAAGCAAATGGGGCAATCGGTACTACGTCGCCAATTCAAATCGTCTGCCACTGCGGCGCCGATCGACGAGACGCAGTCGTCTTCGTTTGTGAAGACTTTGTAAATTGTTTCCTTTTTCGTAATATTATATTTCAAATACATGTATTATAATTAAAACCGCACCCTTTACATAGTAACTAAAAAAAACTTTGTAGTTTCATAGTAAAATATCGATCATAATATCTGAGAATAATACGTTTTTTTTTCATAAAAGGCAAGTGGCTACTGCAGTCCATGAACACCGGCAGCCAACGTAAAACGGATAAAGTCACTGATGTATTGTCTTCTCCGAGGACTAAGACAGAATGTCTCATAGCCTATAATTATACTGGCTTTATACATCTTTCAGAACCACTACACAATGTTATTTGACGGCAGAAATAGGTTATAGGGTGGTACCTAAACGTACTACTACTACTACTAGAACAGGACGTACTAGTGCTAGTGCTAGTACTACTACTAAGACAGGAAGTACAGACAGGAAGTACTAGGCGGAAAAGGAACCCTACTACAAACTATCGTACGTATAATTATTTAAATATACAGGAATTCTGTCACATGATAAAATACTTGAATTGGATATTTTTATTACTGTAAAAATCTAAACTATTGTACGGGAGGGTAACATGGTCACCTTAAATTTTGCCGACCCAAAACCGAACCAAACCACACCGAAACCAAAACTAGGAGAAGGACAGAGACAAAAACACAAAGTCGAACATTATAACTAATATTTTAGGAAAAAAATAGCAAACAGTCTTTGGCAATAATTAGGAACGCTTCGAAAAATCTACTTAAAAAACAAACTACACTACACCATACTAAAATTGACCAAAATATTTACTATAATATCGACTGTTAAAATGGTTTCGATAAAGTATCGTCCTTTTTACCCCTTATTATTTAATTGACCGATGAAGAGCTATTCTATCACAAAGTCATCTATGCAAACAAGTCTGTAGTAATTGAGTTATAAGTATATATTACCCTCACGTACTACATTTATAATTAATAGATGTACGCTATACGTGGTAGAGCCAGGCTGCAGCTACATTATGGTTGTAGCACGAATGGTTCGGCTCGACCGGGGAAGGACCACGCTCTCACAGAATAGTATGGTAAGTGTATTTCGTCTTCGTCCTCAGGGGTGACAACGCATCTGCGTTTTGATTCTTAATCGACGATAAATGTGGATGTCTTCCATCCACTTACCATCAGGTGGACTGTGTGCTCATTTGTCACCCTTATTTTATAAAAAAATTATTCTTCGCGTGAAACTAAGACACTTAAAATTGTTTATCGAAATCACAGTATCGTTATATAAATTTAGATAACGTAAAAAGGGTAACATTTGGGGATTTTAAACTATCACATTCAGAAAAATATGATAATGTAGATAACCGCAGCGAACCGTGCAATTGATTATTAAAAACTGTATAAATAATGACTGATAAGATATCAAATTATTTGTTTGCTCTATTGTGAAATTCTGATAAGTATAGTGACCATTATATCGTTATTTCTTATTTCACCACAAATCTTCACACAAAATACCGATTCTAGCCAAGAATGATTCGTAAGGCTATAGAAATTTAAACTAAACATCGTAAATTTATCAGAGAACAGAATAGAATGTTTAACAAACTTGTGTTGGTGACAAACTAACACACAATCCACTGGAGGTAAGTGGATGTTGTGGTTCATATACAACTACATCTACCCCCGATTAAGAATCAAAATATATGTGCGTTATCATTTCCACTAAAACGGGTCTTCCATTCTCTACACTCACCTCCAAACTCCACCCCAAATTATGTTGCTATGTTATGCTGGTATTGTGTAAGAGCTTGGTCTTCCTCCAGTGCCGACTCATTAATGCTGCAATATAACTGCAGCATGGCAGATGTTACATGATAGGTACAAGATGGGTACTACCATCTGCTTGAGAACCCTGAATAAAATCCCTATCATGCTACTACATGATTTCAAGATACTATTTCTACAGCCAAATAGCAATAAATATTACTTTCTCCTTTTAGTCTAAAGTGTGTCTATGTGGAATGTACCTTTTATCAAAATAACTAACAACGCTTTTAATATTACTAATATCCCTATTAACCAGTCCAAGTGAGCTTAAAATGCTTGTCTTAGGAGTGGTTTACGACATTAATCCAATGATAGATTCGAACTCAAGACTTAAAAGAACGAACATAAAAGCACGAACGAACTTCAGTCTCTTAAAACTCTTAGTTTTAAAAAAACAGTATATACTCCATGTAACATAAGTAGATTTAACGACAACCTCTCTAAAGCGTTGAAATCACTCAGCTTTGGTTGGTTTAGCTTGTTATCCATACAATGATACACTCTGTATAGCATTTCATTCATCAATAACGAAAACAATGTAATAATAAAAAGTGCTTTTTAAACTGCAAAATTAATAGAAACTGCACAGCAGTGCACGTTCTTTTGTTCTTTTGTCGCTTTATTATCCTAGCCCGTAATAAACTCGACTGTTGGCATCATACATGCCAAACTATCTAAGAAATCCGTTGTCATCATGATCTTAGTTGCTCACAGACTTTCAAACACTGTAAACATGGCAAGTAAGAGAAAATCACTGTGTATCGACGAAAAGTGTTACGCGCAATAGAGGAGAGGATAAGGAGAGAGGATAAGTGATGTTGGAAGACGCTTTGCGTTTAGTTTACATACTTTTTCTTTTTCTAATACAGATTTTTCTACGCTCCATTTAACGATCAGTCACAATAACGTCAAAATATTCACAGTCCCTTTAGTGTCGTTATAAAGAGTTTACACTGTATATTAAAATAACCAACAACTAACCTACTGTTAGCCACTACAAACAAGAGCATCTGCTACACAAAAAAAAAGAATACCGCTACAGATGCGTCGTCACCCAGACGACTAAGATGAAATGTCACACAGCTCGTAATTATTGGCTCACTTACACTTTTAAACAAAACTAAAAGTGAACGCACTGCTGTTTAGTATCAAAAGTAGTTGTATGGCAGTGAAGTTGCACATCGGTTACAAGACGCCAATAAACTGGCTTCAAGAAAATTTTATCTCTAATATAATATTATGTACATCGGATGAGAATTAATTCTTCTAGACTGCAATGTGTATTGAAAGCGATATGCCCACAACCGTCGTGAACGTTAATTCTTGCCGCCCTACTTGCCGCTAAATCGCCATCGTTCCGTTACTTAGTTTCTATATAAGACCTGAGATAAAAGTCTTCGACGAGGCATATGGCGTAGCGGCCACATTATTTTTAAAGATAATAGGAATATTTACTGCCTGCATTAGGATACTGCAAGTTTATTTATAGAATAGTATAAGGGTTATAAACGACCAAAGTTCACCTGATGGTAAGTAGATAATGTGGCTTATAGATTTATCGTCAATTAAGAATAAAAATGCAGATTTTTGAAACCTCAGAGGACTAAATAGAATGTCTCGTTATCAGTAAAAAGGATCTCAGATTCTCGTCTTTTAACTTACAAAATCACGGAGAGTGTACGCAGGAATTGCACATTTTAATTTCTCCCTCTCCATTCCAACAACGGACGACCATGCGGTTGGCGCGTCTTCACTAATTTGTTGTCGATATTCCACGCATTACAACCAAACGGCTTTTTTATTGCGTACAGCAAAGGGGTGAAATCCGAATACAATCTGGGCGTCTTCAAGGCAAGAGTGAATAGGCTTTTGTTACGCTAAGACAGTAGGTGCGTTTGGCAGAAAAAAGCGCCAGCAAGCGCTTACTAGCGCTAAAATAGTTTTCGGCCAGGACACGATTGCTACTTCATTAGCGCTGACACAATCCGCCATTTTGCTTATTTAATTTGTTTGTTTTGAAGTAGAGTTTATAAGTTGTTTTTTTGCAATATTAGTTTTAAGTAATATAATGACATGAATAAACGTATACATGTTATTAAAAATTCATGATTGGTAAGTTTTTAATATGAATACTTCACATAAATTTATTTAAATTAGGTTAGGTTCCCCGGTTAAAACTAACATCGTGTCCTAGAGGAAAATAGCTACTTACGATTTGACAGCGCTTACCGCTTACGATCGCCATTATGCTTACAAGCGCTTGCTAGCGCTTTTTTCTGCCAAACGCACCCAGTCATTTACCACAAGGTGGGATTGTGGTCAAGTACTGGCTTATAAAAGGTATAAAAACACAGCAGCAGTATGGTTAGTAATAGTAGCACAGTCTATAATATGTCTTTATTATACTGTGATAGTGGTTAGTATATTTTACAGTGGTCTCCGTATTCTGTACACTACTGCTCTCCCTGTCATTTCAACTCATTCGTGTCGCAATCATTATAGCTTCACTACGTAGTCGTTTAACTTTACGAACGCTTCAGTTTAATGTCAACGTTCGGCAATCGCCCGTCCACGTTGTTATCAAAAACTACATTCATATTTTGTATGCCATATCAATGCGTCGATTTCGCCACCGCACTCGACTCGCACTCGCACTTTCTCGAAACGCGGCCTATGTAATTACGCAGGATTTTTTGTCAGTACTGGCAAAGCTAAAAACGTTACTATTTTTTTTTTTATAAATTCAATCCAACTAAAAATATAGCTTGTCGGCGAGTACACGTTAAAGCTATATTATAATATTACACCCACTACCTACACTACAAATTAGTGATGCAACGAATACGAATACAAATATTCGTATTCGCCGAATAGTAGACATTTACCGAATATTCGTATTCGACGAATACTTATCATGAATATTTAAAAACTTATATTTTTACGCAACTCTAATTTATGGTGAACTTCAACCAAAATTACTGCCTTGAATTACATTAATAAAGCTTTTGTGTTTCATTGAGATAATTAATCGTCTACGATTCATTATTTCCTCGTGGTGAAGGTCTAGTTGCATTTGATTTATTTAGGATATTTGTTTAATTATTTACTTATTTTTTTATTTTGACGTTAGAACCGTTAGACGTGCTAAACCTGCAATGGTTTTGCGTATTTTCTAAACGCCTGTCACGATTGTTGGTCGATTTATTAATTACACAACCTCGATGTTCAATTTGGGCGCTTCAGCAAGTTGAACATTGTCGGGGATTCGTGTTGTAGTAAGCAAGTTTTCCTTCTGTTTTTCGTCAACCCTTCTATTAGGATTTTACCCAACCTTCAGAACATTTCATAGAGATCTTCTGCCCAAAAGTTTTTTCGGACGTTTTTTCTTCCCCAAGAACTGCCAAGACTTTTGGGAGCGGTGGAGTATACTTTCCTCCCCTTGTGATGTTGAATGATTGGACTCCTTCTGAAGACTTTTCAGTAATAATAGTTTGAGCTACTAGCAATAGGGGTGCCAGCGTGGGTATTTCAATGACGGACTTTAGCCTGCTTCTTCCTCACTGACATTACCACTGCCACCGCCGTAATCGTACGCGTCGTACTCCATTTCTGCGTACTCATCGCAAGAGTTATATTCAAGATCTAATAGAACAAGGTTAAATCGGCTTAATATTTACTTTATAGATAACATCACTGATGAAATATTGGTATTTAAATACTTCAGACAATAATAATAGAACCATCCCGATTATTATCTCCACACTTTCTAGGTAATATCACGTGTCACAACATTAAGAAAGTAAGTAAATTATTTCCGGATGGCATCACTAAGGAAATAAAATAACTTTAAATTTAATAATTAATATGTGGGTACTTAAATTAAAATTATTTATGTACAATGTTCTTGGTAAACTGTACTTATTAAAATATTTTCTTTATATCACTTGTTACAGCAACTATAAATTAGAAAAATATAGTTAATTATCATTTTAAATGGTTTCAAAACTAACCTTTATTACGGAAATCCTCGGGCAGTTTTCGTCGTGACTAACTCCTTTTCCAAACGTGATATTTTGTTTCTAATTTCATCATCAGTCTTGTTCCTTTTCCCATTTTAACATAAATTTAAATTAAAAAAAGTACTTCTTGCACACGCAGTTGATGCAACACACGGAAAACGAATGATCAAAACGCCCGGCCGGGCCAGTAGGCTGATAGTGGCTTACAAAAGTCAATAGACAATATTTTTTTACTATTTCTTTTTTAATTTTTTGTAAAAATAATATCCTAAAATTTGTGTGACGATGCAGTACCACAGGAAGCAGACAACACAGTATTTTAATATTTTTATTAAATCTCCTAGGATGCAGCAACGAAGTATAATTACTGGCAGACTTTGAAATCGCGCGTCGTCGGCGCGAAAAAATGCGACGCTTACATAGACGCTTTGCTATAACGACGGCTCCACAAGGGCAGGGGAGTTATTATTCATTTTAACACTCAAACAGCTTAAAGATTCTCAACAGGCTAACAATATACCGAAACATGTTTTGTTTCAAGATGTTGAACTAGATAGAGAGATTACATGAACAACGCATAGCGATTCGAGATGTTTCACCATCTCCACCAAATTGACGCCATGAAATCACAATAAGGCAATAGGCTCTTATGAACCAAATTATTGATATTCTGCCCAATTTTGAATAAGCTACTAAAGAGCTAAGCAAAAAATCAACGACATTATCTCAAGCAACCTCAACAACACGAAGTCTTAAATTTGACCTATGATCCATTGGTCTTTTATTTGGCGAGAAGGTGTCCATTTTTCAGGACTGAAAAAACTCGCTCAAAAATATTTTTCACTTAAATCACACACAGTCGCCTCGGAAAGGCTTTTTTCAACGGCTGGTAACATCCAGACTGACAAAAGAAATCGCCTAAAACTAGAAAATATACAAATTTTATGTTTTAAATAAAAATTTGCCTGTTGTAAACTTTAATTATTAGAACAAGAGAACATCATCAAATAAATTAGTTTTTCAGTACCATGGTGAGATATTCGTATTCGTATCCGTAAAAGTAGTATTCGTTGCATCACTAGTACAAATACAATTAATTACAAAATAAAGTATGAAAATTAATTAAACTGAAATCACAAGATATACTGTGGTGTGATTTTACCGTCTAAAAAAATAGAGTAACATAGCCCATTCCGCGGTGACGGGTGTTACATTTGTACCCATTCAACCTGTTATACTTCTTAAATTAGAACAAATATATCAGCGTTTTGAATGGAATTCAATTCATTTCTATGACATAAAATAAAACTAACACGTTTCAGAAATATTCAAGTGTTTCAATGCAATCATACCTACGAATATAATCAATTTTATGTAAATTTATTTCCTCTATACGTCAACCTCAAAAAATTGTAATAAAGTTTTTAGATTCGATCTTCTTCATTATACTATATACTATATATTCACCTCATTTCTCACAAAGGGTTACGTAGACCTATTTTGTGTTAAAAGTAAATAAATATGTATGTTCATACTTTTTCATCCGATTTCACGTTTGCCTTATGTCGGCTTACTAATACTGTACTGTTTACTACTATTAGTACTTTTTTGATATTTTTCGTTTCCATAAACCATTTTTGCAGTTTTCCTGGAGATTCGGACTTAAGGAACAAATAGTAAGTATACACACTCGATCGATTAATGTTTACGGACGGGTTGAATTGTTACGGCCTAGAAAGCCTAGTAGATATAGTAAGCTATAAATGTTACGATTCCATAACTTTGAATAAATTGTAAATACTGTTTTATTTACTAAGGGAATTAAGTACCTTCTTAATAGACCAACATTTAGTTTTAGTTAGTTTTGTATTCATAGCAAACTACTTCAATTTGTGGCTGGCCAACATGTTTCAAAGATAATAAATAATAATGAAATACTAATTTAAAGAAGTCTACGAATGTGTTTGTGAATTCCGAGTGAAATGCAATCATACCACGTTATCACTTTTTGGGATAAAAGGTAACCTAGCTTTTTTTAATCTTTCCAGCCATCTGAATCTGAATACCAAACAAATCTCGTCAAAATCCGTTGAATGGCTTAGCATTTCCTATAAAAAGTTTTATACACATTTCACAGTTTTATCCAAATTGGCAGTTTAACGGCTGATAACGACTAAAATAAAGTAGCCTTTACAGCCTACTTAGCTGCGATATCACAGTTTGACTTAACCAGGCATTAAACTATCTCAATTTCATCAAAATAAATTCAACGTTTTAGCCATAAAAGCCTGAGACAGACATACGCACTATAAAAGTATGGATTTGTCTTACACATGATTCGGAACAACTCTTTTTATCTATCTATAATACATTTTGGCAGCAAATTATGTTTTTGTCTTTTTTACTTAATTTCTTGAAGTAAAATTTTTGATTTTTTAATCAGGACATCAGGACGTCCAACATTTCAGTCTTCTATTGCCCATGAGTGCTTTGAAGTGCCCGAAACTTTAAGAGTTAAAGAGAATTTAAAAAATTAAATTTAAACACGAAAAATTTGTAACATTCGTTTTCCCACGTTACAGTCCCGTATAAATAAACTTCGGTATTTTTTATAGGATAGGGTTACAAACGAGCATACAGTCCACCTGATGATATGTGGTAGCTGCGGCCCATAGACATCTACATCTATCCTCGATTACAAATCAAAATGCAGATCAGTCACTCATGAGGACTAAGATGGAATGCCTTGTATCCAGTAAAAAAAGGTCTCCGGTTCTCTATACTCACCATACGAAACACAGAAGCATTAAGCTACTATTTTATGCTGGCATTCAATAAGCTACACTGGTTTAAATACCGTTTAGGTATTCATTCATTCATTATAGCCGGGAGGCGACCTGGCAATCGGATAAGGAAATCAGGGAGATGATCCTTTCTATCTTCTATGAGTTTCCCCTTTATAGCGGAATACGACATCTAGTTAATGATTAACAGAAGTGGCGATACATACTCCGCCACTGCACAGTCATTTAGGTGTAATAGCTTTTTAATAAAATAAAGGATAAGTAAGTCACTGTCTTTCTATCCGATTACAATGTGTCTTCAAAGCGAAAGTAAATAGGTTTTTGTTAAATCAGTGCGCTTTGCAACCTTCGGCTGCATCCCAACTGGTGGAAAACTGGCCGAGCACTGGCTTATAATAATAAAAAAGTGGGGTTGGACCATCGAACTATATTACTAACGTACGTACTAGTAATACCTCAATGGGTTGGACTACTAACTATCCAGGTGGAGTAATGGCTGAGCCGATTTATATAATAGTAAAAAGGTTTTCCCACAAACATCTCTTAGGCGTGGTTGTTATTATTATAGTAAAATGCTGTTAGGTTAGCTAATTACGTAATAACTTAAAACAGAACGACCCTTAAGTAGGGACTGAATAAATTAACCGACTTGGTATTACATGGATGGAAGTTATGTTTTTGATGGCATCTCATTTCTATTTGTAGGTAAGATAGTCCTACTTTTTTCCTCGTTACCTTCTACTTCTTGAATACCAACAACGCCAAACACACCAACAACGCCTACACTTATTATACATAATACAAATACACTGATTCATTGACTGCAAACTTAACTTTGTAATTCTATATATTTATATGAGATTACAAAGTTATTAATACAGTTGGTGTATCTAAAAAAGTAGACGGAAATTAAAAAATATTTTAGTTTTTCCTTGATTTATACACTAAACACTAATTGTGTTCAAAGTTTGAAGCTTCTATATCTGCTAGAAGTGTCTTAGAGTTTTGATGATCGGTCAGTCAATGAGTGACAAAATTAAGAAACTTTGACTAGTTATACTTCTTAAACTAATAGTTCAAATTGAATGAAATTTGAAATATACCATGCTTATACAATTTCTACTCGGTTACTGAAAATTCAAGCTTCTAACGTCATCCTCTACGAAGTTATAGGGGTTCGAAAATGGCCTGAAATGCTTCGAGAAAAGTATGGTACGGCCGTGCCGCTTTTTTGCTCGACTTGGCGGGGGCACTGCCGTGACCCCATATGAAAATGTCTATGTGTACAGTATTCACTTACCATCAAGTGGACTGGTGTGCTCGTTGTCACGCTTATCTAGTATAAAAAAACACCATCGCAATACTTCTGTAATAGGCAGTCACTAAAATGACTCAACAACACAACGTACAAAATTAATAATATTTTTCCAATACTTTCACAGCCACAGCAGAATTGCAGAATGCAAACAAACAGTTCAGCTACAGCGTACCTATTACGACTCACCGCTTGTAGATTATTTTACACCTAACATTTTTTATTAAATATAAATAACAAATGCACTTTGCTAATAATATATCTCACGTATTGTAATTTTAAATATTGATTTAACAGGATTAACAAGTACATAAACTTCTTTTATGAATGAAGTGGAATGAACACTAAACCTTTTATTTACAAACAAACATAATACGCAATACGGAATGAGACGTGCACTATGGAGATACAATTTAAAATAATTAAACAACTTACGTACTTTAATACGTCGTAACGGTGATTAAAAAATAAACAATACAAAGGTTAATGACTAAACACGAAAAATAATTATAATGTCATTACACACAATAAACGTTAACGCTAACAATACTTAGCACTCTGCGTTGTTTACCGTCTCCTGTTTACGATGCTATTTTAAGCTGGACTGGATGACGTGTACATATTACTGCAAGCGGCGCGGTACTGAACCGAGTTTATTGTACAGTAGTGCTGACAATTTATTGCGTACACAAAGTAAAAGATACGATTAAATTTGCCATCGCCTATCAAAATATTGTACGGCAGTCCGTTGTTTATAAGAATTTATAAAAACTAGCTCCTGTGGCAGGTGACATTGTAAGAACCAACACCTCATTTATATGCCTAGGGTGTAATAAGAGGCAACGAAGATAAATAAGCCTGGAGCAGCAACGTCTTCCTAAAAAAAACCGGCGGTTGTTAATGCACCTGCAAAGCATGGTAATTATTACAAATATCCCCCCTATATATAGGCAATCTGAGGATGTGGCTGAGGAGTGAGGACTTTTATAGGCTGTAATGGAATAATGGATAGATGGAAATGGTATAGCACAACAGATAATGATATGCGCTTGGTACCTGGGTGAGAAACGTACACTAGGGATTTAATGGATGAAGTACGGTAGCGAACTAGCGAACAGCATATATAAAAACTTTGCTTCATTATATATATTTAAACCCTGTCCCATCATGGCTATATGGGGAACTTTCTTGTGGAAATGAAGCAATTTTTTGATAGGTTTTATACAAAATACCGTGACATATACTTGCACAGTCATATCCATAGTTAGCCCTACACATTTTAAACTGAAATTTATCACCAAATTAATATCGTCATAATTACATCCTTTCACATGTCTAATGCTCTCTACATATGCTTCACCCAAATAACTTACGTAACTTATTATGCAACTTACAATAAAGCACGATCGTGAGCCACCAACATTTACCGGTCCATATATTTGTCCATACATATACACGTTTTGCCGGTTCTTCAGGATACATTGCCGGCCCATTGCTACTTCTGCTTATTGATCGGTTGTGCTTTATTGCCTTTAATTAGCCGCTACTGAATTGAACGCTACTAATTGGGCTACTATCCCACCAGATTTTAAGTGGTGGTGCGGCCGAATATGTTGAAACGCATTGTATATTCACACTTTCCTTGAAAACTTCCACATTATAATCGGATGGGAAGATAGATGCTGACATATTATCCCAAAAGTTTGCTATACGAATTATGATCGACGAAGACGATGAATCAAGCGACAAAGTTAGTTTTGAATGCGTAACATGTAGACAACAAAGTGGTGGAGTCGAGCGTCTAGTGGTCCGATGCTATTGGTTACTATAGTTCTGCTGCCGAGACATCGTAACGGATTCTATGACGCAGAGAAATTCCGAAATATATGAAATATAATAAAAGATATTAAAAATATGTGTTTGCAATTTATGTGAGGTCAGACGCTTCCACGATACAATAGAAAATCCCTATGTGAAGGTAACGTTTTTTTTGCTACAACTAATGTTTAAACTAAACTTTTATTTCCGAGTGGGTTTAAGTTTAAGGGTAAGAAAATGTCCGCTGCGCTGCCTCAATACGGATTGACAGACTTCACATATCTTAACAATTTTTCTTAATATTGCAGACCTGCAGTATTACCTACGAAATTTTATTCACCGACAAGCAATCAGCACTGGAAAAACGAACGCAGTAATATGCGTAAAATGCGACCATCCCTAGAGTAGGTAGATAAGTACAAACACAAAGTATATTAACGGCGATATCCTCGTGACGCAATCACGCAATGTTTACATGTCAAGTGTAGCATATAATGCACGTTACTCGTGCGTTTGAGGTCATATGAATCAGAATCAGAATCGGAATAGTTTATTTGTCAAACATAGATGGTTTAAACATTTAAGGTCTTGCGAGGGTTTCAATTATTAGTATGCTATGTTTTGTCTTAAAGACATACAAATTATATAATTGTGTATTCTTATGAGAATCGTGCCATAAAATAAAATAGGATAAAAATCAATGAAATTGTAATACTAATTAAGATTCTACATTAATAAAATTAAATAGATGATAATAACAAAATAGTATAATTAGTCAATATAATTATTAGTCAAAATTGTCATTCAAGAACTAGTCAATTTTATAATAACACTAGCTCGCCAGGCAGACGTTGTTCTGCCCTTTTCGGCGACCTTTTGTCATGTCCTATTGAAAATCCTTAAACTCGCAAAAAAAATGTTTGTTACTTATGGGCAAAAAACTATACCTCTCAAGTTGGACCAAACTGCACACGGTGTGCAACTTTGCTTGAAATCGGTTAAGTAGTTTAGGCGTCCATCGCGGACAAACAACGTGACACGTAATTTATTTATATTAAGATTTGTCTATTAATAATTCATTAATTACTTTTTTAAATTTAAATAAGGTTATATTTTTACTGTATCAGGTAGTTTATTATAAATTCGTGGGGCAATACCAGAAAAGCTTTTTCACATTAATGATATTTCACATTTTATGTAACATAATTATTTATTAACGTTGGGTGCGTATTGCGTTCTTTCTAATTGAAGATAATTTTTAAAAAATAAATGGATACTTTTTTACAAAAATTGCTGATTCGTCAGTGTTAAGATTTTTAAAGATTTAAAATAAGGAAAACAGCTATCTGTCATTTTCAGACCACACAGTGATCTTACACATCGTCTTTGAAATGTTTCCTATTGGTATTCTATGTTAGAGTATAGTTCATAGATTACTGTATATATACTAGAGAGTATAGTTGGTAGCGTTTTGGGGAAGAGAACTCTTAAAAATGTCAGAGTTCACTGATAGAATATACAAATACCACATCCAAAGATTTAAAATGCGTACTTTAAAAATTACCTTGTAGGTATGCCCCTAAATTGGTAAATATGTGAACATTAAACCTTTCTATAGAGAAAGTATTTTAAAATGCAAAAGATTTTTAAAGAAATAGCGGTGACAAGAAAACACACATTTCACCTGATGGTAAGTGGATACTGTGGCTTTATCTATCTGCATTTTTCTTCAATAAATAATCAAAATGCGTTGTCACCCCTATTTACTTTGACTTTGAGACTCAATTGATTGTCGTCTGCTATGGGACTACTCTTATTTATCCCATGCAGGTTCGGGCCTCGGGGAGTCCCCCATTACCCGGGTAATCCTCACAGCTCATGACGATGAGCCGGTCTTGGGAGCCGTACCAGTACGGCATTGTTGGCAATCTTGGTTGGCGTATTGCGCGCCACCAGGTCGGTGCTACCGGAGGGTCGGCCGTCTCGAAGCCCCGCGGAGTCCTGAGGATGGGAGTCGACACAGGGCCAATCTTGCCGACAGGAGGGCGCTCCAACAGCAGCTGCTCCGGGCCTCCAGTGCTCCTTCCTGGCTCTAGTTGAAGGCCTGGCATTCCCAGGCAAAAGGTTGGCGTGTATCGCGCCTCTGGGAAGGGAATCTGCCGAAGGGTCAGCAACCTCAAGGTTCCGCGGAGAAGCATCTCGACGCGGAGCCGAAGTCACCAACAGGCGCGCGCACTTGGGTGCGCCGGGCCTTCGGAGTTCGCTTCCCAGCATGTAGGTTAAGCGCAGTGTTGGGTGATCTTCATCCCGGGTGGGGTCAGTCCTCAAGGCTCGACGCAAGCCGAGTTGGCCCCACAGCGCGCGCACCCACTGCGAAGCAACGCGCTGTACTTCTCCCACCCGGGCGGGAGTCGACTCAGTTTTTTCTTCATGTTTTTTCGGTATTTACAGTAATAAACAATACCTTTTCCTGCTTTTTCTTCTTCATTAGCCTGAAAAAGTCCATTACTGAACGCGGACCATTCTCATTTCAGCTAGCTGTTGCGGTACGCAAAGCACCCAAGCTTTGACGCTGCCGCCCAACACTGCCTTCTAACGAAAGCCATTAGATTTTCTTGCAATTTCTATAATCAACCATTATGACACACAGGTCTCCCCATATATTGCCTCATAGGGGATATTTGCCATAGTTTTACGTGGAACAGCCACGCTGCAGTAATAATTATCGCTTCAGCACGCGTTCTCACAGAACACCAGTGTGACACAGCAGAATAACACAGTATTTCGTACAGTCAGTGTACATACCGGAGATCTTTTTTACTTGAAACGAGGCATTTTATCATAGTATAATCTATACATATAATAAATCTGTAAAAAAGTCGTGTCTGTAATTCTAATATATTTTTGAAAAATTAAGTCCAAGGGACTAAGTAAAAGGCACGGAAGCCAAATTAGTTCGTCCGTCTGTCTGTCTGTGTATTCAAGATTCACGCAAGAACTACCTGACCGATATCCAGGAATTTTTTTATGTAGATTGTAAGTAACCCGCAGCAACTTATAGGCTATTATATATTTATCCGATTACGTAACTTCAAAATAGATGTTAATTTTCTACTATGTATTATTTTGTTAGTTACAAGTATGCAGGATGACTGGTGTTTTTTTTTCTCAAATAAATGTCACATTAAAGTTTCAAATTAGTTTCAACCTTTGTTTAATAATTTGAAACTACACCGACGATCTACATTTTAGTTTTCAAAACACCACCATCTATTATCAAATAGAAAAAGTACATTTTGCCTGCACTTACTAATATATTAAATAATATAAAATATAATTAAATAACATATTTATATGTTAAAATAATGAGATTTATAAAGTTATTTAAAAATCCGAACGTTTATTTTTTTTCTTTTTCGCTATTTCGTTTTGAAAGTTTAAAATAGATAATATTATAGTGACGTCTATGAAAAATTATGAAAATTGACACGGTTTTAAGTTCAATTACTAATGCATATGTAAACTGATTTAAACTGGTTGTATTATTGCAAAATTCTCATTATCCTTATAGCTTGATTAAAGAGATTTTTATATATATTATATATGTCGTAGCTAGGTCGTAGACTGATCATATCTTAAAGTAATCTGTCATTTCATGAATAGTAGTAGTAATTTAACACTATTTGTTGACCATCATACCATGCTTGTCCGAATCAATGAATAGAGATCTTTTGACGATATTAAACTTAAATAACTAAACAACATTGCCATTTCATGACATTATGGCCATATTGTCAAATAGTTTTTCACCACCCTAGCTACCTACCTAGCTACCAAGCTAGTAGTACCAGTTACTCGACTCCACCGAGTCAGTAATTCATTCTTGGGGCGATGTATACGCTTTTACAACAAAATCCCAGAAAATATACAAAATTTGTCATACACAAGGTTCAAAAATGTTATTAAACTAAGTTTGTATAAAAAGGGTTATTATAATATTAAGGAATTTATGGATGATAATAACCCCTGGGAATATCGCTACCAAGCTATTTCTAATTTGTCTTGTGTTGTTAATTGTAAACATGATTGTAAGCTATTATTGGAAAAAAAAATAGTCCCGCTGGGTTTCTTGCTGGTTCTTCCCAGGACAGAGGTTTTTTTTTTGCGAACCAGTGGTAAATTAAAAAAGTGACTTTCAATAAGTATTGTTATTAATCTACATTGAATAAAAAAATTTCTGTTTCTGTTTCCACCAGCGACGCTGATAGCATTTTTTAACATAAACACAGTTTTAAGCAGAATAATCGAAACTTTATGCCTTATTTATATAATAAATAATTGTTCACGGCTTTCCAGTTGCCCCAACCTTCTATCCCTGATATTACTAGATTACATAGTTTTGGCTTTTATTATTTCATCTAATAATAGCGCCATCTACTGGGTGCTAAATAAAGTAATAATAAGTCACTGATAAAATGAAATCATAAATGCTACTGAATACTTATTCATTTAGAATCAATACTTTAAATAGGAACCCAGACCATGGCCATTATTGGAATATTTTACCGCAATTACTACGTTTGGCTAAATGACTAACTGAAAAACTGTGTTATGATAGAAGCTCTTTAGTTAAATAAATTGGGTGTCTATCGGCATAGCTTTAATTTCACCAATTTCATTCGTTATCAAGTTGTCTAACGTAAATAATTGAATATTAAGTGCACTGTGAAATTTTTAACTCTATTTAATAAAATAGTTGGTTGGAATTTTATTTAAACATATACTAGAGCCATGTAGCAGGCTGTGAGATATCATCATGGCACGGAAGAAAAACGTGTACGATTCCCTCAAGGAAAATGAATCTGTTATATAAAATTTTACGTGCTGACTCCCACGAAGTTCACCACTTCACCGGACACTTCGTGGGAAAACCTAGATGTTTTAATAGTTCAAAGGTTCTCGAAGGTTAGAAAAACATCCCGAGGAAACCTGCATATCTGTTTCCTCAGTTGAGATAATTCCGTGCGCAGCGACAACTTTTTTGACCAAAAATTGTCCACGGCCTGTGCCCAGTTATGACGATGATGATGGTTGCTACTTTTTTACTTTTAATGGGGCAATATTGCGTAGAATCTATCGTCATCATTACAGCCTATGAATAGTTCACATAGGATAGGCCTCTCCCATAAATTGTCAAATAGGCTGGATATTTTCTGCGACGATATGAGGTGGCGGATTCTCTTTCGCCGCCACAACAAGGTGAACATTTTTCTACTTCCGTTCAGAAGTGTGGTTCTTCCCACTCTTTCACTGTAAATAGAATTTTAACTTTTTTAATACTTTACAGCACCCATGATCACGGAGGGGGGTCCTGATGTTATAGTTAACGAAGGCTATAAGTCTTGAAGTAGCATGTCCGGGTTTAAATTCAATTTTAGTAATTGGAATTCAATTTTAGCAGATGGTAGCACTCAGACATGTTCTCCATTGAAATAAAGATGTAATCGCGGTTTCTCTCTGATATAATTGTTGGGACGATACTGAACATGTTGACATACTTTAGACTTCCTGGAGCTTCGGTGCTTCAAATCAGCGATTTTCTTTTACGTGGGTTTTTAGGAATTTTTCATCCAAAGATGCGTATAAAAACCCACGTAAAAAAGTTTACATTAATTACGATAAAATTCTTGAACTTAATTTTATTCTATCTGCAGTATTCGCGAAAATATAAGTAATTATTACAGAACTTAATTTATGAAATTTTTACTCGAACGTAAAAATAAAATCATCATTTATTTTATGGTGCCAATAAATGGGACCAATAATATGAATCAAATATCACAAATAAACGTTATACCGTAAATTAATAGACGACAGTCAAATTCATCATTTAATTTTAATGATGAAAGAATGTAAATATAAATAACGCAATTTTTTAAATGTAAAAACGTAAATAAAAAATTGATCCCAAGACAATTTGGTAATTGATAATTACCTTTCTCATGGATACATCAGAAGACACGCCTGATATAAAAAAAATTGCAGGTGATTATAAACATAAGATATTAATGCAATTATGAAAAAATTGTTTATTCACGTTTTCATATAACATATTATATCTATGCCAAATATCAATTATATAAGTTCAATAGTCTTTGAGAATTCAATAAAATCTTTGGAAAACCGCCATATAGAAAGACACTGACACCGAGGTGACTCTAATAGTGATCGAATTTTGCCAAATTTAAAATGGAACAACATTTATTAGTGTTGCTAAATTAAACCCTACGTGAGCGAAACCGCGGGTATTAAAATAATATTAAATAAATCTGTTGCCACGTTTAGCAGGCAGGTCGGCAACCTCAGTTTTTTTTATTGTAGATTTGTTTTTCCTCTATTGCTCCTTACGACACCCACGGGGTAGTGGATAAGAATATCCACACCACCACAGCCACTACCCGGTCAAAATAGAGTATAAATTGGACGAATAAAATTCTCTTACGCCGCCACCAAAAGACATAACTTAGGCTCATAGAGGCAATTAACCAATATATTTAACCACCTTAGACGTTTATCTCTACATTCTTTATTGTATATATTACGGAATGTAAGGAAAAACCAAGGTGGTCAAAAATGTACTTAAGCGTTCTTTTAAAAAACTTAATTGCTTATATCTTTAAAACTGAGAAATTTAGAAAGTAAGAGTAAAAGAGTTATTTGTGCAAACTTGTGTGTATTTAAAATAATTTAAAAAAATTACGTTAAACGTCAATTTTTTAAATTATTGATTAGCGTTTAAAGCATGCACGTTTGGATTTACCAAAAGTTTTTTGGTTATATTATGAACTATACTATTTTTATCTTATATATTATTATTAGATCTTTACCTATGAAATCACCGATTTTTACGAAATAACGTATTTTTTTCTTTGTTTTTCTTTTCTATTCATCAAAGTAATCAACTTAAGCAATAGGTGTACCTTTGCTAACGCAGGGGCAGTTTATTAATGCCCTTTTTGAAGAGATTAGCTGGATGGGAGGCAACAAATTATTTAAAGGCAATTTGCTAATTGAATACAATGAATGTGTCTGGTATTGACGTTGGGGCTGGGGTCGGTTACAAAAACCCTTTCTAATGTCGAGTAACCATTATTATCATATAACTGCCTAAAACGATAGATTGTCTTCCTCTTCCGCTACTGGCCTTCTATCCCGCCTCGACTTAGCTCCATACGACCAAACTGAAGCGCTCTTCCTTCTCGAACTTCTTTCGTCTCGAACGAATTTCAAGTAATTCTTCTCCTTTGAGGAGGTCTGCGGGTCTCGATGTGACCCTCTTTACCGGGGCGCCATCGCGGGGGGGGGGGGACGGCTTCCCCGGTACCGGGTGCTGCTACGCAGCTTGTTGGTAGGGATGTTGCGCACTTCACGCCATCAGGCTAGGTGTGTTGGGAATGCTCACTCGTCCCCGGCGGCTCCCTCGCCGGGCGGTGAGCGTAGGAGTTCACGTGGGAGTGGCAGCCCATCAGGTGGGCGCGCATGTAAGCGTGCCAGGTTTTGCAGGTGAGGGTTTGGTCCGTTATCTGCGCGGTCGAACAACCGTCTCGCAGTCTTGAATTGCTCAGTGTTTGTCGTCTACAAGGGACTACTGTTGTTCATCCCATGCAGGTTTCGGGCCTCGGGGTGCTCCCCATTACCCGGGTAATCCTCACAGCCCATTTCTATGAGCCGGTCCTGGGAGCCGTACATTGTACGACATTGTAGGCAATCTGCTTTAGCGTATTGCGCGCCGCCAGGTAGGTGCTTCCGGAAGGTCAGCAGTCTCGAAGCCCCGCGGAGTCCCGCAGACAAAAAGTCGACGCAGGGCCAGGTGTGCGCTTCTGATAGCAGCACTTCGGGCCTCCAGTGCTTCTCCCTGGCTCTAGGTTAAGGCCTGGTGGTTTCCTAGGCAGAAGTTGGCATATCTCGCACCTCTGGGAAGGGATCTGCCGAAGGGTCAGCGACCTCCAGGTCCCGCGGAGACGCATCTCGACGCGGAGCCGAAGTCACCAACAGGCGCGCGCTCTCCTACCAGCACGCCGGGCCTTCGGAGTTCGCTTCCCAACATGGTAGGTTAAACGCAGCGTTGGGTATGTAACGTCCCGGGTAGGGTCAGGGGCGTCCTCGAGGCTCCTTCTCCCGCCCGGGCGGGAGCCGACGACCGACGGACGTGACCGGCTGCTAGCGCGGTCCGGACGCAACTCTCAACGAATTGCAACGTTAATTGTCTTCTTCATGTGTCTTAGGGCACATGCAGGTTTCGGGCCTCGGGGTAAGCCCCCATTACCCGTGTTGTCCTCGCGGTCCACCACTATGGACCGGTCCTGGGAGCCTTCTAATGGCGTTGTAGGTGTAATAACCGGATTTTTCCGAAGTTGGTTGATTTTTTCGTAGTCGGTTAGACTACGAAAAAAGGAGAGGTTATCTGGTAGAAGTCAAAGTTGGCCTATCAGCGGCATTGTGGGTTGTTACTCGACTCTCTAATCGATATAGAGAGGAGTTCTCTTGGATAGGGTCGCCCGTCCGGAGGGCGAGTGTGTAGCGGCACAAAGTTGTTAAGATGTATGTGTGGCCCGTTGTCTGCACGGTCGAACAGTCCGCGCGCCAGCCGGGCCACAAACTCCTGGATGGTAGCAATTTTCAGGTTGGCCGCTATAACGTCATTCCGGACGTAGCGACCCGCACCGACGATGGTTCTTAACGCCATATTTTGCTGGGCCTGCAGTCGCCGCCTCAGAGGCTGAGAGGTGATGATTGATCTAATGTAAGTTTTGTAAACACGCACTTTGGTATTAAGTGGTAACTTGGATGCCAGGACCAGACGTAGCATCGCCCGCGCACATCGTGCTCTGCGGACGACGAGGTCGACGTGCGCAGTCATGCGCAGCGCCCGGTCGATCCGGCACCCAAGGTAGGTCTGCTGGCCATTGAGGGTTAATTGAGGTGGTAAGTTCCTGAGGCGGCGAGTGAGCAGAGCGGTCGTCTTACCAACGTTGACGACCATCCTCCACTCGTCTAGCCATGGTGGCAGCAGGTCCAGGAGGCGTTGCATCCAGTGCAATGGCAGATGCAGTGGCAATGTGGGCTTTTCTGGACGAGGTGAAATAAGCGCTATCGTCCGCGTATAACGCCAATTCCACGTCATCCTCCCACTCTTGCAGCCTTCCTGCCAGGGTAGGGATGTCGTTGGTATAAGCCGCGTACAGGACTGGAGACAAACAGCTGCCCTGAGGAACGCCGGCTCTGATGGTTCTGGTTGCGGACTCGGTGCCCTCTACGCAGACGTAGAACTTCCTGTCTGCCAGGAAAGACGCCACTAGCCGCAACATAGCAGGAGGGACACTGGTCTGTTCTTCCAATTTATAAAGTAGTCCAGAATGCCACACCCTGTCGAACACCTTCTCGATATCGAGAAAGACGCCCAACGTAGTGCGGCCACGGTTGTAATCGGCCGCAAACAGGTGCAGCACTCTGGTCAGCTGTGTTGCTGTAGAGTGACCCCTCTTTAATCCGTGCTGCTCCGCCCGAAGTTGGATGCACGGGCGGAGGCGTCTTAGCAACAATCTTTCAAGCAGTTCAGCTATGTGTGGTAGCAGCGTGATCGGCCTGAAGCTGGCAGCTCTACGCCTGTCCTTCCCGGGTTTCGGCAAGACGATTATTTTGCCTTTCTTCCAGTCCTCCGGGAAGTGGGATGACTGCAGTATCCCATTGTAGAGTCGACCAAGCTCTACTAGGACTCTATGGGGCAGCTGTCGGAGTGCAGCGTTGGTAATCCCGTCGTGCCCCGGCGTCTTCCTCGGTTGCAGGCGGGTTGTTGTCCACCGCAGTTCAGCGGGGGAGATGAACCACTCTCCTGCAAGAGGCGGTGCGGGCGACTCCTGTACGCGACTCTCCTTTTGGGCATGAAGCTCCAAGAACTCCGCACTTGCTGGGTTCGGCATAAATTGCTCCTCGAAGTGCTCTACTAGGATATCCGCTCTACCCTTGGCATCGTAACGACGTTCGCCCGCGTTGTTGGTCAGCGGGCAAACGGGAGGTTTGGCTTTAGTTAACTGTCGGTTCAGTTTATAACGAATTGCAAATTAGGCTAATTACTAACTTACCCCGGAAACTATGCTTTAAGGACAACCGCGCGCCAAACGCCATTTCGTTCTAAGCTAATTTCACTATCACATTTCTAATTATCACCCCATATCTTTATTGCCCATAACAATATCTTAAAACAATTAAATTTCACATAATGTACAATAAATACGCATTACAACAATAATTAAACATTAACATCACATGTGTAAATTAATAAAATATTGAACAAAATATCACAATTTTACAAGTAATTTCTTAGAGTCATAAATCTTAAATGTCGAACATAAACTTTATTAATTTTAATCTTAGGTGTTTTACACAATACAAAAATTTATTGCACAAAAAACATATACACCTTAAAAATGAGAATTTAATTTCTTACATATACTTATTTACTAATAAAACGACATTATGTAGAATCAAATCCTTTTAACATATTTCTTGTCTTATTATTCAATAAAAACTTTCTAAATCGTTTATTATATATTTTCACTGTTTTATGATAACAGCTATCACTTCATACAAATAAATTTTTATATTTTGATACTAATCGTAGAAATATATTGTTATATCTATGATACTAATTTTTATCAATGCTAGTTACTCATGCGAGTCAACAAACTCATTCCTACACGACTCTCAAAAATATATAGACGATTGTTGCCACCCCTCTCTAATATTTATCTATCTTTCTCTATCTTATCTATCTTTGTCTAATATATGATATTTTTCTTTCTAGCATCCAGCTGTCTTTATATAACTTATTATCGTTATCTCTTATCACTTATATTAAATACAAGCGTTTAAATTAAATAAACATTAAACATCTAATCCTTTATTCGTATTGCATAGTCCATTGCTACGTAATGCATGACTAAGTTTGATTCAAAATTTCTTTATTTCTCAGCAAATAATTCATACGCCTATAACATGCGGATGCAAACCGCGGGGCATAGCTAGTGAGAATAAAATGCAGAATGCGTTGTCATCCTGACGAGTAATGTCGAATGCCCCGTTTCCAGTAAAAGGGTTTCCTGTCTTTATCTTCACCATACGTAACAACAACATTATGATACTAATTCACGCTGGTATTATGTAAGTGTGTAAAAGTAAAGTAAAGCTACAGCCTATATACGTCCCACTGCTGGGCATAGGCCTCCGCTCTTTTCTGAGAGGGTTTAAGGGCAAGGAATTGTCCGCCGCGCTGAACGAATGCGTGTTGGCGAACTTCACATGTCTTCGAAATATTTTTTTCTTATTTCTCTGACATGCAGGTTTCCTCACGATGTTTTCCTTCACCGCTGAGCACGTGGTAAATCAGCATAAATTGCAATTAACAATTGAATTGGCGCCGGCGGGGATTGAACCCGGTTTGCTTGTGTATTATTGAAATTTACAGCGAGCGCTAACCATCTGAGCTACCACGTAGGCTACCATGTAAGTGTCTGGTACTTCCCAAGTCGAGTCGCATCGTTCGTCCAATAACTGTAATATAGTTGAAGCGTGGCTCTTCCGTATTTACCGTAAACCAACACTACATCCATTATTGTATTTCAGATTCAATATAATTTTTTTTAATTCTTTTTTTAATTTAGGGACTTGCGTTATTTTAACATGCCAGTCCTATTGTACCTTATAACTAAATACACTACTATTTGTTAAATTATTTACATAAAATATTAACTAAATTATATACCATTTGAGCAGCATTTGACATTGGTTCAGACAGAATGCTTTCATATTTCCCTAGGTTACATATTTTAATGTCAGTTTTGGCAACTAGTAGTTTCCTCTCATGACGAGTTTTGGAACATTCCACGAGCAAGTGTTGTACATCTTCTATTGTTTTGCATGTTTCGCAGTTTGGAGATTGTTTCTTTTTCATCATGAAAGCAAACTTGTTACACTGAATTTTTACACGAAGTCGCATTGCTAATACAACATATTTTCTATTCTATTGACATTGATTAAACCAAGGCACTTTGATTAAACAATATAACTGTGGGCTGTGAGCATTGTTGGTGTTGTCGTGTCTCTTGTGCCTGTTGTTGGTTACAGATGCCCATGCGCCGAAATAGTCATTAACAATCTAATAGCTTGTTGGATCGTTTGTCACTCTATTATAAAAAAGAGTCCACCTTGGTTCTTTCTTATTAATTCTATTAATTAGTAGGCGTTATTTAAAGTAAACATTTGGCGTGACGTTTCGCGTTAAAAATAAAAATAATGCGCCTTACCTCGTTTGAAGAGCACCTGCCTTCCTCATTTGAAGATCGCTCAATCGTGTGTCTATTACCTTCACCACTAATTCCAATAACATTTAGCGGTCGGCCAACGCACAGTCTGTTTTCAATGTCTGGTCTAGTCTGGTTTAATGTCTGGTTTAAAGGCGACACACGTGTCATAATGTTGACGGTGCTGTCTTTCGTCCAATTGACGAAGGTGTTCTTAATAAGTAAGACATATCATTTTTAATATTAAAAGTTATACAAACCATTATTGTAGAAAATAAAATTTCGCATCTTTTGTTTCCAGTAAACTTTTTTGTAAAACTTACCGTTTACGATTTATAGCCCATTTAATGAACAGGTGGCGCTTCATCTTGAAAAATGTTTTTAGCCGATATATCGGAAACTATGCACTTTAAGGCAAAAGTTATACAAACCTTTATTGTAGAAAATAAAATTTCGCATCTTCTGTTTTCAGTAAACTTTTTTGTTTTTGTTCTACTTGGTGAGAATCCACCAATATATTTTGAAGAACCTACAACTTATTATACTTTTTATTATAATTACTGCACTATTATAACATAGAATATCGATAAAAACTACATGACTGTCGCACATAAACTACAGTACAGACTAACAATAATAAATTAAATATTATTATTGTTAGTCTGTACTGGAATAATAGAGAGAGCGAAGTTTTCTACACACAAATGAAAATGTTATTAGAATATATAAATAGAAAACATGATAAAAAACGATACTAAATTAAATATTATTATTGTTAGTCTGTACTGGAATAATAGAGAGAGCGAAGTTTTCTACACACAAATGAAAATGTTATTAAAATATATAAATAGAAAACATGATAAAAAACGAATTATAATTGGAGGTGACTTCAACGTGAATATTTTAGAGGAATCACAAAAATCAAACTTTCTGTTAAATTTCATGCTAGAATATAATTTTATTCAAGTATAAAGGAACCCACTCGTGTTGGGTACATGCAACTCTGCCACATGCTTAGATCTTATCTTTATAAACTTCCCTTTAGCGGAGTTAAAAGCTTATGTTGCAGATTTAGGTTTTTCTGATTACAAAGGAACTATAATTAATTTAACGACCGAAAATAGAATACAAAAAACAATTCCTTGGGTAATTACAAAACGATTTTTTAACGAGAAAAACATTAATGAATTTAAATCTCAGCTTTCACTTATAGACTGGCGTACTCTTCTAAATGTCGAAAGAAGCCTTAACGAAAACTATAATATACTTAATGAAATATTACAAAATTTGCTAAATGTATGATTTCCTAAAAGAACCGTTACTTTAAGAGCAAGAAAAAAGAACCGTTGGATAACGAAAGGCCTCAAAATTTCATGTCAAAATAAAAGATATTTAAAAGCCTAACTTCGTATACAAAGAACCCGTATTTAAAAAAAAACACTTTAAAATATTTACAAAAATATTGAAAAAGGCAGTAAATAAAGCCAAACGAATAGATTATGCAAATAGGATAAAAAATCTGATAATAAGGTAAAATGTATGTGGGCCATTATAAAGGAACGTACTAATAAAACAACGAACAAAGTAAAAGAAAATATTGAAATTTTAGTGGACAAACAACAAGTATCAGAACCGAAAAGGGTAGTTAATATATTTAATAATTTCTTTGCATCAGTTGGCCACCTGCCGTGCACAAGCAAACGTACCATCTCAACAAACACAATTATTTAAAAATACCAGTACACTAAATACTATGTTTTAATGTCCCATAAATTTGGAAGAAACTAGTAACATTATCAAAAAATTAAAAAAATAAAAATAGTTATGGAATAGATGAATTACCACCTAAATTAATAAAAGAATGTGTTGATTCATTAACTCTTCCATTTAGTATTTTAATCAATGGGTTGACTGGTAGAGAATGCCTCAAGGCATTAAGTCCGCCCTTTGTATTCTTTTGTTTAAGGATGCAATAAAGAATAAAATAAATAAATAAATAAATCTTTTACGAAAGGAACTTTTCCAGATTTATTAAAAACTGCTACAGTAAAACCTATACATAAAAAGGATACAAAAGCAAACACTACAAATTATAGACCGATCGCAATGTTACCTACATCCTCGAAAATATTCGAAAAGGCAATGTCAAATAGAGTTTACGCTTTCTGTGAAAAATTTAAACTATTTGATAATTCACAAATAGGCTTTAGGAAGAAACGATCAACGGCACTGGCAGTATACAAATATATACAAAACGTACCTGATATTTTAAATAAAAAGAAATACGCTGTAGGTATATTATTAGATATGTCCAAAGCCTATGATAGAGTACAATACCCAATACTGTTACAGAAGCTATATGACATCGGTATACGAGATACGGCATACAAATGGTTTAAATCTTACGTAGAAAACCGTAAACAATACGTAGAAATAGTGCATTATAATCATGACGCTGGCGAAATATGCAACGTTAGATCTGAAGCAATCCACACTATTTGCTCCATCCTCCAGGGCAGCGTTTTGGGATGTTTGCTATTTATTATTTATATAAACGAACTACCTAGGGTATTGACTGAAACCTCTATTATATTTGCTGATGACATTTCAATTCTTATTCCGCATAAAAAAGACCAGAATTTAAATAATACATTGAATCGAGTATTGAACCAAGTTACAAATTGGCTGACACATCACAACCTAGAGATTATTTTTAATAAAATCAAAATTATGCAATTCCGACCAGTTCAAAAACCACCACTAAATATCGCTTTTACTTATAATAATATACCTATAGGAACTGTTGACAACTTCAACTTGTTAGGCCTGGAAATCGACTGCCATATAAACTGGAAAGTCCATATAAATAAAGTAAAACATAGGCTATCAAAATTCACTTACGTATTACGAGAAATAAAGAAAACCACAGATGTCTCCAGCGCTCTGTCAGCATATTCCGCATACACATCTACGTGGCTGTCATACGGTGTCATGTTGTGGGGAAATAGTAAAGATGCACAGCAATTATTTATAATGCTAAAAAGTTTATAAGAATCTTGGCAAACATAAAAATTCCAGAAAGTTGTAAGCCACACTTCAAAAAGTTTAAAATTTTGACTTTGACGTCTATTTATATTTGGGAAACATGCAAATTTGTAAAAAACCACCCAGAACTATTTACCAAATTAAGTGAAACAAATTACAAATACTCAATTAGACCAAATAAGAATTGCCGAAATCTACTCTTGCTTTGCATAGTCCCTACTGTATGACAGTAAAAATTTTTAATAACCTTCCAAATGACATAAAAAATTTAACGAATACTACACTATTTTTATCCAAATTAAAGTTATATTTAATTGAAAAATGTTTCTATAATTTAAATGAATATTTTGAGACAAATATTATTTAATTTATGTGGGCAACTTCGGCCTGCGCCTATCTAATTTAATTTAATTTTGTTATTCAATTGTTATTTTTTACTTAATTTTATTTTTACTTATAATAATAATAATTACTTTTTACTTGACATTGTGATTATGAATTAAATTAAATTTACAGAATTTTAAAATAATATAATCTAATAATGTAATGTATCAATGAAATCTAATATTGTAGTTTAAAAATAATAATTTAATATTTTTATAATTGCTGCGCCCAAACTGGGTTCAAATGCGGACTCTTTTTTAAACATAGCATCTATTGTAACCATTTGGTTGCAATAAAGACTATGACTATGACATATAAGTTTTAGGTTATAGAGATTGTCGATTGATTGTTAATTTCCCAGTATTCCCGCTAGATGCGGTAAAACTAATATCACTAGTGTAATCTTGAGATATAAGTAGTAAATCGACATGCATTTCATTAAGTTACGCCATAATTTGTGGTGAGCACATTCTCCATACAAAAGAAATTGTCTTTTACTTACATACATAATATTGCAATTATTTAAATTAATATTTTAATGAATATTGAATGATTAATTGATTAATATTATTTAATATTAGAAGACGGATTTATTCAATTTTATAGTTATTTCATTATAATTCGAGAATAGTTTATGGTAAATAACAAAAAGCATTCTTTTACTTTAAAAAAATTGTCATGTTATACTAAGATTGAAAAAATTAAGGATTTGCCTTTTTACCAAATTGTCCGGCTAAGCTCTTTGGTCTGTTCAGCTTTTCGGTCGGCAACCCTAGCCTTTTGTGCTAGACATTCTTCAACTACACCCGCAAATATTAGTCGTTGGAAATGTTTACTTTAGTACTGTATATTTCAATTACTATAAAGTCCGTACATTATTATTATACCAGATGGTTAACTCGTTATAATTTTGATTGTACCTGAGCTTTCTTACCAGTCCGAATGGGGAAAAATAAATACTACTATCAATGTGTCACTTAATGTAAAAAAGAAACGTTCTATCTCTGGAGCAAAGATAATGGAGAATAAAAATATCTGCATGTTCTCCATATGGACTGGCCCAGATTATGCAATAAAAGTACTAAAAATCTACATAGACGACAAATTTAGATTTTTGAATATGTTACAAGCATTTTATAAAAAATGTGTACTGCTTGAAATTATTGACTTTAAGAATAAGCTCGGTCAATGCCGTTGCGGCAAATATTTTTATAATAAAAATTATGGTAATTGACTGTAAGTACCGATTAAAAAAAATATAAGTTACAGTTGGTTATTTTATTTATTAAAACAGGTTGCAACCATACTATTAATTTATTTATAACGCTATGCTACCGTTAATAGATATAATCGATTATTAGCCAACATCGTTTAACAATCGATTACTGTGAAACAATTCATATATTTATATGTACTTATTTCAAAACTAAGGTTCATAAGTAATGAAAAATATATCGAATAGATTATATTATAATAAATTAATTACATAACATAAAAATGACACACCAAAAATTTTCCATCCACTGAACTCTGGATCATCCTAAGAAAACTTGTATAATGAAAGATCAAGATCGTTTAGTCGCTATACTCACAGTACCGCCAGCGATTGAAAAGATATGAAATAAAGTGTCGCTCGCGTCGCATCGCCAGCTCGGAGCGTCAAATACCTACATTTGCGTAATGCCGAAAGGTAAGAGGGCTCTTAATACTCGTACTACGAGTATATTATAATGTGATTAATTTACATGAAATTAATGTATATGAAAAACATTTTATTAAATTAGATAGGTACTTAATTGGCGACATTTTCATGTAAATTATTTAAATTTTGAGTTTGGTTATTTATGATAATAATCAAATTCGTTTCATCACACGCTTACTTCGTGCTGAACAAATAAGCATGTAGCCAGTAGTAGGTATAAGTCTATGCTTGTAGCGGAGAAAGAAGCCCTAAAAGCCTTTTAATTCACGAAATCACCGCCATAAAGAATTTCATATTGGGTATTTTCATTTATGCTTTGGGTATGTAAAAAACCACACTATGTTTTTAAATATAACTTTAATTTACAAATATACAAAGCACGTATTCTATTATAAAGTTTTTATTCTTGGCGCAATATTTATCCAAAATTATAAATATAGGTATCACAATTTTTTTATGATTTCGCCATACAGCTCACAATACTTAAAGTAATCCGAGCTTAACACTGGCTATTATCAGGCGTTTATTAAACAATACCGAATAACCGAAATTATATTTTATGTAAAATTACTTATAAGTTTTAAAAACATTGCAACTCCAATTACTAATTTAAAAAAAAAGACTAGTTAAACCACCAAAAGTCTATAGGTAAATTATTAAGTAGTACATAAACCGTAGTATTACAAAAAGCTTTATGAAGGCCCAAGTAAAAAATGTACCGTGGAAAATATCTTAACTTAAATATAAAAGTAGGGTAATTGCCAGCAATTGTCAATTTCGCTAAGATTGTGGCGTCGCGGCTGTATGACTTCTTTCGTTAGAAGGGTTCTCCTTAGACCAATCCTTAAACCGTTGTTTATTAATAAGCCATGATTTGTAATAAGACGGAAAATGTCTAAACCATCCATTAATTTTCTAACCGTTTACATTACAAATTATACCAATGTCAAAAACCGTTCCGTAATCTCCTAAATATTAATATGACAAAACTTTTCTTCTTTAATTTTCATAAACAGGCAAAACTAATTTCGTAATAAATTCAATAACAGCAATAAGAGATAAATAAAAATGTCAACAAAAACCAACACATAACAGATAATAAACTTTACAAATTTACTTAGAACTGTAATATTCCATATAATATATAATAACCAACCAAAAACCATTTAATCAGTTCAAAAATGAAATTCAAATTACAGTCTCACATTCTCATGACAATGCTACGCATACATTTTCTTCAGTTCCTTCCTCAATATTTTCCCAGAGGACGTTTTTGGAATTTCATCTACAAATACAACTTCTTCGATTTTTTTAAACGCTGCTACTCGTTCTGCAACGAAGTTTTGGATATCTTCAGAAGAAGCTTTTTGTCCATTTTTACACTTAATAAATGCCTTTGGTGCTTCTCCGTAGAACTCATGTGGCACTCCTATAACGGCTGCATCTTGTACTGCTGGATGGGAACGAAGTACGCTCTCCAATTCGGCCGGTGCCACTTGCATTCCTTTAACCTAAATTATTAAAACTTATATTAATTATCAGCAACAGCAATGTATATTCATTAAGTGGTATATCAGAAGTTATATACATAACTTCTTCGATCAACTATACCAACTAGATAACGGGTTACGTACAAAATCATAGCTAAATACTGTCCGCGTGAATACATGCTTAAACAGCTATATTTGTTTACTAAAGAAATGAGACAAAACATAAAATAGTTTTAAGTTCAATCTAATAACAACCATCGCATCTAGTTATAAAGTCACAAATCTTACGATCATTAGTAACAAAAAAAGAAAACCCATGCAATACTATCACTTGGAAATGAAAAAACATAAATTAAATAACATTTAGTGTGAACTCGACCTTAATGCGTAACAAATAAAGTACTTTTCCCGTTATTGCCTTGCGAGCTACGCCATTTTGTTATGTTTCAGTTTTTTTCTTCGAATTGGGTCTAGGAAGTATTGAGTCGCATTGAACACTAAAATAGTTTATGATCATAAGTTTAATTAAAATTATTTTTATATTTTGTGCATTTATAATTGTTGGTATACATAATTTTCACACTAGCTGTATATTGATTGCATTTCATTAGATTGAAATTGACTAATTCAATATATACATATATATATATTTATTTTTTGTATGTGTATAGTTTTTTTTTAACTTTATTGCACTTAAATGTACAATTGGCGGTCTTAATGCCTTTAGGCATTCTCTGCCAATTACAACCAAACCACGAGCTAAGCAGAGAACTTTAGCAGGTGCCATAAAATGTGAGGATAATTTATACGTGAATGTAAATATAAAAATACACATACCATAAGTGTTAATACAAAAATAAATATACAGAACTACAAATAGCCTAAGTAATATATGATACATTACCCTCTCAACTGCGGACGTCTAACCCTTGGACACGAAAATATCTCCGTTGACTGCGGGTGTCCAAGTACTGGACATTTTTACCCGCTCTTTTAATGTCGAAATAAAGCATTACTCACTATGTCTAACTTATTCTACCATATGTCGATGTGTACATGATAAAAAAGATTACCATAAAAACCCCACAGCTTATACACTTTAGTAGGATTTTTTATATATACCATCTTAATGCCGCATCTGGTCCGAACTACATTCTACATGTGTGTAAGTTGATTGTTGGTTCTTGTAAGCTTACTATTAATGTGTTTTATGATAAAAAATTGTATTGTAGCCTATGGTTTTGCGCATAAAATACTGTAAACAATAGATTTAAAATTAAATGAAAATAAAACCGAAGTATTAAAAAAACTTTGTTTCATCGAGAAATATGACAATTTTGTCTTTATTCAATATTTACTTACACTTATTACTTTGGGATTTTATTTAATTTATGTACTCCTTTATAGGAAATTTCATAGAGAATTCAGAAATGTATACATATTATAGTATTTGATATACCAAAATAAAGAAATTTGCGTTTAAACGGATTGCGCCCAATGCGCCGTCAATTTTATTAAACAGCTCCGCAGTCAACGGAGTATGACGGTTAGAGTCTCCGCAGTTGAAAGGTTAAATACATAATGTTTAAATAGTACATAATACATACATTTTAAGTACACTTACATACGAAAATATTATACTAAAACAATTTAAATAATTTTAAATATCAAGTCACATATAAGCAGAAACAATTAAATATGAAAGTTAGTTGCTGGAAGAAGAAAGGTAGTGATCAGTCACCATACTCTTAAAGGTAGCAACAGAAGTCGGTTTTCTGATACGAGGGGGTAATTTATTCCATAGCCTTATGGCCTCAGCGGCGAAAGACTGAGACATACATTTAGTACGGCGAGGAAAAGCACATAACGTAGTTCCCTCGCAGGTTACGATTGTGAGAAGAACCCAAATACTGAAACATGCATTTCAGGTATTGGTGAGTGCATGGATCATATAGGATTGAAAAAAGCGTGCGAAGAATTTTGATACATCTACGCTGATGGATAGGGAGTCATTTAAGCTTAGAACGATATATGGATACATGATCGTATTTACGAAGGCCAAAAATAAAACGGATGTAATTATTTAATAAACGATCCAATTTGCACAGAAGTACTTGACTCACATCAGAGTAACACACATCAGCATAATCAATGACTGTTTACCAGTCATTGATTATGCTTATGTGTGACAAGCGCTCGCACCGACATAGCCTTAGTCTCGGTTGGAAGGAAATTCTTGAAACGATAAAGGCCACGCAGGGTGATTGTCACTCTCCGGCTTATTTCAGCCACCTGAGATTGCCAACTTAAATTAGCATCAATCATTATCCCAAGGTCTTTAACTACATGTCTAAGAGGAATAATTGCTATTGTAAACGATAAGCTCCAATTAATTAAAATCTAATTTAGCTATACGGCGAGGACTACCGTGAATTATCGCTTGACATTTAACAGGATTGACAGCAATTCCATAATTTCTGCACCAGTCACAGATGGCCTCAAGATCTAGATTTAAAATTTCGATCGCGGAGTTAACCTCTGCTGGATCAATCCCAGCGTACAGCTGTTAATCGTCAGCATACAGATGGTAGGATCATTTGAAATTTACAGTTATGAGATTTACAAAAATAGAAAATAATAAAGGAGAAAGAATTCCGCCTTGTGGAACGCCAGTAGTAAGATCAGACCAATCAGAGAAAGACTGTTGGTTGACTTTAACTCTTTGCTGGCGACCACGAAGATAAGTTGATAACCAATCCAAAACTGATGAAGAGAAACCCATGTATTTACAGATAGCAAGAAGAATGTCATGATCAACTGTACAGAAAGCATTGGAGAAGTCTATTAATACGAGGACCGTTAATTTTGATTCCTCCATACCCTCTCGCACATCATCAAGAACTTTAAGGAGAGCAGTGGTTGTACTATGCCCACGACGAAAACCTGATTGTAAGAGACTAAGAAGATTATTTTTATAAATGTAGCTGGATAGCTGTTTGTATGCAGCTGATTCTAAAATCTTTGAAAAAAAGGGAAGTATAGAAATTGGTCGAAAATGGTTAACAAAACCGGGATTACTTAACTTGGGAAGTGGAAGGACAAATGCTTTACGCCAAAAAGACGGAAAAATTCCAGTAGAAAAAGAAAAATTGATGATGTGCTTAACGATTGGGAGAATGTTTTCAAGTATGAGGATAATCATATTTCTACTCACATCATCATAGCCAGTTGCTTTAGATTAAATGGAAAGAATAATTTTACGAACATCTTCATTAGTTACTGGAGAAAAAACAAAGCAGTTTGCGTCGATTTTGGGAAGTGATGAGATAAGAGAAATAGTTCTATGTTTAATGGAATTATCGACTTTAGTTGCTGAGGAGAAGTGCTTATTAAGATCATTGAGAGATATTGACCCCATATCAGGGCAATTCTTATGTCTACCTAACCCAAGGGAATCAAGAAACATCCAAGTGCCGGCTGGCGAAGAGCTTATAATATTCTTATGGATATGTCGACGTTTTGCAGCTCGAACCATCTGATTGCATCTGTTTCTGGTAGCCTTATATACATTCCAATTGGCATCACAGCGATTGTTTTTAAATATTACAAAAGCCCGATCACGTTTTGCCATTGCTTTGCGGATGTCACTGTCCATCCACGGTGCTGGGCGAATCGGGGCTGCCGCATCGTATGACTGAAGGATTGAGATGCCGCATCGTATGAAGAAGGATTATTAGTCAGTGTCTCTGCCATATGATTTATATCTGAAGTATAAAAAATATCTGACCAATCTATTGAGGCGGCTTTCCGTTTCAACAACTCCACATCCAGAGTCGCAAAGCTACGCAGACGCAGAACAGGTGCGGTAACTTTTAATGGTTTGACTCTATAGGTAATGAATAGAAAATCATCGCGCTAGAAACCAGAAGCCGGAACCTGCCCATGATTTACAACATGTTCAGTAGACGAAACGATCATCAAATCTAGCCATGAATCAGCAGTGCTAATATTAGAATGCGTGGATCCAAGCGGTAGAATAGAGAAATTTACTGAATTCATGATCATTCATAGTTCTCGCGATCTAGAAGACTTCTGCAAAAGGTCAGTATTGTAGTCGCCCATAATTATATGATGTGCGTACTCAGATGCGATATTCATGATAGCGGACTCAAGGTCATGAAAATAAACTGAAGGCCGAGAATATACAACTCCAAGAATAATTTTGTTTCCATTTAAGAGACCTTCTACGAAGAGATACTTAAGAGATTCAGACGCTATAGAAGGAGTAGATGCGATAACTTTATAAGGGATACCACAGCGAAGGTAAATCGCCACTCCATCGCCTCGGTTTCCTAGTCTATCATTTCGTAATAGCACAAAGCCGGGTAAACTAAAAGAAGTCGAGAGTAAAGATGGTTTGAGCCAGGTTTCAGAGATTAAGATAGCATGGATCGTAACGGTAAAAATATTCAAAAGTTCGGAGAAATGATGTGGTAAGCTATACGCATCGATGTAACAAGCATTGAAGTATTTATGGGAATTCGTAAGTTGTTGAGCAATAAACATGTTTAGGCTAACCGGTTCTGTTACCGAGTCTTCAGTGGACTTAAATGATAAATCTGAGTCAGAAATCGAGTAAAAGGAACCATCATCAGACATTGTATTGTAAAACGAATTAATGTAAGGTATGTAAAATAGATATGATATTAAATGTATATATATATATATATATATATATATATATATATATATATATATATATATATATATATATATATATATGTGTGTATATATATATATATATATATATATATATGTATATATATATATATATTTAATATCATATCTATTTTACATCTTGCACCGTTAATATTCAGACATACTTGGATGTTTATGATTTTGTATCTGGTCATAATTATAAATTTTTGTAGACTCCATATTTGCTTACTGTAAACAGTCGACCGGCAGGCTAGTGCCTATATTAACTGCATGCTTTTAAATTTACATTTATATATATATAATCATCATCATTACAGCCCTTCACAAGTCAACTGCTGAACATAGGCCTCCCCCAAGTAATGCCACAAAGCACGGTCCTGAGCCACCTGCATCCATCGACTTCCTGCATATCTTACCAGGTCGTCACTCCATCTAGTGGGGGGCGAGGCTACCACTCGAGAACCTTTCTTCCCCATCGGTTATCGGTTCTTCGAGCTATATGGCCGGCCCATTGCCACTTTAGCTTACTAATCCGTTGGGCTATGTCGGTCACTCTGGTTTTACCGCGGATATCCTCATTTCTAAGTCTATCACGCAGAGAAACTCCGAGCATAGCCCTCTCCATAGCTCGCTGAGCGACCTTGAGCGTCCTCATACGGCCAGCAGTGAAGGACCACGTCTCAGATCCGTAAGTCATCACTGGCAACACGTACTGGTTCCACAATCTAGTTTTTAGAGATTGAGGTATACCTGACGAGAAGATATGTCGTAATTTCCCGAACGCTGCCCAGCCGAGTTGAATCCGTCGATTGACCTCTCGGTCGAAGTTGGACTTATCTAGTCGGACTATTTGTCCCAGGTAAACGTACTCGTCAACAACTTCGAGCATAGCTCCCAACAACTACCGGCATAGGTGTGACATGGACATTAAACGTGATATTTGTTTTGTCCATGTTCATCTTAAGACCTATACGTTGGGAGGCACTATTGAGGTCATTGAGCATAGTGCTTAAGTCCTCCAGCGATTCTGCCATAAGGACTATATCGTCGGCAAATCGAAGGTGAGTGATGTACTCGCCATTGATGTTAATACCGTATCCTTTCCAGTCCAGTAGCTTGAAAACGTCTTCCAAAGCAGCGGTGAAGAGTTTCGGGGATATAACGTCACCCTGTCTTACACCTCTCTGCAGTTGGATAGGTTTCAAGCTCTGGTTCTGTACTCGGATAGCCATCGTAGCCCTACTGTACAAACACTTCAGCACTTCGATATACCGACAGTCAACTTGGCACCGCTGAAGGGACTGCAGCACCGCCCAAATTTCGACGGAATCAAAGGCTTTCTCATAGTCCACATACGCCAGGCAAAGTGGCAATTTGTACTCTTCAGTCTTCTGTACAATCTGCCGCAGGGTATGTATGTGGTCTATGGTACTGAAGCCTTTTCGGAAACCAGCTTGTTCAGGAGGCTGGAAGTCGTCGAGTCTGCGTGCGAGACGATTCGTAATGACTCTCGAAAACAGCACGTAGACGCGGCTCAGAAGGGAAATCGGTCTGTAGTTCTTCCAGAGAGCGTTGTCGCCTTTCTTAAAGAACCGCACTTCTGCTCCACGCCTCTGGAGTAGTGCCACCATGGAGGACGGAATTGAAGAGTTTCTGAAGGACTTCAAGTACCGGTGTTCCACCCGCTTTCAGAAGCTCCGCTGTAATTCCATCCTCGCCTGGGGCCCTGCCGTTTTTAAGGTGCTGGAGAGCCATTCTAATCTCGCTTAGACTGACGTCCCGGACGTCAGTCTAAGCGAGATTAGAATATCATCGGAATAGTGTCGGATAAGACTTGCTCTTGGATCGTTACTCACACTTGCGTGTGGCTCCAACGATGATGTGTACAGCTGCCCATAGAACCTCTCAATCTCACTCAAAACCTCAGGTGTCCCGGAAACGATGCTGCCACACTCAGTCTTCAGCTTTAACAGTTGGCTCTTACGGGCAGACAGATCTCTGGCAAAGACTTTGGAGCTCTGGTTCCGCTCGATCGCTTCTTTAATACGAGCAGTATTAAAGTTGCGTAAGTCTCGCCGCATGCATTTGGAGATCTGTCTGTTCAGTTGCCTGTATGCTGTCAAATCTGTTGACGATTGCAGCCTCATCTCCCGTCTAACAGACATGAGATTAAGAGTGTGATCGGAGAGTTTTTATGTTCTTCTGCGTTGGGTCTTGCAGAACTTAGCTCTGACCGCATGGACAGTTTCCACGAGCTTGTCATTCATATCGTCCACTGCATTGCAATCTTGTAGGCACTGAAAGCGGTTGTGTAACTCGAGCTGAAAGTTTTCGGGATTCTGGATTAGAGCACGAGGGGGACGGAGCGTTGACTTCATTAGACGAGACCTCTCCAACTTAACGTTTAGGTTCAGTGTGCCTCTAACCATTTGGTGATCGCTGCCAGTTTTCACCCTTGCGATCACTGAGACATCACTGAACAGTTGGCGTCTGGTCGTCATAATGAAGTCAATCTCATTTTTTGTCGAACCGTCGGGGCTCGACCAGATCCACTTCCTGTGGGGCCGCTTCTGGAAGAAAGAGTTCATCATAAAGAGTCAGTCTTTCTCCATAAAGTCGGCCAGCTGCTGGCCCCTTCGGTTCCGTTGCCCTACTCCAAATTTCCCTAACTTCAGCTCACCGCTTTCTCTTGTGCCTAGTTTTGCGTTGAAGTCTCCCATCAACACCGTGTAGTGGGTTTTGGAGGAATGCATGGCTTTGGAAATATCCTCATACATTTCCTCCACCTCCTCATCGGGATGTGCCGAGGTTGGTGCGTAAACCTGTATGACCTTCAGCGAATACCGTTTGGTGATTCTGAGTATCAGGTACGCGACCCTCGTCGACACACTCCCAATATTTACAACGTTGTTGACGAGAGACTTGTGGACGATAAATCCGACACCTCCTTGGGACAGATGGTCGCCCTCCCGGTGATAGAACAAGTTGCCGGATTCGAGAATCACCGTGTCCTCCCCCTCTCTTCGGACTTCGGATAATCCTATAATACTCCAGCGCAACTTGTCTATCTCTTCTTCCAGCTCCAGGATGAGGTATTTCTTTCGGTGTCAATTTTTCGGTGTTCGGCTACACAATATGAAATTAAAAGGGCCATAATATTAAGATTAAACATGAAATTATGCTAGAAAAATACTTTTTACACTAAGTACACGAGGGATAGGATTCGCGGGTAGGTGCACAAAAAGTTTACACACGTTTCTGTGATCGAATTTTATGTATTTAGTGTAAAAAGTATTTTTCTAGCATAATTTCATGTTTAATATTAATATTATGGCCCATTTAATTTCATATTGTGTAGCCGAACACCGAAAAATTGATACCGAAAGAAATACCTCATCCTTAGTGGAGTACCTGAAAAGGCTGATGAGAATACAGCTGGTATTGTTACCACAATATTAAAAAAACAACGTTGGTCTCATCGACATCACAGCCTCCTCTTTCAAGGTTGTACACAGACTTGGATTGGCATCTATGGGCCATAGTAGGCCTGTACTTTTTAGACTTAGTGATTCATCCCTCCGCTATACTGTTTGGAGGAAAAAGGCTTCACTTAAGGACATACCCTTTATACTTTCTGAATTCCTAACTCAGCAACGCAAAGCTGTATTTATGGAAGCACGCAAACTTTTCGGTATGCGTAACGTTTGGACGCTGAACGGAAACATCACGATTAAATTGTCAGATGGAAGCCGGCATAAAGTATTTACTTCTGAAGACCTTAAAAAGTTTGTTATTGGTAAGAAATCGGATCCTGTTGGCCAGTTGGTCGCATCTGGAAAGTCTGAACTAGCACGTACCAGACGTGCTGGTAAAATTAAATATATATAATATGCCGTGTAGTGGCGGTTAAGAATATCCACTAACCCATATCTTCCAGGCAGGAGATGGGCAGCAGCATCTTCCTGATAACAGCAACTGTACGACAAAAAAAACTGCGGTTGCCAACCCACTCGCCAAGCGTGGCAACTATGGCAATATACCCCCCATGAACAATTACACAAATAGACGGCCCCCAGTCCACGGCGGCCCCGCTATTCCTGGCTACGGTAGCGACCATGGTAACGACGGGGCAGGGGGTGCTAAGAATCTCCGGTGGAGGTTCGGTTGCCACCTACGACGACTCGACCTGGCAACATTTAACGCATGCACACTGAGGACTGACGAGAAGATCCTGGAGCTGGAAGAAGAGATAGACAAGTTGCGCTGGAGTATTATAGGATTATCTGAGATCCGAAGAGAGGGGAGGACATGGTGTTTCTCGAATCCGGCAACTTGTTCTATCACCGGGAGGGCGACCATCTGTCCCAAGGAGGTGTCGGATTTATCGTCCACAAGTATCTCGTCAACAACGTTGTAAATATTGGGAGTGTGTCGACGAGGTTCGCGTACTTGATACTCAGAATCACCAAACGGTATTCGCTGAAGGTCCACCAACCTCGGCACATCCCGATGAGGAGGTGGAGGAAATGTATGAGGACATTTCCAAAGCCATGCATTCCTCCAAAACCCACTACACGGTGTTGATGGGAGACTTCAACGCAAAACTAGGCACAAGAGAAAGCGTTAAAGTGAAAGCTGAAGTTAGGGAAATTCGGAGTAGGGCAACGGAACCGAAGGGGCCGAATTTTTCTATTTCTAGAAAAATACTTTTTACACTAAATACATAAAATTCGATCACAGAAACGTGTGTTAACTTTTTGAGCACCTACCCGCGAATCCTATCCCTCGTGTATATGTTTGTAGTATGTATGTATCTACGTGTAATATATATATATATATATATATATGGGTAATCTTTTTTATCACACCAATTTGCCCTACTCCTGTCATCTTCATGTAATCCTGTCCATTCATTGGTTGTCTGGAAGAAATTGCTGTCAGCAATAAGACCGCCCATTATATATTTTTAAAACACCCGGAGAAGAAAGCTAGGAAAGCTAAATTAAAAAGCTGAGTATATATTAGAATTACACAAACAAAGGCAAAAGTGCATGGTAGCACCATTACCATTATTTAAAGTTTTGGTAACGAATGATTAAAAATTACTACAATACAAATCTACTTTATGCGTCTATGTTTTGTTTCACAAATGTATTGCCAATATTGACCAATACGTGTGTATTATATTTGTAGGAGTGGTTATGATCGGTAATTTTGGTTTAAAATATGATATTATTTGTTAGTTTAGAGTTTAAAATATAACATATTATACATGTAATTTCCGAAAGTATTATATAATAATAAGCACTATTCTTGCAACTTTTAAATACTCATTACGGCATTGTAAAACATGTTTACATTGGCTGTGTTCCAAGTGAACTAAACGAAATAAGAGCTCACGTCTCATGTGCGCTCTTATTTACTGAAACGGATTTCTTGCGCCAACCCGACATCTAGTTGGTATTGTTGATCGAAGCATTATTTATTTAATTCTTCTTCAACATCATGAGTCGGTATATGTCCACCGCTAGCTATACATCGTTTTCGCTGTAAGAAATTTCGTTGCCACTCACGCTTGGCAGGCGGTTAACGATTGCGATTATTTTGACACTGCTTCCCATTGGCGGCCTAGATAGTTTACATCGATTTTTCGTCTAATAATGTTCTCCAGACTGAATTACAGTCACTGGAGCTAGTCTCGACGGAGATTAGCCATCTGCATAAGACAGTAATAAAGTGCCATATTGTATGCACCATCATGTAGGTGCTGTTTGTATTCCCTGACTTTTGTAGTCCGATGGAACGACAATCCGATACGACCGAAGAAACGTCAAGGATCAACGGTTTTCAATAGCCACCACGCTTTCACAAAAACGTGAGTGTAAAGAATCGGACCCTTTTTACTGGAAATGAGGTATTCCGCCTTAGTTCAGAGGGGTGACAACGCATCTGCATTTTGGATTCTTAATCGAGGATATATTTAGATGTCTATGGGCCACAGCATCCACCATCATGTGAACTGTATGATGAAATTTTACACTGAATATTTAAATAATTTTAATTGTTTCACATTGTTTCGGGTCTGGATGTTTGTTCATGTGCAATTTATGCATGCATACTGCCTCCACGATACAGGAAAAATCCTAATGTGAAGCAATTGTATTTAGTTTAATTGCAAGGCAAAGAGCTTGATCGTATATCCTAGACGTACTTATAACAATATAGTTTCTGGGGTTATAATATTATATCCTTATTATTTATATATTATACCTATAATATTTTCATTATAATTGTCCTCTTTTTAATTAGTTTAAGTTTAATGAAAAATGAAGTAAAAAAAATATGAAAACAAACAAATAGCGAAATCTTAACTAAAATTTAAAAAAAATTATAATTAATACAAAAATATTAAACTTCACCTTAATCAGCTCCTTAATTCTGTCGGTTATGTAGAGGCCGAATTCTGGCTTATAGTACCCCAAATCACCTGTTTTGAAGTAACCGTCTTCCGTCAGACTTTCTTTAGTTGCCTGCTCGTTCCTGTGATAGCCTTTCATTACCGTTGGACTTTTAACATATAACTCCCCAGGCTGGAATCATAATGTTAAGTATTAATTATAATTTTAATTACGATTTTCAACATAGTAATAGAATTCTGTCGACTTCAAAATGAAGCCGGTTATAATATAATAATAAATAAACACTCACAACTGTCACCCAGAGGGGTAGGCAAAGACTACAGACTTCCATTTGCACGATCCTGACACACCTCTCTTACTTCCTCTACATCCAACGCATACATGCTCGCCGGTTAAGGGTGCTCTTAATTTGGCCCATTTTTAATATATCGTCAATTTAGGCGATAAGCTTTCGCCAAAGCAGATTTATGTTGCAGAAGTGAACGGAAGAGTCGAAAAGAGATTTTTCCGACTCTTCCGTTCATTTCTGCAACATAAATCTGCTTTGTCACTCTTTCCTTATTCATTCTTTTTCATCTACTTACTCGAGCAACTCCCTTTCTATTCTTATTTCACTTATCGTTTTACTTTCTTCTCTTTCAAAAACCATAACTTTCGTCTTACTTGAGTTCACTGTCATTCCCCTTTCTTTTAATGACCTATTCATTAATGTAACCATCATTTGCAACTCGGCCGCCGGCGACGCAAATATGACTTAATCATCGGCGTAGAAAAGGCATTTGACGGTTAACTCACCCATTCTTAACCCGCATTCTGAAGTAGGTTATCAAATATGTTTTTATAAATTGTGCATTATAAAGTATGTAACACAATATCTCTGAGGTTAGTTAGCTAATAACGTAGACCAAAGACCACCGGCAGACCAAAATGAAGTAGCCATAATATATAGAAAAACAACTCATGACCGGATAGTGTAATTTTTCAATCTCAGAAAATGTAAATTTTAAAACTTTTTAACTTAAAAATGTCTACTGCCCCCCGCTCCTATAATAAACGGCGTGATGAGTTTCTGTTTAACTGTTGGATCTCAACGTAATATGATAGTGAAAGTCCTAACAAAATCCGTTTTCTAGATTTTGTGTGGTGCGCGTCCAGACAGACAAACAGAAGTTCCGAAAAATTTTTTTGGCATCTGTATCGATAGTATATACCCCAATTGAAATTTTAAATAATAAAAAGAGAAATTGCACAATATTACTTACTTCCCCAATAGGAACAGGATTCCCAGTCTCCGGATCGACAAATTTCAACACAACACTGGCCATAGGTACACCACAAGCTGAATAATCCAAAATCTCAATGTCTTTAAGAGTCGAGGTCGCTAGCGAAGTCGTCTCCGTCGTACCGAACCCTTGGTTAAACTGCAGTTCGTTCTAAAATTTTAAGAATTAAATAACACAAAAAAAAACTGTTACACTATTTTAGCTAGGACTTTAAAACTCTCAAATATAACTAACATGGAATAGAACGATGACATAGTATACGCCATAATATTATGCCCACAGTACGAATGGGTCCGTTCACTTGGATCCACAATCATGCTTCATAGGTAGATCCATGGATAATTTTTTTCTCTCATGTAAAACATACGAGTTTGCCAATATTAATCAAGCTTAGCAAACGGGTCAACGAGCGCAGAACAGATATTTTCGTACCTACTATCAGCGTCAGTAGATTTTTTAATCTTTTTATAAAATTAAAGTGATAAACGAACTTACAATCCACCTGATTGTAAGTTTGTAGTCTATGAACAAATTAACTAATTATCCTAAATTAAATCTAATTATACTAAAATAATAAAGAATAATTATCCATACCATTAAAGATAAAATAAACCTAATAAAAGGAGACAAATAATAAGACATATAATTAGAATATATAGGAAAAAATTTATAAAATTCCTATATACTCAACTTTATTAGGATCTTTTTGAATCTGAATATAATATAAATATTAACGATCTAATAATGTTATAATAATCAACTAAATATTTATAAATATATATATATATATATATATATATATATATATATATATATATATATATATATATATATATATATATAGTAAAAAGCTAAAAGAACACTAAAAGAGTTTCTAATCAAATAACTATGATATGGGTATGTTGTATAGGTAGGTATAATATATTAATAGTATATTAGATGATAACTCAATTAATGTAAATTACATAATCTGATGTGTTTATACCGATTTATATCAAGTATATATATTTGTTAATATACTTAGCGATTAGCTGATTAGTTAATAAATATATAAATCTACCATTATTATCATTAGTAGCTTGTATAAGGTAATAGGTAATAGTTTATAGTTAATAGACCACAGCAATTAAACCGTGTGCGGTTTCCTGCTGTAGGGACAAAAAATCATTTTGTGTATCAGCTTGATTGAATTATGATATTTTGAATAAAAAAGACTAATTTTCATAGTTGTGTCAAGACACGGTAAGATCATTCTGCGTACATAGGACCAAAAGTAAAAATGAAAAGGCTGAAGATGGTTAACTCTGACATCGGGACACCTCAGTTCTCCGTTACCATGAGTGCTGTAAAGCACCCGAAACGTCGGGAATTAAAATTAAGTAAATTGAACACGATAAAATCCGTTAAATTAGTTTTATTCAATATGTAGTGTTCGCGTAAATACGAGAAAACATTAACTGCCACATATTTCAAACAAAGAATGTGTGATCTTTGAGGACTAACATGCAATTTCTATAGGCTTTGAAACATTGCATGTTAGTTTTCAGATTATTTATACTCGCTCTTTACACCCTTCAGATCAGAACACAACAGTACACGCACTGCTTCTTGGCGAGCTTTGCTGGGTAAGACAGTAATACTAATCTAGATGAACTCCTGGACAGGAAAGTATTCCTACCACCCAGAATTTTATCCGTCTTGAAATGGGAGAGCCCATCACCATTAACGTCATTGCTCAAAATAATTTGTGGTATTCATAACCATTCCCTTTCCGCTTTAAGGTACTCGGACCGGCTTACAGGGATAGGGAGCAAGGTAAAACATATGAGTCTATGATACTATGATCATGCCAAGCCTACCGATTATGTCAAATCTGTTTTATTCCATCAATTCTATCATTTTTCTATTTATGCCTCTACTATTTTCCTTTTCATTACTTTATAGTCTATTCTATTCTTCCCTACTTGAGAAACTTGTGTGTAGCTGTAGATTTCTGTAAGCCGACGATGAGGTATAGATATAGTTTACTTACTTTACTTTTTTCCATAATAGCATAAACATCTGAAGCTGACAATGGTGCTGCACCACATATAATATTCCTTACGCTTTGGAAATGCTCTTCTTTTACGTCGGGATGTTTACCCAGAAGAATTGCTACAAAATCGGTCAATTATTAATATTTTTCGCGTAAAAAATATATCTTAAAGAGATGGTTAGTTTATTTTAAATGTCACATGATTTACTCTTAAGTTTATTAATAAACTACCCTACTGCATAAGTTTCTTTTGCCATTTGAAAGCGTCGTAAGAGAATCCGTCACCCTTTTCTTCCTTTGGGTGTCATAAGAGCCAACTATGGAAAATGCGAGAAAATCTTATTTCTTCCGAAAGATGGCATTATAACTACCACGCAAAAGTTAGACGTAAAATACTCAGATCGATGACCGGCAGCACCATCAAAGGTGTAACATTAATGATCCCAAGGTTCTAAACTGGTTCATTAGGCTAATTCCAGTCACTTTGATTCTTCAACTAATATCCTCGCGTTAGCTTTTATACGATGAGAAAGGTTCTCCCATTCCATATAAAAACGTATTATATATATATATATATATATATATATATATATATATATATATATATATATATATATATATGTACAGACTAGATCATTATATTAAGTGATTAAATACCCCTCTATCATTTATGGGTTGGCTATAAATATCCGGTACTTGATTTTAATTATATTTTCAGTTTAGAAGGTTTGTCAGTGTTAAGATTGAACCTTTTTGGATGTTGGAAATGCGTTTTTAATTAATTACGATTAAACAAATTTCACTAAAAATTGCTTATAATGAAACGCAAATATGTAAATTTGTTCCCGTATTATGAAGTAGACGCTCGGTAAAATAAATTTCACTAAAAATTTCATATAACGAAACGTAAGTATGTCAATTTGTTTTTTTTCCCACAAATACACTAATAAAAAGTTAGTCACTCGGACCCAGACAATCCATTTATGGCTGAAGACGTGACTCATTTACAAAAAATTGAGTCGCAGTGGAGAACAGTCAAGAGGTTTTTCAGAAAACAAAATTATAACAGTTCACATTACATTATTTCATTTACCACTATCATAGCAGAGTTTAGGACAACCTGACTTTATAGATACGATTTGTCGAATCGGTTCTAAACTAAATTAGCACGCCGCGATTTCACGTAGTCCTGTCTGCCCTACCCCTAGAGAATTTTCGTAAAGCCGTAAGCGCGGAGGGAAAGCAGCCTCTCCCTGCTGTAGCAAATCGCAAGCTCGCTGGGCTGTGATGAGCGAGGCTGGTCGCTGAAGGCGACCAATAAGCCGAAGCTGCGGAGGCGAGCATGGGTGCCAGTGAGTTGCTACGCAAGGGCGAAGGGGTTACACATCCCGCAGTACCGAAACCGTTGCAGAAGTAACTTTGTGTCAATATTCCTGTGTAAAAAGTGAGGTTATGATTTTACAAAAAAAAAATATTACTCATAAATTGTACATTTTCGCAAATGGTGCAGGGTAGGGGGCTTTCCCTGAACCCTCACCTCCCCCTTCCCACTCCCACCACCGTATGCGAGTACCGGATGTCTATAGTTTAACCTAATTTGTATGTTACTTTATTATTGTTATCCATTGTTGTTAAGCTGACATTCCACATGATGTTAAGTGGATGCTGTGGCCCGTAGACATCTACAAAACCAAACCAACAAAACAAACAGGAACAGGGAGTCCGAGACTCCTGCCTCGCGGACTACGAGCAATTCTTTTCGCTCACGGATGACTTGATCGAGGCGGGGGCCAAGTACGCTAGTGACGCGCGTGAAGCTCGGCTGAGTGGCCTCTTTGAGTCCCCTCGGAAGCAGCCTACTCAGCCGGAGCTGTTGGGACGACCGGTTTGGTCACTACCGGTACTACGGGGTTCCTGCAACCTCTAATTTGTCCCGGGCATCAAGGCCGAGGTTCTCCGAAGCTCCCCAGGTCGGCCCGGGTCAGTGAGATGTCGCCGGAATGCCGCTTTCGGGACCCCTGGTTCGAGTGCCGGTCCGATGGAGGCAGCTCCAGCTAGGTAGCTGCTGCCCTAGCTCCCACCACGTCCACCTTCACTGATACTTTGAGCCGTCAACAGTCCACTTGTCAAACTGTTCTATTGCCGACGGCCTCATTGAAGGTGTACAACCCGAGTGGCGACTGTTTAACGGTTCGCGCTCTATTGGATTCGGGTTCACAAAGTTGTGTGGCCTCCACTTGGTTGGTGGGGAGACTAGGGCTCACCTGGAGCTTTGAATGCTTAGAAAAAAAATTGCTTTGGTTTTTCCGCGAAATGTTTTCCTAGTTGTAGCGGTTGTGAGTAAAAAGGGTGAATTTGATATACTCTTTGAATACGTGTACACATATGTTTTTGCAAATATATTTGATCATTATGCTTGCTTTGTTGAAAAGAAAATTGAAATTGAATAACTATTTGTGCCGAAGGAAATAAAAATTAATCCTCCTTTTGTTTTCACATTTTGTTGGTATTGTCGAAGATATTTATTTTGGAAAAAGGGAATATGGTTATCTTTTATGTTTATCGTTTTGCTTAATTTATCTGTTTTGATCAATGCGCATCGAGCGTCACATTCAACGTTACATGTTGAAAGATTGTTAGTAGAGCTTACTATCAGAGTTTGTGACATTTTACATTTTTACGATGTAGCTCTTAAAAAGTGTCCTTTTTGTTTTTGTTCTTGTGCTTTATTATGCTTTATTATTGTGCTTCGGTTGCTGGTAACTCACCATCATGTTCAGAATGCGGCTATTTTGCAGCGGGAGTTTTGGATTTTGTCTGGCCGACGCACTATTCGGAGCGTCATTTTTAAGTTCATACTTTGCTATAAATTGAAGGCCACCATACCGCAGCCGATGATGGGTGACCCGCCACCCGACCACGTCAGGGCCATCCGACCATCCGCTGGAGTCGGAACCGACTTTGCTGGCCCCTTCCTCGTCAAGTCCAACCTACGTAACGCGCGTTCACATAATGCCTATCTGTGCGTTTTCGTGTGCCTCTCCACTAAGGCCGTTCACTTAGAACTTGTAAGTGCCCTCAGCACTGAAGCCTTTGTGGCCACGCTGGGCCGCTTCTTATCGCGTCGCGGTTTGCCGGACCTGATCCGGTCGGATTGCGGAACGGATTGTAGGGGCACGGATAGATATTTCGTTATTATTTATAAGTCGTCGAATTTCTGTCCAGCAACAGGACTTATTTAGGTACTGCGATGTCCAAGAAGGGCATCCAGTGGAAATTCGACCCTCCGGCTTACCCACGCTGGGGCGGTGATTTGAGGCGGTGGTTGGGGTTGCAAGAGCGCATCTCCGTCACGTTACTGGCCGAGGTTTTGGTTGGAGATTCGGTTTTGCAACGTGCCGTCGCGACCCTATCCCGTTTGAGAATTTACTCGCGGGCATAAGTCCTTATGCCCGGGACGGGGGCTTGTTTATGCCAAGTTGTGTCATTTAAGCGAGCAAGGCGCGCGTCCCGGGGTGAGGAACTGGTTAGCGTTGCGCGGGAAGGGGGGCTTGCTGTGCGCGTACGGCGCTGCCAGCGTCCCAGTCGGCAGGAATCTTTGAGCGGTGAGACCGCGCCGGTGGGGTTCGCGAGATTAGCCTAGAACATTCGATTTGCGCGACGACCGGGTCGATTTAGAGGTCGCGAGTTTTGATATAATTGTTCCGTCACCTATAGAAGGCCTCCATGGTGTTGTAATTTGTCGTTAATATACGTGACAACGAGGCTTTTTGATTTTGAATTATTCAATTAACTTAGATTGCTATTAATTTGCATCGACGAGTGACTTGTGTAGCTAATTAAAGTTAAAATAAATTAATTAAATTGTACGAAGGAATTTTGCTTTCGTGTGGAACTCTGAACTTTGTGAGCCGGGTGTAGATCGTGCGCGATTATAGTTCGTGCTAAGTGACGCTAGACTTGAGTTCGGATAGCGATGGGCGTCTTGTGGAGCGGTCGGCGCACGTGCTGCTATCTGATTGTATCGTAGACGTCAGGTTACACTAGACACACCTTCCTACACTACACACACACTACCATTTACTTGCCCCTGACGCCACCTTGTGGTAGACCCTACACTTCTCGAATTCGGTAAGTATTGTGTTTGCGTACCTAGTCGTTATAATTTAATTATCCATAGGTCATTGGACCCTCCCCTCTGTTACTCGTCGATTTAGGTTACTGTGTCGTGGTAACTCAGGGCCGTAACAATTTATCTTCAATTAAAAATCAAAATTCAGATGCGTTGCCAGCCATGAGCACTGAGATGGAATGCCTCATTCCCAGTAAAAAGGGGATCCGGTTCTCTATATTCACCATACGAAACACATCACCATTACGCTGCTATTTTACGCTAGTATTCTGTGAGAGCGTGGTCCCACCCCAGTTGAGACTCATTCGTGCTGCAACTACAATATAGCTGCAGCATGGCTCTACCACGTAAGAAATGGCGGTGTAAGAATACCCACTACATGGCGTAGTGTATCGTCCCGCTGGCGTACTAAGAGGCGACAGAGAGAAATTGTAACAGGAGATGGGCAGCATCATCATTCTAATAATATCTCAAAACTATTAAAAGCTGCGCTTGCCAAGCCACCTTCCATGTGGTGGCAACTGTGGCAATCTATGGGATGACCTATGTTCAGCAGCGGACTTTGATTGGACTATTATGATGATGATGATGATGATGATGATTGGCAGTCTAACCCCTTGCTCAGCAAATAGACAGGTTAACTAAAAGTGATGTTTTGTATGATACATACCAATAGGCGGAACAACGTACAGTAGAGTTGGTTTCTTGTTCTTTAAGACGTCGAGGTATAAGCTTGCAGAGAATTTTGGCAAAGATATTAATTTGCAGCCTTTAGCCAAATGTCCTATTAAAGTAACCACTAATCCGTAAATATGGAAGAATGGCAATATGCAAGGCACAATGTCTTGGAAATCACCTGAAATTACAGTAAAATTGGTTTTAATTCAAATACAATATTGCTGGTTTAAGAATGTTGAAATTGTAACTCTTAACTCAATACCCAAACCTGTTTAAGATATTATTTTACATGCAGTAACATAATAAAGTAATTAGAACTTCGCAATAAAATTATCGGCATGATTTACATATAATGAATAATTGAAAATGTTATAGTGGCGACACAATAACGTTCAAAAAGTATTTAAAGTAGTTACATTACATAACAAAATACATACTTACAAAGGGGATTTAATTTTATTTTCAGTACATATACATAAACATCTTAAATATAGTAAATTCAACACAGCATTATACCATACTGAATAGAAGCGATCATATTTATAATTATAAAAATAAAATTGACACAAAAAAGCATCCTAATATTTCGTATTATGTACTATGTGCATATTAAATAAGATATAATCGTAGCATTTTATTGTACCAAATCAAAAAAAAAAATATTTGTCTGATACACAAATAACATTGAGAAAATCTAATCTTTATAAGTATGTAAAGTGTGAAATTTTGTTGATTTGATGTGAGAAAGTGGAACTTGTTCTTGCAATACGATAGTATGACCAGAACTAAAAATAATTCATCGCTGGGTGGAAAGAGTTATTAAAAGTAGAAAGAGTTATTGTACATAGTAAATATTAACAAAGCAAATATGGAGCAGAAACGAGTGCCAGAGCCGACAAGGAGTACAGAAGTTAGTAGTTTTTGCCGATTCTATCACTCACTTTAATATGGTATATAATAGGGCCTAATTTATTTATTTATTTATTTATTTATTAATAGGGTCTACAAGCGATTTCTTAAAGTATTTGTATTACATGCACTTTACACTCACATTACATGTAAAATAATTTAAAGGTAAACGCTACACGCAATTTTTACTCATATTACTGAATAAATCTAATTAAAAACAGAAACGAACCAGAACCAGAAACAAACAAAAAATATAAAACTGCATGCGAGTGCCCTTAAGCGATAATCATGTATGCAATATACCAATGTGAATGAAGCAAATGAGAAAAATCAGGATCGTACCAAATGGGTTCATAGTCTCTGTCTATCCCTCCGGTGACACGTGTGAAATTTTATGCTTATGTAAATTCTTCAAGAAAACAAAGTACCTTTAGTCAGAACCGGGAAAGATGTCCTTTCATCTTGCATAATTTCACAGGCAGCTAAAAGATTTCCATATGTTATCTCCACTCCCTTCGGTAGACCAGTAGTTCCACTTGAAAAGGGTATGAACGCAATCTCATCATTTCTCTTTTCAATTTTATCTAATAGCGAGTAATCAGCTTCACCCAACTCCACTATTTCCGAATACCTAATTGCACCCTCAGGAACTGGAGCTTTTGGACTGTCAACGACGATTATTTTTGCATTACTTTTAGCGTTTTTAATTCCTTTTAGAACAATATCATAACATTGTGGAATTGTTACGAAAACTTTCGGCTCCGTAGTTGACACCTGATGAGTAACTTCAACTGAAAACAGAAATGTTAACATTAGTACTTAATGGAATATATTACATATAGGTCTGTTACAGATTTCTCAATTTGTATTGGCCACTTCAAAAAAGAATAGGAGGTTATCCACAAGACGTATGTTTAAAAAAAAAGCAACTTTTCGCTCACTAATAATGCTTGATCGTCCAATTGACTTCTATTATTTAAAAAGATAAATGGAAACGGAAATCATCTATCCGGTACGATCTATTCTATTTTCGTACATAATCCCATTTTTTATCAAATACACCGACACACACCAATACACAAATACACGGTGGGCAGGCGGCTGTTGATCGCAATGTTAGATATTTTTACTCAAGTTATGTTGCTATCTGCAACCTGAATTTGGTTTATTGACCCATTGATAAACCCAAATATTTTAATGATTTCTTATATTTACGCGAACACTACACATTGAAATAATACTAGTTTTTACGGAATTTATCGCGTATATTTAACTTTTTAAATACCCGACGTTTCGAACGCTTTACAGCACTCATGGTCACGGGCGGGCGGGCGGCAAGCCAGTAAAAACTAGTATTATTCCAAATATTTTAATCGTACTTTCAATGTGCGTAGGCTAGACGTCAAAGATATATAAAATCCCTACTTCTTTTAAAAAGCAAAATACAAAATAAGAGAACAGGTATTTTTGTGGAATTTGCAGAAAATTGTTACTTAATTTGTTCTAACAAAGCAATTACAAAATATCGCCTCAATGTACGCCTTTATCTCTATAATATTAATAAGAAACCTATTAACCACTTCTTACGTAGGATTATACAAACATTTTGCGCGTATTTTTAATAGATTTATATAGACGGAAATTATAATATATTTGTGTCATGAAATAATTTCTGTATTACATTAACGATTACCAAATTATAAATAACTTAAAGTTAAAATGCGCAGAATCGTAGTAATTCGTGTGTGAAATATTATCAAACAAATTACACAATAAATTGAAGGGTATTTATCTTTATTTTTTAATCTTAATGTCGTTGAACTCTTTAATGAATGACGTATATATGTATATGTATAATATTTATCTTCCAATTTAAAAAAAATATTAAAAAAAATATTTTTCTGAACTTATCACTGACATACTTAGGTACTAAACAAATTATGACGCACAGCTTGCAACATGATATCCCTTTTTTAATCTGAATTTTAGTAGCTATGGAATTTGCCATAAATGCACTTACTAAGAAAATAAATGATTTGCTCGTAAAATGTATTTGTATATTTGTAAAGATTGATGGTTACAAATGAGCACACAGTCCATCCACGAGGGCGGCACTGAAAATTTCGGGAATCAAGGAAGTGACACAACATTACTATTTAAAAATGTATTTATTGCTTTTCGAAGTATTCTCCGCGAAATTTGACAAATTTTTCCATACGATGGACTCAATCATTGAAGCAACCAGTCCATTCGGAAGTTGGGGTCTCCAAAATGGCCGTTTTGTAGGCGTCCACAGCTTCTTCAGGTGATGAAAATCTCTGTCCACGCAATTTATTCTTTATTTTAGGGAAAGTATAGAAATCATTAGGGCTTAGGTCGGGGCTGTACGGCGGATGGTCTAATAATTCCATGTTTTCTTGCTCTAAAAACTCTTTGGTTCTGTGTGCGGTGTGATAACTCGCATTGTCGTGATGGAGGATGATGCGGCGGTTACAGTTCTCTTTACGGAGTTCAGAAACGACCTGTGGCAAACAAATGCTAGCATACCATTCTGCATTAACTGTTCTTTGTCCCTCAAGAGGAATACTCGTAACATGGCCGGTTTTGGAGACAAACGTTGGCCAAGTTTTTTTTTGCAACACTCCGAGAACAAACAATTTTTGTTGGCTTTAACTCATCTTCGAACATCCAAACTCGTGACTGGTTTTTTGTTTCGGGTTCGTACGCATATATCTGGGATTCATCACCTGATACGATGTTGTATACAGCATTTGAGGATCCTGCGTGGAATCTTTAGAGAGTTCTGACGCACCAAGTAACGCGAGCCGCTTTTTTCTCTTCACAGAGCGAGTGCAGTATCCATCGGGAAATCAACTTTTTTAAACCTAATTCTTCATGCAAGATTATTTGTATTTGACTCGTGCTAATGTCTAAAGTTGCCTGAATTTCGCGGTATGTCACATGTCAATCTTCCTCAATCAGCTTACTCACAGCATCAACGTTTTCTTGGGTGACTGCAGTTTTTGGACGACCTTGACGGGAATCATCACACGTCCACGTTGAAATTCAGCAACCCAGCGATAAATTGTGGCTTTGGATGGGGCTTCATCACCAAATGCAGAAATCATCCAGTCAACACATTGTTTTTGTGTTAAACCACTTCGAAAGTCATAATAAATCATCGCTCTTGAATTTTCTCGAGTCAATTCCATTTTCTCAACGACTAAACAACTTTAACAAAACCTTGTGACAAGACCGAGAATCTTTTTTTAAATAAATAAATGGTATTCGATTTTTAAAACCAAGGAGTTTTCAATTCAAAAGATTTTAATATGACAGGAACAGTGGAAATATTCCATTCCCGATACTTTTAGCGCAGCCTAGTATCTAATGGTAAGTGGAAGATGTAGTTCATAGACATCAAACTCAGTGGGCTGCAGTAGTCACTTGCTATCTTCACTTTGTCACTACAGTTGTATTAAAAAAATAGAGATCGCGCTAATATGCGGATTGGTGAGCGCAGGACTGATACTCTCTAGTTTTGCTCCTAATATCCAAACTAGGACAGAGATTAATAGAATTATCACGGGTTTTTCGCTCGCTATAGCCTCGTTGGCATCACAGAAATCGTAATAATAAGACAATAGAAATGAATTAGCGCTTACCTCCAAAACCGATTATTACTTCCAAAACCGAACTCGCCACCTGCAGCCGTATTATAAACATACGCAATGCACAATGATATCTAATGTTTCAGATTACATTGCTTGGCGACTTTGTCAACGTCGCGTATTACGGTAGAATAAAAGCAACAATGGTAATTGTCAATATAAAAAGTAATAAATGAAAGTTTACAAAGGTAAATATCATAGTAAAGTATTCATCTAGATGTAAATTAGTTAAAACAATGATGATAAGTAAATAATCAACTTACGGATGAAATTTTATGCCTTTCTTAGTTGAATTACACGTCCTTGATAAGTTTTTACTACTTTTTTTACTATTATGCTGCAGTTCACCATTATGATAACATAAATTAACGTACAACGTTCCCCGCGCAACTAAATCGCAAAATGGTGAATTATGTTCGTCAACACATAATAGCGGCGACAAGGGCACGCATCTATGCGACTTCTATTGTCTTATTATTATGATTTCTATGGTTGACACGGTACAACGTACAAGTGACGTTGACACACCTGGGCACAAGGCATAGATTATTTCTCCTTGTTCTTCTTTCTTGATCAACCCGTAAAAGTCCACTGGCACTTAAAATATCCTGTTGTAGATAAAATTGATTGTTAGGCAGGTTGGTGATGCTCGCTGTCGATGGTATGGGTATTTCATTTAAGGTATAGGATGGTTATATGGTGGCTGTCTAATCAATGAGATCTTTCTGGCATTCCCGTTTTAACCAAGGGACAAAATGAGACAATAGATTATCTTACGCTGCTACCACCCCATAAACCTTAGTCATTAATTTTATTTAGATATCCGTGTAATAAATTTTATGAGTTTTATTATAGACGCTCTTGAGAGTGTATCAAGAGGTCAATGTTGCCAAAAACTATTGTTTTCTAGCCTTGATAAATCTTTGTGAAACAACATAATGTATTAAATAATGTGAAGTAAAGGCAAATAAGGTAATGGCGTATTTTTCGAATGCTTGTTTATTAATAATCGCTGTCGAGGCCGAGGTCAACACTTCTTCAAGGTGTATTATTTACAAAAATATCAAACTAATCAATCACGTGCTTTTACCACGTGATTTTAGATTGATATTATATAGATATATATATATATATATATATATATATATATATATATATATATATATATATATATATATATATATTGTATATTCCAAAATCTACAGAAATAATCTGCTTATTTGGTTTTTTTTCTTGGTTGCTAAATTTGTAAAATATTTGTTTTGAATTCTGACTAAAACAAATATGTCTAGGTTAATAAGGGAAATGCATATTTTTAACTTTAAACAATCGCGTTTCAACTTTTTAAGAATACACTTATTATTTCTACACATACTTAGTATACTGTTTATTACGGGGTTGTTAAATGTTCATTCGCTTAATACGGGTTGGGATGAACTAGAAGCTTCATTTGGGTTGGCTAACTTTGATGTCGTCTGTCTAACAGAGACATTGCTAAAATCTGACTCCGATATTGGTGCTTATGCTATTCCTAGCTATAATCTCATACATAAGCCTCGTTGGGCCGTGGTGTCGGTGTATGTGCATATGTGAGGTCTAATCTACGTGTAAAACAACTTAGTCACCCCGAGTCCATACTTGAACAATTATGGATTAATATTAAAATTAAGCGATTCAGTTTATTAATTGTAATTGCATATCGCCCTGATTTGTAAGTCAAGACATCGCAATCGATGCTCTTGACGAATCATTATTAATATTTGGATATAATTACGTGCATGTATCTGTTTTTGGTGGTAATATAAACTGTATAGATCGTAACAATCATGCAAGTATACCTGTTTCGAAGTTCTGACTTACTCCTACAAGCTACATTAAATTGTTAATTTACCGATTCGTCTAACACTGCATACTTTCAGACTTACTAATGTCATATTTACTAGAGTTAATCAGCAGCGCACATCGGTAGATGTTGTACATAATGATGACTTAAGTGATCATGGACTAGTAATATTAATAATTTCCTATCAGTGTTCCTACATAAAACCCCATACCGTTCAGTACATACCACCGACAGATAATGCCGAATATATTAAGAAAGCATCTGCATTCACTTCTTGGGAATTAACTGGAGTATAATGACCCTAATGATATGATAATGATATTATTAATAGTCACCCTTGACAGGAGAATTTACGATCGCAATACCAGACGTCTTGCACCTTTAAAGCAACTCCCTATCGTCTATATTAATATTATACGAAAAAGTTACTCTAAATTGATCTTACGTTCTTTATAAATAGGGTTCACGGGTGTCAGCACACATCCAGCCTGCAGTGTACCGAAGGCAATGACAGGAAACTGTGGGCAATTTGGCAACATGGACGCCACAACATCGCCTGGTTGCAGACCTAGTTTCTTTAACAGCGAGGTAGCGAACACCGCCATATTTTTCTGTAGTTGTTGATATGTGTAGCTTTTCTTCGTCTCAGCACATTCCTGGAAAGAAATAAAATTTATTCAGAAGGAGAATGCAGAGCGGAATTACGAATCGGCTCGACTAGAGAAAGATCACGCTTGCATAGAATTTCAGCGTAAATTAGTTCCATAATGCTGTGTTTCTTTTGGTGAGTGTGTACCGAAAATCTTCCTACTAGTGCACTCTTAACCCTTAGCGTTGACAACTCATCTACATTTTGTTTCTTAATGTAGAATATAAGTAAAAGTTTTTTTTTACAGCAGCATTTGTTACAGCAATGATAATGAAATCTTAATTTGGTTAAAATTTTGCTTCTTTTTTATACTAAAGTGTATAAAAATATTGTATGCAAAGAGTTTATATTTATTCACCCAAAAATCTAAATGTGAAAAAGGGGCCTAGTTCTATCCAAACGATGTTCGGAATTAACTAGGTCTAAAAGAGTTAATCGAACGGGCGCCAAACTCGATAGCAGTTGCTTGAATCGTACCGAACTTTAAAGGAGGCATAAACATGTTATGCCTCCTACATTTATGATTATGATAAAAAGGTTTTTCATTTTATTAATCTAAACTAATACATGACCTTTAACGATACTTCCTGCGTTTATGCTACACTGTTTTTTTTTAATTTAAGCTATATGGATCAAATCTTCACAAAGCTGTAGTTGCATTGCGGTAGTTATATTGTATGCAGAAGATAATAGAAGTATACAACTTTAATATTTTTTGAGTAATGATTTCTTATATTTACGCGAACACTACACATTGTGTGCGTTTGGCAGAAAAAAGCGCTAGCAAGCGCTTGTAATCAAAATGGCGATCGTAAGCGGTAAGCGCTGTCAAATCGTAAGTAGCTATTTACCTCCAGGACACGATGTTAGTTTTAACCGGGGAACCTAACCTAATTTAAATATATGTTTGTAAATATTCATATTAAAAACTTACCAATCATGAATTTTTAATAACATGTATATGCTTATTCACGTCATTATATTACTTAAAACTAATATTGCACAAAACAACTTATAAACTCTACTTCAAAACAAACAATTTAAATAAGCAAAATGGCAGATTGTGTCAGCGCTACTGAAGTAGCAATCGTGTCCTGACCGAAAACTATTTCAGCGCTTGTACTTGTTGTAATACCTTACAAGCATATATTTAAATTAGGTTAGGTTCCCCGATTAAAACTAACATCGTGTCCTGGAGGAAAATAGCTACTTACGATTTGACAGGGCTTACCGCTTACGATCGCCATTTTGCTTATAAGCGCTTGCTAGCGCTTTTTTCTGCCAAACGCACCCATTGATTGAAAGTTGAAACTATTTTTACGGATTTTATCGCTTTTAATTTATTTGATTTTTTAATTCCCGACATTTCGGTTGCTTTCCAGCACCCATGGTCACGGGGGACTGAGATGACTGACGACCCGATGTCACTGTTAAACCCGGAGTACCTTCAGTTTTTTTAATTATTGTTTATGGTCCGATCTATGCATCCGATCTTTGCAAGTATATATGTTCTTTGGTATAATGTTTTTAAAACATAATCTTTCTTTTCTTCGCCAAGAGTTGCCGTAATAGTCGCAATTACCGGCTCTTATCACTTTCAGAAGCCATGATCACTAATAACTGTAATTAATTAAACACGAATACATTCATTATATACTTGTATACTGTTTAGACTATTATTTTGTACCCCATATCAATATTATTATCATCAGTAACCTATGCATAAACATACTCTATAGTATCAATGAATTAGCTAAGTAATAATAGTGTGCAAACGTAAGCATGGTAGAGCCACGCTACAGCTTTATTATGGGTGTAGCACGAATGGGACAGCTCCACCGAACCAGCGAACCGCACTCTCACAGAATACTATCTACCAACGAGAAAAACTAGTGTAGCGGCGCTGTCGTCGCGCCGCAAGCGAAATACACCGAAGTCTAAATCACGCTATCAACATTCCGAATCATAAACAGTATATATAGAACATCTCCGAACTATCACACGGAGTGTTGGCCGCTCCCCGGGCAGAACACCTTGCCCGGCGGGAGATCTCCCCTTTTCCCTCCACGGCCTCACTAGCTTATTACTGATGTGTTTCGTACGGTGAGTGTAGAGAACCGAAGAAACTTTTTACTGAAAACGAGACATTCCATTTTAGTCCTCAGGGGTGAAAACGCACCTGCATCTTGATTTTAAATCAAAGATAGATGCAAATGTTTATGTGTCACTTACCATCAGGAGGACTATGTGCTCGTTTGTCACCCTTATTCTATAAAAAACGTAATGAGTGTATCGTAACATTCAAAAAAATAACTAAACAAGTTTTTTAAGAAAATTTCTTGAGAAAATGACTAATAAATACTGATCTTCATGCTGATAATTTAAACATAACATTTATTGCACATTTTAAAGCAGAAACAACCAAAATAAAGGTATTTATAATATTAAATACAATTTGTATAATGTATTTCACATTCTTTAAAATTTCAATAACTGCCTTAAAGGTTTATCTTCCGATGTCTTCGAAAAAGAAAATAATATAATAAGACTTTAACATTTAAAAACACGTTCAGTTGTGATAAAAACGCAGTGTGTAACAACGTAAATGTAATTTATTGAATAATAATTCTATACCTACTATATAATTTATATAAAGGTAGTACTATATAATTTATATATACCTACTGCATGAATATCCATTCGTTTTGTAGGATAAGGTAACAAACGAGCACACAGTCCACCTGATGGTAAGTGGTTGCTGTGGCCCATAGACATCTACATCTATCCTCGTTTGCGAATCAAAATGCAGATGCGTTGTCAGCCTTGAGGACTAAGATGGAATGCCTCTTTTCCTCGGTTCTCTACACTCACCATACGAAACACAGCAGCATTAAGCTGCTATTTGATGCTGGTATTCTGTGAGAGCGTGGTCCTTCCCCGGTCGAGCCGACCCATTCGTGCTACAACTATACAATTAACTCTACCACGTAAAAAGAACTGCAGACAATGATGGACAAGCTCGCTTACAAGCAAAAGAAGGTAATTATAGAATAATCCAACAAATTAATTATTAATATAGCCGTGTAGTGGCGATTAAGAATATCCTCAAACCCATATCATCCCGCGGGTGTCGTAAGAGGCGACAGAGTGGAACAAATCAGTAGGTGGGCAGCAGCATCCTCCTAAAAACTAATAAAAATAAAAACTGCGGTTGCCAACCCGCCTGCCAAGCGTGGCAACCGTGGCAACCGTGGCAAACATCCTCCTTATGCGGCAATCTACGAGGAGGCCTATGTTCAGCAATGGACTTTGATAGGTTGTAACATTAACATCGACTAAAACTACGTTTTCCACCGTAATCGCAAAACTGATCTACAATGCAATTAACTGATTACAATATATGTTGCTTTGATAAAACAATGTATAAGTGAATAAATTTTAACAAAATAATTATCAAGGAAAAACAACGCACCTTAGACTTTGCGTAGGTAGGATTGCCAACGATGCAGTTTATATTTTTATGGTATTATGCTATATTTTAATAAGGTACTTTATATTGGTCCAAAAATAACTACTAGGCTAAATACTGTATTTTGAACCTGACGAAATATAGTATAAAAATAAAACACAATATAATTAAAATACAATTCCAAGGCGTCTATTTGCATAGAATACAATAGTGATGTGTAATTAAAAAAATGTCCAACATATTCTACCATTTCATTCGGTGTGCGTAATATATCAGATAAAAAATTTTAAAATGTATTCGAAAATGGTAAAATATTATTGAACGTCTACAAAACTGGAAGTCTTTAATATTCAATTCGGTAATTACTGTTGCGTGAATAAGTCAACTAGCGCCATCTAGTGTCAGGAACGAGAGCGAGGGGAGCTTTGCAGAAAATGACATCACAAATCTTTCAACCGACAGCGCCATCCGAAGAACTAAGTTTCTAGAAAATCTACACTCGAACACTCGTCGCTTTGCGCGCATTTACTTGAATAATCCGGATGCTTCATTGCTAATTTGTATATATAGGCGCTGCAAGATGCGATCGGGGCAGTATTGGATTTGGCGAGACAAGCGAAGCTTCAGAGCGGAATAAAGTGAATTAGTGTGATTAATTATTAGTGTTTTAAGTTATAATTTGTGTAAAGTAAATTAAAGTGTTAATTTAGGTAATTTTATCGGCAATTTTTATTGCCACGAACCTCAAGCTCGTAACAATTGGTGTCAAAAGTGGGATAAAATCATGCCGATTTTACCAAAGGAGGAATCGGAGGGTGTCCGTACCCGAAGTCAACGCCAGCAGGAGACGGACCAGAGGAGATTTGGTGGTGCAACGCCGCAGACGTCGGAGGGCCAGCCACCGGCTGCAGGCCCGTCAGTAGCTCCTACATCTGCAGTACCCGACTTAGGTGCTCTGATGGTGATGTTGCAGGAACAGGTCCGTCAGTTGAAAGAGCAGCTGCAGAGCGGACAGGATGAACAGGCCCGCCAGCAGGCGGAACAGGCTCGTCGATCGGAAGAGCAGATGCTCCTCTTGAAGGACCTTCACGCTACCTTTGGGAAAGAGATAAGGGAGGTGAAGGATAGGGTTGCTCAACATGACAACCGCTTGTCGGAAGCTGAAACCCAAATCAAGGAAGCTAAAACCCAAATCGACCAAGTGAAAAATCGGGTTGACAACGTGGCTGACATTTTTTTTTTTTTTATAGAATAGGCTGACAAACGAGCACACAGTCCATCTGATGGTAAGTGGTTGCTGCGGCCCATAGACATCTACATCTATCTTCCATTACAAATCAAAATGCAGATGCGTTGTCACCCGTGAGGACTGAGATGGAATGCCTCATTTCCAGTAAAAAGGGTCTCCGGTTCTCTACACTCACCATACGAAATACAGCAGCATTAAGCTACTATTTCACGCTGGTATTCTGTGAGAGCGTGGTCCTTCCCCGGTTGAGCCGGCCCCTTCGTGCTACAACTATACTACTAATATAACTGCAGCATGGCTCTACCACGTAAAAACACTACGACATATATAATATGACATGAAGAAATCACTGGAAGAACTCAAGCTGGGGGATGGAACTACAGCTCCCGTAGTAGCTACTACACCTTCGCTACGTGGGTTCAAAGTGCCACCGTTCGACGGGACTTCGTCTTGGTCAGCCTACAAAATCCAGTTCGAAGCTGTTATGAAGGCGAACGGCTGGAATAAAAATCAGGCCATGACTGCTCTCACACTAGGCCTGCGTGACCAGGCCTTAACAGTTCTGGAAGCTCTCGGTGAGGAAGTGACTTACGAGCAACTCCTTGAGGCATTGGAGGCGAGATATGGCGACGCTCACCTGGAACACGTCTTTCGTGCGCAGCTTAAAGATCGTGTGCAGCGCATCAACGAAAACCTGCAGCAGTCGGCTCAAGAAGTGGAGAAGCTGGTGCGAAAAGCATACCGGTCTGTACCTGCACTCATTGAAGGGAACCTGGTGCAGACATTCATCAACGGCATCCGCGACCTGGAAGTCAGAGCTGCTGTGAGGCTCCGGCACCACGAGACGCTTAAGGACGCCTTGGCCCATGCACTGGAAGTGGAAGCAGTGCGGCAGGATCATAGTTCCCACCGCGTCAGGGAGGTTGCAGCAGCTACAGTTCGCGACCGCAACAAAGGATACAGCCCAAGGTGCTATGGCTGTGGGGAAAAGGGCCCGTCCGTGGAGAGAAGGAGATGGAGTTGAAGCTAGGCAACGTGATCTACCTGCATAATGTCATCGTGGCTGATATAATGGACGACTGCATCCTAGGCCTAGACATTATGAGGAATAATTGTTGTGAGATCGACGTTAAGCAAGGTGTTTTGAAATATGGACAGGAGGAACTTTTTATGGAAGGTGCGTTACCAGGGAACGTGTACAGCATTAAGAAGATTGTTCTTCCGCCGAGATCGGAAACGATTGTTCCGGTTAGTCTTCCTCGAAACGCTGGGCAAGCTCACCGTTGTGTACTTGTGGAAAGGGTAAACAATGACCTTCCATGGAAAGTAGCTCGAACCTTGGTCAGGAACACTGACATCTCAGGAGTACGTGTGCTGAACCTTTGCGACCGGGAACAGATTATAGAAAAAGGCACACTGATTGGTACTTGTGAGGAAGTGGATTGGTTACGTCGGTGCCAATATATATCGAGTGGGACCCCCAGCAAATATGCAGAAACGAGAGTGACCACACTTTTGGAAGACTGTCGCAGTGTTCTCTCCCCGAACGAATTGGTCAAGGCGAAGAAGTTGTTACTCAAGTACGCCGATGTATTCTCATCAAACGATGCTGACATAGGAAAGACTGGCTTCGTTCAACACAAAATAAACACAGGAGAAGAATTGCCTATCCGTCAGCGGCCAAGAAGATTGCCGGTAGCACGTGAAAAGGAAGTGGAAACCATGATTGAAGGAATGGTGAAGGATGGTGTTATTGAACCTTCCTCCAGTCCATGGTGTTCACCAGTGGTGCTGGTGAAGAAGAAGGATGGCAGCATGCGGTTTTGTGTTGACTACCGCCGTCTGAACGACGTTACGAAGAAGGACAGCTATCCCTTGCCAAGAATTGATGACACGCTGGACATGCTTACAGCAGTAAAGTGGTTTAGCACGCTGGATCTAAAAAGTGGCTACTGGCAATTTGAAATTGACCCTAAGGACAAGGAGAAAACTGCGTTCTCGACGGGAAAGGGTCTGTGGCAATTTAAAGTAATGCCGTTTGGGTTGTGCAATGCTCCAGCAACGTTTGAAAGGCTGATGGAACTTGTACTTACCGGGCTAATTGGCGATGCCTGTCTGGTCTACTTGGATGACATCATCATCGTAGGCCGTACGTTTGAGGAACACCTTCAAAACCTGGAACGCGTGCTCATGAAGATTCAGAATGCCAACCTCAAGTTGAGCCCGAAGAAATGTTCACTATTCCTACGGCAAGTTAACTTTTTGGGGTTTGTAGTATCGGAAGAAGGTATCCGCACAGATCCAGAGAAAATCGCCGCTGTCAAGGATTGGCCGGTTCCAAAAGACAAGACGCAGGTTAGAGCATTTTTGGGTTTGTGCTCCTATTACCGGCGATTTGTGAAGAACTTTGCAGATATAGCCAAACCTCTGCACAAGCTAACCGAGGAGAAGCGACATTTCTGCTGGGAGGAAAGTTGCAATATCGCATTCCAGGAGCTCAAGGACCGTCTGTGTAAAACACCTATTTTGGGATACCCTGATGCAAGCAAAGAATTTATAGTTGACACAGACGCAAGTGATATAGGACTTGGCGGTGTGTTGTCTCAACGGAATGGTGACCAAGAGGTCGTGATAGCGTACTTCAGCAAGTCGTTGTCAAAACCGGAAAGGAACTATTGTGTCACAAGACGCGAATTGCTAGCTGTGCTAAAGTCGTTGCAGCGTTTTAGCAGATATCTTCTGGGACGAAAATTTCACTTACGAAATGACCATGCTGCACTAAAATGGCTAGTTTAAAAATCCAGAAGGACAAGTTGCGAGGTGGATTGAACTACTGCAGGAATACGACTTTGAGATCGAACATCGCAGCGGAAAATCTCACGGCAACGCAGATGCATTGTCAAGAAGACCTTGTCCTGAAGATTGCAAACATTGTACTAGGAAGGAGAGTAAAGAAGAGGTATCCGTGAGGATGCTCAGGACGGACTACCTCAGCAATGAATGGAAGGACAGCTTACAACATGCACAGCAGGAAGCCGATTCTGGAATGGATAAAGGCCAGTGCTCCCAAGCCTAAGTGGAGCGACGTCTCAGTCTACTGGGCCCAATGGGACAGCTTGCTGCTTCAGGATGGAGTTCTGTGCCGTAAATGGGAAAATGTTAGGGGAGACAGCTGTCATTTGCAAATGGTTGTCCCTAAAGCTAAAGTACCGGATGTTCTACAGCTGTACCATAATGATTGTTCCGGAGGCCATCTGGGAGTTAAACGAACTCTACTGAAGATCCGAGAACGGTTTTATTGGGTCCACTGTCGAAACGATGTCGAGGACCGGTGTCGCAAATGTACAAGTTGTGCGGCTGTAAAGGGACCTCAGACTCGGAGCAGAGGTGCATTGAAGTTGTACAATGTTGGTGCACCATGGGAGAGAATAACCATTGACGTGGCGGGGCCGTTTCCGGAGAGTGAAAGCGGTAACAAGTATTTCATGGTTGTGATGGACTACTTCACTAAGTGGCCAGAAGTCTTCGCCATTCCAAATCAAGAAGCTTCAACATTTGCAGATAAACTAGTTCATGAAGTCTTCTGTCGTTTTGGAGTACCTTTAGAGATTCACAGCGATCAAGGAAGGAATTTTGAATCTCAAATATTCCAGGAAACTTGCCGAGTTATGGGTACTCGTAAAATAAGAACGACTTCTTATCACCCGCAATCTGATGGAATGGTGGAACGATTTAATCAGACATTGGAGAGGTACCTAGCAAAAGTTGTAGATAATCGGCAACGAGATTGGGACAAGCACATACAACCGTTTTTGTTGTCATATCGAAGTTCTGTTCACGAAAGTACAGCAGTGACACCAGCTTTCGCAAACTTTGGAAGAGAATTACGGCTGCCTGCATACCTGATCACCGGGATGCCACCTGATGCCCCACGCAGTATAACCGATTATGCAAATGACTTGCGGAACAAAATGAATGACATTTATGAGCACGTCAGACAATCGGGCCAGCAAATGTCTGAGAAAATGAAAACCCGGTACGACCGCAAAATGAACAATAAAGGGTTCAACGAAGGTTCATTAGTGTGGTTGCACAATCCAGTCCGCAGCAAAGGGAAATCTCCTAAGCTTCAAGCTAAATGGGACGGCCCGTACTGGATTGTAACCAGGATCAATGATGTGACGTACCGGATACAGAAAGGCGCAAGAGGGACTCCTAAGATCGTCCATGTGGATCGCTTGGCGCGTTATTATGGGACCGATAATGCTCGGGACGAGCATGTCTTAGGAGGGGGCAGTGTTGCGTGAATAAGTCAACTAGCGCCATCTAGTGTCAGGAACGAGAGCGAGGGGAGCTTTGCAGAAAATGACATCACAAATCTTTCAACCGACAGCGCCATCCGAAGAACTAAGTTTCTAGAAAATCTACACTCGAACACTCGTTGCTTTGCGCGCATTTACTTGGATATTCCGGATGCTTCATTGCTAATTTGTATATATAGGCGCTGCAAGATGCGATCGGGGCAGTATTGGATTTGGCGAGACAAGCGAAGCTTCGGAGCGGAATAAAGTGAATTAGTGTGTTTAATTATTAATGTTTTAGGTTTTAATTTGTGTAAAGTAAATTAAAGTGTTAATTTAAGTAATTTTATCGGCAATTTTTATTGTCACGAACCTCAAGCTCGTAACATTACTATGTACCAATGTATACTCGTATAATTGATATTGTTGAAATTCATAACAAAAATATAATATTAATTACTATTGTTTTTAAAATTAAGGATTCAATAATATTTGTTTTCTAGTCTAGCCAGCTAACACTTATATCTGCTTAGGTATTTATTTATTTAGTTTTACGGTTTTAATGTTTTATTATACTACTCAACATATATTTTAGTCTATCATTTTTATCATTTTATCTCTATGTTTATACATCTAAACCGAAAAGAATACCGTAGAAATACCCCAAGTTAAAATATGATTACATAGTATTTGTTTTTCTTAAGAATTTTAGCAAGAAATGTAAAACATGAATCTAAGATACGAAAGTACGTGTGTCTGTGTACACACATAACGCACTGAGAGAGGTCACGGTTAGAGAAGCAGAGGTTTCATAGACATGTAGTTATATTGGTAGAGCCATGCTGCAGCTATATTAGATGCAGCACGAAGGTGGTGTTCAGAACCGGAGAACCTTTTTACCGAAAACGAGGCACTCATCTTAATCCTCAGGGCTGGCAACGCATCTGGATTTTGGTTCCTAATCGAGGATGGATGATGATGTCTATAGGCCACAGTATCCACTTGTCATCGGGTTTCTGTGTACTCGTTTGCCACGCTTATTCAATAAAAAGTTATATTATTACAATAAAATCGCTGACCTCAATTTAAGCGTTAAGTTTTGAAGGATTATGTTTAAACCATCCCTTCCGTAATTTTTACCAAAGTAAGAATAAGAAAATAAACAAGCAAGTTAATAAAGAGCAACCATAAAAAACTAGCTCCATAAAAAGATGTCATGGTGGTTTGAATGTTGATATATACTAACATGTATGGCAAAATTCTTGTATTCGAGCCACAAGCGAATACATTATATGCATAGTAATTTGTAACTTACAAAGCTGCTGTAGTCAGTCATATTGCTGAGCGAAGGATAATTATCTAGTTTCGCTACTTTTGGAGGTCAAAACAAACATCATAAATAAAAACGACAGACGAGTGACATTTCTTATTCTTTGATGGCTATATTTTTTTTTTTTTTTTTTTTTTTTATAGAAGAGGGGGCAAACGAGCATGCGGCTCACCTGATGTTAAGTGACTGCCGCCGCCCATGATCAACCGCAACACCAGGAGAATTGCGGGTGCGTTGCCGGCCCTTTAGAAAGGAGTAAGCTCTTTTCTTGAAGGTCCCCAGGTCGTATCGGTCTGGAAAAATCGCCGATGATAAACTATTCCACAGAGAGGTTGTACGTGGAAGAAAACTCCTTGTGAAACGTACAGTGGTGGACCGCCAAGCATCCAGATGGTGTGGATGGTATTGGGACGTTTGCCGTGTCGTGCGTTCACGAAATTTGGCGGCTGGGATTAATCCGAACAATTCCTCAGAGCACTCCCCGTGATAGATGCGATAAAATACGCAAAGAGATGCAACATCTCTTCGCAACGCCAGTGAATCGAGCCGATCGGAAAGCACTCGGTCGTCGACGATTCGAGCCGCTCTGCGCTGGATGCGGTCAAGTGGAAGGAGCTGGTACTAGGGAGCCCCAGCCCAGAGATGGGAACAGTATTCCATGTGCGGCCGAACCTGCGCCTTGTAAAGTTGCAGGCGGTGTGCCGGCATGAAATACTGTCCCGCTCTACTGAGCACGCCAAGCTTTTTAGAGGCCAATTTGGCCTTCCCTTCCAAGTGACCACGAAACTGCACGTCACTCGATATGTCGACGCCGAGGATTCCGATACTGGCTGAGGCAACAAGGGGAGTGCCTTGAAACTGAGGGGATACGACAAAGGGGTTCTTTTTAGCGGTTAACGCGCAAACTTGTGTCTTCTGGGGGTTAAACTGGACTAGATTTAGTCGTCCCCAATCCGAGACTCTGTTCAGCAAAGACTCGACTTCAGACACAAGTTTGTCCCGGCACTCGGAGACGTTTTCCCGAGAAATATTGGCTCGGCCGGTGTAAAGAGCATCACCAGTGCTGTCATCTGCATAGCAATGAATGTTACGGGTATGCAACATATCATTGATATGCAGAAGAAACAGCGTTGGCGATAGCACGCAGCCCTGTGGAACACCAGCATTAATAGGCTTGCAATCGGAGCTTGCACCGTCTACAACGACCTTGATGCTCCGATCTGCAAGAAAGCTGGTGATCCAATTGCACAATTTCTCGGGAAGCCCATAGGAAGGGAGCTTCGAAAGAAGCGCTTTGTGCCAAACCCGATCGAAGGCCTTCGCAATGTCCAAACTAACGGCCAATGCCTCCCCCTTGAACTCTACTGCCTCCGCCCATCTGTGAGTGAGGTAGACCAGAAGATCACCAGCTGACCGACCACGGCGAAAACCGTATTGGCGGTCACTAATCAGCTGGTGATCCTCAAGGTACCTCATAAGCTGGCAGTTTACAATGGACTCCATTGTTTTGGAGAACAAGGAGGTAATGGCGATTGGCCGGTAGTTGGACGGGTCTGAGCGGTCGCCTTTTTTAGGGATCGGGTGGACGAAAGCCGTCTTCCATGATTTTGGGACTACGCCTAGGGAGTAGGAGTACCGGAAAAGACGCGTTAAAACCGGTGCCAACTCTGGAGCACACGTCCTCAGCACAATTGGGGGGATTCCGTCAGGCCCACTCGACTTGTGGATGTCCAGGGAGAGGAGTGCTTTGCGAACCGAGCGCTGTGTGAACTGCACTTCCGGCATGGAGCACTCACACCGCGGGATGGTCGGCGGCGTACTCCCCCCGTCATCGAGAGTCGAGTTAGACGCAAAGAAGGAGCCTAGAAGATCGGCTTTCTCCTTTGCAGTATGGGCCAGTGAGTCGTCCTCCCTGTGCAGAGATGGAAGAGATGGCTGACAGAAATTCCCCTGGACAGCCTTGGCGAGAGACCAGAATGCACGGGTTCCAGAAGGAAGGCGAACTAGTTTCTCGCCAATTCTGCCTATGTGCTCTGACTTTGCCCTGACAATGACTCTTTTGAAGGACCTAGAGGCGGAATTATACTTCTTTTTTAGAGCGCTGGTGTTTACATCCCGGGACGCTGATGCATCAACCCAGGCTTGGTAGCACTCCTGCTTATAGCATGATGCTATTTTACAGGAGCGACCAAACCATGGCTGAGATTTGCCTCCAATGGGCACCACAGAGGAAGGAATAAAAAGTTCCATACCCTGAAGTACCACATCAGTAACAGAATCCGCAACAACGTTGGGATCATCCGGCGAGAAGCAAACCCGCCCCCAAGGGTAGGATGCAAAGAAAGACCGCATCCCATCCCAATCGGCTGACCTATAGTGCCAAACACGGCGGCAGCCTGCAGAATGCAACCGCGATTTCAGCGTGAGTGGCACAACACTCCGGATCAAACAATGGTCCGAGGAGCCTAAAGGGGCGTCGACGGAAATCTGATATCCGTCCGGGTGAGAGGTCAGCAGAAGGTCCAACAGGGAAGGTGCATGATCCTCCACATCTGGAATCCGCGTAGGCGAAGTAACCAGTTGTGTCAGACCATATGCCAAGGCAAAATCATGAACAGATCTCCCCGCATGATCGGTTAAACGTGAACCGAGCCATTCGGCGTGATGGGCGTTAAAGTCGCCGAGGATCACGATCTCTGCGGAGGGGATCTGCTGTAGCAACGAATCTGCAGCCATTTGGACGTGGTCGAAGAGTCGGTCTGTTTCGGCATTACCGCTGTGGGACCTATAGAGGCACCCGTAGACGCGCGGATGGTCGTCGCTGTCTACGCGTAGCCAAAGGATGGACAGGTCCGAACCTTCAAGTCTGCCGAGGCGTCGAGAACAGATGTCCTCTCTGACGTAAACGCAAACTCCAGCCCGAGGCACAAAGGAGTGTTCCAGTTTGTACCCCGGGTAGGAGAGATACGAAACATCAGCCGGAGAGGACACCTGCGTCTCGGTCAGAAAGAGCAGAGCCGGCCTCGCCGTCTCGAGATGGTAGTGGACGGCGTTTAGGTTGGAGTGAAGTCCCCTGATATTGCAGAAATTCACGGACAGCGTGGCAGGGGTCGCCTTGGTCTTGTTGCTCCGTTTGCCCCGAGCAGTTGTAGTCTTGAGCGGAATTTCGCCCCCCCCCAGAATACGCGGGGCAGCCTGAGCACCCACGCTCAGAAGTGGAGAAACATGGTCGTGGATGCTCAGCGAGGGATTCTCCAGGGGTGCTGGTACCCTCCTGGGGTAGTCTATCTTTATTTAATTCCGCTACCATGTTGATGGGGGGGGGGATTTGGGCCTCCGGCCACCTGCACTCACCAGACGAAACGCGGAAGCAGAACTTCCACTTCACGCCGGTATTCTGTGAGGTCGTGGTACCACCCCGGTTTGAGCCGGCCCATACGTGCAACAGCAAAGCTGCCGCATGGCTCTACCACTGTTAAAATTATATTATGATAACAGTAATCAAAACACTTAAATGTTATTATTTAACTGTAATTCCCTAACTTATCATGGCTTACGTGTCATTGAACGATAAAAAAATAGTTTTACATTTATGCCTAAATTTTTTTGTAATTTTTCTTTATCTGGATTTCCTGCAACTTAATTCGCTTTTATAAGCGATTTGCGTTCATAAACAACATGATTTGTGATTAAGAGCTCCCGCAGACATACAATTGTAAGTTGGCCAACTATCGAACGACTAAATTGCGTACTTTTATAATTTAATCGACCAACTTTTTTTAATTGGTTGCTAGCCGCAGACTTAACCAATTTAGTCCGTGACAGTGTTGCCAGCGCGGTGCGTATGTGTGATAATGCGGGAAAAAACGCTCAAATTTTTTTATAGGATAGGGTTAAGAACGAGCACACAGTCCACCTGATGGTAAGTGATTGCTGTGGCCCATAGTAATCCACATCTATCCTCCTTTGTGAATCAAAATGCAGATGCGTTGTCACCCGTGAGTACTAAGATGGAATGCCTCGTTTCCGGTAAAAAGGGTCTCCGGTTCTCTACACTCACCATACGAAACACACCAGCATTAAGCTACTATTTTACGCTGGTTTTCTGTGAGAGCGTGGTCCTTCCCTGGTCGAGTCTACCCATTCGTGCTACAAACATAATATAGCTGCAACGTATAAAAAATTGCTTTAATAATAAAAAGAAGACGAAAACAAAAGAGAACATTTTGGGTTCATTCTATATTAAGTGACAGATTAGAATAAAGGAAAAAGGTATGATCCTTGCACTTTAAACTCGGATGTTACCCGGATATATTTTGATGAATTTGAGAATTTCGTCTTTTGATGAGCTCGTATATCTAATCGGGCTAGCGATAGTCAAACGGGATACAACTTTCCGATTCGCTATCACCGTTGAAGAGAGGCTTGAATTAACTCTCCGTTAAGTATCTGCTATAATAGCTCACCACACTACGGGTGGACTGGCAGGGAATGCCAAGAATCATTAAGTACGTCCATTGTTACTTTAGTTGTAAGGTGTTACAATTAAGAATAAAAAAATAAAAAAATCGGGGGGGGGGGCTGATGTGGATCCCGTCGGCGAAGGTCTAAGTCCGAGCGTAGGGAAATCACACGCGCGCAACGGTTCGTCTTGCATCTTGGCATGCGACTAACCAACAAAATTGGATAGTCTGCGAGCTTGCATAAGGTAACCGTGCTAACGAGCAGTTGGCCGATAGTTGGACAACTTTTTAATTGTGCGTAATCGGAAGGGAATCTTGATTCTGATACGATCGGTGTCCAATTAATTAGTTGTACGATTTAGTTGGACAAGATGTGTGGGCTAGCATATGTCACTATACCTATTGATATGCTCTCCGATTTAGTTGGCCAACTTATAATTGTAAGTGTGCGGCCTCTCTTAAATAATTAACAGTCGGTTATAGATAGTGACCTTTATAACTTCCTTATCTACTAACGATGACGAATTTGCTCAGCTACAGTTTTTTAATGTGGAATTTTACATTTTCATTGGTGAAAATGTAAAATGGAGTGACGACCTAGTAAGACATGTAGGAAGTCTGGTAAGCAGGAAGGAAGTGGCATACCTTGGGAGAGGCCTATGTTCTGCAGTGGACTTGTGAAGGGCTGTAATGATGATGATGATTCGAAATAACTCGGCCTTGCCTAGGTAATTACACATAGGCACACACTTTCGGTTATGATTAGTATAATCCTGCCATGAGAAAAAGCCCTAACTAAAGCTTTAAAAAGACAGATCCTCGATCTCGTGGTTCAATCTTCTTTGTGTTGTATTACGCTACATCTCTCAGTGGTTAACGCTCGCTGTAAATATAACAGAACGCGAGTAACCCGGGTTCGATCCCCGTCGACGTCGACACCAATGAAATTGTTAATTGAAATTTTAAGTGCTGATTTACCACGTGCTCGGCGGTGAAGGAAATCATCGTGAGGAAACCTGCATGTTTGAGTAATAAGAAAAAAATATTTCGAAGACATGCGAAGTTCGTCTACACGCATTGGGGCAGCGCGGCGCACACTTCCTTGCCCTAAAACCCTCTCAGAAATGAGGGAGGCCTGTGCTCAAAAGTGGGACGTATATTATAAGCTGTAAAAAAACGCTACATCTGGTAAGGGTATTTGCGAAATTGCAACATTAACATTTTTTAATTCAAGTGCGTACTTCGAGTTTGACGTTCCTAAATTTTAGACCGTGCAATTGTAAAATTCTATTAATGTCTGGTGTTTCGAAAAAAAAAATTCCCACAATTGAAGTAACCAAGAAGTAAGAAGTATTCTTTTGTGTCTACCCTAGGGCGACCACTCGCTGAAAAGTATGAACTAATTTCCCTTGTATTAAAATTATTGTCGAAATCATTATAGATTAAATTCAATATATAAATGTTATGTCATATAATGTATTCGCGCAAATATGAGAAATTATTATTAATTTAAACCCCCCCATATATTGTCTCATAGGATAATATCCATATAACGACAATCGCGGTTTTAATGTTTTGAGTTCTTATCAGAAAAATTTCTCTCCTACGACGCCATTACACGGCAATGAACCATTATGCTGCAAACCAATAAACTATTATGATGTGGAGAGTAAACAAATAAGCGTGTACTCTAAGTACAATGTCACGATGTAGCTGTTATATTGACTGAATTACCATTACCAATTGACGGTCGACTTGACTTGGAAAAACTTTGCTTGCGCAGAATACTAGCTTAAAATTTTAACATAATGTTATGAATGAATTTTGGTTCTTAACTGAGGTTAGATGTAGGCTCTACTACACTCTTGTGACATAGAAGTCCATTTCCCATATGGTACCTATAGAACTCTGCAGTCTCGGAATCGGTCAAGTGACACAGTCGCTAGTCAGACTAGCGATCATGTCATATGATATATGACTCGCGTGTCGTAAGACTAGCGATTAACATAGTAACGACATACACATATCGTGACGAACATGAGAGAGACCTTCGCGTTACGTACATGAGAGAGACCTTCGTGTAAAAACGAAAAATCATTCTTTGTTATGATAATGGTGAAGTCATTTTTGTCTTTTGCGATCGTAATACTTGCTTAATTGTCGAAATAACATAACATAACATAAACATAAACACTCACGCCTGTCACCCAGAGGGGTAGGCAGAGACTACGGACTTCCATTTGGCCCGATCCTGACACACCTCTCTCGCCTCCTTCACATCCATACACCTACGCATACATGCTCGTCGGTTAAGGGTACTCCTCATTTGGCCCGTTTTCAATAAATCGCCAATTTGGTCGATAAATTTTCGCCTAGGACGTCCCTTTCCGACAATATCAAACGAAATAATACTGGTCTTGCTAAACTTGAATAATAGCTCGCATATAGTATTTATGTTTATCTAAGATATAAATACACTGGGTTAAAAGTAAATGCCCCATTTTTTATTACTTTTCATCAGTTATTCCAAGAGAATATTAGTATTTAAATGTTTTACGATGGTTTAAATATGATGAATATATGATAGTTGGTAAAAAATATTTTAATGGAAAGTAAATAAATTAATAACTTTGTGAAAAAGTTATTCTCTTTTAATATTCTTTCATGCTTCATTAGCCTGTAAAAGTACGGAGCTGGACTTGGCTATTTCTTTCGTTTAGGTTTGTCGCTTGGAAAGCAGATCGAGTATCGCACACATCGACAACACTCGCCGTCGACGTTAGTGTATTTTATCAAACTCCCAAAAAGTTGAAAATTTGCAATTTGATTGTTCGTTCTTTTTCTTTTTTTTGTACTTCCAGAAAACTAAATAGTTATACCGCCATGTATCGGAAACTATGCGACTTATTTTGGTTGCTAGCTATAGCTATCAAATCAAAGGGCGCTTGCGAAAGACCCTTAGACCTTAGAACTTAATCTAAGACACATTGTGTAATCGACAGTTCGTTCAACTAACAGCCGGACTTGTTAATAAACTGCTCATGGTACAAACTATGTAAACCTGTTTTGGAATAAGGAGCGTTCTCTTTAGCAACAGTTACAAATCTACAACGCTCATAAATAAAACAAGAATGTTGAGAAAAGTTTTTCTAAGGAAATTTGTAAATAATATTTGCGTATTCCTTTTTATTTTTATTTTCGGACATATTTTGAACCAATTTAGAATACTAGCAGCAATATAGTCATTGGAGCTTTTTATGGAAAATTGCCTACGCATACCTGCCAAATGTGACGTTACGAGTTATATCAGATTTACATCGATTTTGGTAATTCACCTTGGCTGCATATCTTCATGGCTCGCATCATCTCCAACGTCAACCAACTCGTGGAGGTCTCTTCTATGGAAAGGAAACTGCTCCCAAATTTCTAGCAAGGTGCTCTCCAATACACGGCTTTCATTTCCACTAACGGACCCCGAAAAGTTCAGCAAACTAATCTTATCCCTGACTTCATTGCAACTTTCATTGCATTAAAGTATTTATAAAGGTTCTCGAGTGACAGCCTAGTACCAGTAGACCAAGTCTTGCAAAACTTGTCTGGTAAGACTTGCAGGAAGTTGACGGACGTAGGTGGCTCCGGACCGTTCTTTGTGGCATTCTTTGGCAGAGAAGCCCATGTTGCCAAGGAGTTGTGAAGGGCTGTAATGATGATGATGATGTTGATGATGATGATTCTAACTGTCCGGATTCGATGAAACTCAGCACAGATAATCTACGTAGTGTAAACAATAGACAGATTGATTTTATTTCTCTAGGAAATTTTAATTATACAAAATCGAGATTCTCGTAATATATGTACATGTGACACAATGATTTATTTTGAACGTTGAGACTTGTGCCGACTACTGGTAAAATATTAGTCGTGCTAATAATTTTAAATTGTAATTTTTTATTCTCACATCTGTGAATATTTTCCTCTCAGTTCATATTATTATTATATTATTATTATTATTATTATTTATTATCAATTAATTAATATTTTTAAATCAACAAATTTTAATGATATGGATCTTATGTTATCCGAAATAAATTAATAAATAAAAAAAATATGTTGTTTTTATCTCCTACATTTAAAATTTAGAGAACTATTAATTACTAGAAATGTTTATGTTTATGTCTAGACTACTCATTTCTTGACCCATAAAAATTTTTGATTTAATTTTTTTCTTTAATACCTAGCCCCATTCTACTTTTCTCCACAACACGGTCAGCATGCTGTTTATCGCACTAGTGGCAAAGAATATATACACTACGCGAAAAGAAACGACACTTAAGCATGTGTGCACGTAAAATCGCTTGCGGCTATGTGTGGGTGTCTGGATGTGTGCGGGGGCCTTGAGAGGCGCGCGGGGCGTGGAACGGGCAGTCGCCGACTGCCCTGGTCGAGGGCTAGTAGTAATATCGATATTTGTCAGTATTAGTTAATATGAATATATTCGTCAAGTGATATAATATTTCAATTAATATATGGTTATTACTGATATCTTAATGTACATATTACTATTCTATTCATATAGGTATTTAGTTTATGTTACCAAGTAACGTTATTAGTTTTTATAGCCGTGTACGCTAGGTTTATATGCTTTGATAAATATTAATGTTGTTATTAAATAAATGATATTATAGTATATGTATAAGTATTACTGAAAGTGATTTTAAGTGATTAGAATTAAAATAAATTCCACTGTACAAAATAAGGGCCCTTGTTTTGTTAGTTTAATTTTTAATAACATTTCATGATACCTAAAAATATGAGAACTCATTTTAATGAAAGTCGATATGATCTTAACAAGAATTATGGGGAAATACCATGACAATAAAACTAATATATCGCCAATAATTTTATTGTATTACATTAACTAAAATATACACTATTAAAAATACCACTAAGAGTCAAATTTTAGATATCTATAAAGAGTTTTTGTATTTGTTCATTGTTGTATTTATGGATTATTTCATTAGAAATAGAAACGACTTATATCCTCAACACATAGGGGACAATTTATTGGCCGCCATGTCCCAGGAAACCTGCATACCTTTGGATTTTCTAAAAAAAATATACATGCTACGAATTTTTACAATTGTTAGAAATAATAATGAGAATTAAAAAATTAATCGAAAAATTCAAAAATATATAAGATTAAATTATTTTTAAAGGATAGTAGGTAATATTGATTATTCCGTACTGAAATAAGTGTTAGTTAATTATTTAATATTACCATTAACTGTCGTGCATATTTGGTTTTGTCGGAAGTTTTAATATTCCTCATTTAATAAAAGTTGATTTATAATTGAACGTATCTTTCACTACCCAAATACATAAGTTTACATAATATATAACACATACCTACTATGTATCTTCTTTGGTACAAGTCTATAATATTCCATTTCGGTTCGATATCAACCCTAGCGTTACACGCTTCGACTCAAGGTCACCGGCGCTTAAGCTCTCACGTACAGGGAGTGTCACCGCTGTGCTAGCGGGCTTTTTGCTGAGATAGTTGCCATGGTAGAGCTTGTCTAAACTGAAATGACGCGCCCCACTACTTAATTAGTTGATTTCGATGTGTCAGTGTAAATATTAATAACGACGCTTCATCTGTGTTTGAGCGTCGACTGCTCCGCGAACTATGATCTGTATGCCTACGTGACGGTCGACTAGTCGCGTGATAAATCCGACAACGCTCTCCTTAGGGAGCAGCGTTGGGGCATTGTATGAAAAAAAACGTCCGCTCTCTGCCACCTTCAGGCAATTATGACAAGTTGGACAAAAAATCCGAAACCGACGCGTGCTACTACGCTTGAGTCTCACCGACAACCGAATGACCAATTACAATGGCATTTGTATATGTATTCCGTCCATATTTTAAATTTGCTTGTGTGCGTTAATGCGATAGTGGGGCGCGTCATTTCAGCTTAGACGATCTATACCGCGATAACGCTGTCCTTCGACTTTCGTTTCGTGTCAAGTCTTATTTCTTTGATTACAGGTATATAAACAAAGTCTTATTTACTACAGATAACTGTAAAGTTTCTCTATTCCTATGCTTAATAAAGAGTTGCTCAACATTTTCATCTACTTACAATTTCTTATTCTATTTATGTGTTCTGTAGTGACAAAAGTTAGTATAAGTAAAGTTACAGCCTATATACGTCCCACAAGTGGGCACAGGCCTCCCTCAATTCTGAGAGGGTTTTAGGGCAAGGAAGTGTCCACCGTGCTGCCCCAATGCGTGTTGACGAACTTCATATGTCTTCGAAATATTTTTTTCTTATTCCTCAAACATGCAGGTTTCCTCACGATGTTTTCCTTCAGCGCCGAGCACGTGGTAAAAATAATTATTTGGATAAAGTTCTTACGGCCAAGTACTCACTTTTCACTGTTGTCACTTTTAAGTGGCTACTCAATTTTAAGAAGTCGTCAAGTCTCGTTATGTCACCGTCACTTTTATTTAGAATGATAGAGACAGCAAGATAATTAACGGCATCCTTAAATTGAGCAGCGTTTGTATATTTGGGCATGAGTATGGCATAAGTACATTATTTTTGTTGTTATTTTTTACTTTGTACGGTGAACATTGGCTTACAATAAGCAACTTGTGGTAATGTAAGCAATATAATTATAATAACATCTATCATTGTAGTTTTGTAGTTCACCCGACATGAGCCTTCCCTATATTATTAGGAAGATATTGTCGTAATCTTTTTCTTCATCAGACAGTTAAAGCTCACGGCAGGAAATGGGTCTCGTTTATTGTTGTAGGGATTTGCATAAAGCGCCACGCTTGACCTTTGTCGCCACTCCACCTCGCCCGTCTGGGTATTGTACGTCTGGCGTGAATAAGATATATACAATATATATATATATATATATATATATATATATATATATATATATATATATATATATATATATATATATATATATATATATATATATATATATATATATGTTCTTCTTACACGAGAATCTTCTGGAATGTCCTACAGTCATCTCTTACGATTACTGTCCACCCGATGGCAAGGGATGCTGTGGGTCTTAGACATCTACATCGATCCTGGGGACTAAGATGGAATGCCTCGTTTCCAGTAAAAAGGGGTTTCCGGTTATCGAGCCGACCTATTCGTGCTGCAACCATAAAGCAACAGCGTGGCTTTATCTAACTACTCAAAACATACTAACAAGTTTTAAGTTATTAAATACATAATCACATCATAATATACAAAATATTTTGATAGATTCTCAAAACTTCACACGGAAAATGGGAATTTAAGTTATTAAATACAAATTTATATAGCGACTTAATTATAATCTTAATAAAGACTTTAGCATCTTAATTTAAAATCGCAACATTACAATGCACTCACAATACTTACACATTACATTTTATACGACAACAGATTTTACGCTATTTATACAGATTACCGTCTTTTTTTTACGATATGACGCTATTTAGAAAACCTGTTAGACGCATTAAAACTAAAACACGTTTTTTAATTTAATTTGGTTTTGTAATGGTTATTTTTTATTACTCAAAGATAATTACGTAAGACTCCAATAAACGTAGATGTTCCCACACGTCGGCTATGCAAATTGAAAGAAGCTTTTATTTCGGTATGAATTAATACGTGAAGAGAAAACTTTGTACCCCTTTTTAAGCAGTGGCAAGATTTAGGGATGTTAACATTAATATAGAGAATTAGTACAAATAGTGAAATATTATAAATAATTTGAGCTACAAATACATTTAATTAAATAAAGTAAAATGTTCATTCTGACAGTGCGTCAAAAAATTTAAGCGACAGTAGCCTAATGGCAGGTCGCGGACCGCGAACTCAAAAAGGTCGTGGGTTCGAATCCACCATTCGACTACTGGCGTGAACCACTCGCAACACAAGCAATTTAAGCTTACCACGAGTGGTTAAGGGGAATATTAGTAATGTTTATAGAATTGTTAATATTCTTTAAAAAAATGTCAAACACGTCATAGTCTGTGGTCAAACAGTCGCACAGAGTAGAGATCAAATGCTAAATGAGCTATGAAAATTCACATTTGCACACTCACAAAATACTAAGTGTAAGAATATCCACTAGTAGGTCTATGTCGTTAGAGACGACTGCAGAACCAGAAGATGGGCAGCAATGCCTTCGCAATAACAATTCAAAAGAATAAAATACTGCCTGCCAAACACGGCAACTATCGCAAATCCCCCCCCCCCCCCAATATACGGCAATCTATAGGAGAGGTCTATGTTCAACGGTAGACTTTAGACTTAATAGGCTGTAACGGTAACGGTTACGGAACAATAATATAAGGTTTAAAAAAAAGATCTAGGCTACAATCAAATTGTGTCCGCTTTCAAGCATTAAGTATTGGCGACAGACAGTTTCAACTATTTGAATTCATTGTATGCTAATGCTCTCGTGTGAACAACGCTTCACCAAACATGCGGCACTCCTGCGTAAAGTAAAGTAAATCGAAGGTTACATTCTCTATACATATAAGTAAAATTGAAGTCTCCCTCTTTAATATATATAAACTGGATGACCTTTTTTATCGCCTGGAACGGAGTACAAGCCTATGGCGATGATATTTTACAAAAAATAAAAACAAAAATTTTGAATTAAATAAACAAAATAATTAAAATCTATCGAAATTCAAATCATATAACTCCCTAGCTTGTCACCCTTTGACAAGGTCAAAGATGCCTACTAAATTTATTGTTTTATTGCCGTTCGTAAAGTAGTAAAAAAGTAGTAAACTTTCTTTTTAAAAAATCGAAAAATTGATAAAAAAATGGCCTTTGATTATTCAAATCTAAATAAATTACGCCACGTTAATAGATCCTATCCAGGCGACGCCGGGGCGGGTCGCTAGTTTAAATACTAAGTAGTTGCTACTTGAGGTTCTTTACTTGTCTTTATTGAGCCTGAACTCAATGTTAAAATTATTTAAACAATCACTAATTACTATTAAAATATAAATGATAACCAGAGATGGAGTATGAAATCAATAATTTCGGTACAACCTCCTTTATCAAATTGTTTTTTTTAATCTAACTATGGTTAGTGGTTAGTTATGGGCCAAATATTTCAATTTTAAGCCTTTTTTCTACTTCCTATACATATTAGCGTTTGTTAAGTGTTTTACTAGATTGTAACCTGGTGTGTTGATCGATTTTTATTATTCGACATTCTGATACCTGATAATAATGCAGATATATTTAATTATCAAAATTTCCTTAAAGGGACTATCATAAAATTCGTTCTTATTGAACGTCTACATTGCGAAATGAGTAACTATACTTAATTTTAAGTCAATCAGGGTGTATAGTTACAGAGATATCGTAATAAGTCAGTCAGTCAGTGGTATTTCGCTTATATATATATACTTAATCCATATTTAATTATGTCATTTGTTCTTTCATAATGTAAGTATATGATTGCATGGCTCTAATGACCTCGACCTTATCCAACGGTAAGGTAAATTGTAATAGTTGTTTTGAAACAATAATTCTAATGAGTTATTAGACCCAACTATTAATTCTGCCTCAACATAGTTATCGAACATTATTTCGATTGATAAAGTTACCGTTACCGCCTACCAAAATACTACTGCCAAACATAGGCATCCATTTTGATTCTTGATGACTTCCAGATCTTGCAGGCTCTTACAGCTTCGTCAAACTCAGGGAAGGCAGATGAAGATGAGGATGATGATGAAGACCTCCAGATTGCCTCATAGGGGAGATATTTGCAAGAGTTACCACGCTTGAGAAGCGGGTTGGCGACTGCAGTTTTTTTTTGCTGACGCTACTGCTTATCCCCTGGTTTGTTTCCCTGTGTCGCTTCTCACGACATCACGGGGCCCACCCCACCACGCCATTACACGACTTATTATTAAACTAAACTAGCCCTTTAAACATTTTTGATCAAAAACTCTAGATTGTTTATCGCTGTAAGCAATCAAATAACAAATGTATTTCTTCTTCTGTTTCTTCTTCTTTTTCGATTCGTAAAGATCCAATGTCCAGACAAGGGTCTCTCCTGTTCTGGAGAGGATTCACCTTAACAGTCACGCTTGGGAGGTGGATTATAGGTCACATATCTTGTACCTTTGATACAGCTGCTCGCCACCGGTTTAAGATTTTTACGTCTGACGTAAACAAGACGATTATACTGAATCTACCGCAATATTTGCCCTTGCGTTTTCCTTAGTCGGCTCTAACAAGATAAAAATGAAATATTCAAGCAAATGCAATTTAATGATATGTAAATATTATGCTAACAATTCTTTTTAATGTTTAGCATGTCGGCATCGCATTGCGGTGTTAAATAAGTTTTGACGGCAACAGTCAATGGCGTTTGTGTTTCACATATAATATACATTGTGTATTATAGTACTCTATGATGTTCCAAGTTTACAAAGCGACTGAGGCAACAGATAAATAACGTGAGATATGTATCACCATTGCAGCACTTCTTTCATCGTTTCAACTAATACTTCACATGTTAAATTATTTAAGCTGTAGCGTCGTCAAGGGAACATAATATGTGTGCCCGACACGACGCGCCGACGCTCGATCGGTAGAGGAACACATGTGTACCATAAGAATTTATGAAGGCCAACCCGACAAAAAAGGTTTGTTATTATAAACTATAACAAAGATATACTGAAATGTATAATAGAAACATAGACAAAGACATACTCTTTAATTTGGTACCATAATCTGTCAATGCCAAGCTAAAAATAAACATAAAAATTCATTCTGACATTATACAAAATCTCATTACTTTTACTTATTGAAAACACGCATATTATTTTAACGATTAAACAGACTCGGCAATACACTGGTGGTCAAGTTGCAGCCAAAAAACTCACAGTCTTGTTAGTAAAAATAGTAAGCAAAAATATTTACACGCTAATGTGATGTTCAGTAGCGGTGTAAGAACTTCCACCACACTATACCATCCCATGGGTATCGTAAGAGGCGACAGAGAGAAAGAAAACAGTAGACATGAAACGAGTAGTGATCCGCCGAGTACTAGGCCGAATACTCGGCTTTAAAAAAACGCGTCAGCGGGCGGCGCGCAGCTATTTCCCTTACATAGAGTTAGGGATGAATCGATACGAGTAAATACAAGCACTTACTCGATACTTTTTCATACCAAGTACTTTTGGTATCGATACTTTAAAATTGAGTACCAAGAAATATACGCCCGCCAGTTCAGTTTACAGTGAACGGCTTTTTTCAGAGGCGGGCTTAGTATATGAAGCAAAAAGGAGTAAGCTAGACCCAAATAGGGCCGAAAAACAGGTGTTTTGCATCACAATCTTCCTCTCTTAAATTTTAAATATTAGTAATAATAATTTCTGTTGTAGATCATTATGTAGGTTCTCAATATTTCTGCTGTTTCTCATGTTTCCTGATATTTTAATGTGTCTAATATAATAATAATGATAGAAACTGGCTTTTTGTCTTTATTTTTCTCTGGAAGATGACTAATGCCGAGTACTCGGTCGAACCCCAAAAAAAGGCCGAATCCGCCGAGTACCGAATCCAAACCGAGTACTCGTCCCATGTATAGATAACAGGAGATAGGCGGCAGTGTATTTTTAATAACAACTAAAAAATAAAAAAAACAGCGATTGCTAACCCGCTCGTCAAGCATGAAAACCATCGGCACCTCTACACGTTGGCCAACACAGTGGCGAATGTAGTGGCCAATAGCATTAGCTAACGTGTAGAGCGGGTGTTTGGCAGTGTTTGGGCTTTATTGGTATGTATTGGAACGATGGCCTACAAGTTGTCGCGAGATCCGTGTGGTGTCGGTTTTTTACAAAAGATGAAAGGATTGTTGGCAGAGTTTGGTCGCCGCGTCCACACGTTGCGTTGGGCGCGCGTTTAGTTTGCTACAAGCTCCCAGAGTGATTACACGCATCTGATTTAAAATTTATATTCAAGCTTTGTAGGATGGATGCCCCAATTACCAGCCTTTGAGTGCCAATTTCAACTTTAAATATTCCTACTAGTTTAATTAGCGCGATTTAATTATTTTTAAACATTTGTTTTAATCGATAAGCTATTTATCAAAAAAAAAATAGTAAACATTTATTTACAATCAAATTATTAGAAGAACAATTTTAAAACGAAAAAAAATGAAGCACGTCGTTTATACGTGGTAGAACCATTCAGTTATATTAGAAGTATAGTTGTATAACGAATGGGTCGGCTCGACCGGAGAAGGCCCACGCTCTCACAGAATATCAACGTAAAATAGTAGCTTAATGATGCTGTGTTTCGTATATTCGTAGTGTAGAGAACCAGAGACCCTTTTTAAAGGAAACGAGGCATTTCATCTTATTCCTCACGGGTGACAACGCATCTGCATTTTGATTCGTAATCGAGGATAGATGTACATGTCTATGGGCCACAGTAACCACTTACCATCAGGTGAACTGTATGCTCGTTTGTCACCCTATCCTATAAAAAAACGTCGATTTCTTATAATTTAATCGTGCAAGTTTTCGAATCATCATCATCATTACAGCTCTTCACAAGTCCACTACTGAACATCCTCCTCCACAGACTGCCGCAAAGCATGGTCCTGAGCTCAAAGTGGCTCACACTTTCCTTGTCATAAGTTTTTCATTTATGTTCTAAGTTATAATTAGTACCTATTACTAAGTCAGTGTTAATTATATTTATTCCTATTGTTTTTGTCTTTCCCAAAAAATAATTAAATTACCAAATAAATTATAAGGTGTTTTTATATATATCAAATGTCTGATAGAAAAGCAAGTACATGTTTTGCTAAAGTTTAAAATCAAAACCCAATTTTAAAACATCGACTAATCGAATATAACTCCTTTAACTTTAAAATACTTAAGTTAAGTTCTAATTAATGGTTTTTATTCCAGTTTATGATGCATGTAAAGAATAAATAAAGCTAATCGCATATCTATTTACAGCCCCATTAATATTCACCATTCTTTTATTATTATTTTATAAAATCGTTACCCCCCCCCCCCCCCACACACACACACTTGGATTTTCTCGTGTATCGCGGAGGCAGCTTACAAACATAAATTGCACAAGGACACACATCCAGACCTGAAACAATTATTTGTAGGACATACAAATACTTGTTCCGTGCGGGATTCAACCCCCGGCCCCCGGCGAAGCCATTCATTGCTAAGCCACTGCGCCACGGAGCCGAAGCAAACTGAACGACCTTCCAACGTGTGGATGCCGTCACAAACTTTCGGCCAATATATTCGTCACTACATTCGCCACTGTGTTGGCCAACGTGTAGAGGCAAGTATCTTCATATATGGCATCTTTATGGTCTATGCCATTAATAAGGTGTAGCGTTAATGAGATGATGGAGTTCATTCAGTTCCTCACAAAAACTCTGAACTAACCATTCTTATTTACATTATTTAATCAAATCCTACCTTCTACTATTACTAATCTCTACTTACATGACTTTATGAGTATGGTGATAACATTTTATAACCGATTTTTGAGGGTAAAATTTGAAATTGAATTGCATTTTTTCCATATTGTACTAGAAATAAAGGTGATGCTGGTATATTATTGATTGCACGATTACGGTCACTTTACGTCCAACTGTGGACTATCATTAGGTGACAATCCCTTTCAAAGAGTAAATCTTCTAACCATTATAACACTCTTAACTAAAATCATTGGAGCCTTTTGATGACTTTCATAATGATTGATAGAAGGATCTAGTCTGATTTTGATTACGATAAAAGTAAGGTAATGGCTAAGTACTAGTAGGTACTTTATGGCCTAAAAGATTAGATCGTTTAAATATTAGATAAGATAAATCCTAACGTTCTAGACTGTGTATGTGTACAAACTTAGTATTCATATACAAGATCTATACTGGACTCTTTAGCGACTGGAAGTATGACATAACCACGTGTAAATTAAAAACTGATTTGCATGAATAAAACGACTTTGGGCGGAGAACGGAACTTTAACAGTTAACATGCTATAAATTTTATCTAATGTTCATGACATTAATGAGTTATATAAACGACAGTCTATCAATTAAAATATAATTAACTTACTTTTATAAAACTAAATTTAACCAGTACTCACATTTTTGTTTTATTTTTATTTGAACAAATTTAAAATAAAAAATTGTTTTAATTACTAACTTTTAAATCGGCAAATAAAATTCAATCCTGGTTAGCCTGGCTGAAAATAAAAGTAAAACAAATAAAAGTGAAACAATTAAACTGTTTTATTCATAAAACTTTAGGTTTTAATTTGTTTATATTTTATTTTATCCGATAAATAGATAACTTTTATCTACACTAAACATGCGAAACAATCACAATTTCGTGGTCTGGAGTCTTTTCATAACCTTAATAGTAATGATATGACTGACAGACCCTAGGTTATTAAGATCATGTCAACAACCGGTCGAAATATTATAGCGACTTATTAAAAGCACAAAACTTATTATATTAAGAACTATAGAGATAAGGAGACATTTAAAATAACACGTAAGCCACATACATTATTATGGACATAAAATAAAGAATTATAAACAACAACAATTAACAAGCAAAAACTACACCAGCAAGCATAAAACTTGACGAAAATGTTTACAATTGTCATTAGCATTACTGTCACGTGTAACTAGTTGGGAAATATAAAAAAGAGCCACTTGCATAAACAAAAGCTAACGTTCCATTAGATCGGAGCTAGTCATAGAATTCTAATACATACATAGGTTTTTCATAGAATAAGTGACAAAAAAGCACACAGTCTACCTGCTGGTAAGTGGTTGCTGCGGCTCATACACATCTATCCTCGATTATGAATAAAAATGCAGATGCGTTGTCACCTAAGTTGTAAGGACCAAGATGGAATGTTCGTTTCCAGTAAAATGGGTCTCCCGTTCTCTACATTCACCATTAAAAACTTAAAAACACACAGCAGCATTAAGCTGCTATTTTACGCTGGTATTCTGTGAGAGCGTGGTCCTTCCCCGGTCGAGCCGACCCATTCGTGCTATTAATATGAAAATAACTTAACAAGCAGGGTCAATGGAAATCGGAAGTAATGATAAATTTAAAAGACTCGACATTTGACTTAAGAGGTTCGAAAGCGTCGAGAAAAATAAGCAAATTTGATTATTAAAATCATCGCCATAATCATAACACAACCAAATGAAAACTATCGGTTTATATTTTGCCAGAAAAATATTAGCCTCGGTTGGAATTTGAGACCAGGATTGCCGAAGTACCTAGATAACCAAGCCATGACGTCATTTTTGTAGAAACGGTAAATGAAGACCGGGGTCTTTTAACAATGTACATAACGAAAACAGTCACATTCCTAGATAACCCCGATCTGCGTTCTGCACAATTACCTATGCTATAGAATAATGAATTACGGCTTGTACCACCTGATAAGATATACAATATGTATTTAAGGCCAATTGTCAAGATAACAGGCGTACATTGCACCCACAAGGTCACACCACTGCGTGTGCAAGATAGGGCAATCTTATCGCATTTATATAGATACAGACCTAGTTAGTAATTTGCTCAATTTCTTATTTTTATATCTTCTGCAATTTTTGTGTTGCATGATTGTCTAATCAGAAATTACTTCCTGTAGAATATAGTGGATTCCTGAGTCAAAGTCGTTTTAAAATTACTTTTTACGTGGTGTATTTAGTAAAAATAAATTAAATAACGAAACGAACGAAACGAAATTACAAAACGCTACTGCCAATCGATTTTAGAAACTAGATTTTCGAGAGACTAAGTAAAAACTAGTCGCGAAATCAGGTTTGGTCGGTGACAAACTGCTTATGACTGCAGACTTGCAGGAAAAAGTTCTATAACATATAATTGACGCGCCTGTTAGAAATCGTGTAACTTCTGAACACCTTAAATGATTGAGGTCATATTTACACAGTAAATTTGTTTCGTTGAGACAATGGATAGCTCTACTCTAGGCTATCGGTTGCTAAGAAGACAGCAATCAAGTTATTAACAAATTCTATACTTATAACATAATAGCAAAAATTACAAAATTTGAGCACGATAGGTGGCGCTATGAACGACTTATTGATGAGTAAAAAGTTCTGAGTGAATTCAAAAGCCGTGGTAGCTAAGAGCCTTGATATCTTTGAGCGTTAGCCCCTAAGCGCATGCTGTAACGTTCACAGTACGCAAGCAACCAAAGTTCGATCCCCGCCGGCACTAGTGAAATTTGCTGGTTGCAAATTTAAGTGCTGATTTACCATGTGCTCGGTGGTGAAGGAAAATGTCGTGTGGAAAGCTGCGTGTCTGTGAAATAATAAAAAAAATATAATATAAAGACATAGGTATATAAAAATATAAAGACGTGAAGTTCGCCAACACGTATTGGGGCAACACGGTGGACATTTCCATGCCGTAATAACTCTCTCAATAACGAGAGGAGGCCTATGCCCAGCCGAGGGACGTATATAGGTTGTAACTTTAAAATCCAAGACCAAGGGCAAGTCACCTGGTCATAATAGCCTACGCATCGAGCATCTTCAGAACGCGGGGCATCACTTTCCTACGTACTTGCTGTTCGCTATGATATTCAATGTACATTTAGTACACTTAATTTAAGTAGGACCATTGTAGTTCCTATCCTTAAAAATAACGGGAGACGTGTCAATTAGGGCAAACTACAAACCCATTTCGGTGGCAACTATTATCGCCAAAGTGCTTGAATGTGTGCTGGATTGTTAATTAGACTGTTACTTGAAATTTCATGAGCTTCAATTTGACTTTTTAGGCCACAGTTAACAACTGAGAGTGCAACCTTGAGTAAACTCAAAGCACACTGTCAGTATTACACGGACAGAAAAAAAGCCTGTTATGCTTACTTTCTGGATCTGTCCAAGGCGTTCGACCTGTACTAAATCCTATATGAAAAGCTGAAGCAGATAGAGAAACCCGGTAGTTACCGAACCATATCTCTTTTTAATGTATGTTAACCAATCAAATAATGTGAAATGGGCAAATGAGGACTCTGACCCTATATTCTAGAACGCGGCGTGATGCTGTGTCGTTGAGTTCCCCCAAGCTATTTAACCTACAACCAATGGGCTCAGCAGTATGAAGATGGGCGCATCTAGTATGTTTGCGTACTCAGGGGTTGACAGTTTCCTTTCCATACTGCGTAAAAAGGAAGTTCACTATAAAGGCTTGTTCGCCGCAGCCACAACTATTCGGCCAAGAATTGCTTCGCCAGGCCTAGGTGCGTCAAGTGCCTAGGCGATCATGGCACTACTGAGTGCCCCCGAACGCCCGAGACGGAGGGCCCTCCAAGCTGTGTTCTGTGCGGCGAAGAGGGACACCCAGCGAGCTATCGCGGGTGTTCCAAAGCGCCGCGTAGGAAGCAGAATAGAGGAGCAATCCGGCGCGGGCGTGCGGGCAACCCCAGTAGGTCGCGCCCACGGCATTCGCCCCTTCGGTTGCACCAATCTCGGTGCCGCAACCCGCGCCCGCTCAGGCTACAGCCAAGTCCGCCCCCGTTAAAGGGACTTCCGGGCAAGGCCCAAGCCTTCCGGTGCCTTCAGCACCTAAGCCCAATGCATGGGTTAAGCCCCCGGCAATAGTCAGCGCGGCCGCCTCACGGCCAGTGCCTCCTCGCCAGGCCCAGAAACCCAAACCCGCCCCTCAGGCACCGTCAAACATCAACACTGACCTTTCATTAGTGTTCAACTTCGCTAGCAGCTTCAATGTGGACGAAGTCACAACTCTAGCCCGCAAACTTCGCGAAGCTAAATCGATACAGGATAGGCTCAATGCTACCATTGAGCATCTTAGTCTTATCCAAGCGATAGGTTCGTTCCAGTGCGCCTAAGCGACTCCTTTCTTTTTAACTAAAATGGAAACTAGACCCGTAGGTAGAACTAAGCCTAGGTCTCTGACTGTCGCGTACTTTAACGCAAACGGTGTCAGAGATCAAAAGGAAGAGATCATGTATTTTTTACGCGACCATGATATCGACATCATGCTAGTGCAAGAGACCTTCTTGAAACCTAGTTTGAGCGATCCCAAAATAGCCAATTATACCCTAGTACGAAATGATAGGTTGACCGGACCTAAAGGCGGCACCTTGATCTACTACAAAAGGTCCTTGCAATGTGTACCGATAGATACTCCGCCGCTTACTAACATAGAAGCGTCGGTCTGTAGGATAGCGCTTACTGGCCATCCGCCATTAATAATTGCATCAGCATACTTACCTCCTTTAAAAAGTATATTAGATTCCGATATATCGGCTCTATTAAACCTAGGCCCTAGCGTATTAATCGCAGGAGACCTAAATAGTAAGCACGTTAGCTGGAACTCTAAGGTTAACAACCCTAACGGAAAAATACTAAGAGACCTCACGGAGAGACTTAACTTCGATGTTATCGCTCCCGAGAGTCCAACTCGCTATCCTTTTTCAAACAACCAACATCCGGACGTCCTCGATATAGCTTTACTAAAAGACATCCGACTTAGTATTAATTCGATAGAGACTATTATAGAGCTAGTTTCAGACCACAGGCCGGTCGTTTTACAACTGGGCCAGCCGGCAGGTGAGGTCCCTCAGACCAAAACTATTGTCGACTGGCGTAAACTTGAGGTCAAACTTAAGTCTACGAACTCCCAGCATTTGAACACTATACCTGACAAGATAGACTCGCTGGAGGAGGCCGATAGGGCGATTAGCGCCCTCTCGACTCACCTCACATCAGCGGTCGAAGATTGCACCCGTAAGGTTCGTGTATCGAGCGATCAATACACGAAACTGCCGGCAGATGTTCGACGACTGATTAGAGCGAAGAATTCCGCGCTTAAAACTTACGACCGCTATCGCACGGAAACCAATAAACTTAGGGTACGTTCTCTACAAAGCGAGATTAAACAACGAGTAGCCGAGTTTAGAAACGACAACTGGGATAACCTCTTAGAAGGTATCGAACCATCCCAAGACGCCTTCTGGAGACTAACAAGAGCTCTTAAAGCCGACAAATCCGCACCGATGCCGCCTCTCGCGAGGCTGGACCACCCCGATCTCGCCCTTGACGATCTCGAAAAAGCCGAATGCCTAGCAGACAGTCTAGAGTACCAGTGCACGCCGTCCACCGCACCAATAGATCCCGCTCACCTATTAGAGGTAGAATCGGAAGTTGAACGTAGGTCTGCGCTGCCTGCCACCAGCGGGTGAACCTCTCGATCCTGTGACAGTAGATGAAGTCACCGAAACTATTAAAAGTCTTAAAAATAGATCAGCCCCTGGGCCAGACGGCATCAGTAACAAGGTTATCAAATCCCTTTCGGCGCCACTTATTTGCCTCCTTGTAGGAATATTTAACACCTTTCTCACGAACTGCTCTTTCCCGGACATCTGGAAAGAAGCAGACGTAATAGGGATCCCAAAACCGGGTAAACCGCGTAATCGTCCCTCTAGTTACAGACCCATTAGCCTGCTCAACACATTGGGCAAACTATACGAGCGCATTATTCACAAGCGTCTCCGTCATTACACCGAAGCTAACGGACTCCTCCCAGACGAACAGTTCGGCTTTAGAGCCAATCACTCATGCACTCACCAGATTCATCGCCTAACAGAATACATTCTGTCTGGCTTCAGTCAAAACCCGCTAAGAAAAAAGTCTCGAAACACGGGAGCCCTCTTCTTCGATGTCGCGAAGGCGTTTGACAAGGTCTGGCACGACGGCTTGATTTACAAGCTGTACAAACTGAACGTGCCCGATAGGCTCGTGCACATCATACGAGCTTTCCTTTCGAACCGCACTTTTCGATATCGAGTAGAGGGAACTCGTTCTACGAAACGTTTCCTTAAGGCCGGGGTTCCACAGGGCTCCGTACTATCCCCACTCCTTTTCACACTTTTCACGAGTGATATCCCAAATGACCCCGTGGTAAACACCGCACTTTTTGCCGACGATACGGCACTCTTTGTGTCAGACCCCAACAAAAATAGACTCGCCATAAAGCTCCAAAAAGCGACCAATCGCCTTGGTGAATGGTTTCGCCTATGGAGAATTGATGTGAATCCCGGAAAAAGTGTAGCAGTATACTTTCAACGGAATTCTACAGGAGGTACTAAACCCAAAACAATCTCTCTATACGACCGCCCAATCACTTGGGAAAAATCGGCCAAATACCTAGGCGTCACTTTCGACTCCCGCATGAGTTTCAAGACGCACATAAGTGTAGTACGCAACAAAGCCAAGTCAATAATTGGCCGTCTACACCCACTCGTTAGCAGTAAGAGCAAACTGTCGCTAAGACACAAACTCCGGCTGTACAAAACCTGCATTAGACCGGTTATGTCCTATGCAAGTGTAGCTTTCGCCCATACATATAAGACCCATATTCTAAAACTCCAAAGAGTACAAAATCTTTTCATCCGGAGAGCCACCGGCGCACGGTGGTACCAACGGAACTCTGATTTACACAACGATTGTGAACTACCATCTATCTCCGAATATTTTAAGGAGATGTCCCAACGCTACTTCGACAAGGTAGAAACCCACCCTAACCCGCTAGTGACAAACGCAGCTAACTACGTTCCGATAGCAAACGTCGCGCCCTACCTCCGTAGACCGCGAAATGTTTTAATAGAACCACCAATATCGCTCGATCCAGCCGACCCAAGCGTCGCAGGCACATCACACAACGACACTACACCCACACTAAATGGTACAAACACAAATAGGACAACGAATGGGACGCGTCGCACCCGCAGACGGGCACGACGCGTTCCAGCACACACCGCGTACACACCGTACACCCGCGTTCCTGGACGGTTCTCACCGCCCAGACCATCGACCGACACGAGCTGAGCAGTCAGAGACGGGGGTCCGCACACCCCCCCTCGGACTGCAGTTAGATAGCTCAAAGAAAAACGCCTAAAAGGCGATATGATGATTGGTAACAATATCAAATCATAAACCTTTCCCTTTTTAATTAGCTCGCGGCCTTGCAGGCCGCGAGCCCTGAGACAAGATGAAGCTGTAAGAGACGCATAGTCTAACAGCACCAACATCAAGATAATAGACCACAACTATGTCCTGCAAGCCATCGCCGACAGTGAGGACTGTCCACTAGTCGAGCACATGTGTCAAATCGCTCTAACTAGCTTATTTATTATCTACTAACATAAATGATAAGTCTTTTTTGTTACTAATATTTATGGATCATTGTTGTCCAATGAATAATATTTTTATTTTATTTAATTGACAGCCGACGATCGATTTTTTCGCCAATATCAAAAAAGCAGGAAGTTAAAACTAACTATTCAATCACACAATTTTTAGACGACATTGAAAAAAGTTCACAAATGATCCTAAAAAATTGAAAGCTAACATTATAGAACTATAAAGAATAAAACATCTCCGCGAACATCACCACACTCTAAAGTGGGAGCTTTCAGTTCTTCTATTACATTATGCCTGAGCACCGATTTCAGAATGTGAAATTATTTAATTCTTTTTATTTTTTGTAAGTTAAAATCGAATTTATTTAAGGTTTATTTCTATTTCTAAAAAAATAGTGCTAAAGATGAACTACAACACGATTTATTGACTTTTAAACTTGATACAACATCCTTCGTAAAATCACAGTATAAATATGTACTAACCTATATATTAACCTATATATTAACTGTGGTAAAATGTATGTAGTTATTAAACATTCTTTATTCGTAACACTAACGGTCCGCCCCGGCTCCGCACGATTGAATTCTGCATCTCAACAACAGCGCTACCTACCGGATCAAAAATTTAAACCATCTAAGGACCCATTTAAACACACTCAAAAAACTAAAAATTTCATCAAAATCGGTTGGATGGTTTCTGTAACGGACATAGGTAAAAACCTTTAGAGTAATTACATACATACGTAGTAAAAACATTTTATGTGTTTTATATCGTAAAATTGATTGGCGAAGTGTATGTATATGTATATGATGTTGTAAATAGTGAAGTTGCTAGACGTTTGATGTAACAGTTCAATTCAATGTTGCTAATCGGGTCACCAGTGATCCTTTGTCAATTATAAACCATTCAACTGTTTAGATTGAATGAAACTAATTTTTACACATACATTCCGGAGATCAATAGAAAAGACAAAATCAAGTGACAAGCGAACTTCCACAACAACAACAGTCCACCTGATGATGCCACGGAAGTGTCATAACGGAAGCAGAAACAGAAGTCAAAAGCAAATTTTAGCGGAAACATAAACGGAAACGGATGCAGAAGCGGAAGTGTAAATACTATGTAAAAAGTACAATTTGTGACAAATATATTTTTCTATTAAATTAACATTTATAATTAAGTAGCGGTAAGTTATATTTTATGACCACGAAATCTGCTTCGGTGTTCTTAATGTATAAGAATAGCTTCGCTAAATAATTGGTCACTAGTGACGCTGCTTGGAGGATCTGTTAAATATTAGCGAACTAACGGAAAAAAATTACGATATTTGTGTGTACTTCATTTCCACCACTTACTCCTGAAGGTAGATTACGTCTATAAAAGAGATTGTCACTCTTGTTACTGGTGCAACATGGATGCTAACATTTGTAATGATGAATTGATCATTGATGATGACGTAGGTTGGACTTTTTCTCAACTGAACTTATCAGCACCTTTGAGGAATGTATGTCGTCATCAAAGTTCGGTTCAAATTTCCGTTATAAAAGTTCTTTATACAGAAGCAAAAACGGATGTCAAAGAGCGTACAGAACTTCCGCAATGCGGATGCAGAAGCAGAGGTCTATTGCATCACTAATGTGGCTTGCGTAGCCCATGGATACTTGCTGCAACTAACCTATATGACACTTCCACACTGGTGATAAGCTCACTCACCAGCTACTTCCTCCAACACGGTGAGTATGAACTACGGACTCTTCTACGAAATTCATGTCAACCAGCGCTTTCTTAAAAAGAGCTACACAGCAGTAGACTTAGGTCAGTGCTTAAAATATATTTTTTGTTTAGTTCCAGACGAAGTTATTTGTAGCATCAAAGTTTTTTGATGTTAGGATTGTATTTTTAAGAGATAAATTGAAGGATGAAAAGAATAATTTTTTTTCGACATAGATTTTTAGTAATTATTTTTTTGGTGACAATAGATAAGAGCAAGACAGGTACTCGGTAGCAAGGCGTTATTTATTGGCAAATTAAATAATAAATTACTCATTAAAAATTCTATTGTAATAATTCATTGTCATTATAAAAATATTTTGACAACTATGATATTAATATCTCCAGAATTCTTGAAACAGTATTATTATTATTACTAAGACAGCCATGTCAATATTTTAAGATAATTCATTTATGCTTTATTTTTACATCAAGTACAAAAAGGCAGACTTAATGCAACAGGGCATTCTCTACCAGTCATAAACAATATGAAAATTCAATGTGGCACTTTTCAAATTAGACAACCAACAAATCTATGTTAACTGTATTTTAAAAGTCATAATATTTACCAGGATTTTTTTAACTAAATCTGTTTTTTATCTCTACAGGCCATTCCATTTTTTTGCTTGCATTGGTTAAACTAGAAATTTTTGGATGAATTGAATAATTAAGTAAGTAATTTGAAAATATGGGATATGCGGGACGCATAAGACATTATGCGGGAATAATTTAATAATTAGTGCAGTAAAGTAAAGTAGTAAGTTACAGCCTATATACGTCCCACTGCTGGGCTCAGGCCTCCCCTCATTTCTGAGAGGGTTTAGGGCAAGGAAGTGTCCGCCGCGCTGCCCAAACGCGTGTTGACGAACTTCACATGTCTTCGAAATATTTTTTTTTCTTATTCCTCAGACATGCAGGTTTCCTCGCGATGTTTTCCTTCACCGCCGAGCACGTGGTAAATCAGCACTTAAAATTGCAATTAACAATTTCAAATTGGTGCCGGCGGGGATCGAACCCGGGTTACTCGCGTTCTGTTATATTTACAGCGCGCGTTAACCACTGAGCTACCACGGCTCTTTTTATTTTATTACTACAGTAGTACTCTTTTTATTAGTGCAGTATGGGAATGTAACTACTACTACAGTACGATCCCGCAAACGTTACGGACGATTTAATGAAAAACAAACTTTCACACTCGTCCACCAGAGGGGTAGGCAGAGACTACGGGATCCTATTAGCACGGTACTCACACATTTTTCTTGTTTCGCTCGTCGCTAGGTGCTCTAAACGTTTTAATGAAAGCAGCACAGTAAGCTAATGGTAGAGTGCGGACCGCGAACTCAAAAAGTCGTAGGATCGAATCCGCCATTCGACTATGACCTGAACAACTCCTAACACAAGCTATAGTGGTTATTCGGAATATTAGTAATTTTGTTAGAATAACTCTAGTATTTTTATCAAACAAAATATTGTACGCCTCACAAATTATTATTTATTTAAAAAAAATATTGTAACGTAGATAGATACGTATCGTATGGACGTTAATATTCTTAACCTATTGTTACATATATGCAGATTAAAAATTATATATTTTAATAAACAAAAAATAAAACAGTACGTACAATAGCCACATGATTGTTGAAGTTAGAAGAGTCCCTCCACAACCGATCTAAAAATCTCATATCGCGTACCACAATATCTTTAAGAGGCGATTTAATAACATATTGGTCTTGATTTTTAAGAATTTCACTTGAAGAAAATTTACGAAACGATCTTAATTGTTTAAACTGACGTATAAGAAGTTTTCGCGCCATGTTTTGTGTTTGCGCGCGCTTTTTGCAGCAACAAAATGTAGACTGAACATTGATCGAGCCGATTCGCGAGCCGCGTAGAATGGGATCGGCACCAAGCGATAAACTTGTTAATTTGTACCTAAAATAACATCTTCTATGACTTAACCGATAATGGTATCATGTATACTTAACCGATAATGGTACCTACTGAGATCACATAATATGTTATATTTACTTCCTTATTCCTGTGTAATTCTATATCAACGAATTATAAAAGTAAAATATGAACCCGGCAGATGTTGTCCTGCCAGCATTGAGTTATATGTACTACGTACTAGAGAAGCTATTCCAAACAAAAAATGTACCCCTACGCCCTACCACTACACTACTACCCCTACTCTGTACCCGCGTATGCGCGGGAAACAGCGTGCGAAAATTGTCATAATAAATAATTGTTCATTTAGATCGTATTGTTAATCGAGTACCTACATTTTTTTATTTTCGTTTATTTTGCATATGTGCTAATTTAATATAAAATTAGTATTAGCGCCGCTCCGCACTGCATGAATATCGAAGCCACAATAACAGGTGTATGGATTGCAGTAAAGTTCAGTTGAACTGAACTGTACTGCAATCCATACGAGGTGGGGAAGTGTAAAGTGTTCCTCACAAAGTGACTGTTCGGAATGCCATATCTAGTGCGTAATTACAAATATACCGATGCCTGCCAGTTAATATAATAGGTTGTGTTCAGCGATGTTTTTATTTTATTTTAGCGCAGGCAATTTAATTTACGCTTTATTGACAAAAGCAAATAAAATCAAAAAAATTAAATTTTATTTATTCCTAAATATTTTTTTTTGTAAATCTCTATTGAAAAATACACATACACATATACCTATGACAATTTTCGTGGTTATGCATTAAATAGATTTTGAGTTACACGATTTCATAGATAGAAATATCCTCATTTATACGTATAGAAGATACATGTTACTTGTATGTACCTAAGTACATTATCCCTCAATGTATTTTATGATCTATAGATGTTAATCTATGGAGGAGTATAAATAATATACTTAAAAATTGTTTATCTTTTTTTATAGGATAAGGATGATAAACGAGCATACGAGTCACCTAATAGAAAGTGTTTGCTGTGGCCATTGAGTTATACAACACTAGAGGAGCAAACCACATTACCGCGTGTCGAAAAAAGTATAACCACTATCCAAACGCGACGACGTAGCTATGAAACTAATAACAATTTTAAGTAAACATATATCTATCTCACTTACACAAGGTACGAAAACAATATCGTCGTCGTAAGATTAGATAAAGATAGACACACAAACATGCAATGGCGGGTTGGTGTGGCTTACTATATGAAATTTTACCTAAAATTTACCTAAATACGCAATAAAATGAGTTTTTTTTAAGCTGCAGTTAATTGTTTTTATATTAAAAAAGTATATTTTATTTTAAAATCTTTATTACGTCCCCTTAGAAAAAAAGGGATACAAAGCTTATCAGATGAATGGAAGTAAACATAATGATGAAATAAAACGTATTTTTATGGTTCTAATAAATCAAATAATATAAAATAGGTATCTAATAAAATATAATTAATATAAAATTTATACGAAATTATAAATAATATAAAATTATTCATATAAAATAGGTAATAAAATATATTTAATAAATAATTCATGAATAAACTAAAATAAGAATAATTAATTATTTTGTATGAAAGTTAAAACGTAGTTTTTATTATAATTTCCAAAATATTTAAAATCAGAGGTAACAAATTAACTGACTCCATTAATTATATAGTCTCCCAATAATGTAGGATAATCACAAATGCGGAAAAGTGGCAACATTGAACCTAAATGGCAATATTCGATAATTTTATTTAATTATTTGAGGTTTTTTACGTTTATATGAAAACAAGAACTAAAAATTATGTGTTGAAAGTGATGCCGCTTGATTTATTACGTTTTTGTGACCTTGAATAGCATTCTTTCACTACACATTTACCCATTTTTGTCGCGGCTCAACTCTGTCGGCGTCACATTGAACAATGAACTCACGTTAGCTAGGCATATGGCTGTGGCCATATGTGCAGTGGCAACGCTTTGGCGCGGTTATTACTGATCTAGGGTTATATAAATCAATGGCTGTGGCCCATAGACATCTACATCTACCCTCGGTTACGAATCAAAACGCAGATGCATTGTCAACCTTGAGGACTAATGTGAGATGCATCGTTTTCAGTTAAAATCCTTTCCGGTTCTCTACACTCACCATACGAAAAACAATAGCGCTAAGACGATAATTCACGCTGGTATTCTGTAGGGGTGTGATCACATGAGTAGATTCCGTTTATCTACTCATGTGGCTTGGTCCTTCCTCTGTCTAGCCAGCTCATTCGTTCTTCGACTATACTGCTAATATAACGGCTCTACCATGTAAACCACGTTCTTTACCATGTAAATCACGTATCTTTTAAATCTTTATAATTCGAGAAAACTATCTTTCTTTCTACACTAAAAACTGGTGTGAAACAGTATTGTTTACTGATGATATCTCTCTGGTGTTTAAAAGTGATAGAGCTAAAAAGTAAAAACCCATTTGACAATTAAATGTATGCTGTTTTTTATGTATTGATTGGCATACAACTAACAACTTGCTTTTGATGCCGATAAAACGAAATGCATTGTATTTTATTTGACTAATGTAAGGCAAGTTACTACTCATATTAAGTTGAACGATAGAGTATTTGAGTTATTAGATTACATGTATTACAATTGACTCTCGATTACAATGGGGTCTTCCTTGTCAATTGTGGCCTTGTCAAGAAGACTTAGATCCACTATGTGTGTAGAAAAAAAGACAAGGCTGTTAACATAATGTTATGTTATTGGATTATTATTATGTGGGATCCACATCGAATATTGAAAATATAGGAAAAAGCTTTGCGTGACATTTACAACATTATACCAAGGGACTTTCTCAGAAACCTTTTTATAGAAATAAACATCTTAACTGTTGCATCACACTTCATACTAGACAATAATATTTATGTAAGGGACTATTATAATACTTTTAGCAAAATGAATGATTTTCATAATTTTAACCCTAATCCAGTCCATAATTTAATCTTGCTGTTCCAAAGTACAAGACTTCATAAAACTACTTTATGTCTGTAATTTTTGGTGGATTTGTAACTATTTATTACAAGATTACCTGTAATATTACTGATTTGTCCTTGCATAAATTCAAAGCGCATGTGAAAAGCCCTCTTATGAAGAGAGGATGTTATAAATTTGATGACTAAAGGATAAGAATTCGTGAACATAATGAGCTTCTCTAATTTTCTAGATAGTTTTGATAAAGGTAATATGTAATTGTTGCCAGAAAAAAGTCTACTTGGGAGTTTCTTGCTGCTTCTTCTCCCAAGATGTCCCTGCAGAATAACCTTGTCCAAGCAAAAGACGTAACATTTGACTTTCATAAAGTGTTATGTTTAAAATTTAAACCAATTTTGATTAAAAGTATTTGACTTTGACTTTCAATTAAATAGAACTAGGTTTACTTAATAGTACTTTTGTTTATAACTAGCGATCCGCCCGGCTTCGCAACAGTGATTTCTGGATCTTGGCAACAGCGCCACCTAGCGAGTCTAATTTCGAAACTAAATCATCCAGATTTTGATGAAACTTTTTGTGTTTTTAAGTGAGTTACACAAAAAAATCATCCAAATCGGCCCGGCCGTTCTCAAGTGATTATCTTTCATACATGCAAAAATTGGTTTTTATTCATACAAGTGTACAAGTAGATTAAAGACCGTGTAATGGCGGTGTGAGAACTACATCCCCATATCACCTCGTATTTATCATAAGAGGTGACAGAAGGCAACTAAAAGGAAATGCAATTTTTACCATCAAGGTCAAAATTTTTTATTGCCCAGGATTGTAAAAGGTCATTTATAGTAAAAGAATTTATTGATGATAATAACTCATAGGATCGCTATCAAGCTATTTCTAAGGTTATTTGTGCAACATTCAAATCATTATACCTAAACCATTCACTTATTTTAAAGTCTCGCTGGGTTTCTTCTCAGGACAAAATCTTCTCCGAACCAGTGGTAAATTACAATGAGAGTAACATATTTGCGATGATTTCCGTATGTCTGTATACGTGTGTATGCGCACGCGCGCGCGGTGTGTGTGTGTGTGTGTGTGTGTGTGTGTGTGTGTGTGTGTGTGTGTGCATGTGCGTGCGTGCGTGCGTGCGTGCGAGCGTGCGTGCGCGCGCGTGTGTGTGTGTGTGTGTGTGTGTGTGTGTGTGTGTGTGTGTGTGTTAATTGTGTGTGTATTTTAATTTGTAGTATTTTAAATAGTATTTTAATTTACAATAAGTACTATTCTTGGAATTACTTCGACACACTTGTTTTGATCAATTCTATTCAATTCTACTCGAAAACCGACGTCGATTGTCGTGAACCGCATCAAAATCGGTTGATTCGTTCAACCGATAATCGTTGACGAAAGAAATTTCAAAACAGTGTTTTTTCATAATAACTTGAAAACTTTCCGTGAAATCAATTTCTTTGTAATAGGCTTTTTTAAGCTGAAAAAAATTGCGTCGACTACCGTAAATCACATCAAAATTGGTTGATTCGTTCGTGAAATATTCAATTCGAAAAAACTTAAAAAAAACGTGGTTTTAATAAATTATGATAATAAGTGGAATTTGGAACGCTTTGATATTGAAATTAACGAGAAGTTCCAAGGAAGGCTTGTAGGGTCAACCAATTTATTTTCAATAATCACATACATCGTTAGAGTCGTTAGTTAAAACTGAGCCAGGATATGTATCGAATGATACATTTCAGCCCAATACTTTTTTAATAAAAAATTATAAAAATAAAAAAAGAAATAAACACACACGCGCGCACGCACGCATAGGCACACACACACACACGCACTTACCGGGATGGCGACAAGCTCGACAGATGTCGACGGTGCCGTCCTTTAAGATGTATCTCCGATAGTTGTTGGTCTTAATAACCTGATCCTGTATTGCATAGACAAAACACTCGGTTACCCCGAAGAGGTCTCCAAAGAACAGCTAGTGAAGGGATGTTGCTGTGTCTACGAAGGGCTCATGAAGAGGTTTGTAAAGTATTAACGGATGCTGCACACTTCGCGGTTATGCATGGTGAGCGCGCTTAAAAAGCCACGTCTACCATGCTTTCGCGGCAAGTACAGCCTCATTACCGACGATCTCGGATAATGAACTCTAAGGGACAACCCAGACCACCTAAGACCACCTAAGTATGCCAAAGGTATATATGAGAACAGGCGTGACCCAACCGTTGTATGCACGTATTTATTCACACTGGACAAAAGGCTGTTAAGCACTTTGGTCAAACGTATTATATTATTATTGTTATTATCATTTGTCACCCCTGAGGACTAAGATAGAACGCCACGTATCCAGTAAAAAGGGTCTCTGGTTCTCTACACTCACCATAAGAAACACAATATTAAGCTGGTATAATACGCTGGTATTCTGTTAGAAAGTGGTTCTTCCCAGGTCGAGCCGACCCATTAATGCTACAACCGTAATATAGCTGCAGCTATATGGTAATTCTATATTCCAACAACAATTTACTTGGATCCTTTTAACACGACAGTGATCCATAACACACAACAAACAGCGATGTCTGTGTTATTGATCTGCAAATAGTCCGATTATAAAACCAATCAAGGATTTCTGGTACCTACATTGTAAAGAAAATATTGTCAGAACAACATATAACGCGTCTATAAAAGCCTGTATGAAAATTCCTCAGGAAACCAGAAATAAATAATCAAATCAATGCCACGTCGTTGTAGAGCTGTAATCGACAACCAAGGCTTCCAAACAAATATTAATTGTTCATAAAAATGTATGCAGAGTTAAACTATTTTATTTATTATTTCGTTAAGTTTACTTTTGTTTACATATTTATGCCAATCTCTTTGTCGGTTATATATTAGTGGTCCTTTTTAGTAATTTGTCTTGCTTCAAGTTATTGTACAGATTTTTTCTTTTTAAATAAGCTGTTGGATTTTCCATTATCAGTCGATCACACCGTACACCGGTGAGGTTAAGTTGAGGTTGTTTTTTTTTATATAAAATTGAAGTGACAAATGAAGATGATAAGTGAGTACTGCAACCTAAGGTCAGTTGCAGCTAACTTCAGACAAATAAAGATGCATGCATGGTCATCTCAGAGGCAGAATACCTCACAGCCTGTGTCCCCACTCCTGTAGTACCTGTAGCTGTAGAGTAATAGGGTATTACCTACCCGGATGGACTCCTGAGCAGAAAAGAAGTCGCATCATCTAGTGATAGTAGTATAATTAATTAACTGTATGATATTTTATTTGTTCACCCTCACATACTACGGGCAATGGCAGAGTCGGATTAAGCTATGCAAATATTGTCTCCAGAAATGAGAGTAGGTAGCCCCTCTCCCTTTTCCCAACTTTCTGTATCGCGTAAAAATGCTTATTTTTTATAAGACCGCGGAGTAAATAGGCAATTGCCTACTTTGCCTTTAGGTAAGCTGATCCTGGTAATTAATTTTGATTGATCAAACCCATAACTTTTGCCTTTGCGTTTTTTTTTTTTTTTTTTTTATAGAAGAGGGGGCAAACGAGCATGCGGCTCACCTGATGTTAAGTGACTACCGCCGCCCATGATCAACCGCAACACCAGGAGAATTGCGGGTGCGTTGCCGGCCCTTTAGAAAGGAGTAAGCTCTTTTCTTGAAGGTCCCCAGTTCGTATCGGTCCGGAAAAATCGCCGGTGGTAAACTGGAACAGAGAGGTTGTACGTGGAAGAAAACTCCTTGTGAAACGTACAGTGGTGGACCGCCAAGCATTCAGATGGTGTGGATGGTATCGGGACGTTTGCCGTGTGTTTGTGTTCACGAAATTTGGCGGCTGGGATTAATCCGAACAATTCCTCAGAGCACTCCCCGTGATAGATGCGATAAAATACGCAAAGAGATGCAACATCTCTTCGCAGCGCCAGTGAATCGAGCCGATCGGAAAGCACTCGGTCGTCGACGATTCGAGCCGCTCTGCGCTGGATGCGGTCAAGTGGAAGGAGCTGGTACTGGGGAGCCCCAGCCCAGAGATGGGAACAGTATTCCATGTGCGGCCGAACCTGCGCCTTGTAAAGTGTCAGGCGGTGTGCCGGCATGAAATACTGTCCCGCTCTGCTGAGCACGCCAAGCTTTTTAGAGGCCAATTTGGCCTTCCCTTCCAAGTGACCACGAAACTGCACGTCACTCGATATGTCGACGCCGAGGATTCCGATACTGGCTGAGGCAACAAGGGGAGTGCCTTGGAACTGAGGGGATACGACAAAGGGGTTCTTTTTAGCGGTTAACGCGCAAACTTGTGTCTTCTGGGGGTTAAACTGGACTAGATTTAGTCGTCCCCAATCCGAGACTCTGTTCAGCAAAGACTCGACTTCAGACACAAGTTTGTCCCGGCACTCGGAGACGTTTTCCCGAGAAATATTGGCTCGGCCGGTGTAAAGAGCATCACCAGTGCTGTCATCCGCATAGCAATGAATGTTACGGGTATGCAACATATCATTGATATTGTAACGATCCCCCCCCCCCCTGTATATAATAAAAATATTATAATATTAAAAATATCCCCTTTTCAATAACATTATATATATTATATGTGACCAGGATTAATAAATTATGTTTTGATCTTTCTAAATGATCTTTCTAAAGGTTTAGTAATAGGCCGTTTGTAATAATTTGGCGTGATCGTCTTAGTTAGGACCCTTATTTATGTTGTGTTTGTTTAGTAACTTAGTTCTTTTAGGTGTCCTTTGGAAGAATGAATATTCACTGGAGCAATTGAAAGCTGTTGGTAGTGCCTTATAAGCTAAGTGAACCCCGTTCACGAAGACAGGGCTCAAGAAAGGTTAAGAACATGAAACGTCTTTATTCCACTTGTATCAGGTTGACATTATTAATTTATTATTATGTATCCCTTCCCGCTTGGAAAAGGCTCACAATATATTTATACAAAAATACCCGATACAAGGGCTTCGCTCTCCTACATTTATTTAAAAAAATGTAGGGGAGGTACACGGCCCCACACACGCCGTGCACGGTGAGCGCCAACCATTTTGATGCACTCCCCCCGAAGGGAACGCTAATTCGGGAACTGGACCGTAGTCCACAGCAAAATAACTGGCGAACCAGTAAAAGAGGCTTGGCCCCTTGTTAGTGCGTAAGCACAAACATCGACCGAAGTCGCGCATGTCAATGCGTGTAAACGCCATACAGAATACGAACGAATCCAGCCACAGTGAATGTACGTCACACGGTTTAGGCAAATAGGCACACTGGCCTTAAACCCTCCGTGAGCGCCACCACCTGCCAGACCGCCGCTCCTGCAGACGTGATGTAAGTGTATGGCATCACCACCAATTGAATGATCAGCACGGCTACTAGCCGCAGAGCGTGTCATGAGTCTACCGCTCACCTCAAGGGAATGGGGTCCCACGTTGTGCGGCTTTCGGCCGCAGCCTTGAGAGTCTCCTCAGATCCTCCCGCCAGCTACCACCCGCATGAGGTCGACACATATGCTCCACCAACCAATACAACGGCAGATATAGCCAAAAGGCAGTTATAAGATAAGAGTAATAATTCGCCATCAGAAAGGGTTTGTGTCACTGACGTTGAGTAAATGCATTTTCGATCATGTTTGTCTCACCCACCAACAAGTTGCCTTCAATCATTCAAAGGTGGGAAAGTTACAGAGATATAATATTATGTTGTTATATAAAACATCGTGGAGGGCAGACAGTCTGCAGCCCCGCAATGAAGGGACCCGACTTGGGCAAAGCTACTTAGGTGTGAGTCAAACCAAGACGCAGAGAGCGCCATTGAGAATAGCGTCCCACCAAACAACCATCGCAGAGACGCAATGCTGCAGAACGCAACAAGCATCAATACGACTATCGTCGGGCTTACACCATTCCAAGGTCCCCCATACATCCCAGCAGACATCACCACCCGTATACCTCCATCGACCAGAACCACAAGAGAGTGTCGAATCAGGCGCAGCACACTCGCAGATCCATCACAAGACGCAATACCGCAAGTAGCAGTAAGCATCAATGCAACTATCTTACGGATGGCGCCCCCTCACAACACATCCACATGATCCCTATCGACTTTGGTAACAAAGTTTGTATTGTTGTTATATAAAAAATATCACCAACGTATCATAGTAGCACGCTACTAAGACGCCAATGAACAAAACTCCACGTATCATAGCGCTAATGCACTAAGACATGAAGCTGAGTATGCCTGTTACACTTAAAAGTGCTACCAAACACACTCATCATCCCCATCCGAAAGATAGACGACGTATCGCTATGCGCTACGACGACGCCCACAAACGGTATGGGTGTGCGATGTCCACGGGAAAGCCGTATTGCTACAACAAACCCGCTTACCACCGACACTAAGATGTTAATTGTATACCTCCATCGACCAGAACCACAAGAGAGCGTCGTATCAGGCGCAGCACACCCGCAGATCCATCACAAGACGCAATACCGCAAGTAGCAGTAAGCATCAATGCAACTATCATACGGATGGCGCCCCCTCACAACACATCCACATGATCCCTATCGACTTTGGTAACAAAGTTGGTATTGTTGTTATATAAAAAATATCACCAACGTATCATAGTAGCACGCTACTAAGACGCCAATGAACAAAACTCCACGTATCATAGCGCTAATGCACTAAGACATGAAGTTGAGTATGCCCGTTACACTTAAAAGTGCTACCAAACACACTCATCATCCCAATCCGAAATATAGACGACGCTTCGCTATGCGCTACTACGCCGCCCACAAACGGTATGGGTGTGCGATGTCCACGGGAAAGCCGTATTGCTACAACAAACACGCTTACCACCCACACTAAGATGTTAATTGTATACCTCCATCGACCAGAACATCAGGAATGCGTCGAATCAGGCGCAACACACCCGCAGATCCATCACAAGACGCAATACCGCAAGTAGCAGTAAGCATCAATGCAACTATCATACGGGCGGCGCACCCTCACAACACACCCACATGACTGCTATCGACTTGGGCAACAAAGTTAGTATTGTTGTTATATAAAAATATCACCAACGTATCATAGTAGCACGCTACTAAGACGTCAATGAACAAAACTCCACGTATCATAGCGCTAATGCACTAAGACATGAAGCTGAGTATGCCTGTTACACTTAAAAGTGCTACCAAACACACTCATCATCCCCATCCGAAAGATAGACGACACATCGCTATGCGCAACGACGTCGCCCACAAACGGTATGGGTGTGCGATGTCCACGGGAAAGCCGTATTGCTACAACAAACCCGCTTACCACCGGCACTAAATTGTTGTTATATAAAACTGCACCAACGTATCATAGTAGCACGCTACTAAGACGCCAGTGGACAAAACTTCACGTATCATAGCGCTAATGCACTAAGACATGAAGTTGAGTATGCCTGTTACACTTAAAAGTGCTACCAAACACACTCATCATCCCCATCCGAAAGATAGACGACGCATCGCTATGCGCTACTACGCCGCCCACAAACGGTATGGGTGTGCGATGTCCACGGGAAAGCCGTATTGCTACAACAAACCCGCTTACCACCGGCACTAAGATGATATGTCTAGGACACATCGGTTAGCGAGTCCAAGTTTACCTCGGACCAATTGCTCGTGAAGCAGCACACACGCACCATAATATTCCTTTTCAAGTCCCTAATAAGGACTAGTCATTTTGCTACAGTACTAGGAGCAGTCAGTCACCCGACCACCCCATACAATGCTTATGCATCAAGGAGACCTCCTATAATATTGCTTTTGTATCATAGACCTTACTTTCATAAGTCATGTATATATAGGATTCGAACCCATGACCCTACTATTGTAATGCATATTAATCATAGAGACCTTCTATAGTATTGCTTTTGAATCATAGACCTTACTTTCATAAGTCATTCATATATAGGATTCGAACCCACGACCCTACTATTGTAATGCATATTAATCACAGAGACCTTCTATAGTATTGCTTTTGAATCATAGACCTTACTTTCATAAGTCATTCATATATAGGGTTCGAACCCACGACCCTACTATTGTAATGCATATTAATCACAGAGACCTTCTATAGTATTGCTTTTGAATCATAGACCTTACTTTCATAAGTCATTCATATATAGGGTTCGAACCCACGACCCTACTATTGTAATGCAAATTCATCATGGAGACCTTCTATAGTATTGCTTTTGTATCATTGAGTTTAATATCATAAGTCCCTAATATAGGACTAGTCATTGTGCTACAGTACTTCAGGCAGTCGGGCTCCCGACCACCCCATATATATGTAGAACTGCAGGAATGTATCTCCGGCAGCTCATCCATACAAGACATCTATACGTGAACACCTTCCATAACTTAGGAAAATTTTCTTTAATACATGAACTCCTTCAACAACTTAGAAAATTTCATCTATACGTGAACTCCTTCCACAACTTAGAAAAATTTTCTTTTATACACGAACACCTCCCATGACTTAAACAATTTTTAACAAATTTTCTAATTATCTTATAAACGATATTTAACTTAATTTTATAATATTTTTTGACTTGTATTTCTATTATTTATCTTATTTTAAATATTTTTACAAGTTCTTATAATAAATTTACTTATTACGAGAAACAATAATTTTGCCCTTAATTTGTCATGTTATTGGGATAATGTCTGAAATATATTAACTTTATGTTTATTAATTTGACTTAATTGCTTAATATATATCTTTTAAGACTATTTTTGACGCCCCTTTATATTGAATTTAATTATTAATAATAATATTGGGCCGTCACAATATGCAGAAGAAACAGCGTTGGCGATAGCACGCAGCCCTGTGGAACACCAGCATTAATAGGCTTGCAATTGGAGCTTGCACCGTCTACAACGACCTTGATGCTCCGATCTGCAAGAAAGCTGGTGATCCAATCGCACAATTTCTCGGGAAGCCCATAGAAAGGGAGCTTCGAAAGAAGCGCTTTGTGCCAAACCCGATCGAAGGCCTTCGCAATGTCCAAACTAACGGCCAATGCCCCCTTGAACTCTACTGCCTCCGCCCATCCGTGAGTGAGGTAGACCAGAAGATCACCAGCTGACCGACCACGGCGAAAACCGTATTGGCGGTCACTAATCAGCTGGTGATCCTCAAGGTACCTCATGAGCTGGCAGTTTACAATGGACTCCATTGTTTTGGAGAACAAAGAGGTGGTGGCGATTGGCCGGTAGTTGGACGGGTCTGAGCGGTCGCCTTTTTTAGGGATCGGGTGGACGAAAGCCGTCTTCCATGATTTTGGGACTACGCCTAGGGAGTAGGAGTACTGGAAAAGACGCGTTAAAACCGGTGCCAACTCTGGAGCACACGTCCTCAGCACAATTGGGGGGATTCCGTCAGACCCAGTCAACTTGTGGATGTCCAGTGAGAGGAGTGCTTTGCGAACCGAGCGCTGTATGCACTGCACTTCCGGCATGGAGCACTCACACCGCGGGATGGTCGGCGGCGTACTCCCCCCGTCATCGAGAGTCGAGTTAGACGCAAAGAAAGAGCCTAGAAGATCGGCTTTCTCCTTTGCAGTATGGGCCAGTGAGTCGTCCTCCCTGTGCAGAGATGGAAGAGATGGCTGACAGAAATTCCCCTGGACAACCTTGGCGAGAGACCAGAATGCACGGGTTCCAGAAGGAAGGCGAACTAGTTTCTCGCCAATTCTGCCTATGTGCTCTGACTTTGCCTTGGCAATGACTCTTTTGAAGGACCTAGAGGCGGAATTATACTTCTTTTTTAGAGCGCTGGTGTTTACATCCCGGGACGCTGATGCATCAACCCAGGCTTGGTAGCACTCCTGCTTATAGCATGATGCTATTTTACAGGAGCGACCAAACCATGGCTGAGATTTGCCTCCAATGGGCACCACAGAGGAAGGAATAAAAAGTTCCATACCCTGAAGTACCACATCTGTAACAGAATCCGCAACAACGTTGGGATCATCCGGCGAGAAGCAAACCCGCCCCCAAGGGTAGGATGCAAAGAAAGACCGCATCCCATCCCAATCGGCTGACCTATAGTGCCAAACACGGCGGCAGCCTGCAGAATGCAGGTCAGCAGAAGGTCCAACAGGGAAGGTGCATGGTCCTCCACTTCTGGAATCCGCGTAGGCGAAATAACCAGTTGTGTCAGACCATATGCCAAGGCAAAATCATGAACAGATCTCCCCGCATGATCGGTTAAACGTGAACCGAGCCATTCGGCGTGATGGGCGTTAAAGTCGCCGAGGATCACGATCTCTGCGGAGGGGATCTGCTGTAGCAACGAATCTGCAGCCATTTGGACGTGGTCGAAGAGTCGGTCTGTTTCGGCATTACCACTATGGGACCTATAGAGGCACCCGTAGACGCGCGGATGGTCGTCGCTGTCTACGCGTAGCCAAAGGATGGACAGGTCTGAACCTTCAAGTCTGCCGAGGCGTCGAGAACAGATGTCCTCTCTGACGTAAACGCAAACTCCAGCCCGAGGCACAAAGGAGTGTTCCAGTTTGTACCCCGGGTAGAAGAGATACGAGACATCAGCCGGAGAGGACACCTGCGTCTCGGTCAGAAAGAGCAGAGCCGGCCTCGCCGTCTTGAGATGGTAGTGGACGGCGTTTAGGTTAGAGTGAAGTCCCCTGATATTGCAGAAATTCACGGACAGCGTGGCGGGGGTCGCCTTGGTCTTGTTGCTCCCTTTGCCCCGAGCAGTTGTAGTCTTGAGCGGAATTTTGCCCCCCCCCCCCCCAGAATACGCGGGGCAGCCTGAGCACCCACGCTCAGAAGTGGAGAAACATGGTCGTGGATGCTCAGCGAGGGATTCTCCAGGGGTGCTAGTACCCTCCTGGGGTAGTCTATCATTATTTAATTCCGCTACCATGTTGATGGGGGGGGGGGGATTTGGGCCTCCGGCCACCTGCACTCACCAGACGAAACGCGGAAGCAGAGCTTCCACTTCACGCCGGTATTCTGTGAGGTCGTGGTACCACCCCGGTTTGAGCCGGCCCATACGTGCAACAGCAAAGCTGCTGCGTGGCTCTACCACTGTTGTTGCGTCCACTAGCTCTACCCAAGTTAGTGTGGCAAACCTTCCAAGTAACGCCGGCGCATTCTTTAAAAAAGCTCGCGCAGCTGTGGACCCAAATGGCTTGATTTTGTGTGATTAGCTATTATATGCTATATTATTTTTATCTTAAAGGGTAAATAAGCAACACAGGGTCTTTCATAGAAGTATTCACAAATGCCAAATAAGGACTCGATGACATTACGCATTCAACAAAATCAAGAAACTTTTGAAGTTAATGAAACAAGATATTAAAGTGTGTGTATCAAATTTTCCGACAACAAGTCCTTGATTTTTTTTTTGGTGCAAGGAAAAGATTAATCGCTTGTGATACCCAGTTGGTTTTATAAACAAAGCTTCTTACGGAATAACACGCTGATGGCTTACTCGTTAACCTTTATTTTAGTGACAAACTAGGTAGCACACAGTCTGGCTGATGGTACGAAGACGATATGGCCAATACATACACATATACATATTTGACGACTCCGTGGTGCAGTGGCTTAGCAATGAGTGGCTGCGCTGGGGGTCGCGGGTTCGAATCACGCACGGAACAGGTATTTGTTGGCCTATGGTTTCAACCATATGGCCTACAAATAATTGTTCTGGGTCTGGATTTTTGTCCTTGTGCAATTTATGTTTGTAAACTGCCTCCATAATACAGGAGAAAATTTTAGTGTGGGGGGTAACGTAAAAAATAAATAAAAAAAATAAATTAAAATTAAATTAATACATCAATATTCATACTCGATTTAAAAAGGAATCAAAACGCAGATGCGTTGTCACCTTTGAGGAGAGAGGTGAGATTCCTCGTTACCAATAAAAGTAATCCCTATAAAACCAAAAATAAATGTCCTCGCTTATCGTACTAAACATAGCGGCATTATGTTTTTATTTAGGCTGGTATTCTGCGGGCACGCGGTTCTTCACGAGTCTAGCTAACGTATTTGTGTTGCAGTCATAATACACTACAGAGTCTCTATAACATTAAGGAACTTGTCGATAACTCGAAAAATACCCTCAAAACTATAAACTATTCAAAGGTAATTATAAATCAGCACTTACTTACCTGTCATAAGAACGGAAAAAGGTCAATCTACGACGCGATTAAGAAACGAACCCCCGTTTGACAGTCTGCGGCTCTCTTAAAATGTCTTCTAATATATATAAACACTCACGCATGTCACCCAGTCTTCTAACTTAATAATAAACTAAATTCAACGATAGTTATTACTTACCTACTTCAGTTTTTAAAAAAAATCGTATAGATACTATATACACACGGACTATACTATAAATAGGACATCAGGTTGCTTAAGATTTTAAAGAATGCGAGCAGAGTACGATACAGAGAGAACACCAATAAAATTGTTAATTGAAACAATTTGAGCTGTACTTGTTAATAGAGCATTCAAATCAACATATTGAATTCCACTTGGTTAATTTTATTGCGTAAGGCCGATGTCTTTGGCTGGAAAATAATTTAAATGGAACTTAAAGAATAAATAATAATAAAACAAATCGTATTAACTATAACGTTATAAACTGCTCGCCGTGTAATGACTATGCCAGAGAATCTACTACCCCATAACATGCAACCTCCATATTCTGCCAAACCACGCAATAGTGGCAACTATGGCAAATGTAACCCAATTAGACAATCTACGGGTGAGGTATGTGTACAGGTCAGATTTTTGACAGGTAGTAATGGATGGATGATACGTACGGATAAGATTTTCAGGGATCGGGTACACCCTTTTTTTTTTTTTTTTTTTTTGCGGATGGAAAATCATCTAATGACCCCTTTCGCTCTGGGTGGAGCGCAAGGGAGTGTCAGACTTTTACTGACTAAAAACCATCCGTGTTCCTTCAGTGCCCTTACGTTCCGGAGCCGCGGTATCTCTTTCGAACAGCCCGCAGCCCCGGCAGGCGTCGGCCCTTGCGGGCCCCTTCACGCTGCTGACAGCTCTTTGAGGCGCGCGTGGAACAAAACGCGCCGTCGACACGGCCTGTCGTCATTAGACGGACGGACGACGAGCTACCCATTGCTCGCCGTCCACAGGCCTGCGCCTACGGTGGCCGGGGGCCACGACGTAGCCCCCGACGCCCAGGGCGTCTCCCGCGGCGGCCGGGGAGGAAAGCTGCTGCTCTCTCCTTCTCCCGCTCCGCCACCATCGGGTACACCCTGAAAAATAGCTCTAGTTAGCTAAAGTTGGATGCGTGGCTGGGGGAATTCCAGTCACAAACGGTGCCTACCCGAGACCAGGGTAATTTGGTTAGTATTTTGGCCCTTCCCTCGATATGCGGGGCTCTGCTGGGTGTGACCGTCTATTTCACTAGCTAATCGAGAGAACAACATGGAAGAAAAAGATCGACATTTTAAACAGAACTCTCCTTAATAGAACTCTCTGCAGATTTAGAATAGACTCTTTTAGCCTCACCAACACCCCAAACTGGGATGAACCATGAAGTGGAGAGTATGTCTGCAGCCGAACCACCATCGGAAAAGAAACAGGGAACTTACAAGAAAAAGTTTGCTAAAACAGGCTATCGCTAAGCCCCACAGTTAAACCGGTTTAACCCAAAAACCGGGTTGTATTCCCGAAAAAGGCAAGCTAGTACTGGATTGTGGGTGAAGTCGGGAAACTGAAACCCTGACTGGAATCAGAGCTCTCAATAATACATGAGGGCAAACTGCCTAAGCCTCAGTTGGGTATTACCTATTTGCACCGCAGCGACGCTGGCGACAGAATAGGCTGTTGTGCTGTTGAGGGCACAAAATGAAGGGATCTATACAGAGCTCTGGAAAATCCTCCACCATAGTGACGAAGAGAAAGGTTCCTAGTAATCTTTTCTCTGGAAGGCCCATCGGCGGAGGCTATCCAGGTGGAAAGCTATAGAGTCGTCTTTGGTTAAAATGATAACTTTTAAGATCAGGAGCGCCTGAACCGCTCCAACTCCAATGCCGCCACCGCCACCGCCACTTCATGGAGTGAGCCTGGGACGTTGTCAGTAAGAGTGACGGAGATCCAAAGCGCTTATCTCGCCTCGGGTAGCAGCCAGGGTAAGGGAAGAAAACATGGGGCGGAAAAGAGAGACGTGGTGGGGGTCAATAGAGCCAGTAAAGGACGCCTTCCTCCTCAGAGGGCGAAAATGAACCCCTGCCCCCCCCCCCTATATCATGCCATATCATTCTTATTCGTTTTTTCTTGCTTTTTCCTTTCAACTACTTCTTTTACTCTCTTACTTAGACGTTTAAATTCTGCTTTTTTTCTTTCAATTTTTCATCATTCACACCACCAGAATTACCAGTTTTGGTTGCTAGTAAATCTAACCATGCTTTCTTCTTTGCTTCAACTTCCACCCGTACCTCGTCATCCCACCACAACGTATTACTTTTCCTTTCATTTGTTCTCTTACTTACACCACATACTTTGGTGGCTGCATCCACCAAACCTTTCTTAATATTATGCCACACATTATTCAAGTCTAAATCATTCATACACAACTCATTAAAACACCTAATATTTTCTCTCAGTCTACATTTATACTTCTCTTTCACATCTTCATCTTGTAACTTCTCTATTCTTATACGCAGCGGTAGACACAGATGTCCGATGCCGCAAACGCTTGATAAGGCCATTAATTTCGACATAAGACCAAGTAATGATCCGTCCCTACGTTGGACCCCCGGTAAACTCTTGTATTTACGACTGCGCTCCTCATTCTTTCATCCACAATTATGAAATCTATCATGCTTATATCATCACCTCTTTCCCATGTATACATGTGAATCTTTCATTTCTTTCTTTCTTTAATCTCGCATACCTACTTCATCCATCTTATCATTTATTGCTTCACATACATTCAGCGTAGCCAGACGTGCTTCCGCAATCCACTTTTCGCCCCTCCGGGAGACAACGTGACGGGTGGCGAACCTCGTCGCCGGTTTTACTCTCGGAGATTCTTCGCACCCCTGCCCCATTAAAGGGGCGCCGGGAACTCGGGGCCATTTCTTTTGTTTCCTGACTCATGGTGCGAACTAGGGGTGGTGGTAGATTTTACGCCGCTACCATACGGTGAGGAGCCGAGTCCATTTTTCGGATTTGTCGCTCGTTTAGCATCACGCTGGGGACACGTGTAGGGTGGACGTAAGGTTAGGTGGTCGAAGCCTACGGATGCGAGCGACGGTTATTATCCCTATCAATATCCGTCCTTTTTTGTTAATGGTATGGTGGGTTTGGCCACTCTTAAACTTAAGCGGACTATGCAGTTGATAACATACTACCTAGCAGTTATCCATAATCGAATAGATAGCCCGACGATATCAAGCAGAGTGGGGTTGTTGGCTCCGATGTGGCTGGGGTGTGATGTAGAGGGGACGGTGGCATCGCAGCGGCGGCCGCGCTTTCTTTGGCGGCCCGGTTTACATTTTCAGAAGTGACAAGTGAAGTGGCAAATGAATCTAGAAATTCGAAATCGGATGACTTTTCGATTTTCTAGAGCCAAAAAATGAGGGGACCGCGATAGCATAAAGTTGCCTGATTAACTTTATTTGTTAATCAGGTAACAGGTAATATATATATATATATATATATATATATATATATATATAAAGTTACCTGATTAACAAAAGGCAAGTGAGAAGTGGCAAGTGGTATTTAATTCCCACTTGTCACTTGTCACTGCCTGTTCACACGCACTAAACACTTGTCATTTGTCACTTGTCATTGTCACTCGCACTTGTCACTTCTCAAAATGTAAACCGGGCTTAAGGCCTAAGGCCCGGTTTACATTTTGAGAAGTGACAAGTGCGAGTGGCAAGTGCAACTGACAAATGACAAGTGTTTAGTGCGTGTGAACAGGCAGTGACAAGTGGGAATTAAATACCACTTGCCACTTCTCACTTGCCTTTTGGTAATCAGGTAACTATATATATATATATATATATATATATATATATATGTATATATATATATATATATATATATATATATATATATATATATATATATATATATATATATATATATATGTATATAAAGTTACCTGATTAACAAATAAAGTTAATCAGGTAACTTTATGCTATCGCGGTCCCCTCATTTTTTGGCTCTAGAAAATCGAAAAGTCATCCGATTTCGATGATTTTTTAAAAAATCTTCGTTTTATGGCGGATCTATGAAAAAAATATGGATCTCACCTGAAGATTTCACATAGTTTTATGACTATAAATGTGATCTTAAACGCACTTCGTCGAATATAATCGTTCATAACTTTTTTGCAAAGCATTAAACGAAGTTTATATATATTTTTGTTAACGTACACAAAAAAAACGATCATTAAAAAAAAACATTAACAAATATTTGTTTATTAATTTTTTATCTCACTTATAGTTTTTATATGGTTTTCTGACTTTAAATGTCATATATCATACACACTCATAACAGTGGTAGAGCCACGCGGCAGCTTTGCTGTTGCACGTATGGGCCGGCTCAAACCGGGAGCTCTGACTACCCCAGGAGGGTACCAGCACCCCTGGAGAATCCCTCGCTGAGCACCCACGACCATGTTTCTCCACTTCTGAGCGTGGGTGCTCAGGCTGCCCCGCGTATTCTGGGGGGGGGGGGCAAAATTCCGCTCAAGACTACAACTGCTCGGGGCAAGCGGAGCAACAAGACCAAGGCGACCCCTGCCACGCTGTCCGTGAATTTCTGCAATATCAGGGGACTTCACTCTAACCTAAACGCCGTCCACTACCATCTCGAGACGGCGAGGCGGGCTCTGCTCTTTCTGACCGAGACGCAGGTGTCCTCTCCGGCTGATGTCTCGTATCTGTCCTACCCGGGGTACAAACTGGAACACTCCTTTGTGCCTCGGGCTGGAGTTTGCGTTTACGTCAGAGAGGACATCTGTTCTCGACGCCTCGGCAGACTTGAAGGTTCGGACCTGTCCATCCTTTGGCTACGCGTAGACAGCGACGACCATCCGCGCGTCTAAGGTGCCACTATAGGTCCCATAGCGGTAATGCCGAAACAGACCGACTCTTCGACCACGTCCAAATGGCTGCAGATTCGTTGCTACAGCAGATCCCCTCCGCAGAGATCGTGATCCTCGGCGACTTTAACGCCCATCACGCCGAATGGCTTGGTTCACGTTTAACCGATCATGCGGGGAGATCTGTTCATGATTTTGCCTTGGCATATGGTCTGACACAACTGGTTACTTCGCCTACGCGGATTCCAGATGTGGAGGATCATGCACCTTCCCTGTTGGACCTTCTGCTGACCTCTCACCCGGACGGATATCAGAGTTCCGTCGACGCCCCTTTAGGCTCCTCGGACCATTGTCTGGTCCGGAGTGTTGTGCCACTCACGCTGAAATCGCGGTTGCATTCTGCAGGCTGCCGCCCTGTTTGGCACTATAGGTCAGCCGATTGGGATGGGATGCGGTCTTTCTTTGCATCCTACCCTTGGGTGCGGGTTGCTTCTCGCCGGATAATCCCAACGTTGTTGCGGATTCTGTTACTGATGTGGTACTGCAGGGTATGGAACTTTTTATTCCTTCCTCTGTGGTGCCCATTGGAGGCAAATCTCAGCCATGGTTTGGTCGCTCCTGTAAAATAGCCTCATGCTATAAGCAGGAGTGCTACCAAGCCTGGGTTGATGCATCAGCGTCCCGGGATGTAAACACCAGCGCTCTAAAAAAGAAGTATAATTCCGCCTCTAGGTCCTTCAAAAGAGTCATTGCCAAGGCAAAGTCAGAGCACATAGGCAGAATTGGCGAGAAACTAGTTCGCCTTCCTTCTGGAACCCGTGCATTCTGGTCTCTCGCCAAGGTTGTCCAGGGGAATTTCTGTCAGCCATCTCTTCCATCTCTGCACAGGGAGGACGACTCACTGGCCCATACTGCAAAGGAGAAAGCCGATCTTCTAGGCTCTTTCTTTGCGTCTAACTCGACTCTCGATGACGGGGGGAGTACGCCGCCGACCATCCCGCGGTGTGAATGCTCTATGCCAGAAGTGCAGTTCACACAGCGCTCGGTTCGCAAAGCACTCCTCTCCCTGGACATCCACAAGTCGAGTGGGTCTGACGGAATCCCCCCAATTGTGCTGAGGACGTGTGCTCCAGAGTTGGCACCGGTTTTAACGCGTCTTTTCCGGTACTCCTACTCCCTAGGCGTAGTCCCAAAATCATGGAAGACGGCTTTCGTCCACCCGATCCCTAAAAAAGGCGACCGCTCAGACCCGTCCAACTACCGGCCAATCGCCATCACCTCCTTGTTCTCCAAAACAATGGAGTCCATTGTAAACTGCCAGCTCATGAGGAACCTTGAGCATCACCAGCTGATTAGTGACCGCCAATACGGTTTTCGCCGTGGTCGGTCAGCTGGTGATCTTCTGGTCTACCTCACTCACAGATGGGCGGAGGCAGTAGAGTTCAATGGGGAGGCATTGGCCGTTAGTTTGGACATTGCGAAGGCCTTCGATAAGGTTTGGCACAAAGCGCTTCTTTCGAAGCTCCCTTCCTATGGGCTTCCCGAGAAATTGTGCGATTGGATCACCAGCTTTCTTGCAGATCGGAGCATCAAGGTCGTTGTAGACGGTGCAAGCTCCGATTGCAAGCCTATTAATGCTGGTGTTCCACAGGGCTGCGTGCTATCGCCAACGCTGTTTCTTCTGCATATCAATGATATGTTGCATACCCGTAACATTCATTGCTATGCAGATGACAGCACTGGTGATGCTCTTTACACCGGCCGAGCCAATATTTCTCGGGAAAACGTCTCCGAGTGCCGGGACAAACTTGTGTCTGAAGTCGAGTCTTTGCTGAACAGAGTCTCGTATTGGGGACTACTAAATCTAGTCCAGTTTAACCCCCAGAAGACACAAGTTTGCGCGTTAACCGCTAAAAAGAACCCCTTTGTCGTATCCCGTCAGTTTCAAGGCACTCCCCTTGTTGCCTCAGCCAGTATCGGAATCCTCGGCGTCGACATATCGAGTGACGTGCAGTTTCGTGGTCACTTGGAAGGGAAGGACAAATTGGCCTCTAAAAAGCTTGGCGTGCTCAGCAGAGCGGGACAGTATTTCATGCCGGCACACCGCTTGCAACTTTACAAGGCGCAGGTTCGGCCGCACATGGAATACTGTTCCCATCTCTGGGCTGGTTCTCCCCAGTACCAGCTCCTTCCACTTGACCGCATCTTGCGCAGAGCGGCTCGAATCGTCGACGACCGAGTGCTTTCCGATCGACTCGATTCACTGGCGCAGCGAAGAGATGTTGCATCTCTTTGCGTATTTTATCGCATCTATCACGGGGAGTGCTCTGAGGAATTGTTCGGATTAATCCCAGCCGCCAAATGTTGTGAACGCATTACACGGCAAACGTCCCGATACCATCCACACCATCTGGATGCTTGGCGGTCCACCACTGTACGTTTCACAAGGAGTTTTCTTCCACGTACAAACTCTCTGTGGAATAGTTTACCACCGGCAATTTTTCCGGACCGATACGACCTGGGGACCTTCAAGAAAAGAGCTTACTCCTTTCCAAAGGGCCGGCATCGCACCCGCAATTCTCCTGGTGTCGTGGTTGATCATGGGCGGCGGTAGTCACTTAACATCAGGTAAACCGCATGCTCGTTTGCCCCCTCTTCTTTAAAAAAAAAAACACTAGAAAATCAAAATAGTTATAAAAGTTAATATTTTGGTGTTTTATTGAGTGTAAGATCGAACGAAACGAGTTCGGCACTTAAGGCATCCCGACTCGGACAGGTTAGGTTAGAAGGAGATGGCGGAATTGAGTGAGCGAGCGAAGCGAGCGAATAGATCTCGCCATCTCCTTCGTGGTTATTTTTTTATAAACCACTCAGAAGTAGGAGCCACGATGAGCGGGGCATCGTCGACCGGTCTTCCCTCAACTGCGTTACGTTGAGTGGCGTGGTGCTCGGTGCATCGAAACCGGATGATATTTCGATTTTCTAGAGCCAAAAAAACGACGGGACCACGATAGTATAAAATTACCGTTAATCATACTGAAATACATTGTTATAAAATAAAGACATTAATTAATTCACAACTATCCGCTTAAAAATACAATGATGTGTCTTACCTAGATTGAAGAGCACCTCCCGCCCTCCCTTAATTGCGTGCACTAATCCCGTCGCCACTAATCCCAGCATCACTACTCCCAACACAACTACATTCGGCACCACTACTCCCAACACCACTATTCCAGGAAAGACACACCATCGACGACAATACTACACGTGTTTCGCCTGTAGGTACACGAGGCATCTTCAGGTGATGTAGACTCTACGGCGGCTGACCCCTAAGTGTTTGTTTTGACACATTGTTAGCACATTTTCGATAATTTGGGTTTTCCCACATTTTATTGCCCCTATAGCACAAAAATAACAAATTATTTTTCGTTCAAAATTTAAGTTTTATGATTCGCCGTCGAGGTCGTCGGTAAATAAAACAGTCATGTTTGATGATGATATTATCTCTCTAGTGTTTAATAGTAATAAATCATTTGACAGTGTAATTAATTAATGCTGCTCAAATATTAGGTACAATGGCTTACAAATAACAACATGCTTTTGAAAACCAATAGTACGAAATACGTTATATTTTCTTTGAAAACCGTAATGTGGGTTAGTACTGAAAGATAAGATAAAGATAAGATATAAGTACTTGCGTTAGTAGATTCCATAATCTTTCTTAGTATTACAATTGCTTCTCAATTACAGTGGGGATCTCATAGATATTGTGACCTTGTCAATAAGACTTAGTTCCGCTGTGAATGCGGTAAAAAAAGATGTTTACATAACGTGGACGCAGAAAGGTTGGTTTATTTAAGATATTTCCACAGTGTAATGTTTTTCGCTTATTATTGTATGGGGTCTGCAACGGATATTAAAAATATGTTTATACAGCAGAAAACATCCGTATATAATTATGTGGAATTATGTACAAAATTAAGCCAAGGAACTCACTTAGAGACTTCGACATCGTCGGCTTGACCACGCTCTCACAGAATACCAGCGTAAAATAGCAGCTAAATGCTGCTACCAACGTGACATTTCAGCTTAGTTCTGAGGGGTGACAACGCAACTGAATTTTGATTCTTAATCGAGGATAGATCTATATTAATCATCGATTAAGAAACAATGGATGTAGCCCATAGACATGTAGATGTCTATGGGCACATCACAGCATTCACTTGCCATCAGGTGACCTATGTGCTCGTTTATTACCGTTATACCTAAAAAGACCTTTATTAATAAAATTAAATCCCAACCCAAGCATACAACTGCAAGACTTTAAGATTATATAAGTTCATACTGCGTAGATCGGAAAAAAATAATTTTAATCTATGGTAACCGCGGTTAACTATGACCAGTGTTGCCATATATACAGATTTCTCCGTATTTATACAGATTTTCGTTGTGTAATACAGATTAACACTGGATACAGATTTTTATACAGAGTTTTAACTCTATTGATTGAATTATTATAATATACAACAAAGCAAAATATATAACTATAATAGATAAATATCATATATACCGATATCATAGATACCGCCTTAAACACATCATTGAGTGATTCTATTCTTTATGGTTAATTTATTTTTTCACAACGTAATTATTTAGTATGGGAGCATTACAGGCGTATTATAAAATACATTTATATTGATAAAATATTTATACTGGATAATCTTTTTCACCGACTGGAAAAAAATTGGATGTAACATGTGAACAGAAGTTCAAAGATGGCAATTAAATTTATTGTTTTATTGCCGTTGGTAAAGTGGAGTGGATATGATTTGAATTTCGATAGATTTTAATTTATTTATTTCAAAATTTTAGTTCTTATTTTTTATAAAATATCAGTGACATAGGCTTCTACTCAGGGTAATAAATACAGATTTTGAGTTTAAATAGCATACGGATTTAATACAGATTTTAGCTGTTTCTACTACAGATAAAAGGTTCAAGAGGCATCTGGCAACACTGACTATGATATCTGGACGTTGAACATGTCAGTCACCCCGTGACCATGATGGTAAAGTGTTCGAAACGCCGGGTATATAAAAAAAGTTAATATACGCGATAACATCCGTAGTGTTATTAAAATCGTTACATAACAATATATAAAAAAATAATTACATAATTTAAATATCCTAGTGTTATTTAAACTATGTAACTATTTTAATTAGTACCTTTGACAAATGAGTGATGTCCATTAGATTAATACATCTAATCGAGCTCGTTAATCGTGTCTAAATATTTAATATTTAATTAAATGGGACCAAATTTTCGCATAGTGTATATATATTCTTTGCCAAAGGTGCAAAGAGACTCGATTTACAGAAGTTTTGTATGATCCAGATGTTGGCTTATGATATATATAGATATATATATATATATATATATATATATATATATATATATATATATATATATATATAATCATATATATATATATATATATATATATATATATATATATATATCATATATATATATATATATATATATATATATATATATATATATATATATATATATATATATATATATATATATATATATATATGATTTATCAAGTTTAAATTTTATTTAAATAGTGGTAACAGTAATTGTGTTTTTAATAATTATACTTTAAAAAATACAGTTCTAGGTTAAAATGTACAGAAAATTTAAATGTCTTTATGTCAAGTATTTTTTTATGTTTCTTGTCTTGTTCTTCAAATACTTAATTTAAATAAAACTAATTTTTACGGATTTTCTCGCGTATTTAACTTATATTCTCGACGTTTCGTGACATCATGATTCATAACATAAGGACGTCGAACACCTCAATCCCCTCCTCGTGACCATGGGTGCTGTAAAGTACTCGAAACGTCGGGGATATAAAATAAATTAATATAGGATATAAAATCTGTGAAAACTAGTTTTATTAAATGTGTAGTATTAGCGTAAATATAAGAAATCATTAAATTATTTAATGTTTGGTTATAATTTAAAGTATTAATATATAATAGATGTTACTAGTTAAAGTTCTATTGTTCGGTATTTACTACGTTTCAATAAAAGTTTAACTTTTTTTTTAAATTATAAAATAACTAATAAATTTTAAGCGTGTCTTAGTAAAACAAACCGTACATTAATCGGCTAGTTAAGTCCCGCATGAGCGTGATTTAAACGTGGATTTAAGTCACCGTGTACTGTAAATAACATTTATAAACTAATTGAAAAATTGATCAAAAATTTTCTAGCTGTTGAAAGTAAGGTATTGAACGTGTTCTTGTAATTTAGCAGCGTGTTCTTATATAGATGGAGGGTGTCCGTGTAAAGATTGCTTTTATACGGGAGTTGCCGGAGACGAATACCCACGGATGTGGGGTAGTCAGGTGGCCAACTACTAAAGTACTGTTGCGCGCCAGAAACGAGGCATTCCATCTTAGTCCTCACGGGTGACAACGCATCTGCATTTTGATTCGTAATCGAGGATATATGTAGATGTCTACGGGCCACAGCAACCACTTACCATCAAGTGGACTGTATGCTTGTTTGTCATCCTATCCTATAAAACATGAAGGGTAGCTTCACTTGGGCTCGAGGCTCAATTCCCCCTCCCCCTTAACATCGTAGCGGAATCAAATAAAAACTACCTGAAGAGGGTACCCTCACTCCTGGTGACGGAGAATCCCTCGCTGAGCATCCACGACCAAGCTACTTTACTCTTCCTGAGCGTGGGTGCTTAGGCTGCTCCACGTATTCTGGGGGAAGGCGTGGGGGAATTCTGCTCGCGACTAAAACTGCTAGGGGCAAGCGGAGCAATAAGACCAAGGCAACCCCTGTCACGCTATCCGTGAATTTTTGGAACATTAGGACACTTCATTCCAATCTTAATGCTGTCCACTACCATCCAGAGATGGCGAAGCCGGCCTTGCTCTTTTTAACCGAGACTCAGGTGTTCTCTCCGGCTTATACTTCATATCTCTCCCACCCGGGGTACAAATTAGAACACTCCTTTTTTTTCTATTTTTTTTTCATTGTTCTATTGTGCATTTACTAAAATATACTTTTTTTCATTTAGAAAAGTGTAATTCTATGGAAATTAATTTTTTTATTTCAACTAGTTTTTTTAGTATTAAGTTATTTTTTATAATAAACATGTTTTACATTACATATTATGTTATATGTATATTTTATCGATGCTTACATGCTCACTGGAAAATCTATCAAGAAGATTTTTAAATGATCTACAGACGCCTCCTCCGTGCTTCATCTTTTGTTTTAATTGTCTAATTGTTGAAATTTATTATAATAGACAGATATACTTACGTAGTATTTTATTTCGATTTTCGGGGGTTTTAAAAAGAAGTGGCAACACTTCTCTGACTCACACAAAGTTATAAAATTGGTTACAGTTTCTTGTTCTAGGTGCGATATCTACCTGTTTTTACTTCATCTGAGGTCATTATAATCAACGTACGCTCTGACAGCGCGCGACATGTTATACTCCCGTTTACTCGGGACCTTAATGGCGGGAAAATATGTAAGTTAGAAATTTTTTTGCTATATTGCAAATTTTGCTATATTTTCACATTGAGACAATATTTATGGATAAAACTTACAGGAATTCTTGTTGAATGTATAAACTATCGAATACAATTATATTTTGGTGCTAGAAATTGTAATAAAATACATAAATTACCCTGTATAGCATAGTAGTAGTATATACTTCAATTTTAGTGACAAAATTACTACTAATTTGAATTCTACACTTTTGTTTTTGGAGAAATTTATATGAAAATGTTTGGAAATATTTTATGTTTTATGTGTTTCCATTCGTTACGCATACCAAAATATTAAAATATAAAAAAATAATAAAAAAATAATAATATTTTATCTGTATGACATTTCAAACAATATTTCAAAAATATTTTTGTGTGAATTTGAAATAAATACAACGTCAAGTTATTTGAAATATGTAAGAAAACTATTTTTACTTACATTTTACACTTAAAATAAATGAGAATTTGAAAAATAACACATTTATGACCCAACCGCCAAAATGGGCCTTCCGGATTTTGAAGTACTTTTGGCAATTTACTTTTCACTTTTTATACCACAAATTATATATATACGTGTTTACTATGTTACAAGGAATATAAAAAAGTATAATACTTTCGTTTTTAGTCCAGACACAAATATAAAATTCTATAAAAAAAACGGAGCACCTTCATCATAGCGACACGTGGAACGCCGAAAGTTCAGAGTGATTTCTTTTTTTTTTTCTAAGAAACATTGCCAGTTTATGGTTTAAAATAAAAGAGCATATCTTTGTCTTTGATACTATTATCTATTGCATAGTGTCTTTGCGTTTGTTTAAAACGAAAAAATAGTTTTTTCATAGGGCAGTAATTTTGATCTAATTAGTGCTCTTTTGGAGCGGACGTATCGTACCCATACGTCATGTACTTTCATTTTATTTTTATGGTCTTTGTGTTTAGTATCCCATAAAATGTTTTCGGCATGATAACACTCGATCAACAAGAGTTCCTGCTCGTTCGTCCAACTGACGATCATTTTGACGCACCGTTAATTTATTACCTGTTGCTTCAAGAGATGCGCACTTTCGATCATACAAGGGAAATTGAGTATTATTTTATTTTATTTTATAGGATAGGGTGACAAATGAGCACAAAGCCCACCTTATGGTATGTGGATGCTGTGGCTCAATAGACATTTACATCTATCCTCGATTACGAATCAAAATACAGATATGCATTGTCACATGTGAGTACTATTTTACGTTGGTATTTTGTGAGAGCGTGGTCCTTCCCCGGTCGGGCCAACCCATTCGTGCTACAACTATACTACTAATATAACTGCAGCATGGTTCTGCCACGAAAACCGTAGAAGTGACTGTTTGAAAAAAAAGTCTAATGTATAGAAATTATAAGAAAAAGGTGAAGAAAATTCTGAAAGGAAGTCTGGAGCAAGCAGCGACAAAATTTACAGCCATTTGGATTGCCTTTGACGTGATGAGAAATGACGTGCCATGAGAAAGCGATAATTTAAAAAAAAACTACAAATACGGTTTTTTATCTTTTATATAAGTACACGTAATTGTCGTGAGCCAAAGCGCTTAGCGTCACGGCTATAGCAGTGCATATTTCAGCGTCCATTCTCGGCGAGCGCGCGAACTAAACTGTGAAGCTGTGAACGATTGTGAAAGTGGAGGGATATGTTTTTCGCGACGACTTCGCGGCAAAATTACGGCGTGAATTCTCGCCGTGAATTAAACAGGAGTCTGGAGCCTACATAACATTTATGTAAATTTTTATCTCTACTACCGAAAATTACAAAGTCGTTTTCCGTTAATTCATTTAACAAAGAATGATCATAGCTTAGTCATTGACTTATATATTACTAGCGTAAGGAGTAAGGACCGGGCCGATCGAATAACTAAAACGGACCAGTGCGCTGGCCCTAAAATAACTGTTTAGGGCCAACGCGATCCGTCGACAGTAATGCGCGCGCAGGACAGATTAGCCTGTCATAAATATGTCTAGTTGCGTTGTGAAAGAATGCAAAAATTACGATACAAAGATTAAAAAAAAAATACATAGGATATCGTATCATCGGTAAATAACCTTATATTAATTTTGTTACAATTAAATTATTATTTATACGCATTTTTAAAGTTTTATTTACAGTTAGTTTAGTTACATTTCCAAGATTAGGCCAGGGTTGGATTCAGACCCTCAAAAATATTGTACATGGAAATTAAAATCATAATATTTAAAAAAAATAATTCACGTTTGACGTTTCATGTTTCTTTTTTCCCATGTGCCGGGATTTTGGCGTCACGCGTCGAGTTTATTTATACGTTTCGTTTTTTGACGATTTTATTTACATTTTTGTTTAATTTTTGTCTAAAGAACTTAGTGTAAGTTAAATTTTGAATATTGGTACCTAATATATTTTATATTAAATAAGGGTAAACCGAAAAGAGTACAAAAGTAACCACATCTGCTTAATTGAATCTGAAAATCTGATTCATAAAATATTTTGAAATTCTGTTTTTAACCGATTGCTTCTGGAGCATAGAGTTTTTATCGTGGTAGCTCCTCATTATAGTTGTATCAAGGATGCACAAAAATGCGATCGAGCATCAATTGACCAGAAAGGGAGCTAATTCTAATTTTATTAAAAAAACGAGGTACTCATGTACCATACAAAAATTCTCGATGTCGTAGGCTTAATATTAAAATGTAAAAAGACCCAATAATAATACAAGTCGACCTTGAGATAAAATTATGATATATTCGCTTTGTATTATTACGATACTATATACTACAAACTATGAAATAATGGTACAATTAGGATAATTATACTACGAAATCCGACCGTGGTTACGTGATGTTTTGATATGACGTCTGTATTATGACAGCTGCGCTACTTTTTCTTGTATCAAAAAGTTATGAGTAAAATATTTAGATGCGCCTATCCTTCCTTTTGAAATCATTGAGCTTAGTAATATTTCTTCACTGGTAGCTCCAGGCATAATATGACCATAGATTATATAGGTTTTTTTTTTATAGAAGAGGGGGCAAACGAGCATGCGGCTCACCTGATGTTAAGTGACTACCGCCACCCATGATCAACCGCAACACCAGGAGAATTGCGGGTGCGTTGCCGGCCCTTTAGAAAGGAGTAAGCTCTTTTCTTGAAGGTCCCCAGGTCGTATCGGTCCGGAAAAATCGCCGGTGGTAAACTATTCCACAGAGAGGTTGTACGTGGAAGAAAACTCCTTGTGAAACGTACAGTGGTGGACCGCCAAGCATCCAGATGGTGTGGATGGTATCGGGACGTTTGCCGTGTAGTGCGTTCACGAAATTTGGCGGCTGGGATTAATCCGAATAATTCCTCAGAGCACTCCCCGTGATAGATGCGATAAAATACGCAAAGAGATGCAACATCTCTTCGCAGCGCCAGTGAATCGAGCCGATCGGAAAGCACTCGGTCGTCGACGATTCGAGCCGCTCTGCGCTGGATGCGGTCAAGTGAAAGGAGCTGGTACTGGGGAGCCCCAGCCCAGAGATGGGAACAGTATTCCATGTGTGGCCGCACCTGCGCCTTGTAAAGTTGAAGGCGGTGTGCCGGCATGAAATACTGTCCTGCTCTGCTGAGCACGCCAAGCTTTTTAGAGGCCAATTTGGCCTTCCCTTCCAAGTGACCACGAAACTGCACGTCACTCGATATGTCGACGCCGAGGATTCCGATACTGGCTGAGGCAACAAGGGGAGTGCCTTGAAACTGACGGGATACGACAAAGGGGTTCTTTTTAGCGGTTAATGCGCAAACTTGTGTCTTCTGGGGGTTAAACTGGACTAGATTTAGTCGCCCCCAATCCGAGACTCTGTCCAGCAGAGACTCGACTTCAGACACAAGTTTGTCCCGGCACTCGGAGACGTTTTCCCGAGAAATATTGGCTCGGCCGGTGTAAAGAGCATCACCAGTGCTGTCATCCGCATAGCAATGAATGTTACGGGCATGCAACATATCATTGATATGCAGAAGAAACAGCGTTGGCGATAGCACGCAGCCCTGTGGAACACCAGCATTAATAGGCTTGCAATCGGAGCTTGCACCGTCTACAACGACCTTGATGCTCCGATCTGCAAGAAAGCTGGTGATCCAATCGCACAATTTCTCGGGAAGCCCATAGGAAGGGAGCTTCGAAAGAAGCGCTTTGTGCCAAACCCGATCGAAGGCCTTCGCAATGTCCAAACTAACGGCCAATGCCTCCCCCTTGAACTCTACTGCCTCCGCCCATCTGTGAGTGAGGTAGACCAGAAGATCACCAGCTGACCGACCACGGCGAAAACCGTATTGGCGGTCACTAATCAGCTGGTGATCCTCAAGGTACCTCATGAGCTGGCAGTTTACAATGGACTCCATTGTTTTGGAGAACAAGGAGGTGATGGCGATTGGCCGGTAGTTGGACGGGTCTGAGCGGTCGCCTTTTTTAGGGATCGGGTGGACGAAAGCCGTCTTTCATGATTTTGGGACTACGCCTAGGGAGTAGGAGTACCGGAAAAGACGCGTTAAAACCGGTGCCAACTCTGGAGCACACGTCCTCAGCACAATTGGGGGGATTCCGTCAGGCCCACTCGACTTGTGGATGTCCAGGGAGAGGAGTGCTTTGCGAATTCCAACTTCCACATGTTGACTATGGACTGTTTTATACTTGGTAAGGAGTACAGACTGTGTATTAAAAAGCGTACGTAGAAAACCGCTAAATAAAGGTGGCGCCACTATAGGTAAATTTTAAAGAACGCGCCGGAAAATACTAGTGGGATAGACGACTTTTTTGAGGTATTATTTACTAAATAAAATTATTTTAGATTTTAGAGCTATTGAGCAGTTAAGCAGCACACTTCACTCGTCGACAACTGCTAAGTTCATTTCATGTGCTGTTTTCTGTAGCTACTCCAGCGCTGTTGTGGAGAGTTTTTGAACTGTTATTTATTGCTTACAGATGGACACTTTTTCAATTATTCTCCTATGAGATATTGTTCTCCTTACCTCTACACTCCATAATCTTGACATTGTTGGAACTATGGAGTGTATAGGTAAGGATTACAGACTCTGTATAAAAAAGTGTCCGTAGGAAAGCGCTAAATAAGGGTGGAGCCACTGTAGCTACAGTCTAAATTTTAAAGAATTTTTATAATTTTTTTATTACACAGACTTTCATCTTCATTCTTTTTACAATAATTATTTTATTGCTTTCAAAATTTTTATTTTCAAAACCGCTCTTAAAGTATTTTACGGCGATTTATCATACCTACAGCTACTCGAGCGCTGTTGTGGAGAGTTTTTGAACTGTTATTTACTGCTTACAGATGGATACATTTTTGACTATTCTCCTATGGGAGATTGTCTTCCTTATCTCTATACTCCATGGTTAGAGCTGAAGACAATCCACGTAGTTGGACATCAACAAGAATTATCATATATAATTAATCAACAAGAAAACAAATGCGATTTTTTTTGCGATTAAGTTGTCGACCTCTTTTTTTTTGGTGTTGCACCTTCTTGTCCGTCTTCGTCTTGAGGTCCCAGCAGTGACGCAGGTGTTAATGTTCTCTGTTAACGTGCTGCCATCTAGTTGCGTCAAGAGGAAACTACTCGGTGCAAGACCTATGTGAGGAGGATTTTGGTTTTCAGATTCCTTTAGGGATATATCAGCCTTTTTTCTTTACTTTCTTCTATTTCTTTTTCGTGGACTTACTTGAACTTGATGGGGTAGATTTAGATATATGTTTCAACTGATTGACCTTTAGCTAGGCTTTATAGGTCGCAGTGGTACTGGTCTTTCTAGACCTGCATAGCTACTCACACAGAAAAAAAAAACCTGTTGACCTTGCGGACCATCCCTGGAACTTCTCGCTATGTTCGATCTTAAAACGCTCGACAAATATTTTTACGCACTAATAGTTAACTCATTAAATCAAAAATGATCCGAGCAGAAATTCAGAAGTTATTACCATTTTTTGTAAAATCTTTTGACAGCGATAACTTTCGAACGGATCCAGCGATTTTGATGTAATTGGTAATAGACGAGGGATTTTAAGAACAACAATAAAATCTATTAAAAAAATCTTAAAAGAAACGATAAGACCATAAAAAATTTTTGTAAAATAAACACTTTTCGAAATTTTTCGTCATCGATTTCTCTTCAACTCGTTAACCGATTTTGAAGCGGTTCACAACAATCGACGCCGTTTTCCATGTTTAAGAACTGATTAGATTTTGGAATTGATCATTACATCTGTTTAAGTTATTAATTCTTTTTTTTTTGATATTTCTCAAATCTACCTGTCCAAATTAGTCACACATACATACAGACATAGTGACATCCTCGTAGAAATTTTCAGTATAGCTTAATAGGACCTCAAAACGTCGAGATCTGATGAAATCTCAATTTTCGAAAACTGGGGCGAAACCAATAACTTCCAGATTTTTTGAAAATCATTTGTTTTCATGGGAAGTTAAAGAAGGTTCCGGAACAAGTACCTGACTTGGTTTTTGATTCATCAGTGAAAATTTTTAACTTGAGTTTGTATTATTTATCTAGCACGCCCTGTTTTGAAATCCTGTCACGCTTGGCATGTAGGATAGATTTCTTTATAAATTTGTATAACATGTAAGTTCATGTAGTTTTGCTACAGTTTCAGAGATCGTAAGTTTTTACGGTACGTTTACACCAAAACTGATTTTATAGGCCGATGGCGGACAGAACTAGGGTAGTCAGACCAATAGATGAACGCCCCCTAGTAGATGAACGAAACGAACATTTTATTTAATTTTAAGAATTCCGTGATGCCTTAACTGTGGTGGCATATTTTTCTTGAAGCGTCAACACTATATCTTTCATTTATAACCAATAAACCGTCACTCAAGAGTCTATCGCGCTCTAGGAGCTCATTCAGTGCATAACTGTTTCGGAAATTTGCATTTTGTAAGCAGAACGAGCTAAGGTGAGTTTAAGGTGAGGTGAGTTTAAGCTTATGACTGGATTGCCGATTTGTTGATATTGTTAAACCCCAATTATTTATTTCTTTACAATTAAGACTATTTTCTGAAGTAGAAAGTCTAAGAAAATAATTTAAATTTTTATTAAATTTTTAATAAGGTTTTTGAGAAATTTTGTGTTCAATTACTGGTCTAAAAAAGATACAAAAATCTTATTTGTGAACTAGTGTTCAGAATTAACACTGCCCTGTAACTTTGTTTTGATACAGTATATTGTATCTATGATTTTTGATTCATGTTTTACAGTTTGCTTAATTGTTTTGAATACATAATACTATAAACCAAAACATGAACGGAGGTTAATTACAGAAAAATCGTATTTACATGTTATTACTTGAGCTGTTCATGAATATTCCAAACGTTGCATTTGTGAACTAAGAATTTTATTGGTTCATAATTAAGACTTTAAAACCTAATTATGAACCAATAACAATTTTAACAATGTTTCAATAAAATTGTTCTGTAGTTTTATTAGGGTTCTTCATGATTAAAAGTAAAACAATTTCGTTGGCCTAACAATCTGTTGTTTTTATATAAATAGTTCAAATGGATAGATACCTACTTACTTAGTTTTTATATATTTATAAAAGCATTTTAAAACCTTATTGGGTTCAGTAGTAAAATAAAAACCTGAAATTTAAATGATTTACGTCTAAATTAATAAAATTGAAAAAGACTTTTAAAGGGCCTTAAAAACCATGTTCCGGAACACTGGGCTATTGGGCGAACTGATTCAGGCTGTATGGTGGCAGCTACTTTCAAATAATATATGAAACATGTATTCCACCCATGGCTAGTCGGAACAAAATTAAGTTTTTATGGATCATGTTGGCTTAGTTCTCATGCAGTCCGTAGCAGCCATGCAGGCCCGTCCTTTGCACCATTGTAATTTCTTGCTAATGGTAACCATCTTGATTTTTCGCCACTGTAGGTAGGTAACAGTGCAGTACGGTACAGGTATATATACAGCAAAGAACCATTTTGTACAACCAAAGGACAATTTTGACCAATCATCCGCTCACAGTGCCTAATGAGATTATAGCCATGTCAATTTTATAGCAATATTTCTTTTTTTCTTATATTCCAGTTTAGTTTGTTATCTAGAACGATTCCTATGTAATTACTTTACCTTTGGCGACAACTGTAGTTGCTTAGTGAATAATCAAACATAAGAAAACTCTTAAAACATTTTTGCGATTTGATGAACTTAGGCGGTCCTTTTCATAAAGCCGGCAAAGCACCTTCAATTCCCCTGGCATTACAATTGTTCATGTTCATTTCGTACATTATTTGTTTTCCCCTCTTCTAATAAATAAAACAAACCTTAAAAACTTATTAGAGCTTACTGTAAGGTCAGTCTCTAGAGCGAATGTACCTACCTAAGGGCCATTTATGTGTTGTCACAAGCTGTACTAACCATAGAATACTATAATACATACATAATAGAACGGGGGAGTGGGCGAAGCCCGTGTAGCCACTAAAATGCCACTAACACGTCAATTCACATGTATAAATGTCAACACGAGGTGCATTTTGACGTTACAATCGTTTCCGAACTTCGCATGCAAATTATTTAGAAAATGCCAAATTGCACGCTATTTACAAAAAAATATGTATTAAAACCCGTCTGTCAACACAGCAAATCGGGTTTGTAGTAGTGATTAACCGATAATACGACGTACTTGCTTGTATGTTTTCCGGTTGATGACGTTTTTGATTGAGCTATCGACTTAATGAAGTGCCGATTACGTTCACTTATCTGGGCTGTAAGCAGGTTGATTTATACATACATACATAAATACATAAACACTCACGCCTGTCACCCAGAGGGGTAGGCAGAGACTACGGACTTCCATTTGGCACGATCCTGACATACCTCTTTCGCCTCCTTTACATCCATATATCTACGCATACATGCTCGTCGGTTAAGGATACTTCTAACGTGGCCCATTTTCAAAATATCGCCAATTTGGTCGATAAACTTTTTTCTAGGGCGTCCCTTTCCGACTCGGCCATTCACATCTGCCATATAAATTTGCTTTGTCACTCTTTCCTCATTCATTCTTTCTACGTGACCAAACCACCGAAGCATTCCTTTCTTAATCCTGGTCACAACATCATCTTGCATACCACATTTATCTCTTATCACGCAATTTCTCACCCTGTCATTCAGATTAAACCCTAGCATATTCCTTAAAGACCGCATTTCTACAGCATTTATTCTACTTTCGTGCTTCTTCTGCCACACCCAGCTTTCACTACCATACATTAAAGTAGGGACTAACACAGCATTATGAATTACCATACGTGCCTGTTTTGACACATTCTGGTTCTTCATAATAGAGTGTAGTGCCCCATTCACTCTATTCCCTGCATTTACTCGTCGTTCTATTTCCCTATCATATCTACCATCCCTGCTAAATACACATCCCAAATACACAAACTCATCCACTTGCTCAATTAACTCTCCTTCTATTCTTATTTCACATACCGTTTTGCTTTCTTCTCTTTCAAAAACCATCACTTTCGTCTTACTTGCGTTCACTTTCATTCCCCTTTCTTTCAATTCCCAGTTCATTAATGTAACCATCATCTGCAACTCTGCCGCCGATGACGCAAGTATGACTTGATCATCGGCATACAAAAGGCATTTGACGGTTAACTCGCCCATTCTTAACCCACATTCTTCATCTTTCAAAGTTTGCAAACACCGGTCCATAAATAGGTTGAACAGCCAAGGGGAAGCTACACAGCCCTGTCTGACACCTTTTTGGATGCCAAACCAGTCCGAGTAGACCCCATTGATCCTGACACAAGCACTAGAGTCCCTATAAAGAGACCTTAATGCCTGTATCAAACCAGCGCTCAACCCATATGAGTTCAGTGTTTGCCATAACACATTCCTGTCCACTCTGTCATAAGCCTTTTCCAGGTCCATGAACACACAAAAAACTTTCTGGTTTTTGGCCAAAAACTTCTCCGCAATCATGCGCATGGAAAAGACTTGATCTGTACACCCCATCCCCTTTCTAAAACCCGCTTGCACATCCCAAATTTTTCCATCAGTTTCTTTCATAACTCTTTCAATTAACACCTTAGCATACAGTTTACCCACAATACTAAGCAAGCTGATACCGCGGTAGTTTTTGCAGTCCTGCTGTGACCCTTTTCCTTTATATATTGGTACTATAACTGCTTTACACCAGTCATCCGGTACCCGTTTTAATTCCCAACATAAATTAAACAAGGTGTACAGCAGGCCTGCCACCACTCCCTCTCCAGCCCTTAGCATCTCGAGTGATACTCTATCATATCCAGCTGCCTTACCTGCTTTCATGCTTTTCATTGCTTTCATTATTTCATCTACACTTATCTCCATACCCCTTTCCACTTCTTTCGGAATTTCTAGTTCATTTAATTCATACGACTCTTCACTCATAAACACGCTTTCAAAGTATTCCTTCCATCTGTTTAAATTCGAAACTTCATCATTCAGAATACATCCATTCTCGTCTCTTATAGCATTTATTATAGGCTGTTTTGTATTTCCCCTGGCAGTTCTTACGAGTTTCCAGAACATTTTTATGTTAGCCTGGAAATTATCAGATATCCTTCTATCATTCTTATCCGTTCTTTCTTTCTTTTTCCTTTCAACAACTTCTTTTACTCTCTTATTTAGACGTCTAAATTCTGCCTTTTTTCTTTCAATCTCATCATTCATACCAGAAGAATTACCAGCTTTGGTTGCTAGTAAATCTAACCATGCTTTCTTCTTTGATTCAACTTCCACCCGTACCTCATCATCCCACCATAACGTATTACTTTTCCTTTCATTTGTTCTCTTACTTACACCACATACTTCGGTGGCGGTATCCACCAAACCTTTCTTAATATTATCCCACACAGTATTCAAGTCTAAATCATTCATACACAACTCATTCAAACATCTAATATTTTCTCTCAGTCTACATTTATACTTCTCTATCACATCTTCATCTTGTAACTTCTCTATTCTTATACGCTGTAACGCAGTGGTAGATACAGATGTCCGATGCCGCCAACGCTTGAAAAGACCATTAAGGTGGCACAAGTCGCGGGCTCGAACTCATTGGTGGGCGCGGCCAAAAAGCACGTTGTCTCACCTGGCATCGTGCCCGACAGAGATAGTATCAGTGAAGAGCAGTTAGAACGCACGTCTTGTTCGTACGGCGTTCCGAACCGTTAGAACAAAAACGATGTTACACGAACACGATGCACACATACATACCACCCTATTCTGTGCCGCTCGACGCTTGCTGAGAAATCTACCTACAAACTCGTACTAAATTATTAGGCGCTGCGTTATCGCTTTATACTATACCTCTATGGCTCTATAGATACCTAATATAGATTGCTTATTTTATTATGTTTTGTTTTCCCCGGGTGGTCATGCAGCGATCACTCAAGAGTTCACGACGCCGAAGCATGAACTGGAACAGTCATCGCAGTTTATATCCGTACTAGCTGTTGCCAGCGGCTTCAAACGCGTGAACTCGAAAATTATCCCACAGGAACGAAATACCTGAATAAACGGTATCAAATGTGTTATTCCAGACCAGGTATAACCTATCTCTGAGCTAAATATCATCCAGATCCCTTCAGCTGTTCTGGCGTGATTGAGTAACATACATCTATCCATCCAAACTTTCGCATTTATAATAGTACCTGGTTGACCGAGCTTTGCTCGGTATTGTTCGCTCGATTTTTTTTAATTCGTGTGTTTTGGAAATTATATTTAGATACAAATTACATACTGATGAAATATAAATAATATTTTTTGATCTTAGCGACATAACAGAAAAAACGGAACTGGTTATTTGAATAAAAAATCATGAGTGCAATTATTTTAATTTAAATTTTCGTGTTTTTAAAAAATACTAAAAAAGGGCTCAAAAAAATAGATTTTCTCAAAAACGAAAGGAACTTGAAAAAAAAAATTAAAAAAGTCGGTCGGTCGTGCTGGGCTCGAACCGGGGTTTTACGATTCTGTGACCGCCCAATACCAATTAAGCTATTTATAATCATTAACAATCTGTCAAAATTTACCTTCTTATTCTAACGATATTGTAGCAGTTTTTCATTGCCTAAAAACACGGACAAAAAGACATTTTCTAAAAATAAATCCTAGCTAGATCGATTTTTTATCCCCGAAACTCTCTGGACACTAAATTTTATGAAAATCGTTGGAGCCGTTTCCGAGATCCCGATTATATATATATTTATATACAAGAATTGCTCGTTTAATAGTATAATAATAATATTTAGATAATAATTGTAATTATCAGAATATAGTATATTCTGCCTACCTATAAATTGTTTTCAAAAATACTTACCTGTCTTCTTACTTTTTTTATATACACACAATATTACTAGATGTAAACACATGTTTTTATCAAGACAAGTGACCCGTCAAGACTGTTTCCTTAGTACCGACGTACTTAGGCAGGTAGGTAGGCAGTTTAGATTTTAGTGTCCACGACGCAGCGACAGTTTGTCAAATTTTGTTGTATAGTAGGTTGTGGGTATCTAGGCAATAACAGTAGGTAGGTACCTATCCACCGTCCACGCCGCGCAAGTGATTCTCGTCCCACCTGTCCGCGCAGTAATTTTTTTTTACGACCGCGCGAGACTGTCGCAACAAAAACGATTACTAGGTACTGAAAAACCAAATAGGTACCTACCTAACATTCAAATAAAAATATTCTCAAAAAGCTCAACGAATTCAGAATTTAATTTTGTTAAAAGAAAATTGGTCAAATAAAAAATAAAGAATGAAAATAAAGCATATGGGAATATAAAAATAAATCGTATTTATTTGTTATTTCGAGTTTTACAAGAAAAGTATAATATTTACTGGAGACAATTATTTTATTATTATAATAGTACATGATATTCCCTTTAAAATGACACCAATATGAATAATATCTTATATCTATATCTACAAATAAATAAAATTGAAGTGTCTGTTTGTAATGTTAAAATAACAGCTTTTTATTAAATGCATATGAAAGTACTAGTAACAAAAACACAATTTTAAAATGTTTGTCTGTCTGTCGGTCTGTCTGTCTGTCTGTTTGTTCCAGCTAATCTCCGAAAAAGCTGGATCTATTTTGACGGGACTTTCACTGGCAGATAGCTGATGATATAAGGAATAACTTGAACTACTTTTGTTTTAGAAAAAGAATTAGGGTTCCGCGCAAAAAAATTAAAACCCATGAAATCCATATTCCACGCGTGCGAGATCGCGGGGAAAAACTAGTACTCAATATAGATAAATGTATACTTATTTTTATTTATTTATTATTTTAATAAATAAATAAAAATAAGTATTAATAATTTCTAGACACATCTCAACAGATATTTCGTTTATAAATTGCTATCAATACTGAAGCATTCTTTATTTCAAACACCACAATCTCTAATTTTTTACTCTGCTATCTTCAGCGCTGTACACGAACGGAACGATGTCGTTGAGAGCCGTGGTAGCTCACATGGTTAGCGCTCGTTATAGGTATCACAGTACGGGAGCAACCCGGGTTCGATCCCCACTGGCACCAATGAAATTGCTGCGTGCTGATTTAGCTATCAGTTGGAAAGTCTGTTTTTCTGGGCCGTTTTGTTTTGTTACACTGACATCTCGCAAGTCACCTAGGGATCTAGGAGGTTGTCGGTTGCTTATTTTTTATTTTTCTTTAAAATTTTCGTCGGTAAAATAACATATTTATAAAAGTAAAAAAAGTAAAGTTACAGCCTATATACGTCCCACTGCTGGGCACAGGCCTCCTCTAATTTCTGAGAGGGTTTTAAGGCAAGGAAATGTCCGCCACGCTGCCCGTGTTGACGAACTTCACATTTCTTCGAAATATATATTTTTTAATTTCTCAGACATGCAGACCAGAGTTCGATCCCCGCCGGCACCAATGAAATTGTTAATTGCAATTGTGCTGATTTACCACGTGCTCGGCGGTGAAGGAAAACATATTGAGGAAACCTGCACGTCTGAGAATATAATTATAATCGAATGTAAATCAAATTGACATAGGTAAGTAAAGATAAAATTAGCGGAACATTAATAAAATTTTGAGATTTAATGATTTCTTATATTTACGCGAACATTGCCCATGATTAAAACTACTTTTACGGATTTTATCGCGTTTATTTTTACTTTTTATTTTTAATTCCCGACGTTTCGGGCGCTTTCCAGCACCCATGGTCACGGGGGACTGAGATGACTGACGTCCCGATGTCATTGTTAAAAAAAGGTACTCCGGGTTTAACAATGACATCGGGACGTCATTCATCTCAGTCCCCCGTGACCATGGGTGCTGGAAAGCGCCCGAAACGTCGGGAATTAAAAATAAAAAGTAAAAATAAACGCGATAAAATCCGTAAAAGTAGTTTTAATCATATATATTCCTTTATTTTTGTCTGTGCTTATATCAATTTGATTTAATCCAAAGTTCAAGCAGGGGTCAATGTAGCGTAGTAATTTAGAGCGCAGGTATAGCTATAGTCATACGAACGTCACAGGCCGTAGCTGACTGAGTCGAATAAAACCTAGAATAAGCGCGCGTCACCGCGCATGCATGTGTGTGTAAGTGTCGTCCTCCCGCACCGCACCGGGGGAAATATTATTCAGTGAGATGCAGGATAATTCCTATAAACACGCGCGCGTAAAAAAATACGAAAAGGCCTTTGGAAGGAGGGGTTTTATGAAAAAACCACTGCATGAATCAATTACCAATAAAATTTATTGAATTCTTCGATAATTGAACTGTGTCGGTACCGACTTTGTTTTGGAAATTTTACACTGCTTTTATTACTAATTTACGTCCAAAGTTGTGTTAAAATTGGCAATAAAAACGAATCTTTGGTAGCTCGTAACTTTTTAATGACTTTTTATTTTACTATTCTGTTTCGGTACAGACAAAATTAATAATGAGACAAAACGATATCATGTTTAACTTTGGATGTACACTGTCAAACAGCGGAGTAAAACCCCTCCGAAATTTCTATGGAAATAATGTCGACTAGAGTCACCTTAATTCGACATAAGACCAAGTAATGATCCGTCCCTACGTTGGACCCCCGGTAAACCCTTGTATCTACGACTGCGCTCCTCATTCTTTCATCCACAATTACGAAATCTATCATGCTTCTATCATCACCTCTTTCCCATGTATACATGTGAATCTTCTTATGACGAAAACAAGTATTCGTCACAAAAAGATTCTTTTCCGCACATACGGTGAGGAGGTCTTCACCATTCTCATTTATACTTTCATCACCAAACGTTCCCAATATCCTTTCATAACCAGACCTCTTCACCCCAACCCTTCCATTAAAGTCTCCTAACATAATAATATTTTCATTTTCCTTACATTTTGTCAACACCATCCTTACCATGTCCCAAAACTGCTCTCGGATGTAAGTGGGCTTAGACATGTCTGGGGCGTATACCCCTAGTAGGAACATCTTCTTTAAGCCCACTTTCATTCGTATCCATAGCAGTCTCGGGCTTACACATTCATACTCTTTCACACATCGTCCCATTCTTTCTGAAAGGATGAAACCGACTCCCTGGCATACCCGTTCGGTCTCGCCCACACCAGACCAATACGCGGTATACGTGCCATGTGCAGTGGCATCCTTTCCCCTTCGTTTCGTCTCATTTACACATAACACATCTATTCCTCTGTCATTCATCATTTCGCATACTTCATCCATCTTATCATTCATTCCTCCACATACATTCAGCGTAGCCAGACGGGTTTCCGCAATCCACTTTTCGCCCCTCCGGGAGACAGAACGTGACGGGTGGCGAACCTCGTCGCCGGTTTTTCTCCCGGAGATTCTTCGCACCCCTGCCCCATTTAAGGGGCGCCGGGAACTCGGGGCCATTTCTTTTATTTCTTGAGTCATGGTGCGAACAAGGGTTGGTGGTAGATTTTACGCCGCTACCATACGGCGAGGAGCCGAGTCCATTTTATCGGCTTTGTCGCTCGTTTAGCACCACCCGGGGGACACGTGTAGGGTGGGCCTAAGGTTAGGTGGTCGAAGCCTACGGACGCGAGCGACTCATCCCCCATTGATGTTGATTTATATGCAAAGTAGTTTTATTATATAAGACACACCTTGAATATGTCTATACCAGATGCATTTTTTATATTCACTTCTCTTTTTTATATAAAATTCTTCGTTGGTATATTAAATACTGCTTTGTGACGTACTCGGCGATGAAGAAAAATATTGCGCGAAAAATTGCATGACTGACAAATAAAAATATATAAAAAAGCACTAAAAACATTTTGCCGCCGCCTGTTTTTCCGTATGTTTACAATCAGGATGACTTTAAGGCAAAAATTAATAGGCTTTTGTTATGGTAAGTCAATGTGGTGTACCATTCATGGCTTAATCACCACTACCAAGTGAGAATGTAGTCATGCAGTGGCTTGCAAAACGCTACAGAGGCAGCCAGCAAGAACAGTACGGCGCCCTCTTCCTTGTGCCTAAAAACCCTGACAGAATTAAAAGGAGGTCTATGCCCGGTCTACATAATATAATTAATTTATATTTACAAATATTCTTTTTAATTTAATCAAAATCCCTTAAAACAGTCACGATATTGATTATATTACACACGATATTACACGCGGAAGCTGATCATGAGATCCTGAGTTCGAATCCGGGCTCTGGCCAAAATCAGTTACTTATTGGGTTCTATAGTTAAGAATTTCTAAGTAGCAGCCTGGAGCCAGGAAGTTGGCGGTGTTTCACCCCCATGCTTCGGAAAGCATGTAAAGCCGTTTATTCTGCGCCTGATCTCTCTTCGCTCGTGTCGGATTACGGTCCCATCGGACTATAAAGTTACAGCCTATATACGTCCCACTGCTGGGCACAGCCCTCCTCTCATTTCTTAGAGGGTTTCAGGGCAAGGAATAGTCCGCCGCATTCAAAATATTTTTTTTATTTATTTCTCAGACATGCAGGTTGCCTCACGATGTTTTCCTTCACCGCCGAGCACGTGGTAAATCAGCATTTAAATTTGCAATTAATAATTTTATTGGTGCCGGCGGGGATCGAACCCGGTTTGCTCGAGTATTGTGAAATTTACAACGAGCGCTAACCATCTGAGCTACCACAGCTCTATCATCGCTCCGCACGTCAGACATCGGACTATGAGAGATAGGAAATAGAGAGTGCACTTGTGCTTGGCGCACACACTCGGGCAATATAATTCTATCCTACGTAGATGACTCGATGAGTCAGTCTACGTTGAGACTGGCCGCCGTGACGGAAACTTGATCTGGAGGACATTATTTTTGATTATATTGACAAATAAAACAATAACAAATATTACAAAATATATTGAACACATATAAACATTCAATTATTTGTATAGTCAATTAAATTCAAAATTACGTTCTTCCCCGACTATGGAGCGTAAAATTAAAAAATTAACACAACAATGTATAACTGGAAAAGCATAATATATACATAGAAAATTAAACACACCATATGTAATCATATACCAGATGAACACACTTTTAAGGCCTTCTAATCTTTAGTACCTAACCTAATTATATATGTTTAGTTACAAAATTACCTTTTATATAATGACACTAAAATATATAAAAATATTACTGAATTATTTCGTTTTAAACTACAACGAACACTATTGTGTTTCATTTGACAAAATATTTATGACACCTGCATAACGGAACCCGAAACCGTATGCGTGTCCCAATAGGCAGGCGTGCAGCTAATTTAACTTTAAGATTTTTTAAATATTTTTATAAATAATTTATAATGCAACAAATGTAAGAAATTATAAGTTTCGTATTTTTCAATAGCTTTGTACAAACGTTGAGTATACGATACACGATTTCAAACAACATTTTACGTACAACTAAGGAACGATCACAGTCTAAAGATAGTCTAACAGTTGTGAAGCGCCTTTGATTTCAGGCGATGCCGCCGCACGCGTAGGTATTTACCCGGGCGGCGTGTATTCTAGAGGTTGTCACGAAGTTGAGAATAAAATAACTTTGTATATCATAATACTCATCATTTATATTAACATTATGTGCATACTTACAAATGAAAACATTTAGTGATGAAGAAGATCATTTTATTACTACAAGAAAAAATACATTTACAAGTGTTTCACTGGCAAATATTTTCGTGACACTTTCTTTTTATAGATGTTTTCAGTTTTCGATTGTTAGATTCAATTATGTAGTTTATTTGCATTCGAATAAACAATTATATCAAAAGAATTTTGGGAAACATAAGCATGGCCATCATTTGAATTTAATTTTACTTAGTAACTAATATACATAAATATAACAGTAATTCACCAATAAATTTATTATATTTTTATATATTTTTATCAAAAACGGCACTTAAAACAATTAAATAAATACTACAAAACACGCTCGCGCCAATCGCATGTATTGTACTACTTAGGTACTACTTATAAAAAAAGTTTAGTAGTTCACTTAGTTGCGTGCGCTACAAAGTCTCCAGCCCCCTGTCCCGAATGACCCCTACCGTTGCTCTGCACGTTTTTCCTGTTTGACTATCTTTAAACTGTGAAATTATGAAGTGTACTTCATTAGAACATATGTTATTCTTAATCACTTAATTAAATTCGAATTTTTCAAATACAGCAAAAATACACATTTTAACCAGCAGTAAGCAAAAACATATTATGGGTAAACTGATAAAGTTAAAGTTTTGAGTCAAGCGGTTTATAAGTTCTAGCATCAATGTATACAAAACTGTGATCTATTACCAAAACTAAGGAATCGATATTGAAATCTCTTAAAAATCGAACACTGTAGGTGCCAATTTTCTAGATTGTCAAAATGTCAATCTTAGATTTGTTGCATTGTATAACTTAGTGGTTAACTTAATTTTTTTACTTAAAAATATTAATACGATAAAATAATTATGGTAAAAAATGAAATAATCAATTTAGTAAGTTAATTTCGACACTTATTTTATATTATTAAACAATATCGAGACATAATATTCTGTTCTAGACACTTATAAATTTTCTAAAAAATATATCGAAATTTGTATAAATTGTATTAACATTTATTTATTTGAAATAAAAAATATTAAATATTTTTACTCACAGTAATATATTATTACTTTTGATACTACCGAAAAAGTCTTACAAGGTTTATTGTGTCAGAGTTCTGACAAATATAAATATGTAGGAGCGATTTATAACATGAAGTAAATGGAACGTAAAAGATATTTGATTTAATATAAAACTAAATCTAGATTATAAGATTTGCACTCGTATCCTACATTCCAAAAAATGGTATTTGTACTATATTCTAAACTTTTTGTATATATATAGTATACAATTCAGCATACATAAAACAACATATTTTCATATTATCCTTCCCTATTATAGTAAAACTGTCAAATATCAGCATACTGGTATTGTCTTAAGTAACAAGTATTAAGAATTATTACTAATTTCATAACGCTACAAAAATTATTTTATTCCCGACACTTCCACCATTTTTCGTTAATATTATCATAAACCTCAATAATAAACATTAAACTATTGTATTATAGCTAACTACAAAATATTATATAAATCCAGTAGATATTAGCTCGGAAACTTGTATAAAATTAAGAAATGATAACGCAATACATTAATACATTGATTACAATAACAAAAGGCAGAAGTATTTAAAGAGAGTATACATTACATTCCACTATGATATAATAAATAGAAGTAAAATGCATTGTTTGCAAAAATCGCCTGTAAAAGTGAAGTGCTTAGATAAAGACAGTGAAATTAGAACGACTATTGACAAGCACATCAAAGTGTTTGTTGTTATTAAAATACTTCATCGCGAAGGCAGCGCGGCGCATAAGTTGTTGAGTCATGCATATAAAAACTGTAGCGTAACACAAGTAGTGGTGCTCAGCGCCAGAACTAAAACAACCAGAACGATGCCCCCGCTCCTCTGATACGAGCCTCGGAGCCTATAAGACCTTTATCAGGTATTCTTATATTATTCTATATATAGGATTTCTTATATTTTTACGGATTTTATCGAGTTTAAGTTTACAAATAAATTTAAATGCGATCATCATCATCATCGTCATCATTACAGCCCTTAAGTCCACTGCTGAACATAGGCTTCCCCCAAGTAATGCCACAAAGCACGGTCCTGAGCCACCTGCATCCATCGACTTCCTGCATATCTTACCAGGTCGTCACTCCATCTAGCGGGGGTCGCCCTACACTGCGCCTACCGGTACGAGGCTGCCACTCGAGAACCTTTCATCCCCATCGGTTATCGGTTCTTCGAGCTATAGGGCCGGCCCATTGCCACTTCAGCTTACTAATCCGTTGGGCTATGTCGGTCACTCTGGTTTTACTGCGTATATTCTCATTTCTGAGTCTATCATGCAGAGAAACTCCGAGCATAGCCCTCTCCATAGCTCGCTGAAAGACCTTGAGCGTCCTCATACGGCCAGCAGTGAAGAACCACGTCTCAGATCCATAAGTCATCACTGGCAACACGCACTGGTTGTACAATCTAGTTTTTAGAGATTGAGGTACACCTGACGAGAAGATATGTCGTGATTTCTCGAACGCTGCCCAGCCGAGTTGAATCCGTCGATTGACCTCTCGGTCGAAGTTGGACTTACCTAGTCGGACTATTTGTCCCAGGTAAACGTACTCGTCAACAACTTCGAGCATAGTGCTCCCAACTACTACCGGCATAGGTGTGAACATGGACATTAAACATGATCTTTGTTAAACGCGATAACATACATAAAAATAGTTTTATTCAAAAGATCTAGAAGAAGAAGAAAGAGCGCAACACCCAAGGGAAGCCTAATAAGTCGAATGGGGAGCATCCTTCCTTTCTGTGCGGTACGCGCTGAAGGCAGCGTGAAGAAAGACGGCACCAACTAAGGTAAGGTTGTTCGTTCACTCAATGGTCACAACTTAGCACTGTACGTGCAAACCAACAATACACTTATTGACGTGTGACGACAAACTACGGGTATCAGGGATACCCAATCCAAGTAAGAATGTTTGAGATGAGAACGTCACGGTGTTCAGCGCAAGTTTACTTGACAACGACAATACAATCAACTTAATGTTTAAAGTGGTACATCTAATGCTATTTCGTCAACAACGCATTTTATCGTCTATTATTAGAATCCACCACCGCTAAGGTGATGCTACAAAACTCCATTGAGCTACATCGGTCTTGTGGCACAAAATGCCGCAAAATTACTGCGGTGAAGTAATGCGTCGCAAACGCAACGCGCAGAAACACACACAAAGAATAACAAAGAACTTCTAGAAAGTAACAAATAAATATAAAAATGTCATTATTTTATTATTTTTATTTATGTATATAGAATTCTTTGAATACAAAGAAGTTTATCCTATTTTAAATCAATATATTACAAAAAGAATCAAAATTCAATTTGTTAATGGAAAAAATGGATTTCATAAAAGGTGAAACCCCTTTTTTGAACTTAAAAATAGTAAATATTTTTACTTACAGTAATACATTATTGTTTTTGATTCCAATGAATAGGTCTTACAAGTATTGTTGTTAGAGTTCTGGCAGATATACATATAATATATTGGTCTAAGAGCTATTAAACTATATAGAAACGGAATATGAAACGTTGAAAGAAACGACACGTTACGTAACGTTTTGAAATAACAAATCGGACGAGTGCCACGTAGTGGACAGGTTTAAAAAAATATTGTCAGTTTTATATCGACTTCAAAATAAAATTATAAGAAAATTCCTCGTTCTCACTGAACGAGGTTTATTTCAAGACCCATTATCATATTTACATTAAATTTGATGTAAGGTAGACTTAAGTACTGTACAATTAAAGCATCATTTCGAAAACGCGTACTGTGTTATTAAGCATAAGTAGCAGGTCATATTAGCTTTCATTTACTCTTACAGTTAATTACTGTTTGTAAATATCACAAATATTTTAAACGGAATATAATCATGTTATGTTCTGCATTTAATTGCTTTTTTTCTTATTAATATAGTATGCCAAAAGGCAGGTCTGCTCTTTCAAGTATTATTCTTGAAGGTGATAACACTGAAATATTAGTTAATAAATAATATAGCAAGGCTAACGAGACGAGATAAAGGACGTCAGCAATCTGTTATTTACTGAGTTGCATTACAACTGGGTGTGATTACTAATTAACACATTCGTCTTTGCCTTCATAGGCAGTAGTGGTTAGGTATTTCGTAGTACTGGAAAGGTTCTGGAATTACTTAGTTTTAGATTTAATTGTGTGATCGGCGAAGATGTGATTAACGTTGGGGCCACTATTTGATAAAATATGTTTGTTGTTGTTGTTTGTTTGCTGTTTGTTGTGATAAAATTACTGTGGGCAATGATAGTTTTTGTGGTGAATTTTATTGTTTGACGTCATAATTGACAAGAAATTATTATAAACTTTACTTTCACGATGATAAATATGACTGATTCTATAACCTTTAGAAAATTATAAAAATTAATAGGAATCACATGTATCAACGTCAAGTTACTTAACTTATCGTTGATTTCATTTATTTGTATAATTTTTTCTATTAAAGTTGACGTCTGTAGAACGTCAACTTGGCTGGTCAGTTCAAAGATATTTGAAACACACATGAAAATACTTAGTGCAGGGAATTTTAGTTTTTCTTTCCATTTACGACACGACAGACTTTTTGATTTTGTTTATAAATAAAAAATCAAAAAGTCTATGTACCCTGAAAATTTGTTCGCATTCGTTATCTCGCCTTGTTAGATTTAGTACAAAATTTTAATAATAAGTGTACAATTATTTAAAAAGATATCAAAAGTATTTTAAATATATCTTATGGTAAATATAGGTAGGCATAGATATATGATAAATCTTACATTATGAATCTCTTAATAAAAAAAAAATATATTTTAACAACGATATACAATGTCATTACTTTAAAATCCATTTAATATAATTCAATACATCATATTACATTCTGTTCTGTATTTTTTTTAATTTGTTAGAGATTTATATGCACCTACTCGTATATACATGGAATAACACAAAATGGAATATATACCAAAAAGAATATTATCACAGTTAAAGTTAGCAATACTTCTCTTTGAGGGTTCTTCTCATAATCTTACCGGCTGGATTTTTCGGTATCTCCTCCACGAATTGAACCTCCTTAATATTCTTGAACGCAGCAACTTTATCGTTAACGTACTGTGACACTTCCCCGGGCTGCAAAGTTGCACCCTTCTGAGGAACAACAAAGGCTTTTGGTGCCTCCCCGGTGATGGGGTCTGGTATACCCACTACAGCGCAGTCCATTATTTTCGGATGGGTCCTTAGAATTGTCTCTATTTCAGCTGGTGGTACTTGGAAGCCTTTCACCTACAATAATAATAACATACAGAAAGCCATAACAAGCCAGACATGTGAAAACCGGGACTGAGCGCTCGCAGTAAATTTACTACTAACCGTAAATTTACAATAACTCGTAACACTTATTTATTAAACCTTACACTCATCGTCACCATTGACGTGTGTAAGGTTTTTAGAAAGCCTGTATAATAAAGGTCACGCACGCGCCGCGCTTACGTACGTTTGTGTTTGAAGGTAATAACGGCAGACAGAAAGTTAGTGTAATAATTGTAATATAGTAATAAGTGCTTTCATTCATACAAAACAAGCATGATGTGATGCATATCACCTTACTTAGAATCAAATACTGAAGAGGCTAAAAATTTTATATTTTGATCAGGCACGACTTCAAAACGGAAAAAATCACGTCGAAAAGACGACCGAAAGCAACGAGACCTCGAGGACATTATACGTCTTGTTAAAGAAATTGACCCGATATGATACCAATTTCTGCCACACGGGACTTGCAAAAACTGCCTCCTGTATCTTTTCGTCACGTCGATGTCACTAAGTTACTCAAGGATTTAGTGCTTATTCAAAATGAAATTAAAACTCTTAAGGAGAGCTACGCAACACTGGACCATGTAAATAATATACGTATAGAGTTAGATAATATAAAGTTAACAACGGCAAGTAATTATAGAAATATAAATACAAGAAAAAGTAACGTAGATTTTATGGAAAGCGGGCCGGTTTTCATTTTTATTCATTTTTAACAAATACCTACACTGAAACACAACCTCGGTCGACACAACGACGTTGCAGCAGTGAATCATAATGTAGTTTATCCGGCCTGTTCGCAAGCGTCGATATGTGTGAGCCTATGATGGCGCTTTACAATTCAGTTTCGATTCAAAATGCGCGATTTAATTCGATAAAAAATACGATGGCTGAAATGGTAACGGAGGGATGTCGTTTGGAAACAGAAAAGATAGAATAATAATGAATGGATGCTCGTAAAACATAAAAGAAAATATAGAAATTGCTTTGTCGTTCAACAATGTAAAGCGTTAACAAATAGCGATTCGAAGTTTAAGGTTGCAGAAATTAAAAGTCCGTTGTTCTTTAATGTAAGTAAAGATGAATCCGAAATGGACACATGTGATTATGTGCAAAGTAAAATTCAAGAGACAGTATCTTGAAAAAATAAATATGAAAAAGTTCGAATCTATCATTTTTATAAATTATTTAATATAATATATATTATAATAATTATTTAATAAGATTGATACGTTTCTTGATTATAGCTTATGGCTGGAAGGATTAACTTTTAGAAAATTTATCAACTTTAGGCCGCGTAAAATTCGCGCGTAAAGTCTGACGTGTCTGTGAGATCATGAAATACTCTTATTATCGGTGTCTGAAGAAATAGCAAAGTTTTCTAATATTTGTAATGATAATTCTAAGAACTTAAGAATATTCAGTTGCATAATTGCTATGATATAATGTGTAATAATTTGTTCCATAGATTTAATTGATAATATGCTCAACATTACTTATAAATATTTTTGTAACGCATATGTCCAAAGCCGAAGTGTATTAAAAAGGAAAACAAATAAATTTAAATGTTTGTGTGGCTAGAACAAGCATGTAAAAAAGGCCCATAGACAAGCTAGACTTGTATATCAAGTATACATCATATACGGTAAGCCACAGGGCGGACCTGCTTATAATAAAATGCGGGAAAGCCACGAAATATTTAAATCAAGTTAATAGTAAATTTTGTCAAAAAAAAAACCACGAGCAAATTAGGATAGATATTATTTCATCTCAACACTAACAAAAAATTCAGTAAGTTTTGGATAAGCACTAAAAGATTAGATAGTAAAATCACCCTTCCAGTAAGTGTAGTCAAGGTGTAAGCGAATCAGCTCAAATTGCTAATTTAAAAGACTAATTTCGATTGAAACTCAATTTGCCGCAAGTACTCAATACCGAGCGATGCTCATATTATTTCTAAGTTGAAGAAAGGAAAATCTGGACATGATGGCCCCAGTGTTCAGCACTTGCAATATTATGCTGGTTTGCACTTACGTAGTTTTGGTAATATTTTTTAATTTATGTAAGCGTCTAGATTATAGTATTCTATACGAATATTATATACGCGTATAGAATACTATAATACACAATAGAATGGCTGTCAACCTTATTTTGTACGAGGATAGGCGTCGCCGGGAGCACACATACAAGCAATTACGCCGTATTATCAGTTAATCACTACTACAAACCCGATTCGCTGTGTTGACAGACGGATTTTAATATATATTTTTTTGTAAATAGCGAGCAATTTGGCATTTTCTAAATAATTTGCATGTGAAATTTGGGAAACGATTTTAACGTCAAAATACACCTCGTGTTGACATTTATACGTGTGAATTGACGTGTTAGTGACATTTTAGTGGCTACCGGGCTCCGCCCACTCCCCCTTTCTATCATATATGTATTATAGTATTCTATGATTAAAACAATTGTTATTCCTTTAGTGAAAAATCCTACTGTTGATCTTAATGACAAGAGTAATTATAGCACAATTTCTTTGGGTACTGTAGTTTCCGAATTCTTAGATAGACTCTTTAACAGACATCTAAATAGTCACACTACTCCACAAGACACCCAGTTCGGTTTTCGAGAGGGACTCTCAACTGAGAGTGCGATATAAGCGTTAAATCGTACTAAGTAAGTAGGCATATTGATAGAAAATCTCCTATTTAAGCTTGTTTTATAGACTTTGACCTAGCATGTTATGATAAACTGTGGGTAAAGGTAAGAGAAGCAGATGTCCTGGAGGACCTTGTAAATATTTTTTCTTTTTGTATAATAACACACACACACACATATATATATATATACACACACAATTATGTAATAATACATAACATTTTATACGTGGCAGAGCCATGCTGCCCCGGTCGGCTCGACCGGGGAAGGACCACGCTCTCACAGAATACCATCGTAAAACAGTAGCTTAATGATGCTGTGTTTCGTATGGTGAGTGTAGAGAACCGGAGACCATTTTTACCGGAAAAGAGGCATTCCATCTTAGTCCTCACGGGTGACAACGCATCTGCATTTTGATTCGTAATCGAGGATAGATGTAGATGTCTATGGGCTACAGCAACCAGTTACCATCAGGTGGACTGTGTGCTCGTTTGTCACCCTATCCTATAAAAAATAACAACCAGTCAAACTCTGTAAGATGAGGAAATATTATAAATTCCGATGAATACCGGTTAGAGTATGGAGTGAGGCAAGGCGGTTTACCGGTCAATCAGCTCATTGAGGAGCTCTGTAGCATGCATCACATTGACAATGTTTGTCTTATTAATCTTAGCTATGCTGACTGCTGAGCCCTTCAATTGGAGGTTTAAGGGAATTACTAAGCACATGTGAACGATATGCTGCTGAGCATAGCTCGAGGTATAACAAAGAATAGAGTGTGTAAATGATTATTAAAGGTAGCAATGAAACTCCAGATAATATCCCATTATTAACTCTAAACGGATTACCCTTAAGTCGTGTAACACATTTTAAAAATCTTGGCCACACAATTAATGAGAATATTACAGCTACATTATGCTTGTAGCAAGCACGTGTCGGCTAGACCGGGGAAGGACCATGCTCTTACAGAATAGCAGCGTGAAATAGCAGCTTAATGCTCCTGTGATTCGGATGGGGAGTGTAGAGAACCGCATTTGAATTTTGATTCTTGTTCGAGGATAGATGAATATATCTATTGGCTACAGCATTCACTTACCATAAGGTGGACTGTATGCTCGTTTGTCACCCTTATCCGTAAAAGAAACCATGTCTTAGTACTGACTTTGTAATGCGGAATAACTTTGGAAGTCGGCTTGTACTTTTTATTAAAAGTAAATTTTTTGGCCTTCTTCAGTGAATTAAGGTCAATCACAACTCAACGTCGTTAAATAGTTAAATTAAAAACTCCCTCTTCTATTCTGTCACCCCCTCGGAGTGGATGTTTTCTCCTTTATATGGGACCCTTGAAGTCTATACCATATTTAATTAAAAAAAATCATTAAATAGTTTCATAATTGACGAAGAAATCGTATAACATACATAGAAAAAAAAACCTACAGTCGAATTTTAAAATATAAAGCACAATAAATCACAAACCTTAATCAATTCCTTCAATCTATCGGTGACGTATAGGTATTGTTTCTCGTCATATTTTCCGATATCACCAGTTTTGTACCAGCCGTCTTCAGTAAAAACTTCTTTGGTGGCTTTATCGTTCTTGAAGTAACCTTTCATCAAAATCGGGCCACGTACCCAGATTTCGCCCTCCTGAAATTGAAAAGAAATAATCTATTAAAAGAAAAATAGTCGCTCATACCGGAAGTATATCCTGATCCTCTAAAACAGTGGTATATTAAGTATATTAAGTATGTTATGGTTTTATTCATTGAAAATTACTTAATTGTACACATCAGGACAATGTTTTTATGTTATAGTATAACACCCTTATCTACTCTATCTGGAGCACATTCAAAATGTTGCAAATAATCACCTGAACCAAGGCTGAAACAAATTACTTACTTCAAAAGTTGAATTTTCCTGAAATTATTGACCATACTCAAACTTCCACGTTTGATATTATGTTTGAAATAATACTAGTTTTTACGGAATTTATCGCGTATATTTATCTTTTTAAATACCCGACGTTCCGAGAGCTTCCTATGTAATTTTAATCTATGTTAACCGCGGTTAACTATGACATCTGGACGTTGAACATCTCAGTCCTTCCCGTGACCATGTGGGTGCTGTAAAGCTCTCGAAACGTCGGGTATTTAAAAAGTTAAATATACACGATAAATTCCGTAAAAAATAGTATTATTTCAATGTGTAGTGTTCGTGTAAATATAAGAAATCATTCATGATATTATGGTACCTATGAAATTACCGTTTTTTTTATGAAATAGGTTAACGTAAATTTTGTTCTATATTTTTTTTATTTCTATTAATCAAAGTAATCATCCATGCAATCGCTGCATCTTTGCCAACGCAGTAGCAATTTATTGATGTCCTTCTTGAAGAAATCAGCTGGAAGGGAGGCAACAAATTGTTCAAAGGCATTTTATACTGCCTCTAGGGTATTGAATTTGTTTTCCCGCCAAAAAGTTTCATAAATAGAGAAGTTGCATGTTTTGCATGCCTTAAGTGCAAAGCGCGTAGGTATGTTCTATTAGCGCCTAAAAATTAAGAATCCAACGTCGCATGAAATAGTATCTAACAATCATATTGAACATATAAAGGATATAAAAAGCACATTGTTAGAAAGATAAATGGTTGTTGAAATTATTTTTTCAAATCGATTAATTGCTATTTTTACATTAAAAAGTGGCTTATGGTGTTGATTTATCAAATCCGCGTGGCGTGGTGAGCGATCTATACGTGGTAGAGCCATGCTGCAGTTTATGTTAGTAATATAGTTGTAGCACAAACGTGTCGGCTCGATCGGGGAAGGACCACGCTCTCACAGAATACCAGCATAAAATACTACCTTAATGCTGCTGTGTTTCGTATGGTGAGTGTTGAGAACCGGAGACCCTTTTTACTGGAAACGAGGCATTCCATCTTAGTCCTCACGGGTGATAACGCATCTGCATTTTGATTTGTAATCGAGGATAGATGTAGATGTCTATGGGTCGCAGCAACCACTTACCATCAGGTGGACTGTGTGCTCGTTTGTCACCCTATCCTATATAAAAAAAAGATTGAAGATCATCAGCTTCCACTATCGCCTTTAATTAGTCATCGTCGACCAGTTTTCAGGTGACCTCGGGGTTTAGTTTTCCGGTCGAAATTTCAAACGGAAGCGAGCAAACCAATAACAGGTGGTGTGTTCGTTTTGCAGTATCCGCTCCGTAAACGTCGTTGATGTTGCGTGCGTTTGTGCCGCGTTGACGACTCTCATTATTTTTAATATCTAATCGAGAATGTGAAATGTACGAATTCACGTTTCATGTGCATTCGTTTCTAGGGACACCCACAAGATGGAACGAGATTGCCAATTCGCTAACACTATTATTATTAACTACCCCACCATTACATCAGATGTGATAAACCACAAATCCTCGCAAAAGAACACCGATTCCTACAAGAATGATACGCGAGGCTATTGAAATTGTAAACATCCTAATTTCAAAAAAGAAGATGGATGGATGGATGCTGCCAGCTGCTTGGGATCCTATAATTAACAAAATTAAACACGAACCCAGGCATACCACTGCAAGACTTCAAGACAAAGCCTGTATTCACCTTGATTAGTGATAAGTGCAGGTGATTAGTGTAGGTGCTTAGTGATTAGAAGTAAACACGTGTGGACAGCGATTGATTAGTGCAAGTGATTAGTAATCTGCGTAGTAAAGTTATTCGAAGCGTGTTCTATTTTTTTGCGAGTGGACTGCGAGTGTCCCTGTCGCGTGCGTCCTCCCTTCCCCCTCACTCGCAGCATGGCTGCCACTAAACACAGCAGTGTTTAGTGTTTAGCGTATAGCTTTGGACACTCGCTTGTATTAGAAAAAATGGCAAAGTGGACCGAAGGCATAACCTATAAATTTGTGCAGGAGAATCTAAAAAATGAATGTTTTCACAATAGTAAATACCCTAACTGCAAAATTAAAGGACTCTCAGATGTAGCATTTCTACGTATAAATGAAGCTATGAACATACCGGGGTTTGGAAGTAAAGAAGTTTATACTAAAGTAAGAAACTTGAGATCTACATATTCGCAAGAGGTTAAGAAAGTTAAACAGAATACCTGCTGGTCAACGGCACACAACTGAATTTACTAAACACAGCAACTAAACAGAATTGGACAGTACTTACACTACACACCTGCACTTACTAATCACCTGCACTCGCACTAATCAAAGTGAATACAGGCCAATACTGTAAGCTCGTTCTGCGTAGGTCGGACCAAAGATTAATATTCGAAAACTGAAGCTAGCCGGGCTAACTATGACATTGGGACTTCAAACATCTCAGTCGCCCCCGTGACCATGGGTGATGTAAGTTAGTTAAGTTGGTGAAGTAACTTAAAATAGTTAATTAAACGCGATAAAATCCGTAAATATAGTGTTATTCAATTTATAAAGAGGCATTATTCATCATATAATTAAGAGCCCTTAAAAGTTCACAGTTTTTATGGAGTAAACAATACAACAAACAAAGGAAAACCATCTAGGGTAAAGGTAGGTAGCACCCTGCTGCTCTTATTTATAAATGCTACTAAATCATTAAAGTATTTAAGAATGTCGATGTATTTTAATTTTTCTTTGATTGAACGCGAATTGCTGGGAGCAAAACAATTAAATAAATATATAAATAATCACCTTTCCTGGTCCCAAAGCTTCTTGAGTTTGCAGATCGGCAATTTTTATTTCACAGCTCCCGAAAACGTGACCGACGGCAGAGTGGTTGGTGTCAGTTTTCTTGCCGACTGTAACGCCTCCGTTTGTTTCTGTTAGCCCATAACCTTGACGGAAAATTATATTTTTCTGTAAATGTAATAATAAACATCGATTTAATAAATGCATAGTAGTTTAGTAGTTTTTAATTCACAGTTATTTTTGTTTGTTTCAAAAATTGAACATTTGACTTAATCAAATCTAGGTATGCATCATGCAATTAAACGTTAAATAAATGGGTTTAGGATACAATCGACCATTACTTCTTGATATATGCTAGACAAAGAGTGGCGAAGCTAGGGCTCCAAACTAGGGCAAGCCCAAGATATGGTTTTGTTGTCTTTAGCAGTTTTATAAAAATACACCAATCTTGATCTGTTTCCACTCTGCAGATTCATACTCAGTGCTGTCAAGGACGTGTTTAACAAAGCACACAGAAGGCTACCTCTCTGTACGACCTCTCTGTGGAATAATTTACCACCGGCGAGTTTTCCGGATCGATACGACCTGGGGACCTTCAAGAAAAGAGCTTACTCCTTTCTAAAGAGCCGGCAACGCACCCGCAATTCTCCTGGTGTTGCGGTTGGTCATGGGCGGCGGTAGCCACTTAACATCAGGTGAGCCGCATGCTCGTTTGCCCCCTCTTCTATAAAAAAAGCATACTACCGCTAAATAGATTGTATGACATATATAATTGCATACCTTCGATGGCTTTGAAAAGAGCCGTTTGGGTTTGCTTGAGCAAAAGAAAAAGATATATATGTATATTTTAATGTATAAGCACTTATTTACGTATAATGTTCGCACCTGCCAACAATTGTCCTTGGCACCCAGGGTTGACTGGCAGAGAATGCCACATGGCATTAAGTCCGCCCTATGTACCCCTTTAGCTTAAGGTGTTACGTGTAAGTGTTCAAATAAATAAATAAATAAATATTTACATACAGTACAATACATGAGAAAAAAAACAATAACAAACAAAAAACAAAACCAATCATTTTGTTTAAGTTATATGCATAGAAGAACAGATTACGACAGAAATTAGATATGGTATAATGAAAAGATAAAGCCTTAAATTTTTTTTTATCATAAACTAATGACTATTTATTATATAATTATTCATTTTCAATTTTAATAAACCGTACAAAATGATATTTTTAACTCATATGATAATATAAATTTTAAATTATTTAATTAGCCAATTATATTCATCACAAGGAACACTGTTATCCTCCCATTTTCACTAAAAATCTTTGAAAAAGCATAAATTTTCAACAGACATAAAAAAATAAACATAAACATGAAAATGATTATGTTTGTTTTGTTTTGTTGTGAAGTGAAACTTGCAAACCTATCGCCCGCACGCCCGCGCACTCCTAAACAACTTCAGAGCAAACCCAGCTTTTGGTCCCGTAGTAATTATTATATAAACATTTCGTAGTTATATTTAACTATAGAACATTTTGCCACAGGTTAGAAAGGGAGCGATCGTCTTCTCGAAAGCCCGGTAAAAAGCCAACGCGTGCGAGAGAGACGAATAAATCAACTCCTTAATTTTGACAGTCCATTGCTTGTTCGCTTTGATACAGAGGAACACGAATTAGTGTATTTCGAATTGAAAGCAAATTGCCAAGTGTTGACGTTACATATATGCTACGAGGTCATGACTTGGCTAGAACAGAGGGCGCGCACGAAATTTGATATAGTTTGAAACAGTTTACTAGTTGTTTTATTACTTGATATTATTGATTGAGCAGTTTGATAGAGCAATCCCGGCTTCTGGGCTTCTATGGAGGCTTCGCCATCATAGACAAAAATTCAGTATAACAAATGCATAAGCGTATGCACGCACACACGTACACGTTTTAATTCATGTACACGGTGCAACGTAGTACAATTGGAACTCATGTTATATATACAGACCAAGGGGAAACAAACCAGATGCTACATATAAACTAAAAAGAGACAATTGTAGATATTATGGCAAACAATCCCCCCCCCCCCCGCCCCATTAGACAGCCTGTGGGAGAAGCCCATATTTAGCAGTGGACGTTTAATAGGCTGTAACGATAATGGTAACATACTATTTACATGCTGCTTACTAACATTTTTATTCAGTACAGCTAAAGCGTCGGACTGGGCTAAGGGTGCAGCGCCGCATATAATTCCCTTTAGAGATTGAAGATGCTCCGGAGTCACGGCTGGGTTTTTACCGAGGAATAACACTGTAAACAAACAAACCAATATTAATAATATTCGGATCAATCCCTATAAGATATGATCACTAAACATCAAAAACTCAGTTATCTATTTCTGCTAGTGTATTATGATAAAGACTTCCTATCTTCAGATAAAAGTTTTCCATAGGATAAAATACAACATAAACAAATTAAAAAGTTCAGTTATATGAATAAGATTTTTCAATTGTTTCATTTTTATATTCCATCGGGTTATAATTTATTCGATGAATAACTTTTGTCTGACAATTACAATTTGCTCTTAAACTTATAACTACTCGATGTATTTAGATGCAGTTTTCAGGGTCGCGGTCACGGGAGGTTTTTTAATAATATTCCATGCATTTTGTCTGTATGGATATTAGAGCAATGATGGTTTTCTGTGGTGAAGTTGTAGAAAGGTATGTCAATCAATGGCAAATCACACCCTTACTAGGTCAGGCGAGTCGTTTGTTAATTGATAATATGGCACGCAGAATGAGCTTCAAATTCATTCATTTAACTATAAGGTCATTTGCAGTCGTCACTTTTGGCAAGCGAAATAACTATTAAACGTAGTACTATAACCGCGGCTCCACATTATCGCCGTGAAGCTCCGTAAACAGGCGTGAACGTGAATGTGGATAGTTTTCACGGGATTCATGCACGTTCACGCCTGTCCCCCGATCAGAGTCGGTATTTTGTCCCGCGACAAAGGGTTCATGCAACTTTCGCGCGGCGTTCACGCGTACACATCCACATTCACGGCACCGTGGCAGTTCGTTTTGGACTACAAAGGCGTACGGACGATGTATTTTAGTCATATACCATCTTTTATTCTTCCAACGCTTTCTAACGAATTCCTAGTTTTGGATGTCTAAATAGTGATATGTTGCCACAGCAAAATAAAGTTATAGCAGCAGTTATCTACGTCCGTTTCGCGGCGGGTTTCACGAACGAATGTGAGCATCCCGTGAATGTGGAGGGCACGACTTGTGCCGTGAATTCATGTCGTGAATATGCGCGTGAATTCACGGTGATAATGTGGAGCCGCCATTAGATGTTTGACACCTTGTTGAAACTTGATTAGCTTAGCTCATCCAGCGGTAAACTTGTTAGGGCGAGCGAATCGAGTCAACAGCACAGAGTAAAACATTGAAAATTGTTTACATTTGGTTACACCTTTTATAACTAGGTCCGATGCAGATGCAAATGTAAATCCTTTTGCTAGCGTCATAAACGGAGCGGAGTAAAAGTCTAAAGCGCGTGCTTTTGCTTTACATGTATTTTCCCATAGACTATTTAGTTGTTGGTTATTTTTTAATATCTTTTAGGCAAATTGAGATTTTTAGTCCACAAACCTTGTCTGCGTTGAGCTACAAATAATGCAAAATTATGTAAATTGGCCAACGGGTTACGGAAGAGATAGATTTCAAGGAATCGTTTTCTAGCGCTATGGGAGATCTGCTCCAAAAAAAAACCAACTACTGAACCTGTAAAACTTTTTATGAAAAAATTGCCTCGGGTGATATAAATATAGAAATCTGAACTATTGAAGAACTCTTGAAATTTCACACAGCAGTGTATATTTGGGTCTAGACGTGCTATCGGTGTGATTAATGAAGTGAAAACTACTTAAGGCGCGTTGGGCAACTTTTGTACGAGTAAAATCATATGAATTTGAGTCACCAACATGCTAATGTTAATAGTATATCTGTAGTTATAAGTATGACGTGTTGCGAGTGTATGATATACACGTTAGACGCTTTTTGCCTGGGTAAAATCTTGCTTACATGCTGTAATAGCAGTCATTTAAAATAAATGGTCATTAACTAGCAGCAAATATTTATTTCGTAGTTTTAAACTTCTATCGACAGACCCCAATTATTGTCAATATTTTCGTAATACATACGGTATTTTTGTAATCCCATCACATGGAAAAAAATTATGTTTTGATTTATTTTTCTAATGAATATGAGTATATATTAATAATAATATACTTCTAACGTATTGTCAGTTTGGTGAGTCCCCACAAAGCCATGTTTTAGTATGTTAAAACAATTTTTTAAAGAATAAAAAATCTTATGTTCACAATAATTTTTATATATTTTACTTTGTTGATCTGCTTATCTCGTGAATACCTCGTAATAGATATAGCATATTAAAGTTACAAGTTGCGCAAAGTGATCGCAGGTCACGGACGGTGTTTTATGCTAACCTAAAACAACAGCCCATTAATGTTGTACTTAATGGCTTTGTAGTATTAATTATGCATTTTATTATTTATTTATTTATACTTTATTTGCCACACAAAGTATAAAAAGCTGACTTAACGCCACAAGGCATTCTTTACCAGTGCAAACTGCTACGTCAAAAATATCTCCATAACTACATACTAAGATAGGTACATATTATAAACATAATAACACAAAGATACTACTGAACGAAACTCGCTCGTGTGGACGAGCGAGTTTCGTTCAGTGCATAAGTTTACTATAAAGTTTACAATAAGTTAACTGTACTTTTATAATTAAACTCGCCATAAAGTTTATACGGTACTGTTTCATTGAGTATTTATACATTTTATAATGAGTTTTATTAATGAAATGGAAGGAAGATATCACGTATAAATTTTTAAGGGAGTATTTAGGACACGAATGTTTATATAATAATATATAGTAGAAGTTCAAAATATAAAATTAAACGTGCACGAGATGCTTCACTCATGAAAATTCCTAAAAACTTCTTTAACAACAACCATTAATATTTCTGTGAGTACATCATTTAATTCTTGACGTAATCCTAGATCCATCTTAAACGAAAACAAGAAAAGTTCTGTAGTCTTGAAACGTCACACTTAAACGAACTCTATGAACTAATGTCCATAACTAAACTCGCCACGAAGACATTATTTGAACGCTGCTGTCCACTTAACCGTTTACTGTCAACTGCCCTGTAACTAAACTCGCTACTGCACTTGTCGAAGTGTAAATCGGTCCTTCATTTAATACTTCGCAACACCAGCACTAGTGACATTGTAAAACGCAGTTTCAAGAGCCAATGTTGACATTCATGAATCCTTCATTCTGCTAGTTTTGTTATTTGAGTGATTGAGTTACGGTTAAGACTGAGCCAAACTTTTTTTTAATGATAAACGAACTTACTGTCCACTAAATGGTAAGTGGCTACTGCCCCTGGACGTCTTCAAACAAAGAAGGCTACAGATGCGCTATCATCTCCGAGGACTTAGAAATGCTTCACAACCTGTAATTATTATTTACGTGGTAGAGCCATGCTGTAGCCATATCAGTAGTATAGCTATAGCACGAATGTCTGTCTCGTTGGTATTGCGGTTGTAGTAGTGCGGCTGCTGATCATGAGGTCATGGGTTCGAATCACGGGTCAGGCCAAAAAATAAATTATTGAGTTTTTCAGTCAAGAAATTCTCAGTAGCTGCCCGGAGTCAGGAAGTTGGCGGTGTCTCACCCTCGTGTCTCGGAAAGCACGAAAAGCCGTTGGTCCTGCGCCCGATCTCTCTCCGGCCGTGTCGGTTTACTGTCCCATCGGATTATGAGAGTGAGGGAATAGAGAGTGTACCTGTGCTTGCGCGTACACTTGGGCATTATAATCCTGTCCTGCGCCGTTGGCTAGCCTCCGTTGAGGCAGGCCGCCGTAGCAGAAATTCGGTCTGGAGGACATTATAGCACGAATGGGCTGGCTCGAATGAGGAAAGAACACGTTCTCACAGAATACCAGCGTCAAATAGCTGCTTAACGCTGCTGTGTTTGATGGTGAGTGTAGAGAACCGGAGACCCTTTTTACTTGAAACGAGGCATTCCGTCCTAGTCCTCACGGGCGACAACTTATCTGCATTTCGGTTCGTAATCGAGGATAGATATAGATGTCTATGTGCCACAGCAACCACCAACCATCAGATGGACTTTATGCTCATTTGTCACCCTTATCCTATAAAAAATGGCTCTGTACCGTTCAGCCGGAACACTGCTGTTTAGCGGCATCTACAGAGATGGACTCCTTGGCGGAAAAGCGAGTCCTACTAAATGGACAAGATGTAAGGTAAAATGTAGCAGACTCTTTTACTCCAAAAATAACTTTCCTAAAAATTAAAGGCATCCGCATAAAGCCGTACCACAGTCAAGCTTTTTTGGGTGGGGCCCGGCCAAATTAGACGGTGTCTTTTGCTAGGCTTTGATTATTTCTTTACATTTTTCATGTATTTACATACGTACTATAGCAATTATTGAAATTAATATTGTTATATATATATATATATATATATATATATATATATATATATATATATATATATATATATATATATATATATATATATATATATATATATATATATATATATACCTAGGGTTAGTACACTACTGCTAACATATTTGATAATAAAAATTAAATGACAGTTGTAAAAATAAAAACTATTTCATTACATTTTTATCGCGAAGAAGGTCACAGCCCACACGAATCAAACAATGACTCGTAATTGTAAGTGTACATAATGTTTTAATTAACATAATGATATCAGTTTGCAGTGCTTTTCGACTCGAAATAGACTTTTCGATAAATGACAAAAATTAACTTTTTTCACAAGATAAAGCAAGGCCATAAAAATATCATATCGTATCGGACACAACGTTTTATATTGAGACAGTGTATTTAATTTAGTAATTGTATATAATTTAGGATATGCGGGCGGCAAGACATTTGAAGAATGGGTTTTTAACTATCTGTTACTGTCGCATTGCGTCCAGACGACCGAGCAATCAAGACAAACAAACAGCAGCTCGGACTGATCATACTTATAAAAAATTTACAAAAACCTTCTTTGTTTCCTCATCCAGAACTGAACCATTTTTATTGATTTAATTTTTATTAATTTAAAGAACTATATGAATTTAAAGAACTAATGGACGAACACAGGCGAGTTTAAACTAAAACTGTTGATATTTTTTTAAATATTGGATTTTCTATATATCGATAAATAAACTTATATATAAAAATCCGATATTGATATATGTATTTATAATTATCGATATATCGACAATTCAATATTTTAAAGAATATCAACAGTTTTAGTTTGAACTGATCAGTTGGAATGATGTTGATGTTGCTGCGATGTGTGTGGCGTCCATAAGTTTATTTTTTATGTTCGTCAAAATTGTTAGGCAGTGTTAGTAATTTTTAAAGATTACGTACTACTCCCAAAAATAATTATTATATTGGAAAAAAACAATACATAGAAGCATAGTACTGGTATATACAACATGTAACAAAACCCTGTGGTACCCGTTAACAGCGTTATCAGAATCAGTATCCAAGCATATGGATTTTTTTTTCAAAAAAACGCATTTAAATAAATTAATTTTAATGAAAAAAATTAATTTGCAAATGACATCATCGGGATTTCATACATTTTTGGTCCAAATATGAAAGTGCCGGCCAATAAAAAAATATGCTGTATTCCGTTAGAACTTGTCCCCCTGAGTATTTTTATTATTATGACACCAAAGCTGTAGGGTCATTGTCCTTGGTTTTATTGGAGTTCAAAAATTCAACATCTTCATACATTTTCAGTGAATTTAATAAACAAAAACAAATGATATGTTCTACCGTATTTTTATTTTGAACATCGTTTAGTAAAATATATTGGTTCTTGACCTATTTTGGACATGTTGATCTTCTTTTGTGTTATTGAGGATTATAAGTAAAATATGTATACAGGGGCTATTTTGTTTAATTAAACACTATAAAATCATCATCGTCTGGTACAACAATAATGTTCTCCAATCCATAAGCTGGAGGGGTTATTGCTGGCAAATGTCGTGCATGGCTCATGTACCATATAATGCACATAATATGGGAGCAGCATCCAATTGTTCGCTTTCCTATTATGCAACAATCCTATAATAGTGTAACTATCGATTATAATGTAGACATAATACTGTCTTGCTCTAACATGCCGCGATTGCAGTCGGCCTCTTATCATCCATAAATGATTGCCCTGCAATTCCGCCAAGTCTTCATTTGATAACTCATTGCTGAGCTCAATTGCGAATGCTCCATTGGCAAGGACGTGCTCACCGTAATAGCTTTTGGCCTGTTTTAGTTGATAAACGCCCAGAGCGAATAATAATAAATCGTTCTCATCCATTCTTGGAAAATTTACAAACTCTGGCATATCTGCAGTCATTAAAGTAAACTGAGCACGTCTGCGATTGTAGTTATGGCGTATTACAAGATCTGCCAATCTATTTTGCATATTAATTCTTTGGTGGATAATCTCCAAAATCGCAGCAGCATTTGGATTATCTTCAATCAAAACATGAAAACGATTTATCATCGCCGCTGCTATCTTGAAATAGTCGAACATGCTGGGAAGAGCTCTGTTATTATATACATTTCGCAACAGGCGAAAATCTCTTTTGAACCTGCCGTTGACCACTTCAACCACCCAACGACAGATTGTTACCAGTCTGGACTTATTGGCCTGATCCGTGGTTAGCTGTGTCTCATTTGGATACTTTGTTTGAGGCATATGTTGTACGTATCCGCAAGATTCCAGATTTCTTGCTGAGTCTCGAAAACCACGGTCCAGAATAAAAACATCGCCACTCCTATAAAACCAGTTTAACAGTGGTAGAGCTATGCGGCAGCTTTGCTGTTGCACGTATGGGCCGGCTCAAACCGGGATGGTACCACGACCTCACAGAATACCGGCGTGAAGTGGAAGCTCTGCTTCCGCGTTTCGTCTGGTGAGTGCAGGTGGCCGGAGGCCCAAATCCCCCCCCCCCATCAACATGGTAGCGGAATTAAATAAAGATAGACTACCCCAGGAGGGTACCAGCACCCCTGGAGAATCCCTCGCTGAGCATCCACGACCATGTTTCTCCACTTCTGAGCGTGGGTGCTCAGGCTGCCCCGCGTATTCTGGGGGGGGGGGCGAAATTCCACTCAAGACTACAACTGCTCGGGGCAAACGGAGCAACAAGACCAAGGCGACCCCTGCCACGCTGTCCGTGAATTTCTGCAATATCAGGGGACTTCACTCTAACCTAAACGCCGTCCACTACCATCTCGAGACGGCGAGGCCGGCTCTGCTCTTTCTGACCGAGACGCAGGTGTCCTCTCCGGCTGATTTCTCGTATCTCTCCTACCCGGGGTACAAACTGGAACACTCCTTTGTGCCTCGGGCTGGAGTTTGCGTTTACGTCAGAGAGGACATCTGTTCTCGACGCCTCGGCAGACTTGAAGGTTCGGACCTGTCCATCCTTTGGCTACGCGTAGACAGCGACGACCATCCGCGCGTCTACGGGTGCCTCTATAGGTCCCATAGCGGTAATGCCGAAACAGACCGACTCTTCGACCACGTCCAAATGGCTGCAGACTCGTTGCTACAGCAGATCCCCTCCGCAGAGATCGTGATCCTCGGCGACTTTAACGCCCATCACGCCGAATGGCTTGGTTCACGTTTAACCGATCATGCGGGGAGATCTGTTCATGATTTTGCCTTGGCATATGGTCTGACACAACTGGTTACTTCGCCTACGCGGATTCCAGATGTGGAGGATCATGCACCTTCCCTGTTGGACCTTCTGCTGACCTCTCACCCGGACGGATATCAGATTTCCGTCGACGCCCCTTTAGGCTCCTCGGACCATTGTCTGGTCCGGAGTGTTGTGCCACTCACGCTGAAATCGCGGTTGCATTCTGCAAGCTGCCGCCGTGTTTATTTATTTATTTTATTTATTTATTTATTTATTACACAATTATAACATCATTACAGTTATTAAACCAATGCGATGCTATAACTAACCTAAATATAAGAAAACTACTGACTAATAAATAATGGTATCTAGTATGCAATTTATCAAATTGATGGTAAAATAAAATACTAATTAAAAACATTACAATTTTCGACGCATTTGTATGCTGCAATTATGAATTTCGTCTCACTACATGCAAATATGTCAATATCCTGTGAGATGATATTAACATAGTGTATAGCACGTGACAATGGTGCATTCTGAAGCAACTTCGTCCTAGCAGCGGGCACGAGGAGTAATGGGGGACGACGACGAGAACCCACGTAATTATTAGGCACCCGCATCTTTAACGAAGCGAGCACATCTGGGTGATATATCCATCCACGTAATACCTTCCACACATATTTAATAAGCGTGATGTCTCTTCTCACACTTAAGCGGTTGTAACCAACCATCCCCAGTACAAACAGACTCGGATACATCAGTGGAAAACAAGGATAGATTCCGTACTGCTTAAAGTATAAAAATCGCATGAATTTATTTTGAATTTTTTCAACCATGACACTATACTTGTTTTCATGTGGATTCCAAATACTTGCGTTCGTTTCAAGTTGACTTCTCACGAGAGCATTGTATAAAATTTTAATAGTTAACAAATTCTGAAAATCCCTACACTGCCTTAATATAAATCCGAGACTCCTGAAAGCTTTTTTACAAATATTTAAAATGTGCTTACGAAAATTAAGTTCCGGGACCATCTCAACGCCTAAGTCTCTAATATATGTTACGCGCGGGATTACGAGGCCGTTCATTTCATAAGCATACTTCTGAGGGTCTTTTGCACGACCATAACTCATGATACAACATTTATTAACATTGAAATTCAAATTGTTTTCCATTCCCCAATGTACCAATCTGTCAATGTCCCTTTGCAGACTTTGGCAGTCAGAAGCATTGTTTACTTTCAAAAAATTTTTTAAATCATCGGCAAATAGCAAACACTGAGCCTCTTTAACGACCGTAGGAAGATCATTAACCATTAACATAAATAATAAAGGGCCAAGATTACTCCCTTGACTCACACCAGAATAAGTACAATACGGCTGCGATTCAAAACCTGCGAAATCTACGTATTGTTGACGTCCGCTCAGATAATTCGCAAAGAAATCTAGTAGACTAGGTGTAAAACCTAACTCCGCAAGCTTTACCAACAAGATATCGTTATCAACGGTATCGAAGGCTTTTCGGAAATCGAAATATGCAGTGTCCACCTGGCTCCCAGCATCCACTACTGGCACCACATAGTTTATAAAGGACAATAAATTACTCCCAGTACTTCGACCTGGCCGAAAACCATGCTGAGCTTCAGTAAGCTGGGAGTTCACTTGATTATAAACATATTTATAAATGACTCAAATACCTTAGCGATTGCACACAATACGGCTACCGGTCTATATTCATCCACCTTTGAACCCGATCCTCCTTTCAACACAGGAATCACTCGAGACACTTTCCATTCGTCCGGGTAGTAACCTTCTTTTAGAAACAGGTTGAAAATATGTAAAAGAGGCAATTCAAACACCATACGGCAGTCTTTTAAAATGAACGGTGGTATACCATCTGGACCCACGGACTTCTTGGGCTTAAGACGTGTGAGGGCGCCTCGAACATCTCGCACGTTTATCCGCCCGATATGAACAGTAGTTGAACTCGTCGCGTAGCTTAACGCTTGCACGGCTGTGCGTACTGCTTCCCTCGGATCTAAAGTGGGCCTCTCTTTACTATACACCGAATGAAAAAATGAAGCAAAATACTCTGCACAGTCCGCATCCCTAATCACTTGCCCGTCTTTAATAATTTGAGTTCTATTAAGTTTTGACTGTTTACTCAGTCCAAACTCAAAAAGATTTTGGATCCTCTTTTATATTATTTTGTACTCTACACTGATATGCCTCGTAAGCCCATCTTATTTTATTTTTAACCATATCCCATCCCAATCGGCTAACCTATAGTGTTTGGCACTATAGGTCAGCCGATTGGGATGGGATGCGGTCTTTCTTTGCATCCTACCCTTGGGGGCGGGTTTGCTTCTCGCCGGATGATCCCAACGTTGTTGCGGATTCTGTTACTGATGTGGTACTTCAGGGTATGGAACTTTTTATTCCTTCCTCTGTGGTGCCCATTGGAGGCAAATCTCAGCCATGGTTTGGTCGCTCCTGTAAAATAGCATCATGCTATAAGCAGGAGTGCTATCAAGCCTGGGTTGATGCATCAGCGTCCCGGGATGTAAACACCAGCGCTCTAAAAAAGAAGTATAATTCCGCCTCTAGGTCCTTCAAAAGAGCAGAATTGGCGAGAAACTAGTTCGCCTTCCTTCTGGAACCCATGCATTCTGGTCTCTCGCCAAGGCTGTCCAGGGGAATTTCTGTCAGCCATCTCTTCCATCTCTGCACAGGGAGGACGACTCACTGGCCCATACTGCAAAGGAGAAAGCCGATCTTCTAGGCTCCTTCTTTGCGTCTAACTCGACTCTCGATGACGGGGGGAGTACGCCGCCGACCATCCCGCGGTGTGAGTGCTCCATGCCGGAAGTGCAGTTCACACAGCGCTCGGTTCGCAAAGCACTCCTCTCCCCGGACATCCACAAGTCGAGTGGGCCTGACGGAATCCCCCCAATTGTGCTGAGGACGTGTGCTCCAGAGTTGGCACCGGTTTTAACGCGTCTTTTCCGGTACTCCTACTCCCTAGGCGTAGTCCCAAAATCATGGAAGACGGCTTTCGTCCACCCGATCCCTAAAAAAGGCGACCGCTCAGACCCGTCCAACTACCGGCCAATCGCCATCACCTCCTTGTTCTCCAAAACAATGGAGTCCATTGTAAACTGCCAGCTCATGAGGTACCTTGAGGATCACCAGCTGATTAGTGACCGCCAATACGGTTTTCGCCGTGGTCGGTCAGCTGGTGATCTTCTGGTCTACCTCACTCACAGATGGGCGGAGGCAGTAGAGTTCAAGGGGGAGGCATTGGCCGTTAGTTTGGACATTGCGAAGGCCTTCGATCGGGTTTGGCACAAAGCGCTTTTTTCGAAGCTCCCTTCCTATGGGCTTCCCGAGAAATTGTGCGATTGGATCACCAGCTTTCTTGCAGATCGGAGCATCAAGGTCGTTGTAGACGGTGCAAGCTCCGATTGCAAGCCTATTAATGCTGGTGTTACACAGGGCTGCGTGCTATCGCCAACGCTGTTTCTTCTGCATATCAATGATATGTTGCATACCCGTAACATTCATTGCTATGCAGATGACAGCACTGGTGATGCTCTTTACACCGGTCGAGCCAATATTTCTCGGGAAAACGTCTCTGAGTGCCGGGACAAACTTGTGTCTGAAGTCGAGTCTTTGCTGAACAGAGTCTCGGATTGGGGACGACTAAATCTAGTCCAGTTTAACCCCCAGAAGACACAAGTTTGCGCGTTAACCGCTAAAAAGAACCCCTTTGTCGTATCCCCTCAGTTTCAAGGCACTGCCCTTGTTGCCTCAGCCAGTATCGGAATCCTCGGCGTCGACATATCGAGTGACGTGCAGTTTCGTGGTCACTTGGAAGGGAAGGCCAAATTGGCCTCTAAAAAGCTTGGCGTGCTCAGCAGAGCGGGACAGTGTTTCATGCCGGCACACCGCCTGCAACTTTACAAGGCGCAGGTTCAGCCGCACATGGAATACTGTTCCCATCTCTGGGCTGGGGCTCCCCAGTACCAGCTCCTTCCACTTGACCGCATCCAGCGCAGAGCGGCTCGAATCGTCGACGACCGAATGCTTTCCGATCGGCTCGATTCACTGGCGTTGCGAAGAGATGTTGCATCTCTTTGCGTATTTTATCGCATCTATCACGGGGAGTGCTCTGAGGAATTGTTCGGATTAATCCCAGCCGCCAAATTTTGTGAACGCACGACACGGCAAACGTCCCGATACCATCCACACCATCTGTATGCTTGGCGGTCCACCACTGTACGTTTCACAAGGAGTTTTCTTCCACGTACAACCTCTCTGTGGAATAGTTTATCACCGGCGATTTTTCCGGACCGATACGACCTGGGGACCTTCAAGAAAAGAGCTTACTCCTTTCTAAAGGGCCGGCAACGCACCCGCAATTCTCCTGGTGTTGCGGTTGATCATGGGCGGCGGTAGTCACTTAACATCAGGTGAGCCGCATGCTCGTTTGCCCCCTCTTCTATAAAAAAAAAACCAGTGGAAGGCACTGTCAGCATTATTAAGCATATCATTCGTTATATCTCCGTCAGACGTGGTGGCAGCATATGGTCCGTTAACTTCGATAATGTGTCTATCACAAGAAACCAAGAGGAACGGTTTTAGGAGGTTTCTGTATTTGTGATGGCTGTAAGACTTGCGTTGGAAAAAATAATTTCCACTTTTTTGCAGATAGATGTACGTGCCATCACAAATCGTGATAGCTTTCCTTTCATCTTCTGGGCTCGATGGGTTCCCAAACAGATTGGTGGGGGTTCCCAAACAGATTGGTGGGTAGAAAAAGATTCCTGTGTGCTACATCCTCACGGCAAATATGGTCAAACCCAACATTTAAAGGCATAAAATCTTCTAACAGAGCGTTGCGTCCGATTTTTAACCACGTATGAAACGCTGTTTCGCTACATTTAAAAATATTAGCAAGTCGCGCGTTCGAGTCACCTGTTCTTAACCTGACTAATACTGCCGCCAGTACGGTTCTTTTATTCTTTTTAGTTCTCAGACTGTCTAATAATTCAGTAAACTGAAAATGTAAACTGTCTAATAATTCAGTAAACTGATCTTGAATCAGTCCTGTCCAAGTATGAAACTCGGCTGGTGCTATATTTTCATACTGCTCAAAATCAAGTATTTCCTCCGTAATATGTCTTTGTAACATCGACACGATAGTCACTATTTGAGCTGCAGTGAATTCCTCAGAAGAGTTGTCTTGTACAGGAAGTAAATGCCACAGATTTTGCTCCACGTGTTCATTACAGATACGCGCGCTTTCTGGCACGAAATAGCTGTAGCAGCATACCATGCGAAAAATTATGTTATCTGGAACACGACGACGAGATTCATTCGTACAATGTAGGAAAATGCAACTATTTGCGGTGTTTGGAGCACGAAGAAGACCTGGCAAAATCAGCGAAATTGGTCTTGAATTTGGAACTTCCGATGGATCACGGTCTTGATCAGCTTGCTGTTCAGCCTCCCGAATAAGTCGCTGGTGCGTTCGTTCCGTTCTTTGCCAACAGGGTCGACAAATGAACGCAGTAGGCTCCAACTGTCGATCTACTATATCTTCTATCACTATTTGGGCGATATCAAGATATTGCATCTCTGGAAACCCAATTATATCTTCGCCGATTCTCTGTCGATGCACGGCACGCGATACACAACTCTGCCATGACTCGCAGCAATGTTTAAACTTAACAACGGAGATAACAAAAACAAAACAAATCAAAGCACAAGAACTAGTGGGCATCACACAGACATACACGGCAGCGTTGCTTTCGGTACTAAACAATAAACGCGAATGCTAGCAAACGAATGGGCCTGGCGCGATGGCGGTAGTTCGCGGGAAAGAGAGGGGCACCTGCTCGCTGCACAGTATTCCATTGTTCGCGTGAGTGTTTACCTGCGCGGCCATTGTTATTGCCATTTTCTAGGAAAAAGTCCCGTCAAACAAAAGAACTATTTGTATGGAATAAACGCCACTCGGATATCCTCATAAATAGCTACTGCTTCATCTATATTATATACATGCAAATAAAATAGAAATGTCTGTCTGTAATATTATTTTTTATAGGATAGGATGACAAACGAGCACACAGTCCACCCGATGATAAGTGGTTGCTGTGGCCCATAGACATCTACATCTATCCTCGATTACGAATCAAAATGCAGATGCGTTGTCACCCGTTAGGACTAAAATGGAATGTCTCGTTTCCAGTAAAAAGGGTCTCCGTTTCTCTACACTCACCATACGAAACACAGCAGCATTAAGCTACTGTTTCACGCTGGTATTCTGTCAGAGCGTGGTCCTTCGCCGATCGAGCCGACCCATTCGTGCTACAACAATACTACTTATATAACTGCAGCATGGCTCTACCACGTATAATATCAAAATCAAAATAACAAAAATATCAAAATAACTGCGTTATAATACTGACCTCATAATTAAACCCATTAATAGTGTAAAGACATTAAACTCTCTTTTAACTGTGTCATTATAATATACAACACTTGCTCGCGGAATGTTCCAAAAACCATCACGAAATTACTACTAGTCGCCAAAACTGACATTAAATATGTAACATTGGTGAATATCAAAGCGTTCTCTCTAGACCACTGTCAACAGCTGCTTAAATGTTGTATTATTTAGTAAGTATTTTGTATAAGTAATTTAATAAATTATATTGTGTTATTTAGTTGTAAGGTACAATGGGGACTGACATATTAAAAATAACGTAACTCGCTAAATTAAAAAAAGATATAAGTAACTATCTTTAAAAGATTTCCGGGCTAATCTTCAGAATGGTTGATTCAATTGCAATGAAATTTCACGAACAGAGAGCAATACCGGAAGTTATCTAGGCTAAATTTTAACCAAAAAACTTGGATTAAAAACAAAACGACAAATTATTAAAATAAACGTTCTTTGATTATATCTTAAATCTAAATAACGCCATATTTAAAAACCCACATAAGCGAAGTCGAGCGGGTCGCTGCGCTGGTTTGAAATAATAGCTTATTTAATATGGAAATACCTTTTTTACATCAGATTATAAAATAAATAAAGAAAATAAAATGTTTATTACATGTAGGTACTATTTTAGTCATTCCTCCAACAATATACTCTACACTATAGTAGACTTAGTGATACCCGTGATTTCCAGTACCCGAATAACCCCGGTTCGTTCCCAGCCGGCACCAATGAAATTGTAAATCGCAATTTTAAGTGCTGATTTACCACATGTACGGCGGTGAGGGAATATCGTGAGGAAACTTGCATGTCTGAGGGATAAGATATTTCAAGGATATGTTAAGTCTACCAACACGGAAATATATTCTCGGACGAAAAGACTGGCCCTCATGTCAGAAAGGCATTAAGGCTGTTTTACTTTTACTAACTTATCGTGTAGTGGCGGTTTAAAAATATCCACTACGACATATCACCCAGTGAGTGTCTTAAGAGGTGGACGGACACAAATCAGGAGATGCGCAACAGTGTCTTGCTACTAACGACAAAAAATAAAAAAAAAACTTTGGTTGCTAACCCACTAGCCTACTGGAAACTGCTAAATGAGGCAACCCTCTATGAGGCAACCCTCTATGAGGCAACCCTCTATGAGGCAACCCTCTATGAAGCAACCCTCTACGAGGCAACCCTCTATGAGGCAATCTATGGGGAGGCCTATGTTCAGCAATGAACTTCAATGGCCTGTAACGGTAACTTTTACTAACTTAACATAAAAATATCTTTTACTTACCCATTGGCGGCACGATATATAAATGCTCGACTCTATGCTGGACGATGGTTTTTAGGAACAGCTCCGGGTTGAAGTTAGCGAAGGTAATCAACTTGCTGCCTCTACCCAAAAGACTCATAATGAGCGCGTTAAAGCCGAAGATGTGGAAGAAAGGCAATACGGCTGGTATCGACGACTGATATTTTGCTGCAAATAATATATATTTATTTTAAGGGGTTATTTCGGACGAAAAATTAAGAAATACGCAATTACAGTGTAGTTAGCTGTGAAAGCCTATCCACTACGCCATATCATCCCGTGGGAGTCACAAGAGGCGGAATGGGGAAACTAAATAAGGAGATGGTGATTAGCATCTGCCTACCAATTCTGACAACTTGAGTTCGATGAAGCTGTAAGAGCCAAAAGGCTAACAGCACTAACATCCTCAGAATCCAGTGTGGTAACTGTGGCAAAGGGTATTTCATAATCTATGAAGCAAACAATAAACTATATAACTAAACTCAGATATACTGGATGACCTTTTTTACCGTCTGGAAAAAAATATGGTGTAACATGTAAACGGAGTAGAAGCAAGTTGCGGAGCAGTAGGGTTGGCAACCGTAGTCGATATTTTTATTTTTAGCCGTTATTAGTAAGACGTTGCTGCCCATCTCCTTATTTGTTCCCCTTTGACGCCTCTTACGCACGCACGCACGCAGGCACGCACGCACGCACGCACGCACGCACGCACGCACGCACGCACGCGCACACACGTAAACTGGATGACATTTTTACTATTTGTAAAAAATAGCGTGAACGAAATAGAAGCCTATGGCACTGATACTTTACAAAAAATAGGGCCAAAAATGTTGAATGATTTTTTTTAACAATTACTTTGCTTTTTGCCCCTGACTCTGTGACCCTGCGAAGTGATAAGATCAAAGACGCCTACTAAATTTATTGTTTTATTGCCGTTCGTAAAGTAGGGTGGATATGATTCTAATTTCAATAGATTTTAATTCATACATAAACATAACATAAACACTCACGCCTGTCACCCAGAGGGGTAGGCAGAGACTACGGACTTCCATTTGGCACGATCCTGACATACCTCTTTCGCCTCCTTTACATCCATATATCTACGCATACATGCTCGTCGGTTAAGGGTACTTCTAACGTGGCCCATTTTCAAAATATCGCCAATTTGGTCGATAAACTTTTTTCTAGGGCGTCCCTTTCCGACTCGGCCATTCACATCTGCCATATAAATTTGCTTTGTCACTCTTTCCTCATTCATTCTTTCTACGTGACCAAACCACCGAAGCATTCCTTTCTTAATCCTGGTCACAACATCATCTTGCATACCACATTTATCTCTTATCACGCAATTTCTCACCCTGTCATTCAGATTAAACCCTAGCATATTCCTTAAAGACCGCATTTCTACAGCATTTATTCTACTTTCGTGCTTCTTCTGCCACACCCAGCTTTCACTACCATACATTAAAGTAGGGACTAACACAGCATTATGAATTACCATACGTGCCTGTTTTGACACATTCTGGTTCTTCATAATAGAGTGTAGTGCCCCATTCACTCTATTCCCTGCATTTACTCGTCGTTCTATTTCCCTATCATATCTACCATCCCTGCTAAATACACATCCCAAATACACAAACTCATCCACTTGCTCAATTAACTCTCCTTCTATTCTTATTTCACATACCGTTTTGCTTTCTTCTCTTTCAAAAACCATCACTTTCGTCTTACTTGCGTTCACTTTCATTCCCCTTTCTTTCAATTCCCAGTTCATTAATGTAACCATCATTTGCAACTCTGCCGCCGATGACGCAAGTATGACTTGATCATCGGCATACAAAAGGCATTTGACGGTTAACTCGCCCATTCTTAACCCACATTCTTCATCTTTCAAAGTTTGCAAACACCGGTCCATAAATAGGTTGAACAGCCAAGGGGAAGCTACACAGCCCTGTCTGACACCTTTTTGGATGCCAAACCAGTCCGAGTAGACCCCATTGATCCTGACACAAGCACTAGAGTCCCTATAAAGAGACCTTAATGCCTGTATCAAACCAGCGCTCAACCCATATGAGTTCAGTGTTTGCCATAACACATTCCTGTCCACTCTGTCATAAGCCTTTTCCAAGTCCATGAACGCACAAAAAACTTTCTGGTTTTTGGCCAAAAACTTCTCCGCAATCATGCGCATGGAAAAGACTTGTTGATCTGTACACCCCATTCCCTTTCTAAAACCCGCTTGCACATCCCAAATTTTTCCATCAGTTTCTTTCATAACTCTTTCAATTAACACCTTAGCATACAGTTTACCCACAATACTAAGCAAGCTGATACCGCGGTAGTTTTTGCAGTCCTGCTGTGACCCTTTTCCTTTATATATTGGTACTATAACTGCTTTACACCAGTCATCCGGTACCCGTTTTAATTCCCAACATAAATTAAACAAGGTGTATAGCAGGCCTGCCACCACTCCCTCTCCAGCCCTTAGCATCTCGAGTGATACTCTATCATATCCAGCTGCCTTACCTGCTTTCATGCTTTTCATTGCTTTCATTATTTCATCTACACTTATCTCCATACCCCTTTCCACTTCTTTCGGAATTTCTAGTTCATTTAATTCATACGACTCTTCACTCATAAACACGCTTTCAAAGTATTCCTTCCATCTGTTTAAATTCGAAACTTCATCATTCAGAATACATCCTGTTTTGTATTTCCCCTGGCAGTTCTTACGAGTTTCCAGAACATTTTTATGTTAGCCTGGAAATTATCAGATATCCTTCTATCATTCTTATCCGTTCTTTCTTTCTTTTTCCTTTCAATAACTTCTTTTACTCTCTTATTTAGACGTCTAAATTCTGCCTTTTTTCTTTCAATCTCATCATTCATACCAGAAGAATTACCAGCTTTGGTTGCTAGTAAATCCAACCATGCTTTCTTCTTTGATTCAACTTCCACCCGTACCTCATCATCCCACCATAACGTATTACTTTTCCTTTCATTTGTTCTCTTACTTACACCACATACTTCGGTGGCGGTATCTACCAAACCTTTCTTAATATTATCCCACACAGTATTCAAGTCTAAATCATTCATACACAACTCATTCAAACATCTAATATTTTCTCTCAGTCTACATTTATACTTCTCTATCACATCTTCATCTTGTAACTTCTCTATTCTTATACGCTGTAACGCAGTGGTAGATACAGATGTCCGATGCCGCCAACGCTTGAAAAGACCATTAATTCGACATAAGACCAAGTAATGATCCGTCCCTACGTTGGACCCCCGGTAAACCCTTGTATCTACGACTGCGCTTCTCATTCTTTCATCCACAATTACGAAATCTATCATGCTTCTATCATCACCTCTTTCCCACGTATACATGTGAATCTTCTTATGACGAAAAAAAGTATTCGTCACAAAAAGATTCTTTTCCGCACATACGGTGAGGAGGTCTTCACCATTCTCATTTATACTTTCATCACCAAACGTTCCCAATATCCTTTCATAACCAGACCTCTTCACCCCAACCCTTCCATTAAAGTCTCCTAACATAATAATATTTTCATTTTCCTTACATTTTGTCAACACCATCCTTACCATGTCCCAAAACTGCTCTCGGATGTAAGTAGGCTTAGACATGTCTGGGGCGTATACCCCTAGTAGGAACAGCTTCTTTAAGCCCACTTTCATTCGTATCCATAGCAGTCTCGGGCTTACACATTCATACTCTTTCACACATCGTCCCATTCTTTCTGAAAGGATGAAACCGACTCCCTGGCATGCCCGTTCGGTCTCGCCCACACCAGACCAATCAATACGCGGTATACGTGCCATGTGCAGTGGCATCCTTTCCCTTTCGTTTCGTCTCATTCACACATAACACATCTATTCCTCTGTCATTCATCATTTCGCATACTTCATCCATCTTATCATTCATTCCTCCACATACATTCAGCGTAGCCAGACGGGTTTCCGCAATCCACTTTTCGCCCCTCCGGGAGACAGAACGTGACGGGTGGCGAACCTCGTCGCCGGTTTTTCTCCCGGAGATTCTTCGCACCAGATTTTAATTCATTTATTTAATTCAAAATTTTTGTTTTTATGTTTTGTAAAATAACAGTGCCATGGGCTTCTATTCCGTTCACATGTTACACCCTATTTTTTCCAAATGGTAAAAAAGGCCACCAGTGTATATATATATATATATATATATATATATATATATATATATATATATACGAGGGCTGCACTAAAAGTATCGGGAATGGAATATTTCCACTATGCCTGTCATATTAAAATCTTTTTAAAAATCGAGTACCATTTATTTATTTAAAAAAAGATTCTCGGTCTTGTCACAAGGTTTTGTCAAACTTGTTTAGTCGTTGAGAAAATGGAATTGACTCGAGAAAATTCAAGAGCGATGATTTATTATGACTTTCGAAGTGGTTTAACACAAAAACAGTGTGTTGACCGGATGATTTCTGCATTTGGTGATGAAGCCCCATCCAAAACCACAATTTATCGCTGGTTTGCTGAATTTCAACGTCGACGTGTCAAGCTCAGTGATGATCCCCGTCAAGATCGTCCAAAAACTGCAGTCACCCAAGAAAACGTTGATGCTGTGCGTAAGCTGATTGAGGAAGATCGACATGTGACATACCGCGAAATTCGGGCAACTTTAGACATTGGCATGAGTCAAATACAAATAATCTTGCATGAACAATTAGGTGCAAAAAAGTTGTTTGCCCGATAGATACCGCATTCACTCTGTGAAGAGCAAAAAGCGGCTCGCGTTACTTGGTGCGTCAGAACTCTTGAAAGATTCCACGCAGGATCCTCAAATGCAGTATACAACATCGTATCAGGTGACGAATCCTGGATATACGCGTACGAACCCGAAACAAAAAACCAGTCACAAGTTTGGGTGTTCGAAAATGAGTTAAAGCCAACAAAAATTGTTCGTTCACGGAGTGTTACAAAAAAAATGGTGGCCACGTTTGTCTCCAGAACCGGCCATGTTACGACTATTCCTCTTGAGGGACAAAGAACGGTTAATGCAGAATGGTATGCTAGCATTTGCTTGCCACAGGTCGTTTCTGAACTCCGCAAAGAGAACTGCAACCGCCGCATCATCCTCCATTACGACAATGCGAGTTCTCACACCACAGACAGAACAAAAGAGTTTTCAGAGCAAGAAAACATAGAATTATTAGACCATTCGCCGTACAGCCCCGACCTAAGCCCTAATGATATCTATACTTTCCCTAAAATAAAGAATAAATTGCGTGGACAGAGATTTTCATCACCTGAAGAAGCTGTGGACGCCTACAAAACGGCCATTTTGGAGACCCCAACTTCCGAATGGAATGGTTGCTTCAATGATTGGTTCCATCGTATGGAAAAATGTGTCAAATTTCGCGGAGAATACTTCGAAAAGCAATAAATACATTTTTAAATAGTAATGTTGTGTCACTTCCTTGATTCCCGAAATTTTCAGTGCCGCTTTCGTATATACATATATATATATATATATATATATATATATATATATATATATATATATATATATATATATATATATATATATACAATGTGTCCGGTTTCCGATGTCCGATACTTTAAGGGGTTAAAATACAATTAATTGTATCGACAAATCAGGGATCAATGATTTTTTTTCGCCATCAATAAAAAAATGGCAGCACTTTAAAAAAATTGTTGGCGAAACATAGATGCTTGTATTAATTTAACAATATCTACCCAAGTACAAGACTTTCAAAAACAAAATTGGTCTCAAATGTTAGTTAATAGTGTAGACAATAAATCTAGATTCAAAATATTATTTTTTAATTTTTCAGTATTAGTAAAAAACATTTTTGAAAAAATAAATTAGACAACAAATTGATGTTGTTTTTCAGATTCTTAGCTTTAAAAAAAACCATCGTGTTAACCAATTTTTTTACTTGTTTTTATTATAATACAGGATATTTGCTATAAATGCACATTTAAATCATAACTCTGAGTTAGATAGTTTAGGAGCTATGATAATTTGAATGTAACTGTTCAAAGTGCCTCTACCCCGATATTAGATAACTAAACACCCATTCCAGTGAGTAAGATAAAATTCTTCAATAATTCAAGGAATCGTAAGCAAGCACAATAGCATCCTTTGTGTGAGCAGGTAAAAAACGCTGTGCACAACAGTGCGAGCGAGACAGAATAACGGCTGTCTCCAGGTAAAAAGGGTGCAGTGTGCGCTTGTGCCGTCGAGCAGTCGTCCCTCGCTCTGCGTTGTGATAACATTCCTGGTTTTAAGTAAATCTACTTACTGTACTTAATTATTGTTTGTTGTTAGACTTTGTTACGTCTTTGTTTTGTTGTTGAACTGTTACAGCGATATGCTGGCTTGAGTACTCGTTCATTGTAATAAACAAAAAGTAACAGTTCAACAACAAAACCCTCTATGAGGCTATAATCTATGCGGGAGGCTTATGTTCAGCAGTGGACGTTAATAGGCTGTAACAGACCGAAACGGTATATGGTATAAATAAACTGTTATCAAAACAATAAACGAAGAGAAATCTTACGTCTGTCCCTTTTCGTTTATTTATATAAACCCAAAACTATAGATTTTTTAATAATATATTTTCTAACTTACCAGTCGCTTCTTCAACCGCTAGAACGTCCGGATCGTAAATCATTTGATTTATAGCGACCACGCTTTCATGTGTCAGGACTACACCTTTAGCGAAGCCAGTGGTACCACTCGAGAAAGGCAATATGGCAACGTCCTTCTTACTCCTTTGTACTGACTTCAAGCAGTCTGTGTCTACCGACATATCCTCGGCGAATTCCGCAAACTTTATGGTGCCCTCCGGTAGTCCATCATTATCTATTAAGAGAACTGCCGGTTTTGTTTTTAGGGTTTTAATAGCTTCAGCTACGTTTGGGTAGGACAATTTCGAAGTTATAATCGCTTTGCAATCGATTAACTCTAACTGTTTCTTAAACTCATCTGTAACAAAGTATCTTTTTTACTAAGATGTTTTTAAACTTATAGATTCGTCGTAATCGTTCTAGAATGGCAATACGAAAGTCTGGTAATTGCCAGACTCACATTCAGTCGGGCACGCTCTCGCGTCGCGGCTATACTTCGCTACAGCGCGTAAATCTTCGAGTGGCAAAAATGTCTTCCTGTGTTTTTATATGGTGCACAAATTACACGACAACTGTTAGAGACAAAAAACGTCTCACTTCATTCATATGTACATTTTTTTTAAATTAAAACATCAGATGTAATTTCGTTTGACTGTTGTTTAATACGTGTAAGGTAAAGATCGAGATGGAATCTGTGCATGAGAGTGAAAGAGACAATGTTATCCTCCGTATCGGTAAGTCACGCGCTAAGCAGCAATCGACACGCAACTAATAATGCATATTCATCTTTTTCTAACGATATGTATCATTTGTCTTTTTTTGTTAGGAAAACGTGTCATAATAAATAACTGTATATAGATATTGTACTACTTGCGCCACTTTAAAATACAATAATGTTAGTGTATAACCTGTCTATCCTTTTTTATACGTCTTTGCTTTTTAGGGTTCCGTAGTCAACTAGGAACCCTTATAGTTTCGCCATGTCTGTCTGTCCGTCTGTCCGTCCTCGCTTAATCTCTGTGACCGTTAGCACTAGAAAGCTGAAATTTGGTACCAATATGTGTATCAATCACGGTGACAAAGTGGTAAAATAAAAATTGGAAAAAATGTTTTATTAGGGTAGCCCCCTATATGTAAATTAGGAAGTGATTTTTTTTTTAATTTCAACCCTAAGGTTCAACCCAATATATTGTTGGAAAGGTATTTAAAAATGATAATTTCGGAAATAATCGCTCCAAAAGTAAAAAAACAGTGTGTCCCCCCCTCTAACTTTTAAACCATAAGTTTAGAAAATATGAAAAAAAAGTCTGAAAAGTAGAACTTTATAAGGAATTTCTAGGAAAAAATCATTTTGAACTTGGATGGAAACAACAGTTTTTGTACAAACTCATAAGTGGGAACACTTATTGTGACGGACGGGAAACTACGGAACCCTACACTGAGCGTGGCCTGACACGCTTTTGGCCGGTTTTTTAAGGTTATGGTTGTAAGTTCGAATCCACCTTTAGACTGCTGTATGAGTGTAAGAATATTCACTACTCCATTTCGTCCCGTAGTGTCGAAAAAGGCGACACCGGAAAACTGAATCAGAATAAGTAGCAGCACCTTCTTGATAACAACCTGAAATTATAAAAAGCTGCGGATGCCAACCCGACTGCCAAGTGAGGTAACTATGGCAGCATTCTCCCTATGAGGCAATCTATGGTTCAGCTGTGGACTTTGTGGGCTGTAACGGATTCGACAACTGTAAGTGTTGAGAACAACTCCTAACACAAATTTAAACAGCAACTTTAGTTTGTCAATTGCCTTGCTAGTGTTTTTTTTTTTAATTTTATTAATTAGTCATACGTATAACATTTATCACACTCACACGTAAAACCAACCCGCCACGCCAGGTTACGGCCTGGCCACGGGGATCGGCGGCGCGAACGGCGAAGCGACAGGCGGGGCGAAAATTCGCGCTGCGCGATTTTGAGGGCCACGGGAAGTCACGTTTGCCGCCGCGACCAGATAGGCCGAGAGTGAAATGTCTTTATCAAAGTTATCTCGATATTGCTTAGAAAGTAATTATTTTTTGATTCACGACATAATATTTTGCTGATGAGATGATGAGATTGCAGATGAGATTGCGGAGTACTTGATTTGAGTAGGAATCGGGTTATAGATGGAGAATTCCACAACAAATAGAATGCATCTAGAAAAAAAATTTCGAGTAAATACCAGAATGAGTGTTGAAACCTGCGATTATATTCTTGTTAATATTCAACCGGAATTGGAGATAAAAGTCAATGCGGATAGAATTTTAAGTTGTTTTTGTCGGCCCGGCATTTTTCGCGTCGAAAACAACTAAAATATTTTGTTCCCTATACTATTCGCCGCGTCTGCCGCCGCGATTGCCGCCTGACCCATGGCATTTGTTTCAGTCGCCCGCCGCGCCGCCAGTCGCCCGCGCGATTCGCCCGGTAAATTTCGCCGGTCGCGTCGCCACTCGCCGCTACGCGTGGCATGGTTCATTTCTATACATTTGTTTTAGTCGCTCGACACCTCGCCGTTCGCGTTCGCGCCGCGCTAATTTTCGCTACGGCGAATGTCCCGTGGCCAGGCTGTTAGTCTTACCTGTGAGTTACATTGTTACATGCACATTGTTTTAGTGTGCGTAAGCCGGAGAGACAAAAATAACGTACAATGTGTTGTTCAATTAATGTTGACTGGCTAACGCTTCCCACAGTTTCCCACACAAGCACACGTATACACTTCAGAACTACGTCTATCATATTATTGTATACAGATTCTACTACATTTGAACGTAATTTACGTACATTAATCAAAAGAAAAAATAAAACACATGTACATATTATATATTACCATAATTACGTGGTTTGTATCATTATAAGTATAGGTAAATAGCTGTAACTGTGGTGTGTGGTATCTATACTCATATTAGCGGTAAAAATAATAGGTGCATTTATTATATTACGATATTCTGATATTCTTTAATGATTTCTCATAAATTTTATATCTATTGTACGAAATCACCATGCTGGTCTAACATTGGCAATCGATTTCTATAATAATTTGTTGTACCTACATTATGAAAAATGTTAATGCTATTAGTGCTTGACCCACGTGACTTTGTGTAAATTTTGTAATAATTTTATAACATTATGTTGTAGCATTACCAGAGTAGGGTCACGCACTCACAGACCACTAGCGAAAATTAGCAACGTGAAATAGCAGCTTATGCTATTTTACGCTGGTGTTCTGTGAGCGCTGTGTTTCGTATGGTGACTGTAGAGAACCGGAGACACTTTTTACTGGAAATGAGACATTCTATCTTAGTCCTCTGTGGTGAGAATGCAGGTACGAGGAAGATGCACACCCAATGTGCACATTGATTCTTGATCAAAGGAAGATCGAAGACAGCCAAATCATCTACTTACCATCAAGTGGACTGTGTGCTCGTTCGTGTATTACTTTATTCTAAGTATACTAAAAGTAAAGTGTCAGCTCGACTGCGCAGTAGACAAACTTATCTAATCTGTGGCTGTGAGTCTGCGGATTTAAATCAAGCACGTAACTACCTACATATTTGTATGGCCTTCATATGATTGTTCCGTGTTTAAATGTTTGCATATACTGGATGACCTTTTTAACAGTCTGGAAATAAATAAGGTGTAACATGTGAACGGAGTATAAGCCTATGGCACTGATATTTTACAAAAAAAAATTGAATTAAATTGATTAAATAAAAATCTATCGAAATTCATATGATTTGAATTTCGATAGATTTTTACCCTAGCCTTGCGAAGTGAAAAGATCAAAGATGATCATACTTAATTTATTGTTTTATTGCTTATTGCCGTTCGTAAAGTAGAGTGGATATGATAGAAATTTTTATATATTTTAATTTATTTAATTCAAAATTTTTGTTTTATTACATGTTACAACCTATTTCTTTTCCAGGCGGTAAAAATATTATCTAGTGTATTTATGACTAGCGATCCGCCCCGTAGAACCAGAGTGACCGACATAGCCCAACGGATTAGTAAGCTGAAGTGGCAATGGGCCGGCCATATAGCTCGAAGAACCAACAACCGTTCGGGAAAAAAGTTTCTCGAGTGGCAGCCTCGTACCGGTAGACGAAGTGTAGGGCGACCCCCCACTAGATGGAGTGACGACCTGGTAAGACATGCAGGAAGTCGATGGATGCAGGTGGCTCAGGACCGTGCTTTGTGGCATACTTTGGGGGAGGCCTATGTTCAGCAGTGGACTTGTAAAGGGCTGTAATGATGATGATGATGATGATCCGCCCCGGCTTAGCACGGGTGATTTCTGAATCTTGCACAACAGGGTCCAATTGTGCAAAAGTGTGTTCATCTTGTGCTAAAAATAATACCAAAAAAAACTCCAGGTCTAGTGTACAGTAGATATGAAAAGTCAGCTCATGCTACACCAGTCAGTGTGCTCAAAACTCAGTAACGAACAGCTGACTACTAGTGTTGGCCAACATCGATCTTGATCTTGGTCTTGCAAAAATCAAGACCGCCTAATTTTAGCAAGACCAATACCAAGACTGACCGTGCAAGATTTGAGCAAGAACAAGACTACGCCTGCGAGACTCTTGCGTCTTGCAGTTAGGACTAAGTGTCGTTTCAGGAAGTATAGGAGTTCGGGTAAACGCTTAGGGACTCTATGAGACGCAAAAAATTTATAAACATTTTTGTAAATTGGACTTATGCGCATCACGAACAAGTACCCGGTTGACCGAGCTTTGCTCGGTATTTTTCGCTCGGTTTTTTTTTAATTCATGTGTTTTGGAAAATATATTTAGATACAAATTACATACTGATGAAATACGAATAATATTTTTAGATTTTAGCGACATAATAGAAAAAACTGAACCGGTTATTTGAATAAAAAATCATGAGTGCAATTAGTTTAATTTAAATTTTCGTGTTTTTCAAAAAATACTAAAAAAGGGCTCGAAAAAATAGATTTTCTCAAAAAAGAAAGGAACTTGAAAAAAAAAATTAAAAAGAGTCAGTCGGTCGGTCTGGGCTCGAACCATGGTATTACGATTTTGTGACCGCCCAATATACCAATTAAGCTATTTGTAATCATTAATAAACTGTCAAAATTTACCTTCTTATTCTAACGATATTGTAGCAGTTTTTCATTGCCTAAAAACACGGACAAAAAGACATTTTCTAAAAATAAATCCTAGCTAGATCGATTTATTGCCCCCGAAACTCCCAGCACACAAAATTTTATGAAAATCGTTGGAGCCGTTTCCGAGATTAAACAATCCGAATTAGAACATATAGCAAATGTTCATATGAGCAATTCTTGTATATATATATGAACATATAGCAAATGAAAGTATATTAAAAGCAAAAAGAGTTCATCCCTAGTATTGACCATTGGCACTTTGATAGTTTTTTTTTAAATAGGATAAGGGTGACAAACGAGCACACAGTGCACCTGATGGTAAGTGGACGCTGTAGATCATAGACATCTACAATTAATCTCGCTTAAGAATCAAAATACAGATGCGTTGTCACCCGTGAGGACTGAGATGGAATGCCTCAATACCAGTAAAATAGGTCTCAGGTTCTCTTCACTCACTATACGAAACACAGCAGCATTAAGCTGCTATTTTACGCTGGTATTCTGTGAGATAGGTTTCGAGCTCTGGTTCTGTACTCGGATAGCCATCGTAGCCCTACTGTACAAACACTTCAGCACTTCGATATACCGACAGTCAACTTGGCACCGCTGAAGGGACTGTAGCACCGCCCAAATTTCGACGGAATCAAAGGCTTTCTCATAGTCCACATACGCCAGGCAAAGTGGCAGATTGTACTCTTCAGTCTTCTGTACAATCTGCCGCAGGGTATGTATGTGGTTTATGGTACTGAAGCCTTTTCGGAAACCGGCTTGTTCGGGAGGCTGGAAGTCGTCGAGTCTGCGTGCGAGACGATTCGTAATGACTCTCGAAAACAGCACGTAGACGCAGCTCAGAAGGGAAATCGGTCTGTAGTTCTTTAAGAGAGCGTTGTCGCCTTTCTTAAAGAACAAGACCACCGCACTTCTGCTCCACGCCTCTGGAGTAGTGCCACCATGGAGGACGTAATTGAAGAGCTTCTAAAGGACTTCAAGTACCGGTGTTCCACCCGCTTTCAGAAGCTCCGCTGTAATTCCATCCTCGCCTGGGGCCCTGCCGTTTTTAAGGTGCTGGAGAGCCATTCTAATCTCGCTCAGACTGACGTCCGGGATATCATCGGAATAGTGTCGGATAAGACTTGCTCTTGGATCGTTACTCACACTTGCGTGTGGCTCCAACGATGATGTGTACAGCTGCCCATAGAACCTCTCAATCTCACTCAAAATCTCAGGTGTCTCAGAAACGATGCTGCCACACTCAGTCTTCAGCTTCGACAGTTGGCTCTTACTGGCAGACAGATGTCTAGCAAAGACTTTGGAGCCCTGGTTCTGCTCGATCGCTTCTTTAATACGAGCAGTATTAAAGTTGCGTAAGTCTCGCCGCATGCATTTGGAGATCTGTCTGTTCAGTTGCCTGTATGCTGTCAAATCTGTTGACGATTGCAGCCTCATCTCCTGTCTAACAGCCATGAGATTAAGAGTGTGATCGGAGTTTTTGTGTTCTTCTGCGGCGGGTCTTGCAGAACTTAGCGCCGACCGCATGGACAGTTTCCACGAGCTTGTCATTCATATCGTCCACTGAATTGCAATCTTCTAGGCACTGAAAGCGGTTACGTAACTCGAGCTGAAAGTTTTCGGGATTCTGGATTAGAGCACGAGGGGGACGGAGCGTTAACTTCATTAGACGAGACCTCTCCAACTTCACGTTTAGGTTCAGTGTGCCTCTAACCATTCGGTGATCGCTGCCAGTTTTACCCTTGCAATCACTGAGACATCACTGAACAGTTGGCGTCTGGTCGTCATAATGAAGTCAATCTCATTTTTTGTCGAACCGTCGGGGCTCGACCAGGTCCACAACGGATTAGTAAGCTGAAGTGGCAATGGGCCAGCCATATAGCTCGAAATACCGATAACCGATGGGGAAGAAAGGTTCTTGAGTGGCAGCCTCGTACCGGTAGGCGTAGTGTAGGGCGACCCCCCACTAGATGGAGTGACGACCTGGTAAGATATGCAGGAAGTCGATGGATGCAGGTGGCTCAGGACCGAGCTTTGTGGCATTACTTGGGGGAGGCCTATGTTCAGCAGTGGACTTGTGAAGGGCTGTAATGATGATGATGATCATTCTGTGAGAGCGTGATCCTTCCCCAGTCGACTCGACACACTCGTGCTACAACCATAATTACATTACTGACATTTTGACACTGTTTGATTGCCGCCACAGAGTACATGTTCCAAAGAATAAAATAAGTTTCAGGTGCTCAAAATGAACAAGAATACATTATGCTGATCTCGCAATAAATATTGTAATTAGATAATGGTAAGGATAGGTAGATATCATGATAATTTATTGTAGTAAATAATTATTATAATATTAACTATTTGGGTTTATAATATTTACTTACAATAAAAAAATAAAAATATAAATTTCTTCGCAACCTTCCGCTAAACAAATACAATGATGTGTCTTACCTGGATTGAAGAGCACCTCCCGCCCTCCCTCAATTGCATGCACTAACTCCGTCACCACTAGTCCCAGCACCGCTACTCCCAACACCACTATTCCAGGCAAGACACACCATCGACGATAATACGACACGTGTTTCGCCTCTACACGAGGCATCTTCAGGTAATGTAGACTCTACGGCGGCTGACCGCTAAGAGGTAAGACACATCATTGTATTTGTTTAGCGGAAGGTTGCGAAGAAATTTATATTTTTATTTTTTTATTATAATGGATTTCCGCAAAGTAACGCCTGATTCTATCAATTATATTTACTTAATATTTTTATTATTATTACCTAATAGATAAATAAACATGTTCAATAAGTTCACTGCAAATTTCGATTTTGGGAAGTGTGGGTTTCTTATTACTGTGTTATTTTGTATTAATTCTTGGTCAAAATTTTTTAAGTAACGGTAATGTCATAGCTATCGTATACTGGTATGTAATTTAATTTGTTATTGTATTTTATTTTTTATTTAAATAAATGGTAAATTGTATAACTCTTATTCCATTTCATATAAGGAGAGGGTCTATATCAATCTCTTTCTAGATATATAATGTTCTTTAAAATACAGTCAAGTTCATTTCATAAACTTTTTTTATATGTTTTAACCATGTTTCAGCACATGTATGTGTAAGCTTTTTAAATGTAAACATTTATTAAGAAATAGACTCACTCCCGTGGCCGTAGTACATAGTAGATAGCTCAGTTGGTTAGAGCATCGGCACGAATCGCTTACGTCGTGGGTTCAAACCACAACCGGTGTCAGTAGATTTTTCGAATTCCTGATTATATATTTAGACATTTATTACTTTGGTTGTACTTTACTATGGCTATGTTAATTCAAGCTCAAAATGTACATACTCTGTTAAGTTGTTCTAAGATCTAAAGTAACGTTTAATAAATAGCAATAGTCTAATAGGTAATTGCGAGACTTGCGAGACTTGCTGCAAGAGCAAGACTGGCTAAGCCTCGTCTTGTTCGTGCATTTGACTGGCCTGTTGGTCTAGTGGTTAGTGACCCTGACTGCTATGCCGGAGGTCGTGGGTTCGATTCCCACCTAGGATAAATGTTTGTGTGATGAGCACGATCATTTGTTCTGTGTCTGGGTGTAATTTATCTATAATATTTATGTATTTAGAAATATATAAGTATGTTTATCAGTTGTCTAGTACCCATAACACAAGCTCTGCTTAGCTTGGGACTAGATGGCGTTGTGTGATAGTTGTGGAATATTATTATTATTATTATTATTATTATTTGGGCAACACTACTGACTACACTTCCCAATGCAACTCGACTCGAGTGGAGTTGTGAAGAATGTATCATCAACACTTCAAGGTCCTCCTAGTGGCCATGATAATACTGACGAAGAAGAATTACCTCCGAGCTTGAATAAACTGTCGGTCGTCAGATAATTACAATAAGTTGATCCATGATATTAGTACCCAATACCCATATAAATAAAATTCTCAAAAAATAATTGGATGGCGTCAAAAGCTCATTGGAGTTTCTCGAAAATCAAGTTGAAGCAATTGAAGAACCAATAAAAAATAACGATGCAAGAAGTGCTTTCCGATCGGCTTGATTCACTGGGGCTGCGAAGTAATATTGCATCTCTTTGCATGTTCTTTCGCATATACCACGGGGAGTGCTCTGAGGAATTGTTCGGATTAATCCCAGCCGCCAAATTTCGTGAACACACTACGCGGCAAACGTCCCGATACCATCCACACCATCTGGATGCTTGGCGGTCCACCACTGTACGTTTCAAAAGGAGTTTTCTTCCGCGTACAACCTCTCTGTGGAATAATTTACCACCGGCGATTTTTCCGGACCGATACGACCTGGGGACCTTCAAGAAAAGAGCTTACTCCTTTCTAAAGGGCCGGCAACGCACCTGCAATTCCCCTGGTGTTGCGGTTGATCATGGGCGGCGGTAGTCACTTAACATCAGGTGAGCCACATGCTCGTTTGCCCCCTCTTCTATAAAAAAATAACTGGAATATGAAACAAATTACAGAAACTGATATATAAAGAAAGACGTTTGCCGCGTAGTGCGTTCACGAAATTTGGCAGCTGGGATTAATCCGAACAACTCCTCAGAGCACTCTCCATGGTATATGCGAAAGAAAATACAAAGGGATGCAACATCTCTTCGCAGTGCCAATGAATCGAGCCGATCGGAAAGCACTCGGTCGTCGACGATTCGAGCCGCTCTGCGCTGGATGCGGTCAAGTGGAAGGAGCTGGTACTGGGGAGCCCCAGCCCAGAGATGGGAACAGTATTCTATGTGCGGCCGAACCTGCGCCTTGTAAAGTTGCAGGCAGTGTGCCGGCATGAAATACTGTCCCGCTCTGCTGAGCACGCCAAGCTTTTTAGAAGCAAATTTGGCCTTCCCTTCCAAGTGACCACGAAACTGCACGTCACTCGATATGTCGACGCCGAGGATTCCGATACTGGCTGAGGCAACAAGGGCAGTGCCTTGAAACTGAGGGGATACGACAAAGGGGTTCTTTTTAGCGGTTAACGCGCAAACTTGTGTCGTCTGGGGGTTAAACTGGACTAGATTTAGTCGCCCCCAATCCGAGACTCTGTCCAGCAGAGACTCGACTTCAGGCACAAGTTTGTTCCGGCACTCGGAGACGTTTTCCCGAGAAATATTGGCTCGGCCGGTGTAAAGAGCATCACCAGTGCTGTCATCTGCATAGCAGTGAATGTTACGGGTTTGCAACATATCATTGATATGCAGAAGAAACAGCGTTGGCGATAGCACGCATTTATGTAATGTATAGTATACACAGCTGAGAACGAATAAAAGGGGAGGTAGAGCCGTTTTATTTGTTAAAATTTACCATTAATAAAATTAAAACATTTAATTTAGAGAGCATTACGGGAACAATTAAAACGGCTTCGAACCTCTTTGTTGACGTGTGCTTAGTTTATAGACTAACTTCTAGTAGTAAAAGTATTTTAACGACTGAGCTAAACGAAATGCTAAAACTTACTTTTTATCTAGGAATGCAATCATACTTGAGGACATGAATATAGACTTAAAAACTGTAAATAGCAGCCGAGATGGTTACATAGATATGCTATCCGAGCACGGCTACAGCTGTGGTATTACAGATTACACCCGAATTGAGAATTAGACCAAATTAATATGTCGTGTACAGATTACATTTTTTTTAAATACTACTAAAAGAGCCGTGCACTGCCGCACTCGACAGTACTAGCCGACCACCGAGTCACAATTATTGCATTATGTAATAGTCGATGCGATTCGCACACATACATAATTTGAATGAATGCTTGTTGCCCTGACCCGGTCGCCTGCAATAATCGCGATTACTGTGATTCTGAAAATTGCTTGTAATGAAATGAAAGATGTGGACTGGTCGTATACTGGTACGATGCAATATCCTCACGAAATTTACTGTTATATAAAAGAAAAATTCACATTAGCATCCATTATATACTATAATAAAACCAAATTTACTAAATCAAATATGCTCTGGATAAATAAAAATATAAATAAAAGAAGTCGTAAAAAGTTATAGCTTTTCGCCAATGGAAGAGAGATCTAAATAACAATATTTTGTGCAGAAATTATAAAATAATACGTAATAAATTAAGTAAAGTTATTGAGTACTATAGAAATGCTTATTTGAGGAAATTAATTAACGAAAATTATAGAAAACTTTGGCAAATTATTAATGCACTATACGGTAGGAGTAGTCCATCAACAGATGGGTTGATATTATCTGTTTGTCCGCACTGAAATTGTCTCCACAGGCTGTTGCCGACAAGTTGGCGAGTGAGTGTAAAGACGCCGTTAAGGAAATAATCCCTAGTTTCCATACAAATTTATTAAAATGTTGTTCATATACCAAGCCGGTCCAAGTTAAAATGCGCCTCAAAAAAGCCACCCCTAAAACATTTTTCATTTGCTTAAAAACCTTAATACAAGGAAAGCTCCAGGTTAAGACGGGATAAATGTATTAGATATTAAAAAGATAGGTGACAAATTATACACCGTCATCGCTAACCTCATAAACGCAAGCTTCTTAATAATGTTGCGTGAATAAGTCAACGCCATACACTAGCGCCATCTAGTGTCAGGAACGAGAGCGAAGGGAGCTTTGCAGAAAATGACATCACAAATCTTTCAACCGACAGCGCCATCCGAAGAACTAAGTTTCTAGAAAATCTACACTCGAACACTCGTCGCTTTGCGCGCATTTACTTGAATATTCCGGATGCTTCATTGCTAATTTGTATATATAGGCGCTGCAAGATGCGATCGGGGAAGTATTGGATTTGGCGAGACAAGCGAAGCTTCGGAGCGGAATAAAGTGAATTAGTGTGTTTAATTATTAGTGTTTTAAGTTTTAATTTGTGTAAAGTAAATTAAAGTGTTAATTTAGGTAATTTTATCGGCAATTTTTATTGTCACGAACCTCAAGCTCGAAACAATTGGTGTCAGAAGTGGGATAAAATCATGCCGATTTTACCTAAGAAGGAAACGGAGGGTGTCCGTACCCGAAGTCAACGCCAGCAGGAGACGGACCAATGAAGATTTGGTGGTGCAACGCCGCAGACGTCGGAGTGCCAGCCACCGCCTGCAGGCCCGTCGGTAGCTCCTACATCTGCAGCACCTGACTTAGGTGCTCTGATGGTGATGCTGCAGGAGCAGGCTCGCCGACAGGAGGAGCAGGCTCGCCGACAGGAGGAACAGGCTCGCCGACAGGAGGAACAGACTCGCCGACAGGAGGAACAGGCTCGCCAGCAGGCGGAACAGGCACGCGGATTGGAAGAGCAGCTGCGGGGCGGACAAGAGGAACAGGCCCGTCGGTTGGAAGAGCATATGCTGCTCATGAAGGACCTTCACGCTACCTTCGGGAAGAAGATCAAGGAGGTGAAGGATAGGGTTGCTCAGCATGACAACCGCCTGTCAGAAGCCGAAACCCAAATCGAGAAAGCTGAAACCCGAATCGACCAAATAAACAATCGGGTTAACAACGTAATGGCTGACATGAAGAAATCACTGGACGAACTCAAACTTGGAGATGGAGCTATAGCTCCCGTAGTAGCTACAACACCTTCACTACGTGGGTTCAAGGTGCCACCGTTTGACGGGACTTCTTCCTGGTCAGCCTACAAAATCCAGTTCAAGGCTGTTATGAAGGCGAACGGCTGCAATAAGTCAGGCCATGACTGCTCTCACACTAGGCCTGCGCGACCAGCCCTTAACAGTTCTGGAAGCTCTCGGTGAGGAAGTGACTTATGAGCAACTCCTTGAGGCATTGGAGGCGAGATATGGCGACGCTCACCTGGAACACGTCTTTCGTGCGCAGCTTAAAGATCGTGTGCAGCCCATCAACGAAAACCTGCAGCAGTGGGCTCTAGAGGTGGAGAATCTGGTGCGGAAAGCATACCGGTCTGTACCTGCGCTCATTGAAGGGAACCTGGTGCAGACACTTATCGACGGCATCCGCGACCTGGAAGTCAGAGCTGCTGTGAGGCTCGGGCACCACGAGACGCTTAAGGACGCCTTGGCCCATGCACTGGAGGTGGAAGCCATGCGGCAGGATCTTCGCTCCCAACGCGTCAGAGAGGTGGCAGCAGCTACAGTTCGCGACCGCAACAAAGGATACAGCCCTAGGTGCTATGGCTGTGGGGAAAGGTGCCATCTTCGAACCAGCTGCCCTAAGCGAACCGTGGAAAGGAGAGTTGATCGATCTCGAGAGGGCAGTGCAGCTAACGGCACTGCCTGGCGGCGACAGGATCATCGTTCACCTCACGCTAGGGAGGTTACAGCAGTTACGGTTCGCGACCACAATAAAAGATACAGCCCTAGGTGCTATGGCTGTGGGGAAAGGGGCCATCTTCGGTCCAGCTGCCCTAAGCACATCCTAGGAAGGGAAGGTGAACGGTCTCAGAAAGGAAGTGCGGCGAACAGCACCGCCCAGCAGCAGCAGGAATACGACTTTACTATCAGACACTGCAGCGGGAAATCTCACGGCAACGCAGATGCATTGTCAAGAAGACCTTGTCCTGAAGATTGCAACCATTGTAGTAGGCAAGAGAGTAAGGAAGTGGTATCCGTGAGGATGCTCAGGACAGACCACCTCAGCAACGGGTGGAAGGACAGCCTACGACATGCACAGCAGGAAGATCCGGACATCAAGCCGATTCTGGGATGGATGAAGGCCCGTGCTACCAAGCCTAAGTGGAGGGACGTCTCAGCAAGGAGTTCAACCACGAAAAGCTATTGGGCCCAATGGGACAGCCTGCTGCTTCAGGATGGAGTCCTGTGCCGTAAATGGGACAATGGTCGAGGAGACAGCTGTCGTTTGCAAATGGTTGTCCCTAAAGCTTTCTACAGCTGTGCCATAATGGTCGTTCAAGAGTCCATCTGGGAGTTAAACGAACTCTACTGAAGGTCCGAGAACAGTTTTACTGGGTCCATTATCGTGACGATGTCGAGGATTGGTGTCGTACATGTACAAGTTGTGCGGCTGTGAGGGGACCTCAGACACGGAGTAGAGGAGCATCGAAATTGTACAATGTTGGTGTAGGACATCCCTTGACATTGCGGAGCCGTTACAGAAAGGCGCAAAGGGGACTCCTAAGATCGTCCATGTGGATCGCTTGGCGCGTTATTATGGGACCGATAATGCTCGGGACGAGCATGTCTTAGGAGGGGGCAGTGTTGCGTGAATAAGTCAACGCCATACACTAGCGCCATCTAGTGTCGGGAACGAGAGCGAGGGGAGCTTTGCAGAAAATGACATCACAAATCTTTCAACCGACAGCGCCATCCGAAGAACTAAGTTTCTAGAAATTCTACACTCGAACACTCGTCGCTTTGCGCGCATTTACTTGAATATTCCGGATGCTTCATTGCTAATTTGTATATATGGGCGCTGCAAGATGCGATCGGGGAAGTATTGGATTTGGCGAGACAAGCGAAGCTTCGGAGCGGAATAAAGTGAATTAGTGTGTTTAATTATTAGTGTTTTAAGTTTTAATTTGTGTAAAGTAAATTAAAGTGTTAATTTAGGTAATTTTATCGGCAATTTTTATTGTCACGAACCTCAAGCTCGTAACAATAAGTACCCGGAGGAATTAAAGACCGGCTGTGTGCGACTCATCTTTAAAAAGTATTCTAAAGGAGTTGTATTAAATTACCGGCCCATAACTTTTTTACCCGCTATCGACAAAATAGTGGAGAAATACGTTTGTGAACAGATTCATAACTTTTATAAGCTAAATAATATACTTAGTACGAACCAATATGGGTTAATAGCACCACAACGTTGCTGCGAACATTTGCGGATGAATCAATAGTTATCTAAATGGAAAAGTCCACATTCTAGTAGTATTTATTGATTTTTCCCGCGCTTTTGATACTCTTGCTTATAAAAAACTATCAAATAAGCTAGAAAGTACTGGAATCCGAGGTGTAATTCTAAACTGGTGCCAAGACTATTTGAAAGATAGAACTTAGAGTAAAAATAGATGTATTCCTAAGTAAACCCGTATCGGTCTAGACAGGTACGGCTCAAGGTCCGGTGATTCACTCCACTTTCTAGCTTATGTTAACGACATGACTAATGTACTTAAATACTGTAAGAGGTACAGTATTTAAGTACATTAATATGCGGATGACACGTGTATCACATTTGCTGCAAAAGATCCACAAGTAGCACTAAATAATTTGCAATACGACTTCAACAACTAAAATAAACGGTGTCACGACTCAGGCCTAGTGTTGAATGCAGCTAAAATTAGATTGTACACATAAGATCTCCTTATATAAGAGAGAAAAGTACATCGAACAATCGTATAGCTCATGATCACAGTTGCCTTCATAAATCTTCACTAGGTTGGGAGTAATGGTGCTGGGACTAGTGGTGACGGGATTAGTGCACGCAATTGAGGGAGGGCGGGAGGTGATCTTCAATCCAGGTAAGACACATCATTGTATTTAATTGAGCGGATGGTTGCGAATTAAATATTGATATCTTTAGTTGTTTATTATTAAAAAATAAATATTTCCACGCTTTAAATGGCATGCATCTCAACTATTATTACAGAATCTAAACAATTGTTTACGCGGCAACTGAAGTGCAACGAAGCAGGTTATATGAAAAGGTTACCCGGTTTTCAAGTATTAAACAAGGAAGTTATAATTTGTACATGTTTTTTTTTTAATATAAAAAATAATGTAATTAGAGATTCACATAATTATCAAAATAATTACAGATTTAGTTTTATGGATTCTGTCGCCTTTACTTGTAACTCGTTTTATTATAATTCTATGTTTCGACATTTCGGGTGCCTGTGGGTGGACCCGCGATAATAGGTGCTGTAAAGCACACAATTTTAAGAAATGAAATACATTTTTTCTTCGACGTAAGAAAATTAAATTTCTTTGTCATTATTTTTTCAGTATACTAAACCTACTACCGCTTCAAAATGAGGTTCTCCTGACCATGAAATTTTTTTTTAAGTAAATATTGCTAAGAATAGTATAAACAGAATGGAAAACGATAAGAAACTCATCGATAACTGCAGTATGTTCTATTATGTACTGAAAAAGGACTATTATCAATTGAACCTGAGTAGACCAGTTCCTTACAAGCAGCACGCAAGTCCACAAGTACGATGCTGCATACGGCACCTGTCCCCTCATCGACCATATTAAAGGGAAGTGGACGACTCGGTTTATAATAAATTTAATTAAAAAAAATTAAATTTAAGAAAAATCGCGATAAAATCATTTAATGTTTTTATTACAATCTTCTTTTATTTTGCCTACGCATACTTTGTCATCGTCATCGCCATATAAATAAAATAAACATATGATCATATAATGGGCAGGGTATAATCACAAGATCTTAATATTATAACAATTTTAAGATTATAACACATTTAAAACTTTAACACATTAATACTATAACACATTTAAAACTGATACCTATTATACATCTGAAAATTTATACAAAATGGTTTTACGGCCATCTATCAGAAATCCAGGTCTTTCTGGTCTACGCCATTTTGTCTCAAAAGACACCCACAGTATGTAATGGATTGATGATTTCTCTTTAGTTATCTAACATTAGGAGGCCTATGCCCAAGAGGAAAAGAAATGTTTAATTTCCGTAAATATTGGCTGGTCACAATTGAGCTTTTCTGAAATTTTTTGTTGTCAAGTCTTACATAGCGCCATCACCCATCGACCTACTTTAGAAATTTATAACATAAACATATAATAACCCACTAAAATAAAATTATACAACCCACCAGAACATAAATGGTTATGGGTATGGACCCATCCTAACTACAACAGATTTGATAGACCACAAATCCTCGGAAAAGAACACCAATTCTGACCAAGTATGATTCACGAGACTTTTGAAATAAAAAAAAACTGGTTGACCCTGCAGGCCATACCTGGAACTTCCCGATAATTTCAAATGCAAAAACAAAGTTTTTTTTAAATCGATCGGTAAAGCCGTTTAAGTAATTCCAAAAAAAAAACAGATTTTAAAATTTTTTATTTTTGAGATTTCTCAAAATCTGCTCGTCCGAATCAGATAATATTATCTATCACCAAATCTATTCGACATTGAAATTTTTAGAACGCCGCAACCGCATCTCAATCGATCAAGACATTCAAAAATTATAAAAGATTTACATACTTACCGGAGACCCCTTTTACTGGAAACGAGGCATTCCATCTTAGTCCTCGCAGGTGACAACGCATGTGCATTTTGGTTTGTAATCGAGGATAGATGTAGATGTCTATGGGACGCAGCAACCACTTACCATCAGGTAGACTGTGTGCTAGTTTGTTACCCTATCCTATTAAAAAAAAATTACACACACACACACACACACACACACACACACACACACACACACACACACACACACACACACACACACACACATGCATACATCCGTACGAACGTCCATGTGAAATTACTCAGAATAGCTTCCTGGGATCTCAAAACGTCGAGATCTGATGAAAACTCGATTTTCGAAAATTGACAATTTTCTTAGGGGAAAGTTAAAAAATAAACATATTAATTTCAATAGAGAAGAGGGCTGGGTGCTACCATAAGCTTGGGAATCTAAAATACGTAAGTCTGTTCTGCGTACATAGGACAAAAATTGATATTTTTAACCCCAGACGCAAACAGAGGGTTGTTATATGTTTAACATGTGTATCTGTTTGTCTTTCTGTGGCATCGTAGCTCCCAAAAGGATGAAGCGATTTAGATTTAGTTTTTATTTGGTTTGAAAGGTGACTTGATTTAATGTTCTAAGCGATGAAACCTGAAAGAAATTTCAGCCCTTTGAAGACCGTCAGACTTGTGTCGGGGTTTTTTTAAACTTTCATTTTAAATTATAAAGTCGAAAGGACTCATCAGCCATGACACCTGGAAGTTAAGCACGTCAATATTCACCCTCATCCCCGCCTTCCCTTGACCATGAGTTCTGTAAAGCATCCCTAACGCCTTAAAAACGGTATTCAAATAGTTAGGTGATAGGATTGGTGATGACGGAGATAGTGCAGGCATTTAAGGGAGAGGCCAGGAGGTGCACTTTAACTGGGCAGAACACATCATTATATTTTACTACACGGAAATAAGTAAATTAAGTTCTAACAACTTTAATATAACTATCCTTACTCCATAAATGTTTGTTTACGTGTTAAAAAATATATGTAATTTTTAACGATATTACTTACGTGCGGTATAAGCAGGGTTCATCATGCTAGCAATACAGCCGGCTTCCAACACTCCCAGTACAGTGCATGGGTATTCGGGAACGTTTGGCAGGATAATGGCCACTATATCATCATTCTTTAGCTTCAATTTCGTACGCAACGACGCAGCGAAGGAGATCGACATCCTGTGGGTTTGCGCATAGGTATACCCGTGACCTGTCGCCGCACATACCTGAAATAATGATGCTAATCATACCAGTAAACTAAATTGTTCAAAGTTCAAACTGTTTCCTCATATGGACAACCTTTTACAGATCATTTTCAGACAGAAAAAGTTTAGATACTATGAACTACTACTATTTGTCAGTAGAAATAAATAGGAGGGGTGGTATCTTAATGGTCTTTTAGGCAGAAAAGGAGTTGAACCTCCTAGTATTGATATTTTACTAATTTTTTGTGTCAAATTCAGTTTTTAACAGGATTTTTCAGTCATTTACTACTATTTAACCTTTAAGGAATTCTTCTTTTTTTTTCTTTATAATTGGTAGAGCCATGCTGCAGCTATATTATAGTTGTAGCACGAATGGGTCGGCTCAACCGGGGAAGGACCACGCTCTCACAGAATACCAGTGTAATACTGCTGTGTTTCATATGGTGTGTGTAGAGAACCAAAGACTCGTTTTACTGGAATCGAGGCATTCTATCTTAGTCCTCAGGGTTGACAATGCATCTGCATTTTGATTCTTCGAGGTTAAATGTGGATGTCTATAGGCCCGACATAGATCTTACTACCAGGTGGAATGTGTGCTCGTTTGTCACCCTTATTCTATAAAACGAATAATTAAGTTAGGAAAATACAGGTACACTTACCACTGCGGTCTTATCAGGCCAACGGTCCAAATTTTGCCAAATAAAATCATTAACTGTGCTGTTAATACTTGGTATATCATTATATACTGATTTGAGTATGTTTGGCTCAGTTTTATTGTTACTCAGCATGACACTTTGAGTTAGAAAAAATGGCTTTGATTTTTTTATCAGCTGCACACCTGTACGCCTGAGTGTACTTGCCATTTTAGGAATTTTTTCCTATGGATAATAATTGTGAATGTATTAGCAATCCAACTTTATTTTAAGCTTATTTTTATATATGAATAAATGCAATTTTTTGAATCAGTTTTCATCCACTTCTGTACATGTGAATAATCTGGAATTTTACAGAAACATTAACGCCTGATGAAGGTTTTACCGAGAACTTAATAACCTGTGGATTGTTCCTCCTGTTTCATCATTTAAATAATGGTTTCAAGGGTACAGCGAACCCCAGTTGTCCGGCCCCTGGCTAATCCATCCCCCCTTGTAATCTGACATGTCTTTAACTTCTAGGTTGATTCGAGTCATGCTATGAATCCGCCAGGGGGGAAGGTGTCCTTCGCAAATACGTGGACAAACAGGTTGCAATCAGTTCACCGCCATCATGAACCTAGCTTGATGCATATTGTCTCAGTTTAAATGTAACTGGTAGCAGCCTAACGGGCCTTCATTATTTACTGTTTAGATATTCATTGTGCATCACATGACATTTTTATATTTTATTATTTTATATGTAATCTGTCAGATAACCGCTGGTCCGCTGTATTTTGATACATAAGAGTGATGCGATTTTGTGATGAGAACCATAACTGAAAGGGACCAAACAAATGCTCCAACGTTGATTAAACCTCAAAATATTTTGTCAGCTTAATCACCTTAAGAACTTGAAATAATGTTGCCATCAACTATTAGTTGCGTTAATCTGTTGTCAAAATCTTCCAAGAAAGTGATGCATAAACATAAGACATAAACACTCACGCCTGTCACCCAGAGGGGTAGGCAGAGCTACAGACTTCTATTTAGCACGATCCTGACATAACTTTCTCGCCTCTTCCACGTCCATATATCTACGCATACATGCTCGTCGGTTAAGGGTACTCTTAATTTGGCCCATTTTTAGTATATCGCCAATTTGGTCTACAAACTTCCGCCTAGGACGTCCCTTTCCGACTCTTCCATTCATTTCTGCAACATATATTTGCTTTGTCAGTCTTTCCCCATTCATTCTTTCTACATTACCAAACCACCGAAGCATTCCTTACTTAATCCTGGTCACCGCATCATCTTGCAAACCACACTCTTCTTTTATCACACAGTTTCTCACCCTGTCACTCAGATTCAGCCCTAACATACTCCTTAGCAACCGCATTTCTACTGCATTTATTCTACTCTCGTGCTTCTTCTGCCACACCCAACTTTCACTACCATACGTTAAAGTAGGGACTAATACAGCACTGTAAATTGCCATACAAAGTGATGCATCGGCATGAAACAAGTTTATGAAGTCAAACATTATAAAGGATTATTTCAATAAGATAATTTGGCAAGAGTATAATAACACTACAAGTCCATACCAAAACAAAAAAAAACAATTACAATACAATTTAATTTATACTCATTACTCTCAATAGGATAAACAGCTCATGATCAATATGTGCCTTTTGATATTTTAAAACTCTATTATTACTTAATGATTTCTTAAATCTACGCTAACACTACACATTGAATAAAACTATATTTATGGATTTTATTAATATTATTAAATGCAATAAAATACTATTTTTAATACACTTCTACTAGCTTCACCTGTAGCTATAAATATATGCATAAATCTAATAAAACTGTATTATTTATTTTTCAGCAAATTCTGGCCCAAGGAATAATCTGAGTTTTTTCAGATGTATTAAGAAATGATGACACTACAATAATTTTGTGACTAGATCTAATATCCACTAACTTCATTACCACACAGGATTAATGTGTGTTTGTTAAGTTTCTTATACTTCAATGTTATTATTTATGTATGTAATAGACCATCCCCTAGCTTAGTAAACCAGTTTAGGTGAGGCTTTATACCATTAGTGTAATATTTCAATCAAATTTAATGATGAATTGATTTGAACTACATTTTTTGAAGTAACTAATACAAATATTGACACATTTTTTTTAAGTTTGTTTTGGTGCATATAAAACATAAAGTAGTAAGCAATAACAAATTCCAATTTTTCAAGTGACATGATTTTCCATAACCAATGTTAACTATATCAGGTAGTATAATATTTACAATTGAATACATAACATAAATTTTATTTCAACCATACCATAATCTACGTTTAAATTACTATACACTTCGTTTTATAAATAACTAACTCTAAGATTTGTTAGTCCAACATTAATTTTGTATTATCACTTTAATTGGTATAAAATTCCATGTCAATAGATAGAAAAAATTACAACTGATCAGCATCACTTACCTACATGTGAAAATAAAAATAAAACGTAGCTAGTGACGCGCACAACCGTAGTAAAATACACACCACCAACAGTTTATAGTTTAAACAGCAAACTGGAAACTGGAAGTGGAAAAGTTAGACTTTGAACTCATGAATTAAATTTTATATACATACGTTATGTGGCATGTTACAAAACCTTGAACTACACGACTTATTATTTACTTTCAAGCCTACTTCTAATACTAGTTTCTTCCATGTTGGAATAAATAAACAATTCGATCTATTAAACTCATTTTAAAACGCGTAAATTAAATAGTAAACAATCAAAATTTATTTCATTAATACTCAATATTAAAGAATGAGATAATAGTTAACAAAATTTTAATAAACAAAAACATTTTAGTTGTCAAGAATCAAGATAAATTGAGTTGTCAAATGAAATTGCCACTAGTGAAGAGTCCAAATTCCAAAATGCTTTTTTTTTTGGAGTTCATGGCCCGGTATCTAGACCTTTAGGCCAATTCCAAAATGCTGAAATTGATCAATGTTGCCAGGTACACTGTATTTACCCTCGAGTGAGACCTCGAAGGACGATAACGAATTTTTAGGTTATACAATAATCTTTATGACTTTTAAACACGTGTAAATAAAAAAATTATTTGTTCTAAGAACCGAACTGAACAAGATTCACCAATCTTAAGCTCACATAACACTTTTTTCTCACTTAAACCAACTTGTAAACTCCTTAAATCTCTACGCTATCTGTAGAGTTTGCTAAACGAAAAAACCGGCACGGAGAAGGGGACAAACAATCATACCGCTCTATCTCATTTCTATGCAAGACATAAATCTATCTTTTTCGTGTGCAAATACGAATGAAGGCGTCAATTTGTCTATAGGTTTCTTTGTCTACGGTATTTACAGTAGATCTGCCGTATTTTCACGCCGTTTACTGGATAACATATTTTTATGAATACAGCGTATGAAGACAGACAGTATTTTTTGTAGCATTGGATCACAAACGAGCACACTGTCCACCTGATATTTATCCTCAATTAAGAATCAAATTACATATACGTTGTCACCACTGAGGACTAAGATGAAATGCCTTACCATACGAAACACAGCAGCATTTCACGCTGGTATTCTGTGACATAGACATGTATCAATCATGAATGATTCGTTCGTTTAAGCTGGTACACTTAAAAGTATTGATGGTTCATATATCTGTTTTTGAATGTTCCGGTACAACCGCAACAACATTTTTAACTCGTGATTAGTGTGAATTGTGATTAAGTCGAAAACCGACCGAATCCCAAATGATCTGAATGAGTTGTTTTTATGTAGTGTACTGTAGCCCGAAATAATCCGTTTGAATGATCGATCCCAATGTGACGCGTGACGAAATCTACTAGAATGATTCGATCACGGAAAATAAATGTGACACCCGTCTACTGTGAGAGCATGGTCCTCCCCCGACCGAGCCAACCCTTTCGAGCTACAACTAGCTTTACCCTTTGAAGCTATAGCTGCAGCGTGGCTCTACCACGTATAAAATTTTACTTTTATCAAAAAACAAAATTACGTTTTATAATGAACAATACTTACGCAAAATATCACATATTATGAATGCAACAAATGTTTCCGCAGATAAATACCACATACCATGGAGGTACTAGTAAGTCCATGCCATAAACTAATAAGATGTTGACCAGAACAAAAGGGAAAAGGGAATATTCCCCGTAAGGGCCGTACCATAGGGGTAAGTATTATTCATGTAAATGAATTTGGATATGCATGGTGTAGTTTTAATGTTATTGATGTGTCATTTAAATTGCCTGGTATATCGTCTTTGAATTTTAGTCGTAAAATATTACGCTTAACTAAACCTTCCATTGTACATAAAGGGTCCAAGGTCTCGCGCGCTATTCTCCCGAAATACCCTGCATCCATGAGGGCAAAACAACGTTCAGCCTTCCAGTCCTCAAGTTACAGTCCGACTTACGCTATACGCTAAAAAGCTGAAGGCACTCCGGGTTACCACTGACATTGGGACGTCAGTTACCTTAGTCCCCCATGACCATGAGTGCTGGAAAGCACCCGAAACATCGACAATAAAAAATCATATAAATTAAAAAAATCCGTGAAAGTAGTTTCAATTAATTTGTAGTGTTCGCGTAAATATTAGAAACCACAGTACGATTTACCATCTAGGGCGTCATCATTACTTTCAGCAAGATCCTATGTTATGCCGAAAATATTGCAGCATTAATTTTGAAATAAATATATGGTAAAGTTGAGGATTAATGTTAAGGATTATGTTAGACGAAAACACGATTTCGTAAAATTTTCTCTATAGAAAAAAAATCCAAAGTTACCTCCAAAATAAACAATAAACCGCTGTTATTCATAAAATACTTTAAATAAGACCATGAAACTTTGCATACTAACTGAACTACCTATAAAGCAGTGCTTATGTTATTTACTTTTATTAAAATACCATTATTTTCACTGTAAAAAGAAATTACCTAAACTATCGGCCTTTTAAAGCGTGATTCCTGCCGCACGGTCACTTCGCTTCGGCCTTTGAACGGGGAGGTTGTGTCGCTTACGATCAGAATATACATTACGCAACAGGACGACGTAAAATTAAAATGGGAAATAACCGTAATAAAAATAAGAAGCGACTGGCTTGGCGTTAAGAAACAGGCATAAATACGATAAACCCAATGAAATAAGTGTCTAACGACCTTTCTACTTACAGTATTAGTGATTACAAACATGTCGGTACATAGCATACGACGCGCGGGCAAGTGGGGACGAAATTAGAATTTCAGCCGACTTACCAGACAGATCTATCCCCTTAACACCAGGTGGGATCGTGGATTCGTGGACTGGCTTATAATAAGTAAAAAAATAAGAAGATTTTGTCATAGTTGCCACGCTTTGCCGACAGGTTGACTTAAAATATTTATATTGAATTTGTTTTCGTAAATCATTGTCTCATATATGATATACAGCTTATACTAGCAATACATAATTTTTTATCTACTAATTTATGCACACTTCTACATTTTATATGAAAAAGATCTTCGTCACCAAGGTTTTCCTGGAAGAGATCGCTGTTTAGCGATAAGGCCACCTAAATGTACTTGAAATTATCAATTTAAGTTTGTTGTGCTTTGTGTATTATTTTGTGTGCAATAAAGAGTATTGTATTGTTTTTTTTCTTAATTTTGTACTTTGTTTGTACTTTGTTCACGCTTTTCTTTTGTTCATGTATTAAATAGTATGTAAATATCTTTTTCCATCGCTCAAGGAATCCCAAATGGCTTTTTTCAAAGCCACCGAAGGTATGCAATTGCTGATATGTCATACAATCTATCTAGCAGTAGTATGCCTTCTGTGTGCTTTGTTAAACACGTCCTCGACAGCACTGAATATGAAACTGAAGAGTGGAGACAGATTAAGATTAGTGTGTTTTCATAAAACTGCTAAAAAGAACAAAATCATATCTTGGGCTTGCCCTAGTTCGGAGCTCTAGCTTTGCTACTGCACTCTTAAAGAATAACAGCACCGAATAGCAGCATGATGCTGCTGTGTTTCATGTGGTAAGTTAATAGAATCTATTTAACAGGAAACGAGGCATTTCGTCTTTTTTTATAGGAGAAGGGCAGACGGGCATTCGGCTCATCTGATTGTAAGTGATTACTGCGTTAAAAGGCTTGTGAACAGAGCACGCACCGTCTACTACGACCTTGATGCTTCGATCTGCAAGAAAACTGGTGATCCAATTGCACAATTTCTCTGGAAGCACATAAGAAAGAAGCTTGGTAAGAAGCGGCTTGTACCAAACCTGATCGAAGGCCTTCGCTATCTCCAAACTAACAGCTAACGCCTCCCCCTTGGACTCTGCTGCCTCCGCCCATCTATGAGTTAACTCAGAAAATCACCAGCAGAAGCGACCCCGACTCATCATTATCATTCATCGTCATTACAGCCCTTCACAAGTCCACTGCTGAACATAGGCCTCCCCCAAGTAATGCCACAAAGCACGGTCCTGAGCCACCTGCATCCATCGACTTCCTGCATATCTTACCAGGTCGTCACTCCATCTAGTGGGGGGTCGCCCTACACTACGCCTACCGGTACGAGGCTGCCACTCGAGAACCTTTCTTCCCCATCGGTTATCGGTTCTTCGAGCTATATGGCCGGCCCATTGCCACTTCAGCTTACTAATCCGTTGGGCTATGTTGGTCACTCTGGTTTTACTGCGGATATCCTCATTTCTAAGTCTATCACGCAGAGAAACTCCGAGCATAGCCCTCTCCATAGCTCGCTGAGCGACCTTGAGCGTCCACATACGGCCAGCAGTGAAGGACCACGTCTCAGATCCGTAAGTCATCACTGGCAACACGCACTGGTTGTACAATCTAGTTTTTAGAGATTGAGGTATACCTGACGAGAAGATATGTCGTAATTTCCCGAACGCTGCCCAGCCGAGTTGAATCCGTCGATTGACCTCTCGGTCGAAGTTGAACTTACCTAGTCGGACTATTTGTCCCAGGTAAACGTACTCGTCAACAACTTCGAGCATAGTGCTCCCAACAACTACCGGCAGTAGGTGTGACATGGACATTAAACATGATCTTTGTTTTGGACCCCGACTAACGGGTAACACTAATCAGGTGGTGATCCTCAAGGTACCTCATGAGCTAGTCGTTTATGATGGATTTCATTATTTTGGAGAACAAGGAGGTGATAGCGATAGGCCTGAAGTTAGTTGGATCTAAGTGGCCTTTTTTGAGTGCACTTAAGCTGTCTTAATTGGTTTCGGTTAAAACGGGAAAAGACGCGTTAAAATAGTTGCCAACTCCGGAGCCCACGTCTTCAGCACAATAGGAGTGACGCCATCAGACCCACTCGACTTGTTGACGTCTGAGGAGAGGAGTGCCCTGCGCACCGAGAGCTGGGTATACAGCATGTACTGTGTGGAGCACTCACGCTGCGATATGTTCGGCGGTGTATTCCCTCCATCATCAAGAGTGGGGTTGGACGTAAAGAGAGAGCTCAGCAGATCGGCATAGTCCTACGTGGCATCGGCTACTGGGTTGTCCTCTCTGTGCTGATATGGAAGAGATGGCTGACAGAAGTTCCCTTGGACAGCTTTGGCGAGAGTTTAGAATGCAGGTGTTCCGGAAGGAAGTGGAACTAGTTTCTCGGCAATCCTGCCGATGTGCTCTGACATTGCCTTTTCAATGACACTTTTAAAGAACCTGGAGGCGCAATTATACGTATTTTTAAGAGTACTGGTATTTGCATCTCGAGACGTTGATGCGAGAGCCCAGACATGGTAGCACTCTTGCTTATGGCGTAATACAATTTTGCGGGAGCGAACAAACCGTCGCTGGGTTCTGCCTCCGATAGGATAAGTTCCATTACCTGTAGCACCACATTAACGACAGAATCAGCAACGACGCTGGGATCGTCCGGTGAGAAGCAAACCCATCCTCAAGGGTAAGATGAAAAAAAAATCACACTGCGTACCAATCGGCTGACTTATAGTGCCAAACACGGTGGCAAGCTGCAGAACGCAACAGCAATGGAAGCGTGAGTGGCACCGTATTTCGGTTTAGCCAATGGTCCGAGGAGCCAAGAGGGATATCGATGGAGACCTGATATCCGTCCAGATGAGAGGTCAGCAAAAGGTCCAACAGGGAAGGTACACGATCTTCCACATCTGAGATTCGCGTAGGTGAGGTGACCAGTTGAGTCAGAACATATGCCAAAGCAAATTTATAAACAGATCTACCCGGTCTGTTAAACGGAAATCAAGGCATTCAGCGTGGTGAGCGTAAAAACACCAAGCATCACGATCTCTGCGGATGGGATCTGTCGTAGCACGGTGTCTGCAGCCATTTGGACGTGTTCGATGATTCGGTCTGAATACGATAGATGGTCGTCGTTGTCTACGCGCAGCCATAAAATGGACAGGGCCGTATCTTTAAGGCTGCCGACGTGTCAAAAACAGATGTCCTCTCTGACGTACACGCAAACTCCAGCCCGAGGAACAAAAGAGTGTTCTCATTTGTACCCCGGGTAGGAGAGATATATAGTATAGTAAGCAAGACTGGCTTCGCTGTTTCCAGATGGTAATGGACGGCGTTAAGGTTTGAATGAAGTCCCCCGACGTTGCAGAAATTCACGGATCGCGTGGCAGGGGCGCCTTTGTCTTATTGCTCTGTTCACCTCGAGTAGGTTTAGTCTCGAGCGGAATTTCGACCCTCCCCCCTCCCAGAATACGCGAGCCAGCCTGAGCACCCACACTCAAGAAGAGTAGGGTAACTTGGGCGTGGATGCTCAGCGAGAGATTCTCCATCACCAGGGGTGCTAGTACCCTCCTGGAGTAGTGTTCCATTTAAATCCGCTACTATGTTAAGGGGGAGGGGGGATTGGGCCTCGAGCTGCCTGGACTCTCTAGTCTAAATGCAGAAGCAGAGCTTCTACTTCACGTTGGCCTTCTGTGAGGTCGTGGTACCACTTCGGTTCTAGCCGACCCATACGTGCAACAGTAAAGGCTGCCATGTGGCTCTGCCACTATTAAATCTTAGTTTTGATCGAGGGTACATGTAGATGTCTATGGGTTATGGCATCTACTTACCATCAGGTAGCCTAGGTAGCCACATTCAGAGTGTATTAAAACTCAACAATAACTTATTTTGAAAATGTAAATTTAAATACGATAATAATATGCTTCTACAGTGTATTAACACAAACTTTAAATAACCTATTTGAAAATATTTTATTTAAATAAAGCAGTCACTTGTTTCTTAATAAGTATTTAATTATAATAATGACTGAGGAATTAAGTTAACACTATAATATCATAAATTATTTATACCCTAGTGGTAATCTAATATAATAAAAATCTAATATTCAGTAAATTAAGGAAGATCATCATTTTAAAGCTACAAGCAAAATAACTTTGTCCATTATTATATAGATCGTTATAGTCATCACTTTTTTCTTGAATGCTCCTGTGGGGTTTTATTCTATCAGGCTTAGCTTCATCTGAAGCCATATCATGATCATCGAAATGATTTTTTTCTAATGGCTTAGCTGATACTGTTGCTAATCGACTTGTAGTGTATCTATTTGATTTATTTTCTTTAATCGCTTGATTGGCTACTTCATTATCGCTGTTTTTAATAGATTCAGGTGCTTTAGTCGTTTTCGAAATTTCTTCGCCTAAAGTAGCGTGTTTGTGTTCGTTGGTAATGATTTTCATAGTCGTAGTAGTAAATATAGGACTAGCGGTGACTTTGGTATATACTGCTTCATTTTCAACGTCTTGAGGTTTGAAAGTTGTTATCACAGCTGAAGTTTTGCTTGCTGTTTTTGTGCAATTAAGTAAATCCCTTACGTCTGTGTAAAATAACCTCCCGTTTAGTTCAGTGTCGTCATAATATTCGTAGTCTGCGCCTTGTCCAGCTGTTTCTTCATTTTCAAGCACTGGACTTACGCTCTTATCAGCTTCCACTCGTTTCATCCATCTATCACGAAGCTCCGTATCGGGAAGACATTTGAAATTTTCTAATACAAGTTTCAAAGTGGCGCTCTTAGTTTTGTTCATGAGCAACATGAACCATTCGAGACGGCAATCGCATGGGAAATTGTTATCTGAAAATTAAAACAATAATAGATATAACCTGATGTCACTCAAAAATATTATTATTATTATTTAGAGTATTTATATAATTTTCTCGTAGAAATGTATAAATATATTAATGAAAATCATAAATACACATGAATATCAATAAATTAAATACACAGAAATATACAAATAAATAAAAACACAACCAGATGGAAGCCCTTGACAGGGGAGACCAAATGGCCGAGGGTTAGGGGGAAAGGGAAAGAAACCGGCGGAAGATGCAGGTGGTATCGAGCAGCAGCGCCTTCTACATTTGAGCCCGGAGCAGTCCAGCACGGAGTCCTAGTCACCTCATATTACCTGAGAGGCTGACCGGGATTAGCCCGTTCACAGAAACGACCACAGAAATCATTTCGGTCGGCAAATATTTTATCTGCTTATCTGTTTCGGCTTTCACGAAGTTCTCGTCATAAGGAATGGTAATGTCGACTAAAACTATGTTTCATTGTGTCTGGTCCACTAGCACAATATCAGGTTTATTCGCAAAAATATGTCACCTGTCTGTGATGATGGCCCGGTCTTAGTAGAATCCGACGTGGTCATTTCCGATCCACCAAACTGTATTTCAAAGCGAGCTTCTGGTATAGAATCCTTTCTATTAGGTTGTGTCTGTGCAAATACTCTACAATACAATAACATACTAAAAAGTTGGAAAGTGCTGAACAATCAAAGACGTGCCTAAGTGACTCCCTGGGATGGCGAAAAGCTCGACAAATGTTGACGGCACTATTCTTTAGGATGTATCTCCGATCGTTGCTGGTTTTAACAACCTGATTCAGTATCATACAGACTAAACCCTCAGTTAGCTTGAAGTGGTCTACGAAACGTAGCTAGTGGAGGGAGGCGACTATATCTACGAAAGGCTCATGTAGAGCCTCGTAGAACCTCCCGTGGAGCTGCTTTTTCTTTCATACGATCTCCCGGTCAAAAATGCACTGTACTGCTGGGTATTGCCATTGCTCGAAGACTAATGCCCCATTTACATTCAGCCCTGTTGGGCAGGGAAGTGAGCAGGGCAGTGAGCAGGGCAGTATGTAAACGGGCTACTCGCGCTGACACTGCCGCTGCCGCTGCCACTGCCCGAAATGTCGGTTTTTCGTGCGGAAGTCAAAGGACGGGCAGCGCGAGCGGCAGTGAGTGTTCACATTCAGCTCCATCGCTCACTTCGCGACAGTCGCCTGGATGAACGGACGTGCGTGCCGTCTTGTTATTAAATAAATACGATCTACCAAAATGCCTTTCGAGTGGAATAATGAAAACGAAAGTTTTTAGAACTGCCGGAATCAGAAAAAACTATATGGGATTTCAACGATAAAAACCACAATTCATCATCTTCTACGAATACGAATTTTCTTTTTGAGATAACATAGTACCTATGTACATAATTAATTATAAATTCGTCAATTTTAATATATTAATATAAAATTTAGTTTAAGGAATTAATAAACATTGGGTGCGTTTGGCAGAAAAAAGCGCTAGCAAGCGCTTATAAGCGCTAAAATAGTTTTCGGCCAGGACACGATTGCTACTTCAGTAGCGCTGACACAATCCGCCATTTTGCTTATTTAATTTGTTTGTTTTGAAGTAGAGTTTTGTGCAATATTAGTTTTAAGTAATATAATGACATGAATAAACATATACATGCTATTAAAAAATCATGATTGGTAAGTTTTTAATATGAATAATTTACAAACATATGTTTAAATTAGGTTAGATTCCCCGGTTAAAACTAACATCGTGTCCTGGAGGAAAATAGCTACTTACGATTTGACAGCGCTTACCGCTTACGATCGCCATTTTGCTTGCAAGCGCTTGCTAGCGCTTTTTTCTGCCAAACGCACCCATTGACTAATGACCGAAGTTTAAACTACTCTAAACACTAATTGTGTTCTAAATTTAAAGATTCTATGTCTGCTAGAAGTGTCTTAGAGTTTTGATGATCGGCCAGTCAGTGAGTGACAAAATTAAGAAACTTTGACTAGTTATAATTCTTAAACTACTGGTTCAAATTGAATGAAATTTGAAATATACCATGTTTAATACAATTTCTACTCGGTTTAAATTCATTATTACATTAAATTCAAGCTTCTAATGTTATCCTCTACGAAGTTATAGGGGTTCGAAAATGGCCTGAAATGCTTCGAGAAAAGTATGGTACGGTCGTGCCGCTTTTTTGCTCTACTTGGCGGGGGCACTGCCGTGCCCCCAGATAACCAGTGTTTTATTATTATTTTGAGCTGTTATCATAATGTTTTTAAAATTTACGCGAACACTACATATTGATTTAAACTATATTTACGGATTTTATCACGTTTAATTATATTTTTTAACTTATTTTTGAATTCCCGACGTTTCGGGTGCTTTACAGCACCCATAGTCACGGTGGGGGGGGGGGGGGGTGCATAAGATGTTTGATGTTCCAATGTTATAGTTAGCCCGGCTACCTTCAGTTTTTTAATATTAATTTTCAGTCCGATGTACGCCGAACGAGCCTACAGTATCTTGAAGTCTTGCAGTGGTATGCTTGGGTTTGGGTTTAATTTTGTTAATTATAGGATCCCAAGCAGATGGCAACACCCATCCATCTCCTCTATTGCAATAAGGTTGTTTTGTAATTTCAATAGCCTCGCGAATTATCCTTGGTAGGAATCGGTGTTCTTTTGCGAGGATTAGTGGTTTATCAAATCTGATGTAATGGTGGGGATGATTTTGAATATGTTCACAGACAGGCTAACTATGACATTGAGACGTTAAACACCTCCCCCCCCCCCCATGACCATGGGTGTTGTAAAGCATCCGTAACGATGGGAATTTAAAAATAAGTTAAAGAAGTTAATTAAACGCGACAAAATCCGTATATGTAGTTTTATTCAATTGCGTTGTTATCAAAAAGATCCTGCTACCCATCTCGTACTTCAGTTTCTTTCTGCTGTCTGCTAGGACACCCACGGGATGATATGGTTTCAGTAGCCTATCACACACTTCACGTAATGGGCTATGAGTATGTTAAATATTAGATTCTATACATTATGATATTGTTTTTCCCTATACTGCACTTTGTTAATATTAATTGGCACAGCTCTATGGAACATGGTGGTGATTTAGAGTTACAATTAAACGGAAAATTATTTTTGATCACGTACTTTTAGAAATGATTGTTTCAACTTCTAGTATAACAAAGTAGTTTAAATATTATTTCAATTAATTGTGATTTAATTGCCATTGGTTTTACTTTTATTTCTATACACAAGAGCTGTTTGACGAATTATTTGTTAGTTACTAATTCTACTGGTAAGAAAGATTGTTATTGTAGTATGCCTTACCTTCAACATTCAAAGAGCTCATATTTCCATAGAAATTGTTTAATATAGGCGCCATTACGGCGTTCTTCAACTCTCGAATCCTATTACCCTTTATGCTGAGTGACGTTAAAGAATCCAGTCCTTTAAATATATTTACATTGTCAATTTCAGTTAGTTCATTATGTGACAATGAAAGGGACTGTAGTCTTGATAAGCCATGAAAAGCTTTGGTATCTAGCATTTGGATTTTATTGCCATCTAAATTTAAATATAACAAATGAATAAGAGGTTTGAATGTATTATCGCCGATAACTTCCAAACTGTTCCCACTCAAATCCAATTTTATCAGTTCTTTCAAACCAGAAAAGGTTTCACTGTTCAAACTGAACAACTTGTTTCTGTCGATCTCTAACTCTTTCAGATTTTTTAAGTGGATAAACGCACGATCATGTATAGTCGTTATCTTGTTATTGGTAAGAAATAATTTTTCTAATGAAGGTAGGTCAAAGAACACATCTCTGTTTATTTCGATTATATTATTAGAGTCCAAACTAATAGTGTTCAACATCTTATGATGTGCAAAAGCACGAACGCTCAATTTTTCAATTTGGTTTCCGCTCAACGCTATTTCTTCGAGATAACTTAAATTTGCAAAGGCAAATGCTTCGACTATCTCTATGTTTCCATATTTAACGTCAACTCTTAAAAGATTTTCAGTGTGCTTTAATGCGGTCCTTGGAATGTATTTCAAAGATATACCTCTTGTATTCGTAAGAACAAGTTTTGTTGCATTTTTCAATAAAGGAAACTTGGACCAACCGGGATCTTCTGGATTAACGTTTTCATGTGTTGGGTAACATTCAGCGCTACGTACTATATCACTCGAATCTTTGGCACAATAACATTGGATTTTACTCGTGCTGTTAAAAGCTGGATCACATATACTAGATATTGTCTCCCGTTTCTGATGATGACTGTTGTGGAAAAGTTTTGCTTCAGTAGAGAAGATAAGGGCGCAAACTAATGTGGCTATTTTGCAAACAGCCATTTTATTTCTCCGACGCAATCTGAAACGTAATATTAAAAATAAATTAGAATTAACATTCTTAACATTTTTGGTATTTTGTTTTATTACTTAAATAATTATTATACAACAATATGTTTAAGGTAGTTTTATGATATTCCGCTCATATATCGTCTTTGGTTTAGTACAAACACATTAAAGTAGTAGTAGAAATATATTTAAATTTCTTTGGTGCCATAATAAGTGGTTATATGAAATTCTAGAAATATCTAAAGGCCTCTATGGTAAAACTATGTTCAAATCAATCAGCGATAGGGATAAGAGACGTAAATACAAGGAATCTGGTACTACGGTCGCCAATTCGTCTTCTAAGCTTGGCGATTATGGTCAATTTTTCATTTGAAGAGGGGACCATTCACAACAGCGAACTTAAAATGTGGGTAATTTGTTTACATACGTTTTTTTTAAAATAATTTATTATTTAGTATATGATATGCAAGTAATTGACACAAGTCGAGCAATATGTAAAAAGAATGACATCGAGTGCTCATCGCTTCCTTATAATTTGTTGTTGCTCAAAATCACTGTAATAAATTGACATAAACAAAAAAAAAATATAACTCGCTAATGGAAAACTCCTTATAACTAAACATAAATTGCAAAAATACGTAATAAATTATTGTAGCTGTAAAAAATATTTCAACAAAGCTGCGATATTCTAAATTAACGTGTCACTTTTAATGTCCGTTTAGTGGGATCATTTATATTTCAGTCGGTGACTGTGATGTCTGAATTATAATCGTAGTGTGGTGGCAAATGAGTCACAGTCAAGATTATGTTCGGATTTGTTAGATTATTATATGACTTCATCATTTTGTAAACTAACGTTATTTTTATTCGGTGGGAACGAAAAAACTACTCATAACATAGCAAATGTTTTTAACAAACAACTTTGCTAAATACATTATGTACACTCGTACCTCGCCTCTCCCGTTTTAGAGAGGAGCTACCTTAACCTTTGCATCATTTACGTGTCACGTTGTTTGTACACGATGGACTCCTAAACGACTTTAATCAATTTTAGTCAAATTTGCACACTGTGTGCGGTTTGGTCCAACTTGAGAGATATTTTTTTTATATTTTTTATATGATAGTTTTTTTGCCTATGAGTGACCCACAATTTTTTTTCGAGTTTAAGGATTTTTAATAGGACATGACAAAGGGTCGTCGAAAAGGGCAGAACAACGTCTGCCTGACAAGCTAGTACAGTATAATTTGTCCTATGGTGGCGGTAATATCGTTGTCAACGGTGATAATATTATATTACGGTACGTTTACACCAAAACCGATTTTGTCGGCCGATGGCGGACAGAACTATCCGGACGAGAAACTCGAACGTGTATGTGCTAACACTGCAACAGTGTCCCACTTGTGGCGACATTGAACGTTGCCGGTATTCTTTTTTATTTTTATATTTTCAATATCCATAGTCGTTTCGTTTAGGTAGATAAAAACACTGACAGAAACAACAAAATAAAGATAAAATTATTAAATTAAACTGTAAATACACTCAATTTGCACTGTACGCCGGCAGTCGGACGAGAAATCCCAAGTTCGGACTCGACGGTTGATCGGCCGTTTTCGTGCGTTATCGGACGATGACGGTCGTGTTTGCGTAAGCGCTCTCTTTGTTTTACAAGTGTTTGATTCGATCGTCCGATATCGGCCGTCGTCGCCCGAGCAAACTTCGGCCGATGAAAGATTAGGTGTATGCGAAGCGTTAGATTAAAAATCAGTGCCGTCCCATCTTACACCTTGACGTGGGTCTCATAAGAAGCGAATTAAGAAAATTCCAATAAGTAACGTTAAAATAATTTCGTTAACTATTATTATAAAATTATATATACACCGTAATCAAATACCCTAAACTAATGCGAGACGTCGGGTACTGCGAGTGAGATCGTTAATGCGTCTGCCAAGCGTGATAATACAGATTAAATAATGTTTCTGATAATAACAGCAAAACTATTTAATCAAAGCTCTATTATGGGAGACATGATGTCTAACAATGGATTGTTTACGGGTTATTCTGTAAGGTATCAAAGAAACTAATATCAAAGAATGAAAATGCTATTGTGTGACGTGGTGGTTAGGAAAGCAAACATTTTGATAACGTTTAACAAGACATCTGTGTTTTGTTTTAGATAAAAACTAACGTTGTCAGACGTCCGTATTAGTCGAGACAGCTTGTATTTCTTGCATAAATTTCAATGTCCCGACGGTACTGGTCAGGTATTTCTCTGGTATTACTTTGGTAAATATTAGGGACGTTCGAAAAATGTGAGAATGCGGTGTAAACTTTTTAAATTAGAAAATTACATACAGGTGAAGTTGGAATATTACAGATATTATAGATACCTAGAAAATAAACTGATTATGTTTTGTTTTTAAATAGTAGGAATAAGAATAAAGAGCCGTGGTAGCTCAGGGCCAAAACGTTGGCTGTAAATTTCACGGTATTCGAGCAACCCGGGTTCGATCCCCATCGGAACCAACGAAATTGTTAAGGTGATACCTCGAAAGTTTGGTGGTTTTTCTATTTAACATATTTTTTTAAGTTTTATAGATTACAAACCAAAATTTTGGTATATGATTTTTGACTATATGACCTTGGATTGCATAAAAGGAAAACACGATATCATGAAATTTTCTCGATAGAAAAAAATTGCAAAGTAGGCTCTAATTATTTACATTTTTCCATGACACCACAATATTCTTACGAATAAGTACATGGAATTATTTTTAAGGCATAGTAAATAATCATATCTAAGTTTTCATAAACCAGTTTTTTATTCCATAACGAAGTTTTGTTAAAATAAATAAAAATTTTGTTTGGCGCTTACTTAGTTTTTTTCCGAGCGCTTGCTCGGTATTGCTATCTCATAATTTGCGTACTATGAAGTCATTGCATCACTTTCATTTTGACACTCCCGCAGTCGTCCGTTAGCTTCACTGACAAAGGAATAAGCCACGCCCCCAAAACTTCGATTCATTTTCAAGGTATCCTCTTAATTGCAATTTTAGGTGCTTATTTAGCACGTGTTCATCGACGACTGAAAAGATCGTGAGGAAACTTACATTTCTGAGAAATAAGATTAGTTTTTCAAAGACATGTGAAGCTCGCCAACACGCATTGGGACAGCGCGGCGATCATTTCCTTAGAGCAAACGGTCTCGGAAGCTAGAGGAGGCCTGTGCCCAGCTGTGGGACGTATATAGGCTGTAACTTTAACTATTAACTTCGATATTTGTTTGCGGTTTCTTATAGCGGGATGACGATGAAAAAAATTGTACCACGTCTGTGCTCGAAAATTTTCACTACCATACAAGTCAATCAAGATTTACTGGTCATTATAATAGGGGTAAGCGCTTCGCCATATTTTATTGTTGCACGTTGGTCGCTAAATTTAAACTTGACAGAACAACCACCAAAGATAGCCCTATAATGCTCGGGATGTGCTTCGAGAGCTGTAACCAAAGAAATGGTTAAAAGGTCGAAAAAATGTTTAGCATATCGTCGTGTGACATTATTACGTTTAATTACTGAAGAAACAAAGTTTTCGACAGGCAGTGTACATATCATTATACTGGTTGATTTTTTTTACCGTCTGGAAAATAATAGGGTGTATAAGTGAACGGAATAGAAGCCTATGGCACTGATATTTTACAATTTTTTTTTAAATTAACATATTGTGAAGTTGATCTATCAATAAATACAATTTTTTCCAGATGGTAAAAAGCACCTAGTATAATGAATGCCTGAGAAGGAAAGAATCCGTATGTTGGGTACCAAAAATGCCTACCGATCACCGATACCGATCCGATGAGAAATATGCCAGACTAAATATTTCCTGAGGCATTTTGGAATTATTGCATTCAAAATATTAATAGTTCTTTGGGTTGAATTATAACAATGGACATCCACCACCACTAATGGGTGTACTAATAAGTGGTAATGTATTTTACCCGGTCGAGCCGGGTAAAATACATTACCACAGCGTTAAATCGCAGCTGAATGCTGCTATGTTCGTAAGGTGAGAACCGGAGACCCTTATTACTGAAATTGAGGCATTTTATCTTATGCCTCAGGGGTGACAACGCATTTGCAATTAGGTTCTAAATCGAGATTAGATGTACATGTTTGTGGACCACAACATCCATTTGCCATCAGGTGGACTGTGCGCTCATTTGTCACCTTTATTCTATATAAAATAACTTATTATATATAGAATCCGGTTATCAGTTTAATTTTACATTTTGTAGCTTTTTCTGCAGCTTCGCTCGCGTAGGCGCTTTAGTTTACCCACGAAAGGAAAAGGACATTGTACATACATAACGATATAGATATGCTACCCGAGGTAACTACCTTTACAAAATTTCATCAGCACAATTTTTTTCCCGTATTAATAAATGTAGGTATATGTATAGATAGATTCGAGAAATTTATTAAGCGGAAGCCATCTTTAATAAATACAGATCGTAGAAATGACATCATACTACGTCCATTCATTATAAATGAATTAGAACAAAGAAACCGTTTTATTTCGTTTTAAATTATCATCTAGTTCTCGTTCACGGTAAAACATTAAGATAACGCGGTTTAATATATATATATATATATATATATATATATATATATATATATATATATATATATATATATATATATATATATATATATATATATATATATATATATATATATTAAACATTTAGTTTATTATATTAAGTATTTATAGTATATAATGTCAACTGTTTTGTGCGTTGTTTCTAATTTGTTTTGTGTTGAATAAAGCTATTTTTACGGACTGTATCGCGTTTAATTCTAATTATTTTTAATTCCCGACGGTTTGGGTTCTTTGCGGGAGTTCTTTTAGAGAAGGAGGCGGAGTTCTAGCTACTACCTGGTTAGGACCCCGAAGTTAATAAAATTAAAACTAATTCCAAGCATACCACTGCAAGACTTCAAAACACATTAAGTTCATTCTGCGTAGATTGGTACAAAAGTAATAATTAAAAGGCTGAAGGTACTCCGGGTTAACTCTGACATCGTGACGTCAATCACCCCCCCCCCTTGCACCCGAAACGTTTGAAATAAAAAATAATAAAATCCGTAAAAGTAGTTTTATTCAACGTGTAATCATTACGTAAATATAAGAAATCATAATTCATTTGTGTTGTTAATTTTGTGTAATTTCACGTATTATTAAAATTATTATAAACTGCTCTTTTTTTAAATAGTTCCTTCCAGCACAGAGGTGTTTTCCGAACCAGTGCTAATATGAGAGTGAATTTCATTAAGTATTATTTATAATCTAAATTGCATAAAAAGTTTATATTCTAATATATTCTATACGATATATTAGAAAAAGGGCTAGTGTAGAAACAAAGTTTCATTAAAAAGCAGCAATTTAATCCACCCACGTACCTATCTAATTTATCTTTAATTATGTTACATATAATTAAAGATAAATTACATATAACTAAAGATAAATATTATTGTGACATTTAAATAGATATATATCTACCTACATATTTATTTAAACGTCACAGCAATGTTCTTATAATATCTTTTTACAGTTTACGTAGGTTTAGTGCACCAATGCTTACAACAATCTAAAAAGTGATGTCATAGTATTTGTTATAACGAAATATATGTTTCAATGTAAACGACGGCCTACGCGTCCGTTTAGTGACCGATATACACGCTATTAGGTTAATAGTACAACATAAAGCTATAGCGAAACATTTAAAATCTAAAACAATTAATTTCTCTTTTAATGGAAAAAATTAAGCATTTATTTAAATTTATTTTACGTAGATAGCAAAGTTGCACATACGGTTGTATAAATGGAACGGCTCAACCGGGGAAGGACTACGCTCTCACAAAATACCAGCAGTTCAATGTTGCTGTGTTTCCAATGGCGAATATAGAAAATCGTAGACCCATTTTACTGAAAATGACACGTTCCATCTAAGTCCTCAGGGGTGACATTTTTGCGTTTTTATTTCAGATTTGAGTAATAATATCATAGTAATAATCACTCCTTTCAGCTCCTTGATTTTAGATTTTTATTAAAAGTCGGGTTTTTGTGGACCCAAGTATATTACCAGCTTAAGGAGCTGGGAGGTTGTCTAGATAGTTAATTAAAAAACTCCATTTGAATTTGAAGTACCTACGTAAAACCTTTTGAATAAAACGTATTATTAAAATCTGTTCATTAATGACGAAGAGAAAAAAACATTTTTTAGTCGCATTGTAAAAAAAAAACCTAAAAGGACTTCACTTGTCTTCGAAATGTTTTTATTTCTCAGACATGCAGATTTTCTCACGCCGGGCCAACCGCAAGTTTTTACATAGTTATCAGGAAGTTTCAGTTTCCTCTGTCACATCTTAAAGTTTTTCAGACCGAATTTCGGTCACAACGGAGGTAAGCTATCTGCGTAGGACAGGATTATAGAGTTCCATTGTATGCGCAAGCACAGGTGAACTCTCTATTCCTTCACTCTCAAAGTCCGATAACCTGATACGACCGGAGAGAGATCAGACGCAGGACCAACGGCTTTACGTGCTTTCCGATATACGGGGGTGAAACACCGCCAACTTCCTGTCTCTGGGCTACTACTGAGACTTTCTGAGAGAAAAATCTAATAACTTATCATGGCCCAGCCTGGGACTCGAACCTGGGATCTATGATCAGCAATTACGTTAACGACCGCTGGAGCAATGAGGCAGTCAATGTCGCCTTCTATGACACCCGCGGGACGGTTAAGGGTAGTGGATATTCTAACATCGCCACTACCTCCCCAGAGTACTGTTATGTTAACAAAAAAAAAGTTAAAAGTTACAGCCTATATACGTCCCACAGCTGGGCACAGGCCTCCCTTCATTTCTGAGAGGGTTTCGGGGCAAGGAAGTGTCCGTCACGCTGCCCCAACGCGTGTTGGCGAACTACACATGTCTTCGAAGTACATTATTTTCTTATTTCTCGGACATGCAGGTTTCCTCACGATATTTTCCTTCGCCGCCGAGCACGTGGTAAATCAGTTATATTCTGTTATATTTACAGCGAGCGTTAACCATTTGAGCTACCACAGCTCATACCATGTTAACAAAACTTTAATATTAAAAATACGTTCCGATTAACGGCCCAAAATTTCAACTGTCACTTTCACTTATTTAAATTCTGAAAATTATTGCCAAGTGCGGCCCTTGGGGCGATAATTTTAAAATAATGAAGAGTGCCTTAACATTGATATAATAATGGCTTCACAGTAACGATTTAGTAAAAGATCGCTTCTACTAAACACGAGGCAATTTGTTCAAGCAATAAAACGAGTATAAATAGGCGTCATGTGCCTCGTTTACCGAACTATTCTTTCTCGTATTACACAGAAATTAGGCCGTTAACAGCACCTGTGAGTAATGTAGCGAAATAAATGAGAAAACAACTGTTATTTACCTCTGTTTTGAATTTTAACATTTGTTTCCGACCTTGGTTTTTATTTGCATTGTTACATCCTTCGCTGTTATTATTGAAGAATAAGAAGCTAATTTTATTCTTGCGTTTTTTTAATTTATATTTCCGGTCATTTTCTTAACCAAGTGGCTCTTGTGTTTTACGCAATAGAATTTCATTGAAATCAGTTAGAGAAATGTTAAAAAATTAAAAAATTCCTCATTTTCAATGTTTTTTTTTATAGAATATAGTTGACAAACAAGCACAAAGTCCACATGATGGTAAGTGAATGCCGTGACCGATAGATACCTAGGTATATCCTCGAATAAGAACCAGAATGCAGACGCCCTGAGGATTTTGATTCAATACGTCATTTCTATTAAAACTGTTTCCGATTGTCTGTGCTCACCACATGAAATACAGAAGCAGTAAGCGGCTATATTACGACGGTATTCTTGGAGAGCGTGGGATCATTTCCCAGTCGACCCGTTTTTGCTACAACTATAATATAACTGAAGCATGTCTCTACCACGTAAACGTCAAGTAAAACGTTCAGAAAATATCATTAATGTAGAACGTATAAAGATCATAAAAAATGAGTATACTTAGATAAATTAACAATACTTTATTGTACGCCAAAAAATATGGACAAAAAAGAAACAAAGAGTTGTGCTGTATGCGGTCTATTCGCTAAAAATGATTTCCTTTAGACAAGACAATCTTTGACGAAATTATAAACCACATAAATTATTTTAATAATTGGGTTTAGTAGAAAAGCCACCGTCGTTGCAGTCACCGTGAAAGCAGTCTATCGGAAAAAAACAGCTAATTCAGTTAACTTAGCTCGGAGATATCGTTTCACGTACATTGAAAAAGAAATGAAAATGCAGTCGAATTAGTACCGTCTACCGAGCGCGGTGGTTACTTCATGGCTTCCCTATTAAAAAGGGAGGCTCATGTCTCTCAGCGACTGTTTAGAGTTGACAAAAAAGAAAAAAGAACGAAAGCTGGTTTTACTTATTATTTCTATCCGTTATTTTATCGTACTGTATTATTTTTGTCTGACCACTTACAGTTGTCAATCTTCATCATCAGAATTATTACAGTTTTTCACAAGTCTACTGCTAAACAAAGGTCTCCCCTAAGGTACTTATTACATCACGGTCCCATGCCACTTGCATCAATCGACATACAGCATGTATACGAGAGGTCTTTCAGCTCACTTCAGCTAGTAAGAGGCCAGCTTACAATTCGCTTAATTCTAAACTTTTCAAAATATTCCTCTTCGACGCAATATAATCATCAGTGCACTTAGATATGCTGTAACGATGATAACATGGCATAGGCATATCTGCTTGTGGTAAAAATATTCTACTTCTTATTATTTAGAAATTTTTTTCGTTATTAAAATTTACAAAGAAGTGCAAAATGCATTTTTAAATAACGTATTCGTATTCTTTGATCTATGATAATGACAACGAATGTAATTAATTAATTCAATATTCGTCGAGACGCTTGCTCCTCGTAAACAGAACTAAAACAATGATGACAGGCAAATATTTACGAGCGGAGCTGAATGTACATCGCGTTGATTCATCCAATTACAAAACAGTTTTCGTAGTACAAGAATTGGGTTATACAAATGTTCAGGCTCTTTAAATGCATGACGATGTTGGCGGGTGTCGGGAGTACACTCGCCGACGGTGATTGATGGAGCGAATTGAAGCTGTTTGCTTAAGTCCGATAGCCTACGCATCAGGAATTTTTACGAGGTCGATGTACGAAAGGATTTTCTTTGAAATTGTACCGATTTCATTTATATGGACTGCTGTACCCACGTAAAAATATAAGTTAATATATGTTGATGTGAGGGCATGTAGTTTACTTTCTTATTAAGAGTGATAAATGAGCACACAATCTATAGATGCAGTAACCTAAAGATACTTACATCTATCCTCGATTAAGAATCGAACTATGGTAAAGGTCTGTGGTAAAGATATCCATCATTTACAGAACTTTTATGGATCTCTACAATTATTACGTAGAGGTCTACACAATCAGGTGCTAAAAATAAGATAATTGATATTTCTTTTGCTTCAATCCGGGTAGGACACATCATTGTATTTATTTAGCGGAAGGTTGCAAAGAATTTTTTTTTATAAGAATAAGATGTCAGGTCGTTGTGAGCCTTAAGATCGTGTTAGATAATTAAGTAAGATACATGACCCTTAAGTGCCCTTTAGTGCAAACATTAAGGTTTGATAAAAAAATATTTTTGGCATAATTAAGCTAATTTACTTATTTAATATTAAGCTGTGACAAGGTGCTGGATTGTGCATGGCAAGCACGTTAGTCTAGTCTAGAAAATGTGTATCCGTTTTCGCTTTAAAGCTTCCTTGTTCCTCTTTTTATAGTGAGTTAGCTAGTCTTGCGAAGGTAAAACTTTTCAATTTTTTGCAGTGTTTAGTATCATCATGACCATCATCGTTACAGCTCATCACAAGTCCACGGCTGAAGATAGGTCTCCCCCAAGAAATTCCACAAAGTGCGGTCCCGAGCCATTGACCTCCTGCATATACTATCAGGTCATTACTTTTTCTAGTGGAAGTGTGCCTACACTTCGCTTATCAGTACGAGGTTGCCACTCGATAACCTTTTCTCACCATCGGATGTGGGTTCTTCGAGCTATATGGTCATCCCACTGCCACTTCATTTCTAAGTTTAGAATCTAGTTTTAATCTAACAATAAAACAAATTAGGTTTCTTTAGGTGGTAGTAATGAGATTTTATGTATATTATATGATATTAAATATATGTTTTTTTAAATAAAACATATTTAATGCGTCGAACTGCAGGTAGTGGAAAAAAGTCTAGTCAATTTTTTCTCATTTAAAAAATTAATATTATATTTTTACAAAACCATTTAGGTATTTTTAACATGAATATGAAAGCAAAATAGGTCTAAAATTTCGTTTATGCTCAAACTTCAAATTTCGCATAATAAAAGCTCTACAACGGATGGATGGAAAAGCAGCGTTAAAACCAAGCTCTCACTGAATACCAGCGTAAAGTAGCGTAAAGGACCGGGACGACTTCGGAAGACCCGTAATCCCCGCTTGAACCTAATTGAAGAAAAGGAAGAGGTCGACGCACTTGTGTGTTACTCCATTGCGGGGTTCACATACGTTGTTCTCGAACCCAACGTAGGTGTCATAGGAGGTTAGGAAATCCGCTGCTGAACCAGCCGGATCAAGCGACCCCTCTCGTTAACTGGTTCCTTTTCAGTGTGAGAGTAAAGATAGTAAGAGTCACTTCGCAACCATGCGCTCAATAAAATAAAATGATGTGTCTTATTTAGTTTGAAGAGATCACCTATCATAGTAAAGTTACAGCCTATATACGTCCCACTGCTGGGCACAGGCCTCCCCTCTGTCTGAGAGGTTTTTAGGACAAGGAAGTGTCCGCCGCGCTGCCCCAATGCGTGTTGGCGAACTTCACATGTCTTGGAAATATATTTTTTTTCTTATTCCTCAGACATGCAGGTTTCCTCACAATGTTTTCTTTCACCGCCAAGCACGTGGTAAATCAGCACTTAAAATTGCAATTGACAATTTTATTGGTACCAGCATTGATCGAACCTGGTTTGCTCGCATACTGTGATATTTACAGCGAGCGCTAACCATCTGAGCTACCACGGCTCATCCTGTCACCTATCATGCTCAGTATAAATAGAGTAGGGTACAACAGTGGATAACCCGGGTACACACCATATTGTTTTAAATACATAAATCTCTCAAATTTGTTATGAATACGTTATGGCTTGGCTTCATATGGTGACCAAACGACAGCATTGCATTCTAAATGACTTTTTACAAGTGCCTCGTATAATGCTCTCAGAGCAATGATGTTCGTGAATCGGTTTAGCCTTTTATAACTCCACCACATCTTTTGTTTAATAATCATCATTAAGTCCCGTCACAAGTTTACAGCTAGGTCTGTGCGCAGTGTTGGGACGTACATCGGTCATAACTTCAGCTTTTTCTATAAGGCCTCGCCCAAAGGTTGCCTAATAGATGGGGATATAATTTGCCATAGCTGCCTTGCGTGGCAAGGGGATTGACACCCGCAGGTTTTGTTTTTAATCGTTATTAGCGAGTCGCTGCTGCCCCTCTCCTGGTTTGTATGTAAAAAAAATATTTCATACATACCCTACTTTTCATTCGGATAAAATTGTCAAACTTATTATGTGATGATTTCTTATATTCACGCGAACACTACACATTGAAATAATACTAGTTTTCACGGAATTTATCGCGTATATTTAACTTTTTAAATACCCGACGTTTCGAACGCTTTACAGCACTCATGGTCACGGGCGGGACTGAGATGTTTAACGTCCAGATGTCATAGTTAACCGCGGTTACCATAGATTAAAACTTAACTTTTGTTCCGATCTACACAGTATGAACGTATGGTGTCTTGAAGTCTTGCAGTTGTATGCTTGGGTTAAGATTTAATTTTAATTATTATAGGATCCCATGCTACCATCTGCTTGCATAAATATACGCGATAAATTCCGCAAAAACTAGTATTATTTCAACTTATTATGTGAACCTTAATAATAGAACTCGGGTTCCGTACTCATCCGTTCTAAATTATTTTCGTTTCTTGCGTCCTTAATGGCTAAACCACATCCAAAGGCGTCCGTGACTAATAAACATAGAAGTACATTTGGTTGAGGTTTTGAACACATATTGCAATCTCTAAAACAATCAAATCTAAATTTGTGTATTATATTAGAGAGACAAGTGAAATATAATTTTGAAGACTGATACATTTCATAACTATATATGTATATGTTATTTTATATAGGTGTATGTATATATTTTTTCATAGTTTGATAAACGAATAAACAGGCCGACTGATGGTAATTGTATGATGTGAGTGTAACCCATATCTATCCATACCATACCCATATGTATCTACTCGTAGATCCTAGATTGAGAATCAGATGAATTGTCACGCTTCGGGACTAAGACGTTATACCACAAGTAAAAAGAATATCTGGTTCTTGTCACTTATCATACAAAACACAGCAGAATAACGCTCCTACTTTATGCTGGTATCCTGTGCAAACGTGGTCCTTCCTCGGTTGATCCATTTGTTTTACAACCGTAATACTCTACTCTGTGACTTTATCGTAAAGTAAATGTAATACGTGGATCCTAGGCTTTTAATAGAATAAGAGTAGCAAACGAGCACTCAGTCCACCTGATGTTGAAAGAATGCTGTGGCCCATTACATATATTTTGGATGAAGAATCAAAATTCAGATGCGCTGTTACCCTTTTAAGAATAAGATGAAATGCCTCATTCCCAGTAAAAAGGGTTTCCGGTTCTCTAAACTCACCATACGAAACATAGCAGCATTAAGCTTAACGCCGGTATTCTGTAAGAGATTCACATACTGCCGTTTTCCTTAACTAAAAAAGAAAATTCACAAGTTTTTCGGGTAAAAATATTTTCGAGATCACTTCTGGCATTTGTTCTACCTGTTTGTCAAGTTTCATTACAATAAGTTTAATCATTACAAAGTTTAGCCCGGACAGACAGCCAGATATATCATCTGAAAACTTATAAAAATGGTTATTAATATCTTAAGGTCAAATATCAGTAAAAAGCAGCTCAATAAAAAGCAGTTATTTCGAAATTATAGACAGCCACTTCAATTTCATGTGCTATGTAACAATATATTGCCTGAAAGGATAATTGCGTCCACATGTCGATTATATTTAATATCGAGCCTGACAGAATCTCAATCAAATTACTCAACGCTACACTAGTAATATAATATGAACATTTTGCACGTATGTAGGTTACATCCTAAAATTAAGAAAATTATGGCTATTTTTGATATACTGTTATTAAGGTTGTATTAAACGGTTTTTGTTTTTATTATATTCCGTCTTTAATTCCACAGTATTATAATTTAAGTATGAGCAAGTCTTAAGAGCCGTGGTAGCTCAGATGGTTAACGCTCGCTATAAAAATAATAGAACGCGAGTAACCAGGTTCGGTCCCCACCGGCACCAATGAATTTGTTAATTGCAATTTTAAGTGCTGATGTACCACGTGCTCGGTGGTGAAGGAAACATCGTGAGGAAACCTGCATGTCTGAGAAATAAGAAAAAATATTTCAAATACATGTGAAGCTCACCAACACGCATTGGGGCAGCACGGCGGACACTTCCTTGTCCTAAAAACCCTCTCAGAAATGAGAGGAGGCCTGTGCCCAGCAGTAGGACGTTATATAGGCTGTAACTTTACTTTTAACCTTATGTTTTAAGAAGGAGTTTGCTTTAATTAAAAAATTTTAGACCAAAGACTAAGTACTAAGTGTAACATGTGCCAAGCCATAAATCAGTAAAAACATATATTGTACGAGTATTGTAAGTTAATATTTAAAAAGAAGTCCCGCTGGGTTTCTTGCTGGATATTCCTAGGACAAAGGTTTTATTCGGAAACAGTAAGGTTAGGTTAGGTTATTAATTTTTTATAGAATAAGTGTGATGTAATGTGACAAACGAGCACACAGTCCACCTGATGGTTGGTGGACATCTACATTTATCCTCGATTAAGATTCAATACGCAGATACGTTGTCACCCCTGAGGACTAATATGGGATGCCTCGTATCCAGTAAAAAGGGATCTCCGGTACTCTACACTCACTTAAGCTGCTATTTTACGCTGGTATTCAGTGAGGGCATCCTTCCCCAGTCGAGCCGACTCATTCGTGCTACAACCTACAACCATAATATAGCTGCAGCGTGACTCTACCTCGTAAATGTAATATATAATGGTATAAAAAATTATGTTTGTTTTCCATACCGTTCATCAGATTGCGGTAAAACTTTGTCAACTTATTGCTTGCAATTGCGCGGTTATAGGCGTAGTACTCGTACAATGCACTTACAGTATGTGGTGCGCGTATCGAACCGACAAATATAATACTTTTAAACGAGCAATTCTTGTTCCCTTGTTGGACTTTTTTTAAAATAAATTTTACAATGTCAATGGTCACAAAATATTTACAAATTTATTTCAGAAACAGCTTGGAAGCGACCACCTCATTCCCTGGGGTTATTATCGACCATGTATTCATTTATAAATAAATCTTTGTATAGAGTTTTTGTTTAACTAAATATTTAAACTTGGTAATAGGGAGACCTTGTATATTTTCTGAGACTTTGTTGTAATAGCGTATACATTAAACTGTAAATGAATTATTGACTCTGTAATCAAGAAACTGGTATCACTCTGGTATACTCTTCAGACATGAACGCATGAGTGCCTGTATCATTGTTTGACCTTTGTAAGAATGTGGTACTTATCCAGACTTATCCAGACAGTCTTCTAGGTAGAATTGGCTTTCTACCACCTATACAATAATACGATGCAATATTCTTTATTGTACACCAACGAAACATAAATATAACAAATAAGGAACAAACAATGAGGGAAAAACAAAAGGCGGTCTTATTGCTACATAGCAATCTCTTCCAGACAACCCAGAAGAGGAAATTAATAAAAATAAAAATAAGATTAACGGGTAGGGTGCACTAAGTTAGGAAAAAACTTATATACTAAATGACAACATACTTAAGGTAGATTAATGACCATAACTAAGAGGAGGAAGAAAGAGGAGTTATAGAGACAAATAGTGTTCCTTAATCTGTTCACCTACCTAGTAAGATATAAAGCCAGCTGATTAACTCTTTAGTCTACAGATCTGTTGGATTATTGCTAGGCCCATTACCACACAGCCTACTGGTCAGTTGGATTATATCAGTTACGCTAGTTATGCTGCGGATATCCTTTGTGTGAAGAAACTTATTTTCACGTGGTGGAGCCATGCTGCAGCTATATTAGTAGTATAGTTGTAGCACGTATAGTACTGCTCGACTGGGGAAGGACCACGCTCTCATAGAACACTAGCGTAAAACAGCAGCTCAACGCTGCTGTGTTTCATATGGTGAGTATAGAGAACCGGAGACCCAATTTACGGGAAACGAGGTATTCCAACTTTTCTATCTGCATTTTGATTCATAAGAGTCTATGGGTCACAGCAACCACCTACCATTAGGTGGACTGTATGCTCGTTTGTCACCTTTATCCTATAAAAAAATTGAACTCTCGATAATTGCTTACTGACTTTAGCTTTCCCATACGACCGGAAGTAAAGGACTACGTCTCCACTCCTTCATATTTAAATAAGTAATTACTGGCATAATGCGCTGGTTGTCGACTTTTGTTTTAATATTCTGACATCGTACTAGAAGATACATCGTGAATTTTCGAATGCCGCAGCTATTGAATGTGTATAAATGATGATGCTCACCGACATAAAAAGCCATATTAATTACCAGCGATCCGCCGCAGCTTCGCATGGATAGGATCTAATAATGTGACGTTATTCAAATTAAATATTGTCACAGATCGTTTATTTTATCAATATGCATTTGGCTTTTTTAAAATTTTAGTTATTTGGGATAAAGTATACCCTAGATCCCTCTTGACATTGCTGTCTATCTGATCGTAAAGGTTTATTATAATCGGTTTAGGTATTCCGAAGGTTAGCCTGGACGGACGGACGGACGGATGGACGGACAGACGGACGGAAGGACCGCTGGAGAGATAGACAGATGACAGACGGACAGACCGACAGACGGACAACGAACAGACGGGCAGACGGACCGCTGGAGAGACAGACAGATGGCAAGACGGACAGACCGACAGGCGGAAAGACGCGCAGACGGACAGACGGACAGACGGACAGGCGGACAATGGACAGATGGACAGACGACAGACGGACAGACGGACACACTGACAGACGGACAGGCGAACAGACGGACAGACGGACATCGAACAGACGGATAGACAGACAGGCAAGAATTTTAAAAATGGATATTTTAATGGAATGCAAACATTTATGTTTTAATAGCATGCAACAGCAAACGGACACTTCAATTTTATTTATATGATGATGATATAGACCAAGAAATGGTATAAAAAACAGCTTTCCATTTAGCTCCTATTCGACGATGTTGCAAAATTGATATATCATGTTCTGTAGAAGACGGCTTTTCTTCATTAACTGAATACGTGTACGTAATGTCATACATACAATAAAGTTCATTACTAATTTTATCTCAAAATTATACTTTTCGTAAATACAGATTTACCTCGTGAGCTTTTGACAATTCATTTTGTGAGATGTCTGACATTTTTAATAATGTTTTGTTTTCGGTTATAAAAAATAAAAAGGACGAAATATTACTGACGACTCTATTGGCTTATATTTTTCTGAATTTCCTACAATTTATTAAAGAAAATATAAATCTCAGACATGCACTGATTTTTAGCAAATTCCATGAAGTATAACGTACAACCATGTCCGTGAGCTCTCCCCGACCGCCTACGTCACCTCTTATGAAACCTACGTAACAAAATGAGGTGACGGAATCTCTTACGCTGTCACCACAAGGCAAATTCTGATGAAAATATGAAGGCTGGTTATGCTAATAAGTATGATAAGTTAACTAACCTGTTGCAAGGTATTCTGCCGAAAGTACTAAACTAGTTGCACCTCGGATAACTGCGATTTTTCAATCTGTAATCAAAGAAAAAAGAGCGTTAAAAGTGCTATTAAAAGAAAAACATCGATTAAAGTGTTGAATACTTGTGGCCAGAGTGCTTAATTGCTGAAAAATCAAATGATTTTTTATAGAATAAGGGTGACAGATGAGCAAACATTACACGTGATGGTCAGGGGATGTTGTGGGCGGGAGTTAATCTACTCCTAATTTTTAAATTTTTAATTAATTAGAAAGATTAGATTAACATCTATTCCGCTCTCGTGACCTGCGAACAGTTTGGTAAATGGCTCTTGAGGAGAGCGTAAGTCTTTATGATCCCCAGGGCAAGTCTGAGGAGTTCTTTCTTCACGTGGTTGCTGCCAGTTATTTGGTCTGGTTCGATAAAAAACAGAATAGAACATACATTACAACCAGCATGCTTACCGCAGAGGCAAATCTACGGAAACTACCCTGATTAGTGTTATTGATAGGGTCAAACAGGTGCTTTTAGATATTGAGGGCGCTTTTGACAGAAGACCACATCACTACTAGTTGGGGGCCTGACAACTTAAAGTGTTGAGCCCACGACCACCAGCTGGGTGAAGTCGATGCTCTCAAACGGAAGGCAAAAATAGCGATATTTCAAACTTTGATTGAGGTACCAATTACAAAAGGCTGCCCACAAGGAGTTGTATTGTCACCCCTTCTTTGGACTCTTGCGATTGAACAACTATTGTACAAGGCAGACGTTCGCATTTACACACTGGGTTATACTGTTGACCTTGTGTTCATTGCGAGGGGTATTTGCCAAAGTACTTTATCATCAATCATGCAAAAATCCCTAAACACCATAAAAAACTGGTGTAGGGATGACAGTTAATGCTGATAAATTTGAGTAGATAATAATCTATATGAACTCTGATGGTCAAGCGGCACTGCTAGTGCTAAGATCAAACTTAGTGAACTCGAAGCTAGTTGGAGATTGTGTGAACCGTCTAAACGCCTTGGGATGTAACAACAGGGTTATTTTAAAACGGGTCATACTACATACAGGGTATTGTAGGCAATGAAGTTATAATATAATAATAACAAAAAAAGTCCAAGTTTTTTTGTTATTATTATATTGAGTCTATCTAGTCTGATTCTGTCTGATGTCAGATGTTAGAGTGCTATTGGCCAGCTGGTTTATGCAAATTTATCGGACTCAGGGGCGCGTTATATCAAGTGGTTAACCAATGACGATGATGCCAATTAAATCTGGATGTTAATTTTTCAATACAGAAATGTCATCAGTAAGATGCTGCTGCTCTGAGCAGTCACGCATTGTCTTATATAATATTTAAACTATGTACAAAATTAAGAGTTTTGATATTCAAAATCTTGATATTGTGCGTTATCAGACAAAAATGTGAAAAGGAATATTCGCTTTGTACTCACACGCATAAATTCTTTTGAGCAATTATATTAAATTGCGTTACGCCGTTCCCATTTCAAAAGAATTATTAAAATCTCATATAATTTTCGATTTATTCCTTTCAAAGAATTTCTTTAAATATCAGGCTTCAAAAGAAGTTCCTCGTGCGTTAAAATGTTTGAATGAAAAAGAATTATTTCCTTTTAATGTCAGCCTTTAAAAAATAATTTCATCAGATTTATTTTATACAAATGAGGTTGACAAAAGGACACGCAGTCCACCTGATGGTAAGTGGATGTTATGGATCATATGCTAGGTGTAATCTATACTCAATTATCGCTCAGAACAAGTGTTTTATAGCCTGTAAATAATGATTTTGGATGTGGATGCGTCCATGTACAATTAAGGTATGTGAACCATTTCTATTTATTAAATACATTCGCAAAATAAAAAAATATCGGTACATTAAAATGAGGCTATTTTACACTGGTGTTCTGTGAAAACATAGTTCTTTCATAGTTGAGCCAGCCCATTCTTAACACATTCAAAAATACAGCAACAGACAGTGTAGATTTTCTACAAGCCCGTCACAAATCCGTTGCAATTTGACATTTTGCTGAACGGTAGGTATGTGTTTCATGGTGCTAAAACCTTTTCGGAACCCGGCTTGTTCGGGAGGCTCGAAGTCGTCGAGTCTGCGTGTGAGACAATTCGTAATGACTTATATTAATAATATATTAAATGATATATCAAAGGCCGTGTAGTCTTTCTGCCTTTTCTCATACTTTTATAGATACGTATGTCATTCCACCTTAAGTTCGTTAGACACTACAGTTTTATAAAGAAAATAGTCTCCTCGTATATTATTTTACAGCATCGCCTTATGGCAACAATAAAATATGGAAAAAACCGTCTTACATATATGAAGTTTGTGTGTAGTTTTTTTTGAACATAAATGCAAAAAATGCATGAACGCAAGAAATCCTACCGACAAAGCTCTTCCATTAACTTCTCGTAAGCAAAGTATGGACTTTAACTTGGATTTTAAACAGTCAACTTCTGAAAACTTTAAAGTGGTCCGAATGAAAACTTCCGGACTTCAGTGAAAAGTTCAGGTATTTATTCAATAAGGTTTTCAATTTTCTCTTGCTCAGATCATACGTATTTTTTAAAATATAATCGAAAATATAAAGCTGAATACTGCAGTTTATTTGCGCCATTTAATATTTTTTATGATTGTTTTGTATACATATTAGGTTTGAAGGGACGGTAGAATATAGTGTAAAATAGATTGAAACGATTAAAATATGACCGGATTAAATATCAACAATTTTTGTTTTTCCAAAAATGTTGACTTCAATTAATAGATCACGTAATCGTCATTCCATACATGGCCTTATTTATAAAATTCTACCGATTTATTTTTAAAAAATTCGCTAGTTATAAAACTCATTGATGAGTCGGGTAATTTATGACGAAGCCATGCTATATTATGGTTTTAACAAGTTTTTCACTGCATTTTGATTCTTATTCGAAGATAGATGATGTCTATTGGCCACAGCGTCCACTTAACATCAGGTTGACTGTGTCGTTTGACATTTATTATGGATACAACATATATTATTATGCCAAAAAATTGAAAGTATGAATGCCATTTCTTATTAATTCAGTTTTTGGTTCTGAACTTTATGAAAGGTTAAATGTCACAATTATGCAAAACATTTTATCTTTAAATGACAATTTTTATCGATGTGCACGGATTTTATTAATGTAAAACAAACAGAATGTTAAATAGTATAATGCGAAAATTGCAGGAGTCAAAACATATTTTGTAGAAATATTTTATTAGTATGGAGTATTACCTGCAATAAGCGAATACAGTTCGTATTGAGGTACTAGTACATATTCAGAGAAGGGACAATTAAAGTAAATTGTTTATCACCTCTTTTAATATAACCTATTTTACATGACCAGATAATAAGTGTTGAATGCTATCCCACCTTATTGTGAGTGTTCACGGAGAAATTATTTGAAACGTATGTTTAACGACAGTTTTGTTTCAGTGGCATAATATACATATACATCATGTGTCCCAGTCCCACAAACATACAAGTTAATGTTTATGTGGTCTTGTTAATCACGTGTTAGGTTCATTTAACAAATCGTAGCTGGGAAACTTACAAAATAACACTAAATAAATAAATAAAACTAAATAAAAAATAAAATGTTTTGCAAAGGTGCAGCAGTACTTCACGTCGGGGCAACTTCTTTATGTACAGCATAAAGCGCAAGTCCTGTCATGTAGTACGTAGCAGCATTAGACGCAGTGAGCAGTGAACAGTGTTTTGTATTAGATTAAATAGAAGATTTATAAAGGAATAAAAAATAATATATTGAGAGGAGGGACGCCTAAGAGGCTTATTGTTAACCCTGATTTGGTTGAAACCAATCCTATCAACCTCGAGCACAGACGCAGAGTAGCTAGTCTCTCGGTATTCTTTAGGATGCTTTTTGGAAAGTGTGCGCAGGAATATCATGCCCTCCTTTCCTCTATAGAACGAACAAGCTCGGCAATTCTTTATCCCTTTGTAGTCGATATTCCACATATTTTAACTGACATAAAGCGAAGTTTATTGTAAAGTGGTTGTGTTTTAAAGTTAATTATTATTACTATTATTGTTAGAAATAAAAAAATTGCATCCTCTTTCGTAATGCGTACAAAAGAGGAGGGGAATAACCTGCCGGTGTCTGTTTTTCCGTCCGTTAGGGTGAAAAGGCTTTACTAATACAGTGTGAATAGGTGAATAGGCTAATATAATGCTAATTTTCAAAGACTTCATCAACACTTGCCTATCATTACTTATCTATGCTTTATATAAGCTGCTCGGCCAATTGTTAACCAAACTTCAGAAAAAGAGGATCTCAATTCGAGTGCAAGTTTGTTTAATATGTATTATGCGATATCAACGTCAAATGTAAACCAATTGTGATCATCAATTTACAACTGTGTAGGTCATCGTCAATTTGAAATTGAAGAAAAAATCCACCACCAAGGATGGTAAAATAGAGGATGCAATTTTTAATGTACCTGTTTAGACAATATTGAGAATATCTTATAGAATAGTTAACTTTTAATGAAAATTAAGAACCGGCTACAAAGAACTTAAAATCAATAAACAAATAAATATATGTAGGAAGGTAGTTAAATACAATTAATTTACTAATGAAATAAGTATCTATCGACCTATCTACTTACAGTATTATTGATTACAAACATGTCGGTACATAGCATACGACGCGCGGGGAAGTGGGGGCGAAATTAGAGTTTGAGCTGACTTACTATATACTCTTAACGGCGGCCGCTCCGTCCGTTTTATACAATCGAGACAAGTAGCTACACGAGCGCCACTGCAGGTGCAACGCGCAAGTACCGAAATATACAAATAAATAAAATTGAAGTGTCTGTTTGTTATTTCAAAATAGCAGCTTTATACTTAATGCTTATGAAGGTATATACTTATATCAAAAAAAATATTTAAACCTGATTAAATTTTTGTCCGTCTGTCTGTTTTGTGTGTGACTAATTTCCGAAACGACTGGTTCGATTTTGACGGTACTTTCACTGGTAGATAGTTAGCATTATAAGGAGTAACTTAGGCTAATTTTATTTTAGAAGAAGAATTAGGGTTCCGCGAAATTAATGAAAACCCATAAAATACCAACCATAATAAATTCCAGCGAGTAATAAAATAATTTTACGTGCTAAAATCAGGGCTATAATTAATAGCATATTCTGAGCACCGAAAATATTTTCATACCTTTTAGTTCTTAGACGTCGGTCCTTCACTTTTTATTAAAAGTAAATTTCTTGGTAAGTGCGAAAATTAAGCCGCACGTGTGCGATATGAGATAACTTTGAAGTTTTATAGCGTTAATTATAACTAGCTTATTGCTACAGTTTTGAAGTTAAAATGATCATTAAGAATAACGCCCTTAAACGAACATCATTAGTGTTATTAGTTACTATAATGGTAACATCTAGAATCGGGTTTATTCCTTTGAAGACATTTTATGGTAATTACCTTAAGGGTGATAAAAAGCACTCGCGTTCATAACAATTACTTTAGCTAAGCTTCTTATGCACGGTAACGGTGTTTCCTACTTTGGCACTTTTTATTTTATCGTAAAATCCAATGAAAGCTTATACCTAATAAGGAACAACAAAATATAGACGAGTAATAGAACGGCATAATGGAATAAACGTTGACAGCGATGCCAACATCATCAAGTAGCTTATCGATAAGCAAGTAATTTCATTTTACTTACTCAAGTAGTTTAAAGATATAATTCTAACCGCTTAAGACCACGAGGTAATTTTTGGATTCACGACTGAAGTAGTGCTTGATCAAGGCAGTCGCGAACACTATTATAAAGACATGTTAATTAAGAATTATAAACTTTCATGAAACCCGTCAAAATCGCGTCGATGTTTAACCAAAGCATCAAGCAAACATTGGAAATGATAAAACAGCAAAAAAAAAAACTACTTGCCCCTAATCCCTAAAAGAAGAAATAAATAAAACTTTTTATGCTTTTATAGCTATTAAGAGTTTTCCAGATTTATTTCAGATTATTTAATCTTAATTTCTATTTGAAGTTAAGTAAGACGTCTGTTCGAGTTCTTAGTTTGTCGATTAAGTGATAAAAGTGTTCCATTAAATTTTCGGTCGCTTTCACCCTATTACAATTTAAATAAATGTAGCGTAAATAAAATACATATGTTAATTTCGCTATCTTTTCATATGAATTTTAATAAAGCCATAGAAGTGGAATTGGGATACTTGTTCAGACAGCGTTAGGTAATCAAAAGAACTTTGAAATCTAATAAAGCTTAGAATTTTTTTTTCTACTTTTTCGTGTAATAAAATTAACATGTTTGGAAAATAAATTCCTTCTACTTCTAAGCTTCGTTAGATTGAAGATTTGTTTATCTAGTGGTCGCAAACGCGACTGCTGTTTATGTACTTCTAGGTTCGAGTCTCCGGTTGGACCAAATGCTAGTTATTTAATTTTTTGGTCAAGAAGTTCTCAGTAGCAGCGCGGAGCCAATAAGTTAGCTATATTTCTTCTTTACTAATAATTATTTATTAAGCGCGTAATGCCGTTTGTCTTGCATCCGTTTTCTTTCTGGTTGTATCGAAGTACCGTACTGAGAAAATATCGAGCGCACTTGCACTTGTGTTTGCTCCGTTGAAACGCCTATGAATAGGAAATACTAGAAAATTATTATGGCTACCGATAGATGGCGGTATAATTATCTCGTTAACGCCAGTTATAAAATAACCACGTAAGCGGCAGCAGTGTCAAATATGTAAGACGTTTGTTACTGCGTTTGTCAATGCGTAGCTAAGCACGAAGATTGAGATCAAATCCTTCCTACGAAGCTTCTATCAACAATACCAACTAGGTAACGGGTCACGTACAAAATCATAGCTAAATACCTACTGTCCGCATGAATATAAACTATGAAAAGACATAAATTAAATAACATTTAGTGTGAAATCAACCTTAACTTGTAACGAATAAAGTTCTTTTTCCCGTTATTGCCTTGCGAGCTACACTCTCACGTGCAAGAGCTCACGTCTCATGTGCGCATTTACTGAGATGGATTTCTTGCGCCGACCCGACATCTGGTTGGTATTGTTGATCGAAGCTACAGTCATAAAATAAAAGTATGTTTTTTCTTACATATTCTATGATTAGTACAAGTTTGAGAACTTTTCAAATATAAAAACACTTTGAATAAAACTACATTTACGGATTCTATCACGTTTAATTTTCTTATTTTAACTTATTTTTAATTTCACACATTCCGGGTGCTTTACAGCACCCATGGTCACGGGGAGAACTGAGATGTTTGACGTCCCAATGTCATAGTTAGCCCGGTGACTTACCAGCTCACTTCGGATGAATGTCGGTTGGCTGCGGCGAGAGGGGGTCCTCTACTCCCACCGTTGCAGCCGAGGTGGAGTCGCGAAGGAAGAGAGTGTTGGTATGGTTCCCTGTGGCATAGCCCTTCCCGTGATCATGGGTGCTGTAAATCACCCGAAACGTCGGGAATTAAAAATAATTTAAAATAAGAAAATTAAACGCGATAGAATCCGTAAATAAAGTTTTATGCAATGTGTAGTGTTCGCGTAAATTTAAGAAATCGTTATAGCAGTACTTATAGTAGAAGTTGTCGCCCTCCCCTGAACTCAATGTGAGTTACTAAGTGAGTGTGTGCACGTCCATCCACTAGCATAATTTTATCGGCTGTTGAAGATCAATACCTAGTCTTGTACTATATTCAATACTAAAATTAATTAAAATAAGAAATAATCGAACGAACTTAATTTCACTAGCGTTTTGTATTAAATCTTCTATTTAAGAAATCGCATATGAGCAGAGGAGTGTGAGCTAACTTGGTTAACTAAGAAAAAACAAAAATAAAAAGATGAATTTACGATATATTTTTAGGGTTCCGTAGTCAACTAGGAACCCTTATAGTTTCGCCATGTCTGTCTGTCCGTCTGTCCGTCCTCGCTTAATCTCTGTGACCGTTAGCACTAGAAAGCTGAAATTTGGTACCAATATGTATATCAACCACGCCGACAAAGTGGTAAAATAAAAATTTATTAGGGTAGCCCCCCTATATGTAAAGTGGGAAGTGATTTTTTTTAATTTGAAACCTAACTTGTGATATATTGTTGGAAAGGTATTTAAAAATGAATAGGGGTTTACCAGAATCATTTTTTGATAATGTCAATAATTTCGGAAATAATCTTTTTTTTTTTTTTTTTTTTTATAGAAGAGGGGGCAAACGAGCATGCGGCTCACCTGATGTTAAGTGACTACCGCCGCCCATGATCAACCGCAACACCAGGAGAATTGCGGGTGCGTTGCCGGCCCTTTAGAAAGGAGTAAGCTCTTTTCTTGAAGGTCCCCAGGTCGTATCGGTCCGGAAAAATCGCCGATGATAAACTATTCCACAGAGAGGTTGTACGTGGAAGAAAACTCCTTGTGAAACGTACAGTGGTGGACCGCCAAGCATCCAGATGGTGTGGATGGTATCGGGACGTTTGCCGTGTCGTGCGTTCACGAAATTTGGCGGCTGGGATTAATCCGAACAATTCCTCAGAGCACTCCCCGTGATAGATGCGATAAAATACGCAAAGAGATGCAACATCTCTTCGCAACGCCAGTGAATCGAGCCGATCGGAAAGCACTCCGTCGTCGACGATTCGAGCCGCTCTGCGCTGGATGCGGTCAAGTGGAAGGAGCTGGTACTGGGGAGCCCCAGCCCAGAGATGGGAACAGTATTCCATGTGCGGCCGAACCTGCGCCTTGTAAAGTTGCAGGCGGTGTGCCGGCATGAAATACTGTCCCGCTCTGCTGAGCACGCCAAGCTTTTTAGAGGCCAATTTGGCCTTCCCTTCCAAGTGACCACGAAACTGCACGTCACTCGATATGTCGACGCCGAGGATTCCGATACTGGCTGAGGCAACAAGGGGAGTGCCTTGAAACTGAGGGGATACGACAAAGGGGTTCTTTTTAGCGGTTAACGCGCAAACTTGTGTCTTCTGGGGGTTAAACTGGACTAGATTTAGTCGTCCCCAATCCGAGACTCTGTTCAGCAAAGACTCGACTTCAGACACAAGTTTGTCCCGGCACTCGGAGACGTTTTCCCGAGAAATATTGGCTCGGCCGGTGTAAAGAGCATCACCAGTGCTGTCATCTGCATAGCAATGAATGTTACGGGTATGCAACATATCATTGATATGCAGAAGAAACAGCGTTGGCGATAGCACGCAGCCCTGTGGAACACCAGCATTAATAGGCTTGCAATCGGAGCTTGCACCGTCTACAACGACCTTGATGCTCCGATCTGCAAGAAAGCTGGTGATCCAATTGCACAATTTCTCGGGAAGCCCATAGGAAGGGAGCTTCGAAAGAAGCGCTTTGTGCCAAACCCGATCGAAGGCCTTCGCAATGTCCATACTAACGGCCAATGCCTCCCCCTTGAACTCTACTGCCTCCGCCCATCTGTGAGTGAGGTAGACCAGAAGATCACCAGCTGACCGACCACGGCGAAAACCGTATTGGCGGTCACTAATCAGCTGGTGATCCTCAAGGTACCTCATGAGCTGGCAGTTTACAATGGACTCCATTGTTTTGGAGAACAAGGAGGTGATGGCGATTGGCCGGTAGTTGGACGGGTCTGAGCGGTCGCCTTTTTTAGGGATCGGGTGGACGAAAGCCGTCTTCCACGATTTTGGGACTACGCCTAGGGAGTAGGAGTACCGGAAAAGACGCGTTAAAACCGGTGCCAACTCTGGAGCACACGTCCTCAGCACAATTGGGGGGATTCCGTCAGGCCCACTCGACTTGTGGATGTTAATCGCTCCAAAAGTAAAAAACAATGTGTCCCCCCCCCCCTCTAACTTTTGAACCATAGGTTTAAAAAATATAAAAAAAATCTGAAAAGTAGAATTTTATAAAGATTTTCTAGGAAAATCATTTTGAACTTGGATGGAAACAGTTTTTGTACAAAAAAGACAAAAAGTTGTACAAAATAATTTCTGGACTAAGTTTGTATTATAATCGTATATGCAAGCATTTTTTTTAACTTCGTTTACATGTTTTATTATCCTGAACGTATCTTTTTTCAAACAAAAAAAGAATTATTAAAATCGGTTCTCGAAATCCAAAATTACCACCGAAAACTTCTGGCACGTCTATGTATTAATTAGTAACCCAATTCCCCGAGAGATGGCGATGTAGGTACTTATTACATTGGGTCGGGTATTATCGAATTGTTCGGTTGGTCTCTCCTTGGCATCGCCTGCCGCGGAGCGTGCAATGTTGTACGCTCCATGTTCGCGCACGTACCCACTACCGGGAGCAGTTGCAGGAGCGCGGAGCGCTGCTGGAGCGCGAACATAATGGATACCCACCTTTAAACTCATAAGTGGGAACACTTATTGTGACGGACGGGAAACTACGTAACCCTACACTGAGCGTAGCCCGACACGCTCTTGGCCGATTTTTTTTATTATATATAACTGTTAATTTTTATATGGACTGCTTCCACATCAGTTTTTTGTATAATATAATATTAAGCTTTACTCGAGCTGAAAAACAAGAGAAAGCTTTGTCATAATTTGATAGCTAGAATAAGTTATGTCATGTTATTTTTGTTTTCGTATTCTGTAAAAACACGCCCAAGATGACTCGGCTCACGCAGAAATACGTACCTACATATTATATTTTCTGTAGTTCATATATTTGCAGTATCGTATATAGTATTTTTTCTGTATTTTTTTTTTCAAATACATTACTTATAACTAACTAATAACTTTGTCGACACCATGTATAAGTTTTAATTTACTTACACTTTCTTCTTTTGTAGATACCTAAATGATCTACCTTGATGCCAAATTTCAAGTTTCTAAGTGACCTCGCAACCTAGGCAGGTTTTTGTCGAGTCAGTGGGTGATAAAAAGTCACTTTTTATTTCTAAATAACTCAAGGACTGTAAAGTGCCTTTCACATTTTGTCTGCGCGGTCGAATTTAATCTACGAACTCGATTAGTGAGGAATTTGAAATAAAATTTAAAACTTTTTAAATATTTAAATGCAACCATGGTTAAGGTTCTTAGGTTCTCTACACTCACCATTCGAGACACATACACACATAGCATTATACAGCTATTTCACGCTATTATTCGTGCTACAACCATAAAAAGCTGCAATGTGGCTCTACGACGTATTCTGAACTTGGTTCACCCACCACCGTGTGTATAGATATTGGTATTATAATATACTTTACATAACATAACATATTACATAAACACTCACGCCTGTCATCCAGAGGGGTAGGCAGAGACTACGGACTTCCATTTGGTACGATCTTGACATATCTCTTTCGCCTCCTTTACATCCATATATCTATGCAAACATGCTCGTCGGTTAAGGATACTTCTAACGTGGCAAATTTTCAAAATATCGCCAATTTGGTCGATAAACTTTCTTCTAGGGCGTCCCTTTCCGACTCTGCCGTTCACATCTGCTATATAAATTTGCTTTGTCACTCTTTCCTCATTCATTCTTTCTACATGACCAAACCACCGAAGCATTCCCTTCTTAATCCTGGTCACAACATCATCTTGCATACCACATTTATCTTTTATCACGCAATTTCTTACCCTGTCATTCAGATTCAACCTTAGCATACCCCTTAAAGACCGCATTTCTACAGCATTTATTCTACTTTCATGCTTCTTCTGCCACACCCAGCTTTCACTACCATACAATAAAGTAGGGACTAACACAACATTATGAATTACCATACGTGCCTTTTTTGACACATTCTGATTCTTCATAATACAGTGTAGTGCCCCATTCACTCTATTCCCTAATATACTTTACATTTTTGGTATTTGAATGTCTTAAACGGATTTTATTTATTACTTATACTTTTCTTTTAAGTTTTTGGTAAGTGAACAAAATTGATCGGGAATCAAATACCATTACATAACTTACTAAAAATTTTGTAAAGCTAAATTTGGAGCTTCAGCCAAAATTGTGTTTCCTTTGCTAATGGAGCAATTAGTTGCATCTACGTCTACTGAACGAGGCCAGGCAAACAGTGCGGGTCCGAATGTGGTTTCTATTTATTTGCGCTCCTTAACTGATGAACTCTTCAAATACAGATGCTAATGCGAACGTTTCCTAATGATGTGGCGCAATTAAGAAGACGACACACGTTTTAAATAATAACATCTTGACGATGTTAAAAAATTAATCAGCCTAGATGCGAGCATTATAATAGATGATAAATTTTTTAACATTCGTTTTTATATTGGATATACGCAAGGTAATATCTGATTCTATTAATTAAATGAAATCTTGGCCATTTAAAGGGTTAGAGCTAAGCTGCTAAGATCGCGTTTTAATAGAATACCAGAGCTAAATAACAGGTACTTACATATGAAATTGGCGTTTTGTACGGGAGGAATATAAAGTCAATTTTTATATGTAAAATATAAATATACTGATATTTCATGTTTTCCATTGTGCGGTAATAAGCGACGCCAAAGAAAAAAATAATGAGGAAAAAACAAATGAATAACTGTTTTCAAAATTCAAATGTACCAGCTAAATGAATTTATTAATTTGAATTTGGAATTCTCAACCAAAGAGGAGATATTTCAGATCAAAGTGGTCAGTACGACAAAACGCTAATTTCATATGTAAGGATCCAATAGAAGCACAATGTTGCTGTATTTTTTATAAAATATGGGTGACACACGAGCACACAGTCCACCTGATGTTAAGTGTATGCTGTGGCCCATCTACATTTATCCTTGGTTAAGAATCAAAATACCGATGCTTTGTCACCCATGAGGACTAAGATAGAATGCATCGTTTCCAATTAGGGTCTCCCGTTCCTACTACTCACCATAAGAATCACAAAAGCATTAAGCTGCTATTTTATGCTGGTATTCTGCGGAGGCGTGGTCCTCTCCCGGTTGAGACGAATGTAACGTAACGTATCGAAGCATAATATATGCAGCGTGGTTATACAACGTATTTATGTCGTATAGTGTTTGACGATAACGAAAGACTTTTTTACTGGTCACTTACTATACGAAATACAGCAGAATTATACCGCTATATTACGCTGGTATACAGGTATGATATCACGGTTCTTTACCGGTCTAGCCGACTTATTCGTGTTGAAGCCATAATAGAGCTACAGTGTTCTACAACTCATTAAATTCTTCTTTTTTATAGGAGAGGGGGCAAACGAGCATGCGGCTCACCTGATGATAAGTGACTACTGTCGCCCATGAACATTTGCTACACCAAGGGTATTGCAGATGTGTTGCCAGCCATTTAATAAAGAGTAGGCTCTTGTTTAGAATTCTGCGATAGGACTTCTTTTATACCCAGGAGTCCGAATTTGAAAATAACACCCCATTACGTAATTCTGCCGTCGAACAGCAGTGGCTTGTATTGCTGTGTTCTTGTCCAAAAAATAAAAAATAAGAAAAAAATAGGATTCAACTGGATTAGATCAGCGGGGATAGAAGTGAAGCGGCGCGTTTACCTACTACCAATCGTCCAACTGATTCTACACTTATAAGAACAACATATCAAATGTAATGTTTTGGCAAATCTTTGTACTGCGGATAAGTATACTCCTATTTTAATGTCATCGTTATCATCATCATGATCATTGCAGTTCATCACAGGCCCACTTCCGAATATAGGTCTCCCCCAAGGAATACGACAAAGCATAATCCAAAGCCAGCTGCATCCACCGTATTCCCTCATCTCTTACCAGGTCGTCACTTCAACTAGTATATGGGCTTCCTATAATGTGCCTACTGGCTCCATTTGAGAATCTTTCGTCCCCATTGTCGGTTCTTCGAGCTATACGATACTCCATTTATTTAACGTGCCACATAATAATATCATTTCATTAATCGCGTGTTTTGTAATCTGTTTAAAATGACGACATCCTTTTCAGTTGTTAACAAATTAGCACCATCTGCGAATGAAGTTTGGCAGCGAAGGGCGTAAACTGTGAAACACGCGCTGGCACACTGTTTAGTTAACCTTATTTAATAGACGTAGACGAAGTGTATTGCTGTATTCATAAAGAACATACATTTTTAGTACCAGCATATTCAATATTTATAACGGGTTATATGGCTATAAAACTTTATCATACTCAACCACTCTGCTTACACGCCACCTGCATGCATGGTCTTACTTGGAAAATTTAGGAATAAGCAAAAATTCAAATTCACATTATAAAAACATCGTACTTGTGAACGGGTACTGGTCGTGGGAGCTGGTTTGCTTAGGTTCGCTATACACTCGTAAGCTCCAAATTTTTAATCGTCCTTTTTTTGAATACATCGAAGAATATATTTCAGTTACCAATGGCTCTGTTATCTTTTTCCATTCTGAATACAATATGCTATAGAAATATTAACATTAAAAAATTACAAAAGTAGGAAACTTACTGCGGAGTATTTTCCGCCCTTACTTCTGCTCTCAGAGGAACCTCATTTCAAAACGGTAGTAGAATAGTTGTAGAAAATTGAAAAAATGACATTTGACAAACGCATTTTTGGTTCCTTATGTCGAAGAAATAAATCTTTTATTTCATTTAATTTCCATAAGTAATATTTTGTCTCTTTCTTTCTTTCTCTCTCTCTGTCTCCCGCTGCCTCTATCTCTCTCTCTTTCTCTCTCTTTAAAATACCAGCGTGGCAGACTCAGTGCTCTGTAATAATCTTTTCAGAAATGGCAGAAGAGCCTACGACTACCCAGAGCTGGCCTAAGCTATCATAATGCTCCGAGCTTGCAAGTGGATCATATGTACCTATACTGCTCTTTTTCTAGTATTTTCAATCGCTGGAGCCTCCTATTTCTAAAGTACATATTTATTTTATCCATACAACCTTATATATACCATATAGCTTAAAGGAAACGGTAGTAGAGAAGTTCATATAATTTTGTAGCAGACGACGAAATAATCTTTACAATTCACCTCTTCGTACCGCAATTTCAAAAACGCGCCGCGCACTTTTCAAGAATTAAGTTGCACATAGACAAACATTATATTATGATGTTTTCGAATCGATAACCGATGGGGAAGAAAGGTTCTCGAGTCTGCCTGGTGCGGCAGCCTATTGCCGGTGAGCGAAGTGTAAGGTAATCCCCTAATACTAGATAGAGTGACGTTCTGGTAATAGATGAAAGAAGTGGATGTGGGTAGCTCGGGACTGTGCGTTGTGGCATTGCTTTGTTCAGCAGTGTACTTGTGAGTGGCTGTAATGATAACGATGATGATTTAATCAGTTCAAGGTCGGCATTTACGGAGCTTCACGACTTGATCAGACTGGATATCTATAATAATGTCCTGCGTATCTAATTCCAGTAACTGCGTCTAGTGTCAACGGAGACTAGCCATCTACATCTTACATAGGACTAACAGAGGATTGGGTCACTTTCAAAGGCCGATGAGATGGCAATTCGATATGAACGAATAGAGTTCAGGTGCAGGACTAACGGTTTTATGTGATTTCCGAGAGCTGCTGCTATTAAGAGTATTTTGAAGTCGGTTTTTTTAAAATATAAATCAGTTATTTATTTTCATCGCCTTGTACGTGCTAAACTAGCACTTTATAATTCAGAGCTGCCGGTGGATTAATAACCCGGTTAGTTTGAGTGCTATGAAGTTTTAAGTAAGTTAGCGACCAGCCGCTGAATAAAGACGACTCCTAACTTACAATGTGGTTCATATAATGATTTCTTATATTTACTACGAATATTGGAAAGTACCCGAAATGTCAGAAATAAGTAAAATCAGTGATATTAAATGCGATAAAATCTATAAATTTTGTTTCATTCAATTACAATGTGATTGTTCTCAAATATGACGACTAAAATCAGAACAAAAAAACAAAACAGAAATTTAAAACTAATTTAAAAGATTTTTTTACTCGAGTGCGCTCTTAAAGTTTAATATTTTTGGGAATATTAGAGTAAAGTAGGCAGAGAATTCACAAAACTATAAATATACAAGCCCCATTGTAAAAACCGAAATTAAAAAAACGGCTGCATAAAAAAAACTGAAAACCGAAAATTGTATACCCTATGTCACATCCACAACTAAAACAAGTCTAGTGACATGCTTTATGTTTAAGATCCATCGAGTCGGTAATTTTATAGTGCGTGCCAAAGAAATAGACATACAAAGTCTTACACTCGTGAAACATTATCCTACTTCTGGTACAGTCGAGTAAAAACAACTCAACGATAAGTAACCGCGGGTCATTTAATTACTAAAAAAAACTTAATTTTCTTGAGAACTCGTTTTGGAACTGATCAGAATATTCAATCAGTCAATCAGTTCTTTATTGTACACTAATACCTACACATAAGAAAGAGAAAAAATTAAATATATATATAGAAAGTACAACAGGCGGTCTTATCGCTCTGGAAGTGATTTTTTGAACTGTCGTGTCGTTTACATAGAGTTGTATATTTACAACTCTATGTAAACGACAGTTCAAAAAATCGCTAAAAAGTGTACATAAATTTTCAAATTTATGTACACCTGCCATATTGGGCACGTGTACATAAATTTGAAAATTGAGTTGAAAAAATATTATAAATATATAAATACACACAACATGATGACACTTGAGGATATGTAGGATAGATGAAATTGAGGAAGGGAATTATGATGTTAAATATTAGAGTTCCAGGTAATAAGTTTTGAGTAGATTTTTGAAAGAAAAAAAAGGACCGAGCGCATCGAATATATAAAGACAAAGAGTTCCACAAGCGTACAGCAGTAACGGAAAATGATTTATTGAAGAAAGAGGATGAATGTGCCGGAATATGAAGCAAAAAATTGTTAGTGGAACGTAAACAACGATAGAATATTTTCATTCAATATATAATTTTATATAAATGTATACCTCAATGTCTGAAAACTAAAGTGTACAACCAGTGCGTGTTGCCAGTGATGACTTACGGATCTGAGACGTGGTCTGCTGGCCATATGAGGACGCTCAAGGTCGCTCAGCGAGCTATGGAGAGGGCTATGCTCGGAGTTTCTCTGCGTGATAGACTCAGAAATGAGGATATCCGCAGTAAAACCAGAGTGACCGATATAGCCCAACGGATTAGTAAGCTGAAGTGGCAATGGGCCAGCCATATAGCACGAAGAACCGATAACCGATGGGGAAGAAAGGTTCTCGAGTGGCAGCCTCGTACCGGTAGGCGTAGTGCAGGGCGACCCCTACTAGATGAAGTGACGACCTGGTAGGACATGCAGAAAGTCGATGGATGCAGGTGGCTCGGGACCGTGCTTTGTTGCGTTACTTGGGGGAGGCCTACGTTCAGCAGTGGACTTGTGAAGGGCTGTAATGACGATGATGATATTGATTATTGAAAGTCATTTTTGTTACTTTGCCTTTCGTTAGGCATTATTTTAGTTAGTCTCGTTAAAACTGACTCGACCGATTCTGATCGAACTGTATGTGTTTTTGAGTGGACCCCTGGATGGTATGAACATTTGCACCCGATAGGTGGAGCTTTTGTCGAGATCTAGAAATCACCCGTGTTTAACTGAGGCAAAACGCTAGTATGCCAATACATTTTCATCAATCACGTGAAAAACTCTTAGAGAAATAAGTTTTTCTAGATCTAAAGGGATAGATTTGATAGACAGTCAACGAGTGATTCTAAAAGTGTTTCATTTTGCTGAAGGGTCTATAGGCGATTTTTTGTGTGACATACCCATCCCATCCCTATCTACGCCAGGACGAGAATCCAATCAAATCACTGCCGTCGCGCAGTATACTTTTATTTTATATTTAACGGTTCGTTAGACCAATCAGCAAAATTGCTTTGATGTTAATATTTTATAAAAATAATACTTCTTGTACAAAAATTAGATTTGCACTAAAATTGCTTGATCACAAATATCACTAACATTCACCCATTATTGATTATACGAAAACTTTGTATCAATATTAATTTTTAATTGCATTCAAAAATTCTCAATTCTCATTAGTAGTTTGGAGTCAAGAAATTACTGGTGCTTCACCTAATTTATCACCGGTCGTGTCGGATTTTTGTTCCATTAGACTATAAGAGTAAGAGAATAAAGAGTGCACCTGTGTTTACATACAGGCTTGGGCACTGTGCTGTTCACACATTCGTACGCGCACGAACAGTGCAGTTGACGTGTATCATTGGCTGCGTTTGGCAGGAAAAATCGCTAGGAAGCGCTCGCTTGTAAGCAAAATGGCGAAACTATACAGTTTTCGGCCAGGACACGTTTGCTAACTTCAGTAGCGCGGACACAATCCGCCATTTTGCTTATTTATTTTGTTTGTTTTGAAGTAGAGTTTATAAGTTGTTTTGTGCAACATTAGTTTTAAGTAATATAATGACATGAATAAACATATTATACATGTCATGTTAAAACTCATGATTAGTGGGTTTTTAATATGAATATTTGACAAACATATATTTAAATTTGGTAACGTTCCCCGGTTAAAGCCAACTTAGTTTCCTAGAGGAAACTATAGATAACTATATATATAAACTATAAATAACTATTTACCATTTGTCAGCGCTTACCGCTTACGATCGCCATTTTACTTACAAGCGCTTCCTAGCGCTTTTTTCTGCCGAACACAGCCATTATTAACATAATATATATGTGGCCAATTTTGTGTAATTTTTAGTACATACGAAGTAAGTTGTGCGTACGAGTCATGCGCGTTCGCTGTGTGTGGATCCGTCATTTTTAATGATCTGAGACCAGAGTTCGTCCCCACTAGAGCCAATATTACTAACTCTATTCAAAGTATTTATTTACCATGGTAATAAAGGTAGATACTGATTTCTTTCTTGTATTTTAAGTACAGAATACCGATGGGAAAGAAAGGTTTGAGATGCAGAAACTCAATTGCAGCAGGTAGCTCAAGATCGTGCTTTGTGGCAATCTTTGGAGAAGGCCTATGCTCAGCACTAGACATATGACGGGCTTTATTGATGATCGATAATGATGAGTACAGAACTATGTAAACCACGGAATATTTCATCTTAATGAATCAAGATAAACAATAATTAAAAAGAACAGGGGATAATGGAGGGATACTTTGGTAATTATTATATTCACCAGACAATGAAATCAGTAAATAATTATATTACAAGCAAAAAGTAATTAGTAAAAATGTTTATTATCTTATTAGCAGACTCGCACGCCTCGCAACAGAACAGCTGACTGTTTATTTTATTAGCACGGACTAAACGAAACGATGGAGAGGAAAATACAAATTAAATTTCGTGTGTAACATATTTGTATGGTCCAATCGAGATCTCGAGTCTCGGTCTCACTTTCAGTGGCTTAATTTTCAAGAGAGTCTCGACCCTAGCTGAGAATATTATGTGAGCGGTTGTTTAATAAACCTGTATTGTGCGATGCAAGCCGACACATTCTATATGCCCGTACATGAAATTGCTTTTCCTTGCTTAGGTACTATATAAAATGTTTAACTTTGGTTACACTACGCTGCAGTTATATTAGTTGAAGCACGAATGGGTCAGCTTGACCGGGGTAGGACCACACATTTACAGAATACCAACATAAAGCTTGCTGTGTTTCGTATGGTGAGTGAAGAGAAGCGGAAACTCTATTTATTGGAAACGAGGCATTCCATCTTAATCTCAGTCTTTAGCAGTTGCAACGCATCTGTATTTTGATCCTTAGTCGATGATAAAAGTTGATTTATACAGGTCACAACCACTCACCCTATCCTCCGCGTCTCTGAGGGAGCCGCACCGTCGATGCAGTGGTGGTGGAACTGCGGGAGGAGAGGAGTGTCAGTATTGCAAGGTGCGCCGACCGCCTCCGCGGCCAAATCTTGGTTGGCAGCGGAGCCATAGACCAGATCTGCCGCTGGTGTCAGAAAGGCTAGTGCTTCTAAGGGCTCGTTTTTCCTGACCCCATAACATGATATAAAAGTTGAAATTCAATATTTCCAGTTGAAATGTCTTTCGTCCCAAACTTCGGCAATTTAAATTTTGCGACTAAAACGTTTTACCAAAAAATAAAAAAAACACGCAAATGTAGACGCAAGTAAAATCTAATCTTAGACCGTGAAGCGGCGGTGTAAGAATATCCACTATCCCATATCGTCCCGTGGGAGTCGTAAGAGGTGGCAGAGGGAAACAAATCACGAAATGGGCAGCAGCGTCTCCCTAATAACGAGTAAAAGTAAAGAACTGAATGGTTGACAACGCGCTTTCCGAACGTAGTAACTCTCTGGTATATAGGTATTATCTATGGTAGTAACTATAGCAAATATTTCCCCTGTCAGGAAATCTATGCAGGGGGTGGAGGGGTATGTTCAGCTGTGGACTTTAGTACGCTGTTACGGTAACGGTAAAAACTAGTTTTTAAGACACTTAATAATAAAACACCAATCTATGGACTTCGACAAGAATTCAATTACGTGATTGTATACAACGGTGCCCTGTTTGCCTCAGAGTGACAGAATATTGATTGATTTTATTAAATATTGTATGTTCACTGTTCACGATCCCATTTATCGTGAATGGATACTTTTATTGAATTCCGACTAGTATGTAATCTCATAGCTCTACTTTGGAAAAGTGTATTTGGTACTGTTCAAAATCGACTACATATTTTATATAGTGGAAACTATACTCATTTTAAGAATTCGGAACATTTATTTGTACAAAATGCTATCACCAAAGAAAATTACGGAGGCGTTATATCCACTGAGGACTAAGAATGATTGATACATAGCCAATTATATTGTTATATATGCTATGTTTCAGTCTGAAGGAAGAGCCAGTGAATGACACTGGTGCTTCCTTCAGACTGGTACTCACCTACATCATGCATTAATATTTAGCGGCAGATATAGGTGAGGTTAGGGTTATAAGGATTAGGAACGGATTGACGGACGGACGGACGGATTCGTAGACAGAAAAGGAGTCTTTCCGTCTAGTAACTCATTAGTGAACATAAAAATGGACGTTATAGGATTTATGATTGTACATATGTATAAATTCTGATTGTCATTTAATTAAATTTTTTGATTTTTTTATAGAAGAGTGGGCAAACGAACATACGGCTCACCTCATGGTAAGTGATTACCGCCGTCCATGAGCAACTGCAACACCAGGGGAATTGCAGATGCATTCCCGGTCTTTTAAAAAGGAGTAGGCTCTTTTCTTGAAGGTCCCTAAGTCGTATCGGTCCGGAAAAATCTCTGGTGGTAGTCGGTTCCACAAGGAAGTTGTGGGAGGAAGAAAACTTCTTTTAAATCGCACGGTGGTGGACGGCCAGTCATGCAGATATATTTGATACTAAGCCATTAGTTATTTATTATATAATCCATACATATACATAAAACTTAATTTACGTAGTAATATTAAAACAACTGCTCTCTATTAAGCTCAGCGGGTTTACTTGCATGTTACTAAAACAAAAAAATATTTTTATGTGTCTATTATTTTATGGGATAACGATTACAAACGGGCACACAGTCCACCTGATGGTAAGTGGTTGCTGTGGCCTATGGACATTTACACTTATCTTCGATTACGAATCAAAATGATGGGTTGATGATGAGATGGGTTGTCACCCGTGAGGATTAAGAATGCCTTGTCTCCAGTAAAAAACGTCTCCGATACGAAAAACAGTGTTAAATTGCTATTTTATACTGGTATTCGGTGAGAGCGTGGTCCATCCCAGGTCGAGCCATTCATGCTACAACTGTACTAATAATATAACTGCAGCATGGTCCTACTACATAAAATTTACTATTTTCTATTAAATTTATTTCTATTACTCTAGAATGGCTGAATTGATTGTGATGAAAATGTCTAATATCTAATAATCTATCTAATTATATATATCTAATAATAATAATAATCTAGGCCATATTTTATCAAAGTTTTCAATTTTATTTCAAATCTAAATAACGCCACAATAATCGGTCATATTATAACACGAAGTGTATACCTAAACATTAAATAATGGAAACAACCTCGACTTCGCTACGTGTATTCACAATTAATACTTCTTCTTCTTTATCAGTAACCTGCAAAACTTATGTGGCAGGTATGTGCCTCTTCCGTTATAGGCAGAATTTGCCTTAATCTTCCGCTTTGTAGACGGATAGTTAATATACCAGCCGTGAGCACATTGACGCTGCTGTCCATTGCAAATATGGGTATTGTAAATCTGGTTTAAACTGCTATAATATAATGGAGGCCAACGAAATTGGCTGATGGGTTATTTTACACCACTAACACACGACTAAATATCTCTCCCCAAAGCTCTCACGATACAACAAAACTAACATTGAAATGAAGCTTATGAAATGAAGCCTATGAAATGAAGGTGTCGAAATTAGTGACACCTATAATAATTAAATGTGAGAATGATAGTGAGTAGTCATTTTTTATGATAAATTCTCCATAAATATAGAAAATTTGCTAACAACAAACTTTGCTGTATTATCCCATAGAGACATTTATTCTTATTACGAAAATTTAAATGAAAATGCAGACCCTTAAAACAAGTATGAATTTCTTTGTTATTAGAAAAAAAAGGATGGCCTGGTTTTGGCCATTTAGCATACACATCGCAACCTAATTATTTTGCTATTTTGTGCTAATTTTTGTGTGAGTACGTTTCTTTGCTGTGGGATAAATAGATAATATTACTAAATCATAGATATATGATACAAGTTAAAAATAGGAAAAAAGTTGTATTACTTCACACATTTGGTATTAAGGGAGCACCTTAGTTATCCTAGAAATAGAACAAACAAATAGGTCATTCACGAGGGGCAGTCTGAATTATGCAGCTATATACAATGAAATAAATCGAGAGAAAACCCACACGTAAAAGAAGGTTATACAATAAAAGTTATATATAAAATATTTAGAGGTAAATATATGAAACGTATAAATAAGAAGACGAAATGTAAATATATAAAATCGAGATTAGTTCGGTTTAAACCAGCGGGCCTATTCGCAGACTAATAGATATTGTTACGAGCTTAGGGTTCGTGACAATAAAAACTGCCGATTGAATTAGCAAAATTTACACTTTAATTACTGAACACCAATTAAAACTTACAGCACACTTATAATTAATCACATTTAACACTTTAGTTCACCTCAATTCGCTCCTAAGCCTTCGCTTGAATCGCCAATTCAATACCAACCCGATCGCGGCCCTAAACGGCTTTATATAGGGCCTTTTCTACTGAAACATCTAAAATTTTCGAGTAGAATGTCAAAAGTTCTAGCATCGAATTTTCTAGAAAGCTCTCCTAGTTCTGCTTCTCCATACTAGATGGCGCTAGTGAATTCTCGGTAAGAAAGATCTTGAAGCTCCTATTTCTGCTACTCGATACTAGATGGCGCTAATTATAACCCGCCATGTACCAGGCATCAACTACGACGCGCAACAATATAATCACAGAACACCAGCGTAAGAAGCAGATTATGATGCTATGTGTTTCGTATGCTAAGTATAGAGAACTTGACACGGTTTGTACTGGAAACGAGGCATTCTATGTTAGTCATCTATGGTGACAACGGATGTACATTTTTTATCGAGGATAAATATAGACACAGAAGGCTCTTACCATCAGATAGATTGTTTACTCATTTGTGACCATTATTCTATAAAAAAAGCCTCTCTCCTCCCTCTCTTTCTCAATCACAACCACCAATAATCCCAACGCCGACACAAGAAGACACCATCAAGCCATCGTCGATATATTTATTGAGAGCGTGGTGCTTCCCTAGTAAAGCCGACGCATTCATACATTACGTTATTAACCACGTATGAACCATTATATAGAGTTTATACGTGGTCAATAAGTAAAATATTTAATATGTGGTGGAGTCACGCTGCAGCTATATTTGCGGGACAAAAGAGCCAGCTCGACCGGAAAAGTATTCAAAAAAGGAAGGTACTCTTCAATCTAGGTAAGAGACGTCCATTTTATTTTACACGCGGATCTTATCTCATTAATTTTGACTCTTTTATATTATGTCTCCCGAAAAATAACACCTGATTATATTAATTACGAGCTTTTATGCCTGAACTACCATAGATAAAATCACATATTTCATTTCTCTCGCTAAAATTTATTAAGTCTGCGAAACATTTTCACTTCTGTTGGTAGCTATTGTAAAGCTCAACTACAAAAGCTTTATTCAGTTTTAATAGGTCGAGTGGCGTTCTGTTTTAGTTTTACGGTTGGTTTTAAGTGTCCCGCTTTTTCGCACAGATCTAGTAATTTACTATTTATTTGCCGTGGCGACGTAATAAAATCCACTCACCCATATCATCACTTGAGTGTTGTGAAAGGAGATAGAGGGAAACAGCCTAAAGTAATTAGACACTGCAGTTGCCAATTTAACGTATCGCAATTGTAGCTTGGGGGGATTTTTGACATAATTGAGATATTAGGCGATTTATGGGGTTGGCATATGTTCAGCAATTTACTATTGATTAAAACTACTTTTACGGATTTCTTTCGCGTTTTATTTATTTTATTTTTAACCCGACGTTTCGGGTGCTTTCCAGCACCCATGGTCACGGGGGACTGAGGTGACTGACGTCCCGATGTCAAAGTTAACCCGGAGTACCTTCAGCTTTTTTAATTATTGTCTTTGGTCCGATCTACGCAGAATGAACTAACTGTGGTTTGAAGTCTTGCAGTGGTATGCTTGGGTTTAGTTTTAATTTTATTAATTATAGGATCCCAAGCAGGTGGTAATACCAAGCCTCCTTCTCTATTGAAATTAGGATGTTTTTTAATTTCAATAGCCTCACGTATCATCCTTGGTAGGAATCGGTGTTCTTTCGCGAGGATTTGTGGTCTATCAAATCTGATGTAATGGTTGGGGCCATCTAGGATATGATCGCAAACTGCAGACTTCCCGGAACGTTGATGCTTCACGTCAGCTATGTGTTCTTTTACGCGGGTTCTAATTGATCTCTTTGTTTGCCCTATATATGAGAGACCACAATCACAATCAAGCTTGTACACTCCTGCATCTTGTAGAGGAATATGACACTTGACGGATGGTAAGAACTGACTAATCTTCTTCGGCGGCTTGTAGAATGTTCTAATAGAAGCTCGCTTCAAGATGTAGCCAATCTTGTCTGTGACACCTCTGACATAAGGTAGTACAGCAGGCACACGCTCGACTGTGGCCGGCTTCACTCGGTCATTGTGACGGAGGCGCGGGACCCGAAGCTTGTTGTCGTGCAGAACCTGCTTGACGTGCTGAAGCTCGGCGGCCAGGTGTTTGCTGTCACAGATTCCTCGTGCTCTCTGTAACAAAGATTTGCCCACGGTAGCTAACTGTGAAGGATGGTGGTGAGATTCACCATTTAAGTATCGGTTTGTATGGGTCTTTTTTCTGTACACAGTATGACCTATGGTGTTGTTAGGATTTCGGATGACTAACACATCTAGGAAAGCTAAGGAATTATTTGCCTCTAACTCCATAGTAAATTGAATTTTAGAGTTTATGGAATTAAGATGTTCTAAAAATGCAGTTACTTTGTCTGATGGTAAAATTGTGAAAGTATCGTCTACGTACCGCTTGTAGAACCTTGGGGTGACAGGTGCAGTAAGGAGGGCTTTCTCCTCGAAGTCTTCCATGAATATATCGGCGACAATGGGAGATACAGGTGAGCCCATCGCAACACCATCTACTTGCTTGTAGAACTCATCCTTCCACAATAGATAGCCAGATGTAAGGCAATGTCTTAGTAGTTCTGCATAAGGATCTCCTAGGTGTGTGTTGCTTGCAGTATACAGTGGCTGCAAATAACCGCCGGTACGACAAACTCCGCCCACGTTGAGTCCCGCGATTCCGTGAGGCGTTGAGGTCACCGGCCCCTAGTTGATTCTTGGCACTTTATGCGATTCGTGCATCCTGTGCCTAGTCGCGTGTAAAGTGCCACCGTTGCACTTCCCCCAACCCTTTTGGTGTACAAAAGGGGTAGGCAGTGCCCCATGTGTTGAAAGCCATAGACTTTTATTACCATTTTAGACAGGGCCGTTAGTTAATTACCTATGTCTGATAAGAAAAAGGGGGAGCCTCCCCCCCATCTAGAAAACCACCGGACCGAAAAGGTGTGTTGGATCGACCACTGGTTGTGAGGGATCTGTCGAACCCGGAACGCACGAGGGTCGTGTCCTCCTTCTCACAGATCCCCCAACGAAAACCCGTCTCGCCACGGAAGGAGCCCGCACCGGGTGCTGTGCTCACGCCGGCCGTATCTGAGCATACGGCCAGGCAAGAACCACCACCCCAACAGCAGCGAGCAGTAAAAACGGCTAGACGCCATACTCCACCGGAGACCGAAGCCTCTTTATATGAAAAGAGGCAAAGGATTGGCTCCCAACTGTCCTCCGACGAAGCATCGTCCACATCGGAGGAGGACGATGAGTACCACCATCGGGTGACACAAAAGAAGGTGTTGAGGTCACCACCTAAATCACCATCACCACCTCAACTCCCCCCCCGCTCCATATCACCGGATCGGCGAAGCCATGATTCGGCCCAGTACGAGCAGGGGGGTGAGGAATCCTTCAGTTGGGGGTCAACTACGTATGCCACCCTCGCTGCATCCGCCGGCCGATCATCGCCGGTGACAACAATAAATCCGTCCGGGCTCTCACAGGACGATGGCCAACGGCCATCTACCAGTTATGCCCATATGGTAGCTGCACCACCAGTACCACGACCACCACCGGCGGCAGCGTCTACAAAGAAACCGGCCGACCAGGAGAAGGGCCGTTACCCACCCATAGTGGCCGAATGCCTACCAGACTGGACGAGGCATTTTAAGGAGCTCAACAAAATGTTGGGCCACCCCATAAGTGCCCGTCCGTTTGGGAAAGGCGTCAGATTCACACCGCAGAGTGCTAATGAGTTCCGCACAGTACAGCGGTACATGGTGGAATTGACGAAGAAAACACCAACTCTGTCGTGGTATTGTTATACCCCGGAGGAGGACAAGCCCACTAAAGTGGGCATCCGGGGTCTACCAATGGGCACGGACACCAAAGCAATAGAGGAGGCTATAAGGGCAAAGGGCTTCCCCATTAAATACGTAAAGGCTATACCACCTCGTAGAAGCAGACCTGGCTGCGTCTACTTTGCCCAACTGGACCACCTGAGCCTGGAGCAGCTCCAGGAATTATACAACATCGACGAGCTCCTCTATATGAGAGGAGTCGTCATCGAGGCCTGGCAAAGAAAAGCAGGACCAGCCCAATGCCATCGATGCCAGGCCTTCGGGCACGCCTCCGCCAACTGCTTCAGGCCAGTGAGATGCGTGCGCTGTGCCGGGGAGCACATTGCTAGCCAATGCCCTCGGGGTAGGGAAGAAGAGCCGAAATGTGCCAATTGTGGCAAAAACCACACGGCAAATGACCGCCGCTGCCCAGTCCTGAGGAGGACTGCTAGGAGGCAGGGGATAACCTTGCCGGGACTACTCCCGGAAGCACCCAAAAAGGCCCCTCAGAGTCGCCCGAAAGCTGTTACAATCCGGCAGGACGGGTGGACCACCATCACCGGGAAGGGCAGGCAACCAGCCCCCCCCCCCCACCCGTAACATCCCAGGAAACGGTGGAACCCACAACGATCAGGGCAACCACCGGGGCGACTCTACAGCCTCCCGCCAATCCTGCCACTGAACGGCAACCCTCTAAGAAGAGGAGGCGGGAGAGAAGTAGGAAGAAGTCGCAGCCTCCTCAGGCTGTCACCTCTACCCCGACACCAACAGTACCAGTAGCCTCGCAAAAGGCGCAGATTACTAGGGTGACAACCAATGTGGGTACAGCGCCAGAAAGGGCCCTACCAGAACGTAGGGCCCGCTCTAAATCTAGAGCGCGCTCAACCCACAAGCCAAGAGGGCAGGACCAGGAGCTACCACACCCGAGACAATTGCCAACGCCTTCTTACAGGAGAACACCTTCCACCGGCCTCGAAACAGCAGATGCAATCCAACGTCTGGTTGGTATTGCCATCGAGGTCGGCACGCAAGTCCTGGCTGACATAAGAGCCGGGACAGACCCAGTGACAGCGATAATGAAGGCGCTGGCAAACCTTCTTGCCCGGCATTACGGAGGAGAGTAATCTGCGCCTCCTCTATTGGAACCCGGACGGAATACAGCAGAAGCTGCATGAACTCCGCACAGTCGCCCAGCAACAGGATTTACACATCATCTTGCTGGGAGAGACAAAGTTGAACCCAAAGACGCATATTAAGCTGCCGAATTATCACATTTACAGGAGGGACGAGGTCACTGCTCAGGGGGCCGCCTATAGAGGAACGGCGGTTCTAGTGAGGAGGGACATCGTCCATCAAGAGCTGGGATTACCACCTTACCAGACTATGCGCTCTATCGGCATAAAAATGGAGGCGGCGGGCGAGGAACTTAGAATCTACGCGGCATACCGCCCGCCAGGGACTCCATTTTGCTCCTCAGACATCCGGACGGTGATGGAAGGCGACACACCCACAATTGTCGCCGGGGACCTAAACGCTAAACACCCGGCGTGGGGGTCCAGAGTGATCACCCCGCCGGGTCACGAACTATATGAAGATGCGGAGAAGAACTCGTATGACGTTTTAGGTCCCGAGGAACCAACTCACGTTCCTACTGACCCAAGGAGGAAACCGGATGTATTAGACATCGTGCTCACTAGGAACGTCAACTATCCGATAGTGGTAGAAGTGCTGTACGACCTTTCTTCACAGCACCTCCCGTTACTGATAACCCTTGGCCTGAAGGCGGTGACTACGCCGCCCAGAGCGTTTAAGACACGTGTCGACTGGAGGCTCTACTGTCAACACCTGCAGCAGAGACCTCCAGCACACCAGCCGATAAGCACAGCGGACGACGTAGAGGCCGCTGCAACTAGAATTACCAAAAACATCAAGGAGGCCCTCCACGCGGCCTCTACGATCGTCCCGATCACTGCCAGGCGAGACGATCTGCCGCTTAACATATGCGTGCAGATCAGGCGCAAGAGAGCGTTAAGAAAGCTCTGGGCGCGCACTCGCTGCCCCAGATTAAAGACCCAGCTCAATACCATCTCGGAGGAACTGTCGGTTGCAGTCCAGGCCTTCAGAGGCGACGCCTGGGATCGGCGCATCAGCAAGGCTGAAGAGCAAGATGCGTCGCTCTATAAACTGAACCGGCAGTTAACCAGAACCAAACCTCCCGTTTGCCCGTTGATAGATAGCACAGGCAAACGCTGCTACGATGCCAAGGGCAGAGCGGATATCCTAGTCGAGCACTTCGAGGAGCAATTTATGCCGAACCCAGCAAGTGCGGAGTTCATGGAGCTTCATGCCAGGAAGGAAAGTCGCGTACGGGAGTTCCTGTCGTCGCCCGCGCCGCCTCTTGCAGGAGAGTGGTTCATCTCCCCCGCTGAATTGCGGAGGACAGTAACCCGCCTGCAACCGAGGAAGGCGCCGGGGCACGACGGGATTACCAACGCTGCACTCCGACAGCTGCCCAATAGAGTCATAGTAGAGCTTGGTCGACTCTACAATGGGATATTGCGGACATCCCACTTCCCGGAGGACTGGAAAAAAGGCAGAATTATCGTCTTGCCGAAACCCGGGAAGGACAGGCGTAGAGCTGCCAGCTACAGGCCGATCACGCTATTACCACACATAGCTAAACTGTTTGAAAGATTGCTGCTGAGACGTCTCCGTCCGTGCATCCAACTTCGGGCGGAGCAGCACGGATTCAGGAGGGGTCACTCTACAGTCACACAATTGACTAGAGTGCTGCACCTGCTTGCGGCAGAGTACAATCGTGGCCGCATATCGTTGGGCGTCTTTCTCGATATCGAGAAGGCGTTCGACCGAGTGTGGCACATAGGATTAATTTATAAGCTGAAAGAACAGACCAGTGTCCCTCTTGCTATGTTGCGGTTAATGGCGTCTTTCCTGGAAGACTAGCATTTCCTTTATCTTTTACTTTTTACGGTTGTAATGGATACGTCGGATTACAATTTTAAAATACAACAACTTTTGTCGGATGAAAGTACATACCGTAAGGTCAAAACAGACCCTACAACTAATACGCTTAAAACAACTAGCGATCTAATTAAGAAATACTCCGAGAAATTGAATCTAGACGTCAATTCGATGATACCTTCGTGTGCAAAACCTCCCAAGTTGTATGGGTTACCAAAAATACACAAACCTAACGCTCCATTACGTCCAATAGTGAGTCAAATCGATTCGCCAACTTACAGATTGGCGCAACACTTAGCCAAAATATTATCACCACTCAGAGGACACACAAGAGCACATACTAAGGATTCATACCATTTTGTCAGTAAGATAAAAGACCTACGTCTTGCTGAAAATGAAACCATGGTCAGTTTTGATGTTCAGTCTCTATTTACATGTCTACCTGTTGAAGACTGCATCTCAATTATAACTAGGAAACTAGATGAAAATAACATGCCACCAGAATATGCAGAACTACTAAGACATTGCCTTACATCTGGCTATCTATTGTGGAAGGATGAGTTCTACAAGCAAGTAGATGGTGTTGCGATGGGCTCACCTGTATCTCCCATTGTCGCCGATATATTCATGGAAGACTTCGAGGAGAAAGCCCTCCTTACTGCACCTGTCACCCCAAGGTTCTACAAGCGGTACGTAGACGATACTTTCACAATTTTACCATCAGACAAAGTAACTGCATTTTTAGAACATCTTAATTCCATAAACTCTAAAATTCAATTTACTATGGAGTTAGAGGCAAATAATTCCTTAGCTTTCCTAGATGTGTTAGTCATCCGAAATCCTAACAACACCATAGGTCATACTGTGTACAGAAAAAAGACCCATACAAACCGATACTTAAATGGTGAATCTCACCACCATCCTTCACAGTTAGCTACCGTGGGCAAATCTTTGTTACAGAGAGCACGAGGAATCTGTGACAGCAAACACCTGGCCGTCGAGCTTCAGCACGTCAAGCAGGTTCTGCACGACAACAAGCTTCGGGTCCCGCGCCTCCGTCACAGTGACCGAGTGAAGCCGGCCACAGTCGAGCGTGTGCCTGCTGTACTACCTTATGTCAGAGGTGTCACAGACAAGATTGGCTACATCTTGAAGCGAGCTTCTATTAGAACATTCTACAAGCCGCCGAAGAAGATTAGTCAGTTCTTACCATCCGTCAAGTGTCATATTCCTCTACAAGATGCAGGAGTGTACAAGCTTGATTGTGATTGTGGTCTCTCATATATAGGGCAAACAAAGAGATCAATTAGAACCCGCGTAAAAGAACACATAGCTGACGTGAAGCATCAACGTTCCGGGAAGTCTGCAGTTTGCGATCATATCCTAGATGGCCCCAACCATTACATCAGATTTGATAGACCACAAATCCTCGCGAAAGAACACCGATTCCTACCAAGGATGATACGTGAGGCTATTGAAATTAAAAAACATCCTAATTTCAATAGAGAAGGAGGCTTGGTATTACCACCTGCTTGGGATCCTATAATTAATAAAATTAAAACTAAACCCAAGCATACCACTGCAAGACTTCAAACCACAGTTAGTTCATTCTGCGTAGATCGGACCAAAGACAATAATTAAAAAAGCTGAAGGTACTCCGGGTTAACTTTGACATCGGGACGTCAGTCACCTCAGTCCCCCGTTGACCATGGGTGCTGGAAAGCACCCGAAACGTCGGGTTAAAAATAAAATAAATAAAACGCGAAAGAAATCCGTAAAAGTAGTTTTAATCAATGTACAGTGTTCGCGTAAATATAAGAAATCATTACAATTTACTATTGATAGGCTGTAAATAATAATTTAATGTTTTAATACGAAAAACTTTTGAACACCAAAACTAAGTAATAACCATCCAAAATGAAAGCCTTACTTACAACTTTTTCTGAAGTTTACTTTCTAACATAGTCGTATTTGCATAAAACTTTAAAATTACATTTTAACATTTTCATCAGAGCGTTTGTCAATTTGTGACTTTATTGCTGCCGAGATGAAAATTCCAAGGATCGTTGGAAAAATTCATAAGAAGTCTGAAAGCACCGAGCAGTTACAAACAAGACAACAATAAAGAATTTATGAAATCATCTGATACGACTACGTTTCTCAATCTTGCAAAGAATGTAAAGATACTGGGCGGGTGAAGTTGCTACCTTATTATTTAATTTATTTCAAACCTAAACCTCTTTTGCTTAATTTAAACACTTTGTTTTAATAAGGACGACAAACGAGCACACAGTCCACCTGATAATAAGTGTTGGCTCTGACACACATATATCTACATCCACCCTCAATTAAAAATAAAAATACAGATGTATTCACCCCTGTGAAGCATGATGAAATGCTTTGTTTCCAGTGAAAATATTTGCCGGTTCTCTACATTTGCAATACTAAGCACAGCAGTATTAAGCTGCTATTTTACGCTGGTATTAATTCAGATTCATAGTTCTTCCCTGATGGGCCGACTCATTCATACTACATCAATAATATAACTGCAGCGTAGCTATACCACTGTTAAAATAAACTTAAATAGCACTTGATAAGTTCACTGCTTCATAGACCGCCGTCAAAGCATTTAATGTATCCGGATTACCTTAAGTACAGTACTCTTAGGTTTATATAATAACTGAACGATTTTCCAACTATCTTTTCCAAAGAATTCAACTTCATTGCTAACTATATTAAACTCCAGGTTACGAGCACGTCTAATCAGGCACCCTTTAAAGATGTAGGACTATTGGCGCATTTTCGAAAAGGCCTAATTCAGAAATTTATGTTTAAGTATTAAACTAAAAAAAAAAAACTATAAAAGTCATCTATAAAATAATAATAATAATAATTTAAATAATTTAATGTCCCAGTCAGCCTCTCGGGTCATCTTAGGCGACTGGGACTACGTGGCGGATCGCTCCGGGCTCAAATGCAGAAGGCGGTGCTCATCGATACCGCCCGCATCGTCCGCCGGTTTCTTTCCCTTTCACCCTAACCCTCGGCCGTTTGGTCTCCCCTGCCGAGGGCCTCCATCTGGTTGGGCTTTTATTTATTTATGTATTTTTATATTTATTTTATGTTATTGATATTTATGTATATTTATCTTTTCATTTTCATTTATAATTATATATTTATAGAACCCAACCAGATGAGAAAACTTTATAGATACCCCATTTAAATGTAATATAATAGCTCGGGAACTTAATTCCAAGGTTACAACTAGAAAAATGTAATCCACTGTTTTTTCCACATTTAGTTTGAAATTTTTCTTTTGATTTATATCAAACCACTCTTAAGGTAAAGTTTTTTTGATAAAAAAGTATCAAAAATTCGGAACAATTATTGGTGAGGATGTAGCGATACGCAGTCATATATTTATTGCCTGTGTTATATAATAAAATGACCAATAAAACGCGTTTCTTTAATTTTTGCTTCATATAAATATATTTTATACGAGTATACTTGATTAAAAAACCTAGTAATGCTATAAACATTATTAGTACTCTACTAACCACTCTAAATAAGCCTGAAATTGATTATGTTAATAGTGGTAACCTACACTAGTAGTTTCGAACCCACGATTTACTGAGTTTTCTGTCCGCGCCCAACCATTAGGTTACTGTCGCTTCGCACATAACATCTAAAATAATATATTTACAATAGATTATTTTAGATATAATGTTTATATTTATCGAGTGCAAATTGTAGCGGTCTGTGAAACATTCAAACTGCTGAGGTTTCGCAACAGCTGGAATGCTCAATTTCAAAAGCTTTGTTTCATTTTGACCAGACGAGTTTTATTTCAGTTCGTTAGTTTGCTCAGTGAACTCGTTATGACAAAGCTTTCTGTATGATTCTACACTTAATTTAGTAATAAAAAGTTAATTTAGCCAGATTTAGGAAAAAAATGGAAACAATTTATTTCAAATGTTTTTTATACTTTTACCGCTATCATCAATCTTTTAAAAGCATAGTGATTCATTTCAAAATTGTATTGTAATTATCATCACCATCATCATCAATAGATTTTATTGTGTCCACTGATAAAGAGAATCAGATGAAGAAAAATCGTGAAGGGATCTTCCTCAAAAAACATTTCATTACTATGTGTATATTTTTCTAGGTAGGAATTAGTTTATGTAGGTCCCACCCCCTTAGCTATTTCTGCCGAGTTCTCTAAGCCATGTCTGAGCTTTTCTGCAGTATGTACAATCAAGGTTCCGATTGGGGGGGTGTAAAGGGTTAGTATATTACATGCTGTGAGGCATTCCATTTTAGTCCTCATAGGTGGCAATGAATGTGTAACCTTTCTTGTTTTAAATTCGCTGCAGGCATCCATTTTTATATAGTATAAGGGTGACAAACGAGCACACATCCTACCTGAAAGAAAGTGAATGCTGTGGCCCATAGACATCATCCACATTTACCCTCAATTAAGAATGAAAATGCAGATACGTTGTCACCCCTGAGGACTATGGTGGAATGCCTCCTTTCCAGTAAAAGGCTCTCCGGTTCACTACACTCACGTACGAAACACAGCAGCACTGAGCTGCTATTTTACGCTGGTATTCTGTGAGAGCGTGGTCCTGCCCCGGTCGAGCTGACCCATTAGTGTTTCAACCATAATATGGTTGCAGCATGGCTCTACCACGTACAAAATGGATCGCAGTAATCAGTTACTATTAGATGGGCTGTAAGTTTATTTGTCATAAAAACTTGAGATTTAAACAGATATTGATTTATTTGAGCCAGGCAGGTAAAGGATAAAATTCGGAAATTGAACACCGTGTAAAATTACTGACAATAGCAGGCTTGCGTCAAAGCTTGTCTTTTTTGATCGACACTAAATTAGGAGCTTATAAATTGAATTTTTACTTGATCGAATCGTGATTGAAAAAGTTCCTGGCAACGGTTAGGATCCAGTGTAGGCAGCTAAGCATGTATTAAACGTAGATCAAGTCAAAGAAGCTGTTTACATGCTTCTGGATCTACGCTGGAATTAGTACGGTCAGCTCGATCTGGAAGAACCACGCTCTCATGAACAAGCAGTTTCGTACGATGAGAGCAGAGAATTAGAGACTCTTTTATTGGTAACGAGGCATTTCATTTTAGTCCACAAGGGAAGTCAACGCATTTTAAATATTATTTTACGAAAGACGCTGTTGTATATGGACAGTATTCACTTAACATCAGATAGAATGTGTGCTAGTTTGTCATTCTTACCCCTAAAGAAAAATTCTTATTGACACATGAACTAAAATATTCGAAAACCGCAATCCTCTATTCCACTACCTGGTCGGAACGGTCGGGACCATCCATATACGGCACAATAGCCTGTCTTAAAAATATAGTCGCTTCGATTGTAAACTCTTAAGTCATAGGCCATACTTACCTAAACTTGCTTCCAGTGATTTCCATTTTTGAAAAAACTTATCTACACTAAGTTTGTTAAGCAACTTTAAAAAAAAACAGCTTCAATTAATTTTCATTAAAACACAAATGTATATGAAATTAATTGCCAATACTTAAATTAAATCACCTATAAAGTTTCAAACAATTTTTTTATTAAAATATAAAATAGCACTTTCATTTATGTAAGTTTAAATCATTATTATTAAATATGTATATTACGTCATGAATGAAAAACAAAACTAACTTTACTATTAATGAACGCCTACTTCAGACTTCCTCACGTAACGAATATCTTCTAAGCCACAGTACAGCGAAACTACAGTAAGGTTTCATGACAAAGATAGCTTAAACTTTCTCGTACGTAGACTTGGAAATGGGTAAAAAGTTACTTTGTGTTGCTATACGAGGATAATATGAGACTTTTATTTTAGTCTGGCTCGATTTTATATCCCTACTCTTGTTGAAGAACATGTAATTATTTTTACTTTTATTTTTATGTGGAACTGGCTGTCTTGGCTTTTATTTTTATTAAAAGTTATTCTTCTTATGTTATATATATAATGTATTCTTCGTATGTTCTTTCCAGCACCCATGGCCACGGGGGACTGAGGTGATTGACGTCCCGATGTCAATGTTTACCCGGAGTACCCTCAGTTTTTTAATTATTGTTCATGGTCCGATCTATGCAGAATGAATTTACTCTGTCTGCAAGTATTGCAGTGGTATACTTAGGTTTAGTTATAATTTTATTAATTACAGGGTCCCAAGCAGATGGTAGTACCCATCCTCCTTCTCTATTGAAATTAGGATGTTTTTTAACTTCAATAGCCTCACGTATCACGTATCATCCTTGGTAGGAATTGATGTTCTTTTGTGAGGATTTGTAGTCTATCAAATCCGATGTAATGGTTATGCAGCCTAGGATATTATGATCACAAACTGCAGACCATACTGGAGAAAAATCTGCAGAGATTTTTTAAATTGTCACCCAACTTTTAACATTTTTTTAAGAATTAAAAAGTAAATAATTAAAAGAACTCTTTTTATAGAATAAAGGGTGACAAACTAGTACACAGTGCATTTGATGGTAAGAGGATACTGTGGCCCATAACATAGACATCTACATTTATCCTCGATTAAGAATCAAAACGCAGGCGCGTTGTCACCCCTGAGGATTAAGACGGAATGCGTCGTTTCCAGTAAAAAAGTGTCTCCTAATCTCTACACTTACTATACAACACACAGCAGTTTTAAGCTGCTATTTTACGCTGGTATTCTGTGAGAGCGTGGTCCTTCCTCGGTCGAGCCGACCCGTTCGAGCTATAACCATAATAATATGCGTGTCTGTGGTTTTAAGCCATTTAAACTGCACCTATCATTGATATAATTACTTTTTACTTCACAAAGAGAGGGAAATCTCCGCGATTCGATTGCGAGTTTTGTTTATTTTTCCATAATCCTAAACAAATCAACCTGGATTTGTTTTAGGATCGAGCAAAATCCTGAATAAAATCGGGATTATGCTAATATTGAGAGAGTATAATTGAGTAAATTACCGGTTTTATCCGAATCCTGTGTCATATATTAAGTTTCGCTTGATGACGAACATCTAACGACATCGTTGGATATTAAAAAAAAAGATTTGACAATCTCCATTATCCCTACTTTCAAATCTCATTTGATGACTTATAGCAATCATAATGTTTTAAATTCTTACTTTAAACTGTGGCCGAAGGTATGGCAAAGTATCCGTAGTACATACTTTCAACATAGTAGATGTTGGGAATTCTGGGTTCAAATATTGTTCTAAAGAATTTATTAAATAGAATAATGGTGACAAACGAGCATACAGTCTACCTGATGGTAAGTGGATGCTGTGACCCAGAGATATTTAAGCCCATCCTCAATTAAAAACCAAAATGCAGATGCATGCATTGTCACCCCTGACCCTGAGGACTAAGATGAAATGACTCGCTCCGGTAAAATGAGTACAGAGTTCCGGTATCGGGTTAAGGCAACAAAAGAGCTATTTTATGCTGGTGTTAGTGAAAGCGTGGGCCTTTTTGAGTCGGCCGATCCATGCGTGCCACTGCCATTATATAGGTGTAGCGTGGCTTTACCATGTGTAGTCTCTATCCTAGTCTACTTTAATTTCGTCTCTTAAGCCTTATATATATATATATATATATATATATATATATATATATATATATATATATATATATATATATAAAATTGTGTGTTGTACACCTTGTCCACGTTGCCTTGGTATTTTAACTACTCCCACCTTAAATTATATTGTTTTGTATTTTATTAGGTTGCTGCAACAATATCATATTTGCAGAGCGAATGTGTCGGCTCGACAGGGGAACGACCATGAGCCCAAAGAATAACAGCGTGAAATAGTAACATAATGCTGCAGTGTTTCATATGGTGAATGTTGAGATCTGGAGATCCTTCTTACTGGTAACTAGGCTTCATTTTAGTCCTCAGGCGTAAGGACGCATCTGCATCTGGATTAATAATTGATGACAAATATAGATGTCTGTGGGTTTCAGAATTCACTTACCCACGGGTAGATAGTGTGATGGTTTGCCATTCTTATTTCTATGAATAAATACTTTTGATCTTTTGATCATGATAAGTAAATAGATTTAGTTTTTAAAATTAATCCAAAAGAAAAAGTAGTTGACATTTTTCATCTACACATAAAGGATGAAAATAGCCAAACAATACCTGTAAAATATAGGCAGCACCACATAAATCACTTTATCTATTTGAATTTTATGAATAACTCGAAAAAATCTTCACGGTCTCAGTAAGCGAGAATTTATTGATGTTGCGATGAAATTTCAAGAATCGTCGATGGAAAACACTTCGAAAGAATGTGCGAGAAAATTGCAAACTGATGACAATGAGGAAACGAAGGTTAGAGTTATTAGAAACTAGCACTAAGGTTAGAAGATTAAGTTTAATTTTATAATATATATTTTTATAGATAATGAAGTAAAGAATTTATTGGAATATGTGCTTAGTTTCCTTTATCGTCAGCAGCAAGAGATTGTATTAAGTTGAAGCCTTACGAAAGTCCCACTGTTCATCCATGTACCAGCCTCTTTTAATTTCTGAGAGAGTTACGAAGAAATTAATCCGCTTTTCCTTCACATTTTCTCGAAATATTTTATTCCCTAGACATGCAGGTTTCTCACCGCTGAAGTCGCACTTTCTGTGAATTATAGGCGAGACTGTATTAATTTTTAAATTTCAAAATAAAAGTAATTTATTAATAGACATGCAGGTTTCCTCGGCGCTGAGCTTATGATCAATAATTCACGCGTTCTGTGAATTGTACTGCGAGACCAGCTTTTTAGCAGCAACTTTTAAGGGAGACTATTAGAATTTTCTCGAAATATTTTATTCCCTAGACGTGCAGGTTCTCTCACTGCCGAGCATATATAAAATTATTTGCGCGGTCTGTGAACGACTCTGCAAGACTTTATATTTTTAAATTTCAAAGTAGTAGTTATTAAGTAATCTTCGCACCTTTGTCATATGCCCATAGTGGCACAAGTGTATGGCGTATCTTGATATAAATGAACTGCAGCATGAATTCTTTCTACTACAGGCACAACTTATATGGTTATAGCGTTTAATTATTAACGTAAAAGTTGTTGTATAATAAAATAGATTAATTTTTATATTATATTGATTTAATATAATAAAACATAAATTCTCATTTAAAGTCATTTACTTTATCTACTGGTTCGGAAAAAACCCTCTGCCTTGGGAAGAATCAGCAAGAAAATCAGCGGGGCACTTCTCACAGTAACATATATACGATATAAAATAGGTTGTACACTTATTAACAACACATATAAAAATGGCTTGTAAGCGATCATCTCATTATTTTTTATAAAATGTTTAAACTTTCTAATAGAGAAACTTTGTATATTTTGTGAGCTTTTGCTGTAATAGTGTATACATTTCCCCATGAACTGACTTTGCAAAGTCAAGTAATTGTTATCCCTGGCTTATGTTACAGGCATTTACAAAGCATATTTTACCCTTTAATTTATAATTGTTTTGTTTTTGTAACATTAAATATTTGCCAATATACTGAGCGGTCAAAGTTAATATATTTATTTCTTTAATATTTCTCTAGGAAACGCTTTCGGTTTTATGATATAAATAGATCTTATAGCTCCCTTATGCAAAACAGGAATAATTTTTAAACCAGCTGCTAATCAAAATACGTTATTCTATGAAAATAACTTAATAAACTATGTATATACTTATACGTGGTAGAGCCATGTTGCTGCTATATTATGGTTGTAGCACGAATGGGTCGGCTCAATTGGGGAAGGACCACGTTCTCACGGAATACATATATAGAAAAAAAAAATAACGGTTTAATACTGCTGTGTTTCGTATGGTGAGTGTAGAGATCCGGATGGTCCGGAGAGAGATCCGGAGTACTATAAGGTGCTATTTGACTTTTTTGTTCTTCCCCGGTCGAGCCAAACCATTTGTGCTACAACCATTATATAGCTGCAGCGTGACTCTATATATAAAATATCATATAAAATATTTACGTATTAAAATTTTTTAACAAAATTAAAGAATTATTTCAAGCTATAGGTACTAGCCAAGATGAGACTTAGGCGTACTTCAGTAGATATGGTCTCTTCAGGGGCTTTTACATAGAAGTGTAGACCTGAATATTTATTTTTTAGATTTAGAAGCCTCACATTAATGCCGTCTTTCACAGCACTGCATCAAGTAAATAGCATCGCATTTCAATCTACAACATATGAGAAATAACAACATAATGCTACGAGTACTCTATTTTATGATGAAAGAACCATAATTTTTAGTCCCTTATACGTAATCTGACTCAAGACTAACTGCTATTCGTGCCATAGTAGCTTAGGAATTAAGCGCTTCCTCTAATTTCATATGAGTTATGTTCTCTAGACCGCATCTTAGTCACGGCGGCCAGTCTTAACCGTTACTAGTCGTCTGTGCAGAACATGGTTACAGTGTAAGAGCGTGCGCAAACGTGGGTGGATTCTATTCCTTGGTTTTGTATACGTGACTTATATACAGTATTTGATTTTCAGAGCCTTACGTCTCAAGATGTCTCAAATTTTACTAAATTTAAGGCATCTTGAGACATCACATTACTTCAAAACATTTCTTTTTCTTTCATTTCTCATTTCTTCTGCATAAAGAGCAATTTATATCCTAATACCATTTTCATAATCACTTATAGTGTTTGTTTACCTACACATTAAAGGCACAAATTAATAGCTTTGAGTAACTTAAATCTGTGATATGCAAATAAGTTAGTATTTGAGTGGTGTAGCTTAAATTATGCATCCATCCGGTCAAGTTAGCACCGACTGCAACTTCCTACGTACAACTTATCTAGCAAGGCTAGTTGCGCATACAGATGTGAAACAGTGTGTGTAAAACGAACTAATAAGGAAGTAAACTTAATTAACTGTATCATCACTATTACATCATATCATCACCAGTCACTGACAAATATACACCTTGCACAATTGCCATATAAAAATAATAATAGTAATTATTGAGGGTGCAAAGGTTCGCCTGTGCATATGACCTCACCATCAAACGGCACCGAGTCTAGGCATCTCCCAATAATTAACGCCCAAAACATGGATTTTGGACAATGGGAAAATGCGCAAAATGTAGCTGTAGGTCGCCAGGGCGCGTCTAGAGCTGGTGCTGGACGCAACAGCATGCGAGCTACCAACCGAACGTAAGGTGCTGCACAACCACCCAGCAGCACCTCGCATCCATCATCCCCACCAGATGGCTTGGTGCCGGCAGGGTCCTCTCGGACTCGGCAAGCGGCACCCGCCGCTCGTAGAGTGCGCTGCATGCGGTGGACATCTCAAATGAACGAGACGGCATTGCGGGTTCACTTTATGGCGAAAGGGGGAGAAGTGGAGGTTTTGCGTACCAGGCTAGGGTGCACCGCGTTTTCGCTGATCTGGAGCTATCTACGACAGTCACAGAGTAAAACCTGGCAGACCGTGTTCGGTACATCATACATACATGCACTCAAAAATATTTGGTGATGATATGGACTTAATTATTTTGGCGCCGCACTAACAGTATGTCGTATTATTGGCGCCAAGCTCCCCATAGCTGGACGTGCTACTAGACAAAGTAGCGCCATCCCAGCCTAGAGAAGAACGTATTGCAAAGGCCCTCATCGGCAGACTGATTTGCTTCAGGTCAAGCAATAACAGGCTATGTATTGTACGCACTGTCAGGATGGCGTTTACTGGGAGAAGTATCAGTTTGTTCCAGTCGGATATAACGCAAAAACTGACGGAGCTCATAGAAAGAGATTGCTTGAGTCCAGTCTGGTTTTATCTCTCCCTGAACCCTCTCAGTACCTTACTGGAGAATACTGGGAGGGAATTTCAGCTCTCTTTCAGAAAGTACAAAAATAATCCAACTATTCTATGTAGATGATCACAAATTATTCTCCTCCAGTCGCTCCCATCTTGTGGATTTACTAAACATCACTTGAGGTTTTAGCAATTCTATTAGAATTGTGTTGAGGACGGATAACTGTACGGTCCTCCATGTTGCAAGGGATAGGGCTTCTAACTCTAAAGACATACTCTTATCTGTGTCCATCAACAAAAGGACCCTTTCCAAGGCTGAACCACACATGGGTATATCACGGAATATCGGTAACTATGAGGCGGGTATGAAACAGTCAGTTTACGATGTGTTTTATACACGCTCGACCAAAGTTCTTAATGTTCGGGATGCCGTCTGTAATGAGGCTGTACTTGCCTGATGAAAACATGGTGGGCGCGACTTTTTAAGCGCTCTCATCGTGTATAATCGCGAATCGTGCAGTCTCCATAATTACTTTCTGGCAATATCGGATGACCCATTTTACAGAAACGTATCGTAAACGTTATCATTTCATGTGATAAAAGGCTTTCTCCTCCATCTTTAGCCAACGAGCAATGGCGAGACTCGGTAGTACGAAGTATTTCCTACTGGGAGACCGTATGGAAGGAAAAGGAGCTCCACGGAAGGTTCTATAAGGCTCTACATGAGCCTCTCGCATCGCATACAGTGGCCTCCTTCCACTGGCTACGCTACGATGACCTCGAAATATTTATTTTAGTTTCTTGGACAGGTTTCCCCGCCATTATTTACTTTTACACTAGCTTGGAGCAATTCGGCACGATAAACTTTATTAATTTCATCTGTGTTGGCGTGGATCTCACTCGGTTTGATCGTACAATATGAAATTTGAGACTAGCGTTTATTAAAAATGACAAAATGAAATGGCTAAGAACTGCGTATGAAATAAAAATGCGGATGGGCATCATAGTTTCTCCTAATGATTTTTCGTTTAAAAGCGAAAGACGTGACTACATGGTTTGGTGTCTTCCTGGGGTATTTGTTGTGGTTATTGGTGGCGGTAATACGAGTAGTACAAGGAATTAAGAGAGGGAGAGAGGTACTCTTCAAACTAGGAAAGACGCGTTATGTTTATTTCATACTCGGATTTTGTATAAAATAAGGGCCACAAGCGAACAGTCTACCTGGTGGTAAGTGGATATCGTGACTCCGAGACATCTACACGAACACATCAGTACGAATACGAATATTCGTATCCGCCGAATAGTAGACATTTACCGAATATTTGTATTCAGCGAATACTAATCACGAATATTTAAAAACTAATATTTTTGTACGCAACTCTAATTACTGTACTGGCGGACTTGGAAAATGCGCGTCGTCGGCGTGAAAATAACGTGTGCATACGCCCTTAGCTGTAACGACGGAGCTCTCATCCAAGGTGTCCATTTTCCAAGGCTGAAAAAACTCGTCCAAAAATATTTTTCACTAAAACCATGTACAGTCATGTCGGAAAAGCTTATTTCAACGGCTGGGAAAATCCAGACTGAAAAAGGAAATCACCTAATACCAGAAATCTACAAATTTCATGTATTTAAATAAACACTTGCTTATTGTAACTTCTAATTACTAGAACAATAAAAATCATCAAATGAGTTAGTTATTTATCGTATTCGCCGAACAGAAGGTTTGATATTCGTATTCGTAAAAGTAGTATTCGTTGCATCACTAATCTACACCTATCCTCGATTAAAAATCAAAATGCACATGCGTTGTCATTTGAGCAGAGGCCTAAGAAGGAATGTCGTTTCTAGTATAAACGGTCTGGTTCTCTACACTAAGTACACAAAACGTAGTTATTTTACACGGGTATTCTGTGATAGCGTGGTACTTTTCTAGTCGCCGCATTCGAACGTACTACTCTTTTACAGCGTTTGTAATTCATACGTATTAGAGGCACGCTGCAGCTATATTATGGTTCGAGGGTCAGTTCTACCGGAGAAGCACTCATAGGTCCCTATTGCTTCTCTGCCACTCTTTGATCTAGGTAAGAGACGTTATTTTTATTTTAGAGGCGAATCTTAACTGATTATTTTTGATATGACAGGCCTGTTGGTCTAGTGGTTAGTGACCCTGACTGCTAAGCCGGAGGTTGTGGGTTCGATTCCCACCCAGGACAAATGTTTGTGTGATGAGCACGATCATTTGTTCTGTGTCTGGGTGTAATTTATCTATAATATTTATGTATTTAGAAATATATAAGTATGTTTATCAGTTGTCTAGTACCCATAACACAAGCTCTGCTTAGCTTGGGACTAGATGGCGTTGTGTGATAGTTGTGGAATATTATTATTATTATTATTATTATTATTATTTTTGATATCTTTTGTATGGGCCGTATAATAGCAGAGTAAGAATAACCCCATATCATCCCGTGGATGTCGTAAGAGACGACAGAGTAAAACAAATCAGAAGACGGGAGCAGCGTGTTCCTAATAACGACTAAAATGCAAAATGCGGTTGCCAATCCGCTTGCCAAGCGTGGCAACTATGGCAAATATCCCTCCTTTAAGGCTATAATGGTAGTTGATAGCGGTATCTTTTATACAATGGATTTCCGAAAAATAACACATGATTTTATTAATTACCAGCGTTTATTCCTGAACCACTACAGATAAAATTATATATTTCATTTCTCTCGCGAAAATATATTTAGTATGTGAAACATTTTCACTGCTGTGGGCTTAGAGCTATTGTGAAACTTAACTACAAAAGCTTTATTCAGTTTTAATAGGTCGAGTGGCGTTCTGTCTTAGTTTTGCAGTTGGTTTTTAGTGTCCCGCTTTTTCGCACGGATCTAGTAATTAATTATTTATTTGCCGTTGCGACGTCATAAGATAATCACGTGAGTGTCGTGAAAGGCGATAGAGGGAAACAGTAGGAAATAATTAAAAATTGTGGTTGCCAATTCCACGTATCGCAATTATAGCAAATATTGTGGAAATTTGATACAATTAAGGTATTAGGCAATTTACAAGGTAGGCATAATATGTTTAGCAATTGGCTATAGATGGGCTGTAAATATTAAATTAATGTTTTAATCCGAAAATGTTCTGAGACTGGCAGACGTTCTACTAAATTTTGCACGGAACCCCAAAACTACATAAGTAATAACTGTCCAAAATGAAAACCTTCATAAATTTTTCTGAAGTTTACTTTCTGACATAGTCGTATTTGCATAAAACTTTAAAATTACTTTTTAACATTTTCATCAGAGCGTTTGTCAATTTGTGACTTTATTGCTGCCGAGATGAAAATTCCAAGGATCGTTGGAAAAATTCATAAGAAGTCCGAAAGCAGTGTGCAGCTACAAACAAGACAGAAATAAAGAATTTATGAAATCATCTAATACGACTCCGTTTTTCAATCTCGCAAAGAATGAAAAGATACTGGGCGAGTGACGTTGCTACCTTATTATTTAAATTATTTCAAACGTATATATATATATATATATATATATATATATATATATATATATATATATATATATATATATATACATCTACCCTCAATTAAAAATCATAATGCAGAAGTGTTCGCCTGTGGAATATGATAGAATGCTTTGTTTCCAGGAAAAATATTCTCCTACATTCACCATACGAAGCACAGCAGTATGAAGCTACTATTTTACGCTGATATTCTTACGGAGCGTGGTTCTTCCCTGGTCGGACTGACTCATTTGCGTTATATCAATAATATAACTGCTGCGTCTATACCACTGTTAAAATAAACTTAAATAGCACTTTACAAGTTCAATACTGAACACACTGAACACCACCAAGAATTGCCACAAAGCTCGGTCCTAATTCCATCCATTGACTTCCTGCATATCTTACCAGATCGTCATTCCATATATTAGAGGGCTACACTACACTTCCTATACTCTGTTTACCGGTATCAGGCTGCCACTCTTGGCATTGGTTGACGTTCGTCGAGTTATCGCTGACCGGCTCAATACCACATTAGTTTACTAATTTGTGGGCTTTATCTGTTTTAATGCAAATATCCTCACTAAGGTTTGTATCATGATACGATTAACTGAGCGATTTTCCAAAGACCTCAACTTCATTGCTAACTCCAGGTTTCGACCACATGCGATGCGGCACCCTATAAGGATGTGTCCTACATTGGTGCACTTACTATTATATGAACTCCAAATTCGTTGGTCACTTTAGTTTAATAAGGAAAAACATTGAGATTTATACAAATATTATACTTTTCACGTGGTAGCGCCACGTGTAACACGTATAATATAATATAATAATATTCCACAACTATCACACAACGCTAAGCAGAGCTTGTGTTATGGGTACTAGACAACTGATAAACATACTTATATATTTCTAAATACATAAATATTATAGATAAATTACACCCATACACAGAACAAATGATCATGCTCATCACACAAACATTTGTCCTGGGTGGGAATTGAACCCACGACCTCCGGCATAGCAGTCCGGGTCACTAACCACTAGGCCAACAACAACCGGCTCGACCGGTGTAGGACCATGTTCTCAAAGAATAGCAGCGTAAAATAGCCGCTCAAGGCTGTCGTGTTTCGTATGGTGAGTGTAGACAACCGGAGACCCCTTTTACTTGAAAAAAGACATTCCATCTTAGTTCTCATAGGTGACATCTGCATTATGATTCTTAATTGAAGACAGACGTAAATGTCCATAGGCCAAAGCTCCACGTACCATCAGGTGGACTGTGTGGTCGTTTGTAATCTTTATTCTACGAAAAAAAATAATGATTTATTTGAGACAAGTAGGTAAAAAGCTCGAAAGTTAAGTAGCGTGTAAAATTACTGAAAAAAGCAAACTCGCTCTTTCTTAACTCGGAGTTTGTCTTTTTTTAAATCGGCACAAAATTAGGAGGTTATAAATTGAATTTTTGCTTGATTGAATCGTGATTGAAAAAGTTCCTAGCAATAATTGGAACCAGTGTAGGCAGCCAAGCATTTCTTTAACGCAAATTTAGTCAAGAAGCTGTACTTCTAAATCCACGCTGGTATGGCTGCTCGACCTGGACAAACCACGGTCTTATAAAATAGCGGCATAATACTGCCTCGTACGGTAAGTGCAGAGAATCAGAAACCCCTTTACTGGTGACGAGGCATTTTATTTTAGTCCTTAATGGAAATCAACGCATTTTTAATTATATTTGACAAAAGATGTTGTTGTATATAGATAGGATTCAATTATTATCAGATAGAAAATTAAATTTACAAATTATTATTAATTAATTAATAAACAAAATTAGTTCAATTGCTTATTTGACATTTATTCATTCAACGATGATAATGTTAAAAGATCCCTCTATTTCATAAGACAAATATAGTCGTTTCGACTAGAACATACGCCACACTTATCTAAACTTGCTTCCAGTGATTTCCATTTTGCAAAACCAATTAACTACATTGAGGTGGTGACACGGAAAAAGTATTTGTACGGTCTACAAATAATTTATTCGGGTCTGGATGTCTGTCCTTGTGCAATTTATGTTTGTAAACTGCCTCCACGATACAGGGAAAAATTCCACTGTGGAGGTAACGTTATTAGAAAAAAACACAAACAAAAATTAAAATGAATAAATTGTTTGAATGTTTCTATATAAAAAGTCACTTTCATATTTATATATGCAAACTACCAAATAATATTACGTCATGAATACAATGCTGAACTAATTTCATAAACTCTGAAGTCCCTACGTAACGAATATCTTTTAAGCCATAGTACAGCGAAACTGAAAAAAGATTTGGTGGTACGTTGGTTGTACTTGGTTTGTGCAGGTTGTTCTTTCTCGTACGTAGTTCGACCTTCAAAAGGGGTAAAAAGTTACTCTGTGTCTGTACGAGAATAATATGAGACTTTTATTTTAGTCTGACTCGACTTTATATCCCTCCTCTATTTCTCCCTTTTGAGTGATCTAAGAAATATCACAATCCCCATGTCGTCTTAATAACTACATTAAAAACTTTACTCCTATTTTTTCACCTTTAACAGAGGAAATTTTCTGCAAATTTATGTATGGGACCACCCGCACAGTCCCTATAGTGGTGGTCCCAAATAAATTGAGGATAGTATATACTTAGTTCTTTTTTATTACGTGGTTTATATTACAATATAAACCATATATAAAAGATCATCAAAATTAGTTCAAAATTGATGAAGATATCGCGTAACATACATACAAAGACACAAATAGATTAATTGTAAGTCTCCACCTTTTTAAAAATCAGCTAAAATTATCCCAAATTCTTCTCTCCTTCTCTCAGTTAATATACCAAAGTTGTCCAGCATTTGTTTGCGAGCAAATAATAACGATGCGCCAGTTATATCAGCTACTTCATCCCATTAAAGTTTCTTAGTTCATATTGTTAAAATATTACTACGAAAATAGCGATACTAACACGTAGTAGCACCTGAAATATCTCTCTCGTGGCCATAACTAAACGATGAGATTTTACGACTAGCTGTGCGGCGAGGAGCTTACGGCGAATTTATAGAAGTTGTACGATTATGCAGCTTCTTGAGACAAAATCTTGGTCATTGTTTGCACCAAACTGTCTCAGAAAGATAGTTTTTTTTTCGATATGCAAATATGTATTAGGGTATGTGTAAAACATTAATCAAAATTAAAACCTCTTTGGAACGAGAGAAGGCTATGCCCAGGAGTAGATTTTATTATTCGAAGAGGAAAGAGAATACTAACTAATCATAAAACACAGAAAGATGTTCTGTTGCATGAATGTAGACGTCTCAGTATTTTGATGAAATTGGGATTTTGATCAAAAGCTTAAATATGACAATGGAGTCTCGACTTTATCATAATCCCCAACAGATCCCGGATTTTTATGAAATTAATTTTAAATATTTTCATTACAATTAAGTTTAATTACAATGAAATGAGTTTTGATTGAAATCAGTAACTATGTATTTATAATTTTTAAAGAATAAAAAAGTAAATAAACAAAGAATTATAAGTACTCGTAATAATTTATAATAACTCTCCGGCTACACCTTAACCTACTATCATTGATATAACTGCTTTTTACTGCACAAAGAATAGAAAATCTCCGCGCTTCGATTGCGTTTTTTGTTAATTTATCCTGATCCAAAAATAATCCAGATTTTCAAGCAAAATCCTAGCTGGATTCGGGATTATGCTAAAATCGAGTTTGCTTTTGATTAAAATCCTCGTTTTTATCCAAATCCTGAAACATACATATGTATAGTTTCGCTTGATAATAATATTGTTAAATATAATAAAAGAATGGTTTGAGGTTCGTTCGGTCCTTACTTTCAAATATTAATTTGATGACTAATTGCAATCTTACTTTTCTTTAATTTGTAATGTCACATACTAGCAACGCAGTAGATGCTTAGGATTCTAGGATCAAACCTCGATTTTAACCAAAAATTGTTCTAAAGGCCAAGTCTCAAATAGAATAAGGGTGACAAAAAAGCTCACAGCCCACCTGTGACCCATGACATCTACATCCGTTCTCGAATAAGAATCAAAATGCAGATGCGTACGTTGTCACCCCTGAGGACCGAGTTGAAATGCCTCGTTCCAGTAAAACTTACTAGTATATGAAATGTAAATTCACTCGAATAAAATTGAGATTTACATAGATATTATACGTTTAGTAGATAGTGGCCTGAGGTGCCGCCGGAAAGGCTTAATACCGCAGAATGCAAATATAAATTATTACGAGTACTTATAATTCTTTGTTTATTTAACGTATAATATCTGTGTAAATCATCGAAAAAGGTCTCTGATTCTCTTTTTTCACCATAAAAACCTTAAGCACCATAAAAACACAGCAATATTAAGCAGCAATTTTTTTATGAGAATGCTATTGTCCACAGACTCCTACATTTATCCTCGATTAAGAATCAAAATGCAGATTTGTTCTAACACCTGAGGACTAAAATGGATTGCCTCGTTATCAGTAAAAAGGGTATCTGATTCTCTTCATCCTCCATACGAAACACAATAGCATTATGTTGCTATTTCACACTGTTATTTTGTGGGAGCGTGATCCAGACAACGCATTCGTGTTCGTTCTGCAGTGTGGCTCTACTACGAGTAGTTTGTCGTTGGTCTAGTGGTTGTAGTAGTGCGACTGCTGATCGTGGGGTCCTGGGCTCGAATCCCGGGTCGGACCAAAAAATCAATTATTGAGTTTTTCTGTCAAGAAATTCTCAGTAGCTGCCTGGAGTCAGGAAATTGGCGGTGTCTCACCCCCGTGCCTCGGAAAGCACGTATAGCCGTTGGTCCTGCGCCTGATCTCTCTCCCGGTCGTGTCGGTTTACCGTCCCATCGGATTACAAGAGTAAGGGAATAGAGAGTGCACCTGTGCTTGCGTATACACTTGGGCACTATAATCCTGTCCTGCGCCGATGGCTAGCCTCTGTTGAGGCAGGCCGCCGTGGCTGAAATTCGGTCTGGAGGACATTATTATTATTATACGATACAGTTAAACATCAGAATTATTAAAATACCTAACCTACATATTTTATAATAATCTCTAATTATGACATTGATAATGTCGTTACCTAGGTATCTGTGGGGGTAGTAATCACTTACTAACAAGTAGACAGGGTGAATGTTAGTCACATTTTTTTATCTTAAAAAAATACTTTTAAAATTTTGATCATGATAAATAATAATTTAGTTTTTTTTAAATTAATTCAAAAACAAAAGTATGTTATGTTATGATATTTTACCCACACCACATAAAGAGGTTAAAAGTAGTGTAACAATAGCTGTAAAATATAGGCAGCATCACATAAATCACTTTATCTATTTGAATTTTATGAATAACTCGAGAAAATCTTCACGGTCTCTGTAAGTGAGAATTTATCGACGTTGCGATGAAATTTCAAGGCTCGTCGAAGGAAAAATTTCAAAAGAATGTGTGAGAAAATCTAAAACTGATAACCATGAAGAATGTTGAGGTTAGAGGATTTAGAAAGTTTTATTTTATATAATATATTTTTATATATAATGAGATAAAGAGTTGAATATAATATGTGTTTAGTTTCCTTTTTCGCCAACATCAAAATAACGTATTAAATTAAAGACTTATGTAAGTACAATTGTTCATCCAGCCACCAGCCTCTTCTAATTTTTGTAAGAGTTACGGAGAAATTAATCAGCTTTTCCAGTGCATGTTGGCGGACTCCGCTTTATCTTGAAATATTTTATTCCTTAGACATGCAGGTTCCGTCACCGCTGAGCACATGATCAATAAGTCGCGCGTTCTGTGAATTATAAGGTAACAGTAACAGTATTAAGCTGCTATTTTACGCTGGTATTCTGTGAGAGCGTAGTCCTTCCCCGATATGTTCATTAATGTAACCATCATTTGCAACTTGGCCGCCGACGACGCAAATATGATCTTGATCGTCGGCGTACAAAAGGCATTTGACGGTTAACTCACCCACTCTCACTTAACTCACTCACCTTAACCCTTATTTTTCAACTGTCATATTCTCCAAACGACTCTCCATAAATATTTCTGATACCTTTATGGATGCCAAACCAGTCCGAGTAGACTTCGTTGATCCTTGCGCAAGCCCTAGAGTCCCTATAAAGAGACTTTAATGCCTGTATTAACTCAGCGCTCAACCCAAATGAGTTCAGTGTCACTCGAAGTAATAGTAATAAAGTAATGTTTACAGCTTAGTTGTGGTGGCACAGCAGTAGTGAGTATCTTGATATAAATGAAGTGTATTAGGAATTATTTTACTGCAACCACAACTTTTACCATTTAACGATTGAAGTAAAAAACGTTGTAGAATAGAATAGAAAGGAATAATATTATTATTCAATATAGATTATAAATAATTATTATTAAAAGTCATTTTTTTTCTTTGACCACTGGTTTGGAAAAAAACCTCTGTGTTGGGAAGAACCAGCAAGAAACCTAGAGGGACTTTTTTCAACAATAACATTATAAAATATAATATTGGTTGTACAATTATTTACAAAATTCATATAAGAAAGTTTGGAAGGTCTTGGATTAAAGATATTAATAGTTACTTTGCAACCATCCAATCAATAAAATAAAGTGATGACGATATACATCATTTTATTTAATTGAGTGGATGGATGCAAAGTAACTATTAATATCTTTATTATAATAGATTTTCGCAAAGTAACGCCTGAATCTATTAATTAGGTCCTAGATTATCAGAGGATAGTTCTTATAGCCCCCTTTTAAAAAACAAAAATAGCTTCTAAATCGTTGCGTTTACCTGTGGCGGCGCTGTCGTCGCGCCGCAAGCGAAACACACCAAAGCTTAAATCACGCTATCAACATTCCGAATCATAAACAGCATATATAGAACATCTCCGAACTATCACACGGAGTGTTGGCCGCTCCCCGGGCAGAACACCTTGCTCGGCGGGAGATCTCCCCTTTTCCCTCCACGGCCACAGTGGTGACTAACCGACGTGATCTGAACACGCAAACAAACACCTTCGGAAACTACAATTTCAAGCCTTCGTCATTATCCTCAAGAACCCCTACCATTCACTACTGAGAATCGTCTTCTGCAGTCTTCAGTTCCTGCAAGCCAGTCCAACTTGTCTTCATCTCGACTCACCGCAGATTTATAAGGCAGACTTCTGGCACATCGTTCTCACCGGCATCACTTGCCAGTGCGTAGTACGGCATGCATTACACATCGGCATATTATTCGCACCGGTGTCACTTGCCCTTACGCACACAGCATGCATTCCCCACCGGCATTAAAAGGACACACCGGCAATCAGACTGCACTATCGACCTCCGGTCTGAGCAGGGGGGTGATGTGGCGGCGCTGTCGTCGCGCCGCAAGCGAAACACACCAAAGCTTAAATCACGCTATCAAAATTCCGAATCATAAACAGCATATATAGAACAACTCCGAACTATCACACGGATTGTTGGCCGCTCCCCGGGCAGAACACCTTGCCCCGCGGGAGATCTCCCCTTTTCCCTCTACGGCCACATACCTATAGCAAAATACTATAGGACTATATGAAAATAACTGAAATAAACTCATCTAGCTGTCACGACAGTAGTGAGATTAAGTTGGTTAAAATTAGAAAATCAGTCAAAATTGGTCTGAAGAACGTAAGTTGCCATTTTATTTAGATTTGCATGAAAGCAATGCATACTTAGTCACATTTTGTTCGCAGTTAACACAATTTTTTGCCTAAATTCTTTTTTCAAATTAAAAGAATACAAACTGTATGCTTATAATTTAATGGTTATGAGGTTGCTATCTTAAAAAGTAATTGCATTACCTCGAAAATTTTTAGTTAAAGACAGCATGCTCGTGATTAGAAACACAATTACTACTAACACAATTCATGCCGAGTTGGACATAACTTATTTTGATTAACGCCATTTGCATTATACTATATTATCTATATTTTATATTCCTTTTACCCAAAACCACTAAATCCTTTTCTATGAAAGCGTACAATAAAAAATATTTTTATGGAATAATGGTGACCAACAAGCACGCAGACCACTTGATGGTAAGTGGTTGCCGTGGTCATCAGAAACGCAGAACAGTCACACCTAAAGACAAAGATAGAACGCTTCGATTCCAGTAAACTGGTCTCATGTTTCTCAACACTCACAATACGAAACACAGCAATATACTACTCTGTGTAAAAAGTATCGGGAATATGTCAATAAAAAGACCCGCGTAAAAGAGGTCGTTCTAATTTTTTTACTGCATGTTGGTAGCACTGTACTGATTTAGCGCGCAAAGTTTGAGCGGGATCTGTCATTTAATTTGTTTTAAACTACACTTTTTGTTGGTCATAGTTTTGAGTTCTCGGCGATATCGAAAACAAGGGCTTATGAATGGTATAAGGCTTTTAAAGAAGGCCGAGAAGTAGTAGTAGACTTGCCTCATTCTGGTAGACTTTCAACCGCTACGACCAAAGAAAACATCGACAAAATCAAGAACCTAGTGCTCGAAAATCGACGTATGAGTCTGAGAGAGTTGGCTAGTGAGGTGAACATATCTTTTAAGTCCGTTCACAACATTCTCATTGACATTTTAGGTATGAAACGCGTCGCCGCTCGACTAGTTCCAAAAGAGCTCAATTTTGTTCAAAGAGCGCAGCGAAAGCATGTCGTTGAAGACATGGTTTCCCGAGCTTCTACGGATCCGACCTTTATGAAACGTATAATAACTGGCGACGAGACATGGGTTTATGAGTACGACATGCAAACAAGCCAACAGTCTTCAGAATGGCGTCTCGAAAACGAGCCGAAACCCAAAAAACCGCGGCAAAGTCGCTCCAAAATCAAGGTGATGCCGACAGTTTTTTTGACTACCGTGGTGTGGTTCACTCCGAATTCCTTCCGAAGGGAGAAACAGTGAATAAAGAATATTATTTAGGCGTCATGAAGCGTTTGCGTGAGAGTATCCGCCGAAAACGTCCAGATTTGTGGCAATACAACTCATGGATGCTGCACCATGATAATGCACCATCACACACAGCCGTTATAGTGAAAGAGTTTTTAGCGAAAAATTCAACAAAAGTTCTCGACCAAGCACCGTATTCACCTGATATGGCTCCGTCTGACTTTTTTTATTTCCCAAGTTAAAATTACCACTTCAAGGAAAACGTTTTGAGTCGATAGAAGCCATAACAAAAAATTCGCTGAATGAGCTAAAGGCCATACCACAAATAGCCTATGAAAAATGTATGGAAGACTGGGTGAAGCGTTGTAGATGTTGTATTGCAAGCGATGGGGCCTACTTTGAAGGCGATAAAATAAATTTAGATGAATAATTTGTATTTTTTGTTTTATTGACAAATTCCCAATATTTAGTACACAGAAGGTAAAGCTGCTAATTTACCCTAGTATTTTGTGGCGTAGTTCTTTCTCGGTCGGGCCAAACCATTTGTGCTACAATTATTATTATACTCGTATAGCTGCAGCGTGACTCTACCACATAAAATACGCACGTATTAAACTTTTAAGATGGGCGGGGTTAAAATGCATGCTATCTCAGCCGACATCACGTGCGAAAGCGAAAGGCATGATGATTTACAACAAAACGAGCGCGCGAAATTTTATAAACAGACTTTGGGAATCTAGATATCATGAAAAATCTATTGAATGTATCCGTTCAAAATAAAATTATTTGCACTTTTGAATACCTAATCTATCCCTATATGGTAACTGTTTGCAATTTTCGTTCTTCTTATGGTATTTATTTCCACCCAAAGATGTGTTAAAATTAGCACTTTTAAATATATTCTTTTTTTACTTTTTTTGTTTCCATACGGGGCTAGATAATGATGAGACAAGTTGAAATCATTTTTTTTGAACGTACACCATTAAACAGTGAAGTAATCGCCAGACTACGTTTGTATGGAAGAATAAGTGGCTAGGGTACTCTTAGGCGAAAATTAAAGAATTATCTCAACCCATACCAGTCACGCCGTGTAGTGGCGGTTAAGAATATCCACTACCCCATATCTTCCCGTGGGTGTCGTAAGAGGCGACAGAGGGAGACAGGCAGGAGATGGGCAGCAGCATCTTCCTGATGACAACTGTGACGTAATAAAAAACTGCGGTTGCCAACCCGCTCGCCAAGCGTGGCAACTACGGCAAATACCCCCCAATGAACAAATACACAAAAAGACGGCCCCCAGTCCCCGGCGGCCCCGCTATTCCTGGCTACGGTGGCGACCATGGTAACGGCGGGGCAGGGGGTGCTAAGAATCTCCGGTGGAGGTTCGGTTGCCACCTACGACGACTCGACCTGGCAACATATAACGCACGCACCCTGAGGACTGACGAGAAGATACTGGAGCTGGAAGAAGAGGTAGACAAGTTGCGCTGGCATATTATTGGATTATCCGAGGTCCGAAGAGAGGGGGAGGACACGGCAATCCTCGAGTCCGGCAACTTGTTCTATCACCGGGAGGGCGACCATCTGTCCCAAGGAGGTGTCGGATTTATCGTCCACAAGTCTCTCGTCAACAACGTTGTAAAGATTGGGAGTGTGTCGACGAGGGTCGCGTACCTGATACTCAGAATCACCAAACGGTATTCGCTGAAGGTCATTCAGGTTTACGCACCAACCTCGGCACAACCCGATGAGGAGGTGGAGGAAATGTATGAGGATATTTCCAGAGCCATACATTCCTCCAAAACCCACTACACGGTGTTGATGGGAGACTTCAACGCAAAACTAGGCACAAGAGAAAGCGGTGAGCTGAAGGTAGGGAAATTTGGAGTAGGGCAACGGAACCGAAGGGGCCAGCAGCTGGCCGACTTTATGGAGAGAGAGGGACTCTTTATGATGAACTCTTTCTTCCAGAAGCGGCCCCACAGGAAGTGGACCTGGTCGAGCCCCGACGGTTCGACAAAAAATGAGATTGACTTCATTATGACGACCAGACGCCAACTGTTCAGTGATGTCTCAGTGATCGCAAGGGTGAAAACTGGCAGCGATCACCGAATGGTTAGAGGCACACTGAACCTAAACGTTAAGTTGGAGAGGTCTCGTCTAATGAAGTCAACGCTCCGTCCCCCTCGTGCTCTAATCCAGAATCCCGAAACCTTTCAGCTCGAGTTACGTAACCGCTTCCAGTGCCTAGAAGATTGCAATGCAGTGGACGATATGAACGACAAGCTCGTGGAAACTGTCCATGCGGTCGGAGCTAAGTTCTGCAAGACCCGCCGCAGAAGAACACAAAAACTCTCCGATCACACTCTTAATCTCATGGCTGTTAGACGGGAGATGAGGCTGCAATCGTCAACAGATTTGACAGCATACAGGCAACTGAACAGACAGATCTCCAAATGCATGCGGCGAGACTTACGCAACTTTAATACTTCTCGTATTAAAGAAGCGATCGAGCGGAACCAGGGCTCCAAAGTCTTTGCCAGAGATCTGTCTGCCAGAAAGAGCCAACTGTCAAAGCTGAAGACTGAGTGTGGCAACATCGTTTCCGGGACACCTGAGATTTTGAGTGAGATTGAGAGGTTCTATGGGCAGCTGTACACATCATCGTTGGAGCCACACGCAAGTGTGAGTAACGATCCAAGAGCAAGTCTTATCCGACACTATTCCGATGATATCCCGGACGTCAGTCTAAGCGAGATTAGAATGGCTCTCCAGCACCTTAAAAACGGCAGGGCCCCAGGCGAGGATGGAATTACAGCGGAGCTTCTGAAAGCGGGTGGAACACCGGTACTTGTAGTCCTTCAGAGGCTCTTCAATTCCGTCCTCCATGGTGGCACTACTCCAGAGGCGTGGAGCAGAAGTGCGGTGGTCTTGTTCTTTAAGAAAGGCGACAACGCTCTCTTAAAGAACTACAGACCGATTTCCCTTCTGAGCCGCGTCTACGTGCTGTTTTCGAGAGTCATTACGAATCGTCTCGCACGCAGACTTGACGACTTCCAGCCTCCCGAACAAGCCGGTTTCCGAAAAGGCTTCAGTACCATAGACCACATACATACCCTGCGGCAGATTGTACAGAAGACTGAAGAGTACAATCTGCCACTTTGCCTGGCGTATGTGGACTATGAGAAAGCCTTTGATTCCGTCGAAATTTGGGCGGTGCTACAGTCCCTTCAGCGGTGCCAAGTTGACTGTCGGTATATCGAAGTGCTGAAGTGTTTGTACAGTAGGGCTACGATGGCTATCCGAGTACAGAACCAGAGCTCGAAACCTATCCAACTGCAGAGAGGTGTAAGACAGGGTGACGTTATATCCCCGAAACTCTTCACCGCTGCATTGGAAGACGTTTTCAAGCTACTGGACTGGAAAGGATACGGTATTGACATCAATGGCGAGTACATCACTCACCTTCGATTTGCCGACGATATAGTCCTTATGGCAGAATCGCTGGAGGACTTAAGCACTATGCTCAATGACCTCAATAGTGCCTCCCAACGGATAGGTCTTAAGATGAACATGGACAAAACAAAGATCATGTTCAATGTCCATGTCACACCTATGCCGGTAGTTGTTGGGAGCACTATGCTCGAAGTTGTTGACGAGTACGTTTACCTGGGACAAATAGTCCGACTAGGTAAGTCCAACTTCGACCGAGAGGTCAATCGACGGATTCAACTCGGCTGGGCAGCGTTCGGGAAATTACGACATATCTTTTCGTCAGGTATACCTCAATCTCTAAAAACTAGATTGTACAACCAGTGCGTGTTGCCAGTGATGACTTATGGATCTGAGACGTGGTCCTTCACTGCTGGCCGTATGAGGACGCTTAAGGTCGCTCAGCGAGCTATGGAGAGGGCTATGCTCGGAGTTTCTCTGCGTGATAGACTCAGAAATGAGGATATCCGCAGTAAAACCAGAGTGACCGACATAGCCCAACGGATTAGTAAGCTGAAGTGGCAATGGGCCGGCCATATAGCTCGAAGAACCGATAACCGATGGGGAAGAAAGGTTCTCGAGTGGCAGCCTCGTACCGGTAGGCGTAGTGTAGGGCGACCCCCCACTAGATGGAGTGACGACCTGGTAAGACATGCAGGAAGTCGATGGATGCAGGTGGCTCAGGACCGTGCTTTGTGGCATTACTTGGGGGAGGCCTATGTTCAGCAGTGGACTTGTGAAAGGCTGTAATGATGATGATGATGATACCAGTCAAGGTGCAGCTAATGCGTTATTAAGTAAATAGAGCTTCTTGATGAGCTTTAACTTAGCAATGTAGACCTGAATGTCTCTTCGGAGCTTGTAACCGAAACTGAAGGTTTTGCGTCAAACCTCACATTAATACCGTCTCTCCACAGTACTGCACAAACAAAATAGCATCGCATTTCGATCTACGACGTATGAGAAATAGCAACACAATTAAATTGTATGGTGAAAGACCCATATTCAGACTCAGGACTTAATGCGATCTTTGTCATAGTTGCTTTTTTATAGAACGTAATAACAAACGCGCACACAATCTACCTGATGGTAAGTGGATACTGTGACTCACAGACAAAAATCAAAACGCAGATGCGTTGTCACCTCTGAGGACTAAGATGGAATATCTCGTTTCCAGTAAAAACGCATCTCTACACTAACCATACGAAACACAGCAGCATTGAGCTGCTATTTTACGCTGGTATTCTGTGAGAGGGTGGTCCTACCTCGTTCGAGCCAACCCTTCATCGGGTCGTGCTATAGCTATAAAATAGTTTCAGTGTGGCTCTAACGTGTAAACAACAACACGTAACAGTTTTAACGGTTACTATTTGTCTCTGCAGAACATTATTTTAGTGCACGAGCGTGTGCAAACACGGGGAGCCTACGTCTCAATATGTCTTAAATAAAAATAAGCTAGTTATATGTTCGTACCTAGCACCATTTTTACAGTTGGTTATAGTGTTTGTTTATAAACACATAAAAGACACAATATAATAGCTTTGAGTAACTTGATTCTGGATATGCAAATAAGTTAGCATTTGTGTGGTGTGGTTTAAATTATGCATCCATCCAGTCGAGTTAGCACCGACTGCAACTTCCTACGTACAACTTATCTAGCAAGGCTAGTTGCGCCTACAGTTGTGACTTAAAACGGACTGATAGGGAAGTAAACTTAATTAACTGTATCATCACCAGATCATATCATCACCAGTCACTGCCAAATGTATGACTCGCACAATTGACATATAACAAGATGATGAGATCAGCATCCACCGATTCATCGACGTGTTTCGAACATCAATTCATGCATTTCCAATACGATGATTTCAGGTCATCAATCCATGAATTTCCAATACGATGCTGCCACTCGAGCTCCTCTTTCTTACCTATCGAAGTAAGGCCGCTCCTTGAGTTGGTATTTTAGCCTACTACTGCCATGGTTATAATCATTGGTTAATTTTATTTTCCTGTATTAACTATTTCTATGACAACGTACTGGTAGATTTTAGATTACGATAATAACTTTAGAATGCTGCTGAATGTAATGCTCTTTTTTATTGTAAGATACCTAATAATACCACATAAAAATAAAAATGCCTTCATGTTCAATTTCCTGTAGTGAGTCTAAAGTAAAGCGACAGTAGTCTAATGGCAGGGCGCGGACCGCGCGCCCAAAAAGGTCGTAGGTTCGAATCCGCCATTCACCTACTGGCAAACCACTCGTAACACAAGCAATTTAAGCTTACTACGAGTGGTTAAGGCTAATATTAGTAATGTTTATAGTATTGTTAATATTCTTTAAAAAATATTATGTAAATCTTAGATAAGGGTACAGCTTATATTATAAAGTAATTGAAGGAAGTGTAAATAGGCTTTAAACAAAAAAACTTACACAAAGAGGTCTTTCAACCATTGAGGTATTACTACTTACGCTAGTTATATAGTTCGGAGCTCAACGCAGGGAGTAACAGATGCGTAGTTACCTCTGAGGAATGAGATCAAATGCCTCTCAGTCTGTTAATCTGTTATTATAATGGTTTTCTATACCCCTACAGACCGTACACGACAGAACTACACAAAATTTCAAAAAGCAAATTTTTTTTCACTTTATCTTTTTAACAAGCAAATTTAAGTCGAAATTTTAATTTTCACCTCCAAGTTTATAAACAGTTTATAGCTTTGCCTAATTAAACACAAATCACTTTAAAGCGCTTTCATTAAGCGTTGTAAATTTACTACCTTTAAAAACTTAAATTCCTTTATACTTAAATGCTACTAAGTTGTAAAGTACTGCTTAAATCAATATATAATTACCTCAATTAAAAATTAATTACAGGAACCCATTTTTTTACCCATTATCTCACTCTTTCGAATATTACGTAATTGCGTGTATACAAATGCTCATTATTTAAAAAATGAGTTTTGTTTCATATTTATTATTAACCTACATCAAAAAGGAGGAGGTTCGAAAGTCGAGTGTATGTTTTTTTTGTATGTGTGTTACGCGATATCTTCGCAGTTTGTGAACCCATATTAATAACTTTTTTTATTAAATAGGTTTTTACCTCAAACCCTCTAGTGGTCCCATTAATTTTTTTAAAAAATACGGCCTAAGGGTGGAAAATAGGGAATATATAGTAGTATAATTGTAGCACGAACGGGTCGACTCGACTGGGAAAGGACTACGCTCTCACAGAATACCAGCGTAAAATAGTGGCTTAGTGCTGCTGTGTTTCGTATGGTGAGTGTAGAGAACCGGAGACCCTTTTTACTGGAAACAAGGCATTTCATCTTACTCCTCAGGGGTGACAACGCATCTGCATTTTGATTCGTAATCGAGGATAGATGTAGATGTCTATGGCACACAGCAACCACTTACCATCAGGTGGACTGTGTGCTCGTTTGTCACCCTATCCTATTTAACAAAATTGGACTATTGTTTAAGGAATTTCATATGATATCTTCGCAGAAAAGAACTGATTTTAATGATTCTTTTTTTCTCGAATAGCTTATACTTCGCGGTTTATTCGATATAAATTCGGAGTAAAAATTCCACCCTTAAGGTTCCAAATAAATAACTTCTTTTTCAGCAATTTGAAGTCGGTTTTCGCTTTTTATAAGTTATAATTATTTTAGAATAGGGGTGACAAACGTGCTTGCTGTAACCTGGTGGTAAGTTGATGCTATGGTAGATAGGTAACCCTGATTAAGAATTAAAATGCAGATGCAAATACATTCTATTTTAATTTTTAGGGATGGTACTAAAGACTAAGATGAAATTCCTACAAGAATGTTTCCAATAAAAAGTGTATCTAGATATATACATATATATATATATATATATATATATATATATATATATATATATATATATATATATGTGCGTGCTACAACTTTCAAGTAGATGTAGCGTGGCTCTACCACGTCACTACCACATAAATAAATAAAATTCATACATAGTCTCCTAAAGTTATAGACGAGATTATATATAAGATATTTACACGCTTGGCAGATACTTTCGGGATTGTACTGTTATTTTTGACGCCCGGACTTTACGCATATTTGATGAATCTCCTCGTCGCTCAGATCTGTAAATTTGTAATTAGATAACTTACCTTTCTGATGCGTTATAACTTTCTAAGATAGATGATGGTCTACGTTATTATCTGCAAACAAAAAAAAAATAAGTGAGTACAAATTAAGATTCATTTTATAAATGCCATTTGGCATTGATTACAAACCTTCCTACTCCTAATACTAATAATATTGTCCTTCGGACACAATTTCGGTCACGGCTACCTGCCTCAGCGGAGGCTAGCCATCGGCGCAGGACAATAGTGCCCAATATATATTACTATAGTGCCCAAGTGTATGCGCAAGCACAGGCGCACTCTATATTCCCTCACTCTCATAATCCGATGGGACGGTAAACCGACACGACCGGAGAGAGATCAGGCGCAGGGCCAACGGCTTTACGTGCTTTTCGAGGCACGGGGGTGAGACACCGCCAACTTTCTGACTCCGGGCAACTACTGAGAATTTCTTGACGGACTCAATAATTAGTTTTTTTAGCCCGACCGGGATTCGAACCCAGGACCTCATGATCAGCAGTCGTACTACTATAACCACTAGACCAACGAGGCAGTCACTCCTAATACTAATAATGTTACAAATGTGAAAGTTTGTATGAATGTTTGACCGTTATTACTTAATCACGCAAATACTACCGATTTTGATGAAAGTTGACATTATTAAAATTACAATCCAGAATAAGACATAGGTTATGTTTTTGTATAAAAAATTGCAGTAAATTTAATTTTAGGCGTGCGCTGCGTTAACTAGAATAAACAGAACTATAAAATGCCCTAACGAATCATACTGATATTTTCAAAATATCCTGCGATATAGTGTACATCTATCTATAATAGATTAGTCACTATAATTGTTTCTTAGAAAAAAAAATCGAAAACTAAGTTAATAAGAAGTGTATTGCGATAGAGCGTTCTACAAATTAGTTAAAATAACTTCGGTAAAAAATGCTATTAATTGAACGCGAGTGGGTCCGTCAGTAAAAGTGTCAAATAAAAATATGTTATATCAATTTACCAGCTTGCCAGGCAGACGTCGTCCTGCTCTTTTCGACGACCCTTTGTCATGTCCTATTCAAAATCCGTGAAAAAAATTATTGTGGGTCACTCATGGGCAAAAAAATTCTATCCTATATCTCAAGTTGGACCAAACTGCACACGGTGTACAAATTTGATCAAAATCGGTTAAGTACTTTAGGAGTCCATCGCGGACAAACAACGTGACACGTAATATATTTATAGTAACCGGATGACCGAGCTTTGCTCGTTTTTTTGAAAATTATATTAAGATACAAATTACATACTGATGATTTTTGATCTTATTGACATAATAGAAAAAACTGAACTGGTTATTTGAATAAAAAATCATGAGTGCAATTAGTTTAGTTAAAATTTTCGTATTTTTAAAAAATAATAAAAAAGGGCTCGAAATAATAGATTTTCTCACAAAAGAAGGGAACTTGAAAAAAAAAAGGAAAACCAAATCGGACCGCAGACAGGACGCGAACCAAGGCATTACAATTTCGTGACCGCTCGATATCCACTTGAGCTATTTCGATCATTAGCACAGTGTCAAAATTTACCTGCTTATATTGTAGCAGTTTTTTATAGCCTGAAAACACGGACAAAAAGACATTTTCTTGCCCCCGAAACTCCCCGGAGCCGTTTCCGAGATTCCGAATATATATATATAGATTGGAACTATTTATACGGATTTTATGGCGTTTAATTAATCAGTTACTTATTCCCGACGTTTCGGGCACTTTAAACTACCCATGGTCACGGGGGGGGGGGGGGGGGCTGAGATGTTTGACGTCCCAATGTCATAGTTAGCCCAGCTACCTTCAGTTTTTGAATATCATTTTTTGGTCCGATCTACGCAGGACGAGCTTACATTATATTAAAGTCTAGCAATAGTATGCTTGAGTTTGGGTTTAACTTTGTTGATTAAATTAAGTTGTTTTGTCATAAAATAATTATTTTGAATAACAATGGGGTGGCATTGTGTTCAGATTACCTGGTCATTAGGTCGCGGATCCTTAATAAGTTCCCTTGTTCCACATTATTTTATTGCAGGTATAAACCAACCTGTAACATATTTAATTATACAAGTATATCTGATAGAGTCGCACGTCTAGATATGAAGTTTGGTCAAAAAATTTTAAGTTTAATCCAAGTTTATGCGCCTACGTATAAGGCTAAAGAAACTGAAATTCAACTCTTTTACTCAGAGATAGTAAAAGCACTACAAAATTCATCAACATCTACAATGATAATGGGTGATTTTAATGCCAAAATTGGACAACCACCGCCCGAAGACAAAAGTAGTATGGGACCATGGGGATTTGGTGACAGAAACGAACGGGGTGAGTTATTAATTCAGTTTTGTTTAGAAAATCAATTTAAAATAAGTAGTACATATTTCAAGAAAAAATTAAAGAATAGATGGACTTGGGTGTCACCCAATGGTAAAACGCGTAACGAAATTAACTTCATTCTTACAAAAGATATAAGAGAAATGACAAACCTAGAAATAATAAATACAACCTATCCATCAGACCATAGACTTGTACGTGGATGCGTCAACATTAAAACTAAAGTAAAAAAGAACAGGAAAAAATTTTGTGCTCCAAAAAGACAGTTAACACCAAGTGAAAATGAATTCCTCAAAGGGATGTTTACAGAGTTATTAATTAATAATAAAGGGAAAGAAAACTTGCAAGAAAACTACAGAAACCTGACTAATATAATAGAAGAATGTATAAAAAAGTTGCCAAAAATACGTAAAGGAAAATTCCAATTTTGTCCAGAAATAAAAGAACTTATTAAAGAAAGAACGAAACTTGAAAGTAAAGATAAAAAGACTAAAGTAGAAAAAAATATACTATCAAAACTCTACCTCAAAATAAAAAGAATTATTATTAAAAAAATTAGAATACCACTTAAAAATATTAGAAGAAGAGTTATTACATAAAGGCTCTACAAAAAATGCACAGGAACTACTCACTTTATCCAAAGAGTGGATTTCCTCACTAAAAGCCAATGATAACAAAAAAAACTACAAATAGAGAACACCTTTTAAAAATAGCTACTGATTTTTATAAAAACTTATACAAAAGTCATAACGTGAAAAATAACATAACGGATGAATTAATAAATAATAGTTGTATTGTGGATATAAACGATCCGCCGGAGTATTCCGCCACTACTACCGTGCGAGATAAGTCATGCCATAAAAAAACTTAAAAGTGCAAAAAATTCAGGAGAAGATAGTATTTCAAATGATGTGCTGAAAGCGATAAAAGAACCCATCATACCGATATTAACAAATATTTTCAACGAAATACTCGACCTCAGTCAAACACCAGAAGATTGGGCAAACTCTACTATCATATTATTGTACAAGAAGGGTGATCGATTAAATATCAACAACTATAGACCTATATCCCTATTGCACACAATTTATAAAGTTTTCACAAGTATATTACTTAACAGAATCAAACCCAAATTAGACTACATTCAACCGAGAGAACAAGCTGGTTTTCGTCCCAAATTCTCTACAATGGATCACATCTTTTTTTGACTCAGATAATGGAAAGATATAAAGAATATAACAAAACTCTTTACATCGCATTTATTGATTATTCAAAAGCTTTTGACTCTATTTACCATGATTCACTTTGGTTGGCGTTGAAATCTCATGGAATACATAACCAATATATAAGAATACTGAAAGAAATTTATAGTCAAACTACAGCAAAAATAAGAATGGAGAGACCAGGACAGCGATTTAAAATCGAGAGAGGGGTGAGACAGGGGGACCCAATCTCACCTAATCTATTTACTTGTTTATTAGAGTAAATTTTCTCAAAACTTGACTGGGGCAAACGAGGCATTAATATTAACGGAGAAATTTTGAGTCATCTACGTTTTGCAGACGACATTATCATATTAAGCGAAAATCACGAAGACTTTATATATATGGTACAAATAGCACAAAAATGCCTGTACACGTTCAAAACCAACAAATTAGATATTATAATGAATATATTTATCTTGGGCAAAATATTTCATTTCACAACTTAACAATGACGGAAGTTAATAGTAGAATTAAATTAGCATGGAGCAAATATTGGTCACCAAAACATATTTTCAAGGCAAAAATACCAATTAAATTAAAAAAGAAAGCGTTGGATACTACTGAACTCCCCACTTTATTATATGGATGTCAAAACTGGGCTCTCACAAGGAAAATAATATCTAAGCTACAAGTTTTCCAACGAGCAACGGAACGCAGCATGCTTAACGTTAAACTAAGACATCGACATAGAAACAGTGATATACGAAAAATAACAAATATCATAGACGCAGCCAAATTAGCGTGTCAACTGAAGTGGAGATGGGCAGGACACGTGGCACGAGTCAGTGATGGGAGATGGACTGAGCGGGTGCTACATTGGTACCCGCGTGATGCGACGCGCTCGCCGACCGCGGGCACGCTGGTGCGATGACATTGTAGAGGTGGCAGGAGCAACGTGGACGAGGCTAGCGGCAGACAGAACTTCATGGAAAAGGATGGAGGAGGCCTTCACCCGGAAATGGGTATCCCATAATTAATTAAAATTGATATAATAAATTATGACTCTATTTTATGTGTATAGCCAAATTCAGTAGATTATTATTAACTTCAATTTTATTATTTTAACTATATATTTTGTGACAAAAATCAAAATAAGTTGACAATTACTTGAAAATATAAATATAAATTGATTATTTACCCTAACATTATTTATAAATTTTCAAAAATTAATTTTGTAAATTTCATTTAAACTTTTTATTTAAAACTGATACTGACATTATCATGTCTTTTAATTAAAAAAAAATTGCATGACTCATAATAATATTTAAAATTTAAAATTTAGAAAATTAGGAATTAAATGGCTATTATTATTATTATTATAAACCAACCTGATAAGCGAAGCAACTGTAGCAAAATTAATATGGCAATATTTTATAGACTATAACGGATGTATGAATGGATCTTGTTTATTTTATTATTTGCTTCTGTCACCTCTCCGTTTCAAACAAGAGGTTAAAATATAGAGGTTTAAGTATTTTCATCGCCACCGCACCTCTAATTAGAAGCGCGTCTAATATTTCGGTGTATGTCAAGGAGATTAATTTAACGCTATGTTCTCAACTGCGGTGTCTATTTGTTTGCTTACCGTTGCTGACAAACACCGTGAAACTAATTTTAACGCAACCCACAAAGATGACGTCGACCGGATAATTGGTACAAAATTTGCATTAAGCTGTTCATTAAGGTATTCACAAATAGGGCATAGACATAAATAACAAAAAGGTAGTCTAAAATAAATCGCTTCCAGAGCGATAAGAACTGATGTACATTCTTTATAATCTATTTTATTTTATTTTTGTTTAATGTGTATTGGTGTAGGTACAATAAATAATATATTGATTAATTGATTGAATGTATGTGTATATTAAATAGTATTAGGATAAATAATATACTAATAAAAATGACGTAATCTTCCATAACGGCTGTGGTTATGAGCGTATAACTTAGCGTGCGAGCGTTTCGCTTATGCCTTGTTTTTATATTGAAACATTTCTTTTCCCGCAAGGCGTTTGAATGGATATAATAAAAAGGTGGATATAAAACTGTATCTATTGCAAACATATTACATATTTTTGTGGTAAATTTCGACGGCTTAAAAAGAAACTACTTTTAGCCGTAACTTTTCGCAACAGTAGTTTGTTCCAGAAACTGTTTTCCCATGCCCTTCACACGAAAAAATATGTATAATAGCGATATAATACATACAAGCATTTCTACGATGTTCTAAAAGAGTTCTGAGTAAACTTCAATTCGAATCTAAGGAAGTTTTACTTTTAAAAAAATCAAATTACCTATATGCATAATCCTCATAACCCGTCATTAGAGCCTACCCATGGATTTTGCATACTAAAATCCACAAACACAATTAATTTGTTAAATTAGATTACATTACATTCTTGAAATAATTTCAAGTCAATTTAAAAAAGAAAAGATATATAGACGAAGTAACAGCTCTAAATAAGCATTAGGTAAAAAGGCAAATAAAATTTTCATGAAGGAGGTCTGTTTTAAATTAAACCAAGTTACAATAATTTCAAGTAAATTTAAAAAATATACTGACTTCATAACTAAAATACACGTCTGTATAACAGCTCTAATCAAGCATTAGGTAAAGACAAATAAAATTTGTAAACCAAAATTCAATTTTTTTTCAATTACGTAAAAAATATGTGCAGACGTCAAAACTAAACTCTACGTCTCTTGGGTAAAATATCTTAGTATGTCTGTATAACAGTTCTAATTATGCATTAGGTAAAGCAAATAAAATTTTAATGAATGAATTATCTATATCAAATAAACCAAGTTTCAATAGTTTCAAGTCAATTTTAAAAATATACTGACGTCATAACTAAAATACACGTCTGTATAACAGCTCTAATTAAGGGGATATAGTAAGTCAGCTCAAATTCTAATTTCGCCCCCACTTCCCCGCGCGTCGTATGCTATGTACCGACATGTTTGTAATCACTAATACTGTAAGTAGATCGGTCGTTAGACACTTATTTCATTAGGTTTATCATATTTATACCTGTTTCTTAACGCCAAGCCAGTCGTTTCTTATTTTTATTACGGTTATTTCCCATTTTAATTTTATGTCGTCCTTCCCGTCGTTTTTACAGTGAAAATAATGGTATTTTTTAAAAAGTAAATAATATAAGCACTGCTTTATAGTGAGTTCAGTTAGTATGCAAAGTTTCACGATCTTATTTAAAGTATTTTATGAATAACAGCGGTTTACTGTTTATTTTGGAGGTAACATTGATTTTTTTTCTATCGAGAAAATTTTACTGGATCGTGTTTTCGTTTAACATAGTTCTTAACATTAATCCTCAACTTTACAATATATTTATTTCAAAATTAATGCTGCAATATTTTCGGCATAACGGAGGATCTTGCTAAGCCATTTGAGGTTATATTTCCCCTTAAGCATTAAACAAATAAAAGTTAATCGAAGTCCTTGTTCGTCCGTCCGTGTTCTAAATTAATCAAGTATCAGAAATAGCTGAATCGGGTTTATTTACGCTGCTAGAGTTGGTGCGGTCCGTAAAACGTTTACAGTGCTTTGGTTTCGCAACTATCCTGGGTTATAACTATAAAAGCTTTGTTCCATTTTAGTGGGTCAAGTATTGTTATGTTTCAGCAACGAGCCTGCCCTACACGCGACCTGTATTTCCTCTGGTACTCCAGTGTTTCAACAATTTTTTTAAAATTTCGAAGCGTTGTTATTGTTTAGTATTTTGAGACGAATTTTTTGTAGGAAGTTGTCTCTTCTTCAGAGGGAAACAAACCAGAAAATAGGCAGCAGCGTCTTCCTAATAGCAACTAGATAAAAACTGCGGCCCGCCAAGCGTGGCAACTGTGGCAGATATCCCCCTTATAATGAATGGAGAGGTCTTTGTTTAGCAGTGGCCTTTAATAGGTTGTTACGATGATGATGATTTCTTCTTATGACGTGAGAATCTCCCGAGCCAACTAAGATGAAATGCTTTGTTATCAGTAAACGGGCTATATAACGCTGATATTATGTGAGAGCGTAGTCCTTCCCCGGTTGAGCTGACCCATTTGTGCTGCAACATAATGTAGCTAACTAAACAGCGTGGTTCTACCACGTTGAGATGAACCCTTCTAGAATTAAGACAGTTAACAGAAGAGGGAGAGAGAGAGGGAGATAGAGAGAGAGAGAGAGAGAGAGAGAGAGAGAGAGAAAGTAAATACCGATCTTGTGAAAGGTCAAACACAAATAATAAGACGCACCGAGAAGTAACCGTCGTAATTTATAATTTATATTACTTTAATGAGTTACAGACACGCTGAAGTTGCATTATGCCCGCAAGGAATACGACCGTAAAATAGCAGCACAATGCTGCTGAGAACCTAAGACTCTTTTCAGTAGTAACAAAGCATTATCTCAGCCCTAATGATAGACAACGCATCTGCATTTTGATTTTTAATCGAGGATGGACGTAGGTGTGTGTCTAATATGGGTCTCAGCAAGCAGAAACAGAAACTTTTTTATTCTATACGGATTATAAATAATACTTATTGAAAGTCACTTTTTTTTAGTTTACCACTGGTGCGGAAAAAACCTCTGTCTTGGGGAGAACCAGCAAGAAACCTAGCGAAACTTTACTAAAAAAAAAACAGCTTAAAATCATGTATTAAGTTAGAATTAACAACACATAACAAATTGGAAATAACTTGGTAGCGATCGCCCTTCCCAGAGCTTATCCATAATACACTTGCACTTATATACCTTTATTACTTTTAGTTTGGCTTTATGCTCCTTTACCATTTACTTCTTCGAATATTTACCATTATGAAACATAATATGACAACAACATGAACGAACAAATATATCTAAATTTCTTATCAAAAAATAAAATAAAATAATATAACTCATAACTATGCAACTTTTGTCATCATCACAGCTCCCTTTGTTTAATGTAGTATTTCTTAGTAATACCAGGTTCACTACAGGAGAATTACACTAAAACAACAGGATGTGCTTGTAAGTGCGTTGTAAACGGTGCGCGCAAGTAGGTCAGTGCTCATGTGGTGCAGTATAAATTATGCACCTGCATTATTTCAAACCTATGATGAGTTGCAGGTGGGAAGCTGTTTTCGGAAATTTAGTGTTTCACGTATATGCAGATTGCCACAGTGCGTCTTTAGGAGCAGAATAAAAGGTAATCAGTTGTTTCTTTCTCCTTTTTTTTAAACTGAAGTGACAAACGATGTTGCAGTCCACAAGACGGTATGGAGTCCATAAACACCTTCAGTCAAAAACAAATAAGGTTACAGATCTATAGTGAGGTCTAAGGTGAAAGGTCTCACAGCCTAGCAACAGCTAATTATACGTCTCCCTTTACCCTTTACACTTTAACACAACAGTACAAGCGTTGTTATTTGGCGAGAGAAATAAACAAGAGGGTGGGAGGCTTCTTTTACACTGTGCTGTTGATGGGCCTCTCCCGTTTTTTACAAGAATTAGAGTGAGAGTGAGGCAGGCAACGGTCTTATATCATAGAGCCTAGTCAAAAAAAAAAGTGACTAACAAGCACACAGTGCACCTGATGGTAAGTGGATTCTGTGGCCCATAGACATATAATATAGATTAGGAATCAAGATGCAAATGCGTTGTCACCCCTGAGGACTAAGATGGAATGCCTCGATTCCAGTAAAACGGTTCTCCGGTTCTCTACACTCACCATACGAAACACAGTAGCATCAAGCTGCTATTTTACGCTGGTATTCTATGGGAGCGTGGTCCTTCCCCGGTCGAGTCGACCTATTCGTGCTACAACGTTACTACAAATAAAACTGCAGCATGGTTGGCGAGATAGGTGTGTCAGGGTCGTGCTAAATGGAAGTCTGTAGCCTCTGCCTACCCCTCTGGGTGACAGGCGTAAGTGTTTGTGTTTATGTAAAAAAGAATAATATATATATATATATCTTACACATATAATACTTTAAATGAGACTAAATTTTTCTGCCTCAATCTGCCCATTTTTCCATACGTCGTAAATACGACGAAGTCGTAGTGAAAACTGAAGACTATACGTTTAATAATAAAATGATTAAAATCTTTATTGTGATTTATGTACTAACCGTAATTTTAAAAAGTTTCATTAAGTTTATCCTCCTGGCGCGTAACCGCTCTTGTAATCTCTCTCTGGGGACAACTAACTACTTACTAGTAAAATCTAAGTAAAGTTTTATGGCCAGCGCTTAAGATCTTAGCAGTTCGCCGTAAACTTTGCTGTGCTTCCCAGTTTTCTTGTAATAAGAGTGTATGTTGTTAAACAAAATATATTTTTTCGTGAACATGTATTGTCGTTCATTGAAAAACACTTAGGAGTATTTAGCTGTAGAGTGTGTTGCTTGCTTATTTATACTCTAAGGAAAACATATTAAAAATAAATATTATTTATATTCTGTATTAGCTTTGATCATTCCATTAAATATTTTCCATTCCATTAAATATTTTTGCTAGTATTTACTTCACGAATGTAGCTTAAAGACGGCTTCGAATCTAATTAAAGAAACAGAAATAGAAAGTACAGTGTTTAAAATATTGAAATATAAATAGATAAGTAGTATATTATTAAATGGCGTAAGATGCTATTACGTCACATGGTTGTGAAGTAGTTAGTTTATGAAAAATAGCTATTCTATTATAGGTCTAGTTACAGTTACGTTATATATGTTTTGGGTAAGCTATTTCATTATATTGATTTAAATTGGTATATACAATATGTAACGTAATTAACGCACACCCTCAGACACCACAATTAGTATATTATGTTATAAACATAATACATACACTGAATTTTAGTTAAACATTTTTATGCACTGATTATTTATCAAATTAGTTTATTTATACTAATTCCGGAAAAATGTTGTGGTCACAGTACAAATCCACGAACGCAAAGACTTTAACGTCCTTTAAATAAAGTTCATTTTTCTTTATTTTGATTGAATGACAGAATTAGTAATAATACAAATAAAACTGCACTCTTAAAAGTCTTATTGCCTTAAGTTACGGTCCATTTCAGTTTGTTTTAACTGTACAGAGTTATTGTGACTGTAATTTACGTAGTTTTAAATTATTTTTGGGATGAAAAATTACCTATATTAAAAATGATAGAAATCGATTCAGTAAACGATTCTGAACAAACTGCTTTCTCAAAGTGCGTTAATTATGTTACATTTTGTATATATAATCCGTTCAACTGTTACACCCTATTTTCTCCTGGAAAAAATAGGGTGTACCTAACAGTTGAACGGAATATAAGCCTATGACTCTGATATTTTAACTATATATTTATTTGGTGCGGCTTCTTCTCCGTTCACGTGTTTATACCCTATTTTTTCCAGACGGGTAAAAAAATCATCCAGTATATATAAGCATGTATATTCCGTAACTTTTGTATTAAACTACTTCATATTTGTGCGAAGACTTTTTTTTTATATTCCACGACTATCACACAACGCCATCTAGTGCCAAGCTAAGCAGAGCTTGTGTTATGGGTACTAGACAACTGATAAACATACTTATATATTTCTAAATCCATAAATATTATAGATAAATTACACCCAGACACAGAACAAATGATCGTGCTCATCACACAAACATTTGTCCTGGGTGGGAATCGAACCCACGACCTCCGGCATAGCAGTCAGGGTCACTAACCACTAGACCAACAGGCCTGTCAATTATTTATTGTAAATCAAAACATATTTTTTTAAAGTCTAGTAGTAAAATCTAAGCGTTACGCTCGGATTTGTCTGGATAGATAGATCTGTAAACTTGGTGTTGATATTTAAGATAAACCATTTATTCTATAATTTTTTTCTTTTAATCAAAATAAATGTTACATTTCTTTGGATAAAATATAGCCTAAATCCCTCCTAGCATTGTTCTCTATCTGTTCGAAGAGTTTCATCAGAGTCGGTTTAACCACTCTGAAGATTAGCCCGGACAGATAGACAGTCAAACAGACAGGCAAATATTAAAATCGTTATTTACGAGTATGTCATAATAGCATGCAAATGACCCTCTGAGCTTCGTAGAAGGAATTTCGTTGTTACAGACACTTTTAAGGTTTTATTTATATTTATAATTAGATATAGATTTACAATTTGTTTATCATCCAAAAAAAATACAACATTAATGTAATTAAGTTACGAAAACAATTCACAAAAAAATGATTGAAAAGACGAAGTCAATGAGATTCAAAGATTAATGTTTTCTTCAAATTGGAATTTATTGAAACTTTGGCACGAAGACAAAAGTCTTAAGAAATTTATGCAATGCTCCACTGCATTTCTTGTATACAGATCTTGCACTTTTAATTGGATTTTCTGTTTGAAAGTCTGCTTTTTGTTTTATTCTACTTTTGTCGCTATTTTCAAGTAGTTATTTCGTACTAATTATAATTATAGTATGTATATTTCGGTCGTAAGCATTTCAATATAACAAGTTGTAAAATTAAAAATTTTGTACCACCGACTGCAACATAAATGAAATGAGAACAACATCAATGTATTCGAAGTCAATTAATTTGATCAAGAGATTTATATATATATATATATATATATATATATATATATATATATATATATATATATATATATATATATATATATGATATCACACGAGAAGCATCAGCTTACAAATAAAAAAAGAATCATAAGAATCGGTTCACCCAGAGATAAGTTATGAGATAACACACATAAAAAAAAACATACAATCGAAATGAATACCTCCTCCTTTTTGAAATAAATGTCATTCAGTTACATTGTATTTGTTATATTGTAGTTAAATTGTATTTTGTAGTTGTAATTATATTGTTTTTCTGTATTGTAGTTTTGTGTAATATATTGAGACGCATGGAAGATCAACTTGCCCGAACTGGACTACAAGTTTCTACGTCCGATGCACTATAGAGGAGTTCTTGACAATTCTTCCTATTTCCTGCTCAAAGTTATAAGTTAAAGATGAAGTTACCACCTATACAACACGTAACATGAAACACTGTGGTTTATATAAATGTGGATTGCAAATAAAAATACTTAAATTACTTTTTTAATATAGGATAGGGTGACAAACGAGCACACAGTCCACCTGATGGTAAGTAGTTGCTGCGGCCCATAGACATCTACATCTATCCTCGATTACGAATCAAAATGCAAATGCGTTGTCATCCGTGAGGACTAAGATGGAGTGCCTCGTTTCCAGTGAAAGGGGTCTCCGGTCTCTACACTCACTATACGAAACACAGAAGCATTAAGCTACTATTTCACGCTGGTATTCTGTGAGAGCGTGGTCCTTCCCCGGTCGAGCCGACCCATTCGTGCTACAACTATACTACTAATATAACTGCAGTTTGGCTCTACCACGTATAAAACTATAATACTATACTTTTTTATAATCAAGTTTTCCGAAGTAATGTTAATTCTATACGTTTCAATACTGTTTCTAATAATGCACTTACCGGGAACCACAGGGTTTTGTTACATATGTTCCACGTTAGGTTGTACTATGTTCCACGACTGGCTACAGGCATCTTCTTACTTCTGAGAGCGTACGTGTTGGCGAACTTTGCATATCCTTAATATGATACTTTCTTCAGCATGCAAATTTTCTCACGATATTTTCCTTAAAGAAGGAAAATATCAAATGCAAATTTTATAAAAAAATATGAGCAACTTTTTAAATTACCTATTACCTACTACCTTGGCTATGGCATTTAGTTATCATCAGGTTGACTATGGGCCCGTTTGTCAACTTGTAAAAAATGTATTCTTCACGATATTTCCCTTCATTGCTAAGCACTTGAAATTTCAGTTCAACAAAATTGGTGCTGGATCAAATTCACTTTGATATGAGAGCTGTTAGATTGAAGTTTATTACGCTTCTTTAGTGAGCTACCACGATTTACTTTCAAATATTAAAAGGCAAAACAATGAAAAATACAAGTATTTTTGTATATCTAACCATTAAGCCATATAGCTTAAAATGTACGAATGATTTTAAAAATGAATGCAAATATAAAATAAATTCAATTAAGCTTGCTCTACTTTTCCTTTACTGCTTCCTTTGTGAAATTTGTTCTCGAAAATATTGTTGATCTTATAACGTTTTCAATTCATTTTTCAGACCGCTGGGAAATTTGTCGGTCGCGTTCGCGTTGAAAATTCCAAGAAAGGTTTGAAGAATTTATTCATAAAAAGCTTGAAATAATAAAGAAGAAACATAGCTGAGAGAACATGGTAATCTAGGAATCTTTGAAAAAAATCGCATGTAATTGCAGCATTTTTATTATTTATTGATTTAATTCCACCAAAATGCTTAAAAATAATAAAAATAAATAATTTTATTTCCTTTTCAGAAAGGTATAAAATTTCACATTATTACGTAAATAATACGATTGTAGACAATTTGTGACCTATGTGAGAGACTAGTGTCCATACTAGGGTAATCCCTGAGAGATTACCAGGTCCTCACCCTAACGGATTGCACATACATACAATTTCAAATATACTACAAGAGAAATACAAAAATAAGAAATATTTCAACAAGGAAAGATTCTACATGCCTGTGTGTTTTGAAGTTATTTCTATATGTGTAATAATGCGCGCGCGCGCGCGCGCGCATTATTACACATATAGAAATAACTAACAAGCGCGCGCGCGCGTGTGTGTGTGTGTGTGTGTGTGTGTGTGTGTGTGTGTGTGTGTGTGTGTGTGTGTGTGTGTGTGTGTGTGTGTGTGTTGTATGTGTGTGTGTGTGTGTGTGTGTGTGTGTTTGTGTGTGTGTGTGTGTGTGTGTGTATGTGAGTGTTTGTGTGTGTGTGCGTGCGTGCGTGCGTTCGTGTGTGCGCGCGTGCGTGCGTGCGTGCGTGCGTGCGTTCGCGCGTGCGTGCTTGCATGCGTGCGTGCGAGCGTGTGTGAATATTGTGAACTTTATTTTTTGTTTCTAACCTGATTATCAACTGGAAAATTAAAAATGGATTTTCAATTTCTTTAAAATAATTAAAAAAATCCTTCCTCAGATTTTTGCGTGACAGACAGACAACGCTTCCAATTTATAATAAAAAAGTATTCAACGTATGAAAATCGTCCTCTTAAAGTTTTAAATATATATATATACATATATATATACACATCCATCCATAAAGTGCTGATTTACCACGTGCTTATCGGTGAAGGAAAACACCGTGAGGAAACTTGCAAGTCACAGAAATAGGACAAAAAAATTTCAGGGGCATTTCCTTGCCCTAAAACCCTCTTCGACATGAGCGGAGGTATGTGCCCAGCAGTGGGACGTATATAGACTGTAACTTTAACTTTGTTTATATATGACACCTATATATTTTGGTACTTTATCAAAGATAGATGTAGATATCATTGGGCGCAGTATGCACCTACCATCCGGTGTACAGTGTGCCCGTGTATCATCCTTTTATAAGATTCAAACAATTTTTTAACAATCCAAATTAATGTCACGAACGAATTAACAATCAACATAATGGTGAGTGGCTACTACAATCCATATACAGCTGCAACGAACTACAAATAAAGAAGGCGTTCAGATGCGTTGTCACGTATGAGGACTAAGCTGGAATGCCTCACAGCCTGTTATTGTTCTGTGATACGAATTAAAAATAAATAAATTAGGTATTAAAATTAAATTAGGGAATCCTGTGCTGCACATATGGCTAGTCTCCGTTGAGACTGACCGTTTTGATTGAAATTCTTTTTGGAGGACATTATTATTCTTAGAGTACACTAGTGAGTAGCTTTAACATTGACATTTCAGTATTAGCCATTTACAAACATTTTTTTAATTTACCTATTTTATAATGCTAAGTAAAAAACTAAAGTTAAACTAGCTAGCCTATGACGCCCATGCCTGCTCTCATTTCTGATAGGGTAACGAAGCAATTTGTCCTCGTTATTAGTATGTGTGGCGGATTTCATACGTCCTTCCTTTAGACCTTAACACAGCAGTGAAAGCTCTACCATTTGGGGTAGAAATAGGTATGAGACGACCTAGGTTGAAAAGAAGTACTTCCACAAAGTACTATTATTACGACCACTATTATTATTCCGAATAAAAACATTTCCAATGAGACTAAATCTTACTTTTTTTCCTTTTATTTGCGTCTAGTGCCGTTTTCCGGTCTCCTAACTAAATAGAACAAGATCAAGTTTATCTTCATCGTAACCCATATATCTTAAGTTGTATTAGAATTAAATTTGATTGTATACGAAGAATTCTAGTATTATATCTCGTTGGTAGCTATTCATCGCCCACATGCGTTAACCGTATCAATTTAAATAGTAAATAACCAGGTTACGGATACAAAATAATGACAATTATTTCTACCTCCCTGCAGTAAGATTCCTTTTAATTTTATTTATGTATTTATTCTTTATTGTATTCCTTAAAATGAAAAAATACAAAGGGCGGACTCAAAGCCTTGAGGCATTCTTTACTAGTCAACCCATGGAGTGGTGAGAATTGGACGTAGGTGTAGCAATATAGATTAAAAGAACACAAAACTAAAATGATAACTAACTAAATGATACGTACAATTTACTAATAAATAAACTATACATATATAACATATACATACATATATACCCATTTTTAAATTCATACAAATATACAAATTTATTAACAAATATAAAATGTACAGCTATAACTAGTAACAGCTAGTATTCGTTGTAGCACGTCGTGTCAGCTCAACTGAATTAGGACCACTCTCCCACAGAATACAAGCATAAAATAGCAGTTTAAGACTGCTGTGTTTGGTATAGTGAGTGTAGAAAACCGAAGACCCCTTTTTACTGCAAACAAGGCATTCCATCTTAGTCATATGAATATGGCTATGAATATATATAATATACGTTTATATTTTTATATTATTATATATACGAATATACGTTTGTTTAGCAATACATATTACATAGATGAATCACGTAAAAAGCATTATCTTTAATCATCATCATCATCATCATCATTACAGCCCTTCACAAATCCACTGCTGAACATAGGCCTCCCCCAAGTAAAGCCACAAAGCACGGTCCTGAGCCACCTGCATCCATCGACTTCCTGCATATCTTACCAGGTCGTCACTCCATCTAGTGGGGGGTCGCCCTACACTACGCCTACCGGTACGAGGCTGCCACTCAAGAACCTTTCTTCCCCATCGGTTATCGGTTCTTCGAGCTATATGGCCGGCCCATTGCCACTTCAGCTTACTAATCCGTTGGGCTATGTCGGTCACTCTGGTTTTACTGCGGATATCCTCATTTCTGAGTCTATCACGCAGAGAAACTCCGAGCATAGCCCTCTCCATAGCTCGCTGAGCGACCTTGAGCGTCCTCATACGGCCAGCAGTGAAGGACCACGTCTCAGATCCGTAAGTCATCACTGGCAACACGCACTGGTTGTACAATCTAGTTTTTAGAGATTGAGGTATACCTGACGAGAATATATGTCGTAATTTCCCGAACGCTGCCCAGCCGAGTTGAATCCGTCGATTGACCTCTCGGTCGAAGTTGGACTTACCTAGTCGGACTATTTGTCCCAGGTAAACTTACTCGTCAACAACTTCGAGCATAGTGCTCCCTACAACTACCAGCATAGGTGTGACATGGACATTGAACATGATCTTTGTTTTGTCCATGTTCATCTTAAGACCTATCCGTTGGGAGGCACTATTGAGGTCATTGAGCATAGTGCTTAAGTCCTCCAGCGATTCTGCCATAGTGACTATATCGTCGGCAAATCGTAGGTGAGTGATGTACTCGCCATTGATGTCAATACCGTATCCTTTCCAGTCCAGTAGCTTGAAAACGTCTTCCAATGCAGCGGTGAAGTGTTTCGGGGATATAACGTCACCCTTATAGTTTTGTTAGTTTAGTTAGTTTAATCATAGAATACTATAATACACAATAGAATGGCTGTCAACCATATTTTGTACGACGATAGACGTCGCCGGGAGCACACATACAAGCAATTACGTCGTATTATCAGTTAATCACAACTACAAACCCGATTCTCTGTGTTCAGACGGATTTTGATACATATTTATTTGAAAGTAGCGTACAATTTGGCATTTTCTAAATAATTTGCTTGCGAAATTTGGAAACGATTGTAACGTCAAAACACATCTCGTGTTGACATTTATACGTGTAAATTAACGTGTTAGTGACATTTTAGTGGCTACACAGGCTCCGCCCACTCCCCCGTTCTATTATGTATTTATTATAGTATTCCATGTCTTTGACAGCTGATTAAGGACCAACTTTTTAATAATAATATTATTGAATATATTCAATGAGTGTCGTACTAATTTAGTGAGATTTATCATAACCGTTAACCGTGTAGTGGCAGTGTAAGATTATCCACTACCCCATATATTCCCTTAGGTGTCGCAAGAGGCGATAAAGGTTATTGAAACAGGAGATCGGCAAGAGCATCTTACCGATAACTACTCAAAGTAATAACTGCACTGGCCTACCCGCCTGCCAAGTAAACTTTGGCAAATATATGCCCTTAGGGACAATCTTTGGGGAAGTCCTATGTTCGGCTGTGAACTTTTGATAAGCTGCTGATGATGCTGAATCTTTTAGCATCCGAAAGATGACGGAATAGATGTTTCAAATAAACTACGACAAAACAAACGTGGCAGAACCACATTATAGCTATATTATGATGATTGCGAATGGGTCCTCCGGATAACAACTTAAAATTCTACGTTTGCCAACTCGCCTGCTAAGCATGGCAACTATAGCAAAATCCCCCCACCATCTACGAGTCAATAAATGGGAGAGGCCTATGTTCAGTAGTGGCCCTTTATTGGCTGTTATGGGTGGATGGATGAATCATAAAATATATAGGTACGGCTACCATGAGATAAAACATATATCAAAAATTTTCAAACATAACATTAATTCCGTTGACGGATAGCGTCATAGAGTATAATAATAATATAATCACCAAGTTTTAGATAACGTCTACAGAACGAGATATGCAAGATTTTCAATGTCTGCTGACCACATCATGATATGGTCTGGCCAGATCAATGAGTAATCAAGGTTTAACGATAAAAACAGCTAAAAGCACGACATCTTCATTATATGGTCAAATATTTGTGATCATATCGTAATATAGTTACAATAGTTTATTAAAGCACGTCCCGGGTCCAGATCTATCTACCCCCAACACCCTGGAAGTGCTACCATGATGTCTCGAGACTACTTCCGAGACATCGTCCTCCTTCGGGGTTACATCTCTACTTTTGCCGCCTTAAAGGATATCGTGCGGTAACCTCGCATGATCCGTATAGCCATACTCCACCGGAAACAGCTGATTTTAGACCTACAGCGCCCCATATAAGGCTATGGATCGAATTACCCTCGCATAGAGGCGGCGTACTTCCTCCCTCGGTCCCCCATGGTTGGGCAGCGGTCTATGTATAGCACCCGTCACCCACTCAATCTGGGGGACTAGGCGCTCAAAGTACTCTCAAAGCCACAGCGTCCCTCCAGGTGGAGCCCTAGCTACTTCATGTACCGCCCTAATCTGAATCTAGACCTACCCACGTAGACGCATAAGTCAGGCGGTTCTTTGCTCAGAGGTAATTAGTGAAACCATAGGCCTCAGTCCTATGGGGCACTATTTCTAGACCTAAATCGTGGATTTTGGCGACGATAACTTCCGTAACTCCCTCGGCGAGCTCTTTGGTCCCCTTGAAAGTGACGCTGCGAACATCGGTATATCGTTGGCATAGCACACGATATTTCAGCTAGGTCAGCTCACAAAATTGCATCATACGCTAGGTTTCACAGTCGCGGACCTAGCATATAGCCCCGCGGAACTGTACGTTTAATCTCTCTTCGTATCTTCCTACCATTTTGCCCCATGTACAGAATATACCTGTCGCGCAAGTAGTCTCCAATTACGACTTGTAGGTTGGCAGGCATCTAGGGTTGTGTTAGTGTCCCCCTGATTGCATCCCAGGCTAGAAAATTAAAGGCGTTGACGTTATCGAGACCTATTGGTAACGTCACAACTTCCTGGGATACTGCGTGTTGTCCGATAGAGAGCGGATGCGCAATATGACATCTACGGTGACACACTCCCGTCGGAATTCAAACTGGCTATCAGCCGAATTGGGACCGATGCGCGACAGATGTCTGTTGAGCTGAGTGGCAACTATCCTTTCAAACTATTTGCCAATATCGTCCAACAGGCGTATAGGGCGGAACGCAAAACGAGAATCGCTGGCCTGCCTTTCTTCTTCAAGAGGACCAAACTTGCTTCTTTCCACGTCGGTAAACAGCTGCCTTAGCCTGTCCCCCAAGACAGCCAGACTGAGCACAAGAGTCCAAATCGGAATTTCGTCAGGTTCCGTTGCGGTGTTCCGGGCTCTCAAGTGGCTAATGGCTCGGTACAGCTCCTCCGCGGTCACTTCCATCTCATCTTGCCACTCCCTTGACGACGGCAAGGTTACCTAAGGGACTTGACCGGTCCTCTGAGAAAAGTGAGAGATCTTCCGTGAAGGGGGGCGATCACAGTCAGAGTTTTCCCAGCACTATTATGTACGGTCACCCCCAGGGATCTTCGTTGAGTTCCTCTAGGAACTCTTTCCAGCACCAAGACCCGGCGTTAGAAATGGTAATTTATAACACCTTTATAGCCGCTCTCTATAGATCGCTCTCTATAGAGTCTGTCCATTTCTTCGAGTGTAGAACGCCTTCTCCTTCGGGATCTTTTGTACTAGCACCGACTCTGCAAGGAGATCGCACGAAGGTGTGCAATTTCTACCGACCACAACTACACCGCCCTACGCTTGGAGCGACTGGATCTGGGCATCGACTCGTCGTATATTTGCGCCATCGTAGTTTGAAACCAGTTTACTTTCCCTTCAAGTGGAACTTCATCAGCTTTTCTGGTCAGGCCGCGACGATGGAGGCGGCTTCCGTCAAGCCGCTTGAGACAACAACGCCGCAGTGGTCTGCCTTCTGCACGACTGGAATTACTATCAAAGTGGCGAAGTGCGACATCAAACTCGATGTGGCGATGGTCTGACAATGTCACCACTTCCGTCGCAACTCGCCATCCCGGTAGCATTCGCATTGCGTGAGTTGCCCACGTGAGATCTACAATGAACTACCCCTGCCTCCGCACACATGTACTTTCAGACCATCCGGTTTATTAGTCGAATGTTCAGAGCAGTCGTCATTTCATTACGATCCCTCCCTTTGGATCGTCTCTAGATTTGCCCCAGGTATAGTATGGGAGTTAAAACGTCCTAGCATGATCAACAGGTGAGGTAAGCATCCGCTCACGCAATTCGCCACCTCGTTTAGGTACTCCTGGTAGTCAGCGAGGATCTTATTAGGGGAGACATAGCAGCCCACTATAGCCAACGTGCCCCATTGCACTGCAACAAAGGCCTGCCCTGCTATCTGATACCTAGCAGATACATATTCTATCCCTGTTATAGTTATATATATAATATAACTATAACAGGGATAGGATATATGTATATATATGTATATATATATATATGTTACAGGCCTTTGTTGCAGTGCAGTGGGGCACTGGTTCATTTGTACACACACTCACGATTGACAATTCCACTAACACATAAATATAAAGTCAGAAGGAGAATATAACGTAAGTTTTTAACAAGAACGGAAAAGTACGGAGAACGTCGACCAATTGATAAGAAGGGTGTATAGTGTAAATGCGTGTAAGGGATATACAATCATACACTCACACACGAGTGTATGATTGTATATCCCTTTCCAGGAGGACGCAAGGTGGAGCACTATCACCCCTCTCCCCTAGTAGATGGTAACGAACCAGCCAGAATGGTCGATGACGGCATGGGGTTTAGTTACTACTGCAAGGGCAACCCGGCACTCCACAATGCTGCCCATAAATAAGCAGATGTTGCGCATTGCGGCTGTGGTTTAAATTACTCTGGAGGACTTTGAAGGCAGTGACTTTTACGTCTCTACGACAAGTGCTGCTGTGACCGTCTAGCTGGAGGGAATGTGAGGGTGTTTACTCTTCCTGACTCTCCTTTTTGCAGGTTGAGTGCATTTTTTTCCAACCTATGAATAGAGGAGCGCCCAAGGCCAGAAAGTCTGAACATTTAAGTGTCAACACACACACACACACACAACACAGCACTGGCTTGCTCTATGACCGGGTTCGACTCAGGTATAGCAGCGGGTGCTCATGTAAAACCCCATTAGGTTAGGTTAGGTTTGCATTTACTACCGACGTATCCCTTTTCGAGGTACCTGTAGCAGTGCATGGGCCTGGGCTCCAGTAGTTCGATGCGAATGGAAACCCAGCCAATACATACACGTCCATCAGCCATTATTTTCCTGATCGCTGCAATTGAACACATCCCGGCGTACGGCGTACGTCTCCAACTTTGATATAACAATTGAGTAATTTTTGACATTATCTTAATATTATCATAGCTGCCGCGTGATTCTATCAAGTTAAAATGTCTTTTAGAATTATTTACGCGACCAACATAGATTACTATGTCCGTATACACTTAGGTTGCATAATTTATCTCTCTTTCAACGTATCCAGCCGAGGCGGATCTTTGTGTTAATATACAGGCATAATAGGTTGTTGTTTTAAGAGTCATTTATCATGACGAGAGTAGAAGACATTTCGTCGACAGTTTTAGTAATTAATTCTAACGAACAAACGAGGGTTGCATAATTGTTTATTTGTTTACGTTTTCATTACTGTTGATGATTATTATAGGTCTGGTATAGAACTTTTAAAAGAAAATTTACCAAGAATTTTTTTGAAGTGAAAACTTCTTTAGCGGCGTTGTACATTTTTTGTAATGGGTAAAAAATGTTAAACTCCCGTCAGGACACGTGACCCTGATCGAAAATGCGTAAGACGGATGGAGAGAGAGAGAGACAGCTGGCGCGGCGTAGTATAGGAAGTATCCCCCTCTCTTTCTATGGCGCGGCGAAAATGTATTCCTGCGCCTGCTGTTTCGTTAAGGTGGCGCAGGGCACTTGCGCGAATTTTCGTGTGTGATAATTAATGCAATTCGTGCAAAATTATTCCCTAATCATTCCAAAATATCAAAAATGCACAACGTAACAATATATTCAATATATTGTATATTTTATACATATATAATAACATAATATTAAAGTTTTCACTTCTGCTGACACTCCCGGAGTGAAACCCGTCGTTTTTTTTTACAGAAAAGGGGGCAAACGAGCATACGGTTCACCTAATGTTAAGTGACTATCGTCGCCCATGAACAACCGCAACACCAGGGGAATTGCAGGTGTTTTGCCGACCCTTTAGAAAGGAATAAGCTCTTTTCTTGAAGGTCCCTAGGTCGTATCGGTCCGGAAAAATGACGATAGTAAACTATTCCACAGAGAGGTCGTACGCGGAAGAAAACTCCTAGTGAAACGTACATATTTTTATATAGGGTAGGGTGACAAACGAGCACACAGTCCACCTGATAGTAAGTGGTTGCTGTGGCCCATAGACATCTACATCTACCCTCGATTACGAATCAAAATGCAGATGCGTTGTCACCCCTGAGGACTAAGATGGAATGCCTCGTTTCCAGTAAAAGGGGTCTCCGGTTCTCTACACTCACCATACGAAACACAGCAGCATTAAGCTACTATTTCACGCTGGTATTCTGTGAGAGCGTGGTCCTTCCCCGGTCAAGCCGACCCATTCGTGCTACAACTATACTACTAATATAACTGCAGCATGGCTCTACCACGTAACAAAACAAAACAGTGGTGGACTGCCAAGCATCCAGATGGTGTGGATGGTATCGGGAGGATTGCCGCGTAGTGCGTTCATGAAATTTGGCGGATGAGATTAATCCGAACAATTCCTGAGCACTCCCCGTTATATGTGAAAGAAAATACAAAGAGATGCAACATCTCTTCGCAGCGCCAGTGAATTAAGCCGATCGGAAAGCACTCGGTCGTCGACGATTCGAGCAGCTCTGCGCTGGATGCGGTCAAGTGGAAGGAGCTGGTACTGGGGAGCCCTACCCCAGAGATGGGGACAGTATTCCATGTGCGGTCGAACCTGCGCCTTGTAAACTTGCAGGCGGTGTACCTGCATGAGATACTGTCCCGCTCTGCTGAGCACGCCAAGCTTTTTAGAAGCCAATTTGGCATTCTTTTCTGAGCTGAGCTGTTTATTATGATAATTTTACCACTTTTTATTAATTTCTTGTTTGTCTGTCTGTCTATCGTTCCGAGTGGAATCTTGCAACTGAGATTTCGAGCACTTAGCGAGGATCTAGGGACTTCAAATTTTGAACATAACCCAAGATCGCATTATAATGGAGGAATATGAAAATAAGCGTGGTATATTAAATTATTTCAGTACAAAATTTAAAAAAATCACTTGTTTATTACGTAATTTAAATTAAAGTTCATTATACGGGATAAGGGATAAATAATATTTTGAAAATATTCTGAAGACGCATATTTCCAACGACTACACAGCCCGTATAGACGCCTCATGCAAGGCAAACACTTTCTGTCTACACGTTAGACAAATACGTCTTACTTAAGAAAACTATTGCACGATCTACTTTAGTAGCGACCACAACTCTGACCCGTGAACATCTTGCATATGAGTCGAGGATTTCCAACAAAATAAAATACAACAGATGCGCAACATGTTTCCCTGTACAATAAAACAGTGCGGAAACATTTGCCAAAAATGTGTAATTTCAAAAAAAAAATGGCATCATTTTTTATAGATATGTGAATTTTAATTTCAAAATTCATTAATTAAAATTAAATCAGAACTCAACCTATATTTGTCACAAGCAACTCGCGTTGATTTATTCGGACATCTTCGAATATTTTCGGACTATGCATCCAATCTTTCTTTTCAATGCAGTTCATTGTTGCTATACTTTTCTTTAATTACCGGCACGTGTTACTGGTGCTGTACCAGTTAAACTATAATATTGGTACAAGCAAATATTATGCATGTTATGGTGAATGTTTTACAGACTTGTACTATAAGCGACATCCAATTTGAATTAATTGATTTAATAATTAAATCAAATTATTCAAAACTTCTTAAAAAATTCCTAATAAAATTGATATAATTATTGATAGACGGCACTCCGTTCTTGTTACTGCTAAGACGCCATGTCAAGACAAGTAGAAAACGGAAGTGAACTTGACAGTTCAAATAACTAATGCTATTTGATTTTTAATAGTATTCTATTATTATTTGAATATTGTAAAGAAAGCCTGTTTTAATAAAAAATATTCTTTAAAAAAAATTACAGGTATTTTACTTAATACGATTTTTTTTATAGAATAGGGTGACAAACGAGCACACAGTCCACCTGATGGTAAGTGGTTGCTGCGGCCCATAGACATCTACATTTATCTTCCATTACAAATCAAAATGCAGATGCGTTGTCACCCATGAGGACTGAGATGGAATGCCTCATTTCCAGTAAAAAGGGTCTCCGGTTCTCTACACTCACCATACGAAATACAGTAGCATTAAGCTACTATTTCACGCTGGTATTCTGTGAGAGCGTGGTCCTTCCCCGGTCGAGCTGACCCATTCGTGCTACAACTATACAACTAATATAACTGCAGCATGGCTCTACCACGATACCTACTTAAATAAAACTTCTTTTGTTTTTTTATTTTGTACTAATTTATAGTAGGATATAATTCTGGTACTGATTACGTAGACTTGGTACGAAATTTATTAGTTAAAGTTCCCATCACTATTTGCTTATTAGCAAGTGTCACAACCTTGATTTTAACCAGTTAGCGTGCATTTCAACCCACCTACCCCGTACCGCTTACTCTAGACTTTTGACAGACAGGTTTGGATGCAGAAGTACATATAATAGGCATACATTACATTATAATATATATATATATATATATATATATATATATATATATATATATATATATATATATATATATATATATATGTAAATTTTACTTATATGTGCATTATATTACTTTCGTTTGATTGACTCGACTGTTACGGAAGTATTGATTAGGAAGAAGATGCTTTATACTATGGTGCGTCATCAACCAAAAAATATTTTATTTGTTTCGTCCAAATTTTGAAATGTAACAAGAACGTATCTAGTCTGACTCATCGTTTGCCTAGTTGTGAAGTTGTGATACAAACTACACCCACACGTGTTCTTGTTCTAATCTTGTCTATCGTTTACTTACAATTGTTTATTTATAAAAAAAAACAGTATCTATATTTTCTCAGGTATGTTTTACCGTATGACCATGAACAAGGCAATTCTACCGATACCATAATACTACCCTCCACGTACATATAATATGAAGTAATGTTTATTTAATTTCTTACCTAATTTTACTAACATAGATTTTAAGACTTTTCTGTGTATCTTTTGTAAATTATGTTCTGCGATGAAGGATTAACTATTATTATTATGTTACTAAGGTAAGTTTTTTGGTGGTTTTATACCGTTACCAATATAATTATGACGGGTCTGTTGTGAGTTACGATGACATCGGTTTATAATATTTTATTATTATTAAATCCTTAATCATTATATTTTCAATATTATATGAATTCTTATGTATTTGATATATTAATTTTAATATTAGAATTAACTTGAATGAATATGATATTATCCTATAATACTTGTTGGTCGAAATAAATACGTTCACCATACCATCCTGTCCAAGCGAGAAACCGGATTAGTAATAATGATTACTTTAAATAAAAGCCGTCTTCAAATAACTAAAAAGAATAAAAATAATTTCCACATACTCTTCAGCTTCTGAAATCGGTGCGAGATATAGAATTAAAGTCCTAATTTCTGTAATTACGACGTGCAAATTATTTCACTTTGTCATTTCTTTAAAGTTGGCGTTTCATTTTTTACATTACATTAAAATTAAAACTATAATTTAACACATAGTAAAATATAACGCTCCTCTTCGGATCCGCTACTTGTGTAATAATTCTAGGTAAGCCTCGAACTCAACTACGTATGTACGTCAACTATTTGTAGGTGATGAAGCCATGCTGCAGTTATAATAGTACACGAATGAGTCGGCTCGACCGCTGATGTGTTTCGTATGATAAGTTTTCGTGGAAAAGAGGCATTCGATCGTAGTCCCCACGTGTGACAACGCATCTACATTTTGATTCGTAGTCGAGGATAGATATAACTGTTTATGGGTTGTAGTATATATATATATATATATATATATATATATATATATATATATATATATATATATATATATATATATATATATAAGGACAACCTTTAGTCTGTACGGGATAATAATTAAATCAAGTCAATTACTAAAAAAAAATTAATGCAAATTTTACCCAGGTTGTTGTGTTGTACGACTAAAGAGAGTTACTTAAACACTTTATTGTTAAAAAAATTGCAACGCACCCTAAAACGCAAGGTATCTTATAATACAAATTACAGTAGTAATCTTGTATTTTAAGCTACGTTGCGTCTTAGCGTCCACTGCTGAACATACTTCTCCACCATGAAGCCCATACGAGGGATATTTGTCATAGTTGACACGCATGGCAGGCAGGTTAGCAATCGCAGCTTTTATTTTTGAGTTTTTATTGGGAAGATGCTGCCGACCACCTTCTCGATCGTTGCTCTCTGTCGCCTCTTACGACATCCATGCATATATAGCTACACTTTATAACATAACATAAACACTCACACCTGTCACCCAGAGGGGTAGGCAGAGACTACGGACTTCCATTTGGCACGATCCTAATATACCTCTTTCGCCTCCTTTATATCCATATATCTACGCATAGATGGTCATCAGTTAAGGGTACTCCTAATGTGGCCCATTTTGAAAATATCGCCAATTTGGTCGATAAACTTTCTTCTAGGGCGTCCCTTCTCGACTCTGCCGTTCACATCTGCCATATAAATTTGCTTTATCACTTATTTCCTCCTTCATTCTTTCTACATGACCAAACCACCGAAGCATTCCTTTTCTAAACCTGGTCACAACATCATCTTCCATACCACATTTATCTCTTATCACGCAATTACACTGTATATCAGCAACTACACTGTATATATTAATATATTATAATATATTCTTCATTTTAAGAAGTTGGTTATAGTAAATTTCTTTTCATGAGAAAATTTTCGTTTCTCTGACTAATCAAAATATTTTCCAGGCTCATTAAGTCCACCAACCCGCACTGAAACCGGCATAAGTAGGTACTTACTTACCCATTCATAAGACAAGATAGGCAGAAAAGCCCTACAACCTTGTAAATTAAATTGTATTGTTGTCTTTTGGAATTGTCCAATAAAGTTTGCGGTTTCTCATGTACTTTTATCACTCATCTGTATTTTCATTATCACCGGGTTAACAACCGTAGTATTTTATTTTATGTTGTTATTAGGAAGATGATGCTTCCCATCTCCTTGTTTATTTAACTCTGTAGACTTTTATGACATTCGCAGGACAGAATATGATGGGAACCTTTAGCATCCGCCAAAATATATTGTATTAATATATTTTGCCGGATGTATTGTAATAACTATAATCTAAATAAATATATCGACGTCAATTCAAGAAATTGACGTCGATATATTCGACGAGTATAGTCTTAAATGTATTAAAATACAAGTTAATTAAAAATTATCGGTATCTTAATTTTCCAAAATTTTTCATAAAATATGCGGAATAGTTGTATTACTCTCGTGTAAAGAGAATCTACTAAACTTAAGCACAAACATCTCGAAAATAGCTCAAATAATAAAAGGTTCAAAAGGGCGCTACTTTATCGACGCCTTTGTAACAGTTGACATTATAGTAAATAATTTAGTCGATTTTAATATGGTGTAGTGTAGTTAGTTTTTTTTAAGTTGATTTTTCGAAGTGTTTCCAATTATTGTCAAAGCTTGTTTGCTATTTTTTTCCTTAATATTTTTTATAGGATAGGATGACAAACGAGCACACAGTCCACCTGATGGTAAGTGATTGCTGTGGCCCATAGACATCTACATCTACATATCTAGGTTGAATGCCTCGTTTCCAGTAAAAAGGGGCTCCGGTTCTCTACACTCACCATACGAAACCCAGCAGCATTAAGCTACTATTTGACGCCGGTATTCTTTGAGAGCGTGGTCCTTCCCCGGTCGAGCCGAACCATTCGTGCTACAACTATACTACTAATATATAATACTTATATAATTGCAGCATGGATCTACCACGTAAAAGAAAAGAAAAGATACAATATAAAAAAGGAAAAGATACAATATATTAGTTGTATTGTACGACTGTGTTTTTGTCTCTGTCCTCCTAGTTTTGGTTTTATAGGGCAGCGAGACTTAAGGTGACCACATTACCCTCACGTACCTTACATATTTGTGATTTCTCATAGGTGGTTGGTGATAGGACTCCTGAACTAGCTAGGAGTCCGTTTGGATAGAGAACACCCTCATACGTATTTCTTCCACTAAATAGAGTGCTTGCACTGCTGTGTTACGGTCTGAAGGGCACAGAGAGCCAGTACTATACAGATGGGTGTCCCTCAGGGCTCAATTCTTGGCCCATTCCTATTTTTAGTGTATATTAATGACTTACCTTCCCTTGTAGGGGATACTCATAATATAGTATTATTTACTAATGGTACTTCCTTTAAACTTGTAACAGGCTACTAGGCAATTCATCTTAGTATTCAGAGGTAACAACGCGTCTGTAACCTTCTTTGTTTGAAATTAGCAGTTAATATCCATGTACTGCAGTAGACTACACACTATCAGATCGGTTGTTAGCTTTTTTGATTTTAAGTTTTTTAAAAAAAATATTTGCTATGTAAGCCTTACTGTATAAGCCCTTATTTTTTATTCTTAAAATTTTTAGGTGTGTTTAATAAATTTACATTTTTTTCACAATATATTCGGTGATAAAAACGAAATAGAGCTACTTGTTTATTTAGTTATTCCCGACATTTATTTTACCCTTGTCGAAATGAAATCGTAATATCAATATTTATGACCCACGGGGTCTCTTTACGAGTATTCGTGACCTTTGCACAACTGATATTTTAGTGATTTAAGCTTCCTGAACAGACAAAGGAAGCCAGATAAGGAAAAACCAAAACATATGTGAAATATTGAGATTTTCTAAAATTGAGTTATTCATGTTTGTCTATCTTATTTATTTGATATAAAAATTACATATATTTGAAATGTATTCATTAAATTTACAATATCTTTATATATATATATATATATATATATATATATATATATATATATATAATATATATATATATATATATATATATAAAGATATTGTAAAATAATTAACACTATCAGATCGGTTGTTAGCTTTTTTGATTTTAAGTTTTTTAAAAAAAATATTTGCTATGTAAGCCTTACTGTATAAGCCCTTATTTTTTATTCTTAAAATTTTTAGGTGTGTTTAATAAATTTACATTTTTTTCACAATATATTCGGTGATAAAAACGAAATAGAGCTACTTGTTTATTTAGTTATTCCCGACATTTATTTTACCCTTGTCGAAATGAAATCGTAATATCAATATTTATGACCCACGGGGTCTCTTTACGAGTATTCGTGACCTTTGCACAACTGATATTTTAGTGATTTAAGCTTCCTGAACAGACAAAGGAAGCCAGATAAGGAAAAACCAAAACATATGTGAAATATTGAGATTTTCTAAAATTGAGTTATTCATGTTTGTCTATCTTATTTATTTGATATAAAAATTACATATATTTGAAATGTATTCATTAAATTTACAATATCTTTATATATATATATATATATATATATATATATATATATATATATATTATATATATATATATATATATATATATATATATATATATATATATATATATATATATATATATATAAAAAAATTATATATATATTATATATAAAATCAAAAAAGCTAACAACCGATCTGATAGTGTGTAGTCTACTGCAGTACATGGATATTAACTGCTAATTTCAAACAAAGAAGGTTACAGACGCGTTGTTACCTCTGAATACTAAGATGAATTGCCTAGTAGCCTGTTACAAGTTTAAAGGAAGTACCATTAGTAAATAATACTATATTATGAGTATCCCCTACAAGGGAAGGTAAGTCATTAATATACACTAAAAATAGGAATGGGCCAAGAATTGAGCCCTGAGGGACACCCATCTGTATAGTACTGGCTCTCTGTGCCCTTCAGACCGTAACACAGCAGTGCAAGCACTCTATTTAGTGGAAGAAATACGTATGAGGGTGTTCTCTATCCAAACGGACTCCTAGCTAGTTCAGGAGTCCTATCACCAACCACCTATGAGAAATCACAAATATGTAAGGTACGTGAGGGTAATGTGGTCACCTTAAGTCTCGCTGCCCTATAAAACCAAAACTAGGAGGACAGAGACAAAAACACAGTCGTACAATACAACTAATATATTGTATCTTTTCCTTTTTTATATTGTATCTTTTCTTTTCTTTTACGTGGTAGATCCATGCTGCAATTATATAAGTATTATACATTAGTAGTATAGTTGTAGCACGAATGGTTCGGCTCGACCGGGGAAGGACCACGCTCTCAAAGAATACCGGCGTCAAATAGTAGCTTAATGCTGCTGGGTTTCGTATGGTGAGTGTAGAGAACCGGAGCCCCTTTTTACTGGAAACGAGGCATTCAACCTAGATATGTAGATGTAGATGTCTATGGGCCACAGCAATCACTTACCATCAGGTGGACTGTGTGCTCGTTTGTCATCCTATCCTATAAAAAATATTAAGGAAAAAAATAGCAAACAAGCTTTGACAATAATTGGAAACACTTCGAAAAATCAACTTAAAAAAAACTAACTACACTACACCATATTAAAATCGACTAAATTATTTACTATAATGTCAACTGTTACAAAGGCGTCGATAAAGTAGCGCCCTTTTGAACCTTTTATTATTTGAGCTATTTTCGAGATGTTTGTGCTTAAGTTTAGTAGATTCTCTTTACACGAGAGTAATACAACTATTCCGCATATTTTATGAAAAATTTTGGAAAATTAAGATACCGATAATTTTTAATTAACTTGTATTTTAATACATTTAAGACTATACTCGTCGAATATATCGACGTCAATTTCTTGAATTGACGTCGATATATTTATTTAGATTATAGTTATTACAATACATCCGGCAAAATATATTAATACAATATATTTTGGCGGATGCTAAAGGTTCCCATCATATTCTGTCCTGCGAATGTCATAAAAGTCTACAGAGTTAAATAAACAAGGAGATGGGAAGCATCATCTTCCTAATAACAACATAAAATAAAATACTACGGTTGTTAACCCGGTGATAATGAAAATACAGATGAGTGATAAAAGTACATGAGAAACCGCAAACTTTATTGGACAATTCCAAAAGACAACAATACAATTTAATTTACAAGGTTGTAGGGCTTTTCTGCCTATCTTGTCTTATGAATGGGTAAGTAAGTACCTACTTATGCCGGTTTCAGTGCGGGTTGGTGGACTTAATGAGCCTGGAAAATATTTTGATTAGTCAGAGAAACGAAAATTTTCTCATGAAAAGAAATTTACTATAACCAACTTCTTAAAATGAAGAATATATTATAATATATTAATATATACAGTGTAGTTGCTGATATACAGTGTAATTGCGTGATAAGAGATAAATGTGGTATGGAAGATGATGTTGTGACCAGGTTTAGAAAAGGAATGCTTCGGTGGTTTGGTCATGTAGAAAGAATGAAGGAGGAAATAAGTGATAAAGCAAATTTATATGGCAGATGTGAACGGCAGAGTCGAGAAGGGACGCCCTAGAAGAAAGTTTATCGACCAAATTGGCGATATTTTCAAAATGGGCCACATTAGGAGTACCCTTAACTGATGACCATCTATGCGTAGATATATGGATATAAAGGAGGCGAAAGAGGTATATTAGGATCGTGCCAAATGGAAGTCCGTAGTCTCTGCCTACCCCTCTGGGTGACAGGTGTGAGTGTTTATGTTATGTTATAAAGTGTAGCTATATATGCATGGATGTCGTAAGAGGCGACAGAGAGCAACGATCGAGAAGGTGGTCGGCAGCATCTTCCCAATAAAAACTCAAAAATAAAAGCTGCGATTGCTAACCTGCCTGCCATGCGTGTCAACTATGACAAATATCCCTCGTATGGGCTTCATGGTGGAGAAGTATGTTCAGCAGTGGACGCTAAGACGCAACGTAGCTTAAAATACAAGATTACTACTGTAATTTGTATTATAAGATACCTTGCGTTTTAGGGTGCGTTGCAATTTTTTTAACAATAAAGTGTTTAAGTAACTCTCTTTAGTCGTACAACACAACAACCTGGGTAAAATTTGCATTAATTTTTTTTTAGTAATTGACTTGATTTAATTATTATCCCGTACAGACTAAAGGTTGTCCTTATATATATATATATATATATATATATATATATATATATATATATATATATATATATATATATATATATATATATATATATATACTACAACCCATAAACAGTTATATCTATCCTCGACTACGAATCAAAATGTAGATGCGTTGTCACACGTGGGGACTACGATCGAATGCCTCTTTTCCACGAAAACTTATCATACGAAACACATCAGCGGTCGAGCCGACTCATTCGTGTACTATTATAACTGCAGCATGGCTTCATCACCTACAAATAGTTGACGTACATACGTAGTTGAGTTCGAGGCTTACCTAGAATTATTACACAAGTAGCGGATCCGAAGAGGAGCGTTATATTTTACTATGTGTTAAATTATAGTTTTAATTTTAATGTAATGTAAAAAATGAAACGCCAACTTTAAAGAAATGACAAAGTGAAATAATTTGCACGTCGTAATTACAGAAATTAGGACTTTAATTCTATATCTCGCACCGATTTCAGAAGCTGAAGAGTATGTGGAAATTATTTTTATTCTTTTTAGTTATTTGAAGACGGCTTTTATTTAAAGTAATCATTATTACTAATCCGGTTTCTCGCTTGGACAGGATGGTATGGTGAACGTATTTATTTCGACCAACAAGTATTATAGGATAATATCATATTCATTCAAGTTAATTCTAATATTAAAATTAATATATCAAATACATAAGAATTCATATAATATTGAAAATATAATGATTAAGGATTTAATAATAATAAAATATTATAAACCGATGTCATCGTAACTCACAACAGACCCGTCATAATTATATTGGTAACGGTATAAAACCACCAAAAAACTTACCTTAGTAACATAATAATAATAGTTAATCCTTCATCGCAGAACATAATTTACAAAAGATACACAGAAAAGTCTTAAAATCTATGTTAGTAAAATTAGGTAAGAAATTAAATAAACATTACTTCATATTATATGTACGTGGAGGGTAGTATTATGGTATCGGTAGAATTGCCTTGTTCATGGTCATACGGTAAAACATACCTGAGAAAATATAGATACTGTTTTTTTTTATAAATAAACAATTGTAAGTAAACGATAGACAAGATTAGAACAAGAACACGTGTGGGTGTAGTTTGTATCACAACTTCACAACTAGGCAAACGATGAGTCAGACTAGATACGTTCTTGTTACATTTCAAAATTTGGACGAAACAAATAAAATATTTTTTGGTTGATGACGCACCATAGTATAAAGCATCTTCTTCCTAATCAATACTTCCGTAACAGTCGAGTCAATCAAACGAAAGTAATATAATGCACATATAAGTAAAATTTACATATATATATATATATATATATATATATATATATATATATATATTATAATGTAATGTATGCCTATTATATGTACTTCTGCATCCAAACCTGTCTGTCAAAAGTCTAGAGTAAGCGGTACGGGGTAGGTGGGTTGAAATGCACGCTAACTGGTTAAAATCAAGGTTGTGACACTTGCTAATCAACTATATGCTAATTATGCTAATTTTTCACAATATATTCGGTGATAAAAACGAAATAGAGCTACTTGTTTATTTAGTTATTCCCGACATTTATTTTACCCTTGTCGAAATGAAATCGTAATATCAATATTTATGACCCACGGGGTCTCTTTACGAGTATTCGTGACCTTTGCACAACTGATATTTTAGTGATTTAAGCTTCCTGAACAGACAAAGGAAGCCAGATAAGGAAAAACCAAAACATATGTGAAATATTGAGATTTTCTAAAATTGAGTTATTCATGTTTGTCTATCTTATTTATTTGATATAAAAATTACATATATTTGAAATGTATTCATTAAATTTACAATATCTTTATATATATATATATATATATATATATATATATATATATATATATATATATATATATATATATATATATATATATATATAACATACACATTTTATTAAAATTATAATTTGCTCGATTGACTTATTTTTTTAAAATAAGAACTTACACCTGAGTTTTACAAAGATATTCAAACTTTTGTTACGCGTAAATTTATAAATTTGTTTTACGTATACAAATAAATATAAAATTCTCTTCCCATATCTCTCTCATCCTGTGGGTCTCGTAAGAGGCGACAGAGGGAAACAAATCTGGATATGGGCAGCATGAATTAGCGTCTTCCTAGTAACGAATTAAAAAAACTTCGGTTTCCAGCTACCCAAGCGTGGCAATTATGGCAAATATTATTACACCACATCTTAGTGGTATATTAACGGTAATGGTACTAAATGCATAATATGAAAGAATATACGATTCTTAAATCAATTTTTAATCTTGTCTGCATGTCTGTCTGTCTCTTTGTTCCGGGTAATCTCTGAAACGGCTGGAGCGGTTTTGACGGGAATTTCACTGGCAGATACCAAATGTTATAACTTGGGCCACTTCTATTTTGGAAAAATAATTAGAGTTCTGCGCAAAAAATAATAGTAATAAATTGCACGCAGACGACGTCGCGGGGTACAGCTCATTTTAAATAATTGACGTAACACAAACTTTTACTGAAAACATTGAAAAAATCTTTTACGATAAAAAAATGTTAGTTGCATTATTTATGTACCTGAAAGTGAACGCGGTAATGAAAATAGTAAATAAAAAGGATTTCTTAAATTTACGCGTACACTACACATTGAATAAAACTATTATTTACGGATTTTATCGCGTTTAATTACTACTATAGCTTATTTTTATCATCCCGATGTTTCGGGTACTTTACAGCACCCATGGTCACGGAGGGGGGGGGGGGACTGAGATGTTTGACGTCCCAATGTCAATACCTTCAGTTTTTGAATATTAATTTTTGATCCGATTTACGCAATACGAGCTTATAGTGTTATAGTATCATGAAGTCTTGCAGTGATATGCTTGGGTTTGGGTTTTATTTTGTTAATTATAGGATCCCAAGGAGATGGCAGCACCCATCCATCTTCTCCATTGAAATTTCTTTTTAGAAGTCGATCTATAAAAACCCGCGTGAAGGGACATATAGCTGACGTGAAGCACCGACGCTCCGGGAAGTCTGCACTCTGCGAACATTTTCAAGATCGTCCCCACCATTACATTAGATTTGATAAACTACAAATTCTCGCAAATGTACACCGATTCCTACCAAAGATTTCAATAGAGAAGATGGATGGGTGCTGCCATCTGCTTGGGATTCTATAATTAACAAAATGAAACCCAAACCCAAGCATACCACTGCAAGACTTCTTGATACTATAAGCTCGTTTTGGTAAATCGATCCAAAAATTAATATTCAAAAACTGAAGGTAACCGGCATTGAGTTATACAACACTAGAAGAGCAAACCACATTACCGCACGTCGAAAAAGTTTTACCACTATCCAACCGCGACGACGTAGCTTTGAAACTAATAACAAGTTTAAATAAACATATATATCTATCTCACTTACACAAGTTGCGAAAACAATATCGTCGCTAAGATTAGATAAAGATAGACACACAAACATGCAATGGCATGTTGGTGTGGCTTACTATATGAGATTTTACCTAAAATACGCAATAAAAATGAGTTTTTTTAAGCTGCAGTTAATTGTTTTTATATTAAAAAAGTATATTTTATTTTAAAATATTTATTGCATCCCCTTAGAAAAAAGGATACTAGCTTATCAGATGAATAGAAGTAAACATAATGATGAAATAAAACATATTTTTATAAGTATTTTTATTGTACTAATAAATCAAACACTATAAAATAGGAAATAAAATGTAATTAATAAAAAACTATTAATATAAAATAGGAAATAAAATATATTTAACAGACAATTCATGAATAAACTAAAATACGAATAATTAACTATTTTGTATGAAACTTGAAACGTAGTTTTTATTATAATTTCCAAAACTTTATTCATTATATTAACTTACTCCGTTAATTATATAGTCTCCCGTTAATGTAGAATAATAACAAATGCGAAAAAGTGGCAACATTGAACCTAAATGGCAATATTCGATAATTTTATTTAATTATTTGAGGTTTTTTACGTATATATGAAAACAAGAACTAAAAATTATTTATTGCAATTGATTCCGCTCGATTTATCATCACGTTTTTGTGACCTTGAATAGCATTCTTTCACTATGCATTTACCCATTTTTTGTCGCGGCTCAACTCTGTCGGCGTCACATTGAACACTGAATTGACTTTAGCAAGGCATACGGCTGTGGCCATTTGTGCAGTGGCAACGCTTTGGCGCGGTTATTACTGATCTAGTGTAATATATAAATCAATGATAACCGAACTAAATATGACATTGGGACGTCAAACATCTCAGTCCCCGCCGTGACCATGGGTGCTGTAAAGCACCCGAAACGTCGGGATGATAAAAATAAGCTAAAGTAGTAATTAAACGCGATAAAATCCGTAAACAATCGTTTTATTCAAAATAGTAAATAAAAATTTCTCAACTTAACTTTGTTGCTGATTACTGAAAGTTGAATTTAATCAGTATCCATTATTGTAAAGTAAAGTAAAGTTACAGCCTATATACGTAGTAGGTTTTAGGGCAAGGAAGTGTCCGCCGCGCTGTCCCAATGCGTGTTGGCGAACTTCACATTTTTTTCTTATACCTCAGACATGCAAGTTTCCTCACGATGTTTTCCTTCACCGCCGAGCACGTGGTATATCAGCACTTAAAATTGCAATTAACAATTTCATTAGTGCCGGCGGGGATCGAACCCGGGTTTCTCGCGTTCTGTTATATTTACAGCGAGCGCTAACCATCTGAGTTACCACGGCTCTTATCCATTATTGGATAACGTGAAATTAAGTTACCTGTATAAATTCGTTATGAAAACCTGGTTAAATATTGTTGACTAATTAAAAGCAAGTTTTCTTATTTCAATTTGTTCCACAATAAAAATAATGGTACTCCTCTCGTTTCCTCAGCTAGCATCGTTGACATATTGAATGACTTTCAGTTGCGCGGTCACTTGGAAGGGAAGGCCGAATTGGCGTCTGAAAAGTTTGGCGTGCCTTGTAGATCGGGACGGTAGTCCAAGTTAGCACACCGCTTATAACTTTACAAGGTACAAATTCTGTCTCACATGAAGTACTGTTCTCATCTTTAGACCGGGTCACCAGAATGGCAGCTACTGCCACTTTATCGCATACTCCATCGGCTTGACACACAGGCGCTGCTAAGAGATGTTGCATATGTTTGAGTATTCTATCGCATCTACTACGGGAAGTGCTCGTAGGAATTATTCGGACTAATTCCAGACGCTCAGTTTCGCTATCGTTCATCGCTGTTCGCCTGTTCAGGGCTGGCGATATTGGCATCCGGATGATTGGCGGTCCACAACTGTGCGATTTACAAAAAACTTTCTTGCTCACACAAATTCCGTGTGAAATCGAATACCTTTACTATTGTGGTCAAGGAGCGGCTTATAATAAGTAAAAAAAAAACACACCCAAGTCATGAACTATTGTACCGTATGATGTCATAATATGAATGCACCAGTGGATGTTCTATATTTGTCTTGGCCTTGACGAACGTTTCGCTGGAAACATATTAGCAGTCACACAACTGTTTATACAAGACAATTGTCAAATAACGCCATAATGGAAAAAACAATATAGTTTTAAGGAAAATTAGGTTATTGTGTATTACCTGCCTAATTTTATTGTATGAGTTTGAACATGTACAACAGTTAAGTCATACCAGTTTTTACACGTTTTCTAGTACCTTGACCTGTATGGAACACTCTTGAGCATAATAATTACCAATTACTTTTCTAAAAAAATGCTATTCAGACATTAAACCATTACCTTAGTGATAAATCTTAATATATATCACTACAGATTTTATGTTTACGTTTTAATTAAAACCAACTGATCAGCCTACTGAAATGATGCAATTTCTCATCAGGGGTACGAAGACAGTGAGTAAAGTAGCGCCATAAATTACTAAATAGGACTGAACATCTTACCGCGCGACAGTTGCCAGCAGCCTCGTTTATTAATAGACTCCACCCTCGTCAAGTGAAATGCTCCGAAAGGTCGTCGTTAACCCCATTTAATCCTTTCCCACTTAGTTAACTTCTAACATTCAATGTAACTGCTAGTTCACGCGTTATCACAATCGAACATTTAATAGAATTTACCGGAAAATCAATTCCAAGAGTGATGGCTAAATACCAAAATAATTATTTGCTTGGTTTTTGTGGATCATACGCTTGAAGTTTTTAGAAGTTTTCTTCCTTGAACAACTTCTTTATGAAATCGACTACCACCAGAGATTTTTTCAGACCGATACGACTTAGGGACCTCCAAGAAAAGAGCCTACTTTTTGAGCCGGTAACTCATCTGCAATTCCCCTGGTGTTGCAGTTGTTCATGGGCGGCGGTAATCACTTACCATCAGGCGAGCCGTGTGCTCGTTTGCCCTCTCTCCTATTAAAATAAAATCTTATAGAAATTAACTCAAAGCTAAATTGATTTTTAAATGGTTTATTTAATATTCGTAAAGATATTTTTTGAGGTCTTAGTCTATGTTTCAATAACAACATTGATTTGCATATTTCAATATAAAGCAAATTGAACGTACTTACAGGGCAATAAAAACAAAAGGCCTTGCATAAAAACGTTTAATATCGTGTCAAGAACGGTGTCAAGTGGCCACTGCAACCTATGATCACATGCGGTCGACTTCAAACAGAACATTATTTTTATAGGATAGGGTGACAAACGAACACACAGTCCACCTGATGGTAAGTGGTTGCTGTGGCCCATAGACATCTACATCTATGCAGATGCGTTATCACCCCTGAGGACTAAGATGGAATGCCTCGTTTCCAGTAAAAAAGGTCTCTGGTTCTCTACACTGACCATACGAAACACAGCAACATTAAGCTACTATTTTACGCTGGTATTCTGTGAGAGCGTGGCCTTCCCCGGATGAGACCCATTCGTGCTACAACTATACTGCTAATATAACTGCAGCATGGCATTGCCAAAAAAAAATAAAAAAAACGGAACATTTCAGATGTGCTGTCACCTTTGACGACTTAGATGGCAGACCTCACAGATTGTAGGTAATCATACTGGCTTTCTATAGGGCCCTTTATACAGTACGATCCGTAGTTACGATCCGTCGGTTCAAACTGGTCGTTACGACGGATCGCGATTTTCTTAATCGCAGACGACATCGGATAATGCAACAAAAACCCAAGCAATCTTTAATACCGTAACGGTAAATCGATTCTATATGGATCTTTGCGATCGATGAGGTAGGTACGTCGGTTCCGTCATTCTCATATAATTGAGCCAGTTTTTTGGGTGAAACCTCAAATCCTTTAAAATATTCTTTACACACTCTTTTCTACATTTTCTTTTTTTATGTAGGTAGATTATATTTACCGCCAATAGGCTATGAAAAAAAGCACATTTTCCATTTGATAATATGGCACGTAATTAATTATTTGGATTTCTGTCTGTGATAGCATGTCTTTGTCGTTCTGTTACAACAAGTCAATGATCGATTGCAACGACCAATTGTTACGTATGTGAGCGGTAAGCTTTGAGCGATCTATCGTCACGATAACCTTTCAGATTGATTGTTACGAAGGATCGTTCATTACAGTATTTCCTTGTTTAACTAAAAGCGTAGATCAAAGTACGGTCCTGAGTCACCAGCAATTATCTCTATACCTGTCTCTTTCTATCGGATTTCAGTGAAGAGAGAATGAGCAATTTTATGAGTAAGGCCTTAAATGCACAAATAGATATTGTTCGTTAATTTAAACTCTTTTGCAGATTAAATGAAATTTAATATATTTTATTCGACTTTAAAAACTAAAATTTCGTTTGCCAAAAATTAAAAGTTACTCTATTCTACCATTTCAAAATGAGGTTCCTCTGACCGTAAGCCAAAGTTGTACAAAAATAAAGTGGTCTTAAAGCTTTTTCATTACATTTGATATATTTTTGCTTCAAATTTCACCTAAAAAGCTCTTAATTCGAATTTTAAACACTAACTTATTAACTACAAATGATAAAATAGATGTTAATGATAAAATAGAAATAAATAAAGGTTGTTTTATATTTAAACCGATATGTAAATGACAAAAATTTAAAAACCTCAGTATTGTATACAACCATAACCTTTCCATAGATACATAAGATTACCCCAGTTAAAGAATGATAAAAAATGTGTGGTAGTATATAAAAAGATAGTGCAACGAAACGTAAACTACGCATTAGTTTTATTTCAAGGATAATAAATCAAAGATTACACGAGAGTTGTTACATAAGGTCAACGGTTTCCTACCGATAAGAATATTTTAAATTACTTCGACGAAAGGATTATGGCATGAAATGATATAAATAAAAACCGTTAGCAATATATAATGTAAAAAATTATTACATAAATGGCGTTGTATTTGGTTAGCCGTCGTGGTCGTCGTCGTCCTTAGGCCCAATATGAAATGAGCCTTAAGGGGAAATATAATCTCAAATGGCTTAGCAAGATCCTTCGTTATACCGAAAATATTGCAGCATTAATTTTGAAATGAATATATGGTAAAGTTGAGGATTAATGTTAAGGATTATGTTAGACGAAAACACGATTTCGTAAAATTTTCTCGATAGAAAAAAATCCAAAGTTAACTCCAAAATAAACAATAAACCGCTGTTATTCATAAAATACTTTAAATAAGATCGTGTAACATTGCATACTTACTGAACTAACTATAAAGCAGTGCTTATGTTATTTACTTTTTTTAAAATACCATTATTTTCACTGTAAAAAGAAATTACCTAAACTATCGGCCTCTTGAAGCGTGGTTCCTGCCGCCCGGTCACTTCGCTTCGGCCTTTGAAGGGGAGGTTATGTCGCTTACGATCAGAATATACATTACGCAACAGGACGACGTAAAATAAAAATGGGAAATAACCGTAATAAAAATAAGAAGCGACTGACTTGGCGTTAAGAAACAGGCATAAATATGATAAACCTAATGAAATAAGTGTCTAACGACCTTTCTACTTACAGTATTAGTGACTACAAACATGTCGGTACATAGCATACGACGCGCGGGCAAGTGGGGACGAAATTAGAATTTGAGCTGACTTACTATATCCCCTTAAACTAAAATCTTTACACGTGGTAGAGTCATGCTACAACGTACTATGGCTGCAGTACGGATGGATCGGCATGACCGGGGAAGGATTTTGCTCTAAAAGAAATAAACATATAAGGTGCGTTGGGGCAATACCGGACGGATTTTCGACCAGTTAAAAGAGTCTGGCAAAAACTTCATTTTCTCGACATCCATATACGTCAGATTTCTGAAACATGGCGCAAATCGTTAATGGTTTTACTTTTACTTTTTAAAACTCAAAGCTTTTACTTTTTAAAACTCAACAGTTTCTGCTCAAAACGTGTGCGCAGACAAGGCATAATTTTTTATATAAATGATGAAGAATGGGCCATCAAGGGGAAGACCGGACGTCGCTAAAAATCGCAAATAAAAGTGATAGGGAAAGACCGGACAGACGAAAAAATTCAAAAATTACCTTGTTTTATAAAATACTGCGCAGCACACGCCCTACTTTTCGGAGCGCCTGGCTGAAACTTGGGGTCGGAGCAGAATAAAATGGAGTCTTGTACCATATTGCTAGCTTTCAAAAATATAGCATAATTCACCGGAAATTTGAATTTTACGGTCTTACCCCATCACCGATCTTACCCCAATGCACTATATTAACTTCGGCATCGCAATATATTTATGAAAATGTGATATATGTACATAAAAACATAACTAGCTTTCATAAGAACAAAAATGTTCATACTTTAACACTACGAACAAACATAACCTTGTAATACCTGTTAGGAGCCTACAGAATTAGTCATTAATTTATGGGGCAATTTAAATGTTATATTAAAAAAAATTAAACAAAAGGAGTTATTACAATGTCAAGGAATACATAAATGAAAATAACCCCCGGGACTGAAGCTTCCCTTGAATTGACTGAAGCTTGAAGAAGAAAGTGCTTACGAGACATCATCCACTTCTCATCAGGTGAACAGTGTGCTCGTTTGTAACCTTACTATAAAAAACACGCTTTAAAAAAAGTACCCGGTGGACCGAGCTTTGCTCGGTATTTTTCGCTCGGTTTTTTTAATTCGTGTGTTTTGGAAATTATATTTAGATACAAATTACATACTGATGAAATACGAATAATATTTTTTGATCTTAGTGACATAATAGAAAAAACTGAACTGGTTATTTGAATAAAAAAATCATGAGTGCAATTAGTTTAATTTAAATTTTCGTGTTTTTAAAAATACTAAAAAAGGGCTCGAAAAAATAGATTTTCTCAAAAAAGAAAGGAGAAAATTAAAAAAAGTCGGTCGGTCGGTCTGGACTCGAACCGGGGTTTTAAGATTCTGTGACCGACAATTATACAATTAAGCTATTTATAATCATTAACAATCCGTCAAAATTTACCTTCTTATTCTAACGATATTGTAGCAGTTTTTCATTGCCTAAAAACACGGACAAAAAGACATTTTCTAAAAATAAATCCTAGCTAGATCGATTTATTATCCCCGAAACTCCCTGGACACTAAATTTTATGAAAATCGTTGGAGCCGTTTCCGAGATCCCGATTATATATATATATATATATATATATATATATATATATATATATATATATATATATATATATATATATATATATATATATATATATATACAAGAATTGCTCGTTTAATAGTATAGGATAAGCATCTGAGAGCAAAGAAGGTATGCTAGGTAAGATATTTCCCCCACAATATTATTTATTCGCATTGCTAATTCCAACAAAATCCAACAATTGCTAGATGTGAAATGAAGTTTACTAAAAGCATTACTAATGCTACCCTTACCTACAGCATACACTCTATACGTAATTTAGCCTTTTGTGAAAAAAGGTACAGTACATAATGGCATGATATCTTTTTATAAATATTTTTATTAGCCTTACAACATTTATTCATAACTATGTAATTTGGTATAACCATCTCGTTTATGCTATGCGTAAAATACATAAGTAAATATTCAGTAATGGTCGACGAAGGTAGTTGCATAAACGATCGTGTTGCCTCCTATAAACAGAAGTTTGATAATAATAATGTCATCCAGACCGAATTTCGGAATTCAAAACCACTGGACCAACGATGACAAAAATTAAAAGTGTACAACCAGTGCTGCCTGATAGACTCAGAAATGAGGATATCCGCAGTAAAACCAGAGTGACCGACATAGCCCAACGGATTGGTAAGCTGAAGTGGCAATGGGCCGGTCATATAGCTCGAAGAACCGATAACCGATGGGGAAGAAAGGTTCTCGAGTGGCAGCCTCGTACCGGTAGGCGTAGTGTAGGGCGACCCACCACTAGATGGAGTGACGACCTGGTAAGACATGCAGGAAGTCGATGGATGCAGGTGGCTCATGACCGTGCTTTGTGGCATTACTTGGGGGAGGCCTATGTTCAGCAGTGGACTTGTGAAGGGCTGTAATGATGATGATGATGATGGACCAACGATGCAGGTAATGCAGATAGAGTTATAATTATCTTATAAGTTAGATTTTTTTATAGAATAAGGGCGACAAACGAGCATACAGTTCAACTGATTTAAAGTGGATGCTGTGGCCCATAGACATCTTACACATTTATCCTAGATTAAGAAATAAAACGCAGATGCGTTTTCAACCCCGAGGACTAAGGTAGGTTTTCAGTAAACAAGGGTCTCCGGATCTCTACACACACCATACGAAACGCAGACCCAGCAGCGTGGCTCTACCACGTATAAATATGTGTTGCAAATAAACAGATAGACGGCGAACAGTAGCGTCAAAGGTCTGTAGCAAACTGTCAAGAACTGCCTCAATCCGTCTACGGTGCGTGGTGATTCAGGCAAAACCACCATACTAACAAAGATAACAAGTAATGCATTGCTTACGTTTGATAATGAACTAGAAGAGCGGTTTTTATGCCTAAAAAATAAAAAAATAAAGTATAAATAAAAAATATGAAATTATTCCATGACAAAGCTAATCTGCAAGGAGCTCTCAGCCTTGCGTTAGATTTTCCTTGAATATTGTTTACGAAACGCAAGCAACCCAGAAAAATTATACAAAGGGGTCTGCTTGCTACTGCATCTTGAATTCGCAAATGGGTCAGTGGAGTGAGTTTGAATTATGCATGGTCCAAGTACCTCAACGCCGACAGTGGTGAAATATGTTTTGGAATATAACCATTCTGAATGCTGTTAATAAAAAAAAACTATAGTATTTTTAATTGCGATATATGTAGATGCAGGGTATTCAGTCAATTTCTAACCTCACACAATTACACCTTAGACCCCCACGTGACCATACCAAAATAAAAAAACTGAAGTAGCAAATAGGTTAAATATGACATCGTTGCTTCGATATCATCTGTTCGCTCCGTAAGCACGGGTACTGCAAAATACACAAAAAGTTTGAAGTTAACAACGAGCTGAATTAAATGCAATAAAACCCGTAAAAAAGAAAAGTCACAAGTTTAATGTATGAACATATGTATGTTCATACATAAAACTAGTGACAGTTTTACCAGTACATACCCTCCCTCACATTTTGTCTGATAGAAGGTATATTTCGTCGGCTAAGAGTGTAAACCTGCTGACTCTACTTTTGGTCCAAAATTATATTTTTATTCTATCTGAGAGAGAAAGATACATGGATAGCACACATGGACTTGTAAAACCAGCTAGACTCACTTTAAATGTTAAATCGGTAAATGCCAAATTTTGGCATAGTTGCCATGCTTGGCATGCGAGTTAGCAACCGCAGTTTCTATTATTTTATTTATTTATTTATTTATTCTTGTTTGTTCACCACATTACCGAAACATCAATATAGTTAAAACTAATTAAAGTATGTACAATAGGCGGTCTTATCACTGAAAGTGATTTCTTCCAGACAATTTTTGCGTAGAGGAATGATGCAAACAAAAGTTACAAATAGAGGGGGGCATAGTTTAGTTTAGTTTAGTTTGCAACGGGCTGTTTTCCGCAACTCCACGTCTCTGCGCGTATTTTGCGTGTGGGCAGGAATAATGTGATTATTCGAGCCATGAGATCTCCCCGAAGAAGCTCAACAGTCCCTTGATGTTGCATGCAACTTCGGGGAGTGATCCCGGCGTGCCGAGATGTTTAGCCCTGTACGTAGCGACCTCCGGACATTTCAGTAGCACGTGGGCCGCCGTTTCTTCCTCCCCCATACATGCCCTGCACAGGGGACTATCTGTAACACCTATAGTAAATAAATGTTTGTTAAAGGTGCCATGTCCTGTGATAGCACTAGTTACTATCCTTATCTGCGGCTTGTTCAGTCTCATTAGAACTTTGGTTAAGCGACTGTTTATTACAGGTAGGGCCTCCCTAGCTTGTCTACAGTCTGTTAGATTTTTCCAAAGCTGAGCGTGTTGATTAGTGAAGTGTCTACGTACCATTGAACGAACGTTACCAAAGGGGATTGGTATGATTGGTTCCGGCCCTATAGTGGCCAGAGCCGATCCTCTTCTGGCCAGTTCGTCCGCTGCATCGTTGCCTCTGGATCCACTGTGTCCCTTTATCCATTGTAGAGTCACATTGTTGTTTTTACATACCTCATTTAATCGTTGATGGCATTCATATATTAGTCCCGAGTTCACCCCATTGCAACTCAGAGCTTGTAGTACCGCCCTACTGTCGGTCAGTATTCTGATGGGGAAGTCATTAACCTTCCTAGCATCTATTGCTATGGCCGCTTGAATGATACCCATACATTCCGCCTGAAAGACCGTGTTATAGGTACTCAGCGGTGTGCATATGTGAATATTGAGGTCTTCAGAGAAAGCTCCAGAACCTACACCTTCCTTTGTTTTAGAACCATCGGTGAAAATTCTAAGCTCTTTTGGGCTTAATCCTTCCGGCTGGTTGTTTTCATTTAATTGTATCTTGTATTTCTTATCGAAAACAAATTGTTTAGGAATCCTATCGTATTTGGCTTGTAGGATAGGAATTGCTGAGTAGATTCTATCAATTATGCCTGTATGAGGGACACTATTCTTACTCCAAAGATTTAGGGTCTTGAGTCTGATGGCAGCTAAAGTCGCTTCTTGTTGTATATGTAGATGAAGCGGAGTTAGCTTCAGCATCGCTTCCAAGGCTGCTGTTGGCGTAGTTCTTATGCAGCCTGTGGCAGCCATACATGCCAGTCTCTGGTAGCGCTGAAGCTTCTTAATTGTGGTGGCTTCATTGGTCTTGGTCCACCATACCAGAGCGCCGTATGTGATCATGGGCCGGATTACAGTTTTGTAAAGCCACAGTATGATTTTTGGCGTCAGTCCCCATCTTTTGCCAATCATGTTTCTGCATTGCCGGAAAGTTATACTAGCTTTGTTGATTTTGTTTTCTATGTTTTTGTTCCAGTTAAGTTTGCTGTCCAAAGTAAGACCTAAATATTTTACCTCAGAGGATAGCTGGAGTTTTGTGCTGAAAAGACTTGGAAGGTGATAGTTATTCAGCATCCGTTTTTGTGTGAACATTACTAAAACCGTTTTATTTGGATTGACGGTTAAGTCGTATTCCCTGCACCATCTCTCCACTATACGGAGAGCCGCTTGGGTCAGGTCGCACACTATGCTAGCTGTCTTTCCCGAGACCAGTATAGTCAGGTCATCAGCATAACCTACTGTATAAAAGTGATTAGTATTTAATTTGCTGATGAGTTCATTAATGACCATATTCCACAGGAGAGGTGAGAGGACCCCACCCTGCGGGCAACCTTTCTTAATTAGGATTGGTTGAGATTCACCAGCAATCTTTATTATTCGTGTACTGAGCATGTAAACTATCCAGTCAATCAGTGCCGGTTCAACTTTATGTCTACTGAGTGCACCTTTTATGCTGGAGAAGTTTGTTCTGTCAAAAGCACCTTCTATATCTATGAAGGAACCTAGACATATTTCTTTGTTTTGGATGGCCCCTTCAATCTTAGTAATTACCTGATGAAGTGCCGATTCTGTTGATTTGCCTAGACTGTAGGCGTGTTGCTTGTCGTGTAGAGGGGGGCATACAAAATAATAATAAAAAATATAATAATACATACAAATAAAAGTAAGTGAAAGTTATATATAAAATATCATATAATAGATTAAATGAAAAGAGTAAGAGAAAGGTAATTTATCTAATAGCGTTCTAAATAATACGATTTAACAAGAATTTTGAAAGAGTGGAGAGATTTAGCACGACGAATATGGAGAGGTAAGGAGTTCCACAATCGCACAGCGGTTACGGTGAAGGATTTCTTGAAAAAGGAAGAAGAGTGCAAAGGTGTAGAGAGAGAAAGATTGATGGAGGATCGAAGGAACCGATTATGGGTAAGAGAATGGTATTTTAATTGTTATCTTTTTATCTATATACATGTTTTTACCTATATTATGTTATCTTTTATTATTATAGGAGGACGTTGCTGCCCATCTTCTGACTTGTTTCCCTCTGTCGTGTTTTACAACACCCACGGGACGACATGTGGTAGTTGATATTCTTACACCGCCACTACAAAGTGATTGTGTATTATGGTGTGAAGATAGTGGTAATAAACAAACTTAATCCTATACCTTTAAACGAGCAACTCTTGTATATATATAATCGTAATCTCGGAAACGGCTCCAACGATTTTCATAAAATTTAGTCTCCAGGGAGTTTCGGGGGCAATAAATCGATCTAGCTAGGATTTATTTTTAGAAAATGTCCTTTTGTCCGTGTTTTCAGGCAATAAAAAAACTGCTGCAATATAAGAAGGTAAATTTCGACAGCTCAATAACGATCGTTATAGCTCAGGTGGGATGTCGGTCGGGCGTGAAGTCAGAGTTCCATGGTTCGCGTCCTGTGTCTGGGTCTAGCTTTTTTTGCTTTTTTTTCAAGTTCCCTTCTTTTGTTAGAAAATCTATTATTTTAAGCCCTTTTTTTGTAATTTTTAAAAATACGAAAATTTTAATAAAACTAATTGCCCTCATGATTTTTTATTCAAATAATCAGTTCAGTTTTTTCTATTCTGTCAATAAGATCAAAAATATTATTTTTCATCAGTATGTAATTTATAAATGTAATTCCAAAAAAAAAACCGGCTCGGTCATCCGGGTACTTTGTTATTAAATATTACAACTGACAATATTTATACATTGTAAAAAGTTATTATACTCCATTCATTTGCTCTTACTGTTGTGGCTTAACAGTGTGCGCTAATATTTCTGAATTAAAAAAAGATCCTAGCTTTAATTATGGAATATCACTTAAAATAAGAGCATTAAAAAGAATTTGAAGAAGGACCATTACTAAAACTATTCTTACTCTACAATAGGATTTTCTCCTTGTTGCGGGAACAAAATTGCATAAGGACGAAAACCGAGATCCGGAACAACTACTTAATACCGGATCTAAACTCCAGACTGAATTTCGATCACAGTGGCCAGTTTCAACGGTGACTAGCCATCTGTGTAGAATAGGATTATAGTGCCCGAGTGTTAAAAAGAAAAAACAAATTATGAATAAAAAACAATTATTATAGGCGATACAAATGCATGTTGCGTGCAGGAATAGAACCCGTAGTCCTTAGCACCCCTTCCAAACTGTTAGCCACTGTGCTACCCAGCCCCTTTTATTACACTACGGACATTAAAATTAAATACCTACTCTAAAATTATTTCTAAGACTAATTGTAAAACAAATGCTCAGTGACTTTTTATCTTCGCCCTAACTCTATAATTTTGGCAATGTTAAATTCAAAAGTAACATGGGAATTCGTTGAAATTTGTTACTAATTAGTTGCGAAGAAGAAGATAATCTTTAAATGTTTTATGAACTTTTGTATTTAATAGATCCCTAGATACTAAGGCTAGAGCCCTTGATGCAGTTATTAGTCACAGTGCAATAAAGGTCTAAAGAATCACTTATGGGTTATTTTCTGTAGAACTTAGGGCACCCATTGATTAACATATAATTCTCCCATAGTTGCCGCGCTTGGCGGCGAATTGGTGTGTGGTTTTTTCCAGTTGTTATCAGAAAGATGCAGATTATCCTCCCATTTCAGCTCCCTCTGCAGCCTCTTACGACATCCACGGGATGAAATGGGTTCGGGATATTCTTACGTCGCCACTACACAAAGAATTATTTTCGTATATACTTTAAATGAAAAATGTTTCTAAGACCACAATATATCATGAATATTATTATTAAATTAGGATTAAACGAAATGTCAAAGCTTTCATATAGTTTATATCTTAGACCCACATTCCAAAAAGGATCAATCCCCGCTCTTAAAATATTTATAACAATAGCCATTCCAATCAAGTTACTGACCCATTTACAAATAGATATTATAGACAAGGGTTTGTTAACGTGTAACAACATTATAGAATTATACGGAACTATCGGTTGTTTCGGAGGTTAATAATACTCGTATATCAATAATTAAACAATGCTATTGAAACATATAATTAAAGTTCAAAATATTCCCATATTAATATTCACCGTGTAGTGACGGTTAGAGAATCCATTACCCTATTTCTAACAGAGTGTGTCATAAAAGGCGATGGAGGGAATTGAAACAGGACATGGGCAGCAACTTATTCTTAATAACAATGCAAAACAATAAAAAACGGCAGTTCCAACCCGCCTATAAAGCGTGGCAGCTATGGTAAATAAGCCAATCTATAGGGAGGCTCATGGCCAGCAGTGGACTTTATGACTGTTGTTGTAGCTGATGATGATGATGATGGTGATGAAGGTAAAGTTGAAAAATTAAATGTAAGAAATAGTTTAAGGCACTAACTAAGCTATTCCTTTCATTATAATTTTTTAATAAAAAATTGCAATGAAAAATTTCAATAAATTTCATCAAGAAATAATTTTCACAATTACAACACTACCTAGTTAAATCAATTTGACGACAAAATGAGGAAGGAGGGTAAGACGTAATTTTAACGAATACGCATATGTACCAAAATGTAGCATGTAGAGACTTAAGAATTCTGCACCTGTATGCAGCTCCGAGATTGTGCTTTAATGAATTAAGATTCATAAAATAAAATTAAATGAAAGGAAATATCTTTATTTCTTCAGCGTAAAAAAATAATGTCATTCTATTAAACCTTATAAGTCTACTGCTATTTAGAAATGAGTTTCCTCTGACCGGAGAAGAAACGGTGAAAGAAACTCCGCAAGTATCTCCTTTGTTGTCTTTTTATAAAATTAGTATTACATATCATTGTATATAGAAAATAAAAGAGTAATAGACATAACCCGACGGATTAGTGAGCTGAAGTGGCAATAGGCCTGAAAGAAACAACCGACATACCGGGAAAGAAAGGTTATCGAGTGGCAGCCTCGTACTGGTAGGCGAAGTGTAGGGCGACCCCCACTAATAGAGTGACAACCTTGTAATAAATGAAGGAAGTCGATGAACACAGGTGAATCAGGAGCGTGCTTTGTGGCATCCCTTGGGGATACTTGGGAGACCCATTGGTAACTGAAGTATGTTCTAAGATGTACTCAAAGAAGACGATTACAAATTTGGAGCTCTGATGAGCTAACCCGAGCAGACCAGACCCCACAAGCAGGATCTGTTTAAAAGTAAGACATATATAAGTTGCATCCAGATTTAGTTAAATATAATTTTAGAGACTTTTCCCGCGATCAATTATATTGAAATAATAACTATAAAGTTAAAGTTACAGCCTATATACGTCCCACTGCTGTGTGTAGAACTCCTCTCATTTCTGAGAGGGTTTTAGGGAAAAGACGCGCTGCCCCAATGCGTGTTGGCGAACTTCACATGTCTTCGAATTATTTTTTATATATTCGGGTAAATAGAAGAAGAAACCCTTATAACTTTTAGGCTAGAAACAGCCATAAGTCTATGTGAGATTATCCCAAACTCATTTATAACGATAAAGGTAATCCGCATAGGTTATTTTAATATTTTATGTCTTGCAAAATTTATAAGCCCTGAATCTATTATAGCCCCAAATTCGACCCTTCTAATAAAAGTGTCTATTCAATCTCCTTGACCTTCCATTGGACCGCCTTGAAAACGTTATTATAAGCGTTCCATCAGACCTCTTATCGTGGAGTATTTATTAAAGAAATATATTATGTAAGTAAAAAAACTTATTAAATCTTTTGTCTTTTTTATAATCACTGGAAATTTATCGTTAGATATATTTTAATTTATTTATTTATTTATTTATTTACACTTTAATGCACAAAAAAGTACATATGGCGGACTTAATGCCATAGGGCATTCTCTCTCAGTCAACCATTAGGCTAAACAGAGATAGACATTATGGAGGCGGTGCAGCAATAATCAAATAGAGATTATAAAAGAAATAATAATATATGTAATAAACAATACATAGATATTATATACATATATATATATATATATATATATATATATATACATATATAATATATAATAGAATATATATACATACATACATACATACACTGTATACACATATATATACTTACGGACTTGATTTTTAAAGACGAATTTGTTGGGAGCTTTTTTAATGTCAAGAGGGATGTCGTTCCAGAGTCTGATGGCCACGAGGGCGAAAGAGTGATAAATAACCAGTACGGTGTAAAGGAGTGAGTAACTTAAGATTGGCCGAGGAACGGAGAGAAAAATTATGAGAATCTCCCATGTATTGAAATTTAGATTTCAGATACTCGGGAGCACATGGATCGTAAAAAATTGAGAAAAGGGTGCAGAGTATTCTAACATATCTGCGCTGACGGATAGGCAACCAGTTTAACTGTGTACGAAAGGAAGATACATGGTCGTATTTACGAAGACCATAAATGTATCTGATGCAGTTGTTAAGCAGACGATCCAATGTATTAAGATGAAGTTGAGACAGGTCTGAGCAACACACATCGACATAATCAATAATCGGTACAATAAGTGATTGGACAAGTAAAATCTTGGTATTGGTAGGAAGAAAGTTTTTAAATCGATATAGAGATCGCAAAGTTCCAGTAGTTTTGCGACTCACCTCCTGTATATGTTTGTTCCATGTTAAGCAACCATCGATGTATAGACCAAGGTTCTTTACGCTAGTAGAGAATGGTATGACATTATTATTAAACATAATTGATGGTAGGGTGGCAATATCCAGTTTAGATAATAATCTTGAGCTACCTAAGATTATTGTTTGGCATTTAGACGGGTTCACGTTTATGCCATACACAGTAGACCATTCTGAGATATATTTTAAATCATCATTTAACAGTGAAATAGCACTTAGGATATTTGAAGGCTCCACTTGCGCATATAACTGCAGATCATCAGCATACAAATGGTAAGAGCTCTTGAGATTTAGTGTGATGAGATTTATAAAAATGGAAAACAGAAGAGGAGAGATAATACCGCCTTGAGGGACGCCAATTGACACATCACGCCAGTCAGATAGTATATGACCAGTGCGCACAGCCTGTTGGCGCCCCCGAAGATATGTTGAGAACCATTCCTGAGCTGAAGACGAGATATTCAAATGAGAAAGAAGAGCTAACAGGATACCATGATCGACAGAATTAAATGCATTAGAAAAATCAATTAAGATGACAACGGTCAGTTTTGATTTTTCCATCCCCTCACGAATATCTTCCATAACCTTGAGAAGAGCAGTAGTGGTAGAATGACCCGGGCGGAAACCAGACTGATAAGGGGAAAGAATATTCATTGAGAAAACAAAAGCAGAAATCTGTTTATGAGCGACAGCTTCCAGAACCTTAGAAAGAAAAGGCAGAATAGAAATTGGTCTGAAATTAGATAAAGAGCTGCATTCAGTAGCTTTCGGGATGGGAATAATAAAGGCTTTACGCCAGAGAGTTGGAAAAGCACCATTCATCAGCGAAAAGTTAATTATATGAGTTATCACGGGTAAAACAGAATCCAGCACGTGCAAAACCATTACCCTACTCACGTCATCACATCCAACGGCTTTCGATTTAATAGAGGAAAGTGCTTTGCGTACCTCGTCTTCGTCTACAGGAGTAAAAGTGAAAGTTTCATGAGAATAAGGAGGCATGGAAGATATAAAAGAGATGGCATTAGCTCTAGAAACATCAGAAACTATTTGAGAAGACAGAAAATGACGATTAAAATCGTCAGGAGAAAAGGTGACGCTATTATAGTCAAATTGCGATTTTCCATATCCAAGCGTATTCAGAAACTTCCATATATCAGCCGAAGATGAATTAAGTAGTTGTTCGTGGATATGTCGGCGTTTAGCAGCTCTCACCATTTGATTGCATCGATTTCTTGCAGCTTTATATGCTTGCCAATTTAACTCAGTGCGATTCTTCTTAAAAGCACGGAAAGTTCTATCGCGTTTAGCCATAGCCAATCTTACCCCAACCGTGATCCATGGAACAGGAGGACGCTTCAGTCGAACAACACGCTTAGGAGCATGTTTATTATACAGTCCTAATATGTTGCTGTTAAAGAAGTCGACTTTTTCATCAACTGTGGAAGCGGTATATACAGATGACCAGTTAATAGCATCTGCATCACATTTAAGCTTGTCCATATCTATTCTAGCAAGACTACGAATAGAGATGGACACAGGTAAAGGCTTGGGGGACTTTAATTTATATGATAGATAAAGCAGATCATGCCGTGAAAATCCAGAAGCAGGGAATTGTCTATAATTGACAACGTGATCAACGGAGGAGACGGCAATAAGGTCAATCCAGGTGTCAGCGGAGTGGAAGTTGTGATGTGTTGCATTTAGAGGCAAAATAGTGAAATTATGCGACAACATGGTCGACCTCAGTTTCGAAGATTTAAGAGAAACCCCAGATAGGTCGGTGTTAAAGTCTCCCATGATGATGTGATGTGTGTAGGCAGAACTGTAAGGCAATAAATTTACTTCCAAATCGGAGAAATAGTCCACTTGAGGTGGACAGTAGACAACTCCAAGAAACACTTTAACACTCTTGACATTAACTTCAACAAAAATGTATTCCATTGAACCGGAATATAGAGCAGGAGATGTGTTTAATATTTTATAAGGTAAATTACTACGCAGATAGATAGCAACACCTCCGCCTCTTTTACCAGTGCGGTCATTACGGAGTAAAATATAACCTGGAAGACTATAAGACGTGGAAGAGAGTTCAGGCTTGAGCCAGCTTTCGGATATGAGTATAGCATGAACTGCATTAGAAGAGAAAGTATCCAGGAGCTCCGTATGATGTTGAGGAATACTTTGTGCATTTAAATGGCAAACGTGAAAACAGTTTAACAATTTTTGAGATTCGTCGTATATTAGCGTACGTAGCGTTGCGGGCTCATCCGAAGCATCAACAAGTGAAAGGGAAGAGGAGCTGTTGCAAGTGGAATAAAAAGATTCATCATCTGACATTAAACAAAATTACTTAAAATAATAAAATAATGTATTGATTAAGGGACTTTGTTATTGAGCGTACTACATCGTCCATTATGAATATGACATCAATATTACTAAAAACATTTTTAAATTGTCAATTGTAAATTCAAGTAGCATAGTAAATATAATATTTGATTTTTATTTTAATGAATTGGCAATATTATGGCTACAAAACTAAAACGGGATATATGCTATATTTCAGTCAAAAAAGTTTTAGTCCATCCTAACTTATTCATACATAAAATTGAGCGGCTTTAAATTTAACGCGAGGGAAGCCGGGGGTAAAAGCTAGTAACGAATATAATTAAATGAGAAGGAATAACGTAGAGTTTTGCTGCTTTAGGAACCTCTATGAAGTTATAACTTGTTTTAAGTTTTAATTATATTCCTGGAATTAGAACAAAACATGTTATTATAAAATATTTTTCCGAATGCGTGAAAAAGGAAACGAATAATAACGAGAGGACCATAGAATTTCTTATTAATCTGAAGTGACAAACTAGGTAGCAGTATATTATAATTACATGCCGTGAGCCATTGTGTTGTGGCGGCGCTGTCGTCGCGCCACAAACGAAACACACCGAAGCCTAAATCGCACTATCAAGATTGCGAATCATCGGGAGATCTCCCCTTTTCCTTCCACGGCCACAGTATCTTAGTCTTTAGAGGTGACAACTCATCTGTGCCTACTTTGTTGTTTAAAGTTGGTTACAGGTATATATGCAACAGGATATATATATATATATGTGTGTATATATATATCCTGTTGCATTTTATATAGTATATATATTACAGGTATATATATTATAGGATGCTTCTATTAGAATGCAGGTAATGATAATAATGGCTCCCAGATCGAATTTTGGTAACACCAGCTAGTTTCAAATCTTAATGGAGATTAGGCATCTGCGCAGGACAGGCTTATAGTGCACGAACATGTGCGCAAGCACAGGTGCACTCTCAATTCCTTCTATCTTATAGTCAATATACTAATCCGATACGACCGGAGAGAGATCTTGCTCAGAGCCAACGGTTATACGTGCTTTCCGAGTGACAGGTGGGGAAACACCATTGAATTCCAGACAATGGACTGAGAATTTCTTGACAGAACTCGGGCTTAGAATTCGGAACCATATGATCAATACAAGACGAACATAGAAAAGTTTAAACGATATTAAGTTTTAGGAAAATTTTGGGCAAAATTGAAATTGTACTACTATAATAATAATATAATAATATTCCACAACTATCACACAACGCCATCTAGTCCCAAGCTAAGCAGAGCTTGTGTTATGGGTACTAGACAACTGATAAACATACTTATATATTGATAAATTACGCCCAGACACAGAACAAAATGATCGTGCTCATCACACAAACATTTGTCCTGGGTGGGAATCGAACCCACGACCTCCGGCTTAGCAGTCAGGGTCACTAACCACTAGACCAACAGGCCTGTACATTTAATCCACGTTTTTATCGACAATTTCATAAAGGTTATAGAGGAAATGACTCAACTAGTTATAACTGTCAGAAACACGAGGGCAACCATAACAAATTTGGACCCGTATACCAATTTTCTGAACAAAGAAGTTCAATAGTTGAGGGGGTATCAGCCAATTGTCAAAGTAATGGGAAAAATCAGAATAGTTGCGGGATTTACCATGCTTTTATTAGCTTTACCTGTATTCATATATATATATATATATATATATATATATATATATATATATATGAAATATATATGAAATATATATATATATATATGAAATATATATGAAATATATATGAAATATATAAAATTCCAGTACATACATTCATATATTATTTATGTCATTGTCTACTCACTTCCAGACATCTTAATTTTCAAACGTACAAAGAATTGAGGCGAAACAATGTAGTATTCTAACAAAGATCGTCTAGCTCATTATCAGTACATATTTGTCCTATATATTATACGACAAATGTAAATAGTAAATATATATATATATATATATATATATATATATATATATAATTTAAATTTATCGTTGTCACCCCTGAGGACTTAGATGTAATGCCCGGCTTTGAGGGAAAAAGGGTCTTCTTTAAAATTTTACAAACTCTTAACACAACGCATTTTTAATTTAACCAGAGGCAAATCGAGACATATTAACAGAAAAATAGGTGCCTCGTGCCTGCACTTCTCACATACACGTATCAATTACCAGCATGTTCATTCACATGTTGATTTTACTGATTACTTAACAATACTACTATAATCCCGCACTCACTAGGTCTCAACTACACGATGCCCTGAATTTGCTGGTTTTTTGTTAATAAGGTTATATTTCAGGAATTCTCCCATATAGTTTGGAGGAAAAATTCTACGCCTTAGGTTAGCAAAATAAGGGATTAAGTTTTGAGTGTCACCATTAAGACAAGATTGAGATATTCCTTAGTTCACTTAAAAGGGTGAAAAAAATGCTTTTAATAAAAAGTAAAAAGCTTACCGTGTAGCGGGGGTGTAATAATCCACTCCACTACCCCATATCATTCCGTGGGTATCGTAAGAAAAGTCTTTCGTAGGAAGTGTCTTCCTAAGAACAACTAAAAATATATAAACTGCGGTTGCGAACCCGCTGCCAAGCATGGCGACTGTGACAAACATCCCTTTAAGACAATATATGGGAGAGGCCTATGTTCAGCAGTGGATTTTAACTTTTTTTTATAGGATAGGGTGACAAACGAGCACACAGTCCACCTGATGTTAAGTGGTTGCTGTGGTCCATAGACATCAACATCTATCCTCGATTATGAATCAAAATGCAGATGCGCTGTCACCCGTGAGGACTAAGATGGAATGCCTCGTTTCCAGTAAAAAGGGTCTCCGGTTCTCTATACTCACCATACGAAACACAGCAGCATTAAGCTACTATTTGACGCTGGTATTCTGTGAGAGCGTGGTCCTTCCCCGGTCGAGCCGACCCATTCCTGCTACAGGTATACTACTAATATAGCTGTAGTATGGCTCTATCACGTAAAAAAATAAGATTAATGTTTCTAAAATAAATTTTGTGACAATTGACATTTTAAAATTTATTTAAAAATAAGTCCCGCTGGGTTTCTTGCTGGTTCTTCCCAGGACAGAGGTTTTTTTCGAACCAGTGGTAAAGTAAAAAGTGACTTTCAATAAGAATTACAGTGTGTAATCTACAATAAAAAGAATATTCTATTTTATTCTATTCTAAACAGGCTGTAACGGTAACAATAAAAATTTTAATATCATTACAGCCTATTAAAGTCCTTAGCTGACTTAAAGGACTCTCGTCGACTGCAAAGACATAGTGTATACCTATAGAAGTATTAAAATTCCGACTTCAGATTGTGAAATTACTTTATTTTTAGTTGTTTGAAGTCGACTTTAATTTTTTTATTTAAAGTTAACTTAATAGGGCATTGAAATGAAAGATGATGAATATATCTTCAAATACATACCTCACCTAAATGCACTCAAACTTATTGACGTCAAAATAATAAAGAATGACACGTTCAAAACTATTGAACTAAGGTCGTTTAAACTGGGATCGACTCACCAACTCAAGGTATGCCCGGTGGAGCATACTTCAAAAGATCTATTTCCCTAATGTGAACTTTAAAAAGATCTAGATGCACAGTGCCTCTTAGCATATCTGATCTGAATAATTATTATTGAACATTTTGATTTATTGATGAAACCACCATTGGACCGTTTCTTACTTTACGCTGGATTTAAACATCATAAACAAATTATTTTCGTCATTTCGTAAAGTTAAAGTAAAAGTAAAATAATATTTATTAAATTAATTAAATTGAAAATGACTGGACTGAATTTTTTGTCGTGACAACGTCAACGCCGTTTGCTTCTACGTTTTAAACTTTTACTACCTAATATGTGTGACAATTGTGACGTAAATTTCAAGCAAACTTTATTACCTTAAAATATATCTACGCTTAAGCGGCGGGTAGAAAAAAGATACTTGCGCGGTGTCGAAATAAAAATAAATGTCTCAAATGTGTCATTTCGATATCGTAATAGGCATTTTCTGTATAGATATCTACCTAATATGATGTAATTTTCATAATAAGCGACTCTAGGGTGAGTTCGTAGCATAGAACGTATATTTTGAAGTTTTTTTAGTAACATATAAGACACATCGTAACACATAAATATTATGTGCTGAGTTGTTATTTAACACATATTATGTAATGAAATTGTTAATTGCAATATTAAGTGCTGATTTACCGCGTACTCGGCGGTGAAGGAAAACGTCGTGAGGAAACCTGCATGTTTGAGAAATAAGAAAAAAAATATTTCGAAGACATGTGAAGTTCGCCAACACGCATTGGGGCAGCGCGGCGGATTATTTCTTGCCCTAAAACCCTCTCAGAAATGAGAGGAGGCCTGTGCCCAGGAGTGGGACCGTATTGAAGCTGTAACTTTACTTTTTTACTTTTATTACGTGCTCGTAAATGAAGAAACCGAGAGAGACTGAAAAATTCTTATAACTTCTGAATGATTGCGGTAAATCAGTCTCCATATCCAGACAAGCGACGTAGAGCAGCGTTAGGATTGCAAAACTTCTAGAACTGCGATTGCCATTCAGCTTGCTAAACGTGACAAACATAACACAGAAGAGAATGCAGCAGTGGCCTTACTCTTAACAAAGAAGGTTAAGAAATAAAACAAAGGTTATATTGTTCGTCGAAATTACCATCAATTTGTTAGGAAACTATTCACCGTCGAGGTAATTTAGAATTTATGTAGGTATTGATTAGTTTCCAGTGAGCTAATTTATCTTATTTAAAATCCTTATTCTGAGGTAAAACCCTTTCACAGAAAGCATTACTGAGAATAAAAATAGACCACTTGAAGCAAAAAATAGACTGAGCTCGAAAATATTTTTAACCTAACTTAAGTACTCAAATTAAAAATTAAGGTCCTAGTCAGTGAATGGATGTTTGTACGTTGTGGCGCAACGCTGAAGCTATATTATAATTGCAGCATGCATGAGTTGTCTCAACTCGGAAAAAATACACCCTCGCTGAATCCCAGCGTAAATAAGCAATATTACACTGCTGTATTTTGTATGAAGCGTGAGGAGAATCCTTGGTGATAACAGAACTTTTTTGCCACTCCCTCATCCTATTTTTTCAAGCATGACAACGTGTCTGCATTTTGATTCTTAATCGAGGATAAATGCTGGTGTCTATGATCCACGGTAACTATTTACCACCATCATATCATCGTTACAGTTTATCAAAGTTCATTACTCGGCATAGAGTTCCCCATCGATTGTTTCTTAAAGGGAATATTTGCCATAGTAGCCGCGGTGGAGAGGCGGGTGGCAAGCACTGTTTTGTATTTTCTAGGTGATGTTAGGAAGACGCCGCTGCTCACCTCCTTCCTACCGTTTCCTCCGTTTTCTTACCGTGTGGACATTCTTACCGTCACTAAACGTTTACGGTACTTAGTACAAGTTGGAATATATGTAAATTTACTTTTTATTAAATAATAACTTATCGTAGTCGTAGCAAATAAGTCAAAGGCTAAGCACTCTCTGTAAATTTTACAGTATCTGAGCAACCCGGGTTCGGTTTGTGTGACGCTATAGAGTTTTAAAGAAAAACATCGTGAGGAGATTCTGTATCAAATTCTAAAACTCCACTACTGTATCAAAAATGAGAGAAGACCTGTGACCAGCTGTGGGACGTATAAAGACTAATAAAGTTTACAACACAACTTTTTATATTTTGTCTATTTAAATTTGTTATTTTAAAGTTGGTTAGTTTGTTCTAAAGAAAAATATAAACAATACATAATAAAACTAAGAGCAAAATGGTAATGTGGTGCTTGTAATATTTAGATTTGGCGCAGTATCCGTTAATGATCCACTGCGGAACAATTACCATTAATCTCAAACTCCGAACGTTTACCTCTGCTTTATTTTCGTTTTAATATTTCCCTAGGATAAAAAATTTATTGTAAAATTATATTCTTAATTTTTGCATTATGATACAAAGAATAAGGATTTTTTTTAATATCAATAAGTAGTGGCTTGGTGCCACAGCATTTGTATAAAAAAGTCATAAAAAGTTTTTTTTTAATACGTACTTGTTATAGGGTTAAAAGATTCATTTTTGGGTATTCATTCTATAAACGATATTGTCTATTTTACTTAAAACTTAGTAGTTTTACGTGGTAGATCCACGCAGCAACTTAATTTATTGTTGTAGCACGAGGGTCGGCTCAACCGGGGTAGGACCACGCTCTCACAGAATACCAATGTAAAATGGCAGCTCAATGCTACTGTTTTTCGTATATTGAATGTAGAAAACCGGAGACCCTTTTTAATGGAAACGAGGCATTTCATCTCGGTCAGGTTTTGCATTTTGATTCTCAATCGAGGATAAATGTTGATGTCTATGGGCCACAGCATCCACTTACCATCAGTGTGCTCGTTTGTCACCCTATTCTATAAAAAAATTAACGGTAAAGAAAAAAATCGTGCGGAAAGCTGCATATCTGAGGAATTAATATTTCCAGGATTCAGCGCGATGGATTATTTATACTATTAGGATCGCAGAAATTGAAGGTCTGTAACCAGCAGTGTGATGTATATGTAGGATGTAACATCAGTTTACACAAATATATCTCTAAAAGCAAATTTTAATCGTTCCAACTTCTGGAAATGACTACCGGAAATTTTAAATAGGTGAATAAGTTATTATACTCCGCTCGCAGAATTAATAATCTAAAACTACAATTACCTAATATAACAACTCATACTATATATTGTACCTAATCTAATCAATCAGATACCTTAGTCTTTGAAAGATGGCATTACACGTAAAAACATAAAATATCCACTATGTAATTTTACGCTCATCGCCTAGAACTATTTTTTATTTATGTATCCACAAGTAGTTTGTAAAATGGATACATAATATTTACTGCACCTAATTTTAGTTGATAATGATATTAAATATAAATTCGGTAATGTAATGTTTTAATTAGAATAATGTGTACATAATGTCGACAGCAATGGTGTACGAAAAACTCTAATGATTTTATGTTTATACTAAAACTATATGTGTTTCGAATCATAAATTTCTTAGATAAATGGAAAAAAACTGACGATTCTAATAAAGCTGTTTTTAAAACTCGCACCCCCATACTTAGTGATTGATACAAATGAATTAACTACGATAATACTAACCAGTAATCATATCGTATTAACACTGTATTAAATGGATGTTAGTGATGTGAGAAAATGACGTAATTATCATAACTATATCTTTATTACTAATACCAAGAGTTGGGATTTACAAAAGTACCGAAAATTTAAGTAGTATATTTTATTTTTATTTACTCTTGGACTCCCTCGTGATCCGCTAGCAAATTTTTCGCGACCAATCTCGACAATTCAAATAGCCAAACATCCGCTGAAAATTAAACGTTGGTAAAGTATTTATTTTTGTATATTATCTAGAATTTCTAAAATGGAAAATGAGGTTCTCAATTTGTCGGAATGTTTTTTTATGTTTAATGATAATTCTTTACTACGTTGTTTGATGTCAGTGATTTCTTTCTAGAAAATGTAATCCCATCAACATTTGGTCAAGATCTAATAATGTGCTTTTTCACTAACATGTCAACTCTTTGAACTCAATTTTTACTTGTTATAAGTTTAATTATAGAAATTCTACACCAGAGCGAGCAATCTATTACTCGGTTCTGCCCGGTTCCTACATTATGCCCCGAAAAGTATTGTCCTTCATTCCGTATAATTATTATTAACGAAGAATGATTATTTATACCGATATTAATAAAATTTTCTGCTTTGACTACTTACAATAACTAAAGATACGGTATGGGGATAAGGATTCGTATGTTTTTTTAACCCGTATTTTGGTTAAAAAAGGTACTTTACACCATTGTTTAAAAACAAAAATGGTTGAAGTTGAAGGTGGAACCTTCAGGTGAAACTGATCGTGTGAGAAAAAACGAAACATTTGACTATAGGATCGGATTGGATAGTATAGGATCGGATCGTATCGAAGTCGGATCAATAAAGAAAAATCACTAGCAGACTGTTACGCGGGCTCTACTAAGAGTGCAAAATTTTATATTTAAGTTTTTTTTTAACCCAAAGTTAAAAACTTACAGACATTTACGTTTGCTTGGCACCGAACAAACTCTAATTATGTATACAAGTACGTGTCTTATCTTAAGGAAATAAAATAAAATGAAATTGTTATTTCGGACTAATGGATCCATAGAAGTATCTAATATAAAAAAGGTAAGTAAGAAAGCTGCAAGAAACCCGAGTACGTTATCATTATCAAGCATCCGTCTGAACGACAGTTTTAGTTTCAGCTCCATTTAAAATTACAAATAATTTATGACGGTCGAAACAAAGCCCTTACATAAGGTCATCGTCCGCTCTCCGAATGTTATGAATAGTTCTTTAGAATCTTTTATCTCCGACATAAGAGTTATAGTTCTTGTTCGATTTTATTATAGACGATAGAAAAATCAAGTGGTCACCACTTGACAACTTAATGTTTTTAAAAGCAACCGACTGAAACTTGCTGCATAAATACATTGAGTTATAATGTACTACGTACTAGAGAAGCTATTCCAAACAGTCTTCGCGCATGCGCAGGAATAGTAGAGTCGCGCATGCGCAGTTGGTATAAACGCGCATCGCGCCTGCGCGGTCAGTTTTTGTTATTATAGATTATACGTAATTAGAATGGTCAGTAGTAATTGTTTATTTAGATTGTATTGTTAATTATATCGAGTACAATTTTTAAGTTGTTTTTTTATTTTGTATATGTGCTAATTTAATATAATATTACATAATATTATGTCAGAATTACATTTTAAGGGTATTTTATTTAATATTTTAATAGGTAAATATGTGAAATATAAAAATATACATTTAATATCAAAAATCATCAACATTATCATTTATTAGTATTACTTTTATTTACAAATATATTTATTTATATTAAAATAAAATAAAAATAAAGCATTGAACACAATTCCAGCAATGTTATATAATAATATAATTACATTATCACATGGTACTGCAGATTTCTTTAAGTATACTCTTCCTGTTTTTGTGGTATTTGTCGTTTTCTTTGAAATGCACGGAACATAATATGCGTGAATAATCTGACGGTAACCACGTTTCTTCGCTGCGATTCTTCTGTACAAATTTTATCCATGATTCTCTTGTATCATGACACGGCCGACGAAACCTTTAAATCCAAATTAAAAAAAAATTTAATGCATTAACATTTACTACCGCTATATTATATATATATATATATATATATATATATATATATATATATATATATATATTTATATATAATATAGCGGTAGTAAATGTTAATGCATATATATATATATATATATATATATATATATATATATATAGTCGATAGTGTCAAGTCTGTGCATAAAAATGTTTTACTCTTTGACATTCATGTTTATTATACGGCCGACGTATCTTGGCGAGTCCGACCTTCGCGCAGAAGGTTGCGCAATAGCTTTTTTAAGGAACAAAATGGTGGCATGAGGCGACGTACGGGGGGCGGTGGTCTAGGCTAGAGATTGACCATAAGTAAACACAATCGACCCTTTAGTCATAAAATATCGCAATCGATTAGTTTTATTTAGAAGTTATTGATTTTTGTTTATATAAGATATTAAACGAAATAGATTTACAAATATAGTGAATTTTGTTGATAATAAACAAGATTTCGACTTAAATAAAAAAAAAAACTAAAAACATATTATTTTCTCAGCTGAAAGACATAATGTACTTAAATATCAATTATCTATTAACGTCTTCTTGAGTAACGACTATTTGAGAAAATTTAGAACCTCCTTATAAATTGCAAATAAATATATTTTTATGTCTTAATTTTAATCGATTTGAATAAAAATCGATTAAACAACACCCTCAGGCACGCGTGTTGGACATCCCTTTCTGGTTACTTCGTAAAGCTTCGTGCTTATTCGGCAATGCTCGGTACACGGTAATATTTCTCAGTCACACGTTAGCATTGGTGTCGTGTTCGTGTCGCTATCTCTGTCTTGAGCACAGTCGGTTACAAAAGTTTTCGTTGTTATTGTTGTTTGTTTTTATTAATAGTGTTAAGTTTGTTTTGTTTGTTTTATTTGTTTTATTTGCAAGTGTCAGTTAGCACTTATATTATTCGCCAAACATGCCACCAAAACATAACAGTGTGTTAAATCGCCAGGCGAGAAAAATTATTTACGATTTAACGCAATATATGAAAAAAGAAAAAGAAGAAGGCGTAAAAGATGTCGATAAAGTTTATTTAAGAGTTGCTAACGCAACTGGTGTGTCCCAACGCACAGTACAGCGGATCGCAACTGAAGGCAATATTTCGGGCTTACTTTCAGTATTCCGCACGCCTGGTAAAAAAAGGTCTAGATCAAAACCTATTACTGATATGGATAATTTTGACCAGGGAGTAGTAAAAAGATGCATACACAACTTCCACAAAACTGAAAAAGAAATGCCGACGATAAACAAATTACTAGCGAAACTCAAACGGGATATAAATTTTCAAGGTGGTAAAACGAGCTTAAAGACAATTATCAAAAACTTGGGTTTCAAGTGGCGAAAGACCGAAACCAATAGAATGGTTCTTATAGAGAAGACCGACATTCGCCTGAAAAGGATCTTGTACTTGAAGGCAATGAAAAAATACAGGGACGAAGGGCGACCAATTGTATTCACTGACGAGTCGTATGCCCACTCATCACATACAAAAGGTAAGGCGTGGTCAGATGGTTCCGCTCAAGGACTAAAGCGCCCGATATCAAAAGGTCAGCGGATAGTGATGGTACACGCTGAGTCAGAAGCAGGGTTTGTTCCGAACGCGCTACTAATGTTCAAATCTGGCAGCAAAACCGGAGACTATCATGATGACATGAATTTCAAAAATTATGAGAAATGGTTACGGACCCAACTGATTCCAAATTTGAGCCCTAACTCGGTGGTGGTTATCGATAATGCTCCGTACCACAACAAATTAATGGATCCTGCCCCTACATCTAATGACAAGAAGGCAAAAATGGAATCGTGGTTATTAGAAAAGGGTATACCATATGAAAAGGACATGCGTAAACCACAACTTTACGATCTAATAAAAAAAAACAAAGACGTGAATAAAAAATACGTAATAGATGAAATGTTTAAACAAAACAACCACGATGTCCTTCGTTTACCCCCATATCATCCCGATTTAAACCCCATCGAGATGGTGTGGGCTGCCATTAAAGGGCACGTAGCCGCTAAAAACGTCGACTGGAACGTAACCCGGACAATGGAGCTCATACAAGAAAAAGTAAATTTAATGGGTCAGAATGAATGGAGTGCTTTATGCAGAAAAGTGCAAGAGGTCGAACATGACTATAGGAAGAGCGACCATATTATTGACGAAATGACGGATCAATTATTCATCATTAATACAGCTTCAGATTCAGAAAGTGAGTCTGAAAGTGAGAGCGACGATTACGAAGATGAACCTATGCCAAGTACCTCACATGGTACACAAGGGGCCGACGACTTTATGTTAGGAATTTCCCCCCTCAGCGACAGTGATTAAATAATAATAAGTGTAAATAAATAAAAAGTATTAAATGTAAATAATATTGTATGTGTTTGTGATAAAATCTGCGGCTAAGCTTTCCATTGACGTCCGTCGAGTTGGGGGTTGATATTTTTTTTACAGAAAGGTTACATTAATATAAGCACACACGTAAAGTTTCAACATGCGGAAACGCGTACTTTTTGAGAAAAAAATTATTGAAAATCAATTATTTTTATAATATTTACGTCAATCCTTACCACAGATTATATCGTATTACAGATATATCACGCCGTTGAATGTTCCGTTTTAAGTACGGTTAACTTGTCATATGTTGGGTAACATTTCATTTTATAAAAATTTACGTAAATAATTATATTTTGTATCCATTTTAATAGTTTTCATGCATGCATATATATTTCACAGTTTATATTTAATTAAATAACAATTATTTTCATTACGAGCTATTAAAATTAAAATGTGCAGTGTTTACGGTCTTTTCCCGGCTTGTGGAACGAAACGTAAAAAGGACGCTATTTTGTGTTGTCAGTGTCATCCTCAGTCACTGTCATCGTTTGTGTTCCTAGCAGTTGAGATCGTTTACGTACTCCTGTCGTGAAAACAACGTTTGACTACCATCATGTCGTCTCCGAAGCACCAAGTTTCGTGTTCTGCTGTGCCGTCTGAAGAATTCAGTGTAGTGCAAGTGTTAGACTCTAATGAGCCACTTGTTGCGAGCTCCTCTTCAGGCCTCCCGTGTGGTGAAGTCCCGTCTGTAGAATTGAGTGTAGTGAAAGTGTTGGACTCTGATGAGCCACTTGTCGCGAGCTCTTCTGCAGGCGCCCCCTGTGTGCAAGTGTTGGACTCTAGTGAGCCACTTGTGCCCATGACTGTGCTATCGAAATCAATAGCTGGTAGTTCCCGCGCCACTGTTCCCAGTACTGTGTCGGTACTGCCGCCTGCGTCTCCAACGTCGTCTGAGAGCAGCGTGGCTGATGCGGAACCTCAAGCTCCTGGTTCGTCTGGCCGAAGAGTCCACTATTATGCCGAGGAAATAAGGTTGGTTCACTGCTAAACACTAATTTAATATTCAAAAAGTACCCAGAACCGAATCAGAGCACCCCACTATCCACGTGGTCTTGTCTGCCCTACCCCTAGAGTGTATATAAGAGCCCGGAGGCGCGGAGGGAGAGCAGTGCCCGCCCGCCGTAGGGAAGCGCAGGCACCGAGATCGCCGTAGCGGCTGAGGCTGGTCGCCGAAGGCGACCAAAAAGCCGAAGCTGCGAAGGCGAGCCCAGGTGCCTGTGCTTCCCTACGCTAGGGCGGAGGCACTGCTCATCCCGCAGCGCCGGAGCTGCCACGGAGCGCCGGAGCACAACTTCCCGGCTTCTTACCCCCCTAGTCTCCAAAATTAACGAAATGTACTCGATACCAAGTAGTATTGATACTTTTGATACGATACTTGGTATCGAGTACGTATCGATACTTTCAAAATATTCGGAACCCTACACTAATTTACGTTTGACATCAATGATTTGTCAATTTCATTTTGTAATTGGTGTAATTGCGTGTTATTTGCCAATTTGTATGAAAAGTTTAAAAAAAATATCTCATGAACCGTAAGTTTCCGCAACCTAAAACTTTGCAAAACGCTTTCTTTTAGTGAGTACTATCTACAATCCATATTGGAAAGTTTAACCCTTCTCCCTCCCCCAAACCACCCTTCACCCCCTAATTCAGGCGACCGAATTGTAAACCTTACCCGTGGTTTCTTATACAGCACATATGTAAACTTCACAGAAAAACCTGACGAGTAAAGCAGTAATTAGATTTCTAATAGGAATATTTTTGTTTGTTTTAGGTGCCACTGGAACATGTATAAAATCATAACCCGGCTCAACACCCCAGCTCAGTGCATTGCATTTGCTGAAGAGCATAGGCTCCTTCCAACAGAAAAAATGTGCTCATATCATAGGAGACCTATGGCATTAAGCTCCAGCAGTAAGACTGGTCAGCTTGGCATATTTCGATGCAGGAAGAGTAACTGTCGCTCTAAGGCAGTTAGTCGGGCAGCGGGAACATGGTTCGAGAATGCGCGGCTGTCCATTGAGTTACAATTTTTACTGATGTATATGTTTAGCCAAAAATATAGTTATCATCAAGTTAAATTAGAGACAGCCCGTGAAGATAAAGAAACAATTTTATCAACAAGGACAATAACTGACTGGTTTTCTTACTGCCGAGAGACAGTAGTAGTTTATGAATTGGAGCACCAAGAAGTTAACGGCAAGATTGGTGGTCCAGGCAAAATCGTGCAAATAGACGAATCAAAATTTGGAAAACGAAAGTACAACAGAGGGAGACATATTGAAGGCCATTGGGTGCTGGGCATGATAGAAAATGGGAAAGATGATTTGAGATTAGAAGTGTGTCCCGATAATGATAGATCTGCGGAAATGTTGGTGCCACTAATACAAAAGCATGTGGAGGTAGGCACTGAAATCCATACCGATTTTTGGAGAGCCTACGATTGCCTACCTCAATATGGATATATACATAAGAGAGTTAATCACAGCGATCCTATAAATAAATTTGTGGCACCAGATGGGACACACACACAACGAATAGAAAGCCACTGGCGAAATTTAAAAGTGATGTTCGGTAGAGAAAGTTATAAAACAAACTTTACCGACTGGCTAATTGAATATTCTTGGCGAAGAAAAATAAAAATAGCACATAAAGATGTTTTCATAGAATTAATAAAAGCAATACAATATGTATATAAAATTGATTAATAAATTATGAATTTTATTTGATTTATTTTAAAAGTAAGTAAATAAAATAGGTTAGGTTTAACTTATGTCGAAGAACCGAATTGGTTGACCCCGACTCCACTTGGTACAAGTCTGTCCTACCCCTAGAGTGTTATTATAGAGCCGGAGGCGCGTAGGGAGAGCAGCCTCGGCCTGCTGTAACAAATCGTAGGCATCGGACGAGCCGGAGCGGCTGAGGCTGGTCGCCGAAGACGACCAACAAGCCGAAGCTGCGAAGGCGAGGGTGGATGCCTGCGATTTGTTATGCAAAGGCGAAGAGGCTGCTCTTCCCACAGCACCGTAGACATTGCAGTCTCAAAATAGACACAGAAATCCCTCTCAATCAGTCCCCCTATTTTTTTTTCTGATGAAAGGGGTTCCCCCTTCCGTAGGGGGGAACCCCCCTCCCCCAAGGTGTCCTCCTGGTTTTTTACACTTAATATTAATCCATAAAATGAGGAAAATTTTCTCAGAATTAAAAATGAAAAAACTCGAAAAGGGGGGGGCTCCGCAACTTTTCCTTTTAAGGGGGGGTATTAAACCTCCCCCCCTCCCTCCCCCACCCCCCCCCCCTCCCCCCTCAATTCGATGGACGTCAATGGAAAGTCGTACCAAATCTGCCCCTATCGAAAGGTGAGGTATCAAAATTGAATCTTTAATTTATAATGTCTCCAAAGTGTTTTGATATTTTTGGTCACTGTATTAGGGAAATTTTATTTGTACATTGGTATATATAAAAAAATGACAATAACAGTTTTCTTCACGAGTGTTCATGCGCTAAACTTCGCAGAGCCTATATTCAGACTCGCCAAGATACGTCGGCCGTATTGTATATTACAGTTGATAAAATATAATTAAATTAAGCGTATTTTAAAGATAATATATTGAACTTACTGGTGAAAAGTCACTCCTTGACTTTTACTTATGTTTCTCGAGTTGTTTGAACAATATCTCAATGCACACGAAGGTATATTATTTTAGAAACAATTCTTCACTCAAACGTCTCCCGTTGCGGCAACCGCTTGACACAGACTAAGTGAGTTGGAGTGCGTGCGCTCTAACGCGTGTTACAAACATTCGAGTTAAGGCGTCTTCTCTAGTACGTAGTACATTATAACTCAATGCATAAATATAACTGTGGTGTACTTATAATATTTAATCCAAGCACCCATTCATTACGTAAATGTCCACTCCTAGCCACATGAGTAAAGAAAGAGTCCTTACTCCTTACTCTGTGCTCTTAACCACAGCACTCTCCTATAGCAAGCTGTGGAAAAGGCGTATGTTTAGCAGTATTAAATATAAGAAATAAATAAACAATTAATACAAAATAAATAGAAATTTAACCAGATGGAAGCCCTCAGCAGAGAAATCGGCGGACAATCCGGCCGGTATCGAGGAGTATCTCCGATAGTTGTTGGACTTAATATTCTCATCTTGTATTGTACAGACAAAACTCTAGGTTTCCCAGAAGAGGTCACAAACATAGCCAGTGAAGGGAGGCAACTGTGTCTACAAAAGGCTCATGTAGGGCCTTGTAGAACCTCCCGTGGAGCTTCTTCTCCTGCTATACGGTGTCCCGGTCGGAAAAGCTCCGTACTGCCGAGCTTAGCTATTGCTCGTTGGCTAAGGATAGAGGGGTAAGCTCTTTATCACAAGATATGACGTCCTTATAGAATGGACTATGCATGGTGAGCGCGCTTAAAGTGCCACGACTACTATGCTTCCGCGGCAAGTTCAACCTCATTACCGACGATCTCAAATGGTGCATCCTATGGTACGTTGTGGTATTACGGACTTTTCTGTTCAGGGCGTAAAGTTAATTTTGAGTCCACCTAAGAACGCCAGAGGTATATATAAGAACAGGCGTGACCCAACTATGTTATGCTCGACAAAAGGCTGTTAAGCACTTTGTTCAAGCATGTACAAAACTCATCGCAAACTGACTGTTTCATGCCCGCCTCATCGTGTTCATATCTATGTTCCGTGACATACCCAAGTATCGGTATCTTTCAGCCTCGGAATGGGTCTTTATGTAGAAGGGCATAGACAAAACTATGAAGAATAAGTGATCCTACCCCTTTCAATATGAGGGACCGCACACTTATCCGTGCAATTGCTAAAATCACTGGTGATGTCTAGCAATGCCATAAGATGTGAGTGACTGGAGGTGAATAACTTGATATCATCCATTTAGGAAAGGTTGATCACTTTTGTCCCTCCTTACTGAAACTGTAATCCCCTTCCTGATCTGAATGAGTTCCTGGGAAGATTCAGGAATATACCCCTTCTTATCCTTATTTGGTTTTCCGCATCAATCATTCGCTCGCCTAGACGAGAAAGAATCGTATTCCCCTGCCCCATATACTACTCGAGGAAGCCTTTCTATAGTCTATTCAGACGGGGGAGAAGTTCCGACGGTTGCGCCTAACCACTTTGCCAATGACAGCATCTATGATGAGTGGTTCCTTGGTTTAACGACCACCTCCCCGACATCCATTTTGAACGCGCGACATCACCTGATTTAAATCCGGTTAACGAATGATTCGCACGCTCAAAATGGATGTCAGTGTCTTATTTATGGTAGGTAGACACGTAATAGGGCAGTATTTGTTCGGTTCTAAGGTATCCTGGCCTTTAAGAACCACATGAGTGATCCCAGTGGCGAAGAGACTCGGAAACGACTTCTAATCGAGTGCCTCTTGAAACCGTCGGGCGAGCACAGCATGCGAAAAGTTCCGAACTTTTCCAGTCCGGGACCTGCAACCACTTTTAATTTGGACTATTCTCAAATAAATGAATTGGGTAAGTTTAATATCTATGTCTGTTTGATTTAGTGTTCTATCGACAGTCAGTCACACCTCTCATATTCGTAAATACTGATGTGAGTGCTCACGACTTCTGCACCTGAACGTGTGATTACGGTGTAAGGATTTATGTCTCATGGAAGTCGTTAGAGGTGACTATGGACACAGCCAGAAAGATATCAAGGTTTCGGATTGATGGCGATTTAGTTATACACAGACAGACTTTTAATATTTTATACAATTTTTCATTCGGCACGAAAAACGCTTTGACCAATTTTGCTCAAAATTTAATGAGATCTAAGTTACATAATTATGCGTTAAATGAAACTGGTCCAATGTCAATATCACTCTTTGTTCTCGAGATACACGAGGCGAAAATTGAATCCGAACATACATACGTACATACATATACACATACATCATACACACACACACACATATATATATATATATATATATATATATATATATATATATATATATATATATATGTGTGTGTGTGTGTGTGTGTGTGTATGTATGTGTATATGTATGTACCGAATATTCGTGCCGAATGAAAAATTGTATAAAATATTAAAACATATGATATTGTTTTAACTTAGGCCTCATTAGAGAGAGCATAATGATATTGTTTTGTAGGTCCAAAGACCTGAGTTCCAAAATAACCAAAGTTCACAATATTAACTTACCATTGGGTGACTGGTATGCTTGTTCGTCACCTTGCATCAAAAAGGTCATAATCTGTGTTTAAAATGCATCATTGCTTTTTGTGTTTTCAGACAAGAAACAGAAAAAATTAAAGTCAACAAAGAGGCAGAAAAAAGGGAAGAAGTTGGACAGAAAAACAAGAAGTTTTCTTGTGGGACTTGCGAACGCAATTTTGTTAATGAGAGGTCACTAATGTGGCATTAGCGATTGCATACCAACGAGAGACCTTATGTTTGTGATGTGAGATCTTATTCCTAGCAAACTTTATATATATAGCATTGGTGTGTCTGTAGTGATTGTGTAACTTTTGACTTGACTGATTGAAGTCATATTATTATTCACATAATATAATTCTTTTGTCGAGACAATGGTTCATAGCTATGCTAGGATCTGATATATTATACCGTAGTTAAGTTATTAACAATTCTACATTAAAGTTACAGCCTATATACGTCCCACTGCTTTCTGTCGTTTCTGAGAGGGGTTTTAGGGCAAGAAAGTGACCGCCGCGCTGCCCTAATGCGTGTTGGCAAACTTCACATGTCTTCGAAATATTTTTTTTTATTTCTCATACATGCAGGTTTCCTCACGATGAGCGATTGAGCAAAAGCTCAAAATTTAATGAGAAAGTCGTTTTTTGTGCTGAATGAAAAATAGAAAAAATATTAAAACATAGGATATTTTTTTAACTTAACATCATTAAATATTGAGCAAAATTGGTCAAGTTGTTTTTTGTGCCGAATGAAAAATTGTATAAAATATTAAAACGTATGATTTTTTTTGCATTAAGCTACTATTTTACGCTGGTATTCCGTGAGTGCGTGGTACTTCTCTGATCGATCCGACCCATTCGTGCTACAACTATACTACTAATATAACTGCAGCATGGCTCTACCACGTACAAAATTTTATTGTATATCAAATTGTATTGTAAATTAAATTATAAATTAATTTTAAAATAAAGTCCTTTTCTACTCAGGATTATGTCTGGTTAAGTGCTACCCTCGTATTTATTTCTACGGACAAGCAGAAGTGCCTGCACTGCTGTGTTCCGTATGCAGGGTAAAGAGCCAGAGGCCTAGCCTTCTTAATTTAAGGTTGGTTGCAGGTGTTAATTATCTGCAGTAGTTAAATACCATCAGGTGGACGATAAGTCTATTTGTTACATCAATTTTATGACACCAGTCTTATAATTTCTAGCATCTTTACGAAAACAACAAAATATTGAAGAATTTTATTTATTTCCATCAACATCTTTGTTAGATAAATATTTTCCACATTGTTTGTTAATTATTTAATTTTCTACCTTATTACGCTTCGTTAAGTTGTGGTTTCCCGTTCAGCGTTGAGATGGTATTCAAAAGTTTTGTTTCATTATAATAACAAGTGGTAATTTTAATTGTACAATTACGGGATCCTGCAGACCAATATTATATTCTATCGAATAATTTGAACAGAATTTTCATTACTTAATAGTGGTTACAAATTTCTCGTTACCGTCGCAAAAGAGACTGAAATGCCTGTAGAATAAGAAACTGACAAAAATACTGAAACAAACGTGTAGTGGCAGTCTAAGATCTATTACTCCATATAATCCCGTGGGTTTCATAAGAGGTGATAGAGGAAAACTTAGCCTGAAAATGGGCAGTAGCATCGTCCTAAAAAAAGCTTAATGAAAACCCACTTGCCAAGCGTGGCAACTGTGTCAAATATCCCCCCTATGGTGCAATATTTGTGGGAGTTCAACAGTTGACTTTTGATAAGCAATAATGTTCTAGTATGATATTTGTAGAATAGTTAAAATTTCGTCCATGATCACCATCATCATTACATGCCACTCTCATAAACATGCTATATACGTGGTAGAGTCACGCTACAGCTATATTATGGTTGTAGCATGAATGGGTCGGCTCGACCGGAGAAGGACTACACTTTCACAGAATACTTTTTTTTGGTTGGGTATCGTTTTTTTTGGTTGGGTATTGGGTATCGTAAGAGGCAGTAGAAGGAAACGAAACAGGAAATGGGCAACAGTGTCTTTTTATAACAAATCTAGATTATCTTGTCCCTGTGTAGCGTAGTAGGACGTCAGAAAATGTCAGAAGTTAGAAACCTTGGGTATCGTAAGAGGCAGTAGAAGGAAACGAAACAGGAAATGGGCAACAGTGTCTTTTTTATAACATATCTAGATTATCTTGTCCCTGTGTAGCGTAGTAGGACGTCAGAAAATGTCAGTAGTTAGAAACCTTGGGTATCGTAAGAGGCAGTAGAAGGAAACGAAACAGGAAATTGGCAACAGTGTCTTTTTTATAACAAATCTAGATTATCTTGTCCCTGTGTAGCCTAGTAGGACGTCAGAAAATGTCAGAAGTTAGAAACCTTGGGTAAGAGGCAGTAAAAGGAGACGAAACAGGAGATGGGCAACAGTGTCTTTCTTACAACAATTCTAGATTATCTCGTCCCTGTGTAGCGTAGTGGGACATCAGAAAATGTCAGAAGTTAGAAACCTTGGGTATCGTAAGAGGCAGTAGAAGGAAACGAAACAGGAAATGGGCAACAGTGTCTTTTTTATAACAAATCTAGATTATCTTGTCCCTGTGTAGCGTAGTAGGACGTCAGAAAATGTCAGAAGTTGGAAACCTTGGGTATCGTAAGAGGCAGTAGAAGGAAACGAAACAGGAAATGGGCAACAGTGTCTTTTTTATAACAAATCTAGATTATCTTGTCCCTGTGTAGCGTAGTAGGACGTCAGAAAATGTCAGAAGTTAGAAACCTTGGGTATCGTAAGAGGCAGTAGAAGGAAACGAAACAGGAAATGGGCAACAGTGTCTTTTTTATAACAAATCTAGATTATCTTGTCCCTGTGTAGCGTAGTAGGACGTCAGAAAATGTCAGAAGTTAGAAACCTTGGGTATCGTAAGAGGCAGTAGAAGGAGACGAAACAGGAGATGGGCAACAGTGTCTTTCTTACAACAATTCTAGATTATCTCGTCCCTGTGTAGCGTAGTGGGACGTCAGAAAATGTCAAAAGTTAGAAACCTTGGGTACCGTAAGAGGCAGTAGAAATAAACGAAACAGGAAATGGGCAACAGTGTCTTTTTTATAACAAATCTAGATTATCTTGTCCCTGTGTAGCGTAGTAGGACGTCAGAAAATGTCAGAAGTTAGAAACCTTGGGTAACGTAAGAGGCAGTAGAAGGAAACGAAACAGAAAATGGGCATCAGCTTCTCCCTGTGTAGCGTAGTAGGACGTCAGAAAATGTCAGAAGTTAGAAACCTTGGGTATCGTAAGAGGCAGTAGAAGGAAACGAAACAGGAAATGGGCAACAGTGTCTTTTTTATAACAAATCTAGATTATCTTGTCCCTGTGTAGCGTAGTAGGACATCAGAAAATGTCAGAAGTTAGAAACCTTGGGTATCGTAAGAGGTAGTAGAAGGAAACGAAACAGGAAATTGGCAACAGTGTCTTTTTTATAACAAATCTAGATTATCTTGTCCCTGTTTAGCGTAGTAGGATATCAGAAAATGTCAGAAGTTAGAAACCTTGGGTAAGAGGCAGTAGAAGGAGACGAAACAGGAGATGGGCAACAGTGTCTTTCTTACAACAATTCTAGATTATCTCGTCCCTGTGTAGCGTAGTGGGACATCAGAAAATGTCAGAAGTTAGAAACCTTGGGTATCGTAAGAGGCAGTAGAAGGAAACGAAACAGGAAATGGGCAACAGTGTCTTTTTTATAACAAATCTAGATTGTCTTGTCCCTGTGTAGCGTAGTAGGACGTCAGAAAATGTCAGAAGTTAGAAACCTTGGGTATCGTAAGAGGCAGTAGAAGGAAACAAAACAGGAAATGGGCAACAGTGTCTTTTTTATAACAAATATAGATTATCTTGTCCCTGTGTAGCGTAGTAGGACGTCAGAAAATGTCAGAAGTTAGAAACCTTGGGTATCGTAAGAGGCAGTAGAAGGAAACGAAACAGGAAATGGGCAACAGTGTCTTTTTTATAACAAATCTAGATTATCTTGTCCCTGTGTAGCGTAGTAGGACGTCAGAAAATGTCAGAAGTTAGAAACCTTGGGTATCGTAAGAGGCAGTAGAAGGAAACGAAACAGGAAATTGGCAACAGTGTCTTTTTTATAACAAATATAGATTATCTTGTCCCTGTGTAGCGTAGTAGGACGTCAGAAAATGTCAGAAGTTAGAAACCTTGGGTATCGTAAGAGGCAGTAGAAGGAGACGAACAGGAGATGGGCAACAGTGTCTTTCTTACAACAATTCTAGATTATCTCGTCCCTGTGTAGCGTAGTGGGACGTCAGAAAATGTCAGAAGTTAGAAACCTTGGGTATCGTAAGAGGCAGTAGAAGGAAACGAAACAGGAAATGGGCAACAGTGTCTTTTTTATAACAAATCTAGATTATCTTGTCCCTGTGTAGCGTAGTAGGACGTCAGAAAATGTCAGATGTTAGAAACCTTGGGTATCGTAAGAGGCAGTAGAAGGAAACGAAACAGGAAATGGGCAACAGTGTCTTTTTTATAACAAATCTAGATTATCTTGTCCCTGTGTAGCGTAGTAGGACGTCAGAAAATGTCAGAAGTTAGAAAACTAGGGTATCGTAAGAGGCAGTAGAAGGAAACGAAACAGGAAATGGGCAACAGCTTGTCCCTATGTAGCGTAGTAGGACGTCAGAAAATGTCAGAAGTTAGAAACCTTGGGTATCGTAAGAGGTAGTAGAAGGAGACGAAACAGGAGATGGGCAACAGTGTCTTTCTTACAACAAATCTAGATTATCTCGTCCCTGTGTAGCGTAGTAGGACGTCAGAAAATGTCAGAAGTTAGAAACCTTGGGTATCGTAAGAGGCAGTAGAAGGAGACGAAACAGGAGATGGGCAACAGTGTCTTTCTTACAACAAATCTAGATTATCTCGTCCCTGTGTAGCGTAGTAGGACGTCAGAAAATGTCAGAAGTTAGAAACCTTGGGTATCGTAAGAGGCAGTAGAAGGAGACGAAACAGGAGATGGGCAACAGTGTCTTTCTTACAACAAATCTAGATTATCTCGTCCCCTGTGTAGCGTAGTAGGACGTCAGAAAATGTCAGAAGTTAGAAACCTTGGGAGTCGTAAGAGGCGGCAGAAGGAAACGAAACAAGAGATGGACAACAGCATCTTTCTTATAAAAACTCCAAATAATAAAAAAAACTATGCTTGAAAACTCGCCTGCCAATCGCAGCAATTATAGCAAATGAGACAATCTATGGGAGAGGTCCATGTTCAGTTTACTTTTGATAGCCTGTTATTGGAGCGGAACGAGCGGAGCGAGCGGAGCTCCCATGGCGCAAGAAAACGATTCTTTGAAATTTACCTCCTCCGTAACCCGCAGACCAATTTACATAATTTTTTCGGCGATATTTGTAGCTCAACGCAGACAAGGTTTATATCATTCCTACAGCGGGATAGGTCATTATAGAAGGGTGACAATCGAGCTCACAGTTCACCTGTTAGTAAGTGGATGCTGCGGCCCATAAACGTCTATCCTTGCATTAAAACGCCTCGTCTCCACTAAAATGGCTCCTCGGTTCTTTACACTCACCATACGAAACACAAATCGTGTCTTTGAAAACGTGGTCCTTCCCCGATCGAGTCTATAAATATAGCTGCGTCGTATAGCTGCTGCTGAATCGTGCAACAACTATAATATAGCCGCAGCATGAATCTGCCATGTATGTATAGTTCTGTTAATGGGTTGATAACGTGGCCGTGTGGTCCGTGGGAAAATCGATCTTTTTTTATAGGATAGGGTGACAAACAAGCACACAGTCCTGATGGTAAGTGGTTGCTATGGGTCATAGACATCTACATCTATCCTCGATTACGAATCAAAATGCAGATGCGTTGTCACCCGTGAGGATTAAGATGGAACGCCTCGTTTCCAGTAAAAAGGGTTTATGGTTCTCTACACTCACCATACGAAACCCAGCAGCATTAAGCTGCTATTTTACGCTGATATTCTGTGAGATCGTGGTCTTGCCCGGTCGAGAAGACCCATTTATGCTAAAACCATAATAGCTGCAGCGTAGCCCTACCACATATAAAAACATATATTAAATGAAAAATTGAAGTCATGTATGTTTGTTACTATAGTCTTAGGTAGGTAAGGGTACAACACATAGGGTGTTGTTAGGTAAAGTGAAGTAAAAAACCCTTATGAATTGGTCAATAAATCTTTTATGTAACTTTAACCGTAAGGCGAAATCTTACTCATAAAAAATCTGATATCCTGATATCATTGATCGTTTCATTTCGTGCCATGGGTGTCGTCCGAAGTGATTATGATAAAAACAAGAAGATCATCAAGGCATCCTAATAATAGCGGTAGACTATCTCGTATATCTATATACTTATAAGATATAAATTATAAGTATATCTTTTCAGATATAAATTAATGAGACCGTCAACGAGCAATAGCGTCAACTATATCATTCCCTATACCATCCTAAAAAGGGCATTAAATTCTATTTCACAATAATTGAGTTGTTTAAATATATTAAAAGCAATTCTTTATTATATCTAATTAATATATTTTATTATATTGTTTATTGAATGATATTTTTCAAAGTCTAGGTTTGGTTTGAATAAACGTTTCATTATAATTATGTAAATTTGCTACCTAAGAATAGATACTATATAAAGAGCCGTCGTAGCTCAGAAGAGCCGTGGTAGCTCAGATGGTTAACGCTCGCTGTAAATATAACAGAACGCCAATAACCCGGGTTCGATCCCCGCCGGCACCAATGACATTGTTAATTGCAATTTTAAGTGCTGATTTACCTCGTGTGAAGTAAAACATCATCATCCGGTGAAGGAAAACATCGTAAGGAAACCTGCATGTCTGAGGAATAAGAACAAAAAATTATTTCGAAGAGATGTGAAGTTCGCCAACACGCATTGGGGCTGCGCGGCGGACAATTCCTTGCCCTAAAACTCTCTCAGAAATGAGGGGAGGCCTGTGCCCAGCAGTGGGATGCATATAGGCTTAAAGAATAACTTTACTTTTTTACCTAATAATACACGCTATTTCGTGATTTCTTTTTGTTTACTGAAGTGTTATTAGAAGAGTGGCGCGTTCAATGTAGGCATAATGTGGTTATACCATCGATCACTAATAGTGATCGATGGGTTACACTGCTTTATATTTTTTTTTCTAACAGAAAGTAATGCTTCATGACAAATGGAATACTCTAAAAAAACCTTGTATTGATATTTTATATAAGTATATGTAAGTTTTTTCGGGTGCAAAAGCAGATTAAGGTTAGTGAAGCATGCCAGCGTGAAAAATAGCTGCTTAATACTACTGTTGCGTGTGGTGAGTATAGAGAACCTCCTCTTTACGGAAAAAGGCATTCAAAAGTCAACAGGGGTGACAGCGTATTCTGCATTTTGATTCTTAATCGAGGATAAATGTGCTGTGGTGCGGATGCTGCATATGAGCTTGCATATAAGCGTCTGTATCTATCTAATATTGTACACTGTAGAACAAGTGAAATTTAAAGAAATGTACTATTTTTTTACTACAAAACTTTTTTCATATTCTAATATTGTTTTTCGATTCTGAGCTATGTTCAAAAATTTAAAATTTCTAGCTCATCTGGAAGTTAGTTTTAAATCAATTACTAAATTCGACATTGAAAAACATACACGAAAGCGAACTAACAAATACGTGGTAAAAAGGGTTTAAATGATTCTTTTTAATTCAGTTTTAGCCCTCTTCTTGGCTTCTGAATGATTAAATTTGTGCAAGCGTTGTTGCGCTGGTTATTGCATAGGTATTAAACGATATTTGGTTGTACGAAATAAAAAAGACGAAAAATCTTGAGAGCGATGTAATCGTGAGAATCTTTGGGAACCAAGTGTTGCCACATGGTCAATATATTTTACATGAAATCTTAATGTTGCTACATACAAACAAATGTTGCCATACGGCATAATTATATCTTAATGTTGCTACATAAACGCAACAAGCGTACAAAAATCAAAAAATATTCAGTATTTTGTAACGTGGTAGAGTCACGCTGCAGCTGTATTGTGATTGTAGGACTAATGAGTCGGCTCGACTGGAGTAGGACCACACCATCACAGAATACCAGCGTAAGGCGAGTGTAGCGAACCGAAGGCCCTTTTCTACAGAAAACGAGGCATTCCATCTTAGTCCTCACGGGTGACAACGCATCTGCATTTAGATTCTTAATCGAGGTGAACTGTAGATGTTTATGGGACATGGCATCTACTTACCATCAGGTGGACTGTGTGCTAGTTTGTAACCCAAATTGTATAAAAAAATGTCAACCTAGCATTACCACATCTCATAGTTATTATGTATTCTTTTAAAATATTTATTATTTTGTATAAATTTTTATTCAAAAATTTCTGTCGCAAAACGTAAACTACGTCTACGACGTATCACAAAAAAGATTCAGTTATATAAGTTTTAATAAAAACATGTTACTGAATTGAGTAAGCCTGTTTTATTTAGTTCTATAATACACATAAAGTTAACATAAGATAATATGAAAGTTTTGTCAAACATTTATTCAACCCCACACGATAAGAGTTACGACTTGTAAAGGAGCACAGTCTGGGAATGTTGAATAAGAAACATCTGCATCAAAAATGGCCAGTCATAAAATGAGGAGTTATTTTTATTTTTATTCAAAGTTAAAGTCAAACTCAAAAGTATTTTATTCAATTCAGGCTTTTTTACAGCTCTTGTTAACAACTAAATGGACACCGGCTCACAAAAACAAAACTATTTTTTTTATATAGAATAACCAAAAACCAAATGGGTTGTCACTCTTGAAGACTAAGATGGAATGCCTCGTTTACCGTAAAAAGGGTCTCCGGATCTCTGCACTCATCATACGGAACACAGTACTATTAAGCTGCTATTTTAATCTGGTATTCTGTGAGAGCGTGGTCCTTCCCCGGTCTAGCCGACCCATTCGTGTTACAACCTTTTCAACCATAGTAAGCCGCAGCGTGTCTCTACCACGTATGACTACCAACTAGTGAAACACAGGCAAGTAGCTACTGTGATGTGGGATCTTTTTATAAATGCCATTTATTACATTAATATACGACATATGACTCGGTAATGCAGTGGTGTACTGCTTGACTGTCTCGTTTGCCAAGTGGTTCTTAATATCACTGCTGATCATAAGTTCCAGTTTCCGGATCCCGGGGTGGACCGAAAGAATCACGCTACTCTGTTTCTAACATCACTTTTACTGCCTATAAAGGGATCGATGTTATTACATTTTTTGTTATAATTTGATAGCAAACGTGTCTAGATACTATTTTAACCATAAAGTGTGGAGTGGCGAGTTATACTAAACATAGTTTCCTTGGTGATTCTTGTACGTTTTCTTTGTAAACGTGACAGTATTCAGTAAATCCGGGCAGTCAATACCATTGCGTAAAATATCGTATAAAAATCCCATAACTAACAGTTTCCGTCTTTCTTCAAGCGTAAGAAGGTTACAGTGTCGGCAGTCATCCGACAAAATATACAATATACAGGAATCTATTAAAAACATTAACCTTTACATTTTTACATAAATTTACTTCCCCGCTATGAAATCTGTCAAATATCACACCTCATTTTTATGTGGCACCATCCTAGTGGTAGAAAAACACAGAGCCAGTAATTAAGTCTTGGGGCAATATAAGTATACGCTATTACAACAAAGTCTCGGAAAATATACATGGTATCTCTCTCTCTTTCTCTATTACCAAATTTAAATATTTAATTAAATAAAAATAATATAAAAACGGTTATTATGATATAAATTAATAGATGGTTGATAATAACCCCGGGAATGAAGTGGTCGCTTCTAAGCTGTTTCTAAAATAAATTTTGTAAATTAATATATTATAAAATTTATTTTTAAAAAAGTCCAGCTGGGTTTCTTGCTAGTTCTTCCCAGGACAGAGAATTTTTTTCGAACCAGTGGTAAAAAATTGACTTTCTATAAGAATTACTTATAATCTATATTGAATGAAAATAATATACAAAATCCAGATGCGTTGTCACCCGTGAGGACTAAGATGGAATGCGTCTTTTCCAGTAAAAAGGGTCTCCGGTTCTCTACACTCACCATAAGAAACACAGCAGCATTAAGCTGCTATTTCACGCTAGTATTCTGTGAGAGCGTGGTTGTAGCACGAATGGGTCGGCTCGACGGGAAGCGTCGAGCCGACCCATTCGTGCTACAACTATACTACTAATATAACTGCAGCATGGCTCTACCACGTATAATAAAAGTGACTCAGAAAGCATGTAAAGCCGATGGTCCTACACCTGATCTCTCTAAGGTCGTGTCGGCTTGCCGTTTCATCGGACTATAAGAGTGAGGGAATAGCTATTGCACCTGTTTGCACATATGTTCGGACAATATAATTTTGTCCTGCAGTTGGCTACTCTCCGTTTAGAAAGGCCGCCGTGACCGCCACTTATGGTGTATCGTGTGGCTTGGGCCCTACGGATCGTTGACACGAATCCAGAATAAAACAATTGTTTATTATGGCTTGCGAATAATTTTTACAAGTCTGGATATTTAACCATTTGTGATTTTACATATTCAACACTCAAAACTTTAAAAAAAGAACTAAAAAGAAAGATAAATACATTGTGTTCATGCTTACGGTTCGTAACGTGATATCTGATTTACAGTAAACTTAATTTAAATGTTATTACAACATAGTTGTATAGAAATATCAAAAACCAAGATAAGCATGCATTTAAAAACTAAAAATACCTTTTAACATATTTACTCCTGGGATTTGAATCCAGGATCCTACACTTTATGCCACAAAGTCGGTGTTCCATTAAAACAACACGCGTAGTATATTCTTTATGATCTGGAAGTCGACATATCTTAGACGTTACTTAGGGTTTTAACCGGAGGTATTTTTTAGACAAAAAATCTAATTAGGTTTGTATATATCCTCGAGTCTTCCTGTAAAGTTGTCGCATAAAAGTTATATTGGACGGTTAAACTCGTTTGACTGCTTCGATGGTCCAGTAGTTGCAGTAGTTCGACTGCTGATCATGAGGTCTGAGGTCCTAGTTCTAATCCCGGATCGGACCAAAATATCGATTATTGAGTGTTTTCGTCATGAAATTCTCCGTAACTTCCCGGAGTCAGTAAGTTGGCGGTGTCTCACCCCCTCGGCAAATGCCTCGGAAAGCACGTAAAGCCGTTAGAACTGCGCTTAATTTCTCTCCGGTCGTGTCGGTTTACCGTCCCAACCGATTATGAGAGTAAGGAAGTAGAGAGTGCACCTGTGCACGCGCATACACTTGGGCACTGTAATCCACTCCTGCGCCGATGGCTAGTCTCCGTTGACGCTGGTCGTCGCGCCGTGACCGAATTTCGGTCTGGAGAACATTATTATTATTCCGTCCAATATAATCACTGCTAACCCAACATAAAATCCAAATAAATTACTCCGTATTATTGTAGTTGCCACGATAGGCAGGCCTTAAAGGCATTAAAACTTCTGCCATTCTTCTGCCACGGGATTCTCCCACAGGATGTTAAGGGGTAGTGGATTTTCTTATATCACCACTACACTGCAACCTTATATTTATGAAAATTATAATACTCGTAAGTAAACAAACTGCAAAATGATATAAATTGTGTATTTTTATTTAATGTAAATTTTATGTTAATTTGCTGAAATTATTCAAATTTAAATTCAAATTGTTTATTGCATGTCACATTACAAATTTAAGATGGTACAATTTTGATAGGTATACATTTGACACCCTGCAAGGGCATAGCAACACTAGAGGGCTAGCTATTTTCGTATTACATATCTAATTTTTAAACATAAATTATAAAATATCATATCATCAACATTCAATATTATTTTATATAAATTAATTTAATTTGAAATAAAATGTACCTAGTTGAAGTGTTCTTACTTTGTCGTTATTTAAAAAAAATGTTTTAAATTTACATTTATTAACAAGAATTTTTTTTAATTGTTTATTAGATTGCACAGGATTTTCCGGGATGTTTATGAAATTAGGTAAATGGTTATAAATCTTTATTGACATAACGTGAGGGCTGTTTGAAACTAATTTAATTTGGAGAAGGGTAACTTAAGCTTATATAAATTTCTATTATTTCTTTTAGTTAATAGTTAGTTATATAATAAAAACTTAAAAGTTTTAGAATATAAATGTTATAAGTATGTTTTCTAAGTTTTTTTTATAAAATGTATACTGCTTACGAGGCCATTACCGGTAAAAAATATAGTAGAAAAAAAATTGTTTTTTAATTTTTAAGTTTTTTTATCGAATAAGGGCGACAAATGCATAAAGTCCACCTGAAGCCCATAGACATCTACATTTATTCTCTATTAAGAATCGAAACGCAAATGCGTTGTCACCCTGAGGACTAAGATGGAATGGTCTCCGGTTCGCTACCCTCATCATACGAAACACAGCAGTATTAAGATTCTATTTCACGCTGGTATTATGTCAGAACCTGGCCCTTCCCCGGTCGAGCCGACCCATTCGTGCTAGAACTAGCTGTAGCCTGGCGCTATCATGTGTGCAAATACATAGTTAGTTTAATTTTTTTAATAAACAAGTTAGGTTATTTTTTAATATTATACATTACTTTTTAAGCCTTTATTAACATCCTTATTCCTTATGCCACAGTTCACCTTTATTAATATGTAGTAGTTTTGCCTACTAATTAAATTAAAGAATTCTATCTCCTTATATATTTGCATACCATATCATATAGTAAGATTGGAACCCTAGTTAGGACACAAAATTATATATATATATATATATATATATATATATATATATATATATATATATATATATATATATATATATATATATATATATATATATATATGAAGTACAGATCATAAATAATAAACAGCTACTTTTCCTATATAATTCTTTTCCTAATATTTTAAATATTATCAACGAAACAAAAATACAAAAAATATATAAATATCCCATGTTTAAAGAAGTAATCTAAATAAGACGAATTCATTCTTATATTTTGTTAAAAATATGGAAAGTAATTGAATAGTAGGTATTAAATAGTAAAAAAATACATATTTTCGGCCATATAGAAATATTTTATATCAACTAACACTTACCAATTACTGCTACCAGATATCCAGTGAAACTACACTAAAATCTATCACTTAATGTCACTACCACGAAAAAAGTTAATTTTTCTATACATAGATTTTTTATTTAACGTAAGTTCAGCGCACTCGAAATACGGTTCGTGTAATACGCGCGTCAGCTTCAGTAGACAACCAGCTTCCCCGATAGTCCATAGCAGATTGCCGGCAGCCGCGCGCGGTCGTCTTCAGCGATTTCTATACACATCCCTAGGCTAGGCCTATACCGTCTGTATATATCTCAATCGCGTAATAATACGTTGTCTTGTCAATATTGTTTTAGATATTCTATATATTAAAACAAACATTCAATAAGACCTTTGTCCGTAAAAGTTTTATCGGTGTCTGTTATAAGTTATAACAATAGAATTATAGACGTTATTCTTTACCTCGCTGCATTTCAAAATATTGCTAAGAACTCTTTATCTTAATATATATTTGTAGCTTTGCGACCAAGCTTTGCTAAATATATATATATATATATATATAATATGCATAAATATATATATACATATATATATATATTAAATTACCACCAGTAATATATATATATATATATATATATATATATATATATATATATATATATATATATATATATATATATATTCCACAACTATCACACAAAGCCATCAAATCCCAAGCTAAGCAGAGCTTATGTAATGGGTACTAGACAACTGATAAACATACTTATATATTTCTAAATACATAAATATTATAGATAAATTACACCCAGATAATAAATATTATAGATAAATTAGACCAACAGGCCTGTCAAATGTTAGAAAAAATATTCTCAGGGATGAAAACGAAGTATCTACACAAACTTGGAATGTAAAATTTGTGTAGATACTTCGTTTTCTTGGATTATATAAACACAAAACGTCATCCAATTCGTCAGGGGCGTTTCCGAGAAACTAATTAGTACACACTTCAGTTATTTCAATACACATACATAATCGATCACATATGTATACATAAAATGTTATGATTTCTATTATTGTAATACTTTTTGTGATGTCATGATTTTTGTGGTGACAAGCGAGCACACAGTCTTCCTGATATAAGTGGATGCTGTGGCCCATAGACATCCCAATTTATCCTCGATTGAGAACAAAAATACAGATGCCTTGTCGCCACTGAAGAATATGATGTAATACCTCTTTCCACTAAAACAGTCGCCGGTTCTTTACACTCACCATTTGAAACATTGCAGAATTAGGCTGTAATTTACGTTATTATTGTGTGATAGCGTGGTCCTTCCCCGGTTGAGCCGACCCATTCGTACCACAACCACAGTATAGCTACAGCGTGGCTATACCAATTTTTACGCATTCTATCTTGTTTATATAAAACTGTTCCAAATTTGCAACGTTTCGAGCGTCTTGCAACACTCATCACGAGGGCATAATTATATCATTGGGCTTAGATTTAATCAAATTAATAATAGGATTACATGTCAGCCGTGCTATATATTATGCTGTATATGCTTTTGATACATATATTTGCAAGATCGACTCTGCAGTTCGTAATAATAATATTTACCAATTAATTTCAATTCCTACAAAAGATAATTCATCAAGCATTTGAAATTCTTCATTTTTTTTTCAAAGATTTACAGGGGAAAAGACACTGGAGTAGCGAACAAGACTAATTGATTAATAACCCTCTGAAAATTGAAAAGCGGCCTGTGCTCAGTGATGGTACAACAAATACATACAAATGGTTTATATAAAAAGTAATTGACTACTGCAACCCTTTGTACACCTGCTACCAATTTCAAACAAATAAATTACAGATACGTCGTCACCTCTGAGGTCTAAGATGAAATGCGTCAGAGCCAATATACAGCCACTATACAGCTACTATACAGCCACTATACAGTCACTATATAGTCCGTATACAGCCACAATACAGGGTCTTTATACCGTTCAGACAGGAACACGGCAGTGCAAGCACAATTATTTGATGGCAGAAATAAATATTCCTAGGACGAAAAGAAATCCTACAACTCGTTTTCGGCCTAATAAAAAAGAAGAAAAGTTAAAAATTCAGTTCAATAAGATTTATAGCCCTATTCCTATATATTCATACATATTTGGACACTACATCTTAATTACGAAAGTCACTTAATCACTCTGAAAGCTATTTCTTGTATCTTGTTGGCGGCTATTCTTCAAGTTTGCTTTGTTTCGACTTTGTATTGTCATGCGATCTCGGTTGGAAGTAAAATGTCAAATAATTTTCGTATATATGTGTGATATAAATGAAGAATGAAACACAAAGCCATAGAACATAATTAAGTACCCTCTACCGAGAGTTTAAAAAAAAAGCTAAACGAAAGCTAAACGTAGTAGAGCCGCGAATAGGTCAGCCCGGTCGAGCTCTCTCGTCTCGAGTCGAGGGAAGGACCACTCTCTCACAGAATACCAGCTTGAAATAGTAGCTTAATACTGCTGTGTTTTTAATGGTAAGTGTAGAGAACCGGAGCAGTCTTTTTAGTGGAAACGAGGAATTCAATCTTAGTCTCCAGGGGTGACAACGCATCTGCATTTTGATTCTTAATCAAAGACCATAAGGTTGACTGTGTGATCTTCTTCCTTTACCTTTATTCTATAGAAAATGTTCTTCGAGATACTGTTACCGACGCTTTGTCACTTTTGCTTACAGATCGTTACCAACAGCCGATGGGAAGAAAGGTTCACGATTGACAGCCGTGTATGTTGAGTGTCGGTCCCCTTGTTAGATGGAATTGCGACCAGGCAAGACATGCGATAAGTCTATATATGCAAGTGGCGCAGTAGCGTAATAGCGTCTATTCCCGGTCGAGCCGACCCATTCCTGCCGAAACTGAAACCATTACGTAGCTGCAGCATAGGACCACCACATAAATTACCACCAGTAAATAATTGATTATAGTATACCAATCTAGGTGTCCAGAGAGATACCTAGGAGTATCAATTTAAACAAGCAAACAAAAAAGTCTGAGATTATTGCCATTACCTTCACTTTCACATTTATGAAGTTGCGGTTTTTATATACAAAAATACAGAATTATTTAATAAAGTAAATAATTTTAGATTGAGAGATTCTCACAGAATGATATATATTGACACGCCAAGGTCGGATAAGTATGCGAAAAATTGCCTCTTTATGTGTGTCAGAATATATAACAAGATTCCCGGAGATATTAAAATGCTCAATAGCAATATGTTTAGACACAGGTTGTACAAATGGCTAAGTCAAAATAACTTTTACAGCATAGATTCGTTTCTCTGTACCAAAAACTTAACATTAACAAAATTTTATTTCATTAAATTTTTATTCGCTGACATATTTGGTAATAGTTATTAAGTATATTAATAGTATGAATTGACATGTAATTTAATTATAACATCCTTAAATTCAACATATTATTTGCATGGTATTTTTATTACGGCGAAACATAAGCGCCCTGTCAAATTTGTATAAGCTTATAATACTGTGTTTGTCAGCAAAATTATACCTAATTGGTATACTCCTAGTTGTTGGATTACATATAAGACGTAAATGCGTAGACGTAGACGTAGCGCACGTACTTACATTATCTAATATATCAAAATTCATATGTGATTCCTGAAAGTAGGTACTGTTGAATTAGATATATTGTTGATATAACTTAATGATTATGGACAACTACTACTTGGGTTTGAGGCAGGTAAAAAAAACTTGTTATTGAGTTTTTCTCTAAAGAAATCTCAGAAGAACTCCAATGTCGGTAAGTTGGCGTTGTTTTACTCTCGTGCTTCGGAAATCGAAATCTCGTGCTTCGAAGCGACAGTAGCCTAATGGCAGAGCGCGGACCGCGACCTCAAAATGGTCGTGGGTTCGAATCCGCCATTAGACTACTGGCCTGAACCACTCGTAATACAAGCAATTTAAGCTTACCACGAGTGGTTAAGGGGAATATTAGTAATGTTTATAGCATTGTTAATATTCTTTAAAAAATCACGTAAGACCGGTGGTCCTGCGCCTGATCTCTCGGTCGTGTTGTGTTGCTGTACCATCGGACTATGAGAGTGAGGGGATAGAGAGTCCACCTGTGCTTGCATAAACACTTGTGAACTATAATTCTGTTCTGCGCAGATCGTTAATCTTCTTTGAAACTGGCCACATTCAAATCGTTTTTTAGGGTTCCGTAGTCAACTAGGAACCCTTATAGTTTCGCCATGTCTGTCTGTCCGTCTGTCCGTCCTCGCTTAATCTCTGTGACCATTAGCACTAGAAAGCTGAAATTTGGTACCAATATGTATATCAATCACGCCGACAAAGTGGTAAAATAAAAATTGGAAAAAAATGTTTTATTAGGGTAGCCCCCCTATATGTAAAGTGGGAAATGATTTTTTTTTTAATTTCAACCCTTACGTGTGATATATTGTTGGAAAGGTATTTAAAAATGAATAGGGGTTTACTAAAATCATTTTTTGATAATGTCAATAATTTCAGAAATAATCGCTCCAAAAGTAAAAAACAATGTGTCCCCCCCCCCTCTAACTTTTGAACCATAGGTTTAGAAAATATGAAAAAAATCTGAAAGATAGAACTTTATAAGGACTTTCTAGGAAAATCATTTTGAACCTGGATGGAAACAGTTTTTGTACAAAAAAGACAAAAAGTTGTACAAAATAATTTCTGGACTAAGTTTGTAGTATAATCGTTTAAGCAAGCATTTTTTTTAACTTCGTTTACATATTTTATTATCCTGATCGTATCTTTTTTCAAACAAAAAAAAGAATTATTAAAATCGGTTCTCGCAATCCAAAATTACCACCGAAAACTTCTGGCACGTCTATGTATTATTTAGCAACCCAATTCCCCGAGAGATGGCGCTGTAGGTACTTATTACATTGGGTCGGGTATTATCGAATTGTTCGGTTGGTCTCTCCTTGGCATCGCCTGCCGCGGAGCGTGCAATGTTGCACGCTCCATGTTCGCGCACGTACCCACTACCGGGAGCAGTTGCAGGAGCGCGAACGTAATGGATACCCACCTTTAAACTCATAAGTGGGAACACTTATTGTGACGGACGGGAAACTACGGAACCCTACACTGAGCGTGGCCCGACACGCTCTTGGCTGGTTCTTTATAAATTCATTATTTTTGCGAAATACTTCAGCCCGAATTGCATTTCTATCTAGTAATCAATTACTTCTCACTTTATAAGCTGTATTATAGTTGTAGCACGAGTTGGTCGGCCGATCGAGGCAGGACCATGCTCTTACAGACTACCGGCGTAAAATAGCAGTTTCATACTATTGGCGACGCGCCTATAAGAATGTTTCAATTTATTAGTTAACCGATTACGAATAGCTTTTAAAGGGCAAGTTATCAAGCAATAATATTTTAATAAGAAAATGCTTAGTTAAATCTTAAAGAAATATCGAATTAATGATATGAAGGTCATGGGTTCGACTCCCAGGCCGGAACAGTTTATCGTTTTCCTAGTAATATTTTCTTAATAAATTCATATAGGGAATTTTTAAGATATAAATTATGTTACCGGATTTGTTCCCCGGTTGAAATCATCTTAATTTAAAGAAATATTAAAATAAAGTTAGAGACCGGATTTGTTACCCGAGATAATCGCTGTGCATAAGTAGAATCAATGGAAATTAATTGCATAAGTATTGTCTTATGTAAGTTTGATATGTTTTGTATGAAAACAAATGCCTATTTTCAATGTATTGATTCATGAAATATTTTGTCTATGTTATCTGATAAGAAACATGATAACTGATAAGAATCTGATTAGAAATAGTTTTCAACGTTAGAGAATTGTGTAAAAGCATTTATTCACCTATTATTGTTGATATTAGACTTTCCATTTTTACTGATAGTCGATAGCCGTGCATAAGTTAGTTGTTCAAATAGTGTGAGCTCATAGACGCACGCTAACCACGTACTTAGGAGGCCAAATATGTAAAAATTTAAATATTTGTAATTTCAGCAATTTATGTATGTAATGACTTGTAAAACATTTCAGATTGATTGAACGTGCAAAAGAGGTGAATCCTGTGTTATTTTTATGTGAAAATTCCAGTGAATAAGTGAAATAATGATAGTTTTGTATAAGAAATTTAAAAGTGTTTTAATAGTGAAATGTATAGAGAAAATGTAAATTAAACTGTTGTGTTGGTTAAGATATGTATAATTTTATGTGGGAAACATTGTTTTAATTTTCTATGTTAAATATTTAAGAAATTTCAACTTGTTCAATGTGAGTAAAATAGGCACATTTTGTTTAATAAATAAAAGGTTTTTTGTGATGTGAAAATGTAACGTATATCGTTGTAAAGATATTTTTTGTGCTATCTTTGTAAGTAAATTGTACAAATGTATGTTAGCAGCATCATCAGATCTTATACAAAATAAATAATTGAGAAAACCGTGAGAGAGTGATAGTACAAATTGATGTAATTAAGTTGCGGCAAATGACGCGGCTCACTTTCGCGTATAGCTCAGGGGTAGCTCAGTAAACGAGTTTTTTGCAATTCGTAAAGCACCGGGCGCGGATGGTATCTCCAACCAAGCCCTCAAACACTTCCCGGAGCAGGTAATCGCCTTACTGGCCATTATCTTTAACGCCTGCTTCGAATTCAGTTATTTTCCCACCTCTTGGAAAGAGGCAACTGTCATTGGCATTCCCAAGCCAGGCAAACCTCTCCACCTCCCCTCCAATCACCGTCCCATCAGCCTCCTCAAGGCCATGGGCAAACTTTTCGAACGAGTCATTCTCGTGCGCTTGAGGCGCCATTTGTTTCCCACAGACGGCGACCCTCTTGTCATCCCACAACAATTCGGGTTTCGAGCCAAACACTCGTGCCCCCAACAAGCTCACCGCATAGTGGAATACATCCTCAGCGGTTTTTACCCTCGCCGTCAAAAAACCATCGCGGTCTTCTTTGACATTGCCAAGGCATTCGACAGAGTCTGGCACGAGGGCCTTATCTACAAACTGTACGACTTAGGCCTCCCAGATCGTCTCGTTCGCCTTGTAGCCTCCTATCTGAAGGATCGTACCTTTCGTTTTAGACACGAAGGCACGCTATCCTCTACCCGTCAAATAAAAGCCGGTGTCCCTCAAGGCTCTGTGCTTGCTCCCCTCCTATACATACTATTCACCAACGACATCCCTATCCCGTCGAATGGTGTCAAACTAGCCCTCTTTGCAGATGACACAGCCCTTTACTCCAAAGGCAACTCATTACCACAGATTCGGAACAAGATCCAAAAGTCAGTAAGCGACCTAGGAGCTTGGTTCCAAAAATGGCGTATCGACGTAAACCCGGAGAAAAGCTCCGCCGTTTGCTTCGAATATAAACGACGTCGTCTCACCACCACTCCGCCAATCAGGATGTTAGGAACCCCTGTCCCATGGCAAACTAAAGCCAAATACCTAGGCGTCACCCTTGATGCAAGGCTCACTTTCGAGCCCCATATCAAGAAGGTTACTCGCACCGCACGTTTTTACATGGGTAGGCTCAACAGCATGTTGGGCAGACACAGTAAAATGTCCCTCCGCAACAAGCGAACCCTATATAAGGTCTGCATACGACCTGTCATGACCTACGCGGCCCCCATTTTCGCACATGCTAAACCCAAAGCCATCAATGAACTACAAATAGTTCAAAATCTATTCTGTCGTAGGGCCACTAACTCGCCCTATTATGTCCGTAATGCCGACCTCCATCGAGACCTAGAGGTCCCAACAATCCAGCAGTTCCTCAAATCACTCTCTGAGAGATTTTTCAAAGCCTCAGAGTCCCACCCAAATCATCTCATTCGTGAGACAGCTGCCTATGCAGCCCCTATCCACACTCGCTATAGTGTGCGCAGACCGAGAAACTCTCTCTCGGACCCCCCCAACAAGCTTTCGGCTGACCTGAACTGCCTCCTGGCGGCTCGGGCCGAGCCTACATAACACATCCATTAATCTGCCTTAGTTAGGCATTCTTCTAAGCGGCTTTTCGCCGCTTGCGCCCTCCTTTCTGCCAAGGAGGGTCGCGTTCGTATACGGCTTAGAGATCTCCAGTCAGATCGTTAAGCCATTTCCTAAAAGGTGGTGTTTAGTGGGTAAAAGTCGCCACATAACCACGCAGCCGGCTGCGTGGTATGCTATGAGCATTCACCACCTCCCTCCCCCGCTTTCCGGAGGGTTGCCCATATTTGCTTCGGGCGCAAAAAAAAAAAAAAAATTGCAATTCGTTAAGGATCTCCTAGGTGTGCGTCGCTTGCAGTTATACAGTGGTTGCAAATGACCGCCGGTACGACATACTCCGCCGATCGTTGAGTCCCGTGATTCCGTGAGGCGTCGAGGTCACCGGCCCCTAGTTGATTCTTGGCACTTTATGCGTTCCGAGCATACCGTGCCTAGTCGCGCATCAAGTGCCACCTTCGCACTTCCCCCAACCCTTTTGGTATAAAAGGGGTAGGCAGTGCCCAAAGTGTCTACGCCAACTTAATTGCATCCTCCATCCGCGTCGCGCATTACTGCCGAACGGCTGGATATAGACAGGGCCATTAGGTAAGACTACTGACTCTTAGGCAGGTTCACCATGTCCGATAAGGACAACGATAAGGGGGAGCCTCCACCTAGAACCAGGAAACCACCGGACAGAACAAGCATCTTAGATCGACCAATAGCATACCGGGACATCTTTCATCCAGAAAGGACTCGAGTAGCGTCTTCCTACTCGCAGATCCCTACCAGGAAACCCCTGTCTACAGGAAAAGGACCCGCACCAAGGACCGCGCTCTCGCCCATCGTACCTGAAGGTACGACTGGGCTAGAACCGGTCCCCCAACAACAGCGGGCTAAGAAGTCGTGGAGAAGGCACACTCCACCCGAGACTGCAGCATCACTTAGGGAGAAGAGGCAATGCTTCGGATCCTCTAACTCCTCGTATTACTCGACATCCGAGGAGGAACAAGACCAACGACCGATTAGGAGATCACCACCTAAGTCTCCCATAAATCGCCCATAATAAACCCACCCCCCCTAGATCAGAGGAACATCACTCCAGCATGGAAGCTGTCGATCTAGAGCAGGGGGGAGGCGGGTCGTACGGGTGGAGTGCTACAAACTATGCGACCTTAGCCCCCAACACATCGGTTGGACACTCGCCGTCCATGTCTCCGAAGAAAACAACCGAAAATCCGTCCGGGCGTCCGCAGGATGATGGCCAACGGCCATCTACTAGCTACGCCCACATGGTAGCTGCGCCAGCAGTACCGCGACCCCAACCGGCGGCAGTGACTTCAGACAAGCCTGCCGACCAGGAGGAGAAAACCAGATACCCGCCCATAGTGGCTGAATGCCTCCCGGATTGGACGAGGCATTTCAAGGAGCTCAACAGAATGTTGGGCCACCCATTGAATGCCCGTCCATTCGGGAGAGGAGTACGCTTTACACCTCAGAGTGCCACCGAATTTCGGACTGTTCAACGTTATATGATTGAACTTCCCAAAGAAATACCAAACATGTCGTGGTACTGCTACACCCCGGATGAAGACAAGCCCACCAAAGTGGGCATCCGAGGCCTACCAATGGGTACAGATACCAGTACCATAGAGGAGGCCATAAAGGCAAAGGGCTTCCCGGTCAAATATGTGAAAGCGATCCCACCACGAAGGGGCAGACCAGGATGTGTCTACTTTGCCCAGTTTGACCACCTGAGCCTGGAGCAGCTCAAGAGATTATACGAAGTTGATGAACTACTCTTCATGAGAGGAGTAGTTATTGAGGCCTGGCAAAGGAAAGCAGGACCGGCACAATGCCACCGCTGCCAGGCCTTTGGACACGCCTCAGCTAACTGCTTCAGGCCGGTGAAGTGCGTACGCTGCGCCGGGGAGCATATAGCGAGCCTTTGCCCTCGGGGTAGGGAAGAGGAACCCACATGTGCCAATTGTGGCAAGAACCATACAGCCAATGACCGCCGCTGTCCAGTCCTGAGGAGGACTGCACGGAGGCAGGGGATCACCTTACCGGGGCTGCTCCCGGAGGACCCGAAAAGGATCCCCCAGAGTCGCCCAAAAGCAGTAACCATCCAGAAAGACGGGTGGGCTACCATCACGGGAAAGGGCAGACAAACAGCCCCCCCCCCCACCCGTACCACACAAGGAAACGGTGGAACCCGTAGAAGTAAGGGCAACCACCGGGGCGACTCTGCAGCCTCCCGCCAACCCTGCGACAGAACGGCAACCCTCAAAAAAGAGGAGGCGGGAGAGAAGCAGGAAGAAGTCGCAGCCTCCTCGGGCTGTTACCTCTACCCCGACACCAGGACCAACAGCCTCTCAGGCGCAGGTTACAAAGGAGACTACCAAAAAGGGCGTGGGTAGAGTGCAGCAGAGGGCTCCACCCGACGAGAGAGCCCGACCTACACACAGAGCGCGCTCTACCCAAAAGCAAGAAGACCAACGCCCGAGACAAGCACCAACGCCTTCATATAGGAGACCACCGACTGCCGGCCTCGAAACAGCTGATGCAATCCAGCGCCTAGTTGGTATTGCCATCGAGGTCGGCACCCAAGTCCTGGCCGATATTAGAGCCGGAACTGACCCAGTCACAGCGATCATGAAGGCGCTGGCAAACCTCCTGGCCAGGCATTACGGAGGTGAGTAACCTGCGCCTCATGTACTGGAACCCGGACGGAATACAACAACAGCTGCCTGAACTCCTCACAGTCGCCCAGCAACAGGACACACATATTATACTGCTGGGCGAAACTAAATTAAATCCAAAGACGCGCATAAAGCTGCCAAACTTCCATATTTACAGAAGGGACGAGGTTACTTCTCAAGGGGCCGCCTATAGAGGGACGGTGGTTCTAGTGAGGAGGGACATCGTCCATCAGGAGCTGGAACTACCATCCTACCACACAATGCGCTCAATCGGCATAAGAGTGGAGGCGGCGGGCGAGGAACTAAGGATATACCGCCCGCCAGGGACTCCATTCTGTTCCTCAGACATCCGGACGGTGATGGAAGGCGATACACCTGTAATCATCGCCGGGGACCTAAACGCCAAACACACGGCGTGGGGGTCCAGAGTGATCACCCCGCCGGGTCTTGAACTATACGAAGACGCAGAAAAGAACCTGTACGACGTTTTAGGTCCCGAGGAGCAAACTCACGTTCCTACTGACCCACGGAGGCATCCGGATGTATTAGACATCGTTCTCACTAGGAACGTCAACTATCCGATAGTGGTAGAAGTGCTGTACGACCTCCCTTCACAGCACCTCCCGTTACTGATAACCCTTGGCCTAAAGGCAGTGACTACGCCGCCTAGAGCTTTTAAAACCCGTGTCGACTGGAGGCTCTACTGTCAACACCTTCAGCAGAGACCTCCAGCACACCAATCTTTAAGCACAGCGGACGACGTAGAGGCTGCTGCTACTAGAATCACCAACAACATTAAGGAGGCCCTCCACGCGGCTTCTACGGTCGTCCCGATCACAGCAAGGCGAGACGATCTGCCGTGTGAGATATGCGTGCAGATCAAGCGCAAAAGAGCGCTGAGAAAGCTCTGGGCGCGTACTCGCTGTCCCAGACTTAAGACACAGCTGAACACCTTATCGGAGGAACTGTCGGTTGCAGTCCAGGCCTTCAGAGGAGAGGCCTGGGATCGGCGCATCCAGAAGGCGGAAGAGTATGATGCGTCGCTCTATAAACTGAACCGGCAGTTGACCAAAACCAAACCTCCCGTTTGCCCGCTGACGAACAATGCGGGCAAACGCTGCTATGATGCCAAGGGCAGAGCGGATATCCTAGTCGAGCACTTCGAGGAGCAATTTATGTCTAACACAGCAAGTGCGGAGTTCATGGAGCTTCATGCCAGGAAGGAAAGTCGCGTACAGGAGTTCCTGTCGTCGCCCGCGCCGCCTCTTGCAGGAGATTGGTTCATCTCCCCCGCCGAATTGCGGAGGACAGTAACCTGCCTGCAACCGAGGAAGGCGCCGGGGCACGATGGGATTACCAACGCTGCACTCCGACAGCTGCCCAATAGAGTCCTAGTAGAGCTTGGTCGACTCTACAATGGGATATTGCGGACATCCCACTTCCCGGAGGACTGGAAAAAAGGCAAAATCATCGTCTTGCCGAAACCCGGGAAGGACAGGCGTAGAGCTGCCAGCTACAGGCCGATCACGCTATTACCACATATAGCTAAACTGTTTGAAAGATTGCTTCTAAGACGTCTCGGTCCGTGCATCCAACTTCGGGCGGAGCAGCACGGATTCAGGAGGGGTCACTCCACAGTTACACAACTGACTAGAGTGCTGCACCTGCTTGCGGCAGAGTACAATCGTGGCCGCATATCGTTGGGCGTCTTTCTCGATATCGAGAAGGCGTTCGACCGGGTGTGGCACATAGGATTATTATATAAGCTGGAAGAAGAGACCAATGTCCCTCTTGCTATATTGCGGTTAATAGCGTCTTTCCTGGAAGACAGGAAGTTCTACGTCTGCGTAGAGGACGCCGAGTCCGCAACAAGAACTATTAAAGCCGGCGTTCCACAGGGCAGCTGTTTGTCTCCAGTCCTGTACGCGGCTTACACTAATGATATACCTACATTAGCAGGCAGGCTTAAAGAGTGGGAGGACGACGTCGAGCTGGCGCTATACGCGGACGATCTCAGGAAGTTTCCACCTCCGCTGACCCTCAACGGCCAGAAGATTGCGTACCAGAAGGCTGTAACATACCTTGGGTGCAGGATCGACAGGACGCTGCGCATGACCGCCCGATGTGCGCGGGCGACGCTCTTGCCGGTCCTGGCATCCAAGCTGCCTATAAGAACAAAGCTCCGGATATACAAGATGTATATCCGGACTATCATCACCTACGCTGCGCCGGCCTGGTACGCACTTCTGAGCGACCCTCTGAGGCGGCGACTACAGGCCCAGCAGAATCTGACATTAAGGACGATCGTCGGAGCAGGTCGCTACGTCCGGAATGACGTAATAGCGGCCGACTTGAAGGTCGAGAGCATCACCGACTTCGTGGCCCGGTTAGCGCGCAGCATGTTTGACCGTGCTGATAACGGGCCACACGAACACCTCAACGGCTTTGCGCCGTTGCACACCCGGCCACCGGACGGGCGACCTCTTCCAAGAGAACTCCTCTCTATATGTGATTAGAGAGTTGAGTAACAAGCCACAATGCCGCTGAAAGGCCAACTTTGACTTAATTAGATAACCTCCTTTTTCCGTAGTTGGATAACTACGGAAAAATAAATTACTACCATACGGAAAAATCCGTAGTATGCTATTGAGCCTAAACAGGCTATAAAGGACTGTCCCATAGATATGGGACATGAGGATCGTCCGGGTAATGGGGGCTACCCCGAGGCCCGATACCTGCATTGTCCCCCGGGGCATTGTAGACGACAATTAACGCAATTCGTTCGGGAATCCTTCGGGATTAGTTCGGGAATCAAACCAGCAGTCAATAAGAAGAAGAAAGAAAAGGTGTAGGGAAGTGATAGGGAAAAGTGATTACTCTCTCACGGAACGATTTGAAGATAATTGCTGTTTTATTCCCAAGAAATTCATCCCTCAAAATTATACAGTCCACATCGAAGAATTAAGGCGTTGGGACCGGGACGACTTCGGAAGACTCGTAATCCCCGCCTGAACCTATCTTCTGAAAAGGAAGAGGTTATCGCCCTTGTGTGTTACTCCGTTTGCGGAGACCACATACGTTGTTCCCGAACCCAACTTAGGCGTGATAGGAGGCCGGATCGAGAGAAGCCTCGATTCCTCCCTTCTGTTTCTTAGTTGAACGTTTACAAAAGCTGAGTTTCCTTTTCACATACTGTTGTGTTTCATATCGTGAGTGTAGAGAACCGGAGACACTTTTAACTGGATACGATTCCATCTTACGGTTCGTTTACACCAAAATCGATTTTGTCGGCCCATGGCGGACAGAACTACTCGGACGCGTAACTCGGACGTGTATGTGCTAATGTGCTTACACTGCAACAGTGTAAGCACATTAGCACATACACGCCGACTTGTGCCGACCACAACCACAACCACTTGTGCCGACGTTGGACGTTGCCGGTATTCTTTTCTTTTTTTATATTTTCAATATCCATAGTCGTTTAGGTAGATAACAATACTGACAGAAACAACAGAATAAAGACAAAATGATTAAATTAAACTGTAAATACACTCAATTTGCACTATAGACGCCGGCAGTCGGGCGAGAAATCCCAACAAGTTCGGACTCGACGGTTGATCGGCCGTTTTCGTGCGTTATCGGACGATAACGGTCGTGTTTGTAAGCACTGTTTTTGTTTTAACAAGTGTTTGATTTGGATCGTCCGAGTTCGGCCGTCATCACCCGAGCAAACTTCGGCCGATGACGGATTAGATGTATGCGAAGGGTGCCCCGTCAAAACAGCCCCGACAAAACAGCCCCCGACAAAACAGCCCCCGACAAAACAGCCCCGACAAAATAGCCCAACGACAAAACAGCCACCGTCAAAACAGCCCCCGACAAAACAGCCCAAGTCAAAATAAATACCATACATATCTATAGAATTTATAACTATACTTATACCGTGTATCTACTTCAGTTGGCGATATATGGGAAACTTTTCTATTGTTAGTTTTAGCAAGAAATTATTGAAAAAATTGTAAGTGGTGTAAAACGAATGTTAATACTTTACGTGACCTTTTTGGTTCATTTTATGTATTTCTTGTTTTCAACAAAACTATTGCATCGTCTACACGCGAAATAAAAACAAAAATAAATGTAGGTATAAAATTATATTATAGTGTATATTTACAAACAAAATTCTACAAACTATATTCGTCAAAGGTTATTAATTACAAAGGTTACAATTATTAATAATTATTATAAAATAAAAATAAATGAAGTTATATAATAATATATCAATTTATAATGTCAGATCGTTGGAAATTCCACGGAGATACGGTAAAAGGTCGTCGTTGTTATAATTTCCCATAAGAGTTTCCAATCGATGATTCAGTTGCACATACTTCTTTTTGGAAGTTCGGGATTTCTGAAGCTGGCTCGAAAACGTTCCAACTCTATTTCTACCCGGTCTTGTTCCTTCCTGAAGTGGTCTATTAATTTGAAAATACATGGATGGTGACAGTCAACGGTGTGTTAGAAAGCATGATGCCATCCTTCTACAGAGTTGTTTGTATGCGGAAGGCCCTGGTGCACTCTATCATGAACATTCCATACATGAATAGGAAATTTTGGATCTGCTCTCCGATTTCTTCTTTGCCGTCCTATATAAGTATCTTCCCAGTAATCGATGACTGCATCAATTTCTCGTGGACAGCTTTCGGTTAGCTCCTGAAAAGCAGTGATTACGTCGCCCTCTTGGACAAAAGATAACGCTAGTAACATTTTCAAATGCATTCTCACATTTTCGTCATTGCGATATTCTTCTACAAGATGTAGCTCTTGGATTTTCCTCCATAAACACTGCCCTAAGTGGAATAAACAACCCATCACCTGAACACCATGAAATACCTGGCAAACTGCATTTTGGATCGCTTTCTCGAAGTCGGATAAGCAGCTTATTGGATTTAAAGTGGGTTTCAACTCCATCAATTTTTGAAACACTCGAACATATGTTTCTTCTCGTTTATCCTGTAGAAGCACGTAAATCAACGGAATAGAACGGTTATCTACCAATGCATGAATGGTAAATACTTGTAAAAATAATTGTGGGGCTACTTTAAAGGTTCCATCTACGTGCCAGTGCCGGTGCTCCTCTAAAACTTCCAAATTTTCTTTAGTACCAAACATAAAGATGCGATGAGGATCATTCTGTCCAGAATCCCATAACAAGAAATTTAGATTTCTTGAAGTGACTTGTAGTGCAACAGGAATATTAATATCGGCAACAGAGCCTGGGTTTGGGCACGACACTTCACGCCTTTGCCAAATACGCTCAAAAGTTCTCTGAGATGCATTGTACGATGGCAAATGGACTGATGCTTCCAAATTTATCCCTCTTGTCGATCCTTGAATCAACTGCCTTGGTTTCTCAAGGGTGTCCGCTGCTCGCCTTTTCATATTAGACACAGATTTTTTTGCTTCATTTTTAGCTGGATCTGGAGCATGACTGTGTCGAGTCACATTTACCACGATATTTTCCAATGACACTTTGACACGTCCTCGGCAAGGTGTCTCGGCGCATCTCCATGATACACTGCCATCGGTATTAGTTCTCGCCTTACGATACCGGTACCCATCGCTCAACAGTAAATCTTTGCCTTTCTGCGATTGAATAAGTTCCATGATTTTCACCAGACAAAATTCTACAAGACTATAGTTATTTTGTGTGTCCCGATGTTCTTATATATTACTTTATCCCCCCTTTTTGGAACCTACTCATAATAGGTATAGTCCGTTCATCGGTTTAAGAAACTAACTTTTCTTTTACGGGGTATTATCCCCTTACCTGGTGCTGCAATTATAGAATAATTAAAAATAAGTAATTTATTAACACTTCCCATGTATTTCTAAATGACCCATACTCGTTCAATAGCAATAAGAGGATTATCGCCGCAAGAGGTACAATAGGTATTGTAAACACATTACAAATTACTTTCTTAAAGCGATGAACGGACTATAAGTTATTATAACATTTATTCAAATCTGCTAATCGGCCGAAACGTAAATCGCCCCTTCTTGGAACCTACTCATAATAGTTAATTAAATTGAAAGCTGAATATAAAATTCCACAATATATTCACAGAAATAATTATTATTATTATATTATATTTTCATTATGTAATATACTCTGAAGATAAAAAGCACGATTATCAATGCAACTAGCAAAGTAATAATATTATACTACCTACAACGATCATATTTCGTAAATTACTTACTTAGTTTTATAATTATTTATTTATTATTATACTTTTATGTTTTGTCTGTTTGTTGTTTGTCTGTTTTGTCGGGGGCTGTTTTGTCGGGGGCTGTTTTGACGGGGGCTGTTTTGTCGGTGAGCTGTTTTGTCGGGGCTGTTTTGTCGGGGCTATTCTGTCCGGGGCTGTTATGTCGGGGAACCGTATGCGAAGCGTTAGACCTCAGGGTTAACAACGAATCTGCATTTTGATTCTTATCGAGGGTAGATGTAGTTGTTTATGGGCCACAGTATCTAATTACCGCGAGGTGAACTATGTGCTCGTTTGTCATACTTATTCCATTAAAAAAAATATCATTACAGGTCGCAACGTGTTGATCTTCAATCTCGGCGGTGGTACTTTCGACGTGTCGATCCTGACTATTGACGAAGGCTCTCTGTTCGAAGTGAAGGCGACACGCACCTGGGAGGCGAGGACTTCGACAACAGACTCGTGAGCCATCTCGCGGAAGAGTTCAAGCGCAAGTACAAGAAGGACCTGCGTTCGAACCCGCGCGCCATGCGTCGCCTCCGCACCGCTGCCGAGCGCGCCAAGCGCACGCTGTCGTCTAGCACCGAGGCCACCATTGAGATCGACGCGCTCTATGAAGACATCGACTTCTACACGCGCGTCTCCCGCGCTCGCTTCGAGGAGCTCAACGCAGACCTGTTCCGCTGCACCCTGGAGCCGGTCGAGAAGGCTCTTAAGGATGCGAAATTGGATAGGACCCAGATCCGTGATGTGCTTGTAGGCGGTTCCAGTCCATCAAAAGTTTATTGTTACACAAAAGACATTTCATCAGTCCACATCTTTTTCGCACAAATAAGGGTATCATAATTGTCAGCCAGCTTCGGAGAGATTTATTTATAGACAATAAGCAATTAAATAATCTATAGATTTAGATTTATAGTATTTTTATTACACATAAAGTGGGCAACGTTAAAAAATATATTCTAAATGAGTTTTTTTTTAAATTTCTGTTGCCCTAATTTAAATTGCCAAGGCAACCCACGTAGCTGCCTCGTTTGTTTCCGTAATATTTCAACTGCTGTAATAAATAACGTAACAAAGAGATAATTTAACCCAAATGTTTTGCCAGTCCCTTCTATTTAAAAAAAAATTTCGTATATACGTTACATTATCATCAGCATCATTACATCTCAATTATGGTTGGCAATTATGAGAGCTGCGTGAAATGTGTGAGACTTCTGATACTGAGATTGCCAATCCTTTTGCCAAGCGTGTCGATTATTACCAATTTGTACAATGGAATAGTAACATGTCTCTACCGTAACTGTTATAGGCTATCAAAGTTCACTAATGAACATGGGACTCCCCTATAAATTACGAGCCTCATAGGTGGAGTATTTGTCATAGTCGTCACGCCCAGCAAGCGGGTTGGCAACCACAGTTTTTTGTTAGTCTTTATCAGGAAGACGCTGCTGTGCATCTCCTGATCTGTTTCCCTCTGTCGCCTCTAACGACACCCACGGGATGATATTGGGTTGTGGATATTCTTAACCCGTCACTACACGGTTACTACATACATACATAGATTACCTCATAGGGGGGGGGGATATTTGCCACAATTGCCACGCCTGGCAGGCGGGATGGCATTCGCACTTTTTTATTGTTGTGTTCTGATTAAGATGACGCAGCTGCCAACCTCCTGGTAAATTTTCCTCTGTCACCATTTACAGCACCCACGAGGTGATATGTGATAGCGGATATTTTACACCGATTTTAAATAACCGTGTAGTGGTGAAAATCACCATCCGCATACGTCACGTAGGTGTAGTAAAAAGCGACTATGTAAATGCCTTAAAACCTCATGATCACCGATGATATCACCATCTAGTGTAAGCCAATTATAAAATACCGGTGTCCAACGGCTTCAGCTTCGGGTTAGATCATCTTCAGCAAAACTTTTGGTTTCGGCTAAAATAGGCCGAATTTATGGTCTTGAACCAATTTTTAAGGGCTTTGAAGCCTTCGGCGTCAGCCGAGGTTTGTGGCGATAACCGATTAATTGGCTTTTGCTTCAGCTGTAGCCAGAAAGGTCGATAGGTTTGGTCGGATACTATAAAATACCAACTCTGGCGATGGGGTGAGCCAAAGGTATAAAAAAGAAGAGTAATTGGTTAGTTCCATTCCTTCGTACTGTTATGTGTCGCAGAAGTTGTTAAGAATGCCGAACAAAATTCAACAGTTTGTAAGTAAATCACTTGTTTTGTTTCCATTCTGTTTATTATATCAAACATCCTAAATTTCAATAAAAGAGAGATAGGTGAAGAAATTTTAAGATTTAAATGTGGTATCTATTTATGTAAGGGCGATCTAGAAACAAAAACGGCCAGAATGTTCTATCAGTACGTGGAGATAGACAGTGGCACCGGTTTCCAGAACCAAAAGGAAATGGTAGCTAAGGACATTGTGCATTACAGTACAGGGAAGTTTTTAAAATATCACTTGAGCTTATTATTATGTCATTTTGGTATCAATTTAATTACGAGAAAAATTCCTCAGACAGATTATTTAGGTTAAATAAATGTTCTCACTATAAAAGTACTTATCGTATCGGTGAGTGCACTCGGAGTTGGCGGTGATTGATGTAGCAGTGAATTTGAACCGTTTATTTTATAATATTAAGCAAAGTTATAATGCTTATACACCTTATCTATCTTATATGTGAAGGGAAACTTTGTACCCTTTATAAACATATGGCGGGCATGGAGAGTGCGAGACTTGGCATAGCTAAAATTTATATGGAGTAGGAGTGAAGAAAGCTAAAATATATTTAAAATATTTTAAATAACACATATTTTAAATAAACACATTGAATTGCATAAAATAAAACATAATGTTGTTTATTTATATGTGGTAGAGCCACGCTGTAGCTATATTACGGTTGTAGCACGAAAGGGTCGGGTCGACCGGGGAAGTAGGTACCACGCTCTCACAGAATACAAGCGCAAAATAGCAGCTACTGCTGTGTTTCGTATGGTCAGTGTAGAGATCTGGAGGCCCTTTTTTTACTGGAAACGAGGCATTCCATCTTAGTCCTCAGGTGTGGCAACGCAACTGCGTTTTGATTGTATGGGCCACAGCATCTACTTACCATCACGTGGACTGTGTGCTCGTTTGTAACCCTTATTCGATACTAAAAAACGATAGAAAATAAATAAATAAAAAACGTTCATACGTTCCCCAATAGTGTTGCAGCTCTGCCTCTTATAATGTTAAATATAATTTTGTACAGGCGGTTTTGCAAAATTAAATTACAAATTATATCACACATTAACTATTATACACACATATTATAATTATATATATATATATATATATATATATATATATATATATATATATATATATATATACAAGTGTGATATCAGAATCAGTATCCAAGCGTATAGAAATAATTTTTATTCAAAAAAAAAAAACACATTTATGTAAAAAAATTATTTTAATGATGAAAATTTTAATTTGCCAATTGTATGTGTTTGTATTTCCTCTAACTCACACGAGTATCGGTAATGTGGGGTCTTTGACAATCCTCTTACTCCTAGGCCAATGCAGAATTGAAAAAAAAAATATTTCTATATGCTTGGATACTGATTCTGATCGCGCAGTTAACGGGAACCACAGGGTTTTTGTTGCATGTTGTATATATATATATATATATATATATATATATATATATATATATGAATTAGTGAATGAATTTAAAGAAATTAATGTATTAACTTTGACCTTTCAATACATTTATGACAATGTAATGTACTGCCATTGTCTCAGAGTAAATACCAAAGAGTACCTAATCACTTTCTTTCAATTCATATTTTGTATATTAGCAGCTTACTTCATATGAGAACATACTTTACTTATACATGCTTATACTGCCTCATTGGCCTAGTGGTCGTAAACGCGAGTAATGATCTTGAGGTCCTGGGTTCAAAACCCGGGTTGGGTCAAAATCAGTTAGGTATTGGGTTTTTCTGACAGGAAGTTCGCCGTGGCAGCCAGGAGTCAGGAAGTTCGTGGAGCTGCACCTGTGCTTGCGCATACACTCGTGCATTATAATCCTATCCTTCGCATACGGCTAGTCTCCGTGGAGACCGGCCGTCGTGTCAGATATTCGGTCTGGAGGACATTATTATACCTACGCGATGTCGCCTTTGTACATTTATTTAAATATTTAATAATTGTTACCAACTTATTGTGTGTGCAATAAAGAATAAAGAAAGAATATTATTAGAAATGTAACGATACATAATTGTGCCAATAAGATATCGATACCGATTATTGTCATTTCAAAATTTCAATTCAAAATTTAAAATTAAGTTCAACTAAACATTGAAAGAAAACATTTATTTATATTAAATAATCAAGAATATTCTCAAGCAATCAAAGCGCTAATTAAGAAAATCATTTTCATTACACAAAGTGGTAAAGTAAACCGATATAAAAGATAAAATTAGTAATTAAAGTTAACTTTTGGTAGATTTCGTTAAGAAAACAAATTTTGTTTAAATTATTAGCAGATAATCTGTTGCGCAAATCATTTTGTATGAGACAGACACTAAGGCAACTGAGCCAAGCAAGAACGTCGCGCGTGTGTTGCTCGTTTCGCGCGCACTTCAAACTCTTGATATCGGTTTTATATGATATCGGCGATACCGATATATTGGTCAACCGATTGAATCGGCCGATATATCGGTATCGGAATCGTTACATCCCTAATTATTATAAAAAATAACCCTAAAAAATAACCTCTATGCGACCACAAGCCACAAGTATCTACTTAATATATCAATTATGTCATGATGATCATGATCTTTGTATTAAATTATTATCAACAGACGATAATCACTTGAAAATAAAAAACTGCGGTTGCCAAGCGTGGAGAACATTGCAAATATCCGCAGACAAATTATGTGGGATACCTATGCAATCCCAAATGAAAAATTTGAACTATATAAGGCAACTTACCTTTATTTGAAATGAATTTCAAGAATACTTGCAACAAAAATGTTGACTGCGGTAATATAATTTTCTTTAATAATTCACTCTATAATAAAACGTTAGTTTTTTTATACAATAAGGATGACAAACGAGCACACATTCCACCTGATGGTAAGTGGATGCTATGGCCCATAGACATTTACATTTATCCCCGATTAAGAATTAAAACGCAGATTTATGTGTTGTCACCTGACATGGAATGTCTCGTTTCCGGTAAAAAAGTCTCCGGTACTCCACACTCACCATTCGAAACACGGCAGTATTAAGCTGCTATAATACGCTGGTATTCTGTGAGAGCGTGGTCCTTCCCCGGTCGAGCCGACCCATCCGTGCTACAACCATAGTATAGCTGCAGCGTGGTGGTAGAGCCGTCCACGTATGTAAAGTTTATATGCTTATTAAATAATTTAACCTGTTCACATATTCATTTAGATAAATTTCAAGGCAATACGGACAGTGACGAGATCAAACGCGTTGCTTAGGATCACGGAACGCTAAAATATCATTTAGTAAACAATAAACAAAAGTCCGTTCGCCTCCGCGCCATGGCCGATTTTGCTTACCTATAAGACGGTTCTATTTTTAACGCCTCGTTTATACAATGTGCTATAAGTTATAAGTACAAGCGGCCAGTTATCGGAGCTGAGTTGGCGTGTTGCGTGGGTGGCAGTTTCCTTGATTTGTCTATAGATGGCTGATGGAATGAGGTGACGCTATATAGGATTTTATTGCACATTAGCGAAATACTTAACAGTTTATGGTCATGGAAGGAAAAGGGGAGATCTCCCGCCGGGCAAGGTGTTCTGCCCAGCAAGCGGCAACACTCCGTGCGATAGTTCGGAGATGTTCTATAGACAACAGTATATATACATATATACTGTTTATGATTCGGAATTTTGATAGCGTGATTTAGTCTTCGGTATGGTTCGCTTGTAGCGCGACGACAGCGCCGCCACATCACTCCCTGCTAAGACCGGAGGTCGATAGTGCAGCCTCGTTGCCGACGAATATGCAAGTACCAGGAGATTGCCTTATAGTCTGCGGTGAGTCGAGAAGAAGGCAAATAATCTGCGAGAGTGCCGCGAAGCAGTAAGGCTCAGAGCCGTGCCGAACACTGTAGTGCAGAGAGTAGCTTGAAGGGACAGGAAGCATTATTATTCCAGTGCTGCGATGAACCTTGTGAAGCTAGTTTGCTTGCAGGGTATGAAGACTGCAGACGATATCTACTCGGGAGTGAATGGGTGGGGTATTCTGTGACGATGATGAAGCTTGAAGTTTTCCGAAGGTTAGTGGTTGCGTGTTCAGATCACGTCGTTTAGTCACCACTGTGGCCTTGGAAGGAAAAGGGGAGATCTCCTGCCGGGCAAGGTGTTTTGCCCAGAGAGCGGCCAACACTCCGTGCGATAGTTCGGAGATGTTCTATATATCATACTGTTTATGATTCGGAATTTTGATAGCGTGATTTAGGCTTCGGTATGTTTCGCTTGCGGCGCGACGACAGCGCCGCCACAAAATTGTTAATTGCAATTTTAAGTGCAGATTTACCACTTGCTCGGCGGTGAACGAAAACATCGTGAGGAAACCGGCATGTCTGAGGAATAAGAAAAAATATTTCAAAGACATGTGAAGTTTGCCAACACGCATTGGGGCAGCACGGCGGACACTTCCTTGCCCTAAAACCCTCTCAGAAATGAGGGGAAGACGTGTAATATATAAAAGGTATAAATGTATATACCTTTTATTATATTACATTATATATTACAACAAACACATTAAAACGACAGTTGTATAGATAAAATAATTCAATTATTTTCCCTTGCCATTATATATAGTCAATATACGAGTATACAATCAATAACTTTTATCTGACGATTCAAAAATCACTCCAATTTTTTATTCACAAATAAAAAGTACTGAAATATTAAAATTCCATCAAATAGAGCCTTTTCCACGAATTATTTTTTCACTCGCGTGTTATTTAGATTTTTAGTTTTTTTGCGAGGAACCCTAATTTTTTTCTGAAATAAAAGTAGGTACTCGAAGTTACTCCGTATAACATTAGCTATCTGTCAGTGAAAGTCCCGTCAAAAGTTTAGTCATTTCGGAGATTAGCCAAACATACAGACAGACAGACAAAAACTTTAAAATTTGTATTTTTGCTATAAGTACCGTATATATTTTCATCTGAATAATTAATAATAATGTATAAAGCTGTACTAACAATGTAACAAGTAATAATGTACAAACAGACTGAATTTTATTTATTTGTATAGATCACCAACAAGGTAGTACGAACAACAAGCTTAATCCAATTTTTTTCAGTATTAAAATATAAAACTTTCTTAGTGATATAAAAAATAAGCAGATTTCCCAGTGTGAAATACCGCCTTAACCTTGCAAGGACTTCCCATGTTGTACCTCAAAAGTAAAGCCTTAGCTATAAAATTAAAATTTAGAACCCCACGCATTTGAGTAGTGGCATGAAATAACAATGCTAAATTTTGTCAACATTTCATTTCGTCTACGTGAAACAAAACAAATCATTTATTTGCAATCCAAGTGTACATAATTGGTCTTAAATTAAAATTTGCTTACAACTTAGACGCCCTTTTCGGGCACTGCAAAGACGAGGACACCGCTTATATATATAAAATAGTTATACTTAGAAGCTAGATAAATATAAAAATACATAATAGTGTTATTTTTATCCACATATTCCTCTACTGGGTGGAAGGGGTTTTGTTTTAAATATTTACGGAGGCTTCATTGAAATTTGGTTAATTCTGATATGTTTTTTATTTCCTATTGTAATTTATTATAAACTTTTATTGCCATATAGTAGGGCCTTGTATTTAACATTTTTATTCGCGACTGCGGTAGGTGTAATTTATTTTTGTTATTAAAATAGACCTGTGATGTTTGTGATTTCTGAAAGGTAAATAAATATAATTTATTGATTACATGTCCTTGAAATATTATAATTTTTACGACATGCAAGTTTAATCACGAAGTTTTCCTTTACGCTTGGTTTGTTGTATTCCGGTCTGAAGGCATTTCATCTTAGTCCTTATTAGTGAAAACGCACTGCTGCTTTCTTTGTTTAATGTTCTGCAAATAATCAGCACTTAATATTGACATTGTAACCAACAATTTCTATGATGTTATCTGAGAATGAACGGGTGTTGCTCATATACAATATGTGGCTCGAGAGTGTTTTGTTTATTCAAATAAAGATGACAATCTAGCAAACAAATCACCTGCAGCAAGTTGATATTGCGATCAATAGACATTGGGTGCGTTTGGCAGAAAAAAGCGCTAGCAATTTTTTTTTTGCGCCCGAAGCAATTAAATGGCTACTCTGTACGTAGGGAGGCGGAAAATGCATTACGCATACCACGATAGCCGGTCTATCGTGGTTATGAGGGACTCACTGACCTACCGGGGACCCTAAGTGATACCCTCTAAAAACCGCCTTTGGGGACAGGCAACCGGCTGATTAAGCTGTATTGTGCCTTATCGTGAGTGACCCTCTTTTGGGAAAAGAGGCAAATTAATATTAGTTAGTACAATAATTTAATTTAATTAGAGTTGGCCTGAGCCGCCAGGAGGCAGTTCAGGTCGTTTGTCAGTTTATTAGGCGGGTCCGAGAGAGAGAGAGTTTCTCAGCCTGCGGACTCGATAGCGAGAGGGGGGTGGGGCTGCATAAGTAGCTGCCTCACGAGTTAATTGGTTTGGATGCGACTCTGAGGCTTTGAAGAAGTTCTCAGAGAGTTTTTTAAGAAATTGTTGGATTGTTGGGAGCTCTAGGTCCCGATGAAGGTCTTCATTATGGACGTACCAAGGTGCGTTCGCAGCTCGACGACAGAAAAGGTTTTGAACTATTTGGAGTTCATTAATAATATTAGGGTTTGCGTGGGCAAAGACGGGGCCCGTGTAGGACATGACTGGTCGTATACATACCTTATAAAGGGTACGCTTGTTTCGGAGGGACATTTTACTGTGTCTGCCTAACATACTGTTGAGCCTACTCAGATAAAACCGTGCGTGACGGGTTACTCTTTTGACGTGGGGCCTAAAAGTGAGCTCTGTGTCTAGAGTGACACCTAAATATTTGGCGGTCGTATGCCAGGGGACAGGGGTCCCTAGCATACGTATTGGTGGGGTGTTTTTAAGACGGCGTCGTTTATAGTCGAAGTGAACGGCGGAGCTCTTCTCCGGGTTCACATCGATGCGCCATTTTTTGAACCAAGCTCCTAGGTCATCGACTGACTTTTGGATCTTGTTCCGTATGAAGGGTAGTGAGATGCCTTTACAGTATATAGCAGTGTCATCTGCGAAGAGGGAGAGTTGAACACCTTTCGACGGGATGGGAACGTCGTTGGTGAACATGATGTACAGCAGAGGAACAAGTACTGAGCCCTGAGGGACACCAGCCTTGATAGTTCGCTGTGAAAATAGCGTGCCTTCGTGTCTAAAACGAAAGGTACGATGCTTAAGGTAGGAGGCCACGAGACGTACTAGACGATCAGGGAGACCTATTTTGTAGAGCTTGTAGACAAGGCCTGTATGCCAGACTCTATCGAAAGCTTTAGCTATGTCGAAAAAGACCGCGATGGTCTTATGACGACAAGGATAGAAACCGCTGAGGATGTATTCCACAATGCGGTGAACTTGTTGGGGACATGTGACAAGTGTTAGGCTCGGAAGCCGAATTGATGGGGAATGATAAGAGGGTCACCGTCTGTGGGAAACAGATAGCACCTCATACGAGTTTGAATGACTCTTTCGAATAGCTTGCCCATTGCCTTGAGGAGGCTAATGGGGCGATGGCTGGAGGGGAGGTTGAGAGGCTTGCCTGGCTTGGGAATTCCAATCACAGTTGCCTCTTTCCACGTAGTGGGAAAGTAACTAAGGTTGAAGCAGGCGTTGAAGATAATAGATAAAAAGGTTAACACCTGCTCAGGAAAGTGTTTTAGGGCTTGGTTGGAGATGCCATCCGCGCCCGGAGCCTTTTTAGGCTTAAGTCCTTTGATGAGGGATGAAATCTCATCATTGGACACTGAGATAGGTTCAGAGGTGTTGGGGGGTGAGTTCCGACGGCGGACCTCATCCTCCACTACCTGGACGTGTGAGGGGTCGACGGGTTGAGAGCTAGGCGAGCATTGAGCGGCAATGCTATCTGCAAAGCACTCAGCCTTTTCCTCGTCCTCGAAGGCAACCGTGCCGTCGGGACGGGAGAGAGGGGGAGTGTGGGTGATAGCGTCTATGCGGAGGGCTCTGGCCATCTGATAGTACGCTGTATGAGATGGAGAGATATTCTCCATGAGTTCACTCTTTTCGAGGTCTCGAAATTCAGAGAGGCTGAAACGGAGTTCTCGTTGAAGACGATTGGCCGCGCGCCTATATTCGGGGGTGGGATATTTTGCTGCTCTCCGGAAAGCGGCTTTCTTGGCTTTTAATAGGTTGCTAATATGTAGGGGAAGCCCACTATTGTTAGCAACCGGGACGACCCTTTCGTTCTCCTTAAGGGAGGATTGAATAAGGGTGGAGAGTGTATCAACCGCGGTGTCGATTTTTTCGGGACTGTCTGAGTCCGACGGTAGAGAGATGGTAGAGTCCTGTGAGTCCAGAGCTTTAGCTAGGGACTCCTTGAATCCCTTCCAGTTAGTGAAGGTTTTCGTATGTGTTGGGGGAGGTGGCTGATGGCCAAGAATGAGGGAGACCTGTCGGTGATCGGATCCTAGATCGTCTAGAGTCTCGATTGCTCTGAGGTTGAGAGAAACTCTTTTGGAGTATCGCAAAATCTAGCACATCGGGGGCGTGATCGGTGTTATCGGGAAAGTGAGTAACACCGAGGGGACTATGAACGGTAATATCAAGAGACTGCGTGATATCGAGCAGTATCTTGCCACTATAGGACGTAATACGGCATGTCCACTCAGTATGCTACGCGCTAGCAAGCGCTTACAAGCGCTAAAATAGTTTTCGGCCAGGACACGATTGCTACTTCAGTAGCGTTGACACAATCCACCATTTTGCTTATTTAATTTGTTTGTTTTGAAGTAGTTTATAAGTTGTTTTTTGAAATATTAGTTTTAAGTAATATAATGACATGAATAGACATATACATGTTATTAAAAATTCGTAATTGGTAAGTTTTTAATATGAATACTTCACAAACATATATTTAAATTAGGTTAGGTTCCCCGGTTAAAACTAACATCGTGTCTTAGAGGAAAATAGCTGCTTACGATTTGACAGCGCTTACCGCTTACGATCGCCATTTTTCTTACAAGCGCTTACTAACGCTTTTTTCCGCCAAACGCACCCATTATCTACCCTCGGTTAAGAATAAAAATGCAGGAGTGATGCCACCCCTGAATAAAACACATTTTACGTTAGCATTCAGTGCGAGCGATATACCAGATATAAAGTGTACTGGTAGTGTAAGAATATCCACTACCACTTATTGTTTCATGGGTGTCATAAGAGGTGACGTAGAGAAATAAAACAGAAGATGGGCAGCAGCTTCTTCCTAATAAAGACTAAAATTAAAAAAAAAACTGTGGTTGCCAAGCGTGGCAACTATGAAAAATATCCCCCCCTATAAGGCAATTTATAGGGGACGTCTATGTTGGTGTTACTAGGTAGTGACTTTAGTAGGCTGCAACGGAAACGATATTCAGTGCGAACGTGGTCGTGGCTTCCACAGATGAGCCAGCTGTATTTATCTGTGGCGGTGCTGTCGTCGCATCACAAGCGAAACACACCGAAGCCTAAATCGCGCTATCAAAGTTCCGAATCATAAACAGTATATACAGGACAGCTCCGAACTATCACCTGCGCCCTCCTTTCTGCCAAGGAGGGTCGCGTTCGCATACGGCTTAGAGATCTCTAGTCAGATCGTTAAGCAAGTTCCTAAAAGGTTGGGTTTAGTGGGTAAAAGTCACCACATAACCACGCAGCCGGCTGCATGGTATGCTATGCGCATTCCCAACTTCCCTCCCCCGCTTTCCGGAGGGTTGCCCATACTTGCTTCGGGCGCAAAAAAAAAACTATCACATGGAGCGTTGGCCGCTCCCCGGGCAGAAACCTTGCCCGGCGGGAGATATCACCTTTTCATACCACGGCCACATATCTTTATTGCTGCAAATATTATAACAGATTTTTACGTGGTAGAGCCACGCTGCAGCTATATTATGGTTGTAGCACGAATGAGTCGGCACGACCAGAAATACCAGCGTAAAATAGCAGCTTAATACTGAGTTTCATGTGGTGAGTGCGGAGATCCGGGGACTCTTTTTTACTGGAATGCATTCCATCTTAGCCCTCAGAGATGACAACGCATTTGCATTTTGATTCATAATTGAGGATAAATGGATCTATGGGCCACAGCATCCACTTACCATCATGTGGACTGTGTGCTCGTTTGTCACCCTTATTCTATAAAAAAGCTGCAGTGTGACTCTTTCACATGAAGAATTACGCATATCCTCAGCTATTTCGACTCTGTTTATGTTTACTCATCATTTACTACGTCCTTTTAAAAGTCCACTAGTAAAGTCATTTCATGTTATAGTTGCCACCCTCGGCAGGCAGGTCGGCGACCGTAGACTTTTTACTATTTTGAGTCGTTATTAAGAAAATTCTGCTGCCCATCTCATATTTCATTTTCGTCTGTCACATCTTACGACACCAACGGAAAGTTATTTGCTAATGGATACTACTATAGTCGCCTACATGGCAGCTTTTTAAACTTCTTTTAATTTTTTATTAGAATCTTTTTATGTATTCTTGTTAAAATAATTATAAGCAAACGGAGTCGTGGACTATAGTTTTGTGTACATTGGATGTCCAAAACGTAAAGTCCATGTAAATTGTTAATGCGTAAGGATATTCAATTGAGGAAAGTTAAAAACGAAAAAGGTAGGATTCTATTTTCTGTCTATCAAATCATCTGCGTTGGCGGCTATACTTTGATTATATATATAATCAAAGGCGCTATCCTTTTGCTTGTTTCTGTCACCAAGAATTCGTGTGTTGGCCATCTTGTAAGCTCCTTCGTAAACTGTATTTTATATCTTTTTAAATGCTTTTCGTATCTTCGAAATACGCGGATGAACATTTTAAAATATACTTTATATAATATACAACTAGACGATTCTAAAAATAAAATATAAATTACATTCGGATCCATAACATTTTGCGACAGCATCTTTGAAAATTTCTCGAACCCACTCTTATTAGAATTATATAAACAGGGCCGCTTGAGCACGTTTTATATTCATAATTTATTTTATGAACATTCTATTTAAATATAGATCGGCAATTTACGATGTCTCAAGATATTAAAATAAAAATAAAGATGCATAATCAAATCTGCATAATATAGTAATTTATTATATTTACGCGAATTAAAAAAGAAACATTGAGTAAAACAAAACTTTTATGGTTTGGCGTCATTAATTTTAATTTAATGCCCTTCCTTCGATTGCTTTGCGGCTTGTTTGCAGCACACATTATGTCCGGGCTAACTATGACATCAGGACGTAAAATATCTCAGCGCCATCATGTCTGTGGGTTTTTGCATTTTTTTAAATATTGGCCACCAGAACCAATTACGTTCATGACGGGATCGTATGGCAGTTCAGCCATATAGCCGCGTAACCTTGTGGCCACATGTAATATTCACTACCCCACGGAGCGGCCGTGTGCGCTGAGCACTCCAAATTCTAGATGATAAAAATAATGTTCTGTAAAATAAACTACATTTAGTTATATATAAGAGGAAAAGTGTTCACCGTAAATTTCACATTAGGCGAGAAACCTAAATTAGAGTTGAGAAAATTAGAGTTGTACCCCGGCGGGAACTATTGAAGTTGCTAATTGTTATTTTAAATGGTGATTTACCACGTGCTCAGTGATGAAAGAAAGCATCGTGAGGAAACCTGCATAAGTGAGACGTAAATATTTCGAGAACATGTGAAATCTGCCAACACGTACCGTGAAGCAACGCTTACGAATTGCTCTAAAACCCTCTCAGAAAAGAGTGGACGCTCGTGAAACCATTTTTCATTCTCTTTAAGAAAGGAGGAGGTTATTAGTATTACTAAGCGTTTTCAATACATTCACTAAGCATTTTTAATACTTCCATTCTATGTTCAACCCTTTATGTTTATAGCATTTTTGTCTGTATGATGGAATGTAATAGATGTTTTAGTTTAGTTTTTATTCATTTGCAGACTTTATACTGTAGCATATCATAGTTGTATATATATCATAGTCGTAACACAAATAAGACAGTTCGACCGCAAAAGGACGACGCTCTCACAGGCACCAGCGTTTTTTGTTTCTATAAAAAGACGTCTGAATAAACGGAAATGCAGACGTTTGCAGACGTTTTATAAACAAATCACAATATAATGAATAATATTGACACTATCCATCACAGCTCATGATCAACGCTAGGTTTTTTTTAAACTCTCATATTAGTATTTATTAAGACTGTTTTATTAGCTTGACCTGTATGTATTTTATTATTCAGTTTTCACTCACTTACTAATGTCAGATTAACCCGGAATTTTGTAAATTACTTCGCAACTTTTATGTTAGAAGCCTCAACATTTTCATTTTATATGAGTCAAAATGGGCTACCTCTTCAACACACTTTATCATGAATGACATAAATATGGATTAGGGTAGATAAAACCCGTAAGAATTAATACGCCTCGTATCCTTTTATGCTAGAATATTTACTTACTGCAAATGTAACATGTGTGTTATTAAACCTTTTTCCAATGTATATTTTGAAGTTTACTTTTGTATTAATACGCAGTTAAAGTTATTTTAAAGGATATTTCCTAATAAATAAAACTAAACTACTTCACAGTAAAGTAAATGCAATGGTGTATAATAATTTCCTTGGTTACTTACTTTTTATCTTCCAGTAAAAGTCAACGGTTGTACAAGGAACTCTCCCGTTGCAGCGAGCATTTCCCTTCATCATACGCATAAGCAGGTGGATTGAAGATCGTAATACTAGACATCTCGTACCTTTGATCCTTTTAACTTCCAGGTTTTAATCACCTTAAAAAAGTAATAAAACAACCTACATACACTGCTGGGTCCAGGTCTACTTTCATTTCTCAGAATGTTTTTAGGCAATAAAAGTCAGCGGCGCTGCCCCAACGCGTTTAATTATTTCATATTAAAATAAATAACATTCATATACTTGCCACGCCGCAGCTATGTTATGGTTGTAGCACGAATGGGTCGGCTGGACCGGGGAAGGACCACGCTCTCACAGAATACCAGCGTGAAATTGCAGCTTAATACTGCTGTGTTTGTATGATGAGTGTAGAGATCCGGAGACCTTTTTTTAATGGAAACGAGGCATTCCATCTTAGTCTTCAGGGATGACAACGCAATCTGCATTTTGATTCATAATCAAGGTAAAATGTAAATGTCTATGGACCATATCATCCACTTACCATCAGGTGGACTGTGTGCCCGCTTGTCATCCTTATTCTATATAAAAAAACGTAAACGAACTGCGTCTTCTGAACTAGGTCACTCGCATCTCAGGAAATAGTGATATATTATAGTATATTTTGAAATAACAGGCCAAATTTACATATAAGATTCAGAATAAGTAATACAGGCAAATGATGAAGAAAAATTAATTTTAAAAAAAACTCATCATTCTGTCCTTTTTGTCTTTTAAATTCAAAACGTGTGGTATTGCAGTAACTGATTTTACTGCGCACGCACACATTCGTAGGAGTCGATCGGTTGAACGTTGTTGCCTATAAATCACATCCAATTTGGGATAATTATAGGGTCCGCCATCTAACTTTTTTTCAACTAGTGCTTATTTCGTGAATGGCAACACTTAGCTCATGTCTAATATGACAGATAATTAGTTTTATCCTTCCGCTGAACGAATATGGTTGTGTATACGCTTGAACAACGCTGGGAAATATTGCGACACTACTTTGAAAATCATGGTAATGTTGCAGAATGTGTGCGAAAATTGCGTACGGATTTTGGAAGAAATGAAGCAAGCTCCGTATGTTCGTTACCTTGCGAAAAAAGTGAAAGAAACTGGCATCCTCATCGATAAACCAACGCGTGAAAAGTCAAAACAGTGCATACACCCGAGAATATTGCTGCTGTGGCCGAAAGTGTGCGTGAAACGCCATCAACATCAGTTCACCGTTGTTCTCAACAATTGGACATTTCGGAGACATCATTGAGACGAATTTTGCGTAAAGACCTTGGTATGACGCCGTACAAAATCCAATTGGTTCAGGAGTTGAAGCCAACTGACCATCCAATGCGTTTTCGCTTCGCTAAGTGGGCCTGCGATCGACTTGCAGAAGATGCGGATTTTGCCAAAAAAAATCATCTTTTCAGATGAAGCTCATTTCGAACTTGGCAGGTATGTAAACAAGCAGAATTGTCGCATTTGGGGCACAGAAAACCCGCACGCATTCATTGAAAAGCCGGTGCACCCAAAACGAGTCACTGTTTGGTGCGGATTTTGGTCCAGAGGCATAATTGGGCCATTTTTCTTCGAAAATGAGCAAGGTGTGGCCGTTACAGTCAATGGCGATCGTTATCGGGCCATGTTGAACGAATTTTTGTTCACAGAAATTGAAGAGGAGGATATTGGCAACATTTGGTTTCAACAGGACGGCGCAACGTGCCACACAGCCGACGCTACACTTGATGTTTTGCGCCCTGTTTTTGAAAATCGCATTATCAGCCGCAGAGCTGATGTTACGTTTGGCCACCTCGGAGCTGCGATTTGACACCGTTGGACTATTATTTGTGATGTGCCGTCAAAGATAAGTGTTACGCCGACAAGCCAGAGACAATTGACGCTTTAAAGGACAATATTCGTGAAGCCATTGGTGAAATACAGCTGCACACAATCGATAATGTACTCAAAAATTGGACCGATCGTGTAGGCTACTGCATAGCCAGCCGAGGCAGCCATTTGAATGAAATTATTTTCCATCATTAACCGGAAGGATTGTACTTTCAAATAAAAAAAGAAATTTGAAAAAATATTTAGTAGCTTTTTTTAATAGCATTTTTAAAAAAAAAGTTATTTGGCGGACCCGCTAGAAGTAAAAGTAGAAATCTTATCTAGGTACTCGAGGCAGGCCGCCGTGGCCGATATTCGGTCTGGAGGACATTATTATTATTATGGTTAATATTTATAGGAAACTACTGTGAAAATATTTTATTATTACACTTTTATTTAAAGATTATTAATTAAATACGACCAACTAATGACAGAGATTTTGTGTTACACAAACAAACGCGGTAGTTAAACAGTAAATAAAATAATACGTCTGTGTGAAAATGTTTACTTAAAAGAATAAAATTATACGATATGTAGATTTCGCAAATTAGACGAACCTAACGACACCTTAGTTTAGGCTACACTGTGTTCCAAAGAATATACATAGAATATAAAAATTTCATTAGTACCGGCGTGGATCGAACCCGGGTTGCTCGCGTACTTTGTAATTTACAGCAAGCCCCTTCAAAGAACTAATAGGGATGAAATTTCACACCCTGCAGTCAGGTTTTGTATTCTTCTATACACTATGTCTTAACACCGATTTCAGAATGTGACATTATTTCATTCTTTTTAGTTGAAATTGGATTTTACCTCTTTTTGAACGTTTTTCAAACCAGATAATTCTTTAAAAGCTGTACTCGTTTTAGGGCCGAAACAGCTGCGAATATTAAGCGTAAATCATTTCGTGTAAGTCTAATAATTTTACTTCACATCTTTATAGGCTATTTGGCGAACTGTGTTTTATGCTCAACGACTTATCTAATGAATATACGAGTCAATTAAAACGTAATTAACATTTCGCCGTGTTTGTTCATTTCGAGTTTTGGAATGTATTTTGTTATATAGGTTGATTTTTTCAAATAAGCATAGATAGCATAGAAGCTAGCTTCAAAAGTGTAGGGAAAATCGGATAATGACCTAGGGTCCTTCAAGAAAAGAGCTTAGTCCTTTCTAAAAGGCCGGCAACGCACCTGCAATTCCCCTGGAGCACCCAATTTCCCCTTGCAGTTGTTTATGGGCAGCGGTAGTCATCAGATGAACCGTATGCTCGTTATCCTATAAAAATGTTCAAACTAGTCTTGGGAACAATTTTAATAAAAATTAAAATAGTATAATTAGGTTAAAAAAAACTGTTTTTCTGCATGGGTATCGAATCCAACCCGTTGGTTTTAAAAAAAAACACATGCGTCAGCAGTAATCATTCACTAACAAGATGGTCTTCCAGTCCGGTCTGAAGGTAAGTATATAGGTATAGAAGTATATAGGTAAGTATAGAGAGCTATTATAATATTTTACAAGCTCAAAATGTTCAAAACCAGGCTGAGAGGAATTTCATCTTAGTCCTCAGTGGTGACAATGCATCTATAGTCTTCTCTGTAAGAAGTAAGCTGCAGGTGTCCACGAATTGGAGTAGTCACTTACTATCGGTCAAATAATAAAATAAAATATTTTCGAGGAAAAAGTATGAAATTGCCATCCACATTAAGCTAGAAAAATACAAAGTTAAATTGGGATAGGAACATTTTTGTGCAAAGCATGCACCTCGCCGATTTTTCTCATGACACCTGTAACACATCATTGTATTTATTTAGCGGAAGGTTGCAAAGAAATTTATATTTTTAATTTTTATTACATTTGAATTGAAAATAATATCACATGCCTATTACTATTCGAGCATGAATGCAAATGCATGTGTCATAAAAACATGTCAATGATTCGGTCCGCCTCAACGTAAGCCGCAATAACGGCTTCGACTCTAATTTCGTTGGCAATGACATCATAGACAAAGTCGGCACCTCAGACTGTCGGACGCGACGCGTTCAGCGATGCATCATGAATCAATAAGCGGCGAAAAATCGGCGAGGTGCATGCTTTGCACAAAAATGTTCCTATCCCAATTTAACTTTGTATTTTTCTAGCTTAATGTGGATGGCAATTTCATACTTTTTCCTCGAAAATATTTTATTTTATTATTTGACCGATAGTAAGTGACTACTCCAATTCATGGACACCTGCAGCTTACTTCTTACAGAGAAGACTATAGATGCATTGTCACCACTGAGGACTAAGATGAAATTCCTCTCAGCCTGGTTTTGAACATTTTGAGCTTGTAAAATATTATAATAGCTCTCTATACTTACCTATATACTTCTATACCTATATACTTACCTTCAGACCGGACTGGAAGACCATCTTGTTAGTGAATGATTACTGCTGACGCATGTGGTTTTTTTTAAATCAACGGGTTGAATTCGATACCCATGCAGAAAAACAGTTTTTTTTAACCTAATTATACTATTTTAATTTTTATTAAAATTGTTCCCAAGACTAGTTTGAACATTTTTATAGGATAACGAGCATACGGTTCACCTGATGACTACCGCTGCCCATAAACAACTGCAAGGGGAAATTGGGTGCTCCAGGGGAATTGCAGGTGCGTTGCCGGCCTTTTAGAAAGGACTAAGCTCTTTTCTTGAAAGACCCTAGGTCATTATCCGATTTTCCCTACACTTTTGAAGCTAGCTTCTATGCTATCTATGCTTATTTGAAAAAATCAACCTATATAACAAAATACATTCCAAAACTCGAAATGAACAAACACGGCGAAATGTTAATTACGTTTTAATTGACTCGTATATTCATTAGATAAGTCGTTGAGCATAAAACACAGTTCGCCAAATAGCCTATAAAGATGTGAAGTAAAATTATTAGACTTACACGAAATGATTTACGCTTAATATTCGCAGCTGTTTCGGCCCTAAAACGAGTACAGCTTTTAAAGAATTATCTGGTTTGAAAAACGTTCAAAAAGAGGTAAAATCCAATTTCAACTAAAAAGAATGAAATAATGTCACATTCTGAAATCGGTGTTAAGACATAGTGTATAGAAGAATACAAAACCTGACTGCAGGGTGTGAAATTTCATCCCTATTAGTTCTTTGAAGGGGCTTGCTGTAAATTACAAAGTACGCGAGCAACCCGGGTTCGATCCACGCCGGTACTAATGAAATTTTTAATTGCAATTTAAAGTGCTGATTTACCACGTGCTCGGCGGTGAAGGAAAACATCGTGAGGAAATCTGAATGTCCGAGAAATATGATAAAAAATATTCCCAAGATGTGTGGTCTAGGCATTTCATGTTAGTCCTCAGGGGTAGCAACGCATCTGTATTTTGATGATAAATGTAGATGTCATTTGATATTATGATAGCATATATATATATATATATATATATATATATATATATATATATATATATATATATATATATATATATATATATATATATATATAAGGGTGACAAATGAACACACAGTCCACCTGATGGTAAGTGAAGGCCCATACTATCTACTAACTACGTACATCTACATTTATGCTCGATTAAGAATCAAAATGCTGATGATTGATTGAGGACTAAGATGAAATGCCTTTTTTCCAGTTAAAAGGGTCTCCGGTTCTCTACACTCACCATACGAATCACATTATTTTATGCTGGTATTCTGTGAGAGCTTGTTCCTGCCTTGGTTGAGCCAACCCATTCGTGCTACAACAATAATATAGCTGTAGCTTGGCTCTCTCTCTCGTACGTATTTACGGTCTGCTTGTTTATCCCCTTATTCTTTAAAAAATAATCCTATCCTGTTGTAGGGTCCATTGTGTTACACTTGTCAGGTGGATTTATCATTGAAGTATGCAGACGTCTCGTACTTTTGAAGCTGCTGCAGTCACCGTTTTTTTATATTTAGCTGTAACTATGCTGCTACTATCGTCTATTGTGGGTCACTTGATTTACCCGGAATTTCTCATGAGATTGGTAAACTGACACCTTACCCAGTTTTAGTGATGGACACTCATTTCATTTTTGTATCTTTTGTTACTAAGTGCAGTTTGAAATAGTTTGCATACGCTTTCCGACTGTATGTAGTGGACTATATATATAACTTACAAATATTTTTAATTTATCAAAACTTTAGGTTTTAACAAAATGACTTTTAATTAATAGTTAGCACGTGCCAGGCGCCAGCAAGAATCGAATTTAGATTCCTCGACTACTTTGAAATTTATGGCTACGCACCTGAGCTATCATAACTCTAACGTTTGAAACGTTCCACTTTATTCTTAAATTATTATCATTTAACTACAATGTCTAGAGAGTCTAGAGTCTAGTCTAGACTACTTACTTATATTTAAGTCTTTTTACTCGCAAAAATGACTTCACGAAAAGTACTGATGAATTGGCTATCATCCGCTTGCTAAGCATGGCAATCATACAAAATTCATTGTTCACCAGATCATTCCGTCCAATATAATAGTAATAATCTCATCCAGGCCGAAATTCGGTTACGGCAGCCAGCGTCAACGGAGACTAGCCATCGGCGCAGGACGGGATTATAGTGCCCAAGTGTTTACGCAAGCACAAGTGCACTCTCTATTCCCTTACTCCCATAATCCGATAGAACGGTAAACCGACAGAAGCGGAGAGAGATCGGTCGCAAGACCAACGGTTTTACGTGCTTGCCGAGGCACGGAGGTGAGACACCGCCAACTTCCTGACTCCGGGCAGCTACTGAGAATTTCTTGACTGAAAAAGGGTATAATTGATTTTTTGGCCTGAAACTTTACAAAATCAAATCTATCTCATTGGGACAGTGCAGTGGAAATTGATATGCTTCCAAAAATCTTTAACAAATTAAAAAAAGAAGACAGTTCTCAACTGTGATAATAAGTTATTGTTAATTTACATTAGTAAACTAACTTAGTTAAGTTGACAATTTATGTCAACTTAACTATATAAATAAAATATTATTAGTTAGGTTGAAATTTAATATTAAATTCTGGTAGTATTCTGTAAACTTAACGTAAAATGAATTAGCGAACTTGTTCGTCAAATACTAAAATGAGAGTTTCAAATTCCCTCGCTGCTCACAATGAAATTCGAAGGGGTCACGACAGCGGTAAGCTTTGTATAAATAACTCATCAAGCTTTATTGGAAATCGATCTGCTTAAAATTCCGCATGAACTCTCTCGACAAGGCTCCGGGTGTCAAAATAATGAAACGAAAATTCGGGAGATGACGAAAAAATTGAGAAAAGCAATTTTACTGTCAACAAGATTGCCAACCCGTGCACACAATGGCAAATGTGCTCAAACTGAGGCATCCTATTGGGGAGGTCTATATCTATATTCAGTGGACTAATAAGCCGTATGTTGTCATTTATGCGGTTTTTTTATTAATTAATTAATGAAAAATTTATTTAATATGTAGAAAATAGGCTTGTGAAAAAATTAAGCTAACTGTACTCTTAAATCCAGCACAATAAAAGTAGGAGAAAATGTGCCTAGTTGTACTTCAGAACTGTGATGTTTAAAATTTTGGAGATTATCCTGAAACTCCAAGACAATTGGCAACCACAGTCGTAACCATCTTTCTGTAATATGTTCAAATTTTGATCACTTCACGTTCAGGTATATAAATTTGAGATACGCGTTTGAATCTAGCATGCGCTTATTAACTATTCGTTAATTTTGCTTTGATTTTAACGGAGAAAACGGAACACAGATAATTTAAGTTTATTCACTAGTAGGATTTGTAACTAAGAGTGCTTTTTTAATCGAGGAAAACTGTGGTAGCTCAGATGCTAAGCGCTCGTTGTAAATTTCATAGTACGCGAAAACCCTAGTTCGATACCCGCCCAATGAAATTAGAACTCTGAGAGCTGATTTATAAGCTTGGCGGTAAAGCCTACACATTATGAGAAAACCTGCATGTATAAATATATTACTAAACCTGGGAGACGTCAACGCATCTGTAGAATGTTTTGATTGAATATAGTTCCAGGTGTTAGTGGGCACAGCTAGCTCGTTTATCATTGTATATGGCATACAACATCATATTTTTTATTCAGCTTGCGTCTCGAGGATCCTGTGTCTATTGAAACTATTTTGTGCCTCTTAACTAACTATACAATATTTTTTAAAAACTAAGATAATAAACTTTTACCATATTACACACCACTCAACATTCCACCATATACACCATTGATTATAACCATTTTAGCATGTTATGTTTATCATATGATAACAAAAATAAATATGTACACTCATGTAAAATATATCATTACAAATGGTTTACTCTTAACTCTAATATAAATATATTGTTTATTTTACTATGTTCAATAGTCGATTTGTATTAAAATTTATTAATATTAGTTGTAATAATTAATATTAGGTTATAATGAATGAATGACATCCTGTTATTATTTTTATATTACGTAATAATTTTATTCATATCAAAATGTCTGACTTCGTGGCAAATATGAGGCTAACCGACTAACAGTTCTGTGGCCGTGGCTACACTGCCAAAGCATCATCTGGCATCAAATGCCTTTTTGGCATTGGCCTCAGGGGTGCAAAGCTGTGAGCTGTAAAAAATGAGTGTTTTTATCCCGTTTCCAATCTCTGCGTTACTTACGTAACGATGTTCACCTACGACAGTTTACAGTGCATGGCAGATGAGTTGTTTAACAGCCGTCCGAACAGGGGTTTGCGAGCCCTCGCTCCGACGGCTAACCCGTATCTTTTGAAGCCCCGGGCTATGAAAACCACCCAGAACAGCAAAGGCCTCAACAGGGTCTCCGGAGGCTTTTCGTAACGTTTGGAGTCAGAGCGTAGGTGGCTCCGTTTACCACTAGCGGGTTGGGATATGTCTCGGCCCTCTTAAAGTAGTGCCGAGATATTACCTTGGAGTATTCGGAGATTAAGTTAACCGTCAAATGCCTTTTGTACGCCGATGATCAAGTTATATTTGCGTCGTCGGCGGTCGAGTTGCAAATGATGATAACATTAATGAACAGGTAATTAAAAGTAAGGGGAATTAAAGTGAACACAAGTAAGATGAAAGTTATGGTTTTTGAAAGAAAAGAAAGTAAAGCGATATATGAAATAAGAATAGAAGAGGAGAACTCATTTACATGTTTGACCACAAGTAGTAGATATGATAAGGATATATAGAACGACAAGTGAAGGCAGGATATTGAGTAAATGGGGCTTTACACTCTATTGTAAAAAGTCAGAATGTACTATCGAAAGGAAAAAATAGTTTTATTACGAGTAAAAATAGTGATGTACATTCTGGAAGGGAAGAGGGATTTGTACAAGTGGACAATAGGCTCGGACGCAGCCGCGATCGAGGGGCGACTAATGAAGTCGACGGGTTCGTCAATCGTAATCGACTTCATTTTGTTTACTATGCCTAAACGAGCACAGACACACACCTCCCCCAAATTTTAGCAGGTGTACCAAGCTACCCAAGGTACACCCGCCAAAATTTGGGGGAGGTGTGAGTCCACGACGAACGCCTATACACCTAGCGCGTTGGTAAGCTAGGGCGTGTAGCTAGCTTTTGCCTAATGCAACAAGCAACACAAAATTTAAATACGATGGCCGTCTCTGAGGCAGCAGCTATGTTCACTCCATTTATGTTGACCATGAAGGAAAGTTCGCACAGAACGCAGTTTGCCCCACAACAAACGTTTTAATTTCACTTCACAATGAGACCGCTGTCTCCCGGGACAGCGTCCTATGCGCACCACAATGAGAGCACCAAAATAGTGACTAAACATAGTGATTGTGCACCATGCAAGTTTACGTGGTAGGTAGAGACACGCTGCAGCTATATTATGGTTGTAGCACGAATGGGTCGGCTCGACCGGGGTAGGACCACGCTCTCACAGAATACCAGCGTAAAATAGCAGCTTTTTGCCGCTGTGCTTCCTATGGTGAGTGTAGAGATCCGGAGACCCTTTTTTACTGGAAATGAGGCATTCCATCTTAGTCCTCAGTGCACAACGCATCTACGTGGTGATTCTTAATCGAGGATAAATGTATGATATATAATATATATAATGGTATGTGTATAATATACCATTATATGGTCTATGGGCCGCAGCATCCACTTACCATCAGGTGGGCTGTGTGCTCGTTTGTAAACCTAATTCTATGAAAAAAAAATTAAGACTGTGTATTAGATGTATATTGTCAATCTTGCGCATGAGCAATGAAAGTGGAGTAACTGTAGACTTCAGAGTCCACAGAGCCCAAGCGCGGAATGTACGTGTATATCTACGTCAGTATGTAATTTCGATCTTGATCGAAGGTATGTAATATAATGCCGGTTCGTTGCTGCAACCTTGTATTTGTATACACTATTTTTTTACATGTCGGCGCGTCCATAAAATACCGGTTAAATCGAGGGTGAGCGAGAATTTGCGTCACTCTAGCAGAGCGTCATGTCGATGATTCTTCTGATGTGCTTGTATTTCCGATATTTCCGACAAACTGTTAAAAAAATAATTTTCTAGTGTACGCTGTGCATTAGTTACAAAAAGTATTTGTTTTACTCTTACTAACATTGCGATCGAATAGGTACGTGTCTGCACCGCGTGTACGGGAGATTAGAAGTAAGTACGAATATATCCTCTCCTTCATATGATTAGATCAAAAAGTATTCGCAGAAAGATAGTACCCATTACGTATGTGGTATTTTAGATAGTACAATAAATAAAAGTTATAACGAAAACTATCATGCCAAGGTTTATGATATCAGTGACGTAATACATTGTTGGTGGTCACATGCGACGTCGATGTGAATAACTAATTGATAATAACGGATGTGCATTTCCATATATATTTGATAGCTTGGCGTTTACTACTTTTTATATAATAAGAATGACAAACGGGCACGTAGCCCACCTGATGGTAAATAGGTTCTATAGATATCTAAGAATCAAAACACAGGTAGGTTATCACCCCCGAGGACTAAGATAAAATAACTCCTTACCAGTAAAAGGGTTCTCCGGTTCTCTATAATCACCATACGAAAAACAGTAGCCTTATTCTATTGTTATTATGTATTTTTTCGTGCTGCAGCTATGTATAGCAGCTATGCTCACTATATATAACTCTACTATGCATAATACTATTTTTATATTTATTTTTATTTTTATATCTATATTTAAATTTCTATGTGTACAATCTAATACTTATACATAGTGAAACACAGCCGCATTAGGCATTGAGCACTGCCCTCATTCGTGCTGCACGATACAGCTTATTGGGTCTACTATGTAAAAAATATCTAATATATATAAATATATACGATTTAAGAGTTTGTTCAACTGTGTTAGCAGAATCACTTTCAAATGCTGCAAAATTTTTGGTTTATGTGGTTATTAAACACCAATAGTTCTAGTTCTTCTCAACAAGGTTTATTTTTCAACTATGTACGACGTTAAGTGTATTGTGGGGCTGACATATTCGTTCTCTATAAAATTATCTAAAGAAATGAAGAGAAAAAAACATTTTGAAATAAAATAGGAATATTCTCACTAGGGAAAATAAAGACGTGAACTAAAGCTATCGACCAACACTATTTATATCGTTACAATGGCGATTGAAGTACTTACTGTATATAAAGCAAGTTTCTCTATTTATACATTAGCTTAAATTTCGGTATACTGGTCACCAGCGCAGTCATTTTACGGCACTCATTTTACTGGCAATAAACTGAAGCATTTGACCTAAAACTACTGATTGCTTAATGACGGCAATGAGATCATCTAGTGTTGTGTCAATAAAAGATTATTTACGGATCAACTAAACACCGTTTCATATTTATTTTTATATTGTTACGAATTTGACCCGTCGTGATATGATGCTACATCATCATATCACGACGGGTCAAATTCGTGGATTTTCATGGATACGACAGTCATTTGATTCTACATTGTCGTGTATGATTTTTTAATGAAATTTTTATAAAACATTGAATGAGATTAAAAATAGAAAAAATCTATTACATGATGTAGAGTAAACAGCAACTACAGCTGTACATAAAATGCTCAAAACAAATAATTCGGCCATTATCACATGATTCTTAACGATTCAAAGGGAAACTTATTTTCAGCTGTTAGTATGTGTGGTTTGAAGCTTTGGCGTAAGAATTTATCGTTTGCTAAACATTTTTTTATTCTATTCCCGTTTCCAAACGACACATAAACTCTTCTTGTCATTTTTAACCACCAAAATACAACGAAATTAAAGTGAATGAAATTTACAAGAAAGTGTTTTGTATCTGGATTGTTTGTATTTGTAATAGAGAATAAGGGAATTCGTACGGAGAAAATGCAGCCCGGCTTACGCTCTTAAGGGAATAGACAGCTAATATAACAGCACAAAAAATAAAATAAAAAATACAGTAAAACAAGCTGAGAGACATTCCATCTTAGCCATTTACAACCAGCCTTATGGAGTGTAGAAGTAAGGAGTACAGACTGTGTATTAAAAAGTGTCCATAGAAAACCGTTAAATAAGGATAGCGCCACTATAACTACGGGGTAAATTTTAAAGAACGTGCCGAAAAATATTAGTGGTATAGATGACTTTTTCGAGGTTATATTTGCTAAATAAAATTATTTTAGATTTTAGAGCTACTGAGCAGTTTAGCAGCACACTTCAAACCGTCGACAAAGCTAAGTTCATTTCATCCCAGTAGGTACTCAGCGCTGTTGTGGAAAGTTTTTGAACTGTTTGAAAACTGCTGAAAGCAGTAAAGCTTACAGATGGCCACTTTTTCAACTATTCTACTATGGGAGTTGGTACTCCTTACTTCTACACTCCATACATAGCCTCCTTCGCTTGAAGTTGGTTGCAGTTATCCATGGACTGCATTAGCCAGTTACATCACGTGGACTGGGAGCCACTTCAATTTTATTTAAAAAAAAAAAATATTTGAAACACTTCCACAATACAGTACAAAATTCCTAGTATTTTGGATGCACTTAAAATAATAAATGATTATAGAACCATCGTATTATATACTCTATGTTTAAACTATATGATAAAAAGTTGTGCGTGTCAACTCCGATGCGTGACTGTGGTTAACTCCTAAAAAAGGATTTGTAAATGGATCCATTAATTTATTTATATTGATTTGCTAAAATATTATTACATAAAAATATATGATTTATGTTACATTATTCATTCCGCGCTATGAGCGCGAATATGTTGAGGGTAGGAAAGCAATAACGGCTTCACTTTTTGTTAACGCTGGATTTCACTACCCATCTATTTTAATATCGTGCGTTATATATGTAACAACTCTCAACCCATACCATGCCTGTTATCTTCAGGCAGAGATTATAGATTTTACTCAGCACGCTCTTAACTCACCTCTTAACAGATTCTTATAATGGTACTTATAACAAAAGTCTACGTGGTCGTTTTGAGTGACCGCCACTCAGCAAAGTGAGCTCTAAAATTTTGCTCTATGGCATTTTTCACCTCTTGGTTTGTTGTAAGTAAAATTATATTTTTAAAAGAACTAGGAGTTCTCACTATTTTTGATACTATATCCTACTCCTGACGTATTTAGGTTGTTTTCTGGTTGTTACTTACTGGTTGGATATGGGTCTCTCCCATTGTTAGAAGGATTTGCCTTCCAAGCGTGGAGTTCAATCACCACACCTGGAAGGTAGATTGTCGATCGTACCATAGATTTCGCGTTTCGCCCCTTTGATGCCTCTTCCCGTTGCCGGTATGACCATCTATATGTGGTATACCACCTATCGGAAGCCTCTCTGACTTGTCCCATAGTCGAACTATTTACCTAGTAATATAGAACCTTTTCTATCAGTTTTAGCTGGCATCACCAGCTTTACTATTTCTGCTGCAAAATCAATAGTGTGTTTCGGTTTGAAATGTAAAAGAACTAGCATGTCAAAGAACTCTAGTTTCGATGTTTTTAGGTTTAAATTTGGAGAAAAGAAAATGACATTTAACAAACGATATTTTATTTCTTACATCGAAAAAATGAACATATCTCACTAGCTGGTACTCGGCGCGTTGCAGCCGCAAAAGAAATAATTGTGTAAATATCGTTTTCAATTTGAAAGAGTTATATTGTATAATTAGAAATTATAACACGTTAATTGAAGTGGAATGATATATAATTTGATATGAATTAAAAAATTATTCAATACAAGACGCACGCCACCTAGTGTAAGTTAATTGTACTATGCCTATAACCCATATAGTAGAGTAATATATACAGAAACTATAACCTTTGCGCAAAAAGCTGACAGTTTTATCACAACCTGATGAAGAAGATGAGAGCGCATAAAATACGAACAAACGAGCATTAATAATTGTAATACTAATATATTAGATTTTATATCGTTTCATGGGCTAGAGTAGTTATTTACAGTTAGTTAATTTGTCACTCGACGTTAATTAATACATATAAAGCTTCATTTAAAAGTTGTTTCTGTCTGTATTATAGTAAATAAACAATGGAACAATAGTAACGACTGTAGTAAGCTCGTCACGTATGACTCAAATCAATAATAACAATAAATAACTACAATACATTATACAATACAACACTATTCATTCTTCCATTGATGAGATAATTGAATAGAGCTCGACTGCAGTTCATTGTGTGAGTGAGTCTTTCGTAATATTTTTTTTAAATTAAATAAATTCTCCCATCTTCACGTATTCTGCAAAACTTGAAAACAAAACTGTACAACTAGTGGGTGTTACCATCGATGATGTATGGAACTGGGACGTGGTCGTTTACCGCTGGCCGTATAAGACTGAGTTTCTGGGTGTGTTAGAATCTGAAGTGAAAATATCCACGGTAGAACCAGAGCTACCGATATAGCCATAGATTGACGATCCGGTAAAACATGCAGGAAGCCGATGAATGCAGCCGGCTCAGGACCGCGTTTTGGGGCATTCCTTGGGAGACGCCGAAGTTCAGCAGTGGATTTGTTGGGGCTGTCCAATGAGGTCTTAAGCTTACTTAGGTATTGGCTCCACGTTCACCAATCCACCTGTGTGATGTGGTGAGGAAGTATAAATCTTTGTAAAAATTCTTGTCAAATTCGTCGTATTCTCAAAAATTACAACTACATAATATAGTAGTAGGTTTAAATAGCTGATAAGTCGCCTTTTGCGATACCTACAGGATGGGTTGAGCTGATAGATATACTTGAATGCCGGCAACTATACGCCGGTAACATACTTAAATTAATATTGAGTAGTATCAATATTACTGTCCTACATTATCCTTTTCATTTAATCAAGTCGAAAACAGGGTCACCTTTTGTAATTTTAACTGTCTTTTGTTCAAATTAGATATGTTTTATTACTTACCATTACGACACGTGAATAATAATCAGGGTGTGTTTCATTTGACTTTTATCAACTAAAAATGACCCAGTTCTGAGAACGATGCGATTTTAGGATCGGTGGATACTTTCGAAATCTGGTATCTTTATTTTCAATAATTATACATACTATAAATGGGCTGTCTCGTTATATGAACATTTATTTTGAAAAACGGTGACAAACGAGCACAAATTATTAAATTATCATCAGTTTATGATTGATGTAGATGTCTATGTACGCCACTTCCACTTGCCATCAGGTGAACTATGTGTCCGTTAGTCACCGTTATTCTATAAAAATATTAAACTGGTTCGGTACTTCACTTCAGGGGTATCATTATAAAGTTGGGGGAAAAGTTTCTTCGTATTTTATATACAAATTTAAGACATTTTTTTTTCAAAGTTTAATTACATTTAATTATAATATATATGTGCCAATTTGTTCGATAACCTGTTGCCAGCTTGTAGGTGACATAACCCCGTTGCTGCATAAATCTAGGGATTTTTAAAAAAAAATGTGACAAGTTGTTTTGACAGTCCTCACTCGATGTTAACACTACTTACAGAATTCTGAAGAGACCGAAACGGGTAAAAATCTGAGGATGCAGGTCAGGACTATATTAGTGGATGCATTAACACTTTCCAACTAAGCTCTCTCTTTTTTGCTGAGTGCCGGAAAATGTGTGTAGTCTGGCGTTATGATGAAAGACTACTCCTTTTCTGTTGATCAATTCCGGTCATTTCTCTGAATTTCTTGCTTGAGCACCATTAATTTTTGGCAGTAGAGATTCGAATCGATGGTTTTGCCAGGCGTCAAAAGCTCGTAATACACGATGTCCTTCCAATTCCACCTTACACACAGCACCACCTTATTTCGTGTTAATCCGGGTTTCGCTACTGCTTGTGGAGCTTGACTACCATTTGACCATGATCTTCATGTCCTAGCCGTAGGTGTACACATTTCATCACCAGTAATCAATGTTTTCAAAAATGGTTCGATTAATGAATCGGTTCGATTTCGTTACGTTTCAATAAAGAATCGCAAACGAGTACACGATTCATTAGGTTTCTTTTTTTTTTGTATAGCTAGACTTTTTAAAATGGGTCGAAACTGTTTTGTGGTTAATTCTCAATTCCTCGGCTGTGTCGTAACTACTAATATACCAATTTTGCTCCACTTTTTCAAAAATGGCATCCACTTTATCCGTACAAGGGCGACCCTCGCGAGCTGCATCTTTGACATCAAAATTCCCGAACTGAAAACGCCTGAACCAACTTTGTGCTACTCTTGCTAACACTGATATTTGAAGGCTCCGTGGCGCAGTGGCTAAGCAATGAGTTAAAGCGCTAAGGGCCGCGGGTTCGAATCCCGCACGGAACAGGTATTTGTATGGCCTACAAGTAATTGTTCCGGGTCTGGATGTTTGTCCATGTGAAATTAATGTTTGTAAACTACCCCCACGATACAGGAGAAAATCCAAGTTTTAAAGTAACATTTTTTTTAAATAGACTGGACTGTATTAGGTCCATAAAAGTCACAATTTTTTTTCGCGGATTGAGTCACATTTTCCCCCTTTTTGTAATAATCTTTAGAATGTATCGAATTTCTTCGTTAGATTCACTCATTTTGGCGGACAGAAAAAAAACTTTACTCTTTTACTTTTTATTTTTCTTGGAGTCTTAATAAATAATTAGGGCATAGTTAAGGCCTTACTCGAAATTCTCCAGTAAACTATGTGTATTGATATTAAAACCAGCCAAGTACAATCAATACAACCAAAGAGATTTTACGTCAAGTTTATACAAACAAAATACAAAGAAACTTTTTCCGGACTTATTATAAATTTAAAGGAAATATTTCATGCTGGTTAGAAAAATAGGAGATGAAAATTTGAATTTACCTTCTCAAACTACTTCCTAGTTATTACGTTCAGCCTGTGTCATGCCGACTTTTTTGTTTTTTAAGTCGATTTACACTTTTTTATTAAAAATTAGCGAACCGCCCTGACTTCGCCTGGGTAGAGTCTAGCAATGGCGTTATTTAGATTTAAGTTAATCTTACTCATTTAAATCTCGAAGATTTTCGTATAAAATATAACCTAGATACCTCCTAGCATTTACCTCTATTTGTTCGGAAAGTTTCATGTTGTTCGTTAAATTCAGTTCAGGCATTCCGTTCAAACAATTTTTTATTTTATTATTCACCTTAACGTTTTTACACTCATTGAGCCGTGGTAGCTCAGATGATTAACGCTCGCTGTAAATATCACTGTACGCGAGTAACCCGGGTTCACTCCCCGCCAGCCCCAATGAAATTGTTGATCGTGATTTTATATGCTGATTTACCACGTGCACGACGGTGAAGGAAAACATCGCGAGGAAACCTGTATTTCCGAGGAACAAAACAAAACGTATCAAAATTAACCAAATTACAATCAAGGCTCGGTATATTTAAAACAAAACCCCTTCTACTCAGTTGGGGAGTATTTAAATAAAAAATAGTAATAATACGTGTTTTAAATTTATGTAGCTTCTAAGTATATTTTATGAATATAAACAGTGTCCTCGTCAAATTTGCAGTGCATGAAAGAGGCGTCTTAGTTGTAAGCACATTTTTAATTTAAGACTATATATGTACACTTGGATTACAAATAAATGATTTGATTTGATTGGATTGGATTTGAATAGGAAAAAATATTTTGAAGACATGTGAAGTTCGCCAACATACATTGGGGCAGCGCAGGGGATACTTCCTTGTCCTCTCCTAAATGAGAGGAATATGCCCAGCAGTGGGATGTATAGGCTGTAATTTTACTTTACTTTATACATTTTTAGGGTTCCGTAGTCAACTAGGAACCCTTATGGTTTCGCCATGTCTGTCTGTCCGTCTGTCCGTCCTCGCTTAATCTCTGTGACCGTTAGCACTGGAAAGCTGAAATTTGGTACCAATATGTGTATCAATCACGCCGACAAAGTGGTAAAATAAAAATTGGAAAAAAATGTTTTATTAGGGTAGCCCCCCTATATGTAAAGTGGGAAGTGATTTTTTTTTAATTGCAACCCTAACGTGTGATATATTGTTGGAAAGGTATTTAAAAATGAATAGGGGTTTACTTAAGTCATTTTTTGATAATGTCAATAATTTCGGAAATAATCGCTCCAAAAGTAAAAAACAATGTGTCCCCCCCCCCCCTCTAACTTTTGAACCATAAGTTTAGAAAATATGAAAAAAATCTGGAAAGAAGAACTTTATAAGGACTTTCTAGGAAAATTATTTTGAACTTGGATGGAAACAATAGTTTTTGTACAAACTCATAAGTGGGAACACTTACTGTGACGGACGGGAAACTACGGAACCCTACACTGAGCGTGGCCCGACACGCTCTTGGCCGCTTTTATTTATAATGTAATAGCATAGCATAGTAATTTTACAAACATAAAACCAATGAAGTATAGTAAATTGGCTAAAAATGTATATCAGACAACTCGTCTATCTGTCTGAATGTCCGATTGATAACCGTGAGCTCATCGTAAGCGAAATTAGAAACCAAACAACTATGGTGGTTGACAGTGTCGCGTACCATTACAAATCCGCGTATAGGCTTAAAATAATCCAAGTGCTAAAGAGTATTTACATCTTTTCATGACAATTTAAGATTTTACTATTAAGCAGTATTATACTTTAAATATTAAGTTTGGTGAGCCATGACCCTCGTGACTTTTCCCCCAGATCCGTCTTAGAGTATATATTTATTTTTAGCAACATAAAACAAAACTTTAAACGTTGGTTTTAGGAATGTCCATTGTTACAACAACACGTGTATATTTTTTAGAATTCCGTACTCGTGACGAGTTTTTTAGTCTGTCGGTTTACATATATGTCGTCGTTATTTCTCAGTAGTAAACCAACCATTTCGCATTAGTAAACATGGTTATTAGAATTGTTTTAATTAATTAGGAAAAGACTCTATTCGCACAGAATACCAGCATATAATAGCAGCATAATGCTGGTGGGTTACGTATGGTGAGCGACGAGAATATTATTATAAGCCAGTGCTTGACTATGATCCCACCTGGTGATAAGTGGTGATGAAGTTCATTGTAAATCGCACTGTCTTAACGTATCTAAAGCCTTTTCAATCTTGCTTTGAAAACTCCTGGATTGTATTCAGACAAAAGACCGGCAGCGGCAATTTATTCATACTTATATATTGTGGACAACATTTAACGTACAATGTATATTTTGAATTGGATTCTTATACATGAGAGATTTGAGATGCAAAGTAGAGCCACGCTGCGTTATAGCAATAATATTTATGTAGTACTCTTAGCTCGTGGATTAGTTCAACCGGGGAAATATCTCTCTTTAACTCACACATTGAACACCAGCGTGAAATAGCAGCTTATAGATTAAACTGCTATTTCACGCTGGTGTTAAAATACTAACAAATAACGTTAAAGTATCTGTTTGTAGTGGTAAAATATTTTTAACTATATGCATAAGAAAGTATATATATACTTATAGCGAAAAAACAATTTTAAAATTTCATGTATGTCTGTCGGTTTATCTGTCTGTCTGTTTGTTCCAGGTAATCTACAAAGTGGCTGAACCGATTCTGACGAGACTTTCACTGACATATAGCTGATATCATAAGGAGTAATTTAGGTAACTTTTAGTTTAGAAAAACAATTAGGATTCCAGGCGAAACAATCAAAGGCCATGAAATCCAACCTTAATAAATGCCACGCGGACGAAACAGCCAGTTATTTATATGACAATAATCAAGTTTTAGTATTTCAAATCGTTTGATGAATAAGAAATAAAGTTCAGGTATACTAAAGTAAAGTAAGTCAAGTAATAGTTTTATTATACGTGGTAGAGCCATGCCGTAGTAACAAATGGCTGCAGAACAATTGGGCTGACTCGACTGAGAATGAATCACCCTTTAGACAATACCATCGTGAAGTAGCAGCAAAATATGTAGTGATGTGTTCTGTATGGAGAGTAATTATTATATTAGAGACACTTATTACTGCTTACAGTATTCAGGTGAGGAGACGATGTAAGAATACGATGTGTAGTAGTAGTTGAATAGTATTAAAATTAGACTTTTAATAAAAAGTAAAATCGACTTCAAAGAAGAACAAAAAATGAATAAAATTATTTCTATGAAATAGAGATAAGACACAGAAATAGAATTAAAGCCTCGACTACTGATTCTGTATATTCATAAAAGTTCTTGAAAGTCTGCTTTTACTTCATATTAAAAAAATACCACTATGAGTGGACGAAATTTCACGTGGAAGAGTCATGCTGCAGCTATGTTAGTAGTAAAGTTGTAGCACGAGGGTCGGCTCGACCGGGGAAGGACCACGCTCTCACAGAATACCAGCGTAAAATAGCAGCTCAACGCTGCTGTGTTTCGTTTGGTGAGTGAAGAGAACCGGAAACACGTCTGCAGTTTGATTTGTTATCAAGAATAGATGTTGATGTCTGTGGGCCACAGCAACCACTTACCATCAGGTGGACTGTGTGCCCGTTTGTCACCCTTATCTTATAAAAAATGTAGTTGAGGTAGTAGTAGTAGTAGTGTATAGAGAAATCGTCTGAGATTCTACACTCGCTTTAAGGTATATCTTTAAAAAAAATTTAAATCTACACTTAGCTCCGCGCAATGTTTCCGGGTTTACAGCTGACACTTTATCTTGCGCTTCAGTTCACCTGATGGTAAGTGGATGCTTTAGCCCATAGACATCTACATTTATCCTCAATTAAGAAATAAAATGGAGATGCGTTGTCACCTCTGAGGACTGAGATGAAATACCTCATTTACAGTAAAAAGGTCACCGGTTTTCTACATTTACCATACGAAACACAGTAGCATTAAGCTGCTATTTTATAGTTATTTTGTAGTAATAAAATGTTGAGTAAATACATGAATTATCCTAAAGTATTGAAAATTACACCGTGATATACCGAGTGGTGGCGGCGTATTCCTTTGGGTGTTTTGGACTATCGCAATGCCTAAAATACAGTAGCATTAAGCTGCTATCTCACGCTGGTATTCTGTGAGAGCGTGGTCCTACTCCGGTCGAGCCAACACATTCGTGCTACAACTATAATATAGTTGCAACGTGGCTCTACCACGTACAAAATTTTCGGTAAATTAAAGTAATATCATTATTAGACAGACATTTAATTCCATGAAGCCGATATTTTGTAGTTTAATTATAATGAAATGGCTTCGCTAGCGCAGTCATGTCTGTTTATCTAATTTAGTGCCGATGTTAATCGGATTTAACTTCAAACCAATTGCAATACCAATTAAGTTGTTTCAAAGGGACGCGTCCAAATCCTACTACTGCATCCGTTTATATTACACCGATTTCTAGTTTGTTTTGTACAGCGACTTATATTTAACTGTGAATTATCTTAAACAAAGTTTACTTTCTTTGATTTAATTTTGTATCCGTTTTAATATTTGGCAGCCATGCGTGTCATACAATGGAGCATTGTCATTTCGGGTTATGCGAGACATGTTTTTGTCAATTAAACTTGATTGTTTATTTACTTATGCTTTACTTGCACACCTTGAACGAATTAACCACTGTGGTGAATTAAATAGTCACGCTGTAGCTATATTATGGTTTTATTTTATTATCGTTTAGTTTATTATCGTTTGTAACCCTATCCTATAAAAAAATTACAGTCCGCCTGATATTTATAAGGTACTGCAGACCATGGAAACCTAAAGCCAATGTAGTACAAAGAAGGCTACAGATGCGTTGTGACCTCTGACGACTAGGGTGGTTCTCTATAACCTTCAGTACAGCAATACAAGCACTGCTATTTGGCGTAAGAAGTAAACAAGAGGGTTGTAACTACTCAGATGTACTCCTTGGCAAAAAAGGGAGCCTTACCTCCTCTTTTATATTACTCCCAAATTTGAAAGTTGGACATGTTCAGCAGTGGACTGTTACTGGATGTTAAAAACAAACAGAAAAAGTCTTTAAGCTCTTCTCCTTCATGATAAACTCATTAATAATTCAACGTTGTGTCTCCTATACCAAGCTGTTATACAACAAGCTATAAGGGTTCGGTACTATACGAAATACAACAGACTCAAGCGCTATTTACGCTGGTATTTTACAAATACAAATTATATATCTGCATCGTGGCTCCACAACGTATACCACGTATATAAGATTTCTTGTAATGTAGTCCCACAACATAGTATATTGTTGCGCGCCTAAGTTGACGTCATGTACCCGGCACTAGCGCCATCTAGTGGCGGGGACGAGAGCGAGGGGAGCTTTCCAGAAAATGACATCAATAATCTTTCAACCGACAGCGCCATCTAGTATCGAAACGAAGAACTAATCTTCTAGAAGCCCGACACTCGAACTTTCGATGCTTAGTCGATTGGCGCGCGTATTTACTTGAATATTCTGTAATATTCTGGATGTTTTCGTGGAAGAGCCCTATATAAAGGCGTTGCAATACGCGATCGGGGAAGTATTGAATTTAGCGAGACAAGCGAAGCTTCGGGGCGGAATAAAGTGAATCAGTGTGATTAATTATTAGTTTTTTAAGTTTAATTAGTGTAAAGTGAATTAAAGTGTTAATTTTGGTAATTCTATCGGCAATTTTTATTGTCACGACCCTCAGGCTCGTAACAATTGGTGTCAGAAGTGGGATAAAATCATGCCGATTTTACGTAAGGAGGAGATGGAGGGTGTCCGTACCCGAAGTCAACGCCAGCAGGAGACGGACCAGAGACGATTTGGTGGTGCAACGACGCAGACGTCAGAGGGCCAAGTGCCAGCGACGGAGGCTGGCCCGTCAGGAGCTCCTACACTTTAATTCAAGTGTTAATTTTGGTAATTCTATCGGCAATTTTTATTGTCACAAACCTCAAGCTCGTAACAATATTATAAAAACTATCTGAATAAACAGCTGATACTAACATCAAACCGGGTTCGATCCCCGCTGGCACCAATGAAATTGTTAATTGCAATTTTAAGTTCTGATTTACCACGTGCTCGGCGGTGAAGGAAAACATCGTGAGAAAACCTGCATGTCTAAGAAATAAGAAAAAAATGTGAAGTTCGCCAACACGCACTGGGGCAGCGCGGCGGACACTTCCTTGCCCTAAAACCCTCTCAGATATGAGAGAAGGCCTGTGCTCAGCAGTGGGACGTATATAGGCTGTAACTTTACTTTACTAACATCAAACCCTCACAAAATGAGAGGAAATCTATAGTTTTTATTATTCACAGTTAGTTAGCTTAGTTTCCTGTATATTTTTTTGTGTTTAATAAAAGTATATACAAGTATATATTTACTTAAAAGGATTTCTTACTTACTCCCACACCTGTGTAATCTGTGATATTTTTAAAGAAATATACTATTTTAATTTTAAAATTTTAAAAGCTTTTATTATTACTAGCAACCTTTGAGTATTCAACCAACAGCTAGCAACTAGTCGATTCATTTGATGCCCCATCATTAAAAGTCGAAATTTTGTTAACGAAAGATAAGAAACTAGTAATATTTATACACCATTTCCTCTTAAATATAACATATGAATGGCTACCATTGTGATCCATTTAGTCGGTATTATGAATCATATACTATAATTATAATGCAGTCATCGCCTCATAGCTGATGTAACTGAATTCCATTTAATTGAAATAAACAATGTATACTTATTTGTTTTTACTATTTTATGATATGACCCAAGGCTTATATTCGGCTTCTATTATGTGAAAAGTTCGTTTACGCCGTACCGATATAATGTGAAAATTCAAATTTATGCTGTAGAAGTAAGTGGCAGCGTCGAAAAGGGACGGGCTTAGGTGGAAGTTCGTCAACCAATTGGTATGTAGAAGATGGACCAAGTGAAAGAAGTAAGAGAGGTGTATTAGGATCATGAAAAATAGAGATCCGTAGTCTCTGTCTGTCGCTCTGTATGACAGGTCTGACAGTTTATGTTTTTTTCCTGATGGTAAGCGGAGGCTGAGGACCTTAAACATCTACATTTATCCTCGGTTAAGAATCAAAACTCAAATGCGCCGTTACCCTTAGAACAAAGATGGAATGCCTTGTTTCCAGTATAAAAGGCTCTCCGGAGCTCTACACTCACCATACGAAACTTTAAATACCTCACCTTAATAAACTTTAAATCATAACATCTACTTCGTTAATGTTTTTATTTTACAGATAGGCTATTATGGCATCAGGAAGTATCAAATTATAAAATAAAAACATCAACTTAGGCTGGAAGTATTTATTATTCTTATGGAGTAAATCCTAAATTTAATCACTATCACTGTAGTTATACCGCTGTAGTTGTACAACTACAGTATGTATAACAACTACAGTGTGTATACATCTCTGACTGTAGTTGTACTGCCGACAAACTCTTACGCTATTTGGTGGGTGTTAAAAAAGGTACAAAATGTTTGGTCCTTAATAAATGATTTATTATTATTATTTGAGTAATCTTATCTGGTTGGGCTGAATAAATATATAAGAGGAAATGATAAATATACATAAATATATATTTTAATATTATAACATAAATAAAAAAACAATACATAAATAAATATAAGCCCACCCAGATGGAGGCTCTCGGCAGGGGAGATCAAACGGCCGAGGGTTAGGAGGAAAGGGAAAGAAACCGGCGGATGATGCGGGCGGTATCGAGAAGCGCCGCCTTCTGCATTCGAGCCTGAAACTTGAGCTTGAGTAGGCTGTAACGGTAACGGTAAGAGAGGGAAATAGCATGTTACAACTTTTTAAAACATTTTATTTTACGGGGCGATTGACTTGAGACATACTGAACACAGCAGTATTATTCTATGGGTGGTATTCTATGAGAACGTGATCCTTCCCCGGTCGACCCGACCCATTCGTGCTACAACCATAACATAGCTGCAGCGTAGCTCTACCACGTTTTAAATTATTTTTTGTCATGTTACCATAATGGCCTTTTTAAGGGATAACTCGTCGTTGGCCTTTAGTAATAAATGCCATTGGATAAAGTCTCTCTTACTCATACTTTTCTTATCATAGACGCGTTTCACATACATAAATCATACGTACACACATCTATATAAACAAAGTTCCGTGTGGGATTCGAACCCGAGGCCCCGCATCTCCATAACCAATACCGGTGTGCGTAAATAACAATTAAGGACCTTGCAGCAAAAGAGGGGCAGATCCAAATTTTTACCGTTACCTTTTTTTCACCTACATTTTAAACAAAAAAATTAGCTATGGTTTGGTGCATTTAGGAGGCAAATCCGAAGACAAACAAGCGCGCTGTAACAAAATTTGGATCTGCTAACTTATTCTGTTTGGTGCAAGAAGGGAGCAGGTCCGGACCTGCCTCCTTCTTGCAACAAATAAAACTATTACATCATTTGTAAACAAGCCAGTGCACGTTTTGTGCTCGGCCCGAAAGGACATGCGTATTATTCTTTTAAATAGTTGTTTTAAGTTTGATACGTTAAGTGTGTATTAAAATGAGTGACACTGAACCGTTTAGTAGCGGCTCGTCAGATATTTACCAGCCGCCTGTCTACGAGTCATGTTCAACCAGTTCAGATGATGATGGAAGCGATGTTGGTTTGTTGATATTTCAAAACCAAACTAATGAGGCGAACGATAAAGGTATGAATATTTTGGATGAATTTAATACAGATAATCCATGCCCATCGACGAGTGGCATAGCGCCGAAATAAAGAAAATCCGCGAATCCATCACAATGGAAACGGAATGTAATAAAGAAGTCTATTACTACTGGAAAGCGCTATTTAAACTATAAAGGCCGTGAAATAGGCGAAAGAAAAACTGGACCGGATTGTTGTTGTAAGAAGTATAAGTGTTTTGTTCAAATTAATGAAGAAGATAGGAAACTAATATTTGAAAATTTTAATAAATTGGAAGAAACCTATGTGCAAAACGTATACTTAGGCGGTTTAATTAAAACTGAGAATGTTGAAAAGGAAAGATCTAAAACTGGTACGGGGAAGAAACGGAGTTGTTCACACAAATATTATATTAAATTAGGAAATAGAAATATACAAATTTGCAGAAATGGCTTTGCATCTATCCATGGAATATCCAAAAGCGTGTAGACAATGTTGCTAAAGAGTATCGGGATCCTACTGTAACTAAACCAGCTCAGTCTAATCGTGGAAAACATCAAAATAGACCAAATCGTATTCCAAGTGAATGGGTTTCAAAAGTTGACTCTCATATACGTAAGTTTCCCACGTCGCGAGTTACACTACAGTAGAAATAAAAGCTCACGTTACTATCTGTCTCCAGAGTTGAACATTAAAAGTATGTACGAGTTATATTTGAAAAAGCATGAGCTTAGTCTTGAAGCATCTGCTAAGCCTATAGTATCAATTTCTTAAATTTACGCGAACACTACACATTGAATAAAACTATTATTTACGGATTTTATCGCGTTTAATTACTTTAATTTATTTTTATTATTATCCCGACGTTTCGGGTGCTTTACAGCACCCATGGTCACGGGGGGGACTGAGATGTTTGACGTCCCAATGACATAGTTAGTCCGGCTACCTTCAGTTTTTTTTTTATTAATTTTTGGTCCGATTTACGCAAAACGAGCTTATAGTATCATGAAGTCTTGCAGTGGTATGCTTGGGTTTGGGTTTAATTTTGTTAATTATAGGATCCCAAGCAGATGGTAGCACCCAACCATCTTCTCTATTGAAATTTGGATGTTTTTTAATTTCAATAGCCTCGCGTATCATCGTTGGTAGGAATCGGTGTTCTTTTGCGAGAATTTGTGGTTTATCAAATCTAATGTAATGGTGGGGACGATCTTGAACATGTTCGCAGACTGCAGACTTGCCGGAGCGTCGGTGCATCACATCAGCTATATGTTCCTTCACGCGGGTTTTATAGATCTCTTTGTTTGACCTATGTAAGAGAGACCACATTCACAATCTAGCTTGTACACACCTGCATCTTGTAGAGGAATATTACATTTGATGGATGGTAAAAATTGACTTATCTTCTTCAGCGGCTTGTAGTATGTCTTAATGGACACTCGCTTCAAGATATAGCCAATCTTGTCCGTGACTCCTCTGACATATGGTAATAGAGCAGGCGCGCGCTCGACTGTGGCCGACTTCACTCGTTCATCATTTCGTTTTGTGACGTAGGCGCGGGACCCGAAGCTTGTTGTCTTGCAATACTTGCTTGACGTGCTGAAGCTCCGCGGCCAGATGTTTTCTGTCACAGATCCCTCGTGCTCTCTGAAACAAAGATTTACCCACGGTAGCTAACTGTGAAGGATGATGGTGAGATTCACCATTTAGATATCGGTTGGTATGGGTCTTTTTCCTATACACAGTGTGACCAATAGTGTTATCAGGATTTCGGATGACTAAAACATCTAGGAAGACTAAAGAATTATTTGCCTCTAACTCCATTGTGAATTGTATTTTAGAGTTTATGGAGTTAAGGTGGTCTAAAAATGCAGTTACTTTGTCAGATGGTAAAATTGTGAAAGTGTCGTCTACGTACCGCTTGTAGAACCTTGGATTTACAGGAGCAGTAAGAAGGGCTTTCTCCTCAAAGTCCTCCATGAATATGTCGGCGACTATGGGAGACACAGGTGAGCCCATCGCCACACCATCTACTTGCTTGTAGAACTCCTCCTTCCACAATAGGTAGCCAGATGTGAGGCAATGTTCAAGTAGTATTGCATATTCTTGATTCATCAAGACCAAAAATTAATAAAAAAAAAAACTGAAGGTAGCCGGACTAACTATGACATTGGGACGTCAAACATCTCAGTCCCCCCAGTGACCATGGGTGCTGTAAAGCACCCGAAACGTCGGGATAATAATAAAAATAAATTAAAGTAATTAAACGCGATAAAATCCGTAAATAATAGTTTTATTCAAGCCTATAGTATCATTTGATTTTTACTACAGATACTTTAAACAAAATTTTAAATACAGTTTTGGGTCACCTCGTTCAGATACTTGCAAGAAGTGCGACATGCTGAGTAACAAACTAAAAGATAAGACATTGGATAGCGATGAAACCCAACAAATACAGATAGAGAAGAGTCTTCATCAAGCCAAGGCCGACACTTTTTTTGTTGATTTAAAAGAGAAGAGTCAACTTGCTCTTAATAATGAAGAATGCGAAGTATTAACATTTGATTATCAGCAGAATATGCCATTACCTAAAATTCCAGCAGGTGAAGCATTTTATAAACGTCAACTTTGGGCATATAATTTTTGTATTCATTCAGCAAAAACAGGGATTGCTCACTTTTATTTATATGACGAAACCATAGGCCGAAAATCACCAAACGAAGTCATATCTTTTACAAATCACTACATAAATGACATTTTACCAAGCACAGTTAAAGTACTGTATTTATTTTCTGATAACGCAGCAGCACAAAATGAGAACTCGACTTTAGTTCAGTATCTATATACGCTTATGCGGTGTTCATCTTTTGAGAAGATTGTTCATCGATTTCCAGAACCAGGACACAGCTTCTTACCGTGTGATCGGTGTTTCGGCGTAATTGAAAAGTTTAATAGAAGGAAAGATTACATATTTACGACTTCTGAATATGCCGATTGTATTACGCAAGCATCTAAAAATTTTAAAGTTGTAAATGCAAGTCAAAATATGATACTTAACTTCAGCCAAAATTATGAGAGTCATTTCAAAAATGTAATAACAAATACAGAGAAGATTCGATTCAAAATATCTCAATATCGTATTTTTGAATATAGTAAAGACCAGTGTTACAACGGGAACGCCAGTATTTGATTATTTTCCTATAATGAGAAATGCTCAAACCCAACTATCAGTTCTGCCTCAGAAACCGCTGTATGATCATGCATTGCCGTTGAAAAAGGCTAAATACAACAATGTTATGCAGTTGGTAAAGAACTACATATGTTCCACCAAATAAACTATATTTCTACAGGGCCCTTAAAAGTGAAGCTGTCGGACCAACAGATGATATTTCTAGCGAAGACGACGATGATCAAGCTGAAGTTAACCTTTAATTTTTTTTTGTTCAGCACTCATTCGTTTTTGTATTTCTTTTGATTGTTTAGTAGTAGTACTAGTATATACTTTATTGTACACCACACATATACAACGAATAAATACATTACATAGAAAACTTAATATATACGTATGTACAATAAGGCGGTCTTATCGCTAAAGAGCGATCTCTTCCAGACAACCTTTGGGCTAAGGAGAAACTGGAATTAAGAACAGTAGGAGGTGGTGCGTTTTATGTTACACTTACATTCTAATATCTAAATAAACTAAACTATATTTTGTTAAAATACCACAACAATACATAAAAATAATAATAAAATAAACATACATATTAATAAATAGGTATATATATATATATATATATATATATATATATATATATATATATATATATATACATATCTATATATACAAATATATACACATACATAAATATAGATAGATAATAAATAACTAAATAAATAGAAAACAAAGAGGAAAAGAAAAACACAGAATAACTATCTGTTGCTAGAATTGGTTATCATCATCATCATCATCATTACAGCCCTTCACAAGTCCACTGCTGAACATAGGCCTTCCCCAAGTAATGCCACAAAGCACGGTCCTGAGCCACCTGCATCCATCGACTTCCTGCATATCTTACCAGGTCGTCACTCCATCTAGTGGGGGGTCGCCCTACACTACGCCTACCGGTACGAGGCTGCCACTCAAGAACCTTTCTTCCCCATCGGTTATCGGTTCTTCGAGCTATATGGCCGGCCCATTGCCACTTCAGCTTACTAATCCGTTGGGCTATGTCGGTCACTCTGGTTTTACTGCGGATATCCTCATTTCTGAGTCTATCACGCAGAGAAACTCCGAGCATAGCCCTCTCCATAGCTCGCTGAGCGACCTTGAGCGTCCTCATACGGCCAGCAGTGAAGGACCACGTCTCAGATCCGTAAGTCATCACTAGCAACACGCACTGGTTGTACAATCTAGTTTTTAGAGATTGAGGTATACCAGACGAGAATATATGTCGTAATTTCCCGAACGCTGCCCAGCCGAGTTGAATCCGTCGATTGACCTCTCGGTCGAAGTTGGACTTACCTAGTCGGACTATTTGTCCCAGGTAAACGTACTCGTCAACAACTTCGAGCATAGTGCTCCCAACAACTACCGGCATAGGTGTCACATGGACATTGAACATGATCTTTGTTTTGTCCATGTTCATCTTAAGACCTATCCGTTGGGAGGCACTATTGAGGTCATTGAGCATAGTGCTTAAGTCCTCCAGCGATTCTGACATAAGGACTATATCGTCGGCAAATCGAAGGTGAGTGATGTACTCGCCATTGATGTCAATACCGTATCCTTTCCAGCTTGAAAACGTCTTCCAATGCAGTGGTGAAGAGTTTCGGGGATATAACGTCACCCTGTCTTACACCTCTCTGCAGTTGGATAGGTTTCGAGCTCTGGTTCTGTACTCGGATAGCCATCGTAGCCCTACTGTACAAACACTTCAGCACTTCGATATACCGACAGTCAACTTGGCACCGCTGAAGGGACTGTAGCACCGCCCAAATTTCGACGGAATCAAAGGCTTTCTCATAGTCCACATACGCCAGGCAAAGTGGCAGATTGTACTCTTCAGTCTTCTGTACAATCTGCCGCAGGGTATGTATGTGGTCTATGGTACTGAAGCCTTTTCGGAAACCGGCTTGTTTGGGAGGCTGGAAGTCGTCGAGTCTGCGTGCGAGACGATTCGTAATGACTCTCGAAAACAGCACGTAGACGCGGCTCAGAAGGGAAATCGGTCTGTAGTTCTTTAAGAGAGCGTTGTCGCCTTTCTTAAAGAACAAGACCACCGCACTTCTGCTCCACGCCTCTGGAGTAGTGCCACCATGGAGGACGGAATTGAAGAGCTTCTGAAGGACTTCAAGTACCGGTGTTCCACCCGCTTTCAGAAGCTCCGCTGTAATTCCATCCTCGCCTGGGGCCCTGCCGTTTTTAAGGTGCTGGAGAGCCATTCTAATCTCGCTCAGACTGACGTCCGGGATATCATCGGAATATAATATATAATAATAATAGCCGTGTAGTGGCGGTTAAAAATATCCACTACCCCATATCTTCCCGTGGGTGTCGTAAAAGGCGACAGAGGGACACAGGCAGGAGATGGGCAGCAGCATCTTCCTGATAACAGCAACTGTACGACAAAAAAAACTGCGGTTGCCAACCCGCTCGCTAAGCGTGGCAACTATGGCAATATACCCCCCATGAACAATTACACAAATAGACGGCCCCCAGTCCCCGGCGGCTCCGCTATTCCTGGCTACGGTGACGACCATGGTAACGGCGGGGCAGGGGGTGCTAAGAATCTCCGGTGGAGGTTCGGTTGCCACCTACGACGACTCGACCTGGCAACATTTAACGCACGCACTCTGAGGACTGACGAGAAGATCCTGGAGCTGGAAGAAGAGATAGACAAGTTGCGCTGGAATATTATAGGATTATCCGAGGTCCGAAGAGAGGGGGAGGACACGGTGATTCTCGAATCCGGCAACTTGTTCTATCACCGGGAGGGTGACCATCTGTCCCAAGGAGGTGTCGGATTTATCGTCCACAAGTCTCTCGTCAACAACGTTGTAAAAATTGGGAGTGTGTCGACGAGGGTCGCGTACCTGATACTCAGAATCACCAAACGGTATTCGCTGAAGGTCATACAGGTTTACGCACCAACCTCGGCACATCCCGATGAGGAGGTGGAGGAAATGTATGAGGTTATTTCCAAAGCCATGCATTCCTCCAAAACTCAATACACGGTGTTGATGGGAGACTTCAACGCAAAACTAGGCACAAGAGAAAACGGTGAGCTGAAGTTAGGGTAATTTGGAGTAGGGCAACGGAACCGAAGGGGCCAGCAGCTGGCCGACTTTATGGAGAAAGAGGGACTCTTTATGATGAACTCTTTCTTCCAGAAGCGGCCCCACAGGAAGTGGACCTGGTCGAGCCCCGACGGTTCGACAAAAAATGAGATTGACTTCATTATGACGACCAGACGCCAACTGTTCAGTGATGTCTCAGTGATCGCAAGGGTGAAAACTGGCAGCGATCACCGAATGGTTAGAGGCACACTGAACCTAAACGTGAAGTTGGAGAGGTCTCGTCTAATGAAGTCAACGCTCCGTCCCCCTCGTGCTCTAATCCAGAATCCCGAAAACTTTCAGCTCGAGTTACGTAACCGATTTCAGTGCCTAGAAGATTGCAATTCAGTGGACGATATGAATGACAAGCTCGTGGAAACTGTCCATGCGGTCGGAGCTAAGTTCTGCAAGACCCGCCGCAGAAGAACACAAAAACTCTCCGATCACACTCTTAATCTCATGGCTGTTAGACGGGAGATGAGGCTGCAATCGTCAACAGATTTGACAGCATACAGGCAACTGAACAGACAGATCTCCAAATGCATGCGGCGAGACTTACGCAACTTTAATACTGCTCGTATTAAAGAAGCGATCGAGCGGAACCAGGGCTCCAAAGTCTTTGCCAGAGATCTATCTGCCAGTAAGAGCCAACTGTCGAAGCTGAAGACTGAGTGTGGCAGCATCGTTTCTGGGACACCTGAGATTTTGAGTGAGATTGAGAGGTTCTATGGGCAGCTGTACACATCATCGTTGGAGCCACACGCAAGTGTGAGTAACGATCCAAGAGCAAGTCTTATCCGACACTATTCCGATGATATCCCGGAATTGGTTATCAATAACCACAAAATGTTAGGTAATGCTTCTTGACGTCACTTTTGAAACTTTCCAAAGTTTGCGCACGTCGAATTTGGAGTGGGAGTTCATTCCATAACCTTATGGCTTGGCTCGTAAAAGAATATTTCATAAATGTTGATCGAAATGAACATGGTTCTAGAATTAGTTCGCCGGCTGACCGAAGAACTCTATCAGGTCGATCATGACCAAGAAACTTAAAGTTTTCCTTCAAGTAGCTTGGAGTCGAAGGATTGAACAACACACAGTACAAAAGAGATACATTTTGCAGATTCCGGCGAAAGCGAATGGGTAACCACTTGAGCTGTAAACGATATTCGGATTTATTGTTTAATTATTTGTGGACTGATTACTAATTCTTGAAATAAAAAAATAACCGTGTTTACCTGTTTTATTATTCTTAATACAAAATAGGGTAGTATTTTTCTTCAATCTTGGTGCAAAACGGAGGCAGATCCAAACTTTAAAAAATCGTAGTAATTCTATTACTTCTTCAATTGCCTTAAATCTTGAATAAAATGTGTATATATGTTCATATTATACAATATCATATAACGATAAGACATAAGTACATCAATCAATTTTTAAATACCCAACAGTTTTGAAATTTGGACTTGCCTCCCTTTAGCTGCAAGGTCCTCAATTGTAAATGAATGATATCGTAATGGCTGACCGAATGCGATTAAGAAACAAAAGGACCCACGAGTTAATATACTTGTTTCAGTATTCGAGATAATGATCCATTAAAATGCGGGCCAACACCAATGTGAGTATAATGGACATGTCAGAGTTCATATTGTTAAGACAGGCAATTGTATTCATACAATTTTATGGATGTTTTTTTTATTTATTGTCGGAGTGCTTCTTCTGTCAATTATCATGTATTAAATTCTTTCATATTTCCCATATTATATAAAGTAGCTGCGTAAGATGATGGACGACTTCATAAAAGGTAAGTTATAAGCTATGTACGTCTTACTTCTGGCCACAGATCTCTCACTTCTGATTTGGATTTTCGATCAGGAAGGACTATGCCGTGCTGGCCTAACGCGTGTTAGCTGACCCCACATATCTTCGAAATATTTTTTATTTTTCAGACGTACAGGATTTCTCACATTGTTTTCCTTTACCACTGGATATCTGTTTTAAGTTTTTTTTTTGAATATAGAATAAGGGTGGCAAACGAACACACAGTCCACCTGATGGTAAGTAAGTAGATGCTGAGACCAATATACACCTACATTTATTCTCGATTAAAAATCCATCCCGCGGTGTAAGTGCTCCATGCCGGAAGTGCAGTTCACACAGCGCTCGGTTCGCAAAGCATTCCTTACCCTGGACATCCACAAGTTGAGTGGGCCTGATGGAATCCCCCCAATTGTGCTGAGGACGTGTGCTCCAGAGTTGGCACCGGTTTTAACGCGCCTTTTCCGGTACTCCTACTCCCTAGGCGTAGTCCCAAAATCATGGAAGACGGCTTTCGTCCACCCGATCCCTAAAAAAGGCGACCGCTCAGACCCGTCCAACTACCGGCCTATCGCCATCACCTCCTTGTTTTCCAAAACAATGGAGTCCATTGTAAACTGCCAGCTCATGAGGTACCTTGAAGATCACCAGCTGATTAGTGACCACCAATACGGTTTTCGCCGTGGTCAGTCAGCTGGTGATCTTCTGGTCTACCTAACTCACAGATGGGCGGAGGCAGTAGAGTCTAGTTAGGGCCGTTAGTTTGGGCATTGCGAAGGCCTTCGATCGGGTTTGGCACAAAGTGCTTCTTTCAAAGCTCCCTTCCTATGGGCTTCCCGAGAAATTGTGCAATCACCAGTTTTCTTGTGATGGTGATGCTCTTTACACCGGCCGAGCCAATATTTCTCGGGAAAATGTCTCTGAGTACCGAGACAAACTTGTGTCTGAGGTCGAGTCCTTGCTGAACAGAGTCTCGGATTGGGGGCGACTAAATCTAGTACAGTTTAACCCCCAGAAGACACAAGTTTGCGCGTTAACCGCTAAAAAGAACCCCTTTGTCGTATCTCCTGAGTTTCAAAGTAGCCCCCTTGTTGTCTCAGCCAGTATCGGAAACCTCGGCGTCGACATATCGAGTGACGTACAGTTTCGTGGTCACTTGGAAGAGAAGGCCAAATTGGCCTCTAAAAAGCTTGGCGTGCACCACCACACCACCTGCAACTTTACAAGGCGCAGGTTTGGCCGCACATGTAATACTGTTCCCATCTCTCCCCAGTGCCAGCTCCTTCCACTTGACCGCATCCAGCGCAGAGCGGCTCGAATCGTCGACGACCGAGTGCTTTCCGATCGGCTCGATTCACTGGCACTGCGAAGAGATGTTGCATCTCTTTGCATTTTCTTTCGCATATACCACGGGGAGTGCTCTGAGGAATTGTTTGGATTAATCCCAGCCGCTAAATTTCGTGAACGCACTACGTCCAAATAAACACAAGCACAAACGTCCAGATACCATCCACACCTTCTGGATGCTTGGCGGTCCGCCACTGTACGTTTCAAAAGGAGTTTTCTCCCGCGTACAACTCCTCTGTGTAATAGTTTGCCACCGGCGATTTTTTCGGACCGATACGACCTGGGGACCTTCAAGAAAAGTGCTTACTCCTTTCTAAAGGGCCGACAACGCACCTGCAATTCCCCCGGTGTTGCGGTTGATCATGGGCGGTGGTAGTCACTTAACATCAGGTGAGCCGCATGCTCGTTTGCCCCCTCTTCTATAAAAAAAATCAAAATGCTTGTATCCACTTCTTCAGAGTTTTAAACAGATCGATTATTATAAAGTTTAATGAGATATTTATACGAAACTTGCCGTTGCCGTGACCCGTTCAAGTTCCGTTGTTTATAATGAGAGATTGTTTAAGAAAGTCAAAAAAAAGAAAGAGAGATTGTTTAAGAATTGAAAATATGGATACGTACGGAATTTTATAAAATTCCTGGCTTAGCACAGGTGATTTCTGGATCTCGATAACAGCGCCACCTACCGAGTTCACCCGAGTTTTCAAACCATCCAGGGACCGACTCAAATACACACAAAAATTCATCTGAATTGTTTTAGCTATTTTCGACTTTTGCTGAGAATAACGGAGAGCAATTGATTTTTCTGTAACATATGTTTTTAAGTATACTAGATAATATATGTATTTATACGTAAAACTCTTTTCAAAGGCTAAAAATTATAAAATTAAAATGAAAGTATTCTTGTGATAAATTCATCTTGATCACACACTTCATTTTTATAGAGGTAGTGATGATAAACAATTGTATAGTATGAGGGTACGAATCCTGGATCGTGCCAAAAATAAGTTGTTGAGTTTTTCCGTTAAGAAATTTACAATAGCAGCATGAGGTTTGGTGTTGTTTCACTCCCGTACTTCAGAAAGCAGGTAAAGCTGATGGTAATGCGCCTGATCTCTCTCCGGCCATGTTGGTTTTCATCCCATTGGACTACGTGTGAGAGAATAGAGAGTGCACCGCATATACTTGGGTCTTTAATCCTGTACTACTCAGATAGCTAGTCTTGGTTGAGGCTGGCCGCCGTGACCGCAATTCGGACTGGAGAACATTACTGATGCTGAGGCCTATAGACATCTAGATTTTTCCTCAATTAATTATCGCGTAGTTTCATTACTTATTTGTTATACTTATGCCATTGCTAACTTAACTAAAAAATAAAAAAGAATTTGTGTGATGTGACCTCACGAGGCAGGAGCGAATCCTTCAGAAAACTAAATATCGAGAGGATGAGACGAACGCAGAGAATCAGGAGTAGGATAATTGTAGTGTTTATTTATTATAATACTGTTGTCAAATGTAAGTATTTAAGTAATTATTTCACGTTATATATTAAACAGACTTCAAATTTTATTTAACAGTTAAAATTTATATTTTAATATTTAAATCACCGCACATTCCCGTTACTTACTACTGGTAAGCTGAAAATAATAATAATAATAATAATATAAATTTGTCTCTTTTTAAGGCATTTGCTTAGGACATTTATGAAATCTGTTTTTTGATTATGTTTATTTCTCTTAATGAAGTACTTTATTTAATGATAAACGTTCCCCGGTCGCTTTTCACTCCCTCATTATTTTTTATATAAGCTGACGCTTCGAAAATTAGGTCGCAGCTTTCATATAGTCAACAATTTAAAAGAGATTTTTTAAAGGATTCTTCACTCGACTTTTATTTTTATAGTTTGCAATTTAAACCTGGATGTTTAATCGTCAGATAAAGATCATTTTAGGATAAAATCCAAAATAAGCATTGGTCATACACATTTTACTAAATCAACTCTTAGACCTATACCGTCTCGTTACAAAAAGTGATTTATCTCGGAACGAGGGCCACTGAAGCGTCCGCTCTCCACAGATGTCGTTAGCTGGAACTGAGGTGGAGTAATTTGATACACAATATGATTTAATTGAGAGGTTAGTTTAAAATTAGAGTTTATCATTTTTTAGAGTATTACATTAATATGCAAAACAATACCTAAGTGGTTAGCTCTTTACTTTCTGCACATTTTAAACTCTTTTTTTTTTAAATTTTTTCACTTTTGGAATATTTGCAGTTTGGTTTATTAATTTTTAATCTACCAATATAATTTTTTTTATAGGAGAGAGGGCAAACGAGCATGCGGCTCACCCATGAACAACTGCATCACCAGGGCAATTGCAGATACCTTTTAAAAAGAGTAGACTTTTTTATTGAAGGTCCCTAAGTCGTTACGGTCCGGAAAAATATCTGGTAGTAGTCGATTCCAGGCTGCTATTGAAAATTTTTGACAGGGCTGTAATGATAATGATGATGATGATAATGAGTCGATTCCACAGGGAAGTTGTGGGTGGAAGAAAACTTCTTCTGAATCGGACAGTGGTAGACTGCCAATCATTCAGATGGTATCGCAAGTTTTGTCGCGAATTAGTCCGAACAATTCCTCAGAGCACTCCTCGTGGTAGATGTGATAAAATACACAAAATGGTGGAACATCTCTTCGCAGTGCCAGTGTGTTAAGCCGATTAGAAAGAACTCGGTTGCCGACGATTCGAACCGCTCTTTACTGGATTCGATCAAATGGAAGGAGCTGACACTGGGTAGCCCCAGCCCAGAGATGCGAACAGTATTCCATGTGAGGCCGAACCTGCGCCTATATAACTAATATTGCAAAAGAAAACACTAATCTTTATATTTGCCTAACAAATTAACTTAATCGTTTAAATATTTTTAAAGATTTGCCAAATACACACGGGATTCCGTGTGTATGTGACGGGCCTTACTATACTCTACAATCTACCACAAACCTGTCGCTCGAGCGTAATAATAGCACAGAGTAATTAATAGTACTACGTAATAATAGTTCGAAAAAGAGTTTATATTATTTAATTTTACACACTTTTTATTCTTGGGGTCATTTGTCCCAGTCAATATATAAACAAATGAGAATGTGCCAATTTTGTTACGTGCCTATCATGTCGTAAAAGGCAACTAATTTGATATTTGATTTATGATTTTGTAGGCGACAGGCTAGTCAGTAGTCACCTATAATTTTTAGAGTTCCGTAGTCAACTAGGAACCCTTATAGTTTCGCCATGTCTGTCTGTCCGTCTGCCCGTCCTCGCTTAATCTCTGTGACCGTTAGCACCAGAAAGCTGAAATTTGGTACCAATATGTGTATCAATCACGCCGATAAGAATAAATATGAAAATAAAAACGAAAATTGAAAAAAAAATGTTTTATTAGGGTAGCCCCCTTTTATTTAAAGTGGGAAGTGATTTTTTTTTTAATTTCAACCCTAACGTGTGATATATTCTTTGAAATGTATTTAAAAATGAATAGGGGTTTACTAAAATCATTTTTTGATAATGTCAATAATTTCGAAAATAATCGCTCCAAAAGTAAAAAACAATGTGTCCCCCCCTCTAACTTTTGAACCATAAGTTTAGCAAATATGAAAAAAATCTGAAAAGTAGAACTTTATAAGGACTTTCTAGGAAAATCATTTTGAACTTGGATGGAAACAACAGTACCCACTACCGGGAGGCGCTGCTGCAACTGCTCCCGGTACCTTTAAACTCATAAGTGCGAACACTTATTGTGACGGACGGGAAACTACGGAACCCTACACTGAGCGTGGCCCGACACGCTCTTGGCCGGTTTTATTTACAATTTTAATCGGACCCAATTTTTTTTCTCTAAACATGTTCCAAATAACTCGCAGCTTTTTGCACTCTGCCTATCCCTTCGCAGATTACAAACGTGAAGCTGTGTTTATGTAGCAACTCTAGTAGGTCAAAACAACCTAAATTCAACCTTCTGGTGCCACTTGTTTCCAAATTCAAATGTAAATAAGTTTAGCAGAAGTTCAGAAGATCAATCGTAACTCAAAACGTACTGATGCGGTAGGACACTTTGTTCAGAATTATAACTAGATCGCTTTCCATTATATTTTCATGAAATATTTAAAGAAAGCTTACACAAAGCGGTCTTTTTGATGCTCTATATAAATATAAAAGGACTCCCATGTCATTAATGTTTTGGAAAAGTGACCAAAAAAAAATTACGTTCAGATATAGGTTTGCCTTGATGCTAAGTAATTAAATTTAATTCAGCGAACTATGTCCAAAACACAGTCTACGTCAGTAGTTTGGTATATGAGTAGGTAGAAGGTATAGCAAAAATATAAAGACTAAAAAGGTAAGTTAACTACTTAGTTGAAGTCAGAAGTAGCAAGGTAAAATTACGAGCTAGGCAGGTAGTACATAATCATTAGGTAAGTAGATATAGTAGGTAATCATAATTTAGATAGGAAAACGCTTTTGAGTTTAGTTTTAATGTTTTGTTGTGATACTTTTTCATGTACATCGAAAGGTAAGTTATTTATTAAATGCGATACCCGTACACATTATATCCAGTGATGTGCCGGAGTCGGTTTTGTGTCATAGCGCGCGTACGTATTGGATGTTCTATATATCATTTTAAATTTTCGTAAAAGAAATATTGTTTTAATAACATGAATTTAATTTGGTCATAAACTGGTAATATTTTACAATGTTTAAAAATCGCATTTTCATCATCATCAATAAGGGGACGTATGTTAGGGGATACAAAATTTTTGAGAATACTAAATTGAAGATCATAGATCTGTTTTAAATAGGATTTGTACGTCCGACCATAGTTTGACAAGCCATACTGAATATAAGATTCAGCCAGCGAGTTGTAAAGCATAAGTCTTACTTTGAAGGGTATGCGAGATTTTTTATTTTATAATTTTTATATTGGCTAGAAACTGACGCAACTTATTACACACATGTTCAATGTGGTAGCTCCAGTTAAACTTTGAGTCAATTATAAGACCAAGGTATTTTTGTGTGGTCACAACTTCGATTGTAGGACATTGGCAAGTTCCTATTTGATGGAGGCAGTCGTGATTATGAGCAATTAAGGGTTTTGGAGGAGGATACCTCATGTACGATGATTTGATAATTATGAGTTTGATTTTAATGGCATTTAACACTAGACCAACGTCATGGCACTATCGTGTCAACATATCTGAATCGGCCTGAAGAGCATTACACGCATTTGAGATATTATAGATAATTTACTAATAACCTAACCTATAATAGACAATGTAGCCTGGTGATAACGCCCTTTAAGTACAAAATAATGCGATTATTTCGCTTTATTAATAATTCGTTTTTGCATATTTTACTACCTTTGTTATTAATTATTATTCTGTTCTTGAATGTGAAAAACCGACTCTAATTTGAATAATGACATTTATTTATATCTGCATTTACATTTTAACTTATGACTTTCATTAAAACCAAAAAAATTCTAATGTATTACTTTTTGAAATTGTAATGATGATGTTCTTTATTCGTTTTTTACATTGTAAATTAAATTGAATTAATTAAACATAGGTTTAATTTGATCATTCACCGACAGGTATCACGGTTCACTGCTTATTCTTTTAATAACGATATTTGAAATTATTACTCGGCTAAAATTAATTGCGTCTTGAAAGAAATCTGTAGACGCAGATATTTCTTCAGATTGTAATGCGGGTGAAAAGGGGCTCCGTTCCACAAATATGATTAATTCCTTACAATTATTTATTTATTTATTTATTTAAAAACTTACACGTAACACCTTAAGCTAAAGGGTACATAGGGCGGACTTAATGCCATGTGGCATTCTCTGCCAGTCAACCCTGGGTGCCAAGGACAATTGTTGGCAGGTGCGACCATTATATGTAAATAATAACATTAAAATATATATATATATTAAATATACATTATGCAAAGTACATACATACACATTACATTTAAATATACACACATATATTATAAATATGCATACAATAAAACATATATATATATATATATATATATATATATATATATATATATATATATATATATATATACATGCATACATGCTTATAAACTTCGTAAATAAATATCCAAATGAATGATATATATAATATGATGTTTGAATAATATATAATGAAATAAATATTTGAAGTAAAAAAGAAGAACAGAAAGACAAAAATTAAGGAAAATAATGTTAATTTGTAGTTTCCTTCAGGTAATGTTCTCGGAGAAGAACTTTGAAAACTTTTTTATTTGTGGCATTCTTAATATCATTGGGGAGGGTGTTTTAAAGTTGTATAGCTTGTATCGTAAAAGACGACCTAAAAAAATTTGACTTATGCTGTGGAAACCTTAACCTCAGACGGTTTGACTGTCGGGATGTTCGACCGTCGATCGGATGAAAAAAATGAAAATTATCCTTAAGATAAGAAGGCGACCTTGGATCGTTTAAAATTGAATAAAGTACAAGTAAAATTCTAGAGCATCGCCTTTGACGTATAGGTAGCCATTTAAGCTTTGAACGATAGGATGATATGTGGTCATACTTACGTAAACCAAAAATAAATCTTATGGAATTATTAAGAAGGCGCTCCAACTTGCTTAGAAGATTTTCTGATAGATCTGGGTAACATACATCGGCATAGTCGATAATAGGTAGAATAAGGGAATGAACCAGCGTAAGCTTGGTTTTGAAATGTAGGAAATTTTTAAGACGATAAAGGGAACGCAAGGTAGCAACAACTTTACGACTAACTTCAGAGATCTGCAATTTCCAGGTCATAGTTTTATCCATGTACAGGCCAAGATTTTTTATGGAATCACAATATGGAATCAAACTTCCATTATAAATTACAGGAGAGAGATTTCCATAATCAACCTTAGCCAATAAGTGCGAACTTCCGAATATTATAACTTTGCATTTGGTAGGATTAACAGAAACGCCATATTTACATGACCATTCTCTTATGGCTTCCAGGTTATCATTTAGTTTGTGTATTACAAAGTTAAGATTATTTAAGCTTGACTGTACATAGAGCTGGAGATCATCCACATACAGTTGGTACGAACAATCTAAAACTGAGGAGATAGAATTTATAAATAAAGAAAACATAATAGGAGAAAGTATTCCGCCTTGCGGCACACCAGATTCAATTTCAGCCCATGCAGAAAACCGCTGACCTGAGCGAACCGATTGCTGGCGACCGCGAATATAAGAAGAAAACCATTCCAAGGCTGGGGATGAAAATTTAAGGTGTTTAAGGATGGATAGGAGGATACCATGATCCACTGTGTTGAAAGCGTTTGAAAAGTCAATAAGCACCACCACTGTTAATTTTTGCTCATCTAAGCTCTTTCTTATATCGTTTGTGACTTTGATAAGCAAAGTGATAGTACTGTGACCTGAGCGAAACCCCGATTGAAATTCATTCAGCAGGTTATGTTTTGCAGCGAATACAGATATTTGCTTAAAAACACAGGCTTCCAGAACTTTAGAGAGGTATGGGAGAATTGAAATAGGACGAAAATGGTTAGGGAAAACAGGTGTTCGGATATAATGATCTATAATATGAGTGTAAGAGTGAGCGTAACTGTGAATACGTATGCATGTGTGAATAGGTTCAATATTTAAAGGCATAATTTGTAAAACAGTCGCAAATAAATCATCACGTAGTAAACACGTCTTTCTGTGAGCACAAACTCTTACAACCCTAACACCTATTACATAGTGGTCGAAATCGAGCCGGATTTCAATTCGACTTACGACGTTCCTGCGCCGCGCGATAATACAAAAGGACTGGTCGAGCGACGAGCTTAGAACAAAAAGAAGACGTGTGCGTAAACAAGTTTTTATGCACGTTTAATGCACCATATGGCATCGAGTTGTAGATTGGAAAGAAATAAATTATTATAACACGGAAATAAGAAACAACATTCAAGTTTATATACGATTTGAAGATAGTTTTATCTAATTATACCGAAAATGGCTAGTACACCGGAACAAATACTAAATGTGTTGGAAGATACAGCTATATTATTAGGAAAAACTCAAGCAAATTTAAAGAAATGTCCAAAACAACGCCTAACGATGGGTTACGTAGAAACACGTATTAAAACCGTTGAAGAATACTAGTCTACATATAAAAGGGCACATGAAGAATTAGTGAAGTGTGTTCCAAAACCGAAACGACAAGATATTTCGTATTTCGTTGATGAAGAGTATTTTATTCAGGAAGATTTATATATTTGTATACTACCCGATCTTAATGATTTATTGTTTTCGCTTAACAAGTTATCGTCTTCGACACTTACGCAAGTTGATAATAATAATTCGGGTTCTTCTAAAGAAATGCATGTCAAGTTACCAAGGATTCAACTACCAACTTTCTCGGGAATTTACGATGAGTGGCCTGCTTATCAAGATTTGTTTACATCATTAGTGCAAAATAACACATTATTAAGTAACGTACTTATTTGAAAGGAAGTCTTACGGGAGAAGCCCTGTCACTTTTGAAACACGTTCAAGTCATCGATGCTAACTATGAAATGTCGTGGAACATGCTTAAAGAGTGTTTTGGCAACAAGCGGATTATCATTAATTCAATATTAAAAAGATTGTTTACCCAAAGAAAAATAAGTGTACAAACGGCAAGTAACCTCAAATCTGTTTTGGATACTACAACAGAATGCCTGAATGCATTAAAAAACCTTGGGCTGTCAACAAGCTCCTGGGATCCACTCATTATATTTTTAGTTGTACAAAAATTGGACCCAGAGACGCACCATGATTGGGAAGAAGATGCTTACAAGGATAATGCTGAAAACTTACCTACATGGGACGCACTCAATAAATTTTTACAGTTAAAATTCCGCACTCTTGAGCTTTGCACGCCGCCAACCAGAGAAAGACCAACATCTAGAGGAAGGGAATACGCTGTTTACTTATCTACGAATACTGCGACTTCTACGAAACTAAGTTTGTGCTATGTGTAACGAAAATCATACATTGTGTCACTGTGAACAATTCATCAAGCTAAGCCCAAGAGAGAGATGTGATTACATAAAGAAACATAATCTGTGTTTTAATTGTCTGGCCCCTGGTTACTCTGCACGACGATGTCGCCTGAAGATATCCTGTAGAACATGTCACAAATGTTATCACACGCTCACGCACCATTTCACGCCTATGACGTCATCAAGCCAGCCAGACAATTACAAGAATCAAGACAAACATAAAGATGTTGAAGATCATCAATCTTCTGCACAATCAGCCGAATCCAATGTCACACTTTCATCACATGTCGCTTCTAAGGTGTCCACTGCATTGCTGGCCACAGCACTCATACCAGTAAGAGGTTACCATTCAAAACAAGTGACAGTGTTACGCGCGTTGATTGATCCGGCTCCCAGGCTACGTTTATGAGTGAAAGAGCAGCCCAGATGTTACGATTAAGGAGAACGCTTATCAATGGCACTATCACTGGCGTTGGCTCTACTAAAACAAACGTTAAATATGCTGCAGAAATTGAACTTCTCTCAAGGCACGACCCAAGCTTCAACATAAGAATCAGAACGTACATAATGTCAACGCAACTGACTACCCAACTGCCGACTCAAACTATCTCTACAAGCACCTGGCCGCACTTGCAAGGACTTGTATTGGCTGAACCAAGCTATGATCAACCAGGACAAGTAGACTTATTACTAGGAGTCGACGTGTGTGCTCAAATAATGAAAAGCGAAGTTACCAAGGGACCCCCAGGAACACCTTGTGCTCAAAATACGACCCTGGGTTGGATTCTGTTTGGGAGCGTGGAAGACAAACCCGTCGATAAATTGATTGTTATGCACCATAATCTTGATCTAAACGAAATGCTTAAACGAATGTGGGAACAAGACGCGTACGATAGGATTATACCTACAGTAGATGAACGAAGGTGCGAGGAAATCTACGAAACCACAACTGTCAGAAATAATGACGGACGTTACATTGTGACACTACCCAAAAAACCTAAAATGTTATTATCAACCCAAGGAAACATGCGAACAATAGCTCTGCAGAGACTTTATCAATTAGAACAAAGATTCAAGAAAAACCCAAAACTAAAAAACGATTGTGCTACGGTTATGAAGGACTACGAATCAAATTACATGAAAGAGGTACCCAGAAACGAAATGAACAATCCATCGGTTTACTTACCACATCATGCTGTTGTTAAGGAAGAAAAGGAAACTACAAAAATTAGAACAGTATTTGATGCATCACAAAGAGCAACCAACAACATCTCACTCAACGACAAGCTGTTGGTGGGACCACAGCTACAAGGAGACATGAGAAGTCTTATAATGAGATAGCGGATGAAAAGGATCTGCTGTGACGAGTTTTTTAGTCTGTCAGTTTACATATATATCGTCGCCATTTCTCAGTGATTAGTAAACATGGCTATTAGAATTGTTATAACTAATTAGGAAATGACTCTGTTCGCATATAATACCAGCGTGTAATAGCAGCATAATGCTGCTGGGTTATGTATAGTGAGCCACAAGAAAATTATTATTCTATGATCCCACCTGGTGGGAAGTGGTGATGAAGCCCCTTGTAAAACGCACTGTCTTAACGTAACAAAAGTCTACTCACTCTTGTCTTCAAAACTCCTAGATTGTATTCAGATGAAAAGACGGATGCCCGCGATTTATTCATATGTTATGAATAACATTTAATTTACAATAAATATTTTAAATTTGAATCGGATCCTTATTCATGAGAGATTTTATGCATAGTAGAGCCACGCTGCAGCAATAATATGGATGTAATTATGAAATGGATGAAAGCATCTCTCTCTAACTCACACATTGAATCTGTGGCGGAGGCCTATGTCCAGCAGTGGACTTTTACAGGCTGTAGTTGATTGAATCCATGCATACATTTCGTTAGTCATGAACTATCAATGACTTAAGAGGATGAAAAGACGGTTATTTATTAAACTTATTATATATTTGTAATCAGTTTGTGATGGCAACGAAAGATAATCTATTACACTGTCCAAGCACCGACTTCAGAAAGCTTTTACGAAGAAATTACATAATTCCTTTTGATTCTTTTAAATCAGCTTCTACTTTTAATTCAAAATTAAATTTTTTCAACGACGTGTTCATTTATTTTAATTCATTTTTGATATTTGCCGTGTGAAATATTACCACAATTTTAATTTTCTTGATATTTTTATGCGATTCTTCGTGATGAAAGCGGGTAAACAAAAAGCTATTCAGTATTCTAAGTATTATCGTTTCCCCAAGGTAGTATTTATATAAATTCCTTAAAAACAACTAAGCGAAACTGTTCGGACATTCTTATTTGACGGCTCCAAAATATATTGCACCAATTACTTTGGAAATCAGCAGATGTTTTTCAATTAACTTATATTGCTGTTTATATTTATATACCGGAGTTCGACATTCATATACTTCTTGCAATAATACTAAGTCATTATTTACCAGCTAATACTTTAATGAAATTACACCACAAATAAAAATGATTTCATCATCATTATTACACCCCTTCACAAGTGCACAGTTGAAAACTGAAAAAAATTGAACATAAATATTGTTAGGCACATAACATTTAAAGTTTTTCACAAGTACGTGTAACTAGAGCAAATTTTCCGATTAAGTGAGTCCAACTTCGACCAAGAGCATTACGTTACTCGGCTGGCCGTTAGGACAGATTTTCTTCTGAAGTATTTGTTCCTCACAACTTGAAAACCAGAGTGTAGGTACAACCAGTGCATGTTACCAGTGATGACATATGGATCTGAAACGTGGTCCTGCATCGCTGGTCATACGAGCTCAAGGTCCATGGAAAGAGCTATGGAGAGTGCTAACGAAAAACTAATCTCGAATATCTCGTTCATATGTGGTAGAGCCATGCTACAGTTATATTAAATAGTAGTATAGTTGTAGCACGAATGGGTCGGCTCGACCGGGGAAGGACTAAGCTCTCACAGAATACCAGCGTAAAATAGTAGCTTAATGTTGCTGGCTTTCGTATGGTGTGTGTAGAGAACCGGATACCCTTTTGACTGGAAGGGAGACATTCCATCTTAGTCCTCACGGGAGACAACGCATCTGCATTTTGATTCCTAATCGAGGATAGATGTAGATGTCTATGGGCCGCAGAAACCACTTACCATCATTTTCACTGTGTACTCGTTTGTCACCCTATGATATAAAAAAAATTTGATACCCATTCCTTATTGTTTATTATTTGAGTAAGTATTATAATCCTTTTTGCTGGTATTTAAAATTAACACTATTTACTTATTTTTTCTTAAAATATAATAATTTATAAATGTATAGATAACTCTTTACCGCACACATACTGCACAAATATAGCGATGGACCATTAGCTGATGGACACTGGATTTGATTTTTTTATATTTTTAATTATTTTTTCCTCTAAAATAGACTTAATATAATAACTTAGTATGTAATTTCAATCTTAATGAATTATTCATACAGCAGTTGTTATTACTCGTACAAATATGTGTAATGCTTGTTCATATGATAAATAAATGAAAAAAATTACAATATTTTGGATATTAAAGGAGCTGAACCAAACTTTAGTCATCGAAAAAAGTTTTCACGTGTTGACATATTATAATTTAAGGTCATATAATTATAATGCTTGTACTGGTGTGTGCTCAAGTGAGAAAACGTGTTCAGAATACTAATCTGCTTTACATCCATTAAGGGTTGACATGTGCGTGCCTGTACGCTATTGTTGGGGTGGCGAGCTTAAAGATTTAATTATTGTATGTGTGTAAATAAATAACTAAAAAGTTAATTCGTACATACAGAGGTACAAGGGTAGGCAGAGACTATGGACTTCCGTTAGGCACGACCATGATATACATCCTCTTCCAGGTCTAAATCCGCATTGTGCCTCCCATAAAAATCTTTCCGATTTCTCTTGCATCCTGCGTGTCAAAACCTTCGAATAAACTTTACTTGCTAAACTGGTCAAGCTGATCGCCCGATAGCACCCGCAGTCAAGATGTGAACCTTTACCTTTATACCGCGGATCGCCAATCATCCGGGACATCTCCCGTCCGCCAGCACAAATTGCACAGCAGATGAAAGCTGTCCCAGACGCGAGGCCCACCGTACTTGACCATTTCAGCAGTAACTTTGTCTAGTCCCGCAGCCTTACCACATTTCAAACTTCGAATCGCACGTTCAATCTCTTTCATGCTGATGACCTCAGTGTCATCGAGGTCCGTGTCTGGCGTGCCAGTCACGGCGTCACCCCCGGATCCTTCACTAAGATCATGACACGCATACATTTCTCTATAAAATTCACTCCATCGCTGCGCTGGAAGAGGATGCACGGATCAAATGTTTTCTCTCCGCATGATCACGGAGAAGCTTCTGAGTGTTAACCAGAGGATTTTCTGTGCTTTTGTGGATCTGGAGAAAGCATTTGATAAGGTTATAAGGAAGAAAATGTGGGAACTGTTGCCGGGATATGGTGTGGATGGTCGATTGTTAAGGGCTGTGCAGTCACTTTACTATGACTGTAAAGCCTGTGTGCGGGTAGGGCATGACCTGTCACCCATGTTTAGCGTCCAAGCAGGCGTAAAACAGGGTTGTGTCATGTCTTCCTGGCTGTTCATACTGTATCTCGACAGCTGTTTACAGAAGCTGAAAGATAGCTGTTTGGGTGTGAAATTGGGTGACATAAAAGTTAATCGTCTGCTGTATGCTGATGATGCAGTGCTTATTGCACCATCAGAAGCAGAACTGCAGGCATTAGTCACGTGTATGAAAGAGGAATGTGAAATTAAAGGTCTCCGTTTGAATGCGAATAAAACTAAGGTTCTGGTATTTGAAAAGGACGAAGAGAGAACGAAATGTGAAATATGGGTAAATCAGGAATGTCTAGAACAGGTAAATGAAATTGTATACTTGGGGAGTGCTTTCAGCCGGGATGGAAGATGTGATTTAGATGTGGATAGGCGTGTCGCGGCCGGAAACAAAGTCAATGGTGCCCTGAATGCATTAGTAAAAAGGCAAGGCGTGGTGAAGAGTGCACGCCTTGCAATACATAACGCAGTGTTGGTACCGACTTTGTTATATGGCAGCGAAACCTGGGTATGCCAGAAGAAGCATAAAAGCAAGTTGAATGCAGTGGAGATGCGATCTCTTCGTAAAATGTGTGGCGTTAGCATAGCCGACCGAAAGCGAAACGAAGAGATTCGCAATATGGCAGGATTGAAAGATGACCTTATCACAAAAATTGATAGGGGCGTACTCCAATGATTTGGGCACGTTGAACGAATGAGTGAAGACCGAATGGTGAAGAAAATATATAGAGCGAAAGTAAATATTAAAAGGTGTCGAGGTAGACCGAGACTAACTTTCGAAGACCATGTGAGCAAATTGCTCGAAGAGGGGAGGGTCAAGAGTACTCGGATACCTAGACGTGCATGTATGAAGAAGTTAATGAACCTGAAAGAAGCGAAAGAGGTATGTAAGGATCGTGACACTTGGCGATCTGTTCTCTCTGGCTACCCCGTTAGGGATTGTGCGTGACGATAAGTAAGTAAGTAAGTAAGTATGATATACATCTATCGCTTATTTTACATTGTTATACCTTTACAGATGTGTTCGTCAGTTAAGAGTACTTTTGACTTGATCCATTAATTAATCATACAATTAAATATATTTATTTATCTTTTATGAACTATTTCAATGATAAACGAGGTAATAATCATTTATGCGACAAGAATGCTCTTAGAACTTCCCTATACACATAAAAAGTACTCTGTGCTTAGAACTGCCATTAAATTTGAATCTCTTAATTTTGTGTCAAAGGTTTCTTTCGTATATATGATTTGTAGGAAAAGTATTTACTATTTTTCCTTTTTTGACGTGAAATCTGTAAGATAATTGTTTGATCAGAGACAAACAAGCTTAAGGGATGGTTCGACGAATACTCTAGGCTAGGGTGTAGGATGTAACTGTACATTTAATTTATTATATTATTACGTAGTTAAGTTTACAAATGTTTCGATCTTATTGTTATAATCTCTGATTTTAACCAATAGTTTACGGATATCTAACAGGAAGCTTTTAAGATTGAAATAAGTATAGCCCCTAGGGAAGAAAATAGAGAAGCATAACGGTCGCATTTAATACCAGCGTAAAATAGCAGTAAAGAAGCTGTTCGTTTCAATTCGGTGAGTGACGAAAACCTGAGAATTTTACTGGCAACGAAGCATTCCATCTTATTCCTATGGATTAAGACGCATCATCCACATTTTATTTAGTTATGAAGGGTAGGTGTAGGGGTTTTGGGCAACAAGATTCGCTTGCTATCTGGAGACTACTGACCAGTATAAGTCTTCACTGTATTTTTATTAAATATTTTAATGAGGACATATTTATTCTAACTCAAGATCATATTTATTACGTACTATGATAAAGTAATAAATCAAAAATAAATTATTTTGTTAGTGTGTTGGAAGCAGACGAGGGGACGAGTGGAAGCTTCACTCGTCTGCTTCCAACTGAGCTAAAACTGCAACGCAACGATGCAAGATCGCATATTCAATTAGGTCACGGCAGTACATGCGCTATACAAGTTACTTCAAGCACATGTACACAGTATGACATAAAATTGATTTTAATATTTCCTTTTAAATATGACCGCTTTCTTTATTTGTGTCACAAAAACAAATTTACATAAGTTCTTTGGACAATTCATTATGAATTAATATTTCAAGATTTTTTTTCGATAAAAATCAATATCAAAATAAATTTGTACAAAATATAGGTACAATATGTTCATATTTTAACTTTAAACTAAGATAGATAGAGATGAATTCATTTTTGTTTTATATTCGATATAGGGTTTCTTCGTGTTCCATTCTTTCGGCGAGGACACTGGCTTGGGTCTTACATCTCTGCTCATGATAACGCTCTCTGATGAGTTTGGAAAGAAAAGCAAATTAGAATTCACCGTTTATCCAAAATTTGAAAAAATGTGTTGATAAATGGATAAACAATTTTATCCATTTATTTATTAACACATTTTTAGTACATTTTGAATTTATTTCGGATAAAGTGCAAATATAAACTATAATAAAAACAATCAATCACGATTTCTTTTTGTTATTCCCTTAAAGTATAATTTAAAAAACCTACTATACCTAATGATTGAGGTCAAACTCGAAAATAAATAGGTAGAATAATAATGCTGAAGTGAACAAAACCTATTTCATCATTTTTAAGTTTTCTAATATTGGTTTAGAAAAGCATGTGGCTTACTTCTAACTAAACGATCACTTACAAGTTTATGATAATTAATATTTTTAATATAAAAATTACGATAAACAATAATTCGATAAACATTATATCGATAAAATTATTCGAGGATAGACATTTACAGAACTAGTATAATTCTCATATGTTGTCAGCACTGTTGTTCTAAAAATTAATTTCATATCTTGATGTTGGTAGATTAGTTTGGCATCCTTTCGTACATTTACTTTTACTAAAGGAGTCCCGTATATTCTATTTGTTACGCATATGCAATGTAGAAAATAGTAAGTAAAATAGTGTGTTTTGAGTGAATTGCAGCTCTGCTGGTGGTTTTATGTTGTTGAAAGACGTTACTAAAATTGTTAAATTTTACAGGATATTGTTTTTCAGTTTCTTAAAAATCATACGAAATGTTAAAAACCATACTAATAGTAGTACCTAGTTCTATTATAACCTCGAAATTTGATACTTTTTTTGAAATATATATTTTCTGCAGCTAGTCCGCTATGAAAATAAGATCATATAGGAATTCCCTAATGATCGACAATACAACACACAATTTTCCGATGCTTTTGGTTCCAAGGCGAACAATGCGCTTAGCAATGTCTGATAATGAATGAATGATACATATTCAATAGATTTCCAACTGTCACAGCCACAGAGTCACATTTAATCAAGTCGAAAACAGGGTCACCTTTTGTAATTTTAACTGTCTTTTGTCTAAATTGGATATGTTTTATTACTTACGACACGTGAATAATAATCAAGGTATGTTTCATTGAAATTCAAACTAAATCAACTAAAAATGACCTAGTTCCGAAAACTATGCAATTTTATCGCCAGCGGATACTTTGGACATCTGATATCTTTATATTCAATGGTCATACATACTATATATACTATATACATATGCTGCCTTGTTATATAAACATTTTTCTATTTAATAAGGGTGACAAACGAGTACAAATGATTGAATTATTTTTTTCTATCAATTAATGATCGATGTAGATGTCTATATACGCCACTCCCACTTGCCTTCAGGTGAACTATGTGTCCATTTGTCACAGTTATTCTACAAAAAAATTAAACAGGTTCAATACTTTACTTCAGGGGTATCATTATAAAGTCGGGGAAAAAGTTTCTTCGTATTTTATATACAAATTTAAGACATTTTTTCAAAGTTTAATTACATTTAATCATAATATATATGTGCCATTTTGTTTGATAACCCGTTGCGATGTTGTAGGTAGTGATATAACCCCGTTGCTGTAGAAATCTTGGGATTTTTTATCAAAAAAATGCGACAAGTCATTTTGGCAGTCCTCACTTGATGTTAACCTAACACTACCCAAGGAATTATTTAGAGACCGAAACAGGTAAAAATCTGGGGGTACAAGGTCAGGATTGTAATTACGATGGATGCATTAACACTTTCCAACCAAGCTCTCTCAATTTTTGTTGAGTTGCCAAAAATGTGTATGGTCTGGCGTTATCATGATGAAAGACCACTCCTTTTCTGTTGATTAATTTCAGCCATTTTTTCTCAACTTCTTGCTTGAGTATCATTAGTTAGTAGTAGTAGTAGTTTTTCCCGGCGTTAAAACCTCATACTAAACGATGTCCTCTCAATCCCACCTTACACACATCACCGCCTTATTTCGTATTAACCCGGGATTCACTACAGCTTGTGAAGCTTAACTACCCTTTGACGATGATCTTTTTCGCACGTTCAGTCGTAGGTGATCCATTTTTCATCACCAGTGTTCAATATTTTCAAAAATGTTTCGATTAATGAATCGGTTCGATTTCAATACGTTTCAATAAAGAATCGCAAATGAGTGCACAATTCATTAGGTTTCTTTTATTTGTAAGTATAGCTAGACTTTGTCAAATGGGTCAAAACTGTTTTTGAATAATCCTCAATTTTTCGGCTACCAATATGCCAATTTTGCTCCACTTTTTCAAAAATGGCATCCACTTTATCCGTACAAGGGCGACCCGAGCGAGCTGCATCTTTGACATCAAAATTCCCGAACTGAAAACGCTTGAACCAACTTTGTGCTACTCTTGCTAACACTGTATTAGGTCCATAAACGTCAGAAATTTTTTTACCGCGGCTTACGTCATATTTTTTATCTTCTTGTAATAAAACTTCGGAATGTATCGAATTTCTTCGTTAGATTCACTCATTTTGATGGTCAGAAAAACAATTAAAAATGGTGGGGAATAATTTTTTACTCTTTATTTTTCCTTTTCTTAACGAATAATTAGGGCATAGTTAAGGACTTTACTCGAAATTCTCCAGTAAATACAATCAATACAACCAAAGAGATTTTTCGTCCATTTTATACAAACAAAATACTAATAAATTGTTTCCCGACTTATTATTATAAATTTGAAGGCAATATTTCATGCTGGTTAGGAAAATAGGAGATGAAAACTCGAGTTTACCTACTTTTAAGTAGGTAAATTCACATTTTCTACTTTCTTGTTGTTATGCTCAGCTTATGATATTTCTTAAATCACTCAATAGGTAAAATAATTGAACTTTTAATGGAAAAAGTGCACATGAAAAAGTAAAGCCAACATCAAGAAACCAAAAATGTAATAATTTCCACATAAATCTTTCTAAAATTGGGGCTTCACTTGAAATTCTTCATTTAACTATTTCTTAGCACCAAACGCCGTCATGCTGAATTCTATTTTGTATTCGAAGTCGATTTATACTTCTTTTTTATTAAAAATTAGCGACCCACACTGACTTCGCCTGGGTAGGGTCTAATAATGGCGTTATTTAGATTTAAGTTAATCTATATAAAAAAATTAAGAAATATTTCTTTTATTAATTAAGTAATATTTCAATCTAGGAGTTTTTCATATAAAATATAACCTTGATCCCTCCCGGCATTAACCTCTCTATCTCTCTCTCTATAGACCGATTTACACTTCGACAAGTACAGTAGCGAGTTTAGTTACGGGGCAGTTGACAGTAAACAGTTAAGTGGGCAGTAGCGTTCAAACTAGTTAGTTAAGGACATTAGTTCATAGAGTTCGTTGGAGTATGACGTTTCAAGACTACAAAATTTTCCCGGTTTTCATTTAAAATGGTTCTAGGATTACGCAAATAAATAAATTATCTAGTCAGAGAAGTATTATTTCTTATTGTAAAATAAGTTTTTAAGAATTTTCATGAGTGCAGCACCTCGAGCAGGTTTAATTTTACAATTTGAACTTCTACTATCATATAAACATCCGTATTCTAAATACTCATGTACGAATTTATACGTGATATCTTCCATCCATTTTATTATTAAAACTCAATATAAAACGTATAAATATTCAACAAACAGTATCGTACAAACTTTGTGGCGAGTTTCACTATAAAAGTACAATTGTACGTTTTGGCGCACAAACGTTGCGTCCTGTCAACCTATCTAAACTCGCTCGTTTACACGAACGGCGAGTTTAGTTGCGGGTGGCGGAAGACGCGCGGCAGGGCAGCACTTCGCACTTAACTCGCCGAAAAATAGCTCGGCCGTCTATCCCGTTCAACATAATCGTTAACTTGCTACTTAACTTGCTTATTGTTGTTCCAACGAGGTTCAAACTTAACTAGCCAGCTTCGCAAGTTAACTCGCTACTGTACTTGTCGAAGTGTAAATCGGTCTTATATGGAAGTTCCATTAAAAGCGGTTCCGTCATTCCGTCCACACAGTTTTTTTTTAAATGGTTATTCCAATGATATTATAAATAAAAAAAGTAGATATCGCACTGGCGCGCAAAAACTGTTGCAAACGAATTCAGACAATTGTCGTAATTTGTTTTAGTCGGCTAATAGCAGCGAGCGAAACGAAGCGTGTCTGTGTCGTGTCTATATCTACCTAAAATGCCAAGTTGTGTGTTACGAAAGTGTAAAACTATGGTTCCAAGAAAAATAAGAGTGTAGGAGTTTCATACCATACGTAAGTATATTAAAATAATGTCATATTTATATTTTTTCACGATCTTATTTCTCATTTACAAAATACATTTCGAATTATTAATATGGTGGTTCGAAAAGGACAGTGAATATGATGACAACTGCAGCGCGATAAGGACAAATAGCCATGCGTCATAGATTAATCAACCAGAAGCGAAATCGTAGGCAGAATACACAGCGTTCGTTGACCGCTTCAGTTAGTTTGTTTAGTTTGTTAGCGTCTTTCTAATAATCATACTATATAAGATGATATAGAATTAAATTAGTAATAACATTTTTTGCAGTCCAATGTATTCGATATTTTGTTTGAACACTCTATGAATCAAACCCCTATACTCAATTATAGACTGCAATTAATTCGAGCTATAATACAAAAGTATCTGAATGTCCGTTTGCATCATGAGCACAAAAATAGCCCATTCATTAAAAGCGTGTCAAAAAGACAAAAAAGAAATAAATTAAACTTATTTGAGGGTAAATAAATAATAATGAAAATCTTAACTGCCAACTCAACTTTTCTTCTTTTCTATTTTAGTCTAAGTTTGTGAATAAATAATTAACAATTCTGTTTTTTGTTTTACTTAATACATCATTACCAATGTAATGTACCTACGCTTATATCCAATGTCCCATCTGTGGCAAATCCGCATATTCTGTGATTCACTAGTGTACTTTAAGCGCAATACACTACAGATAGCTATCTCTTTCTGTACCATACGTTCCGTATAATCTATCGCAGTCGTAGTTGAAAATGACTATACAGCTACATGTAAGTACATTTGTAATAACAACGCAACAGTTTCTAGACACCGCTCAGTATGAACGTAGCGTATCTTCCCTTTATAATATCATTGGGTTATTCACGTTTTGATGACATGCAAATAACCTCGTCAGGCTCAGTTATTTCGATATTAGATTATAATATCGAACTCTGTAATTCAATAAAATATTTTAATGTTCTCCTAAGTTTTTTTTACACACGCTGAGCCGTGATAGCTCAGATGGTTAACGCTTAACGCTTGCTGCAAATGTCACAGTACGTGAGTAACCCGGGTTCGGTCCCCGCCGGCACCAATGAAGTTGTTAATGTGCTGATTTACGACGTGCACGGCGGAGAAGGAAAACATCGTGAAGAAACATGCATGTCTAATGAATAAGAAAAAAATATTTCAAATAGACGTGTGTAGTTCACCAACACGCATTTGTGCAGCGCGGCGGACACTTCCTTGCCCTCTCAGACATGAAGAGAGGTCTGTGTCCAGCAGTGAGACGTATATAGGCTGTAACTTTACTTTACTTAACGTTATACATTTTAATACTGTAACTACAACCATTGAAGTAAAGTACATAGGGTTTAATGCATGCAATAAAAATGAATGTCAGTCAACGCGTGTATCGGTCTGAATGACCGATTCGAAACCGTGAGCTCATCGTAAGCGAAATTAGAAACCAAGCAACTATGATGGTTGACAATGTCGCATACCAAATATTGACTTGTTTTATGACCTATGCCACATGCGTTCCCACACGTAATAAATTAAAGTTTTATTACGTTGTATTTATGCTAAAAGATGTTGCATTTAAGAGCCACGTTTATTTGTTGTGTCTATTTGTTGTGTTAATATTATATTTTAACTCGATGGCGAAAGCCAAACTAGTCTACCATTTCAAGGACGATAATCTTCATTTTACAAAACAACAAGTACACCTATTCTTCATTAATTTCTGTACTCGATATACGTGCTATTGCAAGTATATCGAGTACAGATAGCTGTAAACCACAATTCAAAAAATTTAAATTTTGACATTTCCCGCAATGTATATTTAGGAAGTTGTAACATTTGTAAAAACTAATCCTGAAATATTTAATGATTACCTAATAACGAACAATCGACGTAAAAATAAAATTCATACAATTTCATCAAAGACAGCTTTACTTAGAAAAAGCGTTTTTGGTATATTATCTAAAATCTATAATAAGGTTCCACCTATTTTTCATGAAATGGAAAATATTCATAAATTTAAAAAAGAATTTAGAACATTTCTAATTGAGAAATGCTACTACTCAATCGATGAATATTATTTAAGTGACGCATCAGTAGGCATATTATAATGACATTGCATAAAATATAATTCATTTGACTTTTGATTAGACAATATATTATTGTAAATATCCCATTCTAATTATTTATTACATCATTGTTGAATTTTCTCATATAATTGTAATATAAATAATAAAATGAGAGAATTGTGGAAATGTTATATATTTAATTGTAACTGTAATATTTGTATACCTAAGGGTTGAATGCAGCGAACATATTTATACACATAACATATACATATAAGATCTATTCTGTCTCATTACTTGTATTCACAAATAAATAAATTTGAATTTGAATTAATTATAGCAATCCCGCTTGTTTTTATTCTGGGGTTCATAGGTCCCAGTCCAATATATAGGTGCGTCTTAAAACAAAAAAGTATGTGCCAACTCTGTTACTTGCCTAACATGTCGTAAATGGCAACTAATGTGATATTTAGTTTGTGATTTTGTAGACGATGGGCAAGTAACCTATTATTTTTCTTAAATTTTCAATCGAAACCAATTTTTTTCTCGAAACGTGGTGTAAGTAACTCATAACTCTTTGCACTCTGCCTATGCCTTCGGAGATTACAAACATGAAGCTGTGTTTATGTAGCATCTCTAGTAGGTCAATACAACATCAAACTTCACAACAAATTCAACCTTCTGGCGCCACTTGCTTTCAAATTCAAATGTATAGACCTTAAGCAGAAGTTCGGAAGATCAATCATAACTCAAAACGTACTGATGCGGTAAGACACTTTGTTCAGAATTATAACAAGATCGTTTTCCATTAAATTTTCATGAAATATTTAAAGAAAGCTTACACAAAGCGGTCTTTTTGAGGCTCTATATAAATATTAAAGGGCTTCCATTTTATTAATGTTTAGGAAAAGTACTTACTTTCACTGAACGGTGAATATTTTAACTTTTTACACGCCATAATGATTTCTTATATTTACGCGAACACTACACATTGAAATAATACTAGTTTTTACGGAATTTATTGCGTATATTTAACTTTTTAAATACCCGACGTTTCGAACGCTTTACAGCACTCATGATCACGGGCGGGACTGAGATGTTCAACGTCCATATGTCATAGTTAACCGCGGTTACCATAGATTAAAATTTAACTTTTGTTCCGATCTATGCAGTATGAACTTATGGTATCTTGAAGTCTTGCAGTTGTATGCTTGGGTTGGGATTTAATTTTATTTATTATAGGATCCCAAGCAGATGGTAGCACCCAGCCATCTTCTCTATTAAAATTAGGATGTTTTTTGATTTCAATAGCCTCGCGAATCATCCTTGGAAGGAATCGGTGTTCTTTAACGCGGGTTTTTATTGATCTAAGAGGCATTGGCCGTTAGTTTGGACATTGCAAAGGCCTTCGATCGGGTTTGGGACAAAGCGCTTCTTTCGAAGCTCCCTTCCTATGGGCTTCCAGAGAAATTGTGCGATTGGATCACCAGCTTTCTTGCAGATTGGAGCATCAAGGTCGTTGTTGACGGTGCAAGCTCCGATTGCAAGCCTATTAATGCTGGTGTTCCACAGGGCTGCGTGCTATCGCCAACGCTGTTTCTTCTGCATATTAATGATATGTTGCAAACCCGTAACATTCATTCCTATGCAGATGACAGCACTGGTGATGCTCTTTACACCGGTCGAGCCAATATTTCCCGGGAAAACGTCTCTGAGTGCCGGAATAAACTTGTGTCTGAAGTCGAGTCCTTGCTGAACAGAGTCTCGGAGTGGGGGCGACTAAATCTAGTCTGGTTTAACCCCCAGAAGACACAAGTTTGCGCGTGAACCGCCAAAAAGAACCCCTTTGTCGTATCCCCTCAGTTTCAAGGCACTCCCCTTATTGCCTCAGCCAGTATCGGAATCCTCGGCGTCGACATATCGAGTGACGTGCAGTTTCGTAGTCACTTGGAAGGGAATGCCAAATTGGCCTCTAAAAAGCTTGGCGTGCTCAGCAGAGCGGGACAGTATTTCATGCCGGCACACCGCCTACAACTTTACAAGGCGCAGGTTCGGCCGCACATGGAATACTGTTCCCATCTCTGGGCTGGGGCTCCCCAGTACCAGCTCCTTGAAGAGGTCGCGAGGTAAGTTACACCAACTAGTAAATCTGTGGTTTTTCCTCAGTTGCCAATTATGACTTATGGCACAGATGGGTCGAAGAGGATTAATGAATTCTTCTGCCACCACGACTAACGGTTTTTTGACTAATTTTTGAAAATTAAGTTATATGTAATTACACTGTCCTTTTGTTAATTACACTATTATACCACTATAACTACAGCTCCTCACTGGTCCACTGCTCTAAGCCTCCTCGACAGACTGCCAAAAAGAACGATCCTGGGCCACGTTCATCCATTAGGGGCCATACAGCACTACGTTTGCCGGTACGAATCTGACACTCAACAACTTTTCTTCGCCATCGGTTGTCAAATATACAGTGTTATAAATGCGTCTCTACCCAATATGCTAAAAATTTCAATATGTATCTTGTAGTTGATTAAATTATTAGTTGTTAAATATTCTAATCGAAAATGAAAAAATAAATACATATTCAAAATTCATATGTTTTTTTGACATGACAAAAAGAGCGGATGCCGTGTAGTGGCGGTTAAGAATATCCACTACCATATCTTCCCGTGGGTGTCGTAAAAGGCGACGGAGGGAAACAGGCAGGAGATGGGCAGCAGCAGCTTCCTGATAACAGCAACTGTACGACAAAAAAAAACTGCGGTTGCCAACCCGCTCGCCAAGCGTGGCAACTATGGCAATATACCCCCCCATGAATAATTACACAAATAGACGGCCGCCAGTCCCCGGCGGCCCCGCTATTCCTGGCTACGGTGGCGACCATGGTAACGGCGGGGCAGGGGGTGCTAAGAATCTCCGGTGGAGGTTCGGTTGCCACCTACGACGACTCGACCTGGCAACATTTAACGCAAGCACGCTGAGGACTGACGAGAAGATCCTGGAGCTGGAAGAAGAGATAGACAAGTTGCGCTGGAGTATTATAGGATTATCCGAGGTTCGAAGAGAGGGGGAGGACACGGTGATTCTCGAATTCGGCAACTTGTTCTATCACCGGGAGGGCGACCATCTGTCCCAAGGAGGTGTCGGATTTATCGTCCACAAGTCTCTCGTCAACAACGTTGTAAAGATTGGGAGTGTGTCGACGAGGGTCACGTACCTGATACTCAGAATCACCAAACGGTATTCGCTGAAGGTCATACAGGTTTACGCACCAACCTCGGCACATCCCGATGAGGAGGTGGAGGAAATGTATGAGGATATTTCCAAAGCCATGCATTCCTCCAAAACCCACTACACGGTGTTGATGGGAGACTTCAACGCAAAACTAGGCACAAGAGAAAGCGGTGAGCTGAGGTTACGGAAATTTGGAGTAGGGCTACGTAACCGAAGGGGCCAGCAGCTGGCCGACCTAATGGAGAAAGAGGGACTCTTTACGATGAACTCTTTCTTCCAGAAGCAGCCCCACAGGAAGTGGACCTGGTCGAGCCCCGACGGTTCGACAAAAAATGAGATTGACTTTATTATGACGACCAGACGCCAACTGTTCAGTGATGTCTCAGTGATCGCAAGGGTGAAAACTGGCAGCGATCACCGAATGGTTAGAGGCACACTGAACCCAAACGTTAAGTTGGAGAGGTCTCGTCTAATGAAGTCAACGCTCCGCCCCCCTCGTGCTCTAATCCAGAATCCCGAAAACTTTCAGCTCGAGTTACACAACCGCTTTCAGTGCCTACAAGATTGCAATGCAGTGGACGATATGAATGACAAGCTCGTGGAAACTGTCCATGCGGTCGGAGCTAAGTTCTGCAAGACCCGCCGCAGAATAACACAAAAACTCTCCGATCACACTCTTAATCTCATGGCTGTTAGACGGGAGATGAGGCTGCAATCGTCAACAGATTTGACAGCATACAGGCAACTGAACAGACAGATCTCCAAACGCATGCGGCGAGACTTACGCAACTTTAATACTGCTCGTATTAAAGAAGCGATCGAACGGAACCAGGGCTCCAAAGTCTTTGCCAGAGATCTGTCCGCCCGTAAGAGCCAACTGTCAAAGCTGAATACTGAGTGTGGCAGCATCGTTTCCGGGACACCTGAGATTTTGAGTGAGATTGAGAGGTTCTATGGGCAGTTGTACACATCATCGTTGGAGCCACACGCAAGTGTGAGTAACGATCCAAGAGCAAGTCTTATCCAACACTATTCCGAAGATATCCCGGACGTCAGTCTAAGCGAGATTAGAATAGCTCTCCAGCACCTTAAAACGGCAGGGCCCCAGGCGAGGATGGAATTACAGCGGAGCTTCTGAAAGTGGGTGGAACACCGGTACTTGAAGTCCTTCAGAAGCTCTTCAATTCCGTCCTCCATGGTGGCACTACTCCAGAGGCGTGGAGCAGAAGTGCGCTGGTCTTGTTCTTTAGGAAAGGTGACAACGCTCTCTTGAATAACTACAGACCGATGTCCCTTCTGAGCCGCGTCTACGTGCTGTTTTCGAGAGTCATTACGAATCGTCTCGCACGCAGACTCGACGACTTCCAGCCTCCCGAACAAGCCGGTTTCCGAAAAGGCTTCAGTACCATAGACCACATACATACCCTACGGCAGATTGTACAGAAGACTGAAGAGTACAATTTGCCACTTTGCCTGGCGTATGTGGACTATGAGAAAGCCTTTGATTCCGTCGAAATTTGGGCGTCCCTTCAGCGGTCCAAGTTGACTGTCGGTATATCGAAGTGCTGAAGTGTTTGTACAGTAGGGCTACGATGGCTATCCGAGTACAGAACCAGAGCTCGAAACCTATCCAACTGCAGAGAGGTGTAAGACAGTGTGACGTTATATCCCCGAAACTCTTCACCGCTGCTTTGGAAGACGTTTTCAAGCTACTGGACTGGAAAGGATACGGTATTAACATCAATGGCGAGTACATCACTCACCTTCGATTTGCCGACGATATAGTCCTTATGGCAGAATCGCTGGAGGACTTAAGCACTATGCTCAATGACCTCAATAGTGCCTCCCAACGGATAGGTCTTAAGATGAACATGGACAAAACAGAGATCATGTTTAATGTCCATGTCACACCTATGCCGGTAGTTGTTGGGAGCACTATGCTCGAAGTTGTTGACGAGTACGTTTACCTGGAACAAATAGTCCGACTAGGTAAGTCCAACTTCGACCGAGAGGTCAATCGACGGATTCAACTCGGCTGGGCAGCGTTCGGGAAATTACGACATATCTTCTCGTCAGGTTTACCTCAATCTCTAAAAACTAGATTGTACAACCAGTGCGTGTTGCCAGTGATGACTTACGGATCTGAGACGTGGTCCTTCACTGCTGGCCGTATGAGGACGCTCAAGGTCGCTCAGCGAGCTATGGAGAGGGCTATGCTCGGAGTTTCTCTGCGTGATAGACTCAGAAATGAGGATATCCGCAGTAAAACCAGAGTGGCCGACATAGCCCAACGGATTAGTAAGCTTAAGTGACAATGGGCTGGCCATATAGCTCGAAGAACCGATAACCGATGGGGAAGAAAGGTTCTCGAGTGGCAGCCTCGTACAGGAAGGCGTAGTGTAGGGCGACCCCCCACTAGATGGAGTGACGACCTGGTAAGATATGCAGGAAGTCGATGGATGCAGGTGGCTCAGGACCGTGCTTTGTGGCATTACTTGGGGGAGGCCTATGTTCAGCAGTGGACTTGTGAAGGGCTGTAATGATACACTAGGGGACATTTTGTCCCGCAACATGACGCGGAACACTCAACCTACGTGATGATGCAACGTTGCACAGTGACCCGAAACATGGCATGGAACATTTTAGTTGACGCGGGACATGTTACATGTTCCCGCTCCAAGAGCGAGCGCACATGTCGCGCGTCAATTTCGCGCCATTTTGTTAATGCAATGGCAAGTCTGTTAAGAGGGTCAACAGCGTTCCGTAGTATTGTATCCTGTTTGGCTATGGAAGGTCCTGATCACTTGTAGTAAAGTTTCTGAATCGAGTAAAATTCGTAAAAGACCTATCAGACATTCGGAAATCACTTAAAGTATTATTTCTTATTTCTTCTCGTGAGCGAGAAATTTCGCATCCAACACCTTCTCTTTCGCTTACGTTTCGCTCCCTCTGCAATTTATGTTTATGACATTTTTTGCGCACTTAATAAATACTCTTTGTACTTTCTCTTAAAACTATTCTTATTTGTTATGAGCTCGTAATGTTGGTGTAAGATTATTCCAACATTTTGTGGCCATAAATTTGTAACTACCACGAAATGCTGATGTCCTATGTTTAGATATACAAAGTACTTTTACATAGTTGCGAATACTGTACATATGTTGATTCTGCCTCCACTAGAACTTTTCATATAGGTATTCTGGTTTCTTTGTTTTTATTACTCCAAATAGCAGACAGGCATAAAATAATTTGAGACGTTCCTGCATTTTAAGCATTGAGTTATACAAGACTAGAGGAGCAAACCACATTACCGCGCGTCGAAAAAAGTGTAACCACTATCCAAACGCGACGACGTAGCTTTGAAACTAATAACAATTTTAAGTAAACATATATCTATCTCACTTACACAAGTTGCGAAAACAATATCGTCGTCGTAAGATTAGAAAAAGATAGACACACAAACATGCAATGGCGGGTTGGTGTGGCTTACTATATGAAATTTTACCTAAAATACGCAATAAAAATGAGTTTTTTTTAAGCTGCAGTTAATTGTTTTTATATTAAAAAAGTATATTTTATTTTAAAATCTTTATTACGTCCCCTTAGAAAAAAAGGGATACAAAGCTTATCAGATAAATAGAAGTAAACATAATGATGAAATAAAACGTATTTTTATGGTTCTAATAAATCAAACAATAAAAATAGGTATCTAATAAAATATAATTAATATAAAATGTATACGAAATTATAAATAATATAAAATTATTAATATAAAATAGGTAATAAATTAAAACGTAGTTTTTATTATAATTTCCAAAATATTTAAAATCGGAGGTAACAAATTAACTTACTCCATTAATTATATAGTCTCCCATTAATGTAGGATAATCACAAATGCGGAAAAGTGGCAACATTGAACCTAAATGGCAATATTCGATATTTTATTTAATTTTTTAGTGTTTTAAACGTTAATATGAATATATAAATTAAAACTTACGTATGGAAAGTGATTCCGCTTGATTTATTATGTTTTTGTGACCTTGAAACGCATTCTTTCACTACGCATTTACCCATTTTTTGTTGTGAATCGTTCGGCTTAACTCGGACGGCGTCACCTTGAACACTGAACCGACGTTCGCTGAGTATAAGGCTGTGGCCTTATGTGAAGTGACAACGCTTTGGCGCGGAAATTACTTATCTAGTGTAACATATAAATCAATGATTTTAAGTATGTGTTATTCTTGGGATGTAAAAACAGTAACGAGCGCTTTGAATTAAATTATTTGATTTTTAAATAGGCAAGGTCCATACAAAGTTATACAATAATTTAGTTTAGACAGATATAAAGTTTCACATAGTTTAACACGTAAATCTACAGTGATAAACGACCTAATGGAATATAAAACCTTCAATCGAAAAAAAAAAAACAACTTTTAACGACATTAATTATATGATTTTCAAACTTTAATAACTTTCCATGAGAACCCCAAGATTTCATACTTCAAAACCTTGGTCGAATGTAACAACTATCTATAATATCTTACAATGTGATGATAATTCAGTGCTTGAAATCACAATTATTTTATTCAAACGCACCATATAATCTGAAACGACTCTCGGTGCCTTTAATAGTTTTGATAAATGGACACTTAAGAACGCGAGGGCTGCCCCGAACCCACCACATTCACTTGACGATTTAAGTGCCTTTATCTCTTCATACTATTTTTATATACCTACCGCCGAAACAACACAAGCTTAACTATATGAACATACATACCTCAGATCATATAAACAACAGGAGATATGGCAAGGAGGCGTGGTACTTGCGAACGCATCTGGCCGCAAAGCGGCCTGATGCCAGTTTCGGTAATTAGTCGAATGTCAACTTGTGACGTCTTCACTGCTCGTGATTTTTGACAAAATGCCGCGTTGTTCAGTGATTGTTTGCAAAAATAACCGCTGTATTGTGAATTACATGAAAGATGGCATCTCATTTCACACGTAAGTACTAAAATATTAATGTTTTTCTTATTCAATTTATTAAAAAATTACTTCGTGGTACTAGAAACACGATGAAAAACCAAATCAAATGTTTTCATTAGGAACAAAAACCATTGCTTGCTAAGTACAAATCGACCTGTGAATCAGCTGGTCAAATAGCGCAATGGATAAGTGTTTTACTGATACTCTCACTCACACGATAGTTTCGTGAAGCAGCCGCTGTCGGCTTTTGTGAGTGAATGATAGCGACAGATGTTTTTGTGTGAATAAGTTTTGTACGGTGCATTGTAAATTCACGCTGTGTATGATGAGATAAGGTTTATAATTGGTTGTGTAGTATGTTCTGATTTATAAAATGCGAGTGTGTGCGCGATTGTATATCTATTGCATTTATTATGTAGTAGTTGGCGCGTGGTAGGGGCCAACTGGAGACACCGGGTTCCGATACATTTTAAACTACTGAGCATATCTCCTGTTGTTTATATGATCTGAGATACATACGGATACCCACGGATGTCTGTGAAGCATATAATTTTAAAAAAGAAAGGTATTTTAATATATTGGAACAATAAATGTTAATTTACTGTAACAAGAACATATTGTTAAAAAAAGACATACGTGGATAGCGACTTTATTGTATATATAAGTACTACTTTGTTTTACTTTTTTTGGCGGCTTTACAGGTATACAGGTATCGAGGGAATCTATATTAGTCCTCAATAGTGGCAATGCATCTACATTTCGAAGGTAAATGTATTTGTCTGTGAGACCCAGCCTATGAGCCGTGGTAGCTCAGATGGTTAGCGCTCGCTGTAAACTTCACAGTACGCGAGCAAACCGGGTTCGATCCCCGCCGGCACCAATGAAATTGTTAATTGCAATTTTAAGTGCTGATTTACCACGTGCTCGGCGGTGAGGGAAAACATCGTGAGGAAACCTGCATGTCAGAGAACTAAGAAAAAAATATATTTCGAAGACATGTGAAGTTCGCCAACACGCATTGGGGCAGCGCGGCGGACAATTCCTTGCCCTAAAACCCTCTCAGAAATGAGCGGAGGCCTGTGCCCAGCAGTGGGACGTATATAGGCTGTAACTTTACTTTACTTTTTTTTATGAGACCCAGCATCCATTTACAATCAGATAAACTAAGTGCCGGTTAATCACCCTTGCATCTATTAAAATATCTTCTTATTAAAATGTAGGTTTTCAACAGATTATAATAGCATTTATCAGCTTGAATTTTCTTCATGTCTATGCAAGTTAACAATTCTCCGATGAATCAAGAGTTTGTTCCACTAGCGTCAACTATTAATTTATTGCTGTGTTACACTCTCTTGTCATGAATTGCAGATTGGATTTGGCACGGTATTTGCAATCTCAGCATTTCGGCTTTGTGTAGTCTTTACGTAGACAAATTCATGTACTCGTATCTTACGTGAACATTGTTATGACAGACGACTTACCGTGACAGAGAGTCGTAGTTTATAACCCCTCGTAATTTCGTACGTTACGTTCGTAGTTACTTTAGAAAGTGACGGAAAAAAAACCAAGAAAATCTATATATTAAAACGTGAAGAAAACATTTTATACTTCTTTTTAAACATATTACGCGAACTGGGGAGTGAGAGATTTGGTACAATTGAAGTTTATATGGAAAAAACGTGCAAAAAGCTAAACGTTATTTATAATGTTTGTCACAATTACATTTAATTTATTTAAATAAAACATTCGTTGTTTACGATCATACTGCTATTGTCAAACACTTAACAGACTGTTGTCAAACAGTAGCACAGAGTAGAAATTTGTCACTAAAGAATTTTAATATATTGTTATCAACAAATAATTAGTGACAAATTGACTACGGCTTGATGGCAGATTGAATGAGCTATGAATTTTGTATGATAACAAATGCTCCTTTTTCCGTATATAAATTTAGAAATTTAATGGATTACGTTCAAATTTCAATCGCTGGATGACAACTTGTTATTATTAACACATAATAATACTCTAATGGACTCTGGTATGAATTTGATTGCGTAGTGAGTGCACACTGAAGAGGTCACCTAAACGTAGCCAGTGGAGTTAGGCAACTGCATCTACTAATATGAAAGAAAGCCTTGTAGAACCTCCAATGGAGCTCCTTCTTCATCCATACGGTTTCCTGATCGAAAATGCACAGTACTGCTGGGCATTTCCATTGCTCGTTGGGTAAGAATAGAAGGGCTAGCCCTTTACCACGCAAAATGACGTCTTTGTAGAATGGATGTGATCTCGACAGGCAATAGTTACATAAGCTGCACACTTCGTGATTATGCATGGTGAGAGCGCTATAAAAGCCGCGCCTACAATGTTTCCGCGGCAAGTACAATCCTCCGTTAAACGAGAGTTACTAAGTTAGCTCGTCGATTTAGTAGGCTGAAGTGACACTGGGCTGGACATATAGCTAGAGCTAGATAGCAGAACCGTTACGGAATAAGGCTACTTGCGTGGCAACCTCGTACGGTTAACGGAGTGTAGGGCAATCTCTATTAGATGAACTGACTTGGTGAGTCGTGAAGATGACAAATGCAGAGGTTAAGGGATTACACTTTGTGGCGTTTAGGCCCTGAAGACTATTTCGAATATTGGGCATATGTGATGGGCTGGAATGATATTAGTAGTTAGATTTTTTCACTTGATGTCTTGGCTCTTGATGTATTGGCTTCTCCATATGGATGGATTTTTTCTCCAAATTTATTTGGTACCACTCCAGAAGTATAAATTCCACCACTTTTGATGAATTGTGAAAAATTATTGATTTATTGAACATTCAGCCGAATTGATACGATACAAACATAAGGCACAGAATAAATAACTGCTTAAGGTCTTCAAGAAACAAGCTAACTCCTTGTTGAAAAGCCGGCAATGTACCTGGAATTCGCCTGGTGTTACAGTTGTTCGTGGGCGGCGGTCGACACTCTCCATCAGGTGAGCCGCGTGCTTGTTTGCCCGCACTTATTAAAAAATTGAGTACCACTTCCTTTTTCAGAGTTGGCTAAATATAAAATGTGAGATAAAAATAAAATTATACGTTTTATTTTACATTGTTTCAGCCTTTGGACTTTAAGGATATATATATATATATATATATATATATATATATATATATATATATATATATATATATATATATATATATATATATATATAAGCAAGTTTTGATGTTTTATTTTGTATTATTAATATTTGGATCGCGTGTATTACAGTTGCATTGTATGCCGTCTTTAATTATACCCAATCATTATATATAAGGCAATTAGTTCACTGGTTATTGACATGAGAAAGCTAACCTTAATTGGGTCCCCACCCCACACACGGTCAACTAAATGTTAATTAAATTTAATTAACATTTCGTGGACCGTGTGTGGGGTGGGTCGCATTGAATGAATTACCGTTTACCGTTAAACCATCAATTTTTTGAGTAAGAGTAAGAGGGTACTTTAAAAAGGGCGCAATAGATTTTTGGGCCTACGATAAATGGTGTTACAAGCATTTTGTATTTAAAAAAAATTACGGTTTGGTTACATTATCAGTTCAACTGTTTCCCAGAAATCATTAAACTTACATAAAACATCATACGCGTCAAAAATATAAAACCTTCTCGTGTTTTTTAACTCGGATAGAATATGGATGATGTGGTTATAGAGTCAATATGTGTATTGACTCTATAACCCCATCATCCATATTTTATCCAAGTTAAAATATTCTACGAGTCGGTTGGTGAATTAAGTCTGCGGGCACGTAATTACCGACGGTCGAGCGATGGTAGTACCAAGCTGTGGCGGAGGCCTATGTTCGGCAGTGGATTTTTATAGGCTGTAATTGATTGATTCTATACATACATTTCATAAATCACGAAATATTAATGACATAAGAAGAAAAAAAGGTTATTTTATATATTTGTAATCAATTTGTGATGGCAACTAAAGAGATTCCATTATACACTGTCCAAGCACCGACTTCAGAAAGCTTTTATGAAGAAATTATTTTATTCCTTTTGGTTCTTTGAAATCGGCTTCTACTTTTAATTAAAAGTAAAATTTTTGGCAATAACAGTGTTCATTTGTTTTCAAGCATTTTTTGTATTTGCCACGTGAAATATTACCACAATTTTAATTTTATACGTATTTTACAATAAAATATATTTCTGGGTATTTTTAAAATGAAAGTAGGCGAACAAAAAGCTATTCAGTATTCTAAGTATTATCATTTCCAGAAAGTAGTATTAATATAAATTCCTTAAAAACAATTAAGCGAAACTGTTTGTTCGGACATTGTTATTTGTCGGCTACAAAATATATTGTACCAGTTACTTTGGAAGTCAGCAGATGTTTTTCAATTAACTTATATTGCTGTTTATATTTATATACGGGAGTTCGACATCCATATACTTCTTGCAATAATAATTAGTCATTAGTTACCAGTTAATACTGTAATGAAACAGTGAACAGCCCTTCACAAATGCATAGTTGAACACCGAAAAAATTTAACATGAGTATTGTTAGGGACATAACGTTTAAAGTTTTTCCAACTTCGACCAAGAGCATTACGCCACTCGGCTGGGCATTACGACAGATTTTCTTCTGAAGTATTCATCAAAACTTGAAAACCAGAGTGTAGGTACAATTAGTTCATGTTGCCAGTGATGACATATATATCTGAAGTGTGGTCCTCGCTGGCCGTATGAGCTCATGGTCTGTGGAAAGTGCTTAGGTAAAAATAATCTCGAACATTCCTTTTTTATTATTTGAGTAAGTATTACAACATTTTTTGCCTATATTAAAAATGAACACTTTATTATTTATTTCTTAAAAACACATACACATCAAATATAGCGGTGGACCGTTATTTTTTCCTCCAAAATAGACTTAAAATAATAACTGAGTATGTAATATCAATTTCAATGAAGTATTCGTTGTGCAGCAGTTGTTATTTACAATATTTTACGATATTAAAGAGGTAAACCAAACTTTAGTCATCGAAAACAGTTTTCACGTGTTGACATTTTATAACAGTTCCGTCTGCGCACCGCCCCCGTGCGGTTGTGCATACGCCACGCTCCGGCGGGGAGGCTTGAGCGCGCTTTGCTTTTATTGTTTTGTTTGTTGTTTTACTTTTAATTGTTCTGTTATTGTTTATTGTTATACTGTTACTTTGTTGTTTGTTACTGTTCTTGGAAGATCATTCTTGCTCTTCTCAGAGCGAACCCTTGTTCTTGTCAGAACATAGGGACCCCAGCTTCTGGGAATAGAGCGCCAGTCCTCCACATCTGCCACCCAAGGCCCTGTTCTTCTCAGAGCAGGGACCTCTAGATTCTTAGACTAAAATCGTCTTCCGCAGACTGACTCGCCCGCTCCTCCGACTCCGATATGGAGCACTCGGACACCATGTCCACTACCTCCTCTTCCCGAAAGAGGACCGCCCTCAGCTCTACCGGTTCCTCGGATTCATCCGACTCCGAAGGAACGATAACAGACTCAGCCCAATTCACGTTAGTGAAATCTAAGCGCGGCCCGAAACGCGCCGCGACTTCCCGCACTCCCCCCGCCCCGGCGGCCGCCGCCGCCGCCCGCACACCCTCCGCCGCTGCCTCTACCTCCGCAGCTCCCACCGTTGCTCCTACTTCCGCAGCCCCAAACGCTGCAGCCTCTCAGTCGAAAGACACTACCGCTAAGCCAGCAACCCGCTGCGCTCCCAAATTGGCTAAAAACCAAGTCCCGCCCCCTGTTTTTCTCAGAGACAAGGCTAAATTCTCACAGTTATCCAAAACCCTCTACGATAAGGGTTTCAAATATGACCAAGCCACCAATGTCGATGAGGCCATCAAAATCATGCCGGCGTCTATAGAAGACTTCCAGAATATAACCCGTCTCTTCACGGCCGAGCGTGTGTCCTATCACACATACGCCCTCGCCGAAGAAAGGAGGGTTAAGGCAGTCCTCCGTGGAGTTCCTTATGAACTCGCAAACGAGGACATTCTGGAATACCTTAAGTCCCAAGGCTTCCCCATAGAGGCTGTGCACAAAATGCACAGCAGCAGGGGCGAAAGATTTAACCTCGCCCTCCTCGTTCTCACCAATGTGCCGGAGGCGAAGGCCATCTTCCGCGAGGTACTGTGTGCGGCCTGTCGCGTGTAAAGTTCGAAGCCCCACACCGGCGCGGTTACCCAGCGCAGTGCCACTGCTGCCAACTCTACGGGCACGCGGCAGCCAACTGCTCAGCTCTACCCAGGTGCGTTAAGTGCCTAGAACCCCATCACTTGAAAGAGTGCCCTCGGCCCAAAAATGGCGAATCCCCACTCTTATGTGTCCTTTGCGGACAAACAGGCCACCCGGCCAATTTTAGAGGTTGCCCTCGCGCTCCTCGCCCACCTCCGAGCCACAAAGCTCCACCCCAGGTCAATGACCGAACCTTCCCGGCTCTTATAAGGCGCAAGCCTCGCCAGGGCCAGCCCCTACTTCAGCCCCCTCAGGGCTCACCTCAGCCCACACAGGGCATCTATCGGTCCCCTCAGGGCCCTCTTCGGCCCCTTATGAGCCTTCCGCTCTCCCAGCCTGCGCCGCTTCCAATAAACCCTTGGTTCCCAAAGGCGTCAAATATCCCGTGGCCCTCCGCCGACCCACAAAAACAGGCAGACCCTGTAGTAGAAGATCTAAGCCTAGTGTATAACACTATGAATAAGATCAATATAGAGGAACTCTCTATCCTTGCACGTAAACTGCGCATCGCTCAGTCCCCTCAGGACTGTCTCCTTGCTGAGCACATCAACCTACTAAGGTCTTTGTAATAACACTATGCCGGAGCCCTCTGCTCCCGCAATATCGCACAGTCGTACCCTATATAAGGTCTTCATACGACCTGTCATGACCTACGCGGCCCCCATTTTCGCACATGCTAAGCTCAAATCTATAAATGAACTTCAAATAGTTCAAAATCTATTCTGTCGTAGGGCCACTAACTAGCCCTATTATGTTCGTAATGCCGACCTACACCGAGACTTAGAGCTCCCAACAATCCAGCAGTTTCTTAAATCACTCTCTGAGAGATTTTTCAAAGCCTCAGAGTCCCACCCAAATCATCTCATTCGTGAGACAGCTGCCTATGCAGCCCCTATCCACACTCGCTATAGTGTGCGCAGACCGAGAAACTCTCTGTCGGACCCCCCCAACAAGCTTTCGGCTGACCTGAACTACCTCCTGGCGGCTCTGGCCGCGCCTACATAACACATCCCTTAATCTGCCTTAGTTAGGCACTCGTCTAAGCGGCTTTTCGCCGCTTGAGCCCTCCTTTCTGCCAAGGAGGGTCGCGTTCGTATACGGCTTAGAGATCTCTAGTTAGACCGTTAAGCCGGTCCCTAAAAGGTGGGGTTTAGTGGGTAAAAGTCTCCACATAACCACGCAGCCGGCTGCGTGGTATGCTAAGAGCATTCCCCACCTTCCTCCCCTGTTTTCCGGACAGTTTCCCATATTTGCTTCGGGCGCAAAAAAAAACATTTTATAATTTAAGGCCATATATAATGCTTGTACTGGTGTGTGCTCAAGTGAGAAAACGTGTTCAGAATACTAATCTGGCTTACCTCCATTAAGGGTTGACATGTGCGTGCCTGTACGCTATTATTGGGGTGGCGAGCTTAGAGATTTAATTATTGTATGTGTGTAAATATATTATTAATAAGTTAATTCATACGTACAGAGGTACAAGGGTGGGCAGAGACTATGGACTTCCATTAGGCACGACCATGATATACATCTATCGCTTCTTTTGCATTGTTATACCTTTACATATGTTTACATATGTGTTCGTTAGTTAAGAGTACTTTTGACTTGTTCCGTTAATTAATCTAACAATGAAAGATATATATTTAACTTTTTTGAACTATTTCAATGACAAACGAGGTAAAAATCATCTAAGTGGCAAAATGATCTTAGAACTGCTATTCAATTTAAATCTCTTAATTTTTTGTCAAAGGTTTCTTTCTTATATACAATATGTAACGTAATTAACGCACACCCTCAGACACCTCAATTAGTATATTATGTTATAATCATAACACATACACTGATTTTTAGTTAAGCATTTTTATACACTGATTATTTATTAAATTAGTTATACTAATTCCGGAAGAATGTTGTGGTCACAGTACAAATCCACGAACGCAAAGACTTTAACGTGCTTGAAATAAAGTTCATTTTTCTTTATTTTTATTGAACGACAGAATTAGTAATAATACAAATAAAACTGCACTCTTAAGACTTCTTATTGCCTTAAGTTACGGTCCATTTCAGTTTGTTTTGACTGTACAGATTTAGTGTGACTGTAATTTACGTAGTTTTAATTATTTTTTGGATAAAAAATTACCTATATTAAAAATGATAGGAATCGATTCAGTAAACGATTCTGAACAAACTACTTTCTCAAAGTTCGTTAATTATGTTACATGTTGTATATGTTTCGGTGTGTGCAAAGTATTTACTATTTTTTCTTTTTCTGACATGAAATCTGTATGGCAAGCATTTGATCAGTGACAAACAAGCTTCAGTGATGGTTCGACGAATACTCTAGGGTATAAGATGTAACTGTACCTTTAATTTATTATATTATTACGTAGTTAAGTTTACAAGTGTTTCGATGCCTTTGTTGTTATCGCTATACTCTTTGATTTTAACCAATAGTTTATCGACACCTAACAGGATTCCTTTAAGATTGAATTGAAATATTTATAGCCCCTAGGGAAGGGAATAGAGAAGAATAACGTTCGCATGGAATACCAGCGTAAAATAGCAGTAAAAAGAATGCTGTTCGTTTCAATTCGGTGAGTGACGAAAACCTGAGAATTTTATTATACATACATCTTATATATATATATATATATATATATATATATATATATATATATATATATATATATATATATATAAATACTTATATTATATATACATCTTATTTCTATGATTTAAGACGCATCATCTACATTTTATTTAGTTCTGAAGGGTAGATAAAGGGTCTTTGGGCAACAAGATTCACTTGCTATCTGGTGACCACTGCCCAGTATAAATCGTCTTCACTTGTATTTTTTTAATAAGGACATCTTTATTCTAACATAAGATCGTATTTGTTACGTCTATGTTAGAGTAATAAATCGAATATAAATTATTTTGTTAGTGTGTTGGAAGCAGACGAGGGGACGAGTGGAAGCTTCACTCGTCTGCTTCCAACTGAGCTAAAACTGCAACGCAACGCCTATAGATCGCATATTCATTCGGTCGCGGCAGCACATGCGCTATACAAGTTACTTCTAGCACATGCACACAATAAGACACAAAATTGATTTTAATATTTCCTTTTGAATATGACCGCTTCCTTTATTTGTGTCACAAAAACAAATTTACACAAATTCTTTGAACAATTCATTATCAATTAACATTTCGAGATTTTTTTTTCGATAAATAACATTATCAATTTAATTTGGTACAAAATATAGGTAGCTACAATATGGTCATATTTTAACCTTAAACGGAGATAGGTAGAGAAGAATTTATTTTTGTTTTATATTTGATAAAGGGTTTCTTCGTGTTCCATTCTTTCGGCGGGGGCACTGGCTCGGGTCTTACATCTCTGCTGATAGTAACGCTCTCTAATTACCTTGGAAAGAAAAGCAAATATATATTAGAATGTGCGTACACGGTTCGTTTCATCATCATCATCATACAGTCCTTCACAAGATCACTCCTACCAAGGAATGCATAGTTCGTTTACGCACAGCATAATGGTAAATTTCGTTGACGTAACTGTATCTAAAAGATCATTTGTGCCATATTTATGTTTTTACAAACCCAATATAATTGAATAAATCTATATTTACGGATTTGTACTCACCATACGAAACACTGCAGCGTTAAGCTGCTATTTTTCACAGGTATTCTGTGAGGTTGCGGTTCTTCCCCGGTGGAGCCATAATATTGCTGCGGCAATGCTCCAACCACAAATAAAAGATTTGTATGATTGCGTTTAAATAGTGCAGGTTAATATCTATCCTATAATTTAGCTTGATTTCCTCGTTGGTCTTGTGCTTAGTGCTAAAAAAAATTTAGGAGCACCTTGGAAGTTGGCGGTGCGCCATCACCGTACGACTAAAAGCATGTAAAACCGTAGGTCCCAGATCTCTCTCCAATCGTATCAGCCATCCCATTGGACTAGATGAGTAGGGAAAGAGAGAGAGCACCTGTGCTTGTGCTCAAACTGGCCGTAATGCACATTGTGAATTATAATCATGTCCTGCGCAGATAACAAAACTCCATTGAGATTAGCCGCCGTGACTTAAATGCAGTCTGAGGGAAATTATTCCTTCACGAAATGGTGTTGAAATAATCATTTAGTTAAAAACAAAAGCAGACTTTACTTAAAAAACAAAAAAAAAACTGAAAACAGGGCATTAATTCTTATATACGAGTACACTTTGTTTTAAACTGCAACACAGTCACACCTATGTACTGATATGTACGTTAATCATTATAAAATTTTCACAATTATGAAATAAACAACATATTTCTCGTCATTTTACTGAAAGTCTACTTTAAATCATTCATATTTGAATAATTATATAAAATACTATAGTAGACATCTACATCTATCCTCGATTACGAATCAAAATGCAGATGCGTTGTCACCCGTGAGGACTAAGATGGAATGCCTCGTTTCCAGCAAAAAGGGTCTCCTGTTCTTTACACTCACCATACGAAACACAGCAGCATTAAGCTACTATTTGACGCTGGTATTCTGTGAGAGCGCGGTAATTCCCCGGCTGAGTCGACCCATTCGTGCTATAATTATACTACTAATATAACTGCAGCATGGCTCTACCACGTACAAATCTTATCTATTCATAAGTATTAATAATAGTAATATTAATCTTTATTCATAAAAATAAGAATTTTAATACTACTCATTCATTCGCTACAGTCTATAAAAGTCCTCTGCTGAATATAGGCTTCCGTATAGATTGGATAATTTGGGAATTTGGTATATTTGCGCTTTTTATTATTTCAGGGTGTTATCAGGAAGATGTTGATACTCATCTCCCGTTTCAGTTTCCCTCTGTCACCCCTTTCAAGACCCGCGGCGTGATATACAGTGTCAAAAAACAAATAAATAAAGATATTAATGAATAATTAAAAGGAAATTAACAACAACACTAGACTCTACGTGGTAAAGCCACGCTACAGCTATATTATAGCTGTGGCACGAATGGGTCGCCTCGACTGGGGCATGACCACTCACAGAATACTCACGTAATGCTGCTGTGTTTCGTATGGTGAGTATAGAGAACTAGTGACCATTTTTAGTGTAATCGATGCATTCCATCTTAGCCCTCAGGGATGACAACGCAATTGCATTTTGATCCCTACTTAAAGATAAATGTAGATGTCTATGGGCCACAGTATGCACTTAACATCGGGTGTACTGCGTGTTTGCTTGTCACCCAATGCTAAAAAAAAGACGGAGACCACCGACTTCCATTTGGCACTATCCTGATACACCTGTTTCACCTCCTTTATCACCATATATTATACGCATACATTCTCGTCTGTTACTCAAAGTTTGGCCCATTTTTAATATATCCATAATTTAATAAATAAACTTTCGTCTAAAGCGTCCCATGCTGACTCTGCTGTTCATTTCCGCAACATAAATTTGCTTTGTTACAAATTAATAATTGTTGTATTCAAATCTAACACTGGTTTAGAATCCAGTGCCCTTAATAGCAATAATTGAATACGTTTGGTGTTAATTAAGGCCACATGACACTAAATGCGTGTGAGTGACATCTGCGTTTTTAGGGTTTCGTAGTCAACTAGGAACCCTTATAGTTTCGCCATGTCTGTCTGTCCGTCTGTTCGTCCTCGCTTAGTCTCTGTGACCGTTAGCACTAGAAAGCTGAAATTTGGTACCAATATGTGTATCAATCACGCCGACAAAGTGGCAAAATAAAAAGACGTGTGGCACTCGGGGACTGCCGCGGTAAAGCTATTGCATAGCATTTTGTATCAACTTATGCAATTATAATTATTTATTTATTTTATTTAGGCAGTATTTCTTTTTCTTTGATATTAATTCAAGTTACACTTTTTGAGCGTGGTGACCGATAAGAAAACAAATTTTTTTCTTTTATTAAATAAATAAATAATAAATGCACTTTGTTCATTCCTCGTTGATTCCTCGAGCTTCAGGTTCGTGACAATAAAAATTGCCGATAGAATTACCTAAATTAACACTTTAATTCACTTTACACTAATTAAAGTTAAAAACACTAATAATTAATCTCACTAATTCACTTTATTTCGCTCCGAAGCTTCGCTTGTGTCGCCGACTCCAATACTTCAATATACTAGAATATTCAAGTAAACACGCGCAAGGTACCGAGAGTTCGTGTTTCGACTTCAAGAAATTTTGTTCTTCGGTTCGAGACTAGATGGCGCTAGTGCCGTCGACTTTAGCGCGTAATACTGCACCCTCCTAAGACATGCTCATCCCGAGCATTATCGGCCCCATAATAACGCGTTAGGCGATCCACATGGACGATCTTAGGAGTCCCTCTTGCGCTTTTCTGTATCCGGTAGGTTACATCGTTGATCTTGGTCACAATCCGGTACGGGCCGTCCCATTTAGCTTGAAACTTAGGAGATTTCCCTTTGCTGCGGACTGGATTGTGCAACCACACTAGCGAACCTTAGTCGAACCCTTTGTTGTTCATTTTGCGGTCATACCGGGTTTTCATCTTTTCAGACATTTTTTTAGAAATAGAAATAGAAATAGAAACTTTTTTATTCAATGTACATTATAAAAATACTTATTGAAAGTCACTTTTTTAATTTACCACTGGTTCGCAAAAGAAACCTCTGTCCTGGGAAGAACCAGCAAGAAACCCAGCGGGACTATTTTTTTTAATAATAGCTTACAATCATGTTTACAATCAACAACACAAGACAAATTAGAAATAGCTTGGTAGCGATCACCCTTCCCAGGGGTTATTATCATCGATAAATTCCTTAATATTATAATAACCCTTTTTAAACAAACTTAGTTTAATAACATTTTTGAACTTTGTGTATGACAAATTTTGTATATTTTCTGGGATTTTGTTGTAAAAGCGTATACATCGCTCCAAGAATGAATTACTGACTCGGTGGAGTCGAGTAACTGGTACTACCAGCTTGTGTCTGCTCCTAGTATTTACAGAATGAATATCACTTATTTTCGCAAAACTACTTTTATTTTTGTGTACGTACATTACATTTTCATAAATGTATTGAGAGGCCAGAGTTAATATATTAATTTCCTTAAATTTTTGTCTCAGTGACTCTTTTGGTTTTAAATTATATATTGCTCTAATGGCCCTCTTCTGTAAAATAAATATAATTTCAGTGTCAGTCGCGTGTCCCCATAGCAAAATACCATACGACATAATGCTATGGAAATAACTAAAGTAAACTAATCTAGCTGTTTCAACACTGGTAAGAGTTCTAATCTTTTTTACAGCATATGCTGCAGAACTAAGTCTGCTAGCTAGTTTTGATATATGGGGGAGCCATTGAAGCTTTGCGTCCAGTGTGATTCCAAGAAAAATGGTGGTATCAACAAGACTCAGTTCCTCCCCATTTAAAATTACATTAGTATTGACATGTTTAACATTAGGAGTTAAGAATTTCATACATTAATTTTAGTTCCATTCAAATGCAAATTATTAACATTAAACCAATTGACTAACTTAGCTATAGCATTATTTACTTCGTCGTAATTTAATAACTGTCGTTTTAATTTGAAAATTAATGAAGTATCATCAGCAAATAATACTATATCATGGTTATCCCCTACTATGTAAGGTAAGTCATTAATATATACAAGAAACAGAAAAGGGCCGAGAATTGAGCCCTGAGGCACGCCCATTTGTACTATGGACCCGGAAGAACTCATACTATTAATAACAACTTTTTGTGTTCTGTCACTTAAATATGAAATAATTAATTTAAGAGCATCATTTCTTACACCGTAGTGTTGAAGTTTCCTGATTAATGTTTCATGGTGAACACAATCGAAGGCTTTGGATAGGTCACAGAACACACCCAAAGCATCCTGTGAATTCTCCCATGCATTAAATATATATTTAATCAGCTCAACACCAGCATCAGTTGTCGAGCGACCCCTTGTGAAACCAAATTGATTTTTATGAAGTAATTTATTTACATTAAAAAAAATTAACAATTGATCAAGAATAATTTTTTCAAAAATTTTACTAAGTGTTGGCAGTACAGAAATAGGTCTAAAATTAGCGGGGTCCAATGTACTACCAGATTTAAATAAAGGTATTACTTTACTATGCTTCATTAAATCAGGAAACACACCAGATTTGATACTACTATTAAAAATAATAGATAGTTGAGGTGCGATTGTATCTATTATAGACGCAATAACTTCAACAGAAATCCCCCACAGATCGGCGGTTCTCTTAATATCAATAGTCTTAAAATATTTTACAATATCTTTTGATGAAACTTTATGAAACGTAAAATTCTTTGTACACACATTTACATTTTGTTTGAGTAATGATTCGGCGACGGTAGGAGAAGAATTCAGTGACTTAGTGGTTAAGATCGGAATATCAGTAAAATATTTCTCAAAAACCATTGCAACGTCCTGATCTGATTTAGTTAATTTATTGTTAAAACTTAACTGGTAGTTTGAATTGCGAGAGTTGACCTTACCAGTTTCACTATTAATTATACTCCATGTCATTTTAATTTTATTAGAAGCAGTCTTTATTTTGTTGCTTAAATACAATGACTTGGCTAAGGAGCACACTCTTTTAAATATTTTGGAATATTTTTTTACATATTCCCTAAATTCGACGCTAGGATTATATGACCTTTCATTGTAAAGTTCATATAACCTTTGTCTACTCTTATGGACTCCTACTGTCGCCCATTCATTAAATGCTTTACGATTATTCAAGGAGAATGTTTTAGAAGTAAAAGTATTATTAAATTCATTGAAAATGAGCTTAAATAATGTTGCATACAAAAAATTTGGAGTATTTTGGTATGAAAGTAATGGAAGTTTTTTTACTATGTTACTTCTAAACTTCTCCAAGCGATGTGCATTTACTGGAACAAACACTACTTTTTTATCTACTTGCTTTTTGTGAACATAAGGTAATGAAAAAAATTGTCCACAGTGATCAGAGCTCAATTTTTGAATTATACATTTATTGAACGGCTTAACATTTGTAAAAATGTTATCTATACATGTTGCACTAGATGCAGCAATACGTGTTGGCTCCAAAAATAAATTAAAAAGACCATAAGATTTAAACAATGATCTAAATTTAATATTAGTGGAGGAAGCTTCTAGGAGATTGATATTAAAGTCTCCACATATTACAACAGATTTATTCTGTTTATTAAGCTTAGCGAAAACTTCCTCCATAATTTTTTCAAAAGTATCATATAACGAACATGGGGGTCTGTAAACGCTCACAACAATGAGGTGCTCAAACTCAACACATGCCATTTCTACAGTTCGCTCAACAGAGAGGCTCACAATATCTTTACGTTCTTTATATGATAATAATTTACTAGCTAATATTAAGGAGCCACCTCTTAAAATCGTTTCTCTATTGAAAGAACTGAGCATTTGCTGGCCCGATTGTCTGACGTGCTCATAAACGTCATTCATTTTGTTCCGCAAGTCATTTGTATAATCGGTTATACTGCGTGGGGCATCAGGTGGTATCCCGGTGATCGGGTCTGCAGGCAGCCGTAATTCTCTTCCAAAGTTTGCGAAAGCTGGTGTCACTGCTGTACTTTCGTGAACAGCGCTTCGATATGACAACAAAAACGGTTGTATGTGCTTGTCCCAATCTCGTTGCCGATTGTCTTCAACTTTTGCTAGGTACTTCTCCAATGTCTGATTAAATCGTTCTACCATTCCATCAGATTGCGGGTGATAAGAAGTCGTTCTTGTTTTATGAGTACCCATAACTCGGCAAGTTTCCTGGAATATTTGAGACTCAAAATTCCTTCCTTGATCGCTGTGAATCTCTAAAAGTACTCCAAAACGACAGAAGACTTCATGAACTAGTTTATCTGCAACTGTTGAAGCTTCTTGATTTGGAATGGCGAAGACTTCTGGCCACTTAGTGAAGTAATCCATCACGACCATGAAATACTTGTTACCGCTTTCACGAAACGGCCCCGCCACGTCAATGGCTATTCTCTCCCATGGTGCACCAACATTGTACAACTTCAATGCACCTCTACTACGAGTCTGAGGTCCCTTTACAGCCGCACAACTTGTACATTTACGACACCAATCCTCGACATCGTCACGATAATGGACCCAGTAAAACTGTTCTCGGACCTTCAGTAGAGTTCGTTTAACTCCCAGATGGACTCTTGAACGACCATTATGGCACAGCTGTAGAACATTCGGCACTTTAGCTTTAGGGACAACCATTTGTAAACGACAGCTGTCTCCTCGACCATTGTCCCATTTACGGCACAGGACTCCATCCTGAAGCAGCAAGCTGTCCCATTGGGCCCAATAGCTTTTCGTGGTTGAACTCATCGCTGAGACGTCCCTCCACTTAGGCTTGGTTGCACGGGCCTTCTTTTTATCCATCCCAGAATCGGCTTGATGTCCGGATCTTCCTGCTGTGCATGTCGTAGGCTGTCCTTCCACCCGTTGCTGAGGTGGTCTGTCTGTCTGGTGAGCTGAAACCCGAATCGAAGAACATGAAACCCGAATCGACCAAGTAAACAAGACAAGTAAAGAAGAAAGAAAATATGACACCGTACGGCGGGATGCCTGTTGCTTGACTACTAGCTGCATGCGCCGGCCGCCATTAGACAACGTCGTTGAATAAAATGAAATGAAAATAGTTAGTTTTGTGAACTAACGCATGAAATGCCACATTTTTGTCTAACTTTTGGGGTATAATTTGTACATCGTCTGAAAACACACGACGGCATGTTTTCTTTATGTTTTGCACAGTTTTACACACACGAATCACGATATAATAAATTAAAAACAAACGTAGCGTCGCGCGACAGGTTGGTGCGTGACTAAGCGCGATGTGGCCAATTGGCTTCATTTCATCTTGCCATTTTAGAGTGCGGACAACGTATCTATAAGTTTATACATCACTGGTGCTGTGTACCACTTTATTTTATATCAACTTCAGTGAGGCTAACTCTAGTTTATGTTTATTTTTACTTAAATAAGAAAGTTTACCTATGTGTTATTTAAATGTAAAGTTTCTAAATAACATTGTTAAACTACGGTGTAGTGATGGTGTAAGAATATCCGCTACACAAAACCCTCCTGAGGGTGCCCTAAGAAGCGACAGAGAAAAATAGTCCATCATATGACTAATAACAATAATTAATAGTCATTAGATAGGCAGTAGTATCGCCCGAACTACGAAAAATTTCTAGCAGTCAAGCTTACTGTTTCTCTACAAATAGCTTATAAATTGTGAGATAGATATACCTACATATTACAACTTATACTAAAAAGGCATGAAAGAGTAACTATAGACATAAACACGAAAACGAAAAGAAGAAAATCAGAGTATAAACAGATATTGTAAAAACTAAATTTACTGGTCATCAATATACTAAGCAATCGGCTTATATACAAAAAGGTAAATAATTTGATAAAAATATATTCTTTAAATACCTACAAATGAAAGAAGTTCATATCTGACTAACACACAAAATTAAATTATGAAGAAATAGAGACTTTATTTGATGAAATCACCTAAAAATGTACTTCAAAACGACAACAAAACATACAAACAAAAACAAATTTTACTATCGAAAAAAGTATTTTTGTTATTATAGAACTATTTTAGATATTATTTAAAAATGTTGAAATTTTTTAAGAAATTTTCTACATAATTGCGGGACATTCTGGCACAGGTATATATTTACTTAAAGGATGTCCCAACCATGGATTAGTTTATTTATTTTAATAAACCACGTAATAATTATAAAATTCATTACTAATTAAGCTTAAAAAAGTACTATTTTTAATTCCTGCTTTATTTTTTACACAAACGTATAATTTTTATATGATGAACTAAATTAAACAAAGAATGGGGGTACAGATGCATTGCTTCCTCTGAGGACAAGACAAATTTCATGTAATTATAATAATAGTACACAGCTCATCATTATACTAGCTTTCTTATCTTTCAAACCAGCGCTGATATTCACTGACATGAACCGATATAAATGCCGGTACCAACCCAAACGGAGTATCTGGCAGCCATCAGACAGAAAAATAGTCACACCCGCAAATAAATATTAAATCAATTGTTAAATGGGTCAGGGAAAAAGTTTCTTCTATTTTTATTTTCAAAGTTTAAGGTTAATTAAATTTAATTATACGAGTAATAATATACTGGATGATTTTTTCCGTCTGGAAATAAATAGGGAGTAACAGGTGATCGAAATAGAAGCCTATGAAAATGATATTTTACAGACATTGATTTTTAGATACAAACAGATATTTTTCTTAAATTTTATATAAACAAAATACGAAGAAACTTTTTCCCCGACCTATTTTATTAGAGTACAGATGTAAACAATGCAACCAGAGTAACTGGCATAGCCAAAAGATTCAGTGACCTGAATTGGCAATGGGCCGACCATACAACTCGAAGAACCGACAACCAAAACCAATGGAGAAAAATAACACTTGCGTGGCAGTCTCGTACGATATGAAGGGTGGTTCTCATTGAATACCAGCCCAAAATAGCAGCTTAACACTGCTCACCATATGTAACACAGCCCTTTTTACTGAAATCGAAGCTGTTCATCTTAATTTTCAGGGGTGACAACGCATTTGCATTTTGGTTCGTAATCGAGGATAGATGTGGATGTATATAGGCCACAGCAAACACTAATTACCATCAGATGGACTGTATGTCCGTTTTTCACCCTTATCCTATAAAACAAATTCATACTGGTGATTCTGGACCATACCTCGTGATGCTTCTAAGCCTATTTTTAGCAGTGAACTTGTGAGGGGCTGTAATGACAAAAACGATAATGATGATAAATGTTTACAAAGTTTTTTTATAGAATTTGGCTGACGAACGAGCACACAGTCCATCTGATGATAAGTGGATGCTATAGCCCATAGACATCTACATATATCCTCAATTAAGAAATAAGATGGAATACCTCATTTACGGTAAAAAGGGTCACCGGTTCTCTACATTTACCATACGAAACACAGCAGCATTAAGCTGCTATTTTATAGTTATTTTATAGTAATAAAATGTTGAGTAAATACATGAATTATCCTAGAGTATTGAAAATTACATCGTGATATACCGAGTGGTGGCGGCGCATTCCTGTGGGCGTTTTGGACTATCGCAATGCTTGAAATCACGGAGCAAATTTGCTCCGTGCTTGAAATACAGTAGCATTAAGCTGCTGTCTTGCGCTGGTATTCTGTGAGAGCGTGGTCCTACTCCAGTCGAGCCAACCCAGTCGTGCTACATCTATAATATAGCTGCAGCGTGGCTCTACCACGTACAAAATTTTCGGTAAATTAAAATAATATCATAGCTTTAATTCTATGCAGCCGATATTTTATTGTTTAATTATAATGAAATGGCTTCGCTAGCGCAATCGTATCTGTTTATCTAATTTAATGCCGATGTTAATCGGATTTAACTTTAAACCAATTGCAATACCAATTTAGTTGTTTCAAAGAGACGCGTCCAAATCCTACTACTGCATCCGTTTATATTACGCCGATTTCTAGTTTGTTTTGTATAGCGACTTATTTTTAACTGTGAATTTCATTGCCTTCCTACAACAATTTAAAAATTATTCTGTTCAATGTGATAACCGGTATTAAACTGTTCCTTTTTTAATTTATTTTTGTAAATAAATACTAGTAATGTTATTATCATTTTTAATATTAATTTAACCACTTCAAGTAAGCTTGAAATGCTCGTGAAGGTGTGGAATGGCGGATTCAAACCCACAATGTTCCGAGTTTGCGGTCTACACCTTTACTAATAGCCTACTGTCGCTTTTTTTAACATTAGCATTAAGTTATTTTTATACATTTAAGACAAATTTGATAGAAAGTTAAATAAATATATGAATTATCATATAGTATTGAAAATTATCATGTTCTATTACATCATGATATACCACGTGGTGGCAGTGCGTACCTGTGGGAGTTTTGGACTATCGCAATGCCCCACTGCATACGAGTATGAGTTACGATATGAATTTCTCGGTTCAGTACCGTTATCTTACGACACTTTCTCCCACCGCTAAGAAGATAAATAATCAGTGTTTAGAACAAGTAACAATTTCAGTAGTGCCCACGAAATTCGAAGACGGTTTGCTGGCACACTGAAATTTAAGTTTAGCGTACCGCTCTTGAGCAACCGCAGCTTTGATTACTTTAAGTTTTCTCCTTGCAACGTAATTCTTGTGTTTATGGATTTTAAATGTGTAAGTTGTTTTTAAAAAGTAATTTAACTATCGAAAAAATAGAATTTTTAAAATCAATATCTTTTGGTCATGACTATCAGAAGACTCTTTAAAATATCTACTTTATCCTCATTAGCGGATAATATTTCCTTACTAATAAATAGGGCGTTAAAGATGATTATATTTTTACAAAAACAAACTTTCCTCTCTTAACCTTAAAGGGAGTATCTTACGGGAGCCACGCTAGACAGGAAGGGACCAGGATTAAGAAAGGAATGCTTCGGTGGTTTGGTCACGTAGAAAGAATGAATGAGGAAAGAGTGACAAAGCAAATTTATATGGCAGATGTGAACGGCAGAGTCGGGAAGGGACGCCCTAGAAAAAAGTTTATCGACCAAATTGGCGATATTTTGAAAATGGGCCACGTTAAAAGTACCCTTAAACGACGAGCATGTATGCGTAGATATATGGATGTAAAGGAGGCGAAAGATGTATGTCAGGATCGTGTCAAATGAAAGTCCGTAGTCTCCGCCTACCCCTCTGGGTGACAGGCGTGAGTGTTTATGTATGTATGTGTTTAAGAAAAATTTAATAAGGTGTTAATATTCAATATAAGCAAAAAAATTAAAATACTTACTCAATTATAAACAATAAGCAATGGGTATCTATTTTTTTATATTATTGGATGAAAAACGAGCACACAGTGCACCTGATGGTAAATGGTTCCTGTGGCCCATATACATCTACATATATCCTCGAAACCCTCGGACCCGTGACTACTAAGATGGAATGCCTCGCTTCCAGTCAAAAGGGTCTCCGGTTCTTAACACTCACCATACGAAACACAGATTTTACGCCGGTATTCTGTGAGAGCTTCGTCCTTCCTCGGTCGAGCCGACCCATTCGTGCTACAACTATACTACTAACTAATATAACTGTAGCATGTACCACGTATGAACGAGATATTCGAGATTAGTTTTTCGTTAGCACTCTCCATAGCTCTTTCCATAGACCTTGAGCTCATATGGACAGCGATGCAGGATCACGTTTCAGATCCATATATCATCACTGGCAACATGCAGTGGTTGTACCTAGACACTGTTTTTCAAGTTTTGAGGAATACTTCAGAGGAAAATCTGTCGTAATGCCCAGCCGAGTGTCGTAATGCTCTCGGTCGAAGTTGTACTCAATCGGAAAATTATTCCTAGTTACACGTACTTGTGAAAAACATTAAATATGTCCCTAACAATACTCATGTTCAATTTTGTTCGGTGTTCAACTGTGCATTTATGAAGGTCTGTAATAAACCGTAACAAATAATAAATAAAGAAGTATTTGAATTATTGAATAGAGATAGTAGACCTTAGATTTATCAAACACTATTTACACAAAACTTGAATATTTTCGTGGAAAATGCTATATCTATCCTTAAATTGCCTGTCGTCGGGATGTAACAACGGACAAAAATATGCACAAGCTCTTGCTTCAACACTGGCGTTATAATAGCAGCTTTGATTATGATGAGATTGTCTATATAATCAAAGAATAGTAGTCATCTATAATTATTACTTATTTATGCCTTAGCGGCTGCAAATATCCTCCAAGCGAAAAGAAACGTCCTGCCATAATTATACATCGTTCACATAAAACGAAATAAAATTAACTCTTCAACAATTATTCCCACTATTCTATCTCACTGTAATAATTCAAGTGAAAACATTTACATACATAAGTTACGTCTCGAGCGATCAAAATTGTCGCTCGCACTCGCAATATATTTCAAACAACCAATCACGAGCGTTAACGTTCTCACTGTCGAATGTTAGTCAATGTTCGATGATCGATATTGACCACGTAGTAAACTCGCACTCAGGAATTGTGTTTCAAATTATTGTCACTAGTTGGCGCTTTTTTTATTCCATACAAATCGTAGTTAACTTTATCGCTATGTCGTAATGCTCTCGGTCGAAGTTGGACTCACTTAATCGGAAAATTATTCCTAGTTACACGTACTTGTGAAAAACATTAAACATTATGTCCCTAACAATACTCATGTTCAATTTTGTTCGGTGTTCGACTGTGCATTTATGAAGGTCTGTAATAAACCGTAATAAATAATAAATAAAGAAGTATTTGAATGTCGAACTCCCGTATAAACAGCCACATAAGTTAATTGAAAAACATCTGCTGACTTCCAAAGTAACTGGTGCAATATATTTTGTAGCCGACAAATAACAATGTCCGAACAAACAGTTTCGCTTAATTGTTTTTAAGGAATTTATATTAATACTACTTTGGGGAAACGATAATACTCAGAATACTAAATAGCTTTTTGTTGACCCACTTTCATTACAAAGCATATGCATAAAAAATAGCTAGAAAATTAAAATTGTGGTAATATTTCACGTGGCAAGAACCAAAAATGAATAAAAATAAATGAACACTCTTATTGCCAAAAATTAAGGTTTTAATTAAAGTAGAAGCCGATTTCAAAGAATCCAAAGGAATAAAATAAAATCTTCATAATAGCTTTCCGAAGTCGGTGCTTGGACAGTGTATAATGGATTCTCTTTAGTTGCCATCATAAATTGATTACAAATATATTGAAACTTCTTTTCTTCTTCAAGTCATTGATAGTTCGTTATTTATGAAATGTATGTATAAATTCAATCAACTACAGCGTATAGAAGTCCACTGAACACAGGCCTCCGCCACAGGTTGCTTGATAGGGGTGATTTTGCCACAGTTGCCACGTTTGGCAGGCGGATTGGCAACCGCAGTTTTTATAATTTTAAGTTGTTAACATGAAGATGCTGCTGCTCACTTTTTCTTTACCACCTCTTAAGACACAAATCACAATGCCGTCCTTCGTTTCAGTGCTAATAATAACGCCTCCATTTTTAGTTTTACGTAGACCTCTTACGTGTAATTTCAATTGTTCGGGGGAAATAATTTTTTCAACGAGAGATTTTGTGTCTTTACTAGTTTTTAATTTATTCCCCCGGGATTTTATGTATACCACCAAAGGACATTTTTTCTACGATATATAGACGGTTTGGAGAAGCTTCCTTGACTTGCTGCTTATGAGTTTTTCTGAAATCATTAAGGCATTCCATTAGATCTTGTTTTTATCTCAGTGCTCAAGAGGCATGGGCATTAAAACTGCCTTTTATTTCAATGATTGGTAGTATATTGCCATCTGAGAGGCTGCATTACCGACTTTGCGCGATAGGTAATACATTTTCAGCTTTAAGCTTAAGACATTTACGATTAGACGAGAAGTTTTACGATGACATTGTTCGATTGACGTACCCCAATCGAACAATGTCATCGTAAAATTTCAATGGAGTCTGCAGCGTGTGTGGTGGTTGAGGCGTGCTGGGCGGACTCCGAGGTGTAATGGTGCTCCGGTTAGAGAGCTACTTTTGTATGTATTAGACATGTTTTCTATAAAATGCATTAGCGGGAATGGTCCAATGGCTTATCTAGGACACAATTTTATTGAAAATATTTAAACACTTGTATAATTGCTAATAGGCACCACTGCTCAATTCGAACTCCGTAGAATCTTCGTAATCGAATATGATCAGACAGAAAAGTGTAACAATTGAATTATTTTATTCATACAACTGTAATTTTAATATGCTTATATGTATTGTATTTTAGGCTAAAATAACCTTTATCTGATTATTAAAGATTCGGATTTAAATGCCACACTACGGAAATAAAGCTCGAGTAAGGAATCCTTTTAAATTGTTGACTATATGGAAGCTGCGACCTAATTTTCGAAGCGTCAGCTTAAGTTGAAAAATAATGAGGGAGTGAAAAGCGACCGGAGAATGATTATAATGAGATAAACAATTTTTGTAAAGAATCTTGTACAAAAAGCTAAGAACATAATCAAAAAAGGGATTTCATAACTGTCTTAGCAAATGTCTTAAAAGGAGACAAGCAGTACAGAGTAGTAAAAGAGTACAGTGTAGTAAGCTATAGTAGCCTAATGGCCGGGTGCGGACGGAGAATTCAAAATGTTATGAGCTCAAATCCATCATTCGACTACTGTCGTAAACCACTCCATTTGTATAAGCATTTTTAGCTTACTTGGTAAGCTAAAAACGGGAATATGCGGTGATTGAAAGATATTTAATATAAATTTTAACTGTTTAATAAAACTTGAAGTCTGTTTAATATATAACGTGAAATAATTTTTAAACTTTACAACAGTATTATAATAATAAATAAACCCTACAATTATCTTACTCCTGATACTCTATATTCATCTCATTCTCTCGAGTTCTCATTCTCTTAGTTTTCTGAAGGATTTGCTTCTGCCGCGTGTGACGTCACAAATATTCTTTTTTATTTTTTAGATAATTTGGCAATGTTATAAGTATAACAAATAACAAATAAGTAATGAAACTACTTTAAAATTGATTAGGATAGATCTAGATGTCTATAGACCCCAGCATCAGTAATGTTCTCCAGACGGAACTGCGGTCACGGGGGCCAGCCTCAACCGAGACTAGCTATCTGAGTAGGACAGGATTAAAGGCCACTATGCGGTGCACTCTCTATTCCCTCACACGTAGTTCAATGGGACGGAAACCAACATGACCGGAGAGAGATCAGGCGCAGGACAACGCCAACCTCCTGACTTCAGACTGCTATTGTAAATTTCTCGACAGAAAAACGCGATAACTTATTTATTGGCACAACACAGAATAGTACCCTCATACTATATGGTTGTTTGTCATTGTTACTTCTGTAAAAAATGCGGTGTGTAGCCAAGATGAATTTGTTGCAAGAATATTTGCGTTTAAATTTTATGATTTTTAGCCTTTAAAATAGTTTTACGTAAAAATACATTTATTTTCTGTATACTCACTCATACAGAGAAATCGATTGCTCTCCGTTAGTCTCACAAAAATTCGAAAAAGCGATTTTGATGAATTTTTGTGTTTTTTGAGGTCCCTGGATGGTTTGAAAACTCAGTTGGACACGATAGGTGGCGCTGTTATCGAGATCCAGAAATCACCTGTGCAAAGCCGGGAATTCTTTATATATTCCGTACGCATCTATATTTTCAGTTCATTAAAATTAAGAAGCTCTATTTCTTAAACAATGTCTCATTATAAACAACAGAACTTGAACGGGTCACGGCGACGGCAAGGTTCGTATAAATATCTCATTAAACTTTATAGGAAATCGATCTGCTTAAAATTCTGAAGGAGGAGCCTCCATCTCGTTGGAGCCTTTTTACTGGCTTGCGTTTTAAATCTTCTTATTCAGTTACAGTTGATTTACTTGTATTTGACCACAATTAGGGTTTTTAATGGGAATAACTAATTTTATATTGATCGCCAATTGAGTTTACATTAACACATGTAGCTCGTAGCAAGTTTAAAGATAACAGTTTTTAAAATACCGAATAAACTCTCATAAGACATAACATTAATTATATGGGTATCATATGCGAATACGTGTACACGACAGTACGCGAGTGACCCGATTTTGATCCCAACCGCACCAATGATATTTTTGTATTGATTTATAAATATTAACATGGTAGAGTCATGATGCAGCTATATTTCGGTTGTAGCACGAATGGGTCGGCTCGACCGGGAAATGACCAGGCTCTCACAGAATATCAGCTCGGTGCTGCTGTGTTTCGTATCGTGAGTGTAGAGAACTCTTTATAATGGAAATAAGCATTTTGAATTTTAATCGAGGATAAATGTTATGTATTTTTATACTATATAGAATATATATATATATATATATATATATATATATATATATATATATATATATATATATATATATACGAAATACATAACTACCACATAACTAAATATATAGTCCATGGGTCGCAGCATCCACTTACCATCAGGTGGACTGTGTGTTCGTTTGTCCCCCTTATTCTATACTAAAAAAAACTAGAGAAAAATGCCTAGTGGTAAAGAAAAACAACGGGAGAAAACCTGCACGTCTGAAAAATGAAATATTTCGAAGATGTGTGAATTCCGCTAACACGCGTTTGGGTAGCACGGCGTAGTCTTTCTTAATCCAAAATTCTTATGAGATGTGAGAGATCTGTAGCCAGAAGTAAGACGTACATAGACTATAACTTACCTTTTATAAAGTTGTTGATTACCATATGCAGTTACTTCATATATTATATGGGGAAAATGTAGGAATTTAGTACATGATAATTGACAAAGGTATCATTCTAACTTGGCAGTATCGTAAAAAAATTAGAAGTCTCACTAGTGTCAAGACACCTAATTATTTCCATAGAAAAATGTCTTATGGGATGTCCATGGGGAAATGCTTCAGAAATTATTTATGTTTTGTGGCAAAGATCCATAAGATCTGTCTTTACCCTAAAACCGAGTCTCATAAAGAAAATACATCCATAAAATGGTATAGATACAATTGGCTATCTCAACAATGTGAACTCTGACACGTCCCTTACACTCATATTGGAGTGTTGGCCCGCATTTTAATTAATCATTATCTCGAATACTGAAACAAGTATATTAACTTGTGGGTCCTTTTGTTTCGTAATCGCATTCGGTCAGCCATTATCATTCATTTACATTTGTTATTAGTGCACAGCGTGGTAATGCTGTTTTAAGCGTTTGTTATGGAGATGCGGGGCCTCGTGTTCGAATCCCAAACGGAACTCAGTTTATATTTATATGGATGTTTGCATATGCGATTTATGTGTGTGAAGCGCGTCCATGATATACCTGGGTGGATTGAAAAGTACTCGGCCTAACACAGATCCATTCAATTCTAAAAATCAAATCTACCAACATTATTTAGTTCAGTTCAGACTAGTTCATTTTGTGAAGTTCGAAACGTGTGCGATAATTAGTTGTGATTTTATAAATTTATTAACAAAGTAATCGGACATAATTTCCGCGAATGGAGCAAATCGAGCAGCGTGCCGTCATTAAATACCTCCATAAGAAGGGGCTATCATCAAAAGCCATCCATGATGACATGGTCAGTATATTAGGCGATTGTGCTCTGTTATATTCATCCGTCAAAAAATGGATAGCAGAATTTAAGCGTGGTAGAGAGAGTGTGAAAGATGAACCCCGCTCTGGAAGGCCTTCGACGTCAACTACTGACGAAAATATTAAAAAAGTACTTGATTTAATAATGGGAGACCGCAGATTAAAAATTAGAGAGATAGCCGAGATTATAGGCATCTCTTATGAACGAACTCAAAACATCATTGTCAACGAGTTGGGTTTCCACAAGGTGTCTGCGAGTTAGGTTCCGCGACTGCTTTAAGTTCAACAAAAAAGGACGCGATTGACTATTTCACGCGACTGTTTGGAGTTATTTGAAGCCGATGCAGATGATTTTTTGAATCGTTTTGTTACTATGAACGAAACATGGGTTCATTACTGTACACAGGAAACAAAACAACAATCAAAACATTGGAGAAGACCTGGTTCACCACCCCCTAAAAAGGCTAAGTCGATTTTGTCGGCAAATAAGGTGATGGCTTCAGTATTCTAGGACTCGAAAGGTGTGATTGTGATTGATTATCTTGAAAAGGGTCAGACTATAAACTGTGATTACTACTGCACCTTACTACGTCGTTTACGAGAGGAAATAAAAGAAAAACGTCGAGGAATGCTCAGAAGAAAAGTCCTGTTTCATCAAGATAACGCCCGTGTTCACACGTCAGTACAGTCAATGGCTGAAATTCACAACTGTGGCTTTGAACTGTTACCGCATCCGCCGTATTCACCTGATCTGACACCATCAGACTTATTTCTGTTCCCTAACCTAAAAAACCACTTGGGAGGTCAAAGATTTTCGACAAACGACGAGGTCAAAGCAGCTGTAGACGCATATTTTGACTCTAAGGAAGAATCATTTTTTTTCAACGGTCTAAATGCTTGGAAGGGGAGGTGGCAAAAGTGTATTGAACTTGATGGTGATTATGTAGAAAAATAAAAATATAACTGATTTAGTATGTGTTTATTTTCTTGGTTAGGCCGAGTACTTTTCAATCCACCCTCGTAGCAGAAAATCTTTTGTCGTCGTTTTAAAGAAAAAGTCTGAGGAAGAGAAGACTTTATCCAATAGAATTTATTATAAAAAGGCGAACGACGAGTTATTCCATCATCAGTCACCAAAAAATGATCGTTATGGTAACATCATAAACTCTCACGGCTGTCACACAGAGCGGTAACACCTTTTCGACGAAGTCGCTTACTTTTAGAGCATAAATTTGCATTGTCACTCTTTTTGCATTCAATCTTTCTACGTACCACTTACAGTAATCTGCCAAAAATGTTTTTAGACTAGTGGATATCGGTAGGTATTTCGTCTTAAATTTTATCCATCTTCACGTTATATCAGTATGACGTACACGAACCTTTCAGTTAGTAGAAGCCGAATATAAACCTTGTGTCATATTATAAAATAATAAAAACAAATAAATATACATTGTTTATTACAATTAAATGGAATTCAGTTACATCAGCTATGACTCCATTACGCGTATATACTTAGTATATGATTCATAATACCGAATATAGCCAGTCATATGGAGGAAATGGTGTATAAATATTACTAGTGTATAGTATATTCGTTAACAAAATTTCGACTTTTAAAGATGGGGCATCAAATGAATCGACGTGTTGCTAGCTGTTGGTTGAATACTCAAAGGTTGCTGGTAATAATAAAAGTTACAGATCTTCTCTCAGTTCTGTGAGGGTTTGATCCTAGTATCAGTTGTTTATTCATATAGTTTTTATAATATAATATGTTGTGGGAATACATTACAAGAAACATTATATAAGTGGTATACGTTGTAATGCCACGCTGCAGTTATATTAGTTGTAACACGAATGGGTCGGCTCGACCGGGGTAAGACCACGTTCTCGCAGAATACCAGCGTAAACTTAAAGCTGCTGAAGCATAAGGCTGTTTCGTATGATACCAAATCAGAGACCCTTATAACAACTTTTTCTGAGCTATAGGAGAGAACCAAACGCATCATTGAACTATTAATGAGCTTATCATGAAGGAGAAGAGCTTGAAGACTCTTTCTGCTTGTTTTTAACATCCAGTAAGAGTTCATTGCTGAACATGACCCTCCTTAGGCTTGTAGGGCTCCTTTTTTCCGAGGAGTCCACCTGGCTAGGAACAACCCTCTTGTTTATTTCTGACGCCAAATAGCAGTGTTTGCTTTGCTGTACTCCGGTCTAAAGTTTATAGAAAGCCACTATTATTACGGGCAGTGAGGCATTCCATCCTAGCCCTCAGGTGTCACAACGCATCCGGAGCCTTCTTTCTACTACATTGGCTTTAGGTGTCCATGGTCTGCAGTACTTTACGAATATCAGGTGGTGTCCATGGTCTGCAGTACTTTACGAATATCAGGTGGACTGTAATATCATTACTCACTTAAATTTTATAAAAAAGATTAAGCACATCCCTATACCATACCCATAGATTAAGTACCATTACAGCTTAACACTTTATATGTAGAAATTCACTCCTGAAACCAGGCTTTTCACTTAAATATGAAATACCGTTATAATAATAATAAAATATTATTTATTTTCTTTAAATAAAAGTTAACTGTCATGAAAACGCAAAAAAATGGAAAGAACACAAGAAAGTCGGCAAAAGGACTTATGCTTATGCTGTATTATATTGATACCATTGCGTCCGAGTCCCATTTTATATTATAATAATAACTATAGATAAGTGTGTGTGTGCGTGTTATTTTTTTTTATTTAATCTATTAATATCTATTCATTCTAACGTTTTTATGTTTGAATGATTAGATATTACATAACTTTTATATAGAATAAGGGTGACAAGCGAGCAAACAGTCCACCTTATGGTAAGTGGATGCTGTGGCCCATAGACATTTATCTTCGATTAAAATCAAAATTCAGATGTATTATCATCACTGAGTACTAAAATAGAATGCTTAATTTCAGATAAAAAGGGTATCCAGTTCTGTAAAATCACCATACGAAACACAGCTACATTAAGGCGACACCGTGAAAAAATGCACCTCCTTTCGTCGAATAGTATAGGACTATGACACCACCAACGAAAGTGGAATTTTGATATAGGTAAATTCATGTCTTTATCTTGAATTTGATTGTTCAAAAACACGATTGTATAATTTTGACTTGATCATAATTATTTGCGAAAACACCTCTTAAAAATCACTATAGTTGAAATTACAACGAAATTACTTAATCTATATGCTTGGGAATCACTCAAATATATTCATAACATCAATGTTCGTAATTTACTTGTTCATTATTTTGATTACTTAAATCAATAATTAAAAAATAAATATTTTAAGATTCTGACAATTTCTAAGCGCTTTTAATCGTCGCGGGCGCTAAGCAATTTTAGACCTTATGACGGCGTTTTTTCGAGTTTTTATAGAAATTATGTATTCACTTGGATCAGTACGGCGATAGCCTTTTCGATGTGTTTCACATTGGTATTCTGTGAGAGCATGGTACTACCCCGGTCGGGCCAGACCATTCGTGATACAATCATAATATAGCTGCAGCGTCTATCACGTATAAACGTTATTTTTGTCAATATCTTTGATACGTTGTTACTCGTAACATATATAAAGCCAAAAATTAATGGCCGCAAATACTAAATACCATCCTCATATTTATTTCTCCCATTAAGCAACAGTGGACTGCACTGCTGTTTTTCGGTCTGAAGGGTCAAGGTATCATCATCATCATCATCATTACAGCCCTTCACAAGTCCACTGCTGAACAATGGTGGTGATGGTCAATGACGTGGTCCTTCACTGCTGGCCGTATGAGGACGCTCAAGGTCGCTCAGCGAGCTATGGAGAGGGCTATGCTCGGAGTTTCTCTGCGTGATAGACTCAGAAATGAGGATATCCGCAGTAAAACCAGAGTGACCGACATAGCCCAACGGATTAGTAAGCTGAAGCGGCAATGGGCCGGCCATATAGCTCGAAGAACCGATAACCGATGGGGAAGAAAGGTTCTCGAGTGGCAGCCTCGTACCGGTAGGCGTAGTGTAGGGCGACCCTCCCACTAGATGGAGTGACGACCTGGTAAGATATGCAGGAAGTCGATGGATGCAGGTGGTTCAGGACCGTGCTTTGTGGTATTACTTGGGGGAGGCCTATGTTCAAGGTATGGAAAGTCAGAATTATAAGCTGAGAAATATATCTTAGTCCTCCAAGGTAACAACGCATCTGTGTCCTTCTTCTTTTGAATTCAGTTCCAGATGTCCATGAACTGCAGCAGTCACTTACCATCAGTTGAATAGTATTTTTTAGTTTTATTTTTTTAAGAATAAAAGTGACAAACGAGCACACATTCCACCTGATTGTAAGTGGATTCTGTGGCACAGAGACATCTACATTTATCCTCAAATCAAAATACAGATGCATTGTCACCTCTGAGGACTAAAATGGAATGCCCCGTTTCCATTAAAAAGGATCTCCGGATCTTTAGACTAACATATCAACACAGACACAACACCTTTAGAGTAACATAGCAGTATTAAACTGCTATTCTGCGCTGGTATTCTGTGCAAGCTTGGTCCTTCCCCGGTCGAGCCGACCCATTCGTGCTACAACCATACAGCTGCAGCGTGACTCTACCACATATAAAAAATATAATTAAAAACATATTGTTTGCCAGATAAAGAAATTACAACAAAATTTATTTTTCGCCTTTAAAGTTAAGAACAAGCCGTTTTGTACTTGGTGTGCAAGTAAAGCATAAATAAATAAACAAACAAACAAGTTTAATTAACAAAAACATGTCTCGCATAACCCGAAAAGACAATGCTCCATTGTATGACACGCAAGGCCATCAAGCATCAAAACGGATTCAAAAGCTTGATGCAGTCACTACCACATGTGCAACAAATTTAACATTAATCAACATAACAATTTGCCCGACTTATCTCGTCGAAAAAATTGGCACAAGGCGAAGCCGTGCATTACTGCAATTAAAGTAATTTAAACTTGTAATAAAAATAGCAGTATTGTAAAGTTTTTGATCATTTCGAAATGAGTTTCAGAATTATTTCGAAAACATATTTTTTAATGTTAGTACTGTGCGGTAGCGGCTTAACAATATCCCGTATATCGTATCATGGCTAAGGGAAAGTAAAACAGGAGATGGGTAGCACCATTTTCCTGATGAAAATCGAAAATAATAAAAACCGCTGTTGTCAACCTTCCTGTCTAGCGTGGCTCCCGTGGTAAGATACTCCCTTTAAGGTTAAGAGAGGAAAGTTTGTTTTTGTAAAATTTTTTATTATCGTTAACACCCTAATTATTAGTAAGGAAATATTCATTATCTGCTAATGAGGATAAAGTAGATATTTTAAAGAGTCTACTGATAGCCTTGACCAAAAGATATTGATTTTGAAAATTCTATTTTTTCGATAGTTAAATTACTTTTTAAAAACATCTTACACATTTGCAATCCATAAACACAAGAATTAACTTGCAAGGAGAAAACTTAAAGTAATCAAAGCTGCGGTAGCTCAAGCGCGGTCCGCTAAACTTAAATTTCAGTGTGTCAGCAAACCGTCTTCGAATCTCGTGGGCACTACTGAAATTGTTACTTCTTCTAAACACTGATTATTTATCTTCTTAGCGGTGGGAGAAAGTGTCGTAAGGTAACGGAACTGAACTGAGAAATTCATATAGTAACTGATACTCGTATGCAGTGGGGCATTGCGATAGTCCAAAATTCCCACAGGTATGCACTGCCACCACTTGGTATATCATGATGTAATAGAACATGATAATTTTCCATACAATAGGATAATTCATATATTTACTTAATTTTCTATCAAATTTGTCTTAAATGTATAAAAAGAACTTAATGCTAATGTTATAAAAGCGACAGTAGACTATTGGTAAAGGTGTAGACCGCAAACTCGGAACATTGTGGGTTTGAATTCGCCATTCCACGATTGTCGTAAAACACACCATCACGAGCATTTCAAGCTTACTTGGACTAGTTAAATGAATATAAAAAATGTTAATAACAGTACTAGTATTTATTTACAAAAATAATTAAAAAAAGGAACAGTTTAATACCAGTTATCACATTAACCAGAATAATTTTTAAATTGTTGTAGGAAGCCAATGAAACTAAACTTTGTTTAAGATAATTCACAGTTAATTACAAGTCGCTATACAAAACAAACTAGAAATCTGTGTAATGTAAACGGATGCAGTAGTAGAATTTGGACGCGTCCCTTTGAAACAACTAAATTGGTATTGCAATTGGTTTGAAGTTAAATCCAATTAACATCGGCACTAAATTAGATAAACAGATACGACTGCGCTAGTGAAGCCATTTCATAATAATTAAATTATAAAATATCGGCCGCATAGAAATAAATCTATGATATTATTTTAATTTACCGAAAATTTTGTACTTGCAGAGCCACGTTGCAACTATATTATAGTTGTAGCACGAATGGGTTGGCTCGACCGGAGTAGGACCACGCTCTCACAGAATACCAGCGTAAGACAGCAGCTTAATGGTACTTTATTTCAGGCATTGCGATAGTCCAAAACGCCCACAGGAATGCGCCGCCACCACTCGGTATATCTCGATGTAATTTTCAATACTATAATTCATGTATTTACTTAACATTTTATCACTATAAAATAACTATAAAATAGCAGCTTAATGCTGCTGTGTTTCGTATGGTAAATGTAGAGAACCGGTGACCGTTTTTACTGTAAATGAGGTATTTCATCTCAGTCCTCAGGTGTGACAACGCATCACCATTTTATTTCTTAATTGAGGGTATATGTAGATATCTATGGGCTACAGCAACCACTTACCATCAGGGGGACTCTGTGCTCGTTTGTCACCCATATTCTATTAAAAAAATTGTAAACATTTATCATTATTATCATTTTTTTCATTACAACCCATCACAAGTCCACTGCTAAAAATGGGCTTAGAAGTCCACTGCTAAAAATAGGCTTAGAAACATCACAAGTCCACTGCTAAAAATAGGCTTAGAAACATCACAAGTCCACTGCTAAAAATAGGCTTAGAAACATCACAAGTCCACTGCTAAAAATAGGCTTAGAAACATCACAAGTCCACTGCTAAAAATAAGCTTAGAAACATCACTAAGCACGGTCCGGAATCACCAGTACGATTTTTTTATATTATAAGGGTGAAAAACGGACACACGGTCCATTTGATGGTAAGTTTTTGCTGTGGCCTATATATAAAATGCAAATGCGTTGTCACCCCTGAGGATTAAGATGGAAAGCCTCGATTTCAGTAAAAAGCGACTCCGGTTCTCTACACTCCTCCTTATGTAAAGCGTAAAATTACAGTTTACACTGGTATTCTGTGAGAGCATGGTCCTTCTCCGGCCAAGACGACCCATTGATAAATGAACTTTCTGCATCTCTTACCATTCTGATCGTTACTCCATCTAGTAGAGAACCACCCTTCATATCGTACGAGACTGCCACACATGTGCTATTTTTCTCCATCGGTTGTCGGTTCTTCGAGTTGTATGGCCGGCCCATTGCCAATTCAGCTCACTGAATCTTTTGGCTATGTCAGTTACTCTGATTCTACTGTTTACATCTGCACTCTAATAAAATAGGTCGGGGAAAAAGTTTCTTCGTATTTTAATTATATGAAATTTAAAAGAATATCTGTTTGTATCTAAAAATCAGTATCTGTAAAATATCAGTGCCATAAGCTTTTATTTCGTTCACCTGTTACACCCTACTTTTTCCGGACGGTAAAAAATCATCTCGTATATTATTATAATTAATTTTAATCTACCTTAAACTTTGAAAATGAAAGTAGAAAAAACTTTTTCCCCGACCTATTTAACAATTGATATTAATATTTATTTGCGGGTGTGATTATTTTTCTGTCTGATGGTTGCCGGAAACTCCTTCTGGGTTTGTACCGGCATTTATATCGGTTCAAGTGTGAACGTCAGTGCTGGTTTGAAAAATAAGAAAGCTACTATAATTATGTGCTATGTACTATAAATACAATTACATGCAATTTGTCTTTCTCCTCAGGGGAAACAATGCACCTGTACCCTTCCTTGTTTAATTTGGTTGATCATATAAATTATATATACGTTTGTGTAAAAAATAAAGCAGAAATTAAAATTAGTACTTTTTAAGCGTAAATAATAATTGAATGAATTTTATGATTATTACGTGGTTTGTTAAAATAGATAAATTAATTCATGGTTAGGACATCCTTTTAAGTAAATATATACCTGTGCCGGAATGTCCCGCTATTCCGTAGAAAATATCTAAAAAAAATTCAGCCTTTTAGATAATATCTAAAATAGTTCTATAATAACAAAACTTAAATTTAAATTATAACAAAAAGACTTTATTCTATAGTAACATTTGTTTGTGTGTTTTGTTGTCGTTTCTGGAGTGCATTTTTAGGTGATTTCATGAAATAAAATCTCTATAGCTTCATAATTAAATTTTGTATGTTAGTCAAATAGGAACTTCCTTAATTTGTAAGTTTTTAAAGAATATATTCTTATCAAATTATACACCTTCTTATATATAAGCTCATTGCTTAGTATCTTGATGACTAGCAAATTTAGTTTTTACAATATCTGTTTCTACTCTGATGCTCTTCCTGTCGTTGTCGTGTTTATATCTATAGTTACTCTTCCATGCCTTTTTAGCATAAGTTGTAATATGTATATCTTTCTCACACTTAATAAGCTATTTTTAGAGAAACTATAAGCTTGACTGCTTGAATTTTTTCGTAGTTATTAGGGCGACACTACAGCCTATCTAATGAATATTAATTATTGTTATTAGATAGGCTGTTATATTAGTTATATGATGAATTATTTTTCTCTGTCGCTTCTTAGGACACCCACAGGAGGATTTTGTGTAGCGGATATTTTTACACCATCACTAAACCGTAGTTTTACAATGTTATTTAGAACCTTTACAAAAAATTTATTTATAAACACGATTAAAATAAATAATACGTCTACAATACGTCATAAGTTAATAAGTTACAGAACAATCTTAGGTCAACTTTCATATTTAAGTAAAAATAAATATAAACTAGAGTCAGCCTCACTGCAGTTGATATAAAATAAAATGGTAGACAGTACAGCCACACGTAAGCTCTTAAAGGTAAAGCGTAAAATAAAGTGTCAGCTGTAAACCCGGGAACATTACGTGGAACTAAGTGTAGATTTAGAATTTTTTGAAAGATATATCTTAAAGTGGGCGTAAATTCTCAGACGTTTTCTCTATTAAATTAAACTAGGCGATATTAAATGGTAGGACTCTTTTCTGCCTACGGATTCGTCTGGTAGCTACCACCTTCTTACCTAATAGTGCCGCCATTGTGTTCCCGTCTGAAAGGTAGAGAGAGCCGTTATAATTGAAGTCTTCATCAAGTATCTAACCCCTCAGAGGTGACAAGTCATATATGTGTCACTTTAGTTTTGTAAAAAAAATATCATTTCGATGTGATAAAGTTTAATAAATCGATGAACGCCGGCTATAAGCACGAAAAGGAAGACTCATTGTAACGTTACGCTCAATGTAACGTTGTGGTCGGAGTGAGAGCGCTGCACGAGCGCGCGAAAGGCAAGATGGACTTGAGCGTTTGGCTTGCGCTGCATCTATCTCTCTTCCACTCGACTTTCAAATGCGTCCGAGGAGAAAAAAGACAGCGGCAGCACACCACTTACATCTATTTCATCAATGTTTTGTTATGACATTGTCACGTTAAACTATCGTCCATAAAAGGACTTCACAGACTGCCAAATTTTTAATAGCTTTGGGTGACAAACGAGCACGTAGTCCACCTCATGGTAATTGGATGCTGTGGCCCATAGACACCCACATTTTATCTTCAACTAAGGATCAAAATGAAAATGCGTTGTCACCCCTGAGGACTAAGATGAAATGCCTCGATTCCAGTCAAAAGGATCTCCGATACTTCACACTCACCATACGAAACATAGCAGCATTACGTTTCTTTTTTACGCTGGTATACATATGATGAACAGAACACCATAAAGAAATATGGACCTAGAAAACACATATTTATCCACAGTAACTATTTTGTGAATTACGAGCGGTAAAGTCGTAATTTTAATTTTGACATCATTTAAGTGGCAAGTTATAGTAAGTCCTGCAAATGGACACAGTGGTGGTCTCATGTGGTATTCCAAGATATAATTTCTCCTCTTATGATGGAAACAAGGGGATAAAATTCTTAATATAACTAATTTGACGACATTCGACTTTGGGACATTTAAAGTATTTTCTTTTTACCTTTAACTTTATAGCCTATCAATCAACTGCTGAACATTGGCGTGGCTCATATTGCCTCATGGGATAGTTATTGGTCATAGTCGGTTCCTCTGTCACCTCTTATGACACCCACGCGGTATACCTTTGAGGTATATCCCGTATACCCGACTACCTATCGGGTAGTGGTTATCCTTATACCTCAACTAATTTTTAAAAAAAGATAAGGGTGACAAACGGGCACACAGTTCCTCCTGATGGTAAGTGGTTGCTGTAGCTGATAGATATCAACATCTATCCTCGATAACAAATAAAAATGCACGTGCGTTGTCACGCGTGAGAACTATGATGTAATGCCTCCTTTCAAGTAAAATGGGTCTCCGATTCTCTACACTCACCAAACGAAACACAGCAGCGTTGAGCTGCTATTTTACGCCGGCATTCTGTGAGAGCGTGGTCCTTCCCCGGTCGAGCCGACCCTTTCGTGCTACAACTGTACTACTAACATAGCTGCAGCATGACTCTTCCACGTGAAACTTCGTGTACTCCTAGTGGTATTTTTTTAATATGAAGTAAAAGCAGACTTTCAAGAACTTTTATGAATATACAGAATCAGTGCGATTTTTAATGAACTTCATCACCACTCACCACTATGTGGGTTCATAGTCAAGCACTGGCCCAAAATAATTTTGTTGTCGTTTACTATACGTAACCCAGCAGTGTATATTATATGCGAACAGAGTCATTTCCTAATTAATCATAACAATTCTAATAGCCATGTTTACTAATGCAAAATGGTTGGTTTACTACTGAGAAATAGCGACGACATATGAAAAAATGAAAAAAAAATTAAAAATGTTTTATTAACAGAAAAATGTATACAATAGTTATCTAATATCTGTTGGTTTCCTCACTAGGCAAGCCTGTATCGAGGAAACCTGAGACCAAAGTTCACTGGGCATTATTTTATACATCTTATCAGACAATCTGTCTTAATATACATACACAAAACAACAATAAAAGAACTGCTTAATGCTCAAAATCTAAAAACATTAAAAAAGAAAGAAACCTTTAACAACCAAGCCAAGTTTTATATAACTGAAATGTATTAACTATATATGTATTTACATTTAAAAAGAAAAAGAAAATTAAATTAAAACAACAACAATATTTACCTAAAAATTTCACAAATACCATCAATTAGCAAAAGTCCGTTTTTAACAATTCTTCTGTTTCCTCATATGATAGGGTGACTAACAATTTCATTATGATTAATTTTGCAGATGCATATTTTTTATTAATAATATTTCAGCGTTTGACGACTTTATTATAAATTCGTCTTTTGATGAAGTCGCCAAAACGTTGCGCAAATTTCATATTGACGGAAGTTGGATAGTTTGTATACCCTGTATATATGTAGACCGACACTAAAGAACCCGTCACGAGTACGGAATTCTAAAAAATATACACGTGTTGTTGTGTCAATGGACATTCCTAAAACCAACGTTTAAAGTTTTGTTTTAATATGTTGCTAAAAATAAATCGGCGTCATCGCTGACACGAGAGAGCGCCACGAAGAATTGACTTAGTGAGAAGCAGCTGCTCGTGACATTTGTACCCTAAGACGGATCTGGGGAAAAGGTCATGAGGGTCATGACTCACCAAATTAAATATTTAAAGTGTAATTCTGCTCCATAGTCAAATCTTAAATTGACATGAAAGATGTGAATACTCTTTAACACTTGGATTATTTTAAGCCTATACGGGTAATTAATGATATTTATGGAACAGAGCCCCTTTTCACCCGCATTACGATCGGAGTAAATATCTGCGTAAACAGATTTCTTTCAAGACGCAATTAGTTTAAGCCGAGTAAAGATTTGAAACATCTTTATTAAAAGAACAACAGTGAACCGCGATACCTGTCGGTGAATGGTCAAATTAAACCTACGTTTAATTAATTCAATTTAATTTACGATCGTAATCGTGAATATAGAACATCATCGGCATAATTTCGAAAAGTAATTAGATTTTTTTAGTTTTATAAGGATAGTCATAAATTAAAATGTAAATGCACATGTAAATAAAAGTTATTATTCAAATTAGAGTCGGTTTTCATATTCGAAAACAAAAAAGTTCAAAATAATTAATAACAAAGGTAGTAAAATATGTAAAAAAAACAGATTAATAATAAAGAAGATATGTAAAAAACCATCACCTCCATCACCGTATCAAATGCATAACTGTAGTCTGATAGAAGGTTTTAATTACTGAACCTCCATTAAAATCGCATTAAAAGTAAAGTAAAAAGTAAAGTAATGTTACAGCCTATAACACGTCCCACTGCTGAGCAGGCCTCCCCTAATTACTGAGAGGGTTTTAGGGCAAGGAAGTGTCCGCCGCGTAGCCCCAATGCGTGTTGGCGAACTTCCATGTCTTCGAAATATTTTTTCTTATTCCTCAGACATGCAGGTTTCCTCACGATGTTTTCCTTTACCGCCGAGCACGTGGTAAATCAGCACTTAAAATTGCAATTAACAATTTCATTAGTGCCGGTGGGGATCGAACCCGGGTTACTCGCGTTCTGTTATATTTACAGCGAGCGTTAACCATCTGAGCTACCACGGCTCTCCATTTAAATTATTTCAGATCTCTATATTGTGGATATCCCTATAACTGGGCAAACTGTCTAGCTCCTGTAACAGAAAGCGTGATGATATATAATATTTATTTTAACGGTTCACCTGGTACCTTAACATAATACTATAGTTGAAGTGCCATATAAATCCTTCCTCAGATTTTAGACAGACGGACAACGCTTCCAATATTATAGTAAAAAAATATTCTACGTACGAAAATAATTGTCCTCTTAAACTTTTAAGTATATATATATATATATATATATATATATATATATATATATATATATATATATATATATATATATATATATATATATTACTATACTCAACGATATAAATTTAGCACAACTTAGTATATATATACTAGCTTACCAGGCAGACGTTGTTCTGCCCTTTTCGACGACCCTTTGTAACGTCCCATTATAAATCTTAAATTCGCAAAAAAATTGTGGGTCACTTATGGGTAAAAAAACTATCTCTCAAGTTGGACCAAACTGCACACGGTATGCAAATTTGATTAAAATCGGTTAAATAGCTTAGGAATCCATCTCGGACAAACAACGTGACACGTAATTTATATAGATATATATATATATATATATATATATATATATATATATATATATATATATATATATATATATATATATATATATATATATAAGTAGAGCGTAGTTTTGTCTTGTTTTTTCCGTTAGTTTAAATGTACGCAAAGCTCTTTCTTAGTTGATCTGATGAAAGATTGAAACCGACGTGTAAAAAGTTTAAATTTTCACCGTTGAGTAAAAGAAAGCACTTAACCTAAACATTAATAAAATGGGAGCCCTTTTATATTTATATAGAGCCCCAAAAAGTCTGCTTTGTGTAAGCTTTCTTTAAATATTTCATGAAAATTTAATGGAAAACGATCTTGTTATAATTCTGAACAAAGTGTTCTACCGCATCAGTACGTTTTGAGTTATGATTGATCTTCCGAACTTCTGCTTAAGTTATATACATTTGAATTTTAAAAGCAAGTGGCGCCAGAAGGTTGAATTTGTTGTGAAGGTTGATGTTGTTTTGACCTACTAGAGTTGCTACATAACGCAGCTTCATGTTTGTAATCTCCGAAGAGATAGGCAGAGTGCAAAGAGTTATGAGTTACTTAGACCATGTTTAGAGAAAAAAAAATGGTTTCGATTGAAAATTGTAATATAAATGATCAGTTACTAGCCCATAGCCTACAAAATCACAAACCGAATATCACATTAGTTGCCTTTTACGACATGTTCGGCAATTAACAAAGTTGGCACATTCTTTTTTCTTTTTAGGCCCACTTATATATCGGACTTGGACCTATAAGCCACAGAATAAAACGAGCAGGATTGCCATAATTGACGAAGAATAGGTGTAATTATAGTTTTGTTAAATTAAAACCATTTTCACTGATGATATTTGATAATTATTTATTTATTATTTATTTCAGGCCTTCGATCGGGTTTGGCACAAAGCGCTTCTTTCGTGCTCCCTTCCTATGGGATTCCCGAGAAATTGTGCGATTGGATCACTAGCTTTCTTGCAGACCGGAGCATCAAGGTCGTTGTAGATGGTGCAAGCTCCGATTGCAAGCCTATTAATGCTGGTGTTCCACAAGGCTGCGTGCTATCGCCAACGCTGTTTCTTCTGCATATCAATGATATGTTGCAAACCCGTAACATTCACTGCTATGCAGATGACAGCACTGGTGACGCTCTTTACACCGGCCGAGCCAATATTAAGAATTGACTTAGTGAGAAGCAGCTGCTCGTGAGATCTACACTCTAAGATGGATCTGGGGGAAAAGTCACGAGGGTCATGGCTCACCAAACTTAATATTTAAAGTATAATTCTACTCCATAGTCAAATCTTAAATTGACATGAAAGGATGACGCGAGTAAAACTTTATGTCTAACTAGATTCTCGTCGGCATATCGTGAGAGTAGTTTTCGCCATTGCAAATCGAATATTCTTTAGCACTTGGATTATTGTAAGCCTATACGGGTAATTATAAGGAATTAATGAAATTTTTTAAACGGAGCCCCTTTTCACCCGCATTTCAATCGGAGGAAATATCTGCGTCTAGAGATTTCTTTCAAGACCCAATTAATTTTACCCGAGTAATGATTTCAAATATTTTTATTAAAAAAACAAGCAGTGAACCGTGATACCTGTCAGTAAATGATCAAATTAAACCTACGGTTAACTAATTCAATTTAATTTAATCGAACCCGGGTTACTGGCGTTCTATTATATTTACAGCGAGTGTTAACCACTGAGCTACCACGGCTCCTGATATTAGTAATACTTAATATTAATATTCACTTACTACACCGTGTAGTGGCAGCGTACACGCATCCACTACGCCATATCATCCCGTGGGTGTAGAGAAACTTAAAAAGGAGATGGGTAGGAGCATTTTCCTAATAATAACCCACCAGGCCGGATATCGGTTACGGCCATCAGTTTCAACGGACACTCGCCATCTACACAGACACAGTACATGCTTATAGTGCACGAGTATGTACGAAAACATAGGTGTCCTCTCTTTTCTTTCACTTTCATATTCCGAAGGGACAAAAATGCGACACGACCGGAGGAATATCAAGCGCAGGACTAAGGGTTTTACGTGCTTTCCGAGGAACGGGGAGGAATACCGTTAACTTCCTGACTCTGCGCTGCTAATGAGAATTTCTTTACATGACTTATACATTGTACTTCTGAAGTACAAAACCCCGCTTAAGAAGCTGAGCCGGCAGAAGCTGTTCTGCTCTTTCCGATAGATGGCGCGATAAGTTTTCTTATCTAAGTTTTAAGTTTCTTTTTTAAATGCCACCACAGAGCCAGCTTTAGTAATATGCCAGGCTTTAACCAACGTATATTTGAACATGAGGCGTTATGGTCCATAAATATAGACTTTGTTAATAAATTGACTATAGCGCCACCTACCGGATCCTAGCATAGCTATAAACCATCGTCGTGACAAAACAAATATAATTTGAATAAGACCTCAATCTCAATCAATCAAAATTGTTCAAAAGTAACACGATCACTAATCTTTTGATTTTTTGCCTTCAAAAGTTTTACTAGAAAAGCTTGCTCTCAAAGATATTATGAAATTACTCTCCTGGCCTTCCACAAAGTTTTCAAAATGGTTATGATAAAATTTTCCAATTTCCCAGTAGACCAATGAATTAAATTGAAAAAGTTGGAAGTGTTTTATAAGAAATAGTAATAACTTATACTATTAGACAAGATGAGTGTTGACGACGCTCACGTTGCTTCTCGAACACCTGAAATATAAATAATATTAATCAATAAAAAATAAAATATGTAAAATATATACTCATAAAACATTGTTACTTACCTTATGTACTTGCTGTTTTTCTATAATAAATAAGTACGTGTGCATACGGGGACGGTGGCACTTACCGTGATTTTTATCAGTAGGGTGAAGGTATATTTGCAACAACGGTGTTGCACCGCTGAGTACATGATCCCGCGTTTCGAGTTAGTCGCACTAGAACATCATACGAGGTGACACCTATGTCTCCCTCCCCGCGGATGTACACGCGCTCACCAAATTTTTTTTGTATATTTTTCTCCCAGACGACACCAGCGGCCTACATCATCAACATAGTGGTCCTTCGGCCGAATCCTTACGTCGTCTGCAAAAAATATAATAATAATAAGTACCAGTTATGTTCCACGCGCCGGCTACGCCGCAAAAAAAGCGACGACCACGTGGCACCGCTGCAAAATCGGAGTGCAAGAACAACCAAGATGTGTTACCATCGTTCAGCTTAAAGGATGAAGTGCTGGAAAAACCTGGAAATGCGCTAAGTGCCTCTAGTAAGAGTAAAAAGTCATCAAAGACCGCAGGCACGTCGTCAAGTACGGCACGCAAACGGCAATTGGAATACGAAACCGCTAAAGCTATGGCTCTCGTGGAAATACAAGCAGCGGAAGCTGAAGCGGAAGCCAAAGTTAAGAGTGCTCAGGCAGAAGCTGCCAAGCTTAAGGCAAATATTCAGTTGAAGCTGCTAAACAAACAGCTTGCAGCTGAGATGGCAGAATTGGAGTCTCATTCACGCTCTTCCCACAAGTCGGCTAAGAAATCTTCGACCAGCAAAGTTGAAAATTGGCTGAATGCTCCAGGAAACCAGCATGAGGAGAACCGAGAAGAGTACTCTTGTGAAAAAATTGGCCTAGAAAAGCTGGCACATGCCTTGAATGATGCAGTAGCTGCCTCATCATATAAAATACGGAACCAGGAGCTCTTAACAAGATTAGCAACGTCTAAAGACCTGCCTTTATTTTTTGGAGATCCAATGGAGTGGTTGCAGTTTAAACAGGCGTACCAAGAATCTACCCAATTATGCAAATATAGTGACACAGAGAATTTATGGCGGCTACGTAAGTGTCTTCGTGGCGATGCTAAAGAAGCAGTGACTTCACTCTTGATTGGTGGAACTACACCCGATTTAATAATTGACACCTTAGAACTTCGATTTGGCAAACCAGAAACAATTATGAGTAAAATAGTTTTACAGCTTAAAAAACTATGTCCGTTGCCGTTAACTTATCATAATGATATCATTAATTTTGCAATAAAAATAAAGAACTATGTGGCTGCTGCCAAAGCAATGCAACAAAGTGATTATCTTCGCAGCCCGGAGTTAGTATCGATTGTCGTATCTAAGCTTCCAACTTTGCTTGTCGCAAAATGGACCGACTACGTTTATGAACAGCGAGAGTGTAATTTACCGAAGCTAGAATTGCTTAGTGATTTTTTATATGAGGAAGCCACTAAAACAGCTGCATCAGGAGTAAGTCATATTCACGCTCAATATAATTTAAAGAAGCCCGATGAACGTAAACACCGTTCACACTCGTTGTTGTACACAAATAGTAATCAATTACAAAACGCGGAAAAGTGTACATTTTGCCGAAAATGGGCTCATGGTGTCGCAGATTGTTCACGGTTTAAGCGCGCCTTACGCAAAGATCGCTGGCGATTTGTACGCGTAAATAAACTTTGCTTCAAATGTCTTGCCCCCCGCCATACGAATGGTATGTCTTGTATTGGCAGTAATTGCGACATTGACGGCTGCAATCAACCGCATCATCGTTTACTGCACTGGATAAAACCATTGGAAGAAAGCTTAAAAACTGTGGAGCGAAGTGAGGATGAGCATCCCAGCACCAATGAAACAGTGACTCATACGGTGGCATCCCACTGTCACAAGGTGCTTTTGAAAGTGGTGCCGCTCACTCTTCACGGACCGAATGGCAGTTTGCATACGCATGCACTTCTGGATGATGGAGCTACCGTGACGGTGATATCCTCTGATATCGCAGATGAGCTCGGATTATACGGTGCAAACGTGATATTGCGCGCGCGCAGCGCATGGGACTCGGGCGAGCTTGTGTGTGAATCTCAAGTAGTGAGTGTTAGTGTTACCAATTCGTATAACGAAATGTTTACTTTCCGTGCGCGTAAAATTAAAGAATTAAATTTACCAACACAAAAAGTGCCGAATATGGACTTTAATAATTATGGATTGTTAAGTGAAGATCTTATGTTATGTAATTGTAACGCTAAGCCAAAATTATTAATAGGTCAGGACAACCATCATTTAATTTCTCCCATTCGTTGTGTTCGTGGTAAGCAGCGTGAGCCGTACATAACTCAAACTGCGCTTGGATGGTGTGTGCACGGACATATGGTAAGTGATGTTAATTGCACTGATCGCTTTGTCTCTTTCATTAATAGTTGCACCGAAAAAGCGGGACAGTCGCAGTGTATCTTTCACTTACACACGGTAGAATCGATTGCTAGCGATCTCTCTCTCGATAACGATAACGGTGAATGCACCTGCGCGCAGTTGCACGATGCGGTTCGTAGATCCTTCGCGTTAGAGTCTATTGGTGTAGGTTCGAAGCCGCGCCGCAACCCAGACGAAATACGCGCTTTACAAATTTTAGATGACACTGCAGAATTAGTAAATGGTCAATGGAATGTCGGCTTACCGTGGAAATACGATGAATTACATTTACCCGACTCTTACCCTACCGCTTTTAATCGTCTAAAGTCAATAGAATGAAAATTTTTGCTCAACAAAGAGTATGCAACTCGTTATTGTGAAAGAATGAGATACTTATTTTCTAATGGTTATGCTAGAGAACTTAATGAGACCGATGAAAACTCTAATAAACGTATAATATGGTATTTGCCGCACTTTGGTGTAGATAATCCAAATAAGAAAAAACTGCGTTTAGTTTATGACGCGGCAGCAAAGTCGAACGGTTATTCTTTAAATGATTTTCTTTTACAAGGCCCTGATTTGTTACAATCGTTATTAGGAATAATGTTACGATTTAGAGAAAACCGCGTAGGTATCATAGGGGACATAAAAGATATGTTTTTAAGGATTAATGTACGAAAAGAAGATGTTAATTCTTTGCGTTTTTTGTGGAAAGATATCTATTTAAGCAATGAAAATGAACAATTAGGCTTCGGAAGTAGTAACAAAGGTTCAAAATTACCTATACAACATCCTGTTAAGAAATATGTTATGACGTCATTAATTTTTGGCGCTAACTGCTCCCCATTTATAGCACAATATATTAACCAAAATAAAAACACATTGCGCTTTCAGAATAAAATGCCGGATGCAGTTAATGCAATTAGGAAAAATCAATATATGGACGATTTTATCGATAGTTTACCAGACGTCGCTACTGCTACAAAAATGATAAAAGATGTTTCATATATTAATCAGCAAGGTGGTTTCGTGATGCGTAACTGGTTAAGTAACAAGTCAGATGTTCTTAATGATATGCCAAAAGAGACTTTAAATGACATGGCGATACGGTTTAATGTTGAATCCCAGCCGGAACGAACGCTTGGGCTTTTGTGGTTTCCCGCGAGTGATATGTTCGGGTTCGATCTTTCGTTAAAGCGCATACCGAGTGATATTTTACAACTATCACGAAAACCGACTAAGCGTGAAGTTCTTCGTATTATAATGTCTGTATATGATATTCATGGTTTTTTAGCACCTTTTACGATAAAATCCAAAATTTTAATGCGCGAAATATGGAATGTAGGTATAAAGTGGGATCAGGAAATAACAGATAGTTTATTTGTTTTATTTAAAGATTGGATTTCGCAGTTACAAGAAATGAGTTACGTTCGAATCCCGCGGTGGTATTTCTATAGCAACGATTCTGTCGGTGTGAATGAGAAGAGCGGCCACACCGTAAACGACGATGAGACGTCGTTGCAATTGCATATTTTTTGTGATGCATCTCCATGCGCATACGCATGTGTTGCTTATTGGCGTAAACAAGACAGCAACGGCGTGCAGGTGTCATTCATTGCGAGTAAAAGTCGCGTTGCGCCGTTAAAACCGTTAACTATGCCTAAACTCGAACTTCAAGGCGCGCTATTAGCATGTCGCTTGGCAGAGACTATGAAAAAGGAGCATAGAATTAAACCGTCACGTGTTTTTTATTGGACTGATTCAATGATTGTTATTTATTGGATACGTAACGAGCATAGAAATTACAAAGTTTTTATTGCGAATAGGTTAGGGGAAATTGATGAGTTAAGTAAAATTGATGAGTGGCATTATGTGCCGACAAATTTAAATATAGCGGATTTAGCTACAAAAAATAATGATTACGACTTCAACAAGGACTCCTCTTGGTTAACGGGTCCGTCTTTTCTGTACACGGAAGAAAAGTATTGGCCCCGAGAGCCTGAAAATAACGAAAAGAGCAACAATGAGCTGTTAGATAAAATATATGTAGTAATAAAATCACCAAAGGAGAATTGTAATAGTATTTATGATTTACCTATTCCGGATCCAAACCGTTTCTCCGTGTGGCTGCGCTTGCTTCGCTGCACCGCATCTGTACTATTATTTATAGAAAAATGTAGAAAAACCGGTACTCGGCGTATTAATAATTTGTTAATGAATAGAGCCGAAGTACTTTTGTTACGCTATTCACAATCACAATCATTTCAGACTGAAATTGATTTGCTGAAACAAAATAAAGAAATTAATCGTGATAGTCGTTTACGTTCATTGACACCATTTTTAGATAAAGACGGCTTATTGCGTGTAGGAGGGCGTATAAACGCGGCTGCAAACGTCACTGAAACTATGAAAAACCCGGTGATTCTGGATGGTAAACATCGCATAGCAAGGCTGGTGATTTTGGACTTCCACGTACGTGCTGCTCATTCGTATAATGAACTTGTAATAAACGAGCTACGACAAAAATATTGGGTTGTAAATCTGAAACCTACAGTTCGCTCCGTAGCTTCACAGTGTTTAGTTTGCCGAATACGAAAAGCAGCACCAAGACCGCCTCGCCTCGGGGACTTGCCATCTCAAAGATTGGTGCATCATCAAAGACCTTTTACCGTTTGTGGTGTAGACTTATTCGGTCCGATCGAAGTAACTGCGGGCAGGCAGAGTCCCAAAAGATATGGTGTTCTTTTTACATGTTTAACAATACGAGCTGTTCATATTGAAATAGTATCGACGCTTACCGCAGACTCACTTATAATGGCACTTAGGAGGATGGCTGCACGCCGTGGGTGGCCTCATACTGTCATATCTGACAACGGAACTAACATGCGAGGTGCTGATGCTGAACTTCGAAAATCTTTTGAAGAAATTAAGCAGCAGCAAGTTATAGCCGAAGCATTAAACAAAGGAGTTTCCTGGCAGTTTATACCACCAGCCAGTCCTCATATGGGGGGAGCTTGGGAGCGTCTGATTAGAAGTGTGAAAACGGCACTGAAAGTCGTTCTTAGAGAGAGGGCTCCTCGAGAAGAAGTTTTATTAACGCTTCTCGCTGAAGTCGAAAATATAATTAATAGTAGACCGCTTACCCATGTTTCGGTGGACCCTCAAAGTAAAGAGGCATTAACTCCAAATCATTTTTTACTAGGATCTTCGTCGAACTTACCTGTACCTGGGGTCTTTGATGATGGCGACATGTATGTTAGACGACAGTGGCGTATTGCCCAACGGTTGACAGACTTATTTTGGAGCAGATGGGTAAAAGAGTTTTTGCCAGAGCTAATTCCTCGTCGTAAATGGGATAGGGAAGGTCCGCAATTAAAAGTAGGAGATCTTGTAGTAGTAGTCGATCCATCATTATTTCGAAACTGTTGGCCAATAGGTATTATTGAAAAGGTTTATCCAGGTTCAGACGGCAGAGTCAGAGTAGTTGACGTTAGGACTAAGTCAGGAGTGATGAAGCGATCAGCTGCTCGCGTGGCCTTTCTCCAGCTTGATGATGAGTGTCGGCGAACCGACACTTGGGGGGAGGATGTTGACGACGCTCACGTTGCTTCTCGAACACCTGAAATATAAATAATATTAATCAATAAAAAATAAAATATGTAAAATATATACTCATAAAACATTGTTACTTACCTTATGTACTTGCTGTTTTTCTATAATAAATAAGTACGTGTGCATACGGGGACGGTGGCACTTACCGTGATTTTTATCAGTAGGGTGAAGGTATATTTGCAACAACGGTGTTGCACCGCTGAGTACATGATCCCGCGTTTCGAGTTAGTCGCACTAGAACATCATACGAGGTGACACCTATGTCTCCCTCCCCGCGGATGTACACGCGCTCACCAAATTTTTTTTGTATATTTTTCTCCCAGACGACACCAGCGGCCTACATCATCAACAATGAGAGAAGCTAAAGTTTAATGTAATTAATTATAAAAAAACTACATCACGATAAATTATTCTGCGGTGAGACTGTCCAGTCTACAACTGTATTAAGCGTTTCATTATGAAAGCACTATGTCACTAAATAAGATTTTAATACAAATAAAAATACTTCAGTTTCTCACTGATACTGTTGTAAAGTTACAGCCTATATACGTCCCACTGCTGGGCTCAGGCCTCCCCTCATTTCTGAGAGGGTTTAGGGCAAGGAAGTGTCCGCCGCGCTGCCCAAATGCGTGTTGACGGACTTCACATGTCTTCGAAATATTTTTTTTCCTTATTCGTCAGACATGCAGGTTTCCTCACGATGTTTTCCTTTACCGCCGAGCACGTGGTAAATCAGCACTTAAAATTCCAATTGACGATTTCATTGGTGCCGGCGGGGATCGAACCCGGGTTACTCGCGTTCTGTTATATTTACAGCGAGCGTTAACCACTGAGCTACCACGGCTCTATATATACTGTATATACCTATATATATATACATATATATATATATATATATATATATATATATATATATATATATATACATATATATATACACACATATCTATATATATATACTGTTGAATTGAAGCCAATCACGATATAGAATACAATACCTTTGTTTAAAAGGACTTAAAAGTGAAAAACGTTGGCCCATAGCAATATATGCCTTAAAAATATATAGAAACTAAATTTAGGAGAATATCTTTGGCGCGTATAGGTGATGCACTACCCCAGAAAGAGCCTCCTTGTATTGTCACCTTTTGGACTCCGTACGCTTATTTATAGAGAACAGATAATTTAGCAGAACGGAGTTATAATAGCAGTTGTTTTGGTAGTCCCACTCCCACTATGGTTACAAACAGGTCTCAACCGAGGTCTTTCAGCAAGAGTACACACTTCACTATCGATCTTGCCACGAGTCACCACGGAAACAGATTTCATAATCACACTTTTTCGTTTTGAATTACAAGATGATGTCGGATGTGAAGTTTTTCGAGAAAATCCCGCAAATGTTTTCACTTTTCGTGAGATTGGCGTCGGCAGAGGTGCATTAAAAGATTCAGTCAAGGGCTGAGGTGATGATGTAACGACGACTGAGGTCGCCGAAGCCCTACGGTCATCAACCCGCTAACAGACGGTATCGGAGTCGCAATCCGCCCCCATAGATTCCCTCATAGGGGTTTTCCATCGTTGCCCTGCATGGGAGGTGGGTTGGCAACCACAGTCTTTTATAAAATAGAGTTGTTATTCCATCAGCAGAGCAAAACCTTTGTGACAATACAATTAATTTCAACCACGGCCGTATTTTTATGTTTATTTTTTCATTATTTATAAAACTAGGAACTTAAAAAAACTAATACTGTTTAGAAACGTTGTCGTTATTAGACATCCAGCATAAAAAAATTTAACAAGCATAAAAAGTAAAACTCTCTTCGTTGCCTAGCTCGGTCGCTCGGCTACAGTGCGACTTTAATAGATCGATAAAAACCTTCGATCATTGATCGAGGATAAAAACCTATCCTCTAATTTTTTGCAGCCCCGATATCCTCTTAAAATTGTTAGCCGAGAGCAGGGGTAGAGAACCTTTATGTATCATCGTGCCATTTTTCTAAGGAAATGTTTGATTAGGTGATAGACGTGCCGTAAAATAACTTTGAATTCGTGATTATTGGGAAAATAATGGTACTAAATACTATAGACTCAATACTCTTTATTTGCTACAAAAAATAATTATACATTTTGCAATGTTTAAAAATAAATGTTTCAGTTATACGCGTAATTAAAATTTCATATTTAAGTAACTTTCTTCTTCTGTTGTCTCAGATTAGATAACAAGTATAATTGGAGTTCACATAATGATTTCTTAAATTTACGCGAACACTACACATTGAAAAACTATATTTACGGATTTTATCGCATTTAATTAACTATTTTAACTTTTTTTAATTCCTGACGTTTCGGGTGCTTTACAGCACCCATGGTCACGGGGGGGGGGGGGGGGGGGAGGCTATGATGTTTGACGTTCCAATGTCATAGTTAGCCCGGCTACCTTCAGTTTTTGAGTATAGATTTTTGGTCTGATCTACGCAGAACGAGCTTACAATATCTTGAAATCTTGCAGTGGTATGCTTGGGTTTGGGTTTAACTTTGTTAATTATAGGATCATAAGCAGATGGCAGCGCCCATTAAATTCAATAGAGAAGATGGATGAATGGAAGGGGAAGAAACGTCGGGAATTAAAAATAAGTGAAAACAGTTAATTAAACGCGATAAAATATTCAATTATATTAATTATATAAAATCATAAATATGACCTAAAAATGATCTTTTAAATACAGTTATGTCAACGAAATTGACTATTATGCTATGCGTAAACGAACTACGCGTTCCTTATATATATATATGGATGAATGGCGAATTCTCTAGACCCCTTAAAGTTAAAATATGAACATATTGTACCTACCTATATTTTGTACCAAATTATATTGATATTGTTTTTTACCGGAAAATAAAATCTCGAAATGTTAATTCATAATAAATTGTCCAAAGAATTAGTGTAAATTCGTATTTGTGACACAAATAAAGAAGGCGGTCATATTTAAAAGGAAATATTAAAATCAATTTTATGTCATATTGTGTGTATGTGCTAGAAGTAACTCGTATAGCGCATGTGCTGCCGTGACCTAATTGAATATACGATCTATATGCTTTGCGTTGCAGTCTTGCAGTTTTAGCTCAGTTGGAAGCAGACGAGTGAAGCTTCCACTCGTCCCCTCGTCTGCTTCCAACACACTAACAAAATAGTTTATCTTTGATTTATTATTTTACCATAGTACGTAATATATATATATGATCTTGTGTTATAGTAAATATGTCTTCATTAAAAAAAATAATAAAAAATACAAGTGACGACGATTATACTGATCAGTGGTCACCAGATAGCAAGTGAATCTTGTTGCCCAAAGACCCTTTATCTACCATTTCAATAACTAAGTAAAATGTAGATGATGCGTCTTAATCCATAGGAATATGATGGAATGCCTCGTTGCCAGTAAAATTCTCAGGTTTTCGTCACTCACCGAATTGAAACGAACAGCATTATTTTTACTGCTCTTTTACGTTTCGTACCATTATCCTTCTTTATTCTTTTCCCTAGGGGCTATACGTACTTCAATCTTAAAGGATTCCTGTTAGATATCCATAAACTATTGATTAAAAACAAAGAGTATAGCGATGATAACAACGGGATCGAAACACTAGTAAACTTAACTACGTAATAATATAATAAATTAAATGTACAGTTACATCCTATACCCTAGCCTAGAGTATTCGTCGAACCATCACTTAAGCTTGTTTGTCTCTGATCATATGCTTGCCATACAGATTTCATGTCAGAATAAGGAAAATAGTAAATAATTTGCACACACCAAATCATATACAAGAAAGAAACCTTGGACACAAAATTAAGAGATTCGAATTGAATGGCAGTTCCAAGAGCATTTTGCCACTTAGATGATTTTTACGTCGTTTGTCATTGAAATGTAGTTCAAAAAAGTTAAATAAATATCTTTCATTGTTAGATTAATTAATGGATCAAGTTAAAAGTAGTCTTAACTGACGAGCACATAAATATGTAAGGATGTAAAAGAATCGAGAGAGGTATTTCAGGGTCATGCGAAATAAAAGTCCGTAGTCTCTACCTACCCTTGTACCTCTGTATGCATGAATTAACTTATTAGTAATTTATTTACATACATACAATAATTAAATATTTAAGCTCAATACCAACAATAGGGTACAAGCACGCACATATCAACCCTTAATGGATGGTAAACTAGATTAGTATTCTGAACACGTTTTCTCACTTGAGCACACACCAGCACAAGCATTATAATATACGGCCTTAAATTATAATATGTCAACACGTGAAAACTGTTTTCGATGACTAATGTTTGGTTTAGCTCCTTTAATATCGTAAAATATTGTAAACAACAATTGCTGTACGAATACTTCATTGAAATTGATATTACATACTATAAAAAATCAAATCCAGTCTTCATCAGCTAGTCCACCGCTATATTTGATGTGTGCAATAAAGAATTATCAACGTATTTATAAATAATTTTTAAGAAATAAATAATAAGGTTTTAATTTTTAATATAAGCAAAAAAGGTTGTAATACTTACTCAAATAAGAAAAAAGGAATGTTCGAGATTATTTTTACCTTAGCACTCTCCATAACTCTTTCCATAGTCCTTGATCTCATACGGCCGGTGATGCAGGACCATGTTTCTGATATATATATATATATATATATATATATATATATATATATATATATATGTCATCACTAGCAACATGCACTGGATGTACCTACACTCCGGTTTTCAAGTTTTGAGGAACACCTCAGAAGAAAATCTGTCTTAATGCCCAGCCGCGTGTCGTAATGCCCTCGGTCGAAGTTGGACTCACTTTAAATGGTTTGTCCCTAACAATACTCATTATCAATTTTGTTCAGTGTTCAACTGTGAACTTGTGAAGGGATGTAAAAACGATAATGAAATCATTTTTATTTGTTCTGTGATTTCATCACAGTATTAACTGGTAACTAATGACTAAGTATTATTGCAAGAAGTATGTTAATGTCGAACTCCCGTATATAAATATAAACAGCATTATAAGTTAATTGAAAAACATCTGCTGACTTCCAAAGTAATTGGTGCAATATATTTTGTAGCCGACAAATAACAATGTCCGAACAGTTTCGCTTAATTGTTTTTAAGGAATTTATATTAATACTACTTTCTGGCAACGATAATACTTAGAATACTGAATAGCTTTTTGTTGACCCATTTTTCATTACGAACCATCTGCAAAAAAATATCTAGAAAATTAAAATTGTGGTAATATTTCACGTGGCAAATACCAAAAATGAATGAAAATAAATGAACACTTTTATTGCCAAAAATTTAGCTTTTAATTAAAAGTAGAAGCAGATTTCAAAGAACCAAAAGGAATAAAATAATTTCTTCATAATAGCTTTCTTAAGTCGGTGCTTGGACAGTGTATAATGGATTCTCTTTCGTTGCCATCACGAATCGATTACAAATAGGTATATAAAATAACCTTCTTTTCTTCTTAAGTCATGATAGTCTGTGATTTACGTTATGTATGTAAAGAGTCAATCAATACAGCCCATAAAAGCCTCAGCCACGGATTGCCTCATAGGGGCGATTTTGCCATAGTTGCCAGGTTTGGCACGCAGGTTGGCAACCGCTATTTTTTTGAAGATGCTGCTGCCCATCTTCTGCTTCAGTCTCCCTCGCCACCTCTTACAGCTACGGGTCGGTATGGGGATTTTAGGATGCGGGCACGAAATTAGCGACGGTCGAGCGATGAGCGACGTAGCGCTCTCGCCTCTCGCCCTCGCTCGTTTTGTGCGCGTCGCTTTGTTAAACTATGCTTTTGTGTACGTCGCTGTCGCGTATCACCGCCCGTTCATCACTCAACCGTCGCTAATTTCGAGCCCGCAACCATAGTCTATATACGTATTATATACCCCTTACCGACCCGTATTTTAACTTGGTTAAAATGTAGATGATGGGGTTATAGAGTCAATACACATATTAACACTATAACCCCATCACCTATATTTCAACCAAGTTAAAAAACACGAGAAGGTTTTATATTTTGACGCGTATGATGTTTTATGTAAGACTGTATACTGATACTGCAACCGAACCGTAATTTTTTCTAAATACAAAATGCTTGTAGCACCATTTATCGCATGCCCCAAATCCCTAATCTTCTACGCCTTTTTCAAAGTACCTACCCTCTTACTCTTACTAAAAAAGATGATGATTCATTAATTCATTCAATGCTACCCCGTACCACACACGGTCAACCGGTCAACGTAATGTTAATTAAAAAATTTATCCAATTAAGATTAGCTTTCTCAAGTCAATAACCAGTGAACTAAATTGCCTTATATAATGATTGGGTATAATTAAAGACGGCATAAGATGCAACTGTAATACACGCGATCCAAACATTATAAGTTGCATAGGCAAATACAATGCAACACTCATACTTATTCTAGTATAAAGACGACCACTTGGCTTCTAGATTGAAGGTCTTGCTCACTAGACAGCTGTTACATCTCCGCAACACACAATACATAAATATAGAAAACATCAGAATTTGCTTAACAAAGAAGAATATATATAGAGGCCTATGTTCAGCAGTGGACTTGTGAAGGGCTGTAATGATGATGATGATGATGTATCCTTCAAGTCCAAAGGCTAAGACAATGTAAAATGTGAAATAAAATGTATGATTTTTTTTATCTCACATTTTATATTTAGCCGACTTTGAAAAAGGAAGAGGTACTCAATTTTTTAATAAGTGCGGGCAAACGAGCATGCGGCTCACCTGATGGAAAGTGTCGATCGCCGCCCACGAACAACTGCAACACCAGGCGAATTTATGGTGCGTTGCCGGCTTTTTAACAAGGAGTAAGCTTGTTTCTTGAAGGCCTTAAGCAATTATTTATTCTGTGCCTTAAGTTTATATAGTATCAATTCGGCTGAATGTTCTTTTTTTATATTTATGCCATGCAACAATTCATCAAAAGTGGACCAATTTTATTGACTATTTTTTATTATATACTTCTGGAGTGGTATCAAATAAATTTGGAGAAAAAGCCTTTGGAGGAGAAGCAGACATCAAGTGAAAAAATCTAAAACAATTGTAGACACAAATATTACTAATATCATTCCAGCCCATCACACATGCCCAATATTGGAAATAGTCTTCAGGGCCTAAACGCCACAAAGTGTAGTCCCTTAGGATCTGCATTTGTAATCTTCACGACTTAACAAGTCAGTTCATCTAATAGAGATTGCCCTACACTCCGTTAACCGTACGAGGTTGCCACGCAAGTAGCCTTATTCCGTAACGGTTCTTTGAGCTATATGTTCAGCCCGTTGCCACTTCAGCTTACGATATCGATGAGCTAGCTTAGTAACTCGCGTTTAACGGAGGATTGTACTTGCCGCGGAAACATGGTAGGCGCGGCTTTTAATGCGCTCTCACCATGCGTAATCGTGAAGTGTGCAGCTTATGTAATTATTGCCTGTCGAGATCAGATCCATTCTACAAAGAGGTCTTTTCGCGTGGTAAAGGGCTAACCCTTCTATCCTTACCCAACGAGCAATGGCAAGGCCCAGCAGTGCAGTGCATTTCCGATCAGGAAACCGTATGGAAGAAGAAGGGGCTCCATAGAAACTCCATAGAAGGAGCTTCGTAGATACAGTTGCCTACCCCCATTGGCTACGTTTAGGTGACCTCTTCAGTGAAACCGAGGGTTTTGTCTGTGCAGTACATGGTCAGGTTATTAAGACCAACAAATATCTGAGATACATCTTCAAGGATGGCACCGTCGAGCTTGTCGCTATTCCAGTAAGTCACTAAGACATGACATTTTAGGTTGTTCGGCGCTTTCCATCTCTGAGTACTTAAACGACATAACTTATTAGCCGGGATTCTCCACCAGGAGCTGACTCTGAAATACGGTGTCGTGGATCGGGAACTGTTTCGAAAAGCCGTGCTCGAAAATGGCGTCAGGCTCTACTAGGACCCGGTCGTCATCACAGACTGGCCTATTCTTGGGAATAAGCCTAATATTGTGCTGATAAATCGGGCACAGTCAAAGATATTTTTGGTCGAGATTACCAAAGAGTTGCAGTCGAGAATCTTGCAAAAGCCGAACCCAAGCAAACAAATTATCTGGACCTGGTTCACGTGGTGATCGACATGTGTGGTGGTCTGCCGACCGAAATTATTCCTGTGGTCGTCTCTGCAAACGGGCTAATCCAGGTCAGCCTCTCAGGTCATCTGAGGCGAGTGGGACTCCGTGACGGACCGTTCCTGGCTCAAACGCAGAAGTCCCGTTTTTGCAGTGGTAGAGCCATGCTGCATTTATATTAATAGTATAGTTGTAGCACGAATGGGTCAGCTCGACCGGGGAAGGACCACGCTCTCACAGAATACCAGCGTGAAATAGTAGCTTAATGCTGCTGTATTTCGTATGGTGAGTGTAGAGAACCGGAGACCCTTTTTACTGGAAACGAGGCATTCCATCTTAGTTCTCACGGGTGACAACGCATCTGCATTTTGATTCGTAATCGAGGATAGATGTAGATGTCTATGGGCCACAGCAACCACTTACCATCAGGTGGACTGTGTGCTCGTTTGTCACCCTATCCTATAAAAAAAAAAGTCGGTGCTCCTCGATACCGCCCGCATCGTCCGCCGGTTTTTTCCCTTTCCCCCTAACCCTTATCCGTTTGGTCTTCTCTCTCGAGGGCTTCCATCTGATTGGGTTTTTATTTATTTATGTATAATTTATTTATTTATGTTACTGTAATTATGTATATTGATTATTTTCTTTCATATATTTACTAAGCCCAAGCAGATGATTATTCTCCATAAATAGCCCCAATATAATAATAATAGGTCAGGGAAAAGTTTGTTTATATTTCGTTATTAAATTGAATAAAAATCCTTTGTTTGTACTGTTTGTATCTGGCTGGTCATACAGAATATTAAAAAAATTTAAAAAGTAAAAACACTTTCCCGCCTTTTTTAATTGTTTGTCTGTCCGCCAAAATGAGTGACATTTAACGAAAAACGATATCTAAGGAAGAAATTCAATACATTCTGAAGTTTTATTACAAAAAAAGAAGAAATGAGACTCAAGCCGCGAAAAAGAATTGGGACGTTTATGGAGCTAATGCAGTGTTAAGCGCTTATTACATTATACAATTTTTAGGAAATCTAATTAGGAACCTAAATTGGAAGCTAGTGATCACACTACACTAAATTGAATTCTAAATCGTGACGAAGCACATTCGTAAAGAAGTATCGACGGGGTTGCACGTTTGATCGATGGCGCCGTATTTATCAAAACAGCAGAAAATAGGACTTGCCTTAGCCATGGTGGGAACAATGGATATTAAAAAAAGAGAAAAGAGTACTTGTCATTGAGAAAAAACTGTCCAATATGAATTTAATTATATATTTTTAGATTCGAAGCAGTTTTTTTATAGGATAGGGTGACAAACGAGCACACAGTCCACCTGATGATAAGTGGTTGCTGTGACCCATAGACATCTACATCTATCCTCGATTACGAATCAAAATGCAGATGAGTTGTTACCCGTGAGGACTTAGGTGAAATGCGTCGTTTCCAGTAAAAAGGGTCTCCGGTTCTCTACACTCGCCATACGAAACACAGCAACATTAAGCTACTATTTTACGCTGGTATTCTGTGGGAGCGTGGTGCTTCCTCGGTTGAGCCGATCCATTCGTGCTACAACTATACTACAGTGGAAACTCGATTAACCGGACTAATTGTTGCCGTTAAGGATTCGGATAATCGAAAATCCGGATAATCGAATGTATGAAGAAAAGCGGGTTTTGTGCAATTGTAGTACATACATACATAATGTTATGTGTTTATTCAAAACTACAATATCAACGAAAATCAAAGTTTATTAAGAAATTATTAAGAGATACATTTTAATCCGGTTTCATCAGCATTATAAACGAAATCTAAGTCATAGTTATTTTCATACAATTTCTTCTTAAAATCATCTTTAAAGGAGTTTGCTGCGTCTACATTAGCTGACATTTTTCCACCTTGTATTTCTAATTCACGAATTCCATGACGAGATTTAAATCTACATAACCATCCGTTACCACCTAATTTTTTATTTAACTGTAATGCTTTTTCACAGAGCAAAGGGCCAGATATCGGTTGCCCAGTTGATCGTTTTTGTAAAAACTAACAATACAAAGCGTCTTCTTAAAGTTAGTTTTTCGGTTTCTTCATCATTTTCCGATGTTTACTCCTGTCTTTACTATCTAATACGCAAGTGTACAACAAAATTGAATCGGCATTTTTCTTAATATCACTTATTGTGGATGTACCTACACCATACTTATCAGCTAACTTACGACCAGGTTCTCCTTTTTTAATGAATCAATAATATTTATTTTGTCTTTAAGCGATAACACCACTCTCTTACGCTTTGACATTTTTAAATATTTAGACTAGACACGCACAACAGAGCGGAGTAACAATTGCTAGCTGCTAGCTAACCAAAAGACTAAAACAGTAACAAAAGTTTTGTTATTGTTTTAGTTATTGTTGTTACGATACGCGATCCCGCAGAGCGCGGTCGGGGTAATGCCAGTACCGACACGTGGATGCTTGCATAAATTCGATATGTAGTACATATGTTAAACACTTTGTAACCTGGCTCAATATGATTTAATTATTTAATTGTTCGCGGTTGATAGTCCAGATAATCGCGAATCCGTATAACTGAGGGCCGGATAATCGAGTTTCTACTGTACAGACCGTGCCACGAAAGATAAGACTTGGCGAGCGTCAGTAGTGAGGAGCTTGCGCAGGTACTGTCGTGTACGAAATATTATCCATAATTTGTATATCTATTCAGGGATTTTTCGACGACATTTGAAATTAACACAATGTAACAAAATTCCGAAAAATATTTATTACGAAATAATAAATTTAAACATAAAAATGGCTGATTATCCTAGTCACTGTCACTGTCAATAAATGATACACCAGCGGGAAGATTATCGTTTGTAACGCGGCTGCAACCAGGTACATTAACTCTAGAATATACACTACACTACAAAATACACTACTTGTTCCAGGAGTTAACAGATTATCGTTTTCGTCAGATGACGATGAGGAACTACCTGAGTCCCCTGAGTCGCTGTCTGACGAATCTTCTCCTAGTCTGATAATTATCTCCGTACCCGTCAAATTGTCTATTATGTGATCACTTTCTACGTAAAAGTCTTCAATTTTTTTTGTTTTATCACATAGAGCTTTCCATTCATTTGGTCCCATTTGGCTTGGCTTTTCTGTTACTAACTCTATCACACGTTTGAGGTTCCATGGCACATTCTTACTACTCACATAACGTTTTATTGAAGCCCAAGCCATTTCGATTGGATTTAAATCTGGGTGGTATGGAGGTAATCGCAGTACGTCATGACCGTGTTCAGATAGTATTTTGTCAATGCTGAATGTCTTATATTGTTCTTTATGTATTTTTATCAATTTGTACAATTGTGGTTTAAGCATATCTGGAGTGTAGGGAATTCCTTTTTGGGTTAGCCAAGATTGCATATCAGCTTTCTTGGTATTTGAGCTTGGTGCAGATTCATACTCCTTATTGTGATACGGGGCATTATCAACTACCACGACGGCATTTGGTGGAGGATTGGGTATTAGCTGGGTTCGAAGCCATTTCTGATAATTTTCGTCATGTCGTCGTGGTAATTACCCGTTTTTGACCCCGATTTAAAAGTCAGTAAAGCGTTTGGTATGAAACCACTTTCAGATCCAGCATGTACAATAACTACGCGCTGACCTTTAGATATTGGTTTTTTGAGCCCTTTATCTGAATTATCAGACCAAGATTTGGAGGTACTATGCGTGGAATGCACGTAAGACTCGTCAGTATATACAATAGGACGGCCTTCTTGGCGATATTTTCTGACTTTTTTTAAATATTCAATTCTTTTCAGTCTGATATTGGATTTTTCTATAAGAATTTTTCGATTATTTTCGGTCCTCCTCCATCGAAAACCAAGGTCTTTCAAAATGCGGCGTAGACTTGTTTTAGAACCTCGAAAGGCAATGTCATCACGCAACTTTGCTAAAATTTTATTAAGGGTCGGCAGTTCCTTGTTCGTAACATGGAAGTTGTGAACACATCTTTTTATCACTCCTTTGTCAAAGTCATCTATGTCGGTTAAATGTTTGGGTCTTGACCTTTTTTTCCGGGAGTGCGGAAAATTGGTAGTAACTCGGAACTGTTTCCTTCCATCACAATTCTTTTTACAGTAATTAATGATGTTCTAGTTGCGGCCGCTGTACACATTTGTACCTGCTTCAAATTTTGTACACCTTCCTTTGCTTCTTTTGACATATAGGTGTACACGTCGTAAACCATCTTCCTACTTTGTCGTCTTAATGTTTTACCTCGAGGCATAATCAAGATTTCACAAAGTTTTACTCGTATAGAACAACACAACTATAAACAAAGTAGAAATTTATAAACACAAGTTGCACTTGTCTGTACTTGCGGAGTCAAGCGGTAAGTGCACGGGGCGCGGAGAGCGGGAAGCAACTAATATGAACGAGCGGCGCCGATGACGCCCGGTCCCTTCCCGCCTCAGACTTCATACCGCTAAAGAGACCGATAAATCGACTAATGCGCAACTCAAACCACGTGATGTGTCGAGTCTCATCTTTCGTGGCACGGTTTGTACTAATATAACTGCAGCATGGCTCTACCACCTATAAAACAGTTTGAATATTTGTTAAGTTTGGTATCCAAACATATTGAAAAGGTAATCACGATATTTCGATAAAGTGTGAGTACCAAAGAATGTTTGATGGTGACATTACGTTTTATAGCCACCGGAAATTCGTATTAAGATTTAAAGTACTGCTCTCTGATATCAGACTTCTATCAAAACTTCAAGACATCCGCTTGTATCAAAGCGCGGGCGCCGACTGGTTCAACTGGTTGTTCTAAATCGTAACGTTGCGATTACACTGTCCTAAATTGTAAACAATTTAGGAAGTAGAGCGATTGGGACCTCCAATTTGACTAAATCGGATCCTAACTGTTCTAACTACGATTACACCTTCCTATTTCCTAATTAGATTTCCTAAAAATTGTATAGTGTAATAAGCGCTTTAGTAATACAAAATTGGTTCAAGCGTTTTCAGTCCGGGAATTTTGATGTCAAAGGTGCAGCTTATTCTGTTCGCCTTTATACAGATAAAAATGACGCCATTTTTGAAAAATTGGAGCAAGATCGGCTTATAAGTGATTACGACATAGCCAGGGAATTGAGGATTGACCTCAAAATAGTTTTGACCCATTTAAAAAGGCTGGCTATACAAAAAAGTATAATATTTGGGTACAACACGAGCTCACTAAATGAAACCTAATGAATCGTGTAATCATTTGGAATTCTTTATTGAAAGGTAATGAAACCGAACCAATCTCTCTCTCCTCCAAAGATTGATAATTGTTGTTAAAAAATTGATCATCTACTACAAGAAGATCATGGTCAAAGGGTAAACATTAAGGTGATGCTGTGTGTATGGTGGCATTGCAAGGGTGTCGATTAATATGAGCTTTTACGGTCGGCCAAAGCCATCGATTCGGATCTTTACTGCCAATGGGTCAGTTCGACCGGAAGTGGACCACGCTCTCACAGAATACTTGCGTGAAATAGCAGCTAAATGCTGCTGTGTTAGGTATGATGAGTATAGAGAACAAAAGACCCTGTTCAATGGTAACGAGGCATTCTTTTTTTTATTCTTAATTGGGAATGGATGTGGATGTTTTAGGGCTACAGTATCCACTTACCACTAGGTGGACTATATACTTTTTTTTTCAACCATATTCTATAAAAAATATAGCATTGAATACCCCATCTAGGTATTACCGATAACAAACACAGGATGTCCACTTGGGTTGTGTTTTGAGATATTGAGGAGAATATGTTGCGTCAAAATGACCCGATCGCAAACCGGAAAACGACAGTGGGTACATTGATTTTAGTGGTAGTTTTAGGTAAGCTAATATTGCCCAAACGAAATTGTAGACAGAAATGGAGCCATTTTTACATGATAGCCCGTCATTATGTGATCAGTGTACTTTTCTGCAGACAACTTTGATGCACTCACTACGCAATCAAATTCATACCAGACAGCATTTGAGTGTTACTACATGTTAATAATAACTAGTGGTCATCGAGCGATCGAAATTCGAATGCATCAAATTTTTAAATTTATATATATACAGAGCATTTGTAATCATACAAAATTCACAGCTCATTCAATCTGTCACCAAGCCGCAGTAAATTTGTCACTAATTACTTGTTAGCAATGTTTTAAAATTCTTTAGTGAAAATTTCTACTCTGTGTGACTCTTTGAAAACAGACTACTAAGTGTTTAGCAATAGCAGTATGAACGCAAACAACGAATATATTATTTAATCAAAGTAAATATAATTGTAACAAACATTACAAATAACTTTTAGCTTTCTGCACGTTTTCTCCATACAAACTATACCAAATCTTTCACTCCCCAGTTCGCGTAATATGCTTAAAAAGAGGTATAAAATGTTTTCTTCACTTTTAATTATATATAGATTTTCTTAGTTTGTTTTCGTCACTTTCTAAAGTTATTATAAGTTGTTTATAACCCCTCGTAATTTCATACAGAACTATTCTTTCTTTCTTTATTAATACTTTAGTAAACTATTCCTTTCGATCGTCTGTCATAACAATATTCACGTAAGATACATTAAATTCCCTACGTAAAGCCGAAATGCTCAGATTGCAAATACGGTGCCAAATCCAATCTGCAATTCATGACAAGAGAGTGTAACAAAGTAATAAATTAATAGTTGACGCCAGTGGAACAAACTCTTCATTCATCGGGGAATTGTTAACTTGCATAGACATGAAGAAAATTCAGGCTCATAAATGCTATAATAATCTGTTGGAAACTTATATTTAAATACGAAGATATTTTAATAGGTGCAAGGGTGACTAATGGGCACTTAGTTCACCTGATTGTAAATGGATGCTGGGTCTCATAGACAAATACGAGTACATATATGTATCTTCGAAATGCAGATGCGTTGCCACTATTGAGAACTATTCTAAATACCCTCGGTACCACTAAAATGGTTATCCGTTAACGTCACTTTCGTATTTCAACATAACAATATATATTCGCAATTAGTAATTACTATTAGAAGACTAAATGGTAAAATATATTGCGTTGTATTTATAATCCGCAGAACACTACATAATATATTTTATAAAAATAATATTATTTTAATTTGTTGTAATATATTATATACCGTTCTATTTAATTTTACTCTATCTTCACCTACCATATGTTAACTAATTATATCCTATCCTATCCCATCTTATCCTTTATTATACTTATTCTATTATATTTTTATTCTATTCCGTACTTTTCAACAATTGCAGGTTGGCTCTTTCACTTAATAGATATCTTCATGCTAGTAGTGTTCTATATTTTGTGTATTTCGTTTAAATACTAGAACAAATGTACGAAAATGCAAAAAATAATAATAATTGACTAATTGAGTAATCGAATTGAATTAATAAAAATTAATGGATCCTAATGAAACAGACTTCTGTTTAATAGCTTTGTACTCTTTTGTACTTTTTGTACTCTAAAAATCAATATTGTCCTCTGATTAGTCAGCCATCATCAAAGCGCCTTTGAAAACTACTATCTTAGCCACTATATATCTTCGATGTAAGCTACTGTAAATAGACACATCAAAAACGGTTTGTGATCACTAGTAATAACTGATATATTTTTAAAATTTAACTTTATCACGAAAAAGTGTTGACGCCATATCTTTTTTTAATTAGAAATACACTTTATGAAATATAAAAAAAACTCGTTTGCACTCACTGCAACCATGAATTCAGAGGTGCTCGCCAAGTCCTCCGTGCTCGTAGTCCAGCTTGGTGTAAGCAATTCCGAATGGTCTGAATGCAAACTTCAAGTTTTTATTATAGTGACATTGATTTTTGAGTTACTGGCTGCCTGATAGCGCTTCTGAGCAGCAGTGAGAACAGTAAGACGACCACTGTGGGGTCGGTCAGCCAAATTATCCATACTGTGGTATCTCTGCAACGTGGCAACAACACGGGATTGAAATACAGGAATTCTGCGTGCTATTTCTCTCGTGGAATATCAATGTTACATTTCTTGCTCGTAAAACTTGATAATCCTCTTGGCATTTTTTCAATCACAGTTTTCCTCGAAAAACATTTTAAATTTTAAACATTACTAACATTCCCCTTAACCACTTATGGTAAGCTTAAATTGCTTGTGTTACGAGTGGTTCACGCCAGTAGTCGAATGGCGGATTCGAACCCACGACCTTTTAGAGTTCGCGGTCCGCGCCCTGCCATTAGGCTACTGTCGCTGTGCTGTCAAATGTATTGTAAATGGAACATATTTGAAAATGGTATAATTGTTTTTTGTTGACGTAAACTGTCATTAGTAAAATAAAAGTGCTCTTCTTCTCAATTTTCACACCATACACGCTTTCACACTCATCCGCGGCCCTGCCAGCGCCAGCTGCCCAATGGCAGCCCATCCTCGTGGAATGACTACTCCTCCCCCATTCGCTTCTCAAGAAGGGTGCAACCAGGAACACAAGGCGCGCCTCCCCCGCAGCCTCTACTCCACTTGCGTAACTGACCCCGACACGCGGAGGCCATGGGGTCAGAAATAAAGGAGCACTCGGCAGCACACGCCCTCCCGACCCCAGTGGTGGATCTGGTGGATGGCTCCACCGCTAACCAAGTTTCGATCGGTCACGTCAGAGTCCCGGAGGATATGGCGAGTAGCGTATTGCCATACTAACCTCTCTCCACTCGGCTGCGACAGTAGTAACTCCACTCGGAGCAGCCACTCTGGCTGGCCCTTCACCTCGGGCCAATCATGTGGGCTACTTTTAGTTCACAGCGCAGCGGGTGACCAAGCCACGGCTACTAAGAGGGGGCGCTTCGACAATAAAACAGTGGGACAAGTTAAAATAATTGTTGTTTCTTTATTTGACGCTTTCTTTGGAATAATCAGTTGACATTTTAAAAAAGCCGAACTAGTTTATTAAAAGCTTTCTCATTTTCCCGTTACTTAGTTATAAAATCAGAGTTAGTTTCCGTGGCCAAAAAAATCTGTGGCTTGATTTACAATTCCCCAAACTTAATACCATGATTTGCATTTAATGAAAATCAACGGAAAAAGGTATTCATTTGAAACTGGCGTAAAGTGTTAATCATAAAGAGATGTTGTACAGGCAGTTACCCTCTCCTTCCTTTCCAACATTTTTGCTGTCGATTTGGATTTAATTTTTCCTTGCCGCAACTTATTTTTTATTCCTGAATTTTACTTATTTACCATATTCTTCATATCATAGAGATAAAATATTTAAACAAAATTAACATGTTACAATATTTAAAAAAATCTGTTGATTAATCCTAGGTAATCTAATTTATGTTTACATTAACTAAAAAATTAAAAAAACTATCGGCATAAAGTAACTATGCTGGAGAATGCTCTAATTTAATTGCAACTCGAGCGTCGTATTCGGGTCAATGTGTGCGGGCTGCAGTATTAATTATGCGCGTACCTGCATTTACTAAAGCCGATATCTGAATTTGAAATCAAAATTCAGTGGAGGATATATGTGCTGTGAAACTGTTAATAAATCCCCTGCATTAGAATGCATTACAATGACAAACCTGTTATTTAGTAATAGTCAAAATTTAATCAGAGATTAGTCAGTCAAAATTAATAATTTTGTCAAATAAGGTCTGAAATAAAATTTTGTCGGTCAACTTTGCATTTTTGATATAATCTAGTTTCAATTATACAAAACAATGTGTAAAGGTTTTCGTATCTGCAATCCCCGGCAAGGGTTGAAAAAAAAATGTGTCAAAATTATTTTTTGCAATTACATGAAAACGGTAAGAATTTGTCAAAAAGTTCTAATAAAAATGTGTAGAGCTTAAAACCCATAGAAAAAAGATACTTATTATAAACGGCCTAAAGATTTTACGAAAATTTAATCGGAGTCATGAAATCTGAAAGCAACATTACACACATGATGAAATGAAAAACTCTTTTTTATTCCTATTTCTAAAAGCTAATATCTTATCTTGTCTTACACATATAACAAATTTGTAGAAAAATTATTTGTTCACAATTCACGCAAAACTACAGGACGGATTTCCATGTAACAGTAACAGTAAACGATGGCGTATAACATAAAGACAACTTCTTATCTGCTTACGGAAGAGTAAAAAAGAACCGTTATGTTTTTATCTAGCCAGCAAACACCGTGCTACTGAAATCCCTGAGCACTTACAAAACCCAGACAGATTGAACTCTCATTTTTGTACGGTACCCGGTAAAAGTGTAACACCAATGTCGAGTCTTACTTATTAGGAATTTCATCGTTTTGGAAACGTGTATTTTGAGTTAAAGCCCACTGATGAAACCACGGTTTCAAAAGTCATACGATCACTTAAATCAAATGCGTTAGGCAGTAACGGAATATCTCTTGAAATGTTGCTACTGACGCTTCCACGTACACTCAAAGTTATAACAGCCATTATAAACGCTTCACTTCGCACATCTACTTTTCCCGACGTCTGGAAAACAACCATAGTTAGGCCTCTACCCAAAAAAAAAATAATGTGTCAGATATAAAAGACTTAGGGCCAATTAGTATTCTACCTTGTTTATCAAAGGTTCTCGAGAAAATCGCATGTATGCAACTTTCAACTTTTTTAGAGTGTAATAATATATTACCCGTTTTTCAATCCGGATTCAGAAAGGCACGAAGTACATCAACTGCCTTAATGGATGTGGTTGATAATATCTTGATATCACAAGATAATGGACAGGGCACGATACTGGTCTTGCTTGATTTTTCCCGAGCGTTTGATGCCATAAATATTCCATTATTGTTATCCAAAATGAGTTACTATGGTTTTGAATTGCCTGCTGTTCGATGGTTCGACAGCCTTTTATCCAATCGGACACAGATAGTAACTATTAACAAAAACGATGGCGCTCAGCTGTGCTCGTCTCCATGCCCTGTAACCAGGGGAGTACCTCAAGGATCTATACTTGGTCCACTTATTTTTATTCTATACACAGCAGACGTATGTCACCATATAAAGCACAGCAAGTTCCACCTATACGCCGATGGTATACAGATTTATCTCCGATTTTTTCCTAGCGAAGAAGAAAGTGCAGTAGCAAAAATAAATGAGGATTTGCATCGCATCTTATTATGGTCAGAAGCGAATACACTTGTGCTCAACCCATGTAAATCAAAATTCATGTTGTTAGGGTCAAAAGGACAGGTTGATCGTATAATGAAAAAAAAAATATTATAAGCATACGTGGAGAATTGGTGGAACGTGTAAGTGAGACTCGTAATTTAGGATTGCTGATGGACCAGGGTCTTCGCTTTGAGAATCATGTACTTGAGATCACACGCAACTGTTTTTATAGACTCAAAGTACTCTACCAAGTGCGTGATTATCTCAGTGAAGACGTCCGCTTGCGCCTATGTGAGTCACTCGAACTTTCAAAATTCGGGTACGCAGATACTGTGTATGGTCCTAGACTATTTGCTAAAACAAATAGGTCAATACAAAGGGTGCAAAACGCATGTGCAAGGTACATCTTTAATATTCCTCGATATCATCATGTACATCCATATCTTAATAAGTCGGACATATTAAGGATGTCATTGAGGAGAGATTTAAATCTGGCCACGCTTCTGTTCGGATGCATAAAATCAGAAAAACCGGAATACCTCTTTTAAAAATTAAAATGGAGAAGAGCAGATGATTGTCGAAGCATCAGAACGGGTACATCAATTCTGGCAATCCCATTTCGCCGAACAGCCGCGTTTCGTTGTAATTTTAGATACATGGCCACTAAATGTTGGAATAATTTACCACCACCTTTACGGGAATCTAAATCTGTAAACGGTTTTAAACACCTTTTAGCATTTCAAAAATCATGATTTCACGTGTAGTGGCAGGTTATTTCAAAAGTACTGTTTAACAAATATATACGAATAATTAATATGAATATAGTACAATCTAAATGTAATATATTTTTATGTGCGAATTTGTATGTGCACGTGTATGTATATGTATTTTTTTTAACAATTATGGTTATTCTTAAAAATGTACACTTTGAGTGAATGGTTGATTTATTTATTTTTTAATGGAATATTGACACCGATAACAGCGCGGGCGCAATATCGAATAAATACTATTCAGGGCTCCGCTGAAAATCAGCGCTGCTGCAGTGCGTGTGGTAGCATATGCTGAGTCGGAATCCTTTTTGGCATCACATCACTCACTCTTGCCGAGACTTATTTTTAATTATGTTTACCATCTTGTACCTTGTGTGGTTTTATGTTTTTATTTACTTTTAAATGTATATTTTGTGAGTGTATTGATGCAAATAAAACTTATGTCTATGTCTAAAACTTATGTCTATGTCTAAAACTTATGTCTATGTCTATTTATTTTAAAGTTTACCATTAAAATGAAACTCATGGCGTAGCCTACTAGAAAGGGCAGAATAACTTCTATTGTTCCAGCTAGTCATATTATACTTAAAGTGACCGTGGAACGAAATATTTTAGTACCCTTATTTTGTGATTGACTTCGATCATAAAATTTATATTTAGATAAATTTTATGATTGAAAAAAAGTTTTACCTGCTATATTTCGGCAGGCGTGAATTTTTCCATGTATTAAAAATTCAAATTGTTATACTTTTTTAACTATAACAAATCCGTATCTTTAAAATTAAAGGTTATCTGTGTCTTTAAAATTTGGTTATTTTTCTACTACTAACAATTTTTTTTAAATTTACGTTTATCCTTTAAACTTAAAACCCCTTACTCGGTTAACTTTGACCGGAGGATAAAAAAATAAAAAACCTTTTTATGTAACATTTCAAGCTCTATCCATTTTTTTAGAACTTTTTCTGATTTTTACCCCTTTTGAGTTATTGCGAAAAAACACTTTTGACAATTTTGTTTCTACTCTTGCCGCGTTAGACACAAAAACCTCTACACATTGTTTTGTTTAAAACTATATTATATCAAAAAGTTCAATGCCAAAATTTTGATTTCAGACCTTATTTGACTGGACTCTATTAAATAAATTATGGTCTTAGAAAACGTTTTATAAAACGATGTATAATTTAAACAAGTTACAGCTGCGATGCTATATTATGGTTGCAGGACAAATGAGTCGACTCGACGGGATCACATATCACTGCAGAATTATTGAAAGCGTGTTCCTCACCCGTTTTCAATAATGCTGCTGTGATTTTGATGGTGAGTGTGGACTACCGAAGACATTTTTTAACTGGCAACTTGATAACAAGGCAATGCATTATAGTCCTCATGTGTACATGTATATCTGTATCTTGATACTTGATAGAGGAAAGATATAGATGTCTATAGGCCACAGTATTCAATTGGTATCAGGTAGACTGTGCGCTCGTTTATCACCCGTGTTCTATAAAAAGAACTAGTTCATTAAAAGTATACCGAGCATAACACTGGGTGTGTTTGGCAGAAAAAAGCGCTAGCAAGCGCTTGTAAGCAAAATGGCGATCGTAAGCGGTAGGCACTGTCAAATCGTAAGTAGCTATTTTCCTCCAGGACACGATGTTAGTTTTAACCGGGGAACCTAACCTAATTTAAATATATGTTTGTAAAGTATTCATATTAAAAACTTACCAATCATGAATTTTTAATAACATGTATATGTTTATTCATGTCATTATATTACTTAAAACTAATATTGCACAAAACAACTTATAAACTCTACTTCAAAACAAACAAATTAAATAAGCAAAATGTGTCAGCGCTACTGAAGTAGCAATCGTGTCCTGGCCGAAAACTATTTCAGCGCATATAAGCGCTTTTCTCTGCCAAACGCACCCATTAATTCAATTAAAGTGTACATTTAATGATAAACTCTTTCGGTTGGTAGTATTCTATACTATAATAAATATTTGCATCTTCAACTGAAACTGACGGTTTATGTCGAAATTTTACTTAAGCTTTCTCGGTTCGCAGGGTTTGAAATGAGTTTCTGGGTTTACAGAGTTTGAATTGTTGTGGTTGAGAAAGTAGAGCACGTTTAAATCAAAGTTAAGTAAACTGTAATCCTATTAGTTAAGTTGGTGAACAAAGCGCACGTGATATTGTTATTACACTAGTGTAATTATAGTTGGAGAGTGTTTATTAACTACCAATCGATTGCTCAAATCAACACGGGATTTATGTGTTATGTTTACCATTTTACCCATTTACAAGCCTTTATACGTGGTAAAGCCACACTGCAGCTGTATTATGACTGTAACATGAATGGATTGAGTCGACCGGGGAAGGACCACGCTCTCACAGATTAGCAGCCTAAAATATTAGCTTAATGCTGCTGTGTTTCGTATGGTGAGTGTAGAGAACCGGAGACCTGTTTTACTGGAATCGAGGCATTCCATGTTAGTCCTCAGGGTGACAATGCATCAGCATTTTGATTCTTAATCGAATTTAAATGTAGAGGTCTATGGGCCACACTATCCACTTACTATCCGGTATTTCTGTTAAGAAAATAAAGAATGAAGACTTTTCCATATTCTCCATAAGTAAATCGTACGTTTGCAGTTGTCTTGAGTGGTGTGGCGTAAGAAATGCTAAAAACATTATAACTCAACATCTCCTTAGTTGCAAGAATTTGCTGCTCGAAGCAGGATAATTAGTAATCGTAGTCCTAGACCCCAGATTTTATACGTTGCAGCTATATTATAGTTGTAGCACGAATACATTCGGTCGACCGGGGTAGGACCACACTTTCACAGAATACCAGCCTAAAATAGCAGCTTAATGCTGCTGTGTTTCCTATGATGAGTTTATAGAACCAGACACCCGTTTTACTGAAAAGGAGACATTCCATCTTTTTCCTGGGGTGACAGCGCATCTGCGCTTTGATTCTTAATTAAGGATAGATGTAGATGTCTATGGGCCACAATATCTACTTATGCTCAGGTGGACTGTGAGCTCGTTCATCTCCCATATTCTATAAAAAGACCTCTCGCACGTTACAACATATTCGTCAACTTAAGTCGAAATATCGTAGTAATATACTCGCTCCAGGAAGGATTTCATTTCATGCTTGGTTGCGGGATTTGCGATCGAAGTATCACGCAGTAAGTACTATTTGTCTCGAAGGTATTTATACCGCATAATCGAGATGGTTATACTGCCGTCTATTAGAAGCCGTAGGAATTTCCCACAATTTTTCATAGTCGTCACATACAATACCTACCAGACCAAATGAAGTAAGTAATTTCACAAACATGTAGTGTGGATCAGTAACACCATTACCAACGTTACGTTCAACAACTCAACCGCCCAGCGTCCTCAGTCAATTTTGTCACACGTTTTCTTGGCGTGTTCTTGGAAAGACCTGTGTTTAGCGGTGGACTTAAAGGCTCATTATTTATTCATTAATTGCTGAACACAGTCGTCTGTCATAGACTACGTCATAGGGGTTTATTTGCCATAGTTTCTACGCTTAGATAAACATAGTTATTCGTATACTCTGACGCCGTCACAACTCGGTAAAACTTATCACTATCAGCAATTCCCTAATAAGCTTGCTTTGTATAGAACAAAGGTGACAAACAATCACACAGTCCACCTGATGTTAAGTGGATGCTGTGGCCCATAGACATCTACATTTATCTTCAATTAAGCCTCGTTTCCAGTAAAAATAAAACACAGCAGCATTAAGCTGGCAGCATTAAATTTTACGCTGGTATTCTCTGAGAGCGTGGTCCTATCCCGATCGAGCCGACCCATTCGTGATGCAACCACAATATAGCTGCAGCATGACTCTATCACGTAAAAAATCGCTTGCACTGGTCGTGATCGATCAACTCAGGGTATAAAATTTCGTAGTAACCATACCAAGTTCATTTCCCATCGATATTGATGAAATTTTTAATTGCAGTATTAAGTCCTGATCTCAGATCATATACTGTTGTTTATATGATCTGAGGTCCTGATCTACCCACTATGAAATTAGAGGAGCTCTGCCCAGCTGTGAGCTATGTCTAGGTTGTCTCATTACTTTTACTACTGTGATTTACGTACTCTAACCCACTACTTATTATTGTCGCTTATATGATGAAATTAGAGGAGCTCTGCCCAGCTGTGAGCTATGTCTAGGTTGTCTCATTACTTTTACTACTGTGATTTACGTACTCTAACCCACTACTTATTATTGTCGCTTATATGATAAATGAGTAAGCAAAATTGATATTTATAATATAATTGTTGCTCCATCCACCCAAAATTATACTCGCTGCATTTACATTAAAACAATAATGTAATAAAAATAATATCCTCCATACCGATTTTTAATCACGGTGGCCAGTCTCAACGGATACCTGCCATCTACGCAAGACTGGATTATCATGCACCATTGTGTGCATCCGTGATAGCTCACTAACCGTAGTGCTCGGTAAATTTCACAGTACGCGAGCAACCCGAATTGGATACCCGCCGGTACCAATCAAATTTTTATTACAATTTTAAGTGCTGACTGAGATATATAAAAAAATATTTCAAAGACATGTTAAGTTCTCCAACACGCATTTAGGCAGCGAAGCAGACACTCCCTTGTCCTAAAACCCTTTCCGAAATTATAGGAGGCCTATGCCCAGCAGTGGGGCGTATAAAGGCTGTCACTAACTCGATAACTGTGTACAAACATAAATGTACTCTATATTAACCTCACTCTTCCAGTTCGATGGGAGGGAAATCCGACACGACTGGAGAGAAATCAGGCGCATTGAGCTTTACGAGTTGCTACTAATAATTTATTGATAGAAAAACCCAATAATTAATTTTGGCCCGACCCGAGATTCCAACCTGGGGCCTTATGATTAGCAGTCACTAGATTAACGAGACAGTTAAACAATATGCAAATATAATGTAAGAAATGATTAGAATCAGAAAAAGTTGCACATAAAACAAGTAAATTATTATTTTATGAGACCGTCAGTCTATAAATGGAAACAAAACAATCGTTACGAATTAAAAAGAAGTAAATGACAAAGACAGACTACATTTCAGTAAAGTACGAAAGGAATGCAAAACGATCGCATTTCGAAGAACAGCACTGAAAAAGCTGCAAACTGTTTAACACAACATGTGCACAGCGATTATTCTCAGCGACCATGAAAAAGTGAAGCGAGCTTTGAAACAAGAACTTGTTTTATTTTTTAAATTTCTGTTTAAAAATTTTGAAAAAGAAATATGAACATTTCAGCCACCCCACAGGCCTAGTCTTACTTTAAGAATAAGGACCGATTTAGGGAGCTTACTTATTGGCCGATAAATCCGATATCAGCAATATCAGCAGATATAAAAAGCAATGCCAAGAGGAATTTAAGCAATATATAATCTGAAAAGTTTATTTCTTTAAAACAAACGAAAAACTGATAACATATTATACGAGTATGGTCCTTGATTACGTTAAATCTAAATAACGCCATTTATACGAGGTAGAGCGACGTTGCAGCTATTATCGTTTTAGCATGAATGGGTCGGCTCGGCCGGGGAAGGACCACGCTCTCACAGAATACCAGCGTAAAATAACAGCTTAATGCTGCTGTGTTTCGTATGGTGTGTGTAGAGAACTGGAAACCCGTTTTATTGGAATCGAGTCATTCCATCTAAGTTCTCAAGGGTGATGTAGATGTCTATAGGCCTAGGCATCCACTTACCATCAGATGGAATGTGTGCTCGATTGATGTGAGATCGCAAGCTTAACTGGGGTAGGTTGCAAGTCACTCATAATTTTGACACAATGTTATTAAATATTATGTCTGTAACCGATATTTCCACAAAAACTAATAATGTTTAGATTAGGTGGCGGAATGGTACATTCATTGTCTGTCAACGATTTCGGCGACAATGGCATTTCGGTTTGATAAAGGTTTGTAGTATTTGTCGACATTGAACCGCTATTGTTATCAGCCAGTATGAAACGTGTCCTTTGACGGGTCGTTAACGTAATAGTTACGAGCATACGACGGTGCTGCTGGTCGCGGCATAAATACCATCACTAACATATGTTTGTGTGGCTTACAAACAACAATTCTTAGTACTACAACGTTTGTCTACGTGTCCTCGTGCAATTTCTTAGTATGTCAAATTTCTCCACGATACATAATATACAAAAGGAAAGACTTCATTTGCGGGGATAACTTTTTAATAAGTAAAAAAATCTGCAAAACTCATTCAAAACCGGTATCAGGAGGTTGAATATCCTTTAAATAATGGAGACCAAAAACGTCAAATGGTGGCGTTGAAAGAATATCCACTACTCCATACCACCCCTGATTGTTGTAAGGAGCGACAGAGGGAAACAGGAAATGGGCATCAGCATTTTTCAGATAATAATTAAAAATAATAAAATACCGCGGTTGCCAACCCGTCCGCCAAGCGTGACAGCTATGGGAAAAACCTCCCCATGAGGCAATCTGTAGGGGGGGCCTATGTTCGGCAGTGGAGTTTATTGACTGGAATGGTAATGCTAAAGCAAAAAAAGTTCACGACTTTTTGTTAAGCGAGGGTTAAGATTTATCAGCGGGATAACCCAGTTTACTTTCTACTATCTTTAACGCTAATGGAAAACTATAAAAATTAATATGATCAACGTTAAGCCACGTCATTTAATATTGAGATATGATGTCTCTGCCATTCAATAGTTTTCTGTATGCGGTAACGATTTTACAAAGTCAACTTGGCTGAACCCACTATTCTTCTATCGAAATTGCATATTCAATGGCCACTTACATATTTTACAAAAATGGAATTGAAATTGAAACCCTAATTTAAACCGTCTGAAATTTAATACTATATCGATAAAAGATATGAGAGAAAACTACCGTAGAAAAGTGAATCCTAAATTAAATTCTATAAGCTTATTATAATGGTGTGAAAGCGGAAATTCGTAAACTTTTTTCTCTTTCTCTATTAAATTAAATTGAATTTTCTAATTTACTTTTCTCTTACCAATACCACACGGAAATATGGTTAATATTTTCTTTAATTATATAAATATAAATCTTTCGATTCACTCATAATGGATGGCGCATATATATACGGTACACTGCCCGATAATGTTTTCCTCAAAAATCCTATAAACAACGAGGAACGATACGACGCTTTGCTAGAATAATACTTTTTTACTCTTCCCTAACCAGTATTTTATAGACTCGCCTACGTATACATATTTGATTTTATTTTAATCACGGATGGATGTAGATGTCTATGACTCACAGTATGTATACACTTACTGCCGATCTAGACTCTAACGTCTCTCTCTCTCTCTGTTTGATTTTCAAACCTTAATAAAATTAAGTACATCCATCACGGAGTTCTCGGCTCTGTGCGCTTCAACCCATGGACTCAATGTGATAAATACTGACCACTTTTTTTAAATATTTTCCGTACGGCACATTTTGTAATAAGTGCAATGCTCTAACTTTCCTACGAAAGCTGACATCAAAAAGCTTGATTTCAAAGCTAGAGTGAATAGGCTTCTCTTACGCTAAGACAGTGCTACGTGTGACGACCTAGGGCGCCATCACCATTTGCCACAACGTGAGATATGTATTGACGTGTATTGAGTAGTCAAGCACTAATCTGTAATATGTAAAAACATCGATTATACCGCCGAGTAAATCGATTGTAGAGATTTCTTAAGTTAATGCGAGTAAAACTATTTTTATGGGTTTATAGCGTTTAGTTTAATAATATTTATATCTTTATCACAGAGTACATTATATATATTTATAAAGTAGCCTGTTGAGAGGGTTCAGACCGTGAACTCCAAGGTCGTGGGTTCGAATTCGCTATTTGACTACAGCCGTGAACCACAGCAATCAGATGACTTATAAAAATTACTTTCCTTCAAGATTGTTGAGTTGTTCAAAAGCTTGAAAACTGAAGGTGACTTTGTCTTTGAATTATATATGAGTGTATGCGTTACACCTCTCGTATTTTACGACAAGAAACTGTTTGAGTTGATGGTTATGATATGTGTGATATAAAAACCAGACATAGCAAGTAACCCCCATTGAATACAAATTATGTAAAAAAAATATGATGAAATATTTATTTTTTACATTTTCTTCTTTATTATCGATCCAAAAAAGTCTACTACAAGAAGTTTCCGTTGCAGGAGGATTCACCATTATGAATATGAAAAAGGTAAAAAAGGTTAAGTAAAGTAGTATAAAATAAAGTCGCTATCCATGTCTCTTTCTTTTTACAATATGTTCTTGTTACAGTAAATTAACATTTATTGTTCCAATATATTGAATACCTTTCGTTTTCTTTTTTAAATTATATGTCTCACAGACATCCGTGAGTAAAATATAGAATTAAGCTTGTGTTGTTTCGGCGGTAGGTATATAAAAATAGTATGAAGAGAGGAAGGAAACTGCTGCAGACTGAACGCCGCAATAACTTACAAGAGGCACTTAAATCGTCATATGAATGTGGTGTGTTCGGGGCAGCCCTCGCGTTCTTAAGTGTCCATTTATCAAAACTATTAAAGGCACCGAGAGTCGTTTCAGATTATATGGTGCGTTTGAATAAAATAATTGTGATTTGAAGCACTGAATTATTATCACATTTTAACGCATTGTTACGAGCTTGAGGTTCGTGACAATAAAAACTGCCGATTGAATTACCAAAATTTACACTTTTATTATCGAACACCAATTAAAACTTAAAATACTAATAATTAATCACACTGATTCACTTTCTTTCGCTCCGAAGCTTCGCTTGTCTCGCCAAATTCAATACTCGCCGACCGCGTCTTGCAGCGCCTAAATACACATTTTTCACCGAAATGTCCAGAATATTCAAGTTAATACGCGCGCCAACCGACCAGGCGCAGAAATTTCGAATTTGGGACTTCCAGAAAGCTTAATTCTCTGTTCGATACTAGATGGCGCTGTTGGTCGAAAGTCAAAACTAACATTTTCTAGGAAGCCCTCCAGCCAGCTCCTCGCTCTGGTCCCTGACACTAGATGGCGCTAGTGCCGGGAACATGACGTCAAGTCAGGCGCGCAACAGTATTATAGATGTTTGTTACATTCAATTATATTCGACAAATAACTTAGAATCTGGGTGGATATTTGCCTCTCTTACTAACGCTGGTATTATTTTGAGTCTGTAATCTGCCTCGTTACCACCAAAAATGGTCGCCGGTTATATACTAACCCTACGAAGCGAAGCTGCTATTTTACGCTGATTTTGTATGAGATCGTGGTACCGGTCGAGCCAATCCATTCAACAATATATAGCTGCAGCATAATAAAAAAACTTGATGCTTTGTAACTCCAAACTTGATTAATCGTGTTTTAGATTTCTCATCTTCTATATGCATACATAATGTTTTCTTGCTAGATAACTTAACCATAGCTATCCGAAATGACCCAATTTACTCACAAAACCGTCGAATTCGGGTCAAAGTCTGTAATGTCACAGTTCTATTAGTGAGAATACTCGTAATCTAATATTTCTTCTTTTGAAAGTCTAAATTATAAGGTACCTACGCATACGTCATTTATAAACTTAACCTAATTTTAACAAAAATTAACATAGGAATTTTGAATGTGTATTTATTTTTCAGTCTCCAAGAATTTATTATTTCAGTCGGCAACAAGATACTGAAATTTTTACCATATTTGGTAGAGACGATAAAGTTAGAGAAATATAAATATTGCCTGTTAGTGATGAATATAATCTCTGAAGAAAAAAAGCAAGAGTAAGTTAATAGAGTCCGCATACGCGCATACTTGTATGTGGTAGAGCCATGCTGCAGCTATATTATGGTTGTAACAAGAATGGGTCAGCTCAACCGGGGAAAGACCGCGCTATCACGGAATAACAGCGTAAAATAGCAGCTTAGTACTGCTGTGTTTCGTATGGTGAGTGTAGAGATCCGGATACCCTTTTTTACTGGAAACGAGGCATTCCATCTTAGTCCTCAGGGGTGACAACACATCTGCGTTTTGATTCTTAATCGGAAATAAATTAAGATGTCTATGGGCGATAGCACTCACTTACTACTTTAATAAAAATAAAGTCCAGCAGATCAGGTTAGCTGAAATGATAATAGGCCGGCCGTATAGCTTGAAGAATTGACAACCGAAGGCAAAGAAAATTTGTTGAGTGGCAGATTCGTACTGGCAAACTCAGTGCTGGGTGATCCCTAGATGGGATAACGACCTCATGAAGTACGCAGGTAGTTAATGGATGAAAGTGGTCCAGGACTGTACTTTTTGGCAGTCTATCGAGGAGGCCTAGAGTAGTGGATTAGTGAGGAGCTGCAGTTATAGTGCTATAATAGTGTAACTAATAAAACGACAGTGTAATTACAATTGTATTAATTTTCCAAAATTAGTCAAAAACCATTAGTCGTGGTGGCAGAAGAATTCATTACCTCTCTTCGACCCATCTATGCCGTAAGTCATAATAGGCAACTGAGGGAAAACCACAGATTTACTTGTTGCTGTGACTTTACTGTCCAGAAGTCCATCTGCGTAGGCACCACACACATACCGCCAAATAGCAAGCTTTTACTGCTTTGTTCCAGTCCGAAGAGCATAGAGAGCCAGTATAATTACAGGATGTTAGGCATTCCATCTTAGTCCTTAAGGGTGACAAGTTATTTGTTAGTCTTCTTTGTTTGTTGGTGACAGGCCTGTGAGATAAAGTAGGTACTACATTTACTGTCAGGTGGACTGTTAATTCATTAGTCAATTTATATGACGATATAATATGACGGTATACTGTGTGTGTTACCCAGACTGGCGACGGTGAGTAGTCACTATCAAGTGGACTGAAAATTCGTCCGTCATTTAAATTTTTGAAACAAATAGAAGTACCTAGTGATGTCCGATATATGACGGCATGCCTTTTCATATATGACAGATGAGTTACCCAGACCGGCGACGGTGAATAGTCTATATCAGGTGAACTGTAAATTTGTTTATCATTTCAGATTTTTTTGATATACTTAGGGACCTCCGACACATGTTTTTTTTTAATAGGAAAAGGGTGACAAGCGAGCACACAGTCCAACTGATGGTAAGTGGTTGCTGTGGCCCATAGACATCTACATCCATCCTCGTTTGCGAATCAAAATGAAGATGCTTTGTCAGCCTTAAGGACTAAGATGGAATGCCTCTTTTCCAGTAAAAAGGGTCTCCGGTTCTCTACACTCACTATATGAAACACAGCAGCATTAAGCTGCTATTTGACGCTGGTGGTGGTATAGCACCTCATATATGACAGATGTAAATTATCCAAGCCAGCGAAGGAGAGTAGCAATAAAGGTACGAGACGTCTAATACGAGCACGATACGAGCTGGCGCTACGTGAACACGTGAGTAAATATACTGAATCACTCATGTGTTCGTGTGCCAATACGCTACTAGAGGCGGCGCGCGTGCTCTGTGCATATAACGCATCTGCATTCGTCTACCAAGTGTACTTCTGCATACAATGGTAAAGGCCAATATTTAGGATTCGATTTCAAAACATTACGATTCATAAAATCCATTGCTGAACATAGGGCTATATTTATAGCCATAGAATACTATAATACATACTTAATAGAACGGGGGTGTGGGCGGAGCCCGTGTAGCCATCGGGTTTGTAGTAGTAATTAACTGATAATACGACGTAATTGCTTGTATTATATATATATATATATATATATATATATATATATATATATATATATATATATATATATATAATACGTCATTGCTTGTATGTGTGCTCCCGGCGAAGCCAAACTTCGTACAAAATAAGGTTGACAGCCATTCTATTATATATTATAGTATTCTATGTATATAGCCATAGATTTTGCCGTAGTTACCATGCCTGAAAGTTGGGCTAGTAACCTCGGTTCTTTAATAATTTTGCATTGTATCGAGAAGATTCTACTGCCCATCTTCTATCTAGGTGTCTATGGGGCATAGGTGATCTTTGAATTATAGCATACGATAAAATTAGATGAAATGAATGCTTGCTTATTATCTTAACTTTACTTGTTTTTAAAAAAATAATTTGGCAGTATGATTAGATCCAAATACCTACAGTTTGTATTAGTAAAGTTACTTTGGGAATTTTGATAGAGTTTACTGAAATTAGATACGCACAGTATAAACTGAAGCCGAACTAAATTTGAGCATGTTTGAATCAAAATTAAGTTTCAACTGTAATCCGATTATTAAAGTTACTGAGCAAACCGTGTATAATCTGGTTATTACAGTGGCGTTATATTATAATTAACAACTCGCCTAGGCATCAAACGGGTGTGATCCTCTAGCGACTTAATCGCAAAATGCCATCACTAATTGTTTATTACCCTCATATAAATAATTTTTGTCTTTTTTTTATTACGTGCGAGCAGATATGCAGGTGTAGAAAGACCAGTATCACTGAGATCTAAAAGATCTATTGTGATTGCTGCTATGGCAATAGTTCACTGCAAAGCCCTATGTCTTTAATGAATGGAAGGAGGTTGCTAAGCTGTGAGGAATTTCACTTCTACTCGGCAAAGTACATAGTTTCCCAGATGAGTAGTACGTTTGCGCATTAAGTGTCAGTCAGTTAGGATGTGCAGAGGCGTTTCTTACGTAAACATGTAATCTTTAGTTCATACAAATGGCTGCATCTTTTGGCTTTTCTATGCTGAAACTGGGACATGGCAATGACAGCCCCGACGGATTTATTTGTTTGTAATTATGTATATTACCTAATAGGTAAGTGGATATGTATTTAGTACCTATATTCGATGTTTCTGCTGTGTCAATGTTACAAAGGTATGAAGGACATGCTTTTTATAGTCACGACGGCTCCGTGACGCAGTGGCTTAGAAATGAGTTGTAGCGCTAATGATCCCGGGTTCGAATCGTGCACGGGTCAAGTGTTTGTTTGGTTACTTCCTTTTAGCCATGGGTTCTTATGGTTTTTATTAAATCCTTTTCGAAAACAACTTTTACATCCGTTGTGGGTTTTTCAAATTTTTTAATTTTACTTTTTATTTTAGTATTCTTAGTTAATTACTTTTTAATTACTACGATATTCTTTATATTATTCTTCTTTATATTATTGATAATTCTTTATTAATTACTACGATATTGTCTAAATAGCTGTAACGCTAGCCATATACTCAACAATTTACACTGTCAGCTACTTCCAGAGAGGACTCGTGTTTCTCTGGAAGGAAACTTAGCTGTTGAAGCTGTTCGTATATATCCGAACTTACAACTCGTCAACAAATTCAATCAAACAATGTTAACCAAACTAACAACGAAATTGTGCACGATAAATGCACGAGATGAGTCCAGGGAACCCAACAACTATGGACAAAAACCTTCACCTGCTGCTATTCCAGTAGACGCTCACGCTCACGAGGCCAGGAGGTATTACACATTTGGATTAGTCAAAGACAGCATGGGAGTAGTTTGAGGTTTTCAGTAGAATGTGTTAAGAAGAGACCAGTTAGAAGATAGAGAGCTGCCCAAAAAGTCCTATTCCAATTTGATGACCGTTTTATCGGCAGAAGTTACCATGATGAAAATGATTGGGTCGGCATAACTCCAATGAGTGTATCATTTTAAGATAACAAAGGTGCTATCAAAACAGAAAGGGTAATAATTCCACTCATATTAAATTGGGCCGTTACAGTGCATAAAGTGCAAGGCACTTCAGTCGATACACCTTGGACTCAAAATATTCGCCGAAGAGCAAGCTCATTACTCTCTGACTGACTCTTAGTAGAGTAAGACTTTTAGATGGCATAGTATTAACTAATCGAGATCAATGAAAACTCTTCAACAATCCATAATCCATCATAACATAACGTTAGAAGAGCGATTGAGAAGTACGTTGCGTGGGTCACAAATCGAAGAAGCCGAAGAAAGGCCGCAAAGTCGTGTTTGTTCTAGATCTGATAATATGACATTTACATAGTGATTACTTTAAGTACCCAAATAAGTTATGCTGTGCGCCCCCTGGTGAATTAACACCACAATACTAAACTAAACTATCTAAAAACCATCGCCTATGTATCACAAACCCTTAATAGAAAACCTAAATCGGTCAAACCGTTTTAGAGATAAATGGGAACATTCGTTTGCACATAAAAACAAACAAGAAACCTCTCACTCTAAATTAAAACACCTTCTCCGTTCCATCGCGGTTAAAAATAGTATCATTTATATCGGCTTAGTCGTTTCCAAGGAATCAGCGAACAAACATAAAAATAAGTTAAGTGACGAATATAGAATAGAACCTGTGCTTTTTTGAAATCAGGTTAATATTGAAATCGAAATCAGTTAACATTAATTATCACGTGATTTAGCGATAATGAAATATCCATTTGTTTTTATTAGCGTGATAACAATTATAAAAAGTGAATTTGGCTAACCCCATAGGTGAATGGATAGTTCGTTTACGTTTCTAATGGCCGAAACACACGGTCAATTAAACTGACCAATTCCAACGGATGCCAGTCAAAACGATTTCCCCACTGGCTTCAAATTTTTGACTTAATACGTCAGTCAGACAGACATTAACGTCAGATCAACTGATCATCTAAATTGACCATGTATGTCGGTCATTATGCTTCAACTAATCAGTTTTAACGGATTTAAGCCAAAATGATTTCCCCACTCACTGGCTCCAAAATTTCAACTTAATATTTCACACTAACGGTCAAAATTTGGATGTTCGTCAACTGATCAGTTTATCTGACCGTTATACCATAAGAGGATGGGAATGGGAAAATCCGTGGGTCGCCGTCAGTAAAAAATTCTAACTTAAGATTTCACACTCACGTCAGTTTTTGGATGTACGTCAGTTCAACTGATCGGTTTTACTGACCGTGTGTCGGCCATTAGAATCATAAACGAACTAACTCTTCATCCACCTATGCGGTTATCCAATTAAATATCTACAATTCTTAACGCTAATAAAAAACTGTTAAAAAAACAAATGGATATTTCATCAACGCTAGTCACGTGATGATTAATTTTCAAAAAATAAAGGTACACCTACACAAAGCATGTTACAAAGTCAAAAGTGTTCACTGTGCATACGCAAGTTCGAAAGCTCTTCAAACCCAAGTTTAGGAATTTTATTACAGCATATTACGATTACTCCATTTAACTATTCTATATCGTATTTCGAGCTACAAACCGAATTATTCATCCGATAAAGTACCGTTTATCGTTTATAAATACAGTTTTACACTATTCGTAATTCGTATATCTGGCATTAATAAGCGTCTTTAGTGTGTCCATAAGAATAAGGCTACGAATAGAAAACATTAAATTTGGCAAATAATCGGTACCTAAATGTAAGAAGAGGTTCAAATGAGAATAATGGTACCTCAGAGTAAAATATTAAAAAAAATCTATATTTGTTTCGAAATCTAATAATCAATGGGCCTTCCACAATATCCATTGCTGATTTTCTGGTAGACAAGAGTGTGAGTGCAAAGCTGTAACTATGTCACAATAAAATAAATACACGGTTATTTTTCAAAGAGTAGCCAAATTTTAAATTTAATAAATAAATAATAATATACCGTTATTGCAGTTTTTGAAACGACAAGTAAATAAGGCTTCTACTTTTATTTGAAATTGTCCCAAATTGAATGTGATTTATGGGCAACAACCTTTTTGCCTACCGATATACCTTACGAATGTGTGCGCAGTAAAATAAGTTAAAATAATGCATTACCAGGCATTTTGAATTTAAAAGATACTACAAAAGGTTTGAGAATTCTTTTAATAAAATTTTCTTCGCCATTGGCCTATATCACTTATTCTGAACATTGTCCGCCAATTTGGCCGGTTATTGCAAAATAACCCTGTATAGATTTAACATAGAAAAGTTAAAATAAATAAAAATGTTTCAGTTTTGTTCATAAAAGAATCATTTTCAGTTTGGAAGTCTGTTGACTAAGTACCACATCCAATACTTTTATTTGGTTATTACTGGTTTGTAATACTTTATTAAAATTCAAACAAGAATATTAAAAAACCGGCCAAGAGCATGTCGGGCCACGCTTAGTGTAGGGTTCCGTAGTTTCCCGTCCGTCACAATAAGTGTTCCCACTTATGAGTTTAAAGGTGGGTATCCATTATGTTCGCGCTCCAGTAGCGCTCCGCGCTCCTGCAACTGCTCCCGGTAGTGGGTACTGTTGTTTCCATCCAAGTTCAAAATGATTTTCCTAGAAAGTCCTTATAAAGTTCTACTTTTCAGTTTTTTTCATATTTTCTAAACTTATGGTTCAAAAGTTAGAGGGGGGGGACACATTGTTTTTTACTTTTGGAGCGAATATTTCCGAAATTATTGACATTATCAAAAATGATTTTAGTAAACCCCTATTCATTTTTAAATACCTTTCCAACAATATATCACACGTTAGGGTTGAAGTTAAAAAAAAAATCACTTCCCACTTTACATATAGGGGGGCTACCCTAATAAAACATTTTTTTCCAATTTTTATTTTACCACTTTGTCGGCGTGATTGATACACATATTGGTACCAAATTTCAGCTTTCTAGTGCTAACGGTCACAGAGATTAAGCGAGGACGGACCGACGGACAGACAGACATTGCGAAACTATAAGGGTTCCTAGTTAACTACGGAACCCTAAAAAGTAAAAACTAACTTTAAATATGAAAAAACAACAAATATTTTCCACTTGATAGTCTGAAGTCTGTGAAAAGACATAATGTATCAAAAGAATAAGTCCCGAATTGAGAACCCTTTTGAGTGAAGTACCTAAGGAATAACACAAGTTCAAAGTAACAATTAAAATGTCCCCTATTTTTCCACACTTAGGGATGTATCCCTTATCTCGTATAAATTTCAAGATAAAATTGCAATTTTATCTTTAAATTTATACGACTCCATCCGTAAAGTATAATGTTACCGTTACTGCCTATTAGCATCCACTGCTTAACACAGGCATCCCCCATAGATTATCATAAAGGATAGATATTTGTCATAGTTGCCAAGCTTGGCAAGTGGATTGGCAGTTTTTAAGGAAAACACTGCTGCTTATTTCCCGATTTGTTTCTTCTGTCGCCTCTTACTACACTACGCGGTAAAGATATCATCATCATCATTATTATAGCCCTTCACAAGTTCACTAGTGAACACAGGCCTTCCCCAAGTAATGCCACAAAGCACGGTCCTGAGCCACCTGCATCCATCGACTTCCTGCATGTCTTACCAGGTCGTCACTCCATCTAGTGGGGGGTCGCCCTACACTACGTCTACCTCGAGCACCTTTTTTCCCCATCGGTTGTCGGTTCTTCGAGTTATATGGCCGGCCCATTGCCAGCCTACTAATCCGTTGGGTTATGTCGGTCACTATAGTTCTATTGCGGATGTCCTCATTGCTAAGTTTATCACGTAGGGAAACCCCGAGCATAGCCCTCTCCATAGCTCGCTGAGCGATCTTCAGCGTCTTCATACGGCCAGCAGTGGAGGACCACGTCTCAGATCTATAAGTCATCATTGGCAACACACACTGGTTGAACAATCTAGTTTTATATGGTATAAAGTAATACTTTTTTTTAAAAAATATTAAAATCGGTTTATACACTAAGTAGGTATGACCAAACATAAAAATAATACATCTATATCTGTACATATCAATAAAATTGCAGTGTCTCTCAGTGTCTCTCTATATTATTATAATAACTGGCTTCTGAGCTCAGGGATTATTGACATGCCATTATAACATAAAAAGCACACTTTTAAAATTTATACCCTTCCGTCCGGCCTATTATTCGGAATGACAGAACCGATTGCAATGAAAATTTACGAACAGATAGAAGTCTTATTCACACCGGACAAAAAGCTGTTAAGTACTTTGGTTAAGCGTGCATAAAATATGTCGCAAACTAACTGTTCCATACCAGCCTCATCGATACGATGTTCTGAGAGATACTCAGGTATCGGTATGTTTCAGCCTCGGAATGGGTCCTTAAGTTGACGGGCATAGATAAGTCTATGCTCTCAGAGTTAGCCACCCTTTCCCTTTTAACATGGAGAATCGCACACTTAGCCGTCCCCAGATCCGTTCTAATAGAATTGCAAAACGTAAGTGATGTTTAGCAATTCTACAAGATGAGAGTGACTGGAGGCGATAAATTTGATGTCATCCATATAGAAAAGGTGGGTCACTTTTTTACCTCCTTTCCGATGTTGAAATCCCCTCTCGGAGCCCTCCAGTAAAGTACAAGGAGGGTTCAAAGAGAGGCGGAACCAGATTGACAAATGTCGGCGGCGCCATCCTTTTATGATCTATCTCCGATAGTGGTTGGTTTTCTTCCTTTACCGTCCTTCTGTCCAGCCCAATCTTCGGAATGACAGAACCGATTGCAATGAAAATTTACGAACAAATTGAAATTATATATCAGATGGGATCTAGGCTATACTTTAAAGGTTATTTTCACAAATAAAAAATTGATAAAGTAAATATTCTTGAAATCTAAATAACGCTTTATAATAAATCCAATCCAGACCCAGCCGAGGCTGGTCGCTAGAAGAAAACTTATTCGTACGTAATAAATACGAAGATTTATTAACTATTGTAATTTAAATTCAAGACAAACAGAGTCAGCATTGCAGATACTAAAATGTCTGGGTTGTTTCGAGGTTAGAATAATATTACATTTTTAAACAGTCCCTGAGCTACCAAGCAAAAGCAAAGATGTGTCATACATTTTTATATAAGTATTGCTTCGCCCATAACAACGTTGGTACTACACAGAACAATAGAAACTGTGTATTGGCATGAATAAAGTCAATAGCAAGTCTAATTATATATGTATACATGGTGTAGCCACGTTGCAGCTGTATTATGGATGTAGCGCGAATGGGTCGGCTCAACCACGGTAGGATCACGCTCTCACAGAATACCAGCACAAAATAGCAGCTTAATGCTGCTGTGTTACGATCGGTGAGTGTAGAGAACCGGAGATCCTTTTTTACTGGAAATGAGGCATTCCACATTAGTCATCACGGGTGACAACGCATCTGTATTTTCAATAATAATAAATAAATAATTTATTTCATTTCCAATTACACATGTTTACATACAGGAACAAATATTATTAATATCTATTAAATAAAGTAACAATAAATCTCACAAAAATAACATGCTATAATAAAATTAAAACTATGTGTAGCTTAATAATGTAGAATCTACAAAAGAAAAGTAGAAAAATCAAGTTTATAATTATCAGCTACCTGCCTTTGATTTTGATTCTTAAGGGGAAATATAACCTCAAATGGCTTAGCAAGATCCTCGGTTATGCCGAAAATATTGCAGTATTAATTTTGAAATAAATATATGGTAAAGTTGAGGATTAATGTTAAGGACTATGTTAGACGAAAACACGATTCCGAAAAATTTTCTCGATAGAAAAAAAATTCAAAATTGTCTCCAAAATAAACAATAAACCGCTGTTATTCATAAAATACTTTAAATAAGCTCATGAAATTTAACTGAACTAACTATAAAGCAGTGGTTATGTTATTTGCGTTTTTTAAATACCATTATTTTCACTGTAAAAAGAAATTACCTAAACTATCGGCTCCTTGAAGCTTGATTCCTGCCGCCCGGTCGGTTTCAGTCGGTTTCGCTTCGGCCTTTGAAGGGGGAGGTTGTGTCGCTTACGATCAGAATACACATTACGCAACAGGACGACGTAAGATTAAAATGGGAAATAACCGTAATAAAAATAAGAAGCGACTAGGTTGGCGTTAAGAAACAGGCATAAATATGATAAACCTAATGAAATAAGTATCTAACGACCTATCTGCTTACAGACTTACAGTATTAGTGATTACAAACATGTTACATGTCGGTACATATCAAACGACGCGCGGGGAAGTGGGGGCGAAATTAGAATTTAAGCTGACTTACTATATCTGTGAAATGTAGATGTCTATTGGCCACAGCATTCACTTACAATTAAATAGACTGTGTGCTCGTTTGTCATCCTTACTTTAAAAAAAGCTGGCAATGCTCTCTATTTGTTCGTAAAGCTTCATCACCACGGTTCAGTAACTTCAATGATTAGTGCGGACGGAAAGACAAACAGACCAAAATTTTAAAAATGTGTTTTTGTTTCTTAATGTCATGTAAATAACCCCTTACCTTGTTAGAAACCAGCTATATTAATATAGTAATAATAATAATAATATCGGTATCGATGAGGCTGGTATGAAACAGTCAGTTTGCGACGTGTTTTATGCACGCTTGACCAAAGTGCTTAACAGCCTTGTGTCCGGTGTGAATAAGACACATGCATATAACGGTTGGGTCATGCCTGTCCTCATGTATACCTTTGGCATACTCAGGTGGAGTCAGACTGAACTTAACGCCCTGGATAGAAAAGTCCGCACTACAATGACGTCCCATAGGATGCATCATCCGAGATCGTCGGTAATGAGGCTGTACTTGCCGCGAAAGCATGGTGGGCGTGGCTTCCTGAGCGCGCTCACCATGCATAATCGCGAAGTGTGCAGCCTCCGTCATTACTTCCTGGCGAGATCGGATGATCCATTCTATAATGACGTCATTTCTAGTGATAAAGGACTTACCCCTCTATCCTTAGCCAACGAGCAATGGCAAGACCCGGCAGTACAGAGCATTTCCGACCGGGAGACCGTATGGAAGGAGAAGGAGCTCCATGGGAGGTACTACAGGGCTCTACATGATCCTCACGTAGATACAGCCGCCTCCCTCAACTGGCTACGTTTCGGTGACCTCTTCGGGGAAACCGAGGGTTTTGTCTGTGCAATACAGAATAAGGTTATTAAGACCAACAACTATCGGAGATACATCCTAAAGGATGGCACTGTCGACGTCTGTCGAGCTTGTCGCCATCCCGGGGAGTCACTTAGGCATGTCATCTCCGGTTGTTCGGCGCTTTCTAACTCTGAGTACTCGCACAGGCAGAACCTAGTAGCCAGAATTCTACATCAGGAGCTCGCTCTGAAATACGGTCTCGTGGACCGAAAATTGCCGTATTACAAGTACTTGCCGGAAGCCGTGCTCAAAAATGACCGCGCCAGGCTCTACTGGGACCGGGCCATCATCACAGACAGGACTGTTCTTGCGAATAAGCCTGATATTGTGCTGATGGACCGGGCACAGTCAAGGATATTTTTGATCGACATTACCATTCCGTATGACGAGAACCTGGTGAAAGCCGAAACAGATAAACGAACAAAATATCTGGAACTGGCTCACGAGGTGACCGACATGTGGGTGGTATGCCGACCGAAATTATTCCTGTAGTCGTCTCTGCGAATGGCCTAATCCCAGTCAGCCTCTCGGGTCATCTGAGGCGACTGGGACTCCGTGACGGACCGCTCCGGGCTCAAATGCAGAAGGCGGTGCTTCTACCGCCCGCATCGTCCGCCGGTTTCTTTCCCTTTCCCCTAAACCTCGGCCGTTTGGTCTCCCCTACCGAGGGCTCCCATCTGGTTGGATCTTATTTATTTATGTAGTTTTTGTATTTATTTTATTTTATTGATATTTATGTATATTTATCTTTTCATTTTAATTTATAATTATATATTTATAGCACCCAACCAGATGAGATAATTATATAGATACCCCATAATAATACATAACATACAAACTACTACCAAACTACTAATAAATATCAAGATCTTGCCATAGAAATAAAAACTCAATGGAAAGCAAACAAAATGTTCTCATCGTCCCGATAGTTCTCTCATCCACTGGTATTATACCAAAGTCACTCTACACGTGCCTACTCATACTCTTCACGTACTCCAAAAAGTCACCATCCTCAACACTTGTCGCGTCACCGGAAAGTTTCTGACTTCCTCTGCTCTATGCACTTTAACAATTTAAATTTCCCTCATACACTTGGCTCCAGCCCGTGTGTATAGTGTTTTAAACTCTCAGAAAAGAGAAGAAACATAAAGAATTCATATAATAATAATAATAACATAATTCATTTAATTCCAAATATAAAAATAAATTAACATAATATACACAAAATAATTTAGGAACTAAAATAATATTACGGACCGACACATCAATTTTATTTATATGTATGTACTATGTATAGGTACGTTAAAACTAAGTAAAGTTTATTATGTATAGACATTCCCGTTACTGATTTTATCCCGCAGAGTAGTTATAGATCGAAAGTATTACTGGCGCAAAATAATAAAGCAATAACAATTCATTAAACAACGCTTATATACCAAAGTTAATAACTGTTTTAAACTTCATAATTGAGCAAAAACAATAAACTTTCTAGAGTCAGCGGTGTTATAAATCCCAAAGTTATATTGTTAAAAGTTGACAGTATACCTATTTCACCCATCCGTAAGAGTTAATCTGGTTATTAAAACCGTAAGCAAAATAATTAAATCCCAGTAAATTCCCAGGTATGACTCTATTGAGGTTATTGTTCAAAATACGACAAGGTGCTATATTCGACGCATATTTTTAGTTTGACGCTCTTACTTTCGGTTTATATAAAAAAATTCTGTTGCTCTTAATCAAAAAAGACGATTTAGTATTGGATCTCAAGCAGGGAGAAGAAGACGACTCTTTTCTTGAAGGTCCTTAAGTCATGGACCAAGAGCTTGAACTGGACTACGAGTGTAAAGGAAATAGATCTGGATACCTATAACTGAATGTTATAGGTATCCAGATCTATTTCCTTTACACTCGTAACACAGCTGTCGGCTATAGGGTATAGTTGCATGATTAACATAATTAAAACTGCAGCACGTACGTGACCTAAATACGTCGTCGCAGTTGCTAATAAATTAAAGCTTTAGCGTAGTTGGTAAGTTATCCTATACGTTAGGTAAATAATTATTGAATATATTATCATGTATATAATGAGCGGTTTCAATTTTTTTGACCCCCTCTTAAATCGGTGTGTCCCACATAATTAAATATTTTTTTTCTAAATATAATCGTAGTGTTGAATAAAATACTGGATTTAGATGGTAACTCAGTTTGTAAACTAGTACTTAAAATAGTAATAGATATTCATGCTATAAATTAATTAAAAAGAGTTTTTTTCTTGTAATGAAAGACCACTGATTTACTTGTCCCATGAGTAAAATGGTAACAAAATCTTGAAATTACTTTCCTTTTTCCTATGAAATCATACGACAGTTATAATTTAAAAATCATAAACAGTGATATCTAAACGTAATAAAACACATTAACTTGCAGTATATTATTTATAATAATTAAGAAATAATTTTAAATATCGGGTCGTAATTTAGGGTCACCTGACATGTCTAGTATGGTTACTCATTTTAGAATATTATTTTAAACTACTACACATTTTTTTATTCACGGTAATGGCAACACGAACGTTCAATTATCAAACTGCCATTTTTTTAAAACAGTGTTCCGTTGTGATAGTCTAAAAGGACGAGAGTGTTGTGTTACGCAAGAGTTACTTCAATATTTTTGTCTAGGTAAGTTATCGAATTTTAAATGATTTTTAATATGTATCTACGTATTATAGTATTTAGAGTCATGCATTACAATCTAAAGATGAAATATAAACTATTACAAATGCTTATATACTCACTGTTTTCTTTTTTAAACATTATAATATAAGAGGTCCGCAAAACGTTACTTCAGTTTGGTTACCATGGTCATAGTAACGTTTAGGCTGACCAGGAAAGTAACCAAACTGACTGCTAAGGTAAAGTTTACACGGTGCTATTTCTTATATTGATTTTATTTAATAATTTAAATTTCATTTTAAACTTCTTATATTGATTTTATTTAATTACTTAAATTTCATTTAAACATTCTTATATTGATTTTATTTAATTATTTAAATTTCATTTAAAAATTCTTAAATTGATTTTATTTAATTATTTAAATTTATTCATTTTACTACAATTTCATCTTTATAAGTTATATTGTTGTCTTTTGTCACGAATTATTATTATTAATTCATTCTTTTGAGTTGCATGATTAAAAATAAATTTTGGGTAGGTATTTTAATCATAAGGAGGTGATATTTACCGAGCATTACTGAAATTTAAGCTCATTAGTTACTGATGTTTTAGGCTTTATAATGCCGCTCACTGCCGCTGAAAAAATGAAAAGGTATAGAGAAAAGTTGAATAAAGAACGGCCTGACGAGTATGAATGAAGCTCAGCGGAAGCGCAATATAGAAAGAATAAAATTAAAAAAGGAGAGTATCCGAAATGAGCATGACAGAAAAAACAGAGTAAGGAGAAAATTGGAAAGATTATCAAAGAAAAAGTAGAAAATCCAAAAAAATGTAATTGAAAAGCCCAATACCCCTTTAACCCAATCAGAAAAATCTGTAAATAATAAATGTAATATAAAAATTAAAGCAATAACTAAAAAAATTAATAAGCTTTCAGTCATTAGTCAGTGACGTATACTAATGATACTGCCAATACGGGAGGTTTAAAACTACTTTCTATAAAATAATATCTAATAGTAATAAGGTTTGGAAAATACTTTAAGTTAGTATCCTGTTTTATTAATTTACAAACAGAAATAGGTACAGAGTAAATTATATTATATATGAGAGAAATAAAACAATTAATGTTGTTTTTATGGGTAGGTGTTTGATGTGCAATTCCAGTGTGTTCAGTGTGAAGCTAATTGTGAAACAAAAAATTATTTATACTATTTTTTGTAAATGAATAGACTAAATATGTGTCATAGCTAGCGAATATAAGAATAAAAGAGTAAATAAAACACAGCTTACAGAGATAATAAAAATGTATACTTAATAAGAAAATAGTTTAATAGTTCTCAATCATGAGAACATGCCTTTACAATTTTGAACATGTCAATTTTGTTACTGTCCCAAAAAAATGTGAACATATTTTGTATTTTTTTGCTTATTTATTTGAGTTTTAAATGTAAATAATGCAGGTATTTTAAAGAAAAGACCATAATCTTTTATGATCATAATATTTTTGTTGAACTAACTTCTGTTTCTTTTTGTAAATGGGTTCATAATCTTAGTTTAACCAAAAACAGGCTAAAATAATGTTAATTTTTACGATGATAATGTTATTTGCCCAATCCCGGCAGGCCTAGCCATCTCAGTAAAGATTGCATACTTATTTTTAAGCAACTTTTACGAGATGATCTCAAATCTAGTATATATATTTTAAAATATTGTTTTATTTAAGTAACGAAATGAGGTACATTTTAATGTTATCCAAGTGTAACTTATATAATAATACCCCAGTTTTTTTTCGCTGTTGGCTAGAATTTTTAAATGTACCGGGGCTACCAGTGACTTTTCTGAAAAACGCATATCTGTTTCATCATCACCATTTCAGTCGTCACTCCATCTAGGACGAGACGAGATGACGATGAATACATCTTACACTTCGCTCTACGATGCTCTCACTTGAGAAACTTTCTTGCCCGTCTGTTGTTGGTTCTTCCTGCTAAATAGCCAGCCCGTTGACATTTACCGATCCGTTGAGTTTTGTCGGTAACTCTAATTCTAAATCTTATCATGGATAGAAACTCCGAGTATAACCCTCTTTACAGCTCACTGAACGTGATTTAAGCTTCCTCATACGACCAGCAGCCAAGGACCGCGTCTCTGATCCTTATGTCAACACTGGCAACACGGACTTTTACACTCAGGACACAGTAATAGCGTGTGCCTTCCTTCCCCCTTCGCGCCGAACGCACCGTCCTGCTGAACGCTGAGGTTTTATACCTCTAATTATGTACGTACAATCACGACGTAATTAGTGACCAATGTAACGCTTGGCAATAAGATAAGGAGGATTATTTAAACGCCTTATCGTGTGTCATAAAGTAAATGTTACCCTAGTGGCGGCGTAATGATATTGACTCCCTCATATCATCCCGTGGGTGTCGTAAAATGCAACACAGGGAAACCAGCTAGGAGATGGGGCAGTTTCCAGACAACAACAGAAATATTAAAAACTGCGGCCGCCAACCCGCCTGCCAAGCGTGGCAACTATGGCAACATCCCCCGTATAAGGCAATCTATGTGTGATTTCTATGTTCAGCAATGGACTTTTTATTAAAAGCGTGCTGTAATGGATCATCATCATCATCATCATTACAACCCTCACAAGTCCACTGCTGAACAATATGCCTACCCCTAAGAATGCCACAAAGCATGGTCCTGAGCCATCTGCATCCATCGACTTCCTGCATATCTTACCAGGTCGTCACTCCATCTAGTGGATATAATGGATGGAACCAGAAAAATCTTATAACATCCGATATGCACCGTTGACCTCTCAAGTGTTGATTATAACATATTCTTTATATTATGGGAGAGTTTCACGTCAAGCCGTTATCTGACACAAGCTGATTAAGAAGATCATTCAGTAAGGAATATGTTAGGACTGTGTGCTTAGGGAAAAGTATGCTTTGCAAAAGGACGTTGCGACTAGGATTAGGAATGAAAGCTTCGGTGGTTTGTGTTAGTGGAATGGTTGATTGCTGAGAGAGTACAAAAGAAAATTAATGATACAAAACTAAATTAATTAGTTAGCAAGGAACGCTCTAGACCAATAAACTTGGTGGAGCGATGCTATATCTAGCCGTATCATAGTTTCAGCAATGTGTCAGCTCGACCGGAGATGAGCCATGCTCTCATAGAATGCCAGCGTGAAATATTCAAAAATTCAGACTCTAAAACCACGAAATATTAGTAGTCAATGCTGCTGTGTTTCGTATGATAAAAGTAGAAAATCGGCGACACTTTTTATTAGTACCCATACATTTTATCTACGTCTTCAGGGACAGGTGTCAACACAGATACATATTGATTCTTAAAACAAAGATGTAGATGTCTATGGACTACAGCATCCACTTAGCACCGATAGACTGTATACTCGTTTGTCAATCTTATTTTATGAAAATATGTTCATCTAATTGCTTCGTAAAAAAGTAAGGACTTGTAACACGAAAAACGTAATTCATATTTGATTGACATAATTGCAAACTTTTCCGTATGGCAACACCAGTGTACTTCGCTAACACTAGAGCTTACACTACATAATAGCGAAAGTACACTATACTTGCATTACACGTAACCTACCAAAGAGTTTTAGTGAAGTGGTTCGTGCTTTTATAAAACACTAATATAAAAGATTTACGAGCAGATGGCAACACGTTTCCAGGCACCAATATTAGGGCGCCTGGCGTACATGTAAGGTAAGTAAGAAAAATACGCCGCAGGTGCGATGAATTTGAAAAACAAAAAGTTGCGTGAAACCCATCTCACGTATCTACGTGAAAAGTTATTCATGTTTTAGGAGAGCAGGGATTTGCTTGAATCATATGTAAATTATACATCAATTTTATATTCAAGTAGAAAATTCTTTACAATCGTTGTGATTTGAAACTCGATGAAACGAAATAGTGATACTAAAAAGAGACAAACATACATGTTGACAGAAAAGGCAAGTCATGCTGGTTGTCAGAAAAATTTAAAAAAAAAATCCAAGTTGCATGTTTTTAAAATTATAGGCATTTAACTAATACAAAAAGTTATACATCAATTTTATATTGAAGTGGAAACTTCTTTAGAATCGTTGTGATTTGAAACTCGATGAAACGAAATTGTGACACTAAAAAGAGATAAACATATACATCTTTATGATTTAGCCTGCGAGAGAATGAGATAGAATACAGTATACGGTGTTTCCTATTACTTATTGCATACTTTAGTCACCATAATCCCTCGTGCCATTTGTTGAAATTGAACTCTTGGAGTCTGTGTAACATGTAACGTAATATAATGTAGAATAAATTGAAAAATAATTTTTAAACTTGGTACATAATACTGTAATAAATTATCTTTAAAATTACTAAACATTAATTCCTGATACTCTGCATTCGTCTCATTGTCTCACACGTGTTTAAGCTCGCTGGAAATATAACACAACGAGAGTAACCCGGGTTCGACCCTAGCCGGCACCAATGAAATTGTTAATCGCAATTTGAAGTGGTGATTTACCACGTGCTCGTCGGTGAAGAAAAACATGGTGAGGAAACTTGCATGTCTGAGGTATAAGAAAAAATATTTCGAAGACATGTGAAGTTCGCTAACACGCATTGGAGGCAGCGCGGCGGACACTTCCGTGCCCTAAAACCCCTCAGAAATGAGAGGAGGCCTGTGCCCAGCAACTGTGATATAGGCCGTTATTTGACTTTACTTTTCTACGAACACTCAATTTACTTCACGCTAAGTGGATGCTGTGGCCTACAGACATTTACACCTATTCTCGATTACACACGTGTTTTTATTTAGTTATGCACACAAGTGGAATGAAGTAAATAACAAATAATTTAAGTTATAATTATATAATTTATGTGTCGTCGAGCCGTTTTCTACGGCTATTGTATGCTAGTAGCACGAACGAGTCGGCTCGACCGGGGAAGAACCACACTCCTGTGTTTCTGATAGGTAATGTAAAAAAGCAGAGGCCCTTTTTACTAGAAACAATGCATTCCATCTTAGTCCTAAAGAGTGAAAACGTATCTGCATTTTGTTTATTCATCGAGGAAAAATGTAGATGTCAATAGGCTTCAGCATCCTCTAACCATCAGGTGGACTGTGTACTCATTTGTCACCCCCATTCTATAAAAAAAACAAAGACAGCATATTCATATTGGTTATTCATGTTTTTTCATGTTTTCATTATTCATGTTCATATAATTTACTCGTAGAAATGTTACGCAGAACACGCTTCATCAAAACATATAGAGGTTAACAAGCATGAAAGTAGAATTAATGCTGTAAAAATGCAGTCATAAAGAAGTATGTCTGGGGTGTATTTGAATGATACATTTGATATAGTGTGAAAAATTGTATGCTAAAAGAATATAGTGGCTTGCAAGATGATGTTGTGATCAGGTTTAAAAAAAGGAATGCTTCGATGGCTTGGACACTTAGAAATAAGTAACGAATGAGGAAAGAGTGACGATGCAAATTTATGACGCAAAGGTGCAAGCAGCAAGTCGGCGAGGCCATAGACAGCACATTTTGGACCAAGTTGCCGAATGTGTTGAAGATGAGACAAATTTAGAATACCCTTAACTTTAACGGATACGCAGATATACATATATGGATGTATTAAAAAAATTGTGTTAAAGGCTCGAAACAAAGAGATGAGATGATGATCTTCAAACAGCTGAACAGAATTTCTTAACATCGCTAAAAACACTCTCAATTGAGACACTTATCAAATGAAAAAAATTAAACAGAATCTGTTCATCCGTTCAGGAGCTATGATGTCACAGACAGATACACACATACACACTATAACACCCCTCTGTTGTCGTCGAGGGTTAGGAAAGAAGCGAGAGGTGTGTCAGGATCGTGCCAAATTAAAGTAAGTAATCTCTGCCCTGTGCGACAGGCGTGAGAATATACAATATGTAACATAAAACCTGTGGTTCCCGTTAAATGCGTTATCAGAATCAGTGTTCAAGCGTATAGAAATAATGTTTTGATCAAAAACACATTAAAAAAATATTATAATTTGCTAATTGTATGTGGTTTTATTATCTCTGTATTGGCCGAGGAGTAAGAGGATTGCCAAAGAACACGCATTACTTCGTTATATTTTTTTTTACTTTTTAAATAAGAAATTATAGATAATAATTAAACATTAAAAACAATTAAAACCTACTTTAAATTATTTAAAAGAATAGAATAATTTTTATATAATAGGATATTATTTTATTATTTTTAGTTTTTACTAACGCGCAGCGGCGGTATGTGAATATCCACTTCCCCATATCATCCCACAGGTATCGTAAGAGGCGACAGAGGGAAACCAAACAGGAGATTGGGCAAGTTAAAGTAATAAAAGTAAACCTTCTTAATAACGACTAAAAATAAAAAATGCGGCTGTCAACCCGCCACTTAAGTATACTAACTACGGCAGTTGGGATAACTTTTTTTTATATATAACTATAACGGTTTTAGTATTTTGAAATCGGTTTTTATTTGCCTTAAGGGGAAATATAATCTCAAATGGCTTAGCAAGATCCTTCGTTATGCCGAAAATATTGCAGCATTAATTTTGAAATAAATCATTTTTGAAATAATATAGTAAAGTTGAGGATTAATGTTAAGGATTATGTTAGACGAAAACACGATTTCGTAAAAATTTTCTCGATAGAAACAAAATCCAAAGCTACCTCCAAAATAACAATAAACCGCTGTTATTCATAAAATACTTTAAATCAGATCATAAAACTTTGCATACTAACTGAACTAACTATAAAGCAGTGCTTATGTTATTTACTTTTTTTTAAAATACCATTATTTTCACTGTAAAAAGAAATTACCTAAACTATCGGCCTCCTGAAGCGTGATTCCTGCCGCCCGGTCCATAGATTACTGTTTACTTTACTGAGTCCGGTCACTTCGCTTCGGCCTTTGAAGGGGGAGGTTGTGTCGCTTACGATCAGAGTACACATTACGCAACAGGACGACGTAAAATTAAAATGGGAAATAACCGTAATAAAAATAAGAAGCGACTAGGTTGGCGTTAAGAAACAGGCATAAATATGACAAACCTAATGAAATAAGTGTCTAACGACCTTTCTACTTACAGTATTAGTGATTACAAACATGTCGGTACATAGCATACGACGCGCGGGCAAGTGGGAAAGAAATTAGAATTTGAGCTGACTTACTATATCCCCTTAAAGTTAAACCATTATCTTAAAGTTTTGCTTTCAAATACATAATGTGCCACAGGGAGGGTCCGTTGGATGAAAAGCGATAAATCACTGGTAATTTACCACACGGTGGTCTTAAAATACTCAATTAATTTTTACTATACTTGAAATAACAAAATGTTTCAAAACAATTTGTCAAAGGATTGAAACAAGTCTTTATCGTGAAATTATGTACGTGCCCCTTATTGATATTCATAGAATGGTGAAATCCTTTTTTCTAGTCAGTAAGATAAACGACGGGCACAAAAGTAAGTTTTGGAATGGTTACAAATTAGTGCTCCGTTATGTTATTATTTTTTATTCGTAGCAAGTTAAAATTGGTTTAATAAATATTACAACACTAGTGACGCTATCTGACATTGCCTGGGTTGGATTTGTTTATGTGGACTTGTTTGTTTCTTTTTCAATATTTTTTATATAAAAAATAACTTATAATATAAAGAAACAAATATTTAAAAGTAAATTACAATGGTTTTGTAGGTACGTAATATGTCAATTCGAAAGAGAAATATTTTGGGAAAATCTTTACAAATCGCTTTGCCACCAGATTTCCAGAACATTTTTGTCGTCACTGTTTCTCTACATTCATACTAAACACAGCAATGTTTAGCTGCTATTTCACGTGGTAGAGCCATGCTGCAGTTATATTGGTATTGTTACGAGCTTGAGGTTCGTGACAATAAAAATTGCCGATAAAATTACTTAAATTAACACTTTAATTTACACAAATTAAAACTAAAAACACTAATAATTAAACACACTAATTCACTTAATTCCGCTCCAAAGCTTCGCTTGTGTCGCTGAGTTCAACTCTCTCTCGATCGCATCTTGCGCCACCTATTTATTTAAATTAGCAAAATATCCGGAATGTTATAGAACTAAGTTTCTAGTATAGATTTTCTAGAAACTTAGTTCTTCGGGTGGCGCTGTCGGTTGAGAGATCTGTGATGTCATTTTCTGTAACGCTCTACTCGCTCTCGTTCCTGACACTAGATGGCGCTAGTATATCGTCGACTGGAGCGCGTAACAGTATTATAGTTGTAGCACGAATGGGTTGACTTAACCGGGGAAGGACCACGCTCTCACAGAGTACCAGCGTAAAATAGCTCAATGCTGCTGTGTTTCGTATGGTGAGTGTAGAGAACCGGAGACCCTTTTTACTAGAAACGAGGCATTCCACCTTAGTCCTCACGGGTGACAACGCATCTGCATTTTGATTCGTAATCAAGGATAGATGTAGATGTCCATGGGCCTCAGCAACCACTTACCATCAGGAGGACTGTGTGCTCCTTTGTCCCCCTATCCTATAAAAAAAAGTATTCTGTAAGAGCGTGAATTGTACATCAATATTGCGAACGCAGCCGACTGCCAACCTAAGTTTGAACTGTTTTAAGCGTAGTGGCACTAAGATGTAAAGTCTAATAAACAAATAATATACTTTTTATATATTCTGTTGAAGAGACCTAACCACTACGGCTATTGAAATAAATATGTCATGGAATAATTTGCAAGAACATTCCAACATGAAATAGTGTCTTCCGACTACATACATTTTCATATCCACGGACGCGCTACGCTTTCGTACGTTTCTCCGGGGAACTTAAATTTGAGAAGTTATATGATCCAAGTTCCGGTGTCGGACTGAGTGTAAGCCCAGCTGACTGTAATAACTTAGTTAATAAGTAGTTGCTGTAACAATATTCTGTTTAGATTGTCTTGTCAGATAGCACTAAGAGGTTGACATCAAACAAAATGAGCAGAATGAGGAGCCGTGGTGGCTCAGGAGCTAAACGCTCGCTGTAAATTTCACATTCAATTTTAAGTCCTGATTTACCTCGTGCTCGGTGAAAAAAAAAACATCGTGAGGAAATGTGAATATCTGCGAAATAAGAATATATATATATATATATATATATATATATATATATATATATATATATATATATATATATATATATATATATATATATATATATATATATTATGATTTACCTCGTGCTCGGTGAAAAAAAAACATCGTGAGAAAATGCGGCGAAAATTTCCTTGCCCTAAAACCCTCTCAGAAATGAAAGGAGGTCTGTGCCCAGGTGTTTGAAATACACACATATTATATAGGCTGTCACTATAAAATGAACACAAGATATGTTATCGGTCTTATAACTTTTGCATCAAATAAATATTTTAAACTCACCAATATTCAAACATAAATTAACAGAACGTCTTCGGTAATATTAATATGTTAAAAAATATTTTAACATATAGTAAAAGCTAAATTTAAACAACTAATAAGAATAAAATAATTATTACAAAACAGCTTCAGAAATTGGACATAGTGTTATAATATAGTAGAGTAAAATATTTTTAACCGAATTGAAAAAAAAAGGAGGAGGTTCTGAATTCGATTGTAATATTTTAATGTGTCCTCTGAACTTTTTTCTAGGTGAACCGATTTTGATGATTCTTTTTTTTTTTTTTTTGAGAACTGGTGCTTCTCGTGTCATTCAATATAAGTTTGATCAAGATCTGGCCAATAGTTTTTGAGTTATCCGTAATAATGCGTATTTAATTGACTTCGAATACATTCATGTTCTAATTAATAATCGTTCTAATTCGTTCTAATTAATAAAAAATATCGTAATTGGTGTGTTCTCATTTTGTTTATATTGATTCGGTTGCACAAAATTTTAATTTACCACTAGTTGTTCATTGAAGATTACAATTAACTCATAATATAATTTTTTTCTTTTACCTTTGGCTGGAAACCTACGAACACTTAACCCAGGGTTAAGTGCTCGTAGCTGGAAACCTATGTTCTTAGCTAGAACCCTCCCTACAAATGCCCGACAAAGGACTGTAAAGCTGATGGAGAAGAGAGAAAGAAAGTAGTTTTTTAGACGTTTATTCCCATTCGCTTTCTTAAGCCTACACTTAGAACGAATTAATGGATCTTCGCCGGCCACGCAAAGCAAGCAATAGCAATTATTGAAATCAATTATTTAGGTTTTTACGTAGTGCAGCTACAATGCAGGCTGCATTGCACGAAAACGACGAAATATTTAACGGCTTCTCAAACATCTGAGCAGCTCCCAAACTCTATATTCGTATTCTCACAATTAAACTTTAAGCATCTCTTAAATTTAAGTGACTCAAATTGAGTTATGCTTAAACCCTACTCTACTAAAAATTGGTATACTGAAACATCAGTCAACGCGTTTTTGCTCTCAAATCAAACGTCAAATTTATTTAAGTACTCGTTATTATTAAGGGTATGTTCCGAAATACAACCCAGTACACTGGCAAATGCAAATGACGTCATCAATTGACACTATATTGTACTGGCGTGCTGCCGCCATATTGCGTCGGATATCCGGCCACAATAAAGCAATTTTTAACTGTGTGTGCGCTGAGTGAAGCATGCCAGAATTTGTTTTTATTTATTCAAATACAAAAAATATAGAATAATTGCTGATATCTCCAATAGGAAGATATGATTTTTGGAGCACAAAATGACAAAATAATCGCCAACACTTTTCCAATATGGCGTAAATGTATGACGTCATATACTGTCCTATGTTTTGGAACGAATCACCAGTATAGCGATGATTCATGACGTCATTTAGATTGGACAGTACGCTGGGTTCTATTTTGGAACATACCCTAAGTGTGGTAGCGAGGACTCTCAAATCTATGAAGTGTTTTTTATGTGCTAAATATGTCTGTTTCGTCGTTATCTTATCTTTCGGACAACGAAACGCCTTCAGGAAGTCGAAGAAATGATATCAAGCTTGACGCTTACAATATGACGACAAAAAGCTTCGTGCGCGGTTCCGCGTTTCAAAAGGAACTGTGTTACATATGGATTCTGTATTCGGTAGCAAGATAAAACCTTTGACAAAAAGAAATAGATCTCTGCAGTCCGTGGATCAAATATTGATAACTATTGATATATAAATATTGATAACTATTTAAAAAATATATATTGATAACAAACATAACATAAACACGCACGCCTGTCACCCAGAGGGGTAGGCAGAGACTACAGACTTCCATTTGGCACGATCCTGACACACCTCTCTCGCCTCCTTCACATCCATACACCTACGCATACATGCTCGTCGGTTAAGGGTACTCCTAATTTGGCCCGTTTTTAATAAATCGCTAATTTGGTCTATAACTTTTTGCCTCGGGCGTCCCTTTCCGACTCTGCCATTCACTTCTGCTACATAAATTTTCTTTGTCACTCTTTCCTCATTCATTCTTTCCACATGACCAAACACCGAAGCATTCCTTTCTTAATCCTGGTCACAACATCATCTTGCATACCACACTCTTCTCTTATCACACAATTTTTGACCCTGTCATTCAGATTCAGCCCTAACATACTCCTTAACGACTGCATTTCTACTGCATTTATTCTACTATCGTGCTTCTTCTGCCACACCCAACTTTCACCACCATACGTTAAAGTAGGGTACCAGTACCAACACAGCATTGTGAATTGCCATATGTGCCTTTTTTGACACATTTTGACTCTTCACAATAGAGTGTAGGGCCCCATTTACTCTGTTTCCTGCGTTCACTCGTCGTTCTATATCCTTATCATATCTCCCATCCCTGCTAAATACGCAACCCAAATATACAAACTCATCTACTTGCTCGATCAACTCCCCTTCTATTCTTATTTCACATATCGTTTTACTTTCATCTCTTTCAAAAACCATAACTTTCGTCTTTCTTGCGTTCACTTTCATACCCCTTTCTTTTAATGATCTGTTCATTAATGTAACCATCATTTGCAACTCAGCCGCCGACGATGCAAGAATAATTTGATCATCGGCGTACAAAAGGCATTTGACGGTTAACTCACCCATTCTTAATCCGCATACTTCAACTTTCAAATTTTGCAAACTGTCCATAAATAGGTTGAACAACCACGGGGAAGCCACAAAGCCCTATCTGACACCTTTATGGATGCCAAACCAGTCCGAGTAGACCCCGTTGATCCTAACACAAGCACTAGAGTCCCTATAAAGAGATTCCAGCCAAGTGAGAATCAAGCCAGCGCTCAACCCAAATGAGTTCAGTGTTTGCCATAGCACATTCCTATCCACTCTGTCATAGGCCTTTTCCAAGTCCATGAATGCACAAAACCTGCCTGTATCAAGCCAGCGCTCAACCCAAATGAGTTCAGTGTTTGCCATAGCACATTCCTATCCACTCTGTCATAGGCCTTTTCCAAGTCCATGAACGCACAAAACCTTTTGGTTTTTGGCCAAAAACTTCGCCGCGATCATGCGCATGGAAAAGACTTGATCTGTACATCCCATTCCCTTTCTAAATCCCGCTTGCACATCCCAAATTTTTCCATCGGTTTCTTTCATGACCCTTTCAATTAGTGCCTTAGCATACAGTTTTCCCACGATGCTAAGAAGACTGATACCGCGGTAGTTTTTACAGTCCTGCTGCGACCCTTTTCTCTTATATAGTGGGACTATCACGGCTTTGCACCAGTAACCCGGTACCCGCTTCAGTTCCCAGCATAAATTAAACAAGGTGTGCAGCAGGCATGCCACCACTTCCTCTCCAGCCCTCAGCATTTCGAGTGAAACTCTATCATATCCGGCAGCCTTACCTGCTTTTCATTGCTTTCATTATTTCATCTATACTTATCTCGCTACCTCCTTCCTCTTCTTTCGGAGTTCCTATTTCATTCAGTTCATACTTTGTCTCCTTACTCATAAACATGCTTTCAAAATATTCCTTCCATCTCTTTAAACTCAAAACTTCATCATTCAGAATGTAGCCATTTTCATCTCTTAAAGCATTCATCATAGGCTGTTTTGAACGTCCCCTGGCAGTTCTTACGAGTTTCCAGAACATTTTAATATTTGCCTGGAAGTTATCCGATATTCTTCTATCATTCTTATCCGTTCTTTCTTGTCGTTCCCAATATCCTTTCATAACTAAGCCTCCTCACCCCAACTCTTCCATTAAAATCTCCTAGCATAACAACATTTTCATTTCCCTTACATTTCATTAATACCATCCTTACCATTTCCCAAAACTGCTCTCGGGTATGAGTGGGCTTAGACATATCTGGGGCGTAGACCCCTAGCGCAAACAACTTCTTTAAGCCCACTTTCAATCGTATCCATAGCAGTCTTGGGCTTACACATTCATACTCTTTCACACATTGGACCATTCGTTCTGATAGGATGATACCTACTCCCTGGCATGCCCGCTCGAGCTCGTCTACACCAGACCAGTATGCGGTATACATGCCATGTGTAGTGACATCCTTCCCCTTCCGTTTCGTCTCATTTACACATAACACATCTATTCCTCTATCATACATCACCTCGCATACTTCATCCATTTTATCATTCATTGCTCCACATACTCGTACATTCAACGTAGCCAGACGGTCCTCTGCAATCCACTTTTCGCCCCTCCGGGAGACAGAACGTGACGGGTGGCGAACCTCGTCGCCGGTTTTCCTCCCGGAGATTCTTCGCACCCCTGTCCCATTAAAGGGGCGCCGGAAACTCGGGGCCATTTCTTTAATTTGATACCTCGTGGTGCGAAATGGGGTGGTATATTTAATGCCGCTACCACGGCGAGAAGCCGAGTCTGTGCTATCTGCTTGTCGCTCATTTAGCACCACCCGGGGGACACGTGTAGGGTGGGCCTAGGATTAGGTGGTCAAAGCCCACGGACGCGAGCGACTCATCCCCCCTATATTGATAACATTTCGGTATTACGCTACTACAGGCAGTTATCAACGAGTTATAGAGGACATATTCCATATTCAGCAACCGTATGTGCATCGTACCGTGCATACAGATACAGAATATATAGCAAATATGAGACCTTGTTATATAAATATGTCATCTGCTGAGGAACGTTTAGAAGTAGCAAATGACTTTTATGTGATTGCTGGATTTCCAAGAGTGATGGGTGCTATTGACCGTACGCACATTGAAATTAATTCTCCAGGTACCTATTCTTATCATGAGCTATATTTTTACGTGTACATTGTCATGTCATTAAATATTTTATAGTCACTCATTGTTATTAAATGTCTTTACAGGGGGAGCTCAATCTGAAAGTTTCCGAAATAGAAAAGGTTACTTCTCCTTGAATGTGCAAGAAGTATGTGATGCAAAATTGCGTATAAGAAATATCATTGCAAGATGGCCAGGCTCTGTACATGATAGTACAATTTTTAACGACTCACCGTTATGTGCCCGACTAGACCGAGGAGATTTTACCCCTATGGTACTTCTGGGCGATAGTGGTTATCCATGTCGCCCCTATCTGTTAACCCCAATTTTAAATCCAAGGACGCAAGCTGAAGAAGCATATAACCGTTCACAAATCAGAACCAGAAATCCAATAGAAAGGCTATTTTGTGTTCTTAAAAGAAGATTTCCCTGTCTCCGCAATGGGTTAGGACTGAAAACTACCAACATTCCACATATTATTGTGGCACAATATTGCTATTTCAAGGCAGGATTTTTTTTATAGGATAGGATGACATGTGCTTGTACATAGTCCACCTGATGGTAAGTGGTTACTGTGGCCCATAGACATCTACATCTATCCTCGATTACGAATCAAAATGCAGATGCATTGTCATCTGTGAGGACTAAGTGGAATGCCTCGTTTCCAGTAAAAAGGGTCTCTGGTTCTCTACACTCACCATATGAAACACAGTAGCATTAAGCTACTATTTGACGATGGTATTCAATTGAGGATGATGGATATGATGATAGATATAAGATAGGTGATGTAATTGAGGACGAAATTCCTTTAGCTATTGTAGAGGAAGAAGTTATGGTACAACCCAGCCTTGAAATAAATCAAAACTTTATAGTGAGGACGTCATTAATAAATACATATTTTTCTGGTTAATTTTTCATTTTATTTTAATATCAAACTTTTACAAAATAACAAAAATAAAAACAATAATTAGTCAAAAGTTTGCTGTATCACAGTGTAGATTCATTAAAATATGATAACTTATTAATTTGTATATGGTTAGTAGGTAAACAGTAATTAAAAAGCTTTTTTATGTCCACTGCTGAACTTTTTCATGCCTCCTTCATGAGGATTTATCTTGCCTGTCTTATCATGATGCTTAGCAAGCAAGTTACTGATAAATGATCACTAATAATAACAGTCTATAAATAGATGAGTGTGTTTTGTACAATATAATAATAAAAACATTTAGAAACAGCATGGAAGCGCTCAGTCCCTCTCAGGGGTTATTTAACATTACATAATCTTTATAAATATAATTCTTCTGTATGTGTGTTTATCACTGAACTCCTCCAAAATGAGTCGCTGGATGGTTTAAATTCACAATTGGATTTGGTAGGTGGCAATGTTGTCAAGATCCATAAATCACCCATTATACACAAATAAGTCTTAAATTACACACTTTTGTTTATAAATTATTTAACAAATAATTTATATAACTTCTAATTCTTAAATCTAAATTTAACAGTAATAAAACAAAATATTCATAAAATACATAAACTAATTCTTTTTCTGTGTGGAAGCTTGTAATCGTTTTAATTTTAATTTTCAAATTTGCATTCCTAATTTAAATTTGTTGAGCTCCATTTTGTTTTTAATTATTAAATATTTATTTTCTAATTTTGCATTCCTTAATTTTGCTTTAAAATATTGTTGTTTAGTGGCTTCATGTGATTTCCGTTTTGTTACAATGTTTTGGTGTTCTGAAAAATGTTTATCTAAGGTCAATTTAACACCTGTTAAAAAATTCATAAATGAATATTTATAATTTATTTTATTCATTCCCAAAAATATGATTTTTATCAATATGTTACTCGACCTCACTCATGGCACATTATATAAATAACTTATTCCATAATGTACTTGTATGTAATTGTTTAAAAGTAAAATGAAGTAAATACGTTTTGTATTATTCAGTTCCATATAATTACTTTCCAGAAGTGTTTCATGGTTATCTAAAAATAAAAATTGCTTTGAAAATCAGATATGCACCTACCTAAAAAATATATAATAACATAATCTTTACCGGTATTAGCATTATGGATGACAGTATCCATGTTTACATCATTCACTGTTGCAACTGTTGGCATGTCCTCAGAAATCAATTTTGTGTCACCTGATAAATAAACACTAATTAATCTTATTTCAAGATCTAAATTATAGAGAAGCAAACTAACCAAAATAAAATGCAGCATCATCAAACGGAGGCTAAAATTTCCAATATGGAACCATCGATTTCAATGCCCATATTTTTTTGTAGATAGTACTCACTAAAAGAAAGTGTTTTGCAAAGTTTTAAGTTGCGGAAACTTACGGTTCATGATATATATTTTATCTTACTTTTCATGCAAATTGGCAGATAACACGCAATTACTACGCGTTCATTTCGAGTTTGCCGTCGTAGACCGTTACGACGTCACAGCTGACGGTACCGTAGACGAAAAAAGTCATCATGTTTATGTTTTTTAGTATTCATATTTTCAATAAAATATTTTTTGAATGATGATGATGATGAAATAATAACGTGTTCGATAAAATAAAATATTTTTTTATAGTTTTATTTTACATTTTAAATATATCAAATTAAAGATTTTCGCAAGACCTTTCCTCTTTTACTCATTGTAACAGAACAAATTAACGAATATCAACAGAAACAAAAACAAAAAATCAACAGTAACAAAAACAACAGCAAAAACAGTAACAAACTAGAAAACGTACGGGAGCATAAAAAACGGACGTAAGTACACTTCGACGTTGCTATCGATACTAAAAGGGCGACGCTTGAGGCGCGGAATGAGGGGGCGTGGCGTGAGGTAACGGCATTCTTGAAGTGAACGACTAGTACAAAATAAATTTGACAAATAATTGATTTGATGTCAAACGCCAATCACTTCACGTTTCAATTAGTGTAGGTTCCGAAAATTTTGAAAGTATCAATACCTAATCGATACCAAGTATCGCACCAAAAGTATCAATATTACTTGGTATCGACATTTCGTAAATTTTGGAAACGAAAATTTACGACAAACCATTTAGATGCATGTGAAGAGCTGATAAGTTCAATTAAATATGTATATAAAATAGAATAAAGTTTACTCTATTTTAGTTCCGCCTTAGTACTAGTATTTCATTGTTTGCAACTTGTTTACATTTCCTAACTAGTACAGCTTTTGTACTTGTAGTAGTAGTATTTCATTGTATACAACTTTATGTATTATATAATTCTTACTACAATAAAGTGTGTGTAAATAAGTCATTATTTACTTACTTATTTAATGTCCAAAAAGTACACAAAACAGAATCAGAGCACCCCACTATCCCCGTGATCTTGTCTGCCCTACCCCTAGAGTGTATATAAGAGCTCGGAGGCGTGGAGGGAGAGACCTTGCGCCCTCCTTTCTGCCAAGGAGTGTTGCGTCCGTATACGGCTTAGAGATCTCTAGTTAGACCGTTAAGCCAGTCCTTAAAAGGTGGGGTTTAGTGGGTAAAAGTCTCCTCATAACCACGCAGCCGGCTGCGTGGTATGCTGTGAACATTCCCCACCTCAACAGTATTCCACTGCCACAAATATTCCACTATTCACCAAAATTCTGAAACTCGGAAGCAACGGCACGACGAAAAGCTGTCAACAAAATGGCCGGCCTAGCGATTAATTTTACATTTTTAAACCGATTCAAATCAAAATTGGATGAATCGATTCACAAAAATCGAAATCGTATTGATCGATTTCGCAAAAAGTTTATATTTACAATATCAAAAGATACAATAAAGTACAGATAACCTTGAATGATTGAATTAAAAACTGTCATTCTTTACGAGTTGGGGTACATTCAACTAATTGTAAATAATTTTACAAATCTTAATAAAACAGAAAAAGATTCGATCTCGATTCTCTAGGGTGAAATATCGATTCACTAGATCGATTCAGTACTATATACTGATATGACATTGACACATGTGTTAGCAATTAAGTATGAAGAACAATTAAGCATAACATATTGAATGATCCTAATTTTAAATGTAGTAAATGTAAATCGGATTTCCGCTTCTGTGGCTTTGAATTTCCGGTAAGATGTTTATTGTAATAGTTTCGGATTTGACTCCTAAACAAAAGAGTATAAATATGGCCGTCACGACCCAAGCGGTGTATTCAGTTCTATTCAGTTCTAAGTGAAGGTACTAAGTAACAGTGATTATTAGTACGTACGAAGTGATTATTTGTACGATAAATAAATTGTGAGTTATAAACGGATAAAATAAAAGTGATATGCTGTAACATAAATTGTATTATTAGCTAACACATGAAACGCTTTGTGTATTAAACCAAAGGAGACGGCATAGCAAGGCATACCCCTCTGTAAAAGGTACGAGAGTCCGACTCATACTCGTTATATAAAACTAGTTGCTCCGCGTCGTGCGTCATTTCGAAGTGATCGTGCCAGTAAATCTAGCTCCGACAAAATGCCGAATTGCAGTGTATTTACATAAAAAAAAACAACCAAAAACGTCAAGTATACAAAAGGACAATGTAACTTTTCATCTGTGAGTATTTTTAACATAATATTAAAGTAATTTTATCATTAAAACTCGTACATTGTGAATATTATCGTCCAATACCGAGTGTGGCCTTCATAGTTCATAAAGCGAAAAATAATCTATTTTTAAATAAATATAATTTACTACACTAGTTATATATATTAACGAAAATATATTTCCTAATAACTAAATCAGTTTGTGATGAATAATAGTCATTACATATAGATGTGTAGTGGATTTTGTTAAATGATTTATATATTCAGCTCAATTTTAACACTATACTGAATATTATATAATTAACTATAATCGATAACTAGTATTTATTAGAATATTATACAAAAAACAGGCCAAATAAGTCAAATCGAAACTTGTTACCTCGGAGCAAAAGTGTGCAATTTTTATGAAAATAAACTGGTATCACTGCAACCGAAAGTATTGCATTATAGTGATGAACGCCGCAACTTCAGCTATCGATAAGTTACTTAACCATGCGGGTTTGTCTGCCGAACCGGTTTGTAGTTTTTATTTAGATTTTATAATAAAGTATTACAAAAAGTAGTAAATTTTTCTATTATTGGTTTGCTATTACAGATTTCCAAGAGATCCTCTTAGGCAGCACACTTGGATTGTAGCTTGTAGAAACCATGACTCTGACACTGCAGTACCAACCTTGAACTTGTGGGAGGTAATTACTCATGTTTTACAAAATAAATATCTGACTAAAATAAAATTATTTATTTTAGGGTGATCGTGGTGATAGCACAATATCGTCTACATCGAAAAAAGAAAGCTGGATGTTCCGGCAAAATTCCCTAAGTTATCTTGAAAGTCACAATTCGAAAAAAAAACCTTATAAAGCCCGAACTAGTCCTACTCCCACTGCGAGTACGAGCCAACATTTAGGCCAAGGAAAATTAAAATGAAAAAATGCCTTGACATAAAAAACAATAGCATAAACAGGCTTCACAAGTTTGCAAAACATACTATGCCCTAACACTTAACTATTACTCACCGAAAGCCTATCGCTACGTACGTAAAACTTTTGGAACATGTTTGCCTGCACCCCTACATTGACTAAGTGGTACACCACCATCGATCGCCGATCAGGGTTTACTCAAGAAGCACTGACGGCATTAAAATTGAGATCGGAGACTAACCCTGATAATTTTTTTTATTGTACCTTGGTAACGGATGAAATGAAAATTAAGCAATCGACAGAATACCATGCTAGTAGCCAAAGTCATTATGTATATAACCAAAATGTCTTTTAGAACTTGCATGGTACTCCGTCAATTGTTTTATTTTCATTTCATCTATCACTAATATACAATATAATTTCTTCTCAGGGTTACTCTCTAGTCTAAGTTTTAAAACAGTTAACACTTTTTTTTGTGTAGCCAAGTCGGCCATAAATTGTACTGTACCACTTTGTTATAGTATGTGATGAAGGCAGACAAATTTCAAAACTTTTGATATTTCGCACATATTGTTAAGCTTTCGGTGAATAGTAATGTAAAGTTAAAGCAAAACATCTTTCTGGGGAATACTTAGCCCTAGGTAGATGTCACGTTTTATTTTTAAGCAGCTGTCTGCTTAAAGTTCACTTTATTAAACTATTATATAGTGTAAAACTTTTTTGTTTTCCTAATTTATTAAATATTTTCCAGACAGTTCATATATTTTTTTAAATAAAAAAAAATTAATTAGCGGTTTTGTGATTGAAGCTTTATAATAAAAATAAAAACTTGATTAACACCATCTAAGACGATAAACTGATAGGTCTTTTGTTTTCAAAAAATCTGTTTTTAAAATAAATTAACTAAACCTATTTCGATTTGTTAAATGTTTTAAATTTTATCCCGCATAATGTAAAATAAACCTGCAGCAAAATAATAAATTTATTTTCAATAATTTCTAAGTTTTTTTCCGAAGAACATTTCTAAGTACTTTAAAAAAGAATTTCAAATAACACCTTGGTATTATTTATCTATGTGTTACTTTATAATCAAATAAAAACTTATGCGGACTATGGTGATTTGTTTATCGATAAAAAATATCGACATAGTCCACGCCATCAGTGTATCGACACGTGTACAATTTGATGGGATGCGTAAACGCGATGAACACAAACACAAATACAGTAGTGTGCGTTTATAAATAATAAATAAATAAAATAAAATATCTTTATTACAGGCAACAGAAAACCCATATAATATGTTAGTAAAATTGAAGTGAAATGAAATATAACTATATGAATTTTAGTGTTAGTAATCAATTTAATTTAAATAAATATAATATACACTAATATAAATTAAGATTTTGAGATATCCGCTAAGAGGGCACCGGCGTTTTATACCTTGGCATGAAGCCTTATCCAGTGCTCAAGCAGCGGCGAATCCCATCTATCTGCCATTATGTTAAGAATGCTATTGGAGCTGCCCCGCAAACGCTTCAGCATCGATGCAACACGCTTTCTAATAATGGCGTGGAGACCATCAGTGTGCATTTCAGTAAACATTCCTGACGCAGTGCAAAAGCGAGGCAGCCCCATCAGCATCCTAAACCCATTATTATACTGGACACGCAACGCGCTGTACACCCGCTGCGTATAGTTAACCCATTGCAAAGATGTTTTATAGGTACAGATACCGTGTTGCTAACACATCGCACCGTTCACAGTGACGCCAGTCTTTGATACATGTGTGCGTGAGTACCACGTGGCGCGCATATCTTACGTACCGTGCCTGCATTAATGTGCGTGACTTCGGTAATAACAGTGCAAATCGATTACCCAAAAATTTGGGAGATTTTACATTTCATTTATATTGACCTTATTATTTTTATTTTTATTATGACCTGAGTGTAAAATTTATATGCGAAGCGTGTGCATTTGTGTGCGTGTGTGTATAGAGATATACACATACAAGGGATATGGTTGGTTATGTGTGTTTTATGTAGGTATGAAAATCGCACCAAAATAGTGAAGATAAGTAATAAAACCTATAGTTAATGTAACAGTTAAAAACAAATAAAAAATCACAGCAGATATTTATGTACCTATATCTACTGTGATTTTTTATTTATATATTTAACCAGTCTATTATTATTGAATATATATAGAGTACTACACCTTTGTACTGTAGAACCCAAATATTGCCGCTTTTTACGAAGACATGAATGACGTACAAAAGTTTGGTTAAGTGTAAACTTCGGCAAAGAGATAGCAAATGTTTTTTTATAATTCATATATCGATCCAGTTTCATGACTAGATCAAATCCTTGCATGAAATTAGTTAAATACTGTCACTGGATTTTACTTTCCTTTTTTACTGGAAGAAGATAAAATTTTGTAAAACTTAGTGTGTTTAAAAGCTACATTTTATACTGTAAAAACTGTAAATAAATAAATAAACATATAAGATCAACATTTTTTATTTATGTAAATTATAATTTTATTTAAAAACCTTGAAATTGTAGTTGTTTTCGGTACAGTTACCTTTTCGATGGAATATTTTTGTAAATATTTTCTGTCTTCGCTACATGAAACAGCCTGATTTTTACATATCCATCCACTATTAATTTGAAAATATTATTTTCATGATAATGCCCATAAAGATGATCTGTTTCACTAAAGTTGAATATACTTTTACTCACTAAGTGTGTCATTATTTTAATTATCAGAAGTTTGTAATCTTTTTCTGTAGTTATTTGCTTTTCTTTTAATGTTTTACTTAAAATTGCCTCTGACAGCCAGCATACAGTAAAAACATTTTGTGACGAATAAATCAGTCCTTCCTTGTCACGTAGTCCAACTAGCTTACGAAAATCTAATTTTTCTTTACTTATTAGACTGTCGATGCAGGGCATGCATTTAATTTTCCAACTCAATTACCTCACAATGATCACAAGAATGACAGATTGATTTTTCAAACCGGTTCACAATCGGCTTTTTGAGGGTTAAATTACACACTCCCGCTCGTTCTCGCTCTAGTAAATGACGGTTCTAAGTGACCAAGAAGGATAGATTCACAGGAAAGTGCGATCCGTGCTGCCAGATCTATTTCGACCCGATGCCTTAAAACGGTTTAACTTGGTTAAAACCTGTAAAATTAGACGGTTTAAAAAAATTTTTTGGGGCAATAAGTTTTTTCTCTTTGGTAATGAATAAACCACAGATAGTCCCATAATATATTATAATAGTGCATTTTTCTGAGATATAATTAGTACATTTTCCAAAATAATAATTCGAGGTAATCATCTTAGGTAGGTATTTACTTTTTTTTAAATATTAATTACACAAATAATTATTATAATAATATAATTTAATCACACAACTAAATCCCTCATTAGTAATGTAATGGTAAAAGAATTTTAAAATCAGTCAAGTAATTTTCGAGATTAGCCAAAAAAATCGTTGATAGTAGTGCCCACTAATTAAAATGCATCCTACGTTTCACAGTAATAATAGCATTCTAATGGTGAAAGAATTTTTAAATAGGTCAAGGAGTTTTTGAGCACCATTCCGAAAAGCGATTCAGCTTAGCCAACCGTACACACAGTAAAAACATAACTATCCTTTTTCAGCCGTAGTCGGATAAAAAAACGGTTGACACCGATTGCGTATCGGCTGCTTTAGATAAATATCCGTTGTCAACAGTTGATTTACATCTATTCATGACATTAAAATAGGGAAAAACATTTCATACGGTAGGCAACACTCGAATATTATTGCGCAGTATTACTACTTGTATTGACATTCACCTTTCATATTATTTTATAATGAAATACACCAGAAAATTGTATACTTACTTATGAAAAGTGATGTTCTTTTCCTTATCTTTTTTCTAAGAGTAATTTTTACATGATTTCACGGCACAAACAGTCATTTTGCGAAATTAAAAATACCGGTGCGTGATGTACGTTCACAGTGAACGTCGCTGGCGTAATGGCGGAACGATCGAACGAATACGCCAATATTGGCGCCTTTTAAATGGAAGCGTTTTAGGCGCGCGTACACGGTATCTGTACCTATAAAACATCTTTGACCCATTGGTTGTCCGTGTAAAAAGACTGGCAGTAGGCTTTGAAAATAGTAATCTTTACCCGCCTATATCTTTACCTGTATATGTTTATAGTGACGCGATTTAATTTTGCATTTGTAGTTAAGTATACAGTTGTGTGGTTTTCTTGCGCCCCCCTGATGTTGACAGAATTTTTGTTTAGGAATTAACGCGCATGGCCTCTCCAGTTGGTTGAATACTCAAAGATAAAACGTTAAAAACGTAATTAATTATTCATTTACCAATATTTTTAAAAAATAATTAAAAATACTTCGACGCTGCTCCGGCAGCAAAAATTGAGTGGGAGTGCTTCAGATAAACCCCCTTGACCCCCACAAATTCTGACAGTGACAGTATCTTCAAATTCAGGCGACCGAATTGTAAACCCAAACCTTCTATTTAATGTAGTTTATGTTTCATTTGACGATTTAAGTACCTTACTTACTTTTTTATCAATTCCAATAAAGTGTCTTTCACAGACACTGTGTAATTGCATCCGCGTGTCTTCTTATTATCCATTTAAACTATAATTTGTAGTCAATGAAATTATAATTATAATGTGTAGTCTTCAAATAAAAATTTTAAAATAATCAAATATTTATATTCAAATTTAAACTTTTGTACTCGGTCAACGAAACTGACACTGACAGCACAGCACAGGTTAGTAAAAGATTCTCGTTTCGTTCTAGGAGGATAGACGGAACGATTTTCAGATAATTTTATACTTTGAAATGTACCTACTTTTCATCCACAATATTTGAAAAAAATAACATAAATCATATTTAAAATTGTAAAAAGTATTGTTAGGAGATTATTGTTGAATATAATTTTAAAGCAAATCGAAAATCAAATTATTAAAATATTTTCAGATGATGTTGCATAAAACGTATTTAAATTAAAATATCGTAAAATTGTCAAGAAGAACAAAGTTTTATATATAAATGTTACCATGACGTAAACATTTGAGGGCAACTCAGCTAATCAAACCCTCAAATCACTTGAGTGATGTTTCTGTATTTCAGTTAAATTTGAGAGATCCTCAAATTTAGGGGACCTTTAATAAAGTGACAGATTTAAGTTGCGTTGATCTGCTCCACCGGGGAAGGACGACGCTCTCTTAGAATACCGGCGTAAGATAGCAGCTTAGTGTTGCTGTGTTTCATATGATGAGCGCTGAGAACCAAAACACCTTTTTACAGATAACTAGGTATTCTAAGTTCTCAGTGGTGACAACGTGTCTACATTTTTCTTCGTAATCGGGAATAGAAGTAGATGTACATGTGCTACAACATCCACTTACCATCAGGTGTACTGTGTACTCGTTTGATACCCTTATCCTATAAAAAATATAGGTACGAATATGACATTGATAACCTTATTAGCTAAATTATGGAAAAAATAGGATCCGTACTGACAAAACGAAATACAAATATTTGAAAGATAAGATACTGTAATACGTTAGTCTTTCATCTTAGCGACGCAGCTGTTGCAAACAAATTCCTTCCTGTATGGACCATTTTCAAAAACGGACTTAAAATTCTAAAAAAAAGTCCTTTTGATATTATTCAAAGTAGTCTCAAATTAATGGTATTTACATTACGAAACACATAAAAGCCTAGCTACTTTCACAGTAGTTTTCACAAAAAAAGTGAAAAATGAAAACACCTATCCACGAAAGTGACACACCTCCACGGTAGAGACATATTTGTATAATTTCAATAAACTATGAATGATTTATTAACAAATAAAACGATATTTTTTTAATTATTATACTTATTCATCAATATCTATATTTATTCAGTTTAGTATTTATTTACTTTAAGTCTTTTTAAGTATGTAATTACGCTCAACAGATATTATTCTAATAATACATAATAAAGTAAGTTTTATAGGAACACAAGTCGGTTACAGTCTTTTATTCAGTTATATTTGGTCACATAGACAACCTTTTAATAGTAATTAAATCATTATTAGTCGACATTATTTAGTTAGCATATAACTGCAAAACTTTTACAAATTAAAGTATCTGAGACTTTTAAAATTTTCATAAACGAGAAACCAAAGAAGAAAAACAAATTAATAAAAAGTCTGGGAAAAAATTATGCAAAGAATCTTATTCATTGAGTAATTTTAGCGAAGATGAGACAATGAACTTAACAAATTATTTTTGAAGTATGATACATTTCTTCGACCGCAATGTTGCAATGGTTGTGATAAAATAGCAATAATGTCTTCACTATTGACATCCGAAATATCTTTATTAAGTATTTTGTTGCTTATAGCGAAATCTGGAAAACCACACATCATCGGAAGAGTTAATTTTACCCGCTACCGAAGAGGTAATAAAAACTGTTCTGCACAAACCTCCATCTGACGTACTCAAAAGAATTATTAACAACACTGTACAAAGACGTATTGATAAAATAAGCTCTGATATAGAAAGCTTCTTATGTATTTATCTGCAAACCACTCAATTTTCTTATCAATTGGACGAGTCTACTTTGCCTGGTAATGAAGCATTATTATTGGCATATGTTCTATTTGTTATGGACGAAGAAATGCATGAAGAACTTTGAAGTTGTTCACTAAAGGCGAATCGATATTTAATGTCCTGAGTGATTTTTTTTACAGAAAAATCTATTCCATTTACAAAGAGTATTTCGGTAGCAGCAGATAGAGCTTCTGCCATGTTGGGACGATATCGTGGGTAGATTTAAAAGAAAATCTGATCAAATATAAAGGGGACATTGCGTACTTGTTCATAAATTTCAATGACGTTAACTTGAAGTTACAAGGGGACAGCCTTAATTTAATAAAAACAAAGGGTTGAAGCAAAATATTAGTCGGCATCTCCCAAATCTCCCAGTTTCCGCACTTGTCACAGATAGCATGTCTTGTTGAGGATATTCAGGCATACGCTCGACATTTAAATACACTGTATGATGACTTCAAAAATAGCTTTGAAGATATTCTTACGATGGAAATACCACCATGGATCATAACACCATTTGATAAAATGGAACAGGCAAATGTGTTATTACAAGAGGAGCTACTTGAGCTCAGCACCAAAGAGGAACTGAAGGTGAAATTTAAAAAAGGCTAAAAAACATTTTGGCTGCCAGCAGCCAAAATGAAGTCCCCGAAAAATATCCTGGGCTGTGGGAAATTGCGAGAAAAATTTTAATAGCGTTTCCCTCGTCATATCTCGTCGAAAGAAGTTTTAGTGCCCTTACCAACCTGTTAACAAAAAAGGAGCAGACTGAACATCACAGAACAGGGAGATTTGAGATAACTTCTTACAAAACTAAAGCCAAATATTGATAATTTGCTGTCAATACATCAAGTACATCCGTCTCATTAAAAGTATGACTATTTTTTTACTGTTGATTTACATTTCAGAGTTCATTGTCAACTTTTTGTCAATTGTTGATTGTTTGTAATAATAAATGTTTATAATTTTGTATAACCACAAGTATTATTTTAAAAAATAGGACACAAGAAAATGTGCTACTTTTTTTCTTCTTAATACACCCAATTTGCGGTGATATTTTTAGGAGTTTTACGAACACAGTAGAAATGTAGCAGCAGGGGGTCTACCGAAAATAGTAAAACTTTGAAAGTGGTCCACGAGAAAAAAGGTTTGGGAATCGCTGATGTAAATAGACACTACTTTGAAAAGATGTGAGAAAACTAATAACTTGCTAGTTTGTTCAGTTTTTGATTTTCAAAGAACTTTCAGTGTCACCCTCGTATATACCAAAGTTAAATGATTGTTATAACCTTTATAACTGAGCAAAAACAATAAACTTTCTAGGTTCAGCGGAGTTATAAATCGCAAAGTTGCGTCATTAAAAGTTGACTCAGTATGCCCGTTTCGCCTATCCGTAAAAGTCAATCCGATTGTTAAAGCCATGAGCAAAATAATTAAATCCATTGAAAGGTTTTGCTCCTATTTTTATCAGTGAGGGCATCCACGACTGTTTCTGCCGCAGGAGCGGCGCCACTTTACAATGAGGTAAAATATTCGACAGATTTCATAGCGGGGATGATAATTCCATAGGAAAAAGTAAACTTTAATGTTTCTTTTCAAAACTGTCTTTCAAAAAAAAATCCATAACAACATCAATACGGTGTATTCTTTTTATTTATTACATTAAAATTTAGGCTTCACTTTTCTAAAAATAAGGATTGTAACAATTATTATTTGCTATAAAAGCTAATATTTGCGGTTGAATATTATCATATTCAATAAATCATTTGTCATTTGTCACCACTATTTCTGGCTAACTTGGCAATTTGTGGCTTGTCACTGCTCAGGGTTGCCAGAAAGTCACTAACAACGCCCTCACTTACTTTAATTTTTTTGTCGGTTTATATTTTCCTAAAATAGTAAAAAATATTGTATAGCATAAGCGAATAGGGCCGATGACTCGTCACGGGGCCCCGTGATGATAGGGGCACAGGCCCCGTGTGCCCTTACGGTAAAGACGGTACTGGACACTGTAATAGACCCAAAAAATATTTTTGCGAATTTAAGAATTTTTAATAGGACATGACAAAGGGTCGTCGAAAAGGGCAGAACAACGTCTACCTGGCAGGCTAGTATTATTTTTATACTATAAGAGAGTTTCATATCAAGCCGTGATCTGGCACAAGCTGGTCAAGAAGACCATTCAGTAAGGAGTATGTTAGGACTGATTATCAATGATAGGGTGAGTAATTGTGTGCTAAAGGAAAAGTATTTTTTGCAAAAAGATGTTGTGACCAGGATTAAGAGTGAAAGCTTCGGTGGTTTGCACAAGTGAAAAGGTTTATTTCCGAGAGAGTAAAAAAAATTTATGCTACATAAATCAATGAGTTAGCAAGGGACGCTCTAGAGCTCTATACCAATAAACTCGGTAAAGTCATGCTATATCTAGCCATATCATGGTTGTAGCAATATGTAGGCTAGACCGGAGAAGAGCCGTGCTCTCATAGAATGCCAGCGTGGAATATTAGTAATCAATGCTGATGTGTTTCGTATGATAAAGGAAGAGAATTGGCGACACTTTTTATTAGTAACTAATAACTATGCATTTTATCTACGTTTTCAGAGCCAGGTGACAACACATCTACATATTATTTATTCTTAAAACATAGATGTAGGTGTCTATGAACCACATAGGAGGCTATGGACCACAGCATCCACTCAGCATCAGATGGACTGTAGACTGGTTTGTCAATCTAATTTTATAAAGATATATTGCCAATTGCTTCATAAAAAAGTAAGGACTGTATGTAACACGGAAAGCGTACTGCATATTTGATTGACATAATTGCAAATTTTTCCAAATAGTAACACCGGTATACTTCGCTAGTACTAGAACTTAGACTACTTATTAGCTTAAGTGCACTATACTTGCAATACACGTAGCCACTAAAAAGTTTTAGTGAAGCGGTTCGTGCATTTTGAAAGACTAATATAAAAGATTCTCAAGCAAATGTCAACACATTTCCAGGTGACAATATTAGGGCGCCTGGGGTACATATCAGGTAAGTAAGAAAAATATGTCGCAGGTGCGATGAATTCGAAAAACAAAAAGTTGCGTGAAACCCATCTCACGTATCTACGTGAAAAGTTATTCATGTTTTAGGAGAGCAGGGATTTGCTTGAATCATATGTAAATTATACATCAATTTTATATTCAAGTAGAAAATTCTTTACAATCGTCGTGATTTGAAACTCGATGAAATCAAAAAGTGACACTAAAAAGAGACAAACATATAGGCTGGCCCAAAACTCGACGTCAACCCGGAACCGGGTGAAAAGGCGTCGTGCTGGATGTTAGAAAAATTAAAAAAATGTCTATGAGCCACAGCATCCACTTACCATCAGGTGGACTGTGTGTTCGTTTGTCACCCTATCCTATAAAAATACAGTGCTTCCTATTATTTATTGTATACTTTAGTCACCATAAGCCCTCGCGCCGTTTATTGAAATTGAAATCTTGGAATCAGTGTAATATGTAATGTAATACATAATATTATGATAAATAAACACCACACAGGTACTCCTGATACTCTGCATTCGTCTCATTGTCTCCAAGTTTAATTTTATGAAGGTTTCACTTCTACCACGTGTGAACTGCACACGTGTTTATGTAATTATGCATACAAGTGGAATGAAGTAAATAACAAATAGTTTTAGTTATAATTATATAATTTATACGTCTTATGCTGCAGCTAGAGTATGCTAGCAGCAAGTACGGCCGACCCATAACCGGGGAAGAATCACGCTCCTGTGTTTCTGTTAGTGAGTGTAGAAAACCGGAGACCCTTTTTACTGGAAACAAAGATGGAAATCTTAGCCCTAAAGTGTGAAAACGCATCTGCATTTTGTTTATTGTATAAATGTGTATGTCACTAGGCTTTGGCATACTGTTACCATTAGATGGACTGTGTACTCGTTTTTCACCCTCATTCTATAAGAAAACAATCAGAGTAAGAATATTCATATTGGTTGTTCATGCAACTCTACAGATAATTTACTCGTAGAAATGTTACGAAGAACACGCTTCATCAAAACATAGAGGTTAACAAGCATGAAAGTAGAATTAATGCGGGGTTTCTCTGGTTGATAAACTTAGAAATGAGGATATCCGCAGTAGAACCAGAGTGACCGACATAGCCCAACGGATTAGTAAGCTGAAGTGGCAATGGGCCGGCCATATAGCTCGAAGAACCGATAACCAATGGGGAAAAAAGGTTCTCGAGTGGCAGCCTCATACAGGTAGGCGTAGTGTAGGGTGACCCCCCACTAGATGGAGTGACGACCTGGTATGATTTGCAGGAAGTCGATGAATGCAGGTGGCTCAGGACCGTGCTTTGAGGCATTACTTGTGGGAGGCCTATGTTCAGCAGTGGACTTGTGAAGGGCTGTAATAATGATGATGATCTACTTTAAACTAATTGCTGCTGCTGGTATCTCACAAAAATAATAGTCAAGAAGTCCTGACTACGTTTAAAGCCGGAGAGATGCATGTAGCGGCTGGATATTAAAATTAAATAGGTTTTAGAGTAATCAGTCAAACTCCAAGGATTTTGCGATATATAATTACTTTTATTAATATAAATTTAAATATAGTTGATAGTGCCACCGAGGTCACAGAATAAATAATAGTAGGTACTACGTACCGAGGTGGAAATCGGTTTGCTACTGTGAAATTTACGGCTAGATATTTTTTAAGGATTAAAGATAATAAAAAAATAACTTATAAAGAAATTTGAAAGTAGATTAGACGTTAAGTACGTAACATGTCCAAATCAATGTCCAAAATATAAAATATATTGAAAAAAAAAAACAACATTTAGCTGCTATTTCACGCCAGTATTCTGTAAGGTCTTTTCCCGGTTTACCTTGAACCGGCCTTTTTTCCTGAAAGTGTATGCTGTTGGTCCTGCGGCCTTTACAGCTTAATCCAAATAGACTCGTGAGTGAGGACCCACGAGCTATTGAAAGCAACGATTCTGCACTGAGCGAGGCGCTTCGCCGATTGCAGTCCCTAGGCACCCCGGCCCCTGCTGTTGGAGTGAGGCTACTGTAGCTAGGGGGGGGGGGGGCTCGATGTGACTCAAGGGCCCCTCTGAAGGGGGTACGATCGTAATGAGGGGAAACGGGTCATAACTTCGTATACGGAGTGTGTGTATGACCTCGCGCTCGCCAGCGAGCGCGGTATGTCCTGGTGTTCCGCACTATTATAGTGTAATGTTTATGTGTATGTGTTATGTCTATACGGCTTCATGGCATTCATGGAGGTGATCTCGTCATTGGGATCGAGATGAACTTGAGCCCGGCCTATTCGTGCTCCAACCATAATATGGCTGCTGCGTGGCTCCACCGCGTTCTCATGTATACCCACACAGTGCACTGGACGAGAAATTTAACAGCAATATTGCTAACGCAGCCGACTGCCAACCTAAGTTAGAATTGTTTTAAGCGTAGTGGCACTAAAATGTAAAGTCAAATAAACAAATAATGTACTTTTTATATATTCTGTTGAAGAGACCTAAAAACTACGGTTATTGAAATAAATATGTCAAGGAATAATTTGCAAGAACATTCCAACATGAAATAGTGCGCCTTCCGATTACATTTTCATATCCACGGACGCTCTACGCTTTCCTGCGACGTCTCTCCGGGGAACTTAAATTTGAGAAGTTATATGATCCTAGTTCCGGTGTCGGACTGAGTATAAGCCCAGCTGACTGTAATAACTTAGTTAATAAGTAGTTGCTATTCTGTTTAGATTGTCTTGTCAGATAGCACTCAGAGATTGATATCAAATAAAATGAGCAGATTGAGGAGCCGTGGTGTCTCAGATCCTGATTTACCACGTGTTCGGCGGTAAAGGACTGAAGGAAAACATCGTGAGGAAATGTTTATGTCTGAGAAATAAGAAAAAAATATATATTTCGTTAAGTTCAGCAACACGCAGTGGGGTGGAGATATCCTGGCCCTAAAACCCTCTCAGAAATGAGCGAAAGCCTGTGCCCAGCAGTGTGACGTACCTATATAGGCTGTAACTTTAAAATGAGCAAAATATGTGGTATCGGTCTTATAGCTTTTGTATCAATTTAATATTTTAAACTCACCAATATTCAAACTTAGATTAACAGGTCTCCGGCGATATGAACATGTTAAAAAATCTTTTAACAACAAGTAAAACCTGACTTTAAACAACTAACAAGAATAATATCACAAAATATCTTCAGAAATCGGACAGTGTATAATATAGTGGAGTAAAACAGTTTAACCGACTTCAAAAAATGAGGAGGTTCTCAATTCGATTGTATTATTTTTGTCACCTCTGAACTGTTTTCCAGGTGAATCGATTTTAATAATTTTTTTAGGTAAATTTAGTACTTCCCACGTCATCCCATATCAATTTGATCAAGATCTGACCAGTAGTTTTTGGGTCGGTCGGTTGCACAAAATTTTTAATTTTACCACTTGTTATTCATTAAGAGGATTGTGAAGCTGTAAATTTTCATACAAAAAGCAATAACGTTTTTCCATTAGTAAACATAGTCTAATTTTAGTAATTTATGTTGTAGATACATTGATTTATATAACACTGTAGTTGTATAACTCAATGTGTAGATATAACAAAAAACTAGGTAAACTAGGTCCGTACGTTTTAATTTTAAAGAAATATTACGTAATATATAAGTTATTAGCATCTAAATATCTATATTTTTGACTTAAAAACTTCCTCGAGCGTTTTTATTGTTCATAATTAAAGTAAACTGATTTACTAAAAAAGAAAAACGTACAGACCTAGACTAAGGTGTACTGAATCTAATGATACATTTACACACGTCTAAAGTTCTAAGGGGTTCTATACAAAATTATCTCATTTCGTAAAGGTTTAGGGGGTTAAAAATGTTATCGCCCGAAACAATATTTCATTACCTAAAGAAATGTAGGCAATTGCTTCCAAGACGTGGAGTTTACATGAGAAAGACGTGTTACTTGGCGCTCTTAGATTTTTATTCCAAAGTGGTGAAAAAAGTTACCTTTTTTATTAGAAATATATACTAAAACGTTCAGCAGACTGAGTGCTTTTGTGTGGTGTAATTGAAACAATAAAATTTGGAATGAAAAGGGGTGAAAACATTGATTCAGTGAATCTTGTGTAGGGTACTGTGACATTTAATTTACATTTTTGATAGTGGAACACAAAAGACTAGACTTTGATCTCATAGTGTTATTGCGTGTTCCGACTGTGTACCCAACTATATGCTATTTTCGCCCGTTGGTACTAATGTACCGCAGCGTAGTGGATAGAGCTCGTTACGCTTCGATTCGGGAAGACCCAAGATCGAATCGCAAGGAAATTTTTTTTCTATTTTTCTTTTTTTTCTTTTTTATTATCTTAAAAAAAGGTTCCAATAAAAATTGGAAATATCTTATATTGAAAGTTAACATGGCAACAAAAGGCCACAAAAACCTTGTCCGGGGGTGTTGCTCGATTGGTCTGCAGGACCAGAACTATATGCAATGTACAGAATGCACCAAACTTTATCATCTTGAATGTCTGTCAATAACAAGCAATGAAGACGATCCTACGACGTCTACGTGGCTGTGCCCTCAATGTCATGGAACGCAAAACTTGGGTAATAATGACAACACCCCGGTTCGCTACAACCCAAATATAACTGTGAGGCCGGGAAAGAGGCAAGCTTTGAACTCCCCACCAAAGGCTTCAGATGAAAGGCCAATAACAAGGGACGAGATGCAAGAAATTATCAAGGACGTAGTGACTCGATTCCAAAAGACAATGCGCATCACCATATCGGACAACCTAGGCAGTGAACTTAAATCTTTGAAGGAGGAAATAGTGGATATGAAGGAGTCTATGAATTTCATGAATACAAAATATGAATCTATCGCAAAGGAGCATGCAGAGGCCAATGAAAAAATAAGACACCTAAAGACAGAGAACGGTGCACTGCAGTCAAAGGTTGAGGACTTGTCTAATCGATTTAATCTAATGGAACAAAATGCTGGAATGAATAACATTGAGATCCAATGTGTGCCCGAGAGGAAAGATGAGAACCTGTTGCAAATCGTAACAGAACTAGGAAAAACAATAAATTGTCAAGTATCCACGGAACACTTAGCCCACTACACCCGTATTGCTAAACTAAATAAAGACTCCAGCCGCCCTAGGTCTATTGTAGTGCAATTTAACTCGCCGAGTATGAGGGACAAATTCTTGGCAGTAGCGATCAAATATAATAAACTGAAGCCTCAAGAAAGGTTAAACAGTTCTCACGCTGGTGTTTCTGGTGCTAAAACTCAAATTTTTATATGTGAACATCTCTCCACCCACAACAAGGCCCTCCATGCCGCAGCAAGACAGGCGGCAAAGGACAAAGGTTATAAATATGTCTGGGTGAGAGGCGGTCGTATTTTCATGAGGAAGACTGAAGACTCTGAATTTAAAATCATCAGAAACATAGAGACACTTGACAAGTTGCCTTAGTTCCAAACCTAACTTATTATTTTTTTACAACATTTTGAATGTACCCTATTTTACCCATTTTAAAAGAGATAAGAATATATTACCAAAACGTTCGTGGGTTGCGTACGAAAACTAACAACTTTTTAAGGGAAGTCAATTGTAATAATTATGATGTAATAGTTTTAACTGAAACCTGGCTTAATAGTAGCGTTATGAGCAATGAGTTATTTGATGACATACGAGATATACAGAAGAGACCGGGAAAGTACGGGGTTTCATGAGAATAAGGATGGGGAGGAGTCTTAGTTGCGGTACTAAAAACTATCAAATCGGTTCGGAAGTTTGAATGGGAAAGTAAATGTGAGGACATTTGGGTGGTTTTGGATTTGAAAATTGAAAACTCTGTCCATCAACTTTTCTCCAACCACCTCCGGTGAACAGGCTAATGTTGGAGTATTTTGTAGAAAATTGTACCTCATTCATAACAAGTAAATTTGATTCACACCTGTGCTTTATTGGTGATTTTAACTTAGGTAATATAAATTGGAGTTTGGTACATGATTTGTCGAATAACTATGTTGCTCCTAGTCCAAGCCAAGCATTGATAGATTTAGTTCATCTTAACAAGCTTAATCAAATGAATAACATTCTTAACAAATCGGACCGCTTGTTAGACCTTGTACTGACCAACCTATCATCGTCCATGTGTACCGTAGCAGGATCAGTTAATATCCTTAGTGTCGTAGATCCTCTACATCCCCCTCTCGAAATATTAATAAAAAGAAATACTGATACTGCACTACCGTATAACATCGATACTAAAATACGCAATTTTAGGAAAGCCGATTATACTCAAATCCGCCTTTGTTTAGCCGAATATGACTGGAATGAAATGTTTCATAACCTGAATGTTTATGAAATGACAAACTTATTTTATGATATAATTAATAATTTAATAAATAAATATGTGCCCTACAAAAAAATAAGAAATAATTCTTCTCCTCCTTGGTTTAATGTTTCATTGAAGAGAATGTTACGTGAAAAGGAGAAGGTAAGAAAGCGGTATAAAAAATATAGGAATCACATGGACGAGGTTGAGCTACGACTACTTAATAAGCGTTGCTGCACACTAGCAAATCAATCTTATAAAAATTATATAAAGAAGGCAGAAGATAGTATTAAGTCGAACCCTAAACTTTTTTGGTCATTTATTAAGGCAAAGAAGTACGGGAAAAGTAATTATCCTTGTACAATGACTGATGATATTAAGAAGTCATCCAGTCCTAGGGAAATCTGCGACTTATTTGCGTCCTGCTTTGGAGCTGTGTATAATTCTCAAGATAACATAAACTCAGACTTGAATGTCAGCCAATGGAATTTGATTTGCAATTACAGCCTTGAACTAACTTTTTTTTTATAGGATAGGGTGACAAATGAGCACACAGTCCACCTGATGGTAATTGGTTGCTGTAGCCCATAGACATCAACATCTATCCTCGATTACGAATCAAAATGCAGATGCGTTGTCACCCGTGAGGACTAAGATGGAATGCCTCGTTTCCAGCAAAAAGGGTCTCCGGTTCTCTACACTCACCATACGAAATACAGCAGCATTAAGCTACTATTTCACGCTGGTATTCTGTGAGAGCGTGGTCCTTCCCCGGTCGAGCCAAACCATTCGTGCTACAACTATACTATTAATATAACTGCAGCATGGCTCTACCACGTAAAAAACTGCTCCTAAACTGCTCCCTACCTTAGCAAGGATCAGATACTGAAGAGCATGAAGTCCCTAGATCTTAATAAGGGCCCAGGACCAGATTGTGTCCCTCCTTTATTTATTAAGGCATGTGCGGATGAGCTAGTGACGCCTATATATCCAATTTTTAAGAAGTCTCTTCAATCCGGCCTATTTCCTGATGTTTGGAAGTCCGCCAAAGTTGTTCCCATACACAAGGCCGATAACGTCGAGGTGGTAGGTAATTATAGGCCAATTTCTACACTGTCAACTTTAAGTAAAATATTTGAATCTCTTGTTTATCCTGTGCTGCAGAACCACTTGAATCATTATCTTACTAAGTGGCAGCACGGTTTTGTTAGATTTAGGTCAACCTGTTCCAATCTGACCTTGTTTACTGAAACTTTGGTAGAAGCAGTAGATAACGGTAGGGATGTTGATGTAATATATACAGACCTTAGTAAGGCATTCGACAAAGTACCTCATAATATTCTTATATCTAAATTGCGTGCATATGGTATTACTGGCTCATTATTGGGATGGTTGCAGTCGTATCTGGATAATCGTAGTTTTAGTGTGGTCGTTAATGGTTTTCAGTCTGCACCATACAAAATTACGTCGGGGCTTCCTCAGGGATCACATTTAGGTCCTCTGCTTTTCAACACCTTCATAAATGACATCCCTAGTTGCTTCCAGTTCTCCATACCATTTATGTATGCTGATGATTTGAAATTGGTTGGCATCTGCGAAACTCTAGAGGACATCGAACAGTTTCGAAGTGATGTTGACCGTATGGTAAATTGGTGTCGAGACAATGGTATGTACCTGAACATAAACAAGTGCTACCATATGAAATTCAGTAGAAATATGAAGTCACTGAACACATCATACAAAATTAACGGCCACATCATTAAGAAAACAGAGGAAGTCAGAGACCGGGGAATAGTGTTCGATAAAAAATTAACCTTCGTTCCCCACATCGAGAATATTACAAAAAGGGCGTATAGAATGCTAGGCTTTGTTTTGCGTAACGCTAAAGTGTTTAAAAATAATCACATTAAGATCCTACCGTACAACAGCCTCGTACGAAGCATACTTGAGTATTGCAGTGTAGTATGGAGGCCACATTACGCGACACACTCCTTACGATTGGAACGTCTGCAAAAAAGTTCGTGGCAAATCTGGCCTATTGGAATGGGATTCACAAAAAAATTCGGTCTTACGAAAAACGATTAAGATTCTTTAAAATTTTATCCCTGGAAAATCGGAGAAATTTGCTTGACCTGTCATTTCTTGTAAAAATTTTTAATCAAAAAATTTACTGTCTTCTCTTGCTCCAAAAATTTAAATTTCTGTTCCATTGAGGATTCCTCGCGCCCCTATTACTCCACTTTGCCCTCCTTTTAGAAAATCTGTCTTAGGTGCAAACTCCCCAGTTCCAAGGTTGTGCAAATTGTTCAATGGACATAGTGACAGTTGACATTCACGCCGACTCATTTGCCAAAATTAAGGAAGTTCTAGCTTTAGCCTGGTCAGAAACCAACAAATAAATAATAATAGTTCTTACCACGTACTTTTTTCATTATTAGGTAATTTATACTTTTTTTATTCGTATTTATAATTTTTCTCGATGCATGTGGTGTTTACATTAAACGATTGTTACACTTAGCTACGTAAGTTAGTCCTTAAGCCATTTTGTTAAATACAGTGTAAGTAATCAAACATTGGTAAACCTTAATAAATTAAAAAAAAAAGACTTGCAACTCTCTCTATCGCACGATACGGGTCGGGAGGCAGGGGCATACGCATACTCCTGTAGTTGTGGTTTGTTGTTATTAGATGTCGGAGATTTTATCGATATACATATTGACGGTTACATGGCGCAGTAGCTCAGCAATGAGTTATAGCGCTGAGGTCCGCGGGTTCGAATCCCGCAAGGCATAAGTATTTGTATGGCCTACAAGTAATTGTTCCGGGTCTGGATGTTTGTCCTTGTGCAATTTACGTAAGTAAAAACTGCCTCCACGATACAGGAGAAAGTCCTAGTGTGGGGGTAACGTAAAAAAATAATAATTAAAAAAGATATTATTTTAGCCTAGGGAGAAGAAAGTAATACCGAAAACCTACACAAATAATACTTCTTATGAAAAAATAATATCTGTGAATAACTTCATTAGGCATTTAGTCATTTTATTTTAGAGTCTTTATTGAATAAGGACTGTAACTTAAAAAGATTTCGAGATTACACTTAATTAGGTAGGTGGATAATTAAAAGAGTAACAACTTGTGAAAATTATTTTTTTATACTACATATTACTTTATTACACTCTTTCTTGAGCTGCCATATTTATGGGCACTCGAGGGTCAATCAGTTTTGGTAAAAAACACTGAAAATATAATGAGAGACATTTTTTCTGTCCAAAAGTGGTCATCGTACTTAATTTTTTCATACGCCAAAACATGTAGCGTCCAGCGAATACCGTTTGGTGATTCTGAGTATAAGGTACCCTACTCTCGTCGACGCACTTCCAATCTTTACAACGTTGTTGACGAGAGACTTGTGGACGATAAATCCGACACCTCCTTGGGACAGATGGTCGCCCTCCCGGTGATAGAACAAGTTGCCAGACTCGAGGATTACCGTGTCCTCCCCCTCTCTCCGGACCTCGGATAACCCAATAATATGCCCGCGCAACTTGTCTACCTCTTCTTCCAGCTCCAGTATCTTCTCGTCGGTCCTCAGGGTGCGTGCGTTATATGTTGCCAAGTCGAGTCGTCGTAGGTGGCAACCGAACCTCCACCGGGGATTCTTGGCACCCCCTGCCCCGCCGTTACCATGGTCGCCACCGTAGCCAGGAATAGCGGGGCCGCCGGGGACTGGGGGCCGTTTGTTTGCGTCGTTATTCATATATCATTCATATTTGCCATAGTTGCCACGCTTGGCGAGCGGGTTGGCAACCACAGTTTTTTATTATATCACAGTTGTTATCAGGAAGATGCTGCTGCCCATCTCCTGCCTGTCTCTCCCTCTGTCGCCTCTTACGACACCCACGGGAAGATATGGGGTAGTGAATATTCTACAGTAGCGTAATGGTTAATGATGCGAAACTTAAAAACCATGTACGACTGCTCAATTGTCCTCTAATTTACTACTTAGTACCTACTTAATTATCTAACTTACTGATTGTGGTTAATTGAAGTGTGGTTATTTATCTCAGGCGCACACAATAGCTTAAAAGGGTTGACCAGGGCTGACAACGCATTTGCATTTTGATTCGTAATTGAGAATAGATGTAGATGTCCATGTGGTAGACATCTACATCCACTTACCATTAGGTTGTCTTTGTGTTTGTTTGTCACCATTATTCTATATAAAAAATAAAACCGATTTATGATAATATTAATTTAGCTTCAACTAAATATTGAAATTTACTTTCAAGTGTTTATAAGCAAAAATGTGGATACATAATTGAAAAGGAATTCGGCTCGCAAGGACCAATTGAAAAGGAAACAGGTAGGTCCTCCTGATCCGGCTGCGAAGGACCAATTGAAAAGGACACAACGCACGGAAACTAAGAAACAGAAGGGAGGAATCGAGGCTTCTCTCGATCCGGCCTCCTGCAACGCCTACGTTGGGTTCGGGAACAACGTATGTGATCTCCGCAACGGAGTAACACACTAGGGCGATAACCTCGTTCCTTTTCAGCAAGTAGGTTCAGACGGGGATTACGGGTCTTCCGAAGTCGTCCCGGTCCCGACGCCTTAATTCTTCGATGTGGACTGTATAACTTAAGGGATCTTGGGAATGAAACAGCAATTATCTTCAAACCGTTCCGTGAGAGAGTAATCACTTTTCCCTATACTTTTCTTCTTGACTGCTGGTTTTTTACTTTTCCCGAAGGATTTTCTTGTTTTTCCGAACTATTACCCCGAACTATTTTCTTCCCCGAACTATTTTCTTCCCCGAACTATTTTCTTCCCCGAACTATTTTCTTCCCCGAACGAATTGCAATAAAACCCGTTCACTAAGCTACCCCCAGAACTATACGCGAAAGTGAGCCGCGCCATTCGCGTGCCTGCGCAACTTAACAACATGAATTTGTACTATTACTCTCTCACGTTTCACTTAATTTCTTTATTCACATAAATCACACATAAATACAAGTTATCTATTTAGATAGCACAAAACAATATCTACACCATGATATACATTATTTTTCCGTATTACAAAAATCCTTTAATTTATAAAACAAAATATGCCTACTTTACTCACAAATCCAAAATCCAAACTTCTTAAATATTTAACACAGAAAGTTAAAACAATGTTTCCCACTTGAATTTATACATATGTTAACTAATACAATAGTTTAATTTACATTTTCTCTATTTATTTCACTATTTAAAACACTTTTAAATTTCTTATACAAAACTATCATTATTTCACTTATGCACAGGAATTTTCACATAAAAATAACACAGAATTCACCTTTTTAGCACGTACAATCAACCTGAAATGTTTTACAAGTCATTTTTACATAAATTGCTGAAATTACAAACATTTTACATTTTTACATATTCGGCCTCCTAAGGGCGTGGCCAGCGTGCTTCCGTGAACTCACACTATTTGAACAACTAACTTTGCACGGCTCTCGACTATCAGAAAAATGAAAGTCTGAAATACACTTAATTTTAACAATATTAAATAAACGAGTGCTTCTACATAATTTTCAAACAGTAGGAAACTATTTCTGATAAGACTCTTATTCGTTATCATGCTTCTTATCAGATAACAATACAAGTGAATGTTTTCATTAATCAATCATAACAAATAGGCATTTGTTTTCGTACAAACATATCAAACTTATACACGACAATACTTATGCAATTAATTTCCGTTATTTCTGTTTGTGCACAGAGTGATCATCTCGACCGGGGAACCAATCCGATCTCTAACTTCACTTTAATATTCCTTTGAATTTACATCGTTGGAAAGACGATTTCAACCGGGGAACAAATCCGGTAATATAATTTATAACATAAAATTCCTTATGAATTTATTAAGCGATATTACTTAGGAAAACGAACAAACTAGTCTGGCCTGGGAGTCGAACCCAAGACCTTCTTATCATTAATTCGACATTTCTTTAAGATTTAACTAAGCATTTTCTTATCAGAGCGTCGTGGCTCGATAATTTGCTTTTTATAACTATGCGTCATCGGTTGATTTAATAAACTGAAACATTCTTATAGGCGCGTCGCCAACAATCTCCCCCCCCCCCGTGCGTTAGCACCATCATTTGGGAGGCGTCGCGGGTACCAGGACTATTATTCTGGATGTAGGTCTCCTCAAGATACCTGTGCTAGTAATGACGTCAACCACTCTGGTGTGACCGTCTGGTCCCGGTAACGTTCTACTAATTTTGCCTTTCGGCCACGTATTTCGTGGCAACGAATGATCTATTATCAAAACAATATCGCCTTCTTTAGGTTCCATGAACTTTCCGTTATTACCTGTTCGCGGTATTAAGGTAGGCATGTATTCCTTCAGCCACCTTGTCCAAAAATGGTCGGCTAACCTCTGTGCAGCTTTCCAATTGAGTTGACCCGTCAGATGCCGCTCTAGAAATAATCCAGGTGGTCGATCACCACATGAGCGTCCCAGAAGAAAATGATTGGGTGTCAAACCCTCTTCAGGACTATCCATACTGAATGTTACCAGAGGCCTGGAATTCACTGTGTGCTCTGCTTCTAAAGGTAACGTATGTAGAACCTCCTCTCGTGGGCTCTTTTCTCTGAGCGTAGCGGTCAACGCAATTTTAATCGACCTTACTAACCTCTCCCAGGCGCCACCCATGTGCGGTGCTCCCGGAGGTATAAATTTCCATTTAATATATTTCTTAAATGACTCATTTTTCATGCCCTCATGGCATTCTTCGCATGCTTTCAATAATTCCTTATTCGCAGCTTTGAAATTTGTCCCGTTATCGCTGTATATAACGGCCGGTTTTCCTCTTCTGGCGATAAATCGCCTCAACGCCATTATCATTGACGCTGGTGTCAATGAGGCTGCTAATTCCAGATGTACTGCTCTGGTAGTCAGACACGTGAATAAAACACCCCAACGTTTTTCGTGTCGCCTTCCTATAGTTACACTCATAGGACCGAAATAATCCACAGCTGAGCATGTAAAAGGTGGTTCATGATGAGCTATTCTCTCCAGAGGAATATTTCCTTGTGGCACGTTCTGCGGTTTGGATCTGTATGTCCTGCACCACTGGCAATGATGTGACACACTACGTACTACATTACGTAAGTTCAAGACATAAAATTTCTGGTTCACCTCATTCATCACCGTCTGGTGATTGGCATGTCCAAAATGATGATGAACTTCTCTAATCATCATTTTAACGATTTCGTGTTTACCGTCCAATATGACAGGTTTTCTACTTTCCTCGGTCAAATTAGACTTGAAAGGTAAACGTCCATTTAAACGGAGTAAGTTATCCTCTCCTATTTCCATAGATAATTTACTTAAGCGTGAACTTCTTTCAACACTTTTGCCTGCTTTCAAGCACTTTATTTCCGAATAAAAACACTCGTCTTGAACGAACTTCCAAATTAATAATTCCGCTTTTTTCAAGAGCGCTATGTCCAACGCGCCATCGGGTCCTTTAACCGACTTTGCTAAAACTTTGTTGGAACACATAACCGACTTTTCGGCTGCGTCGTCGGGTCCTTTAACCGACTTTCTTAAACTCTTGAATTTTTCTACCGCTTGCAAGGTGCGTGCAGTTGCCCCAAGGAATTTCTTAAAGCTGCTAAATCGTCCGTAGTCGGGTAGACTTAACGGTTCTTGCTTTCTTAACGCATTTACGCCCTTTGGCGATTTTTCTTCACCTGTTTCTAAGCTTTTTATGGTGTCCACTTGTTTGGGCCATAAATCAGGACTTTTCCTGAGGAATTCAGGTCCTTGAAACCAGCGATGACTTACATCGAAGGTGGAAGGGAAATTTCTAGTGGCGTCGTCTGCCACATTGTGTGACGTTGGAACCCATCGCCATTCACATGGCTTACTGTGATCTTCGATCTCAGCCAATCGATGAGCAACGAATGGTTTAAAGGCGCGAGGATCTGACTTAATCCACGCTAACACTGTACGTGAGTCTGTCCAAAATACTCTCTCGGACATCTCGTACTTGCTCTCTTCACTAACCGAGGCAGCCAGCCTGCTGCCCATAAGAGCTGCTTGCAATTCAAGCCTTGGAATCGAAATTGGTTTCAACGGCGCTACTCTTGCCTTTGCGGCGATCAGCGTAATCCGCCTTATTCCTAGCTCGTCCGTGGTGACGTAATACACCGCGGCAGCGTATGCTTTTTCACTAGCATCCGTGAAAGTGTGTAACTCTCCCTTGCCGACGCCTTCAGCAACGGGTCTAGGTATCTCTAAATGACCTAATTTCTTCACTTCCGATATCCATTTACAAAATAACACGTGTAATTCGTGTGAAACTTCTTCATCCCAAGAGATGCCTGTCCTCCATACTTGCTGGATCAGCGACTTCCCTTGAATCGTTATGGGTGATGCGAGTCCCAAAGGATCGAAAACTGACATCACAGCGCTAGTTATCTCCCTCTTCGTAGGCGGTCGTAAACCTTCCATCACCTCTTCCGGTGTGTTACGAAGACTTGTGGAGAAACTTATCATATCCCGTTTGATATTCCAAATCAAACCTAACGTGCGCTCTGTGTGCTTTTTATCTCCCAGCGAAGCACTGTCGCTCTTATATTTATTTTCCATCTTACTTAAAACTTCGGGTCGGTTGCTAGCCCATCCCCTCAGTTGGAAAGAAGCATGCTTATGTAATTCATACATATCGTTTACTATCCTTTCGGCCGTCGTCACGTCGGGAAATGCCTGTAGATAGTCATCCATATAAAAATTGCTTTCTGTAGCGGAAGCTGCTTCTGGATAGATATGCGCGTTGTCCTGCGCATTTCTATTCTTTACATATATAGCGATGCATGGTGATGATGCCGCTCCAAATATGAGTGACGTCATTCTATACTCTTCCGGTGGCGCGTCACGATTGTGCCGCCATAAGAATCGAAGGCTATCCCTGTCTTCATCCCGGATTTTCACTTGCAGGAACATTTCTTTAATGTCTGCCATTACTGCCACGCTTCCTTCTCTGAATCGTAGCAGAACTCCGAACAACGACTTCAATAAGTCCGGTCCGGTTAACAATGCATCATTGAGACAACGTCCGCCCGTCTTTGCGGCGGCGTCGAAAACTATCCTTATTTTCCTTTTTTGTGGGTGAGTCACTGCGAAGTGAGGAAGGTACCACGTACGTGGGGAAATGGGAATATGGTTCGCTTTCTCTGCGTAACCATTAACGATGAGATTTTCAATTTGCTTCTCATATTCCTTCTTCAACTCGCTATTTTTGTCGAGCTTTTTTTCAATATTCAACAGGCGACTTTCAACCTGCGCTCTATTCGACGGCATGCACTCATTGTCTGTGCGCCATAACAAAGCAGTCTCGCACCTATTATTAGGTATACGACGTACCGTTTTGTTCAAAATACTTAAAGCTCGTTCTTCTGGGTCGTTCACGGGCTTTCTAGCCGACACTCCCAGAGATTCCAAACTAAAATAATCCTTGATCAATTTATCCATATCTTCCTCCTTCTTGGTGGAAATGTGGTTAACGATCTTGATCGGTTTAATACCACCCGATATGTGACCATGTAAAACCCATCCAAGTTTGGTGAGCGATGCTACAGGTAGGTTCTTACCTCCTGAAATTAATTCACGAGTAACTATGAGATGCCAATTGTCCTGACCAATTAATATGGTAGGTTTGGACCTCTCATACATCAACTCATCCTTAATCGGTGTCAAATGAGAACACCGTTGCAATAATTCTCGGCTTACCGACTGCGGAGAAAGGTTAAGTGACTTAATTGTTTGTACACTTATCTCTTCTAAGTCGCTCGAGTAAATGCCTTTTATCTTAATGTTTAAGCGATACGAACTGTCGTCGTTAATTCGCTTACCTCCCACGGCTTCGATACGTAATCCCTCTTTACGTCCGCGAGGCGCTAATTTCTGAGCCATACACTCCTCTATGAGTGTCATGGTCGATCCCTCATCCAGAAGAGCTGTTGTCTTGACCTTTCCTCTAGGTCCATACAACTCGACCGGTATAATCTTTAAGTATGCACATGCCAGTGCATTCACTGTACTAACAGTTGTAATCTGAGCATCCTTACCCCCCTCGTCCCCTTGTGGCGAGGTTTTTTCTTTGGGGTATCGGTGTAGCATTCGATGATGTGACATTCTACATCCCTCTACACCACATTTTTTCGCTTTGCACTCTAACCTCCTATGGTTAGGTGACAAACATTGGAAACATACTTTCGCCTTTTTGACCGCTTCCCATTTCTCGTGAATATTCATGTCCTTAAACTTGTAACAACTCACTATAGAGTGTTCCTTGTTGCATATAACACACTTATGTGTTACCCGACTTACAGGCTTATCCTGGGTTGTCATAACCACCTGTCGGTTGTGCCCTTTACTATTTCGGCGTTCTAGACGCTCGCTCGACTTACTTCGGCGCATATAGCGCTCGCTCACGGCACATCTGCGTACACCTCCCTTTGCAGTGTGTACAGTTTGCTTCCTGAATTCAGGACGCTTCCTTTTTTCAGGCGCATTTTCATTGTTTAAGGACGCTCCAAATTGTTCACTCAATAAATTTAAAAACTTGGCCATCTTCTGTAACTCTGGCTCCAAAGGATACTGAGCTCGATATTCAAACCATTTAAATTTAATCATAGTTCCGAGCTTCTCCACTATGCGGCTCACTAACTCCGGTGAGTACAAATACTGTGGTTGATTCAACGCTTGTATCGTGGCAACCACGTTCGTAATACGACTTGCAAAAGATCCTATATTCCGGCAATCTTCTGCCAATCTTGGCATACGCTTTACATTCTCGATTTCGGCTAGAATGAGCATCTCAACCCTACCGAATCTTCTTTCGAGAGCGTTCATTATTTCTTCCGGTTCACACAAAGTAAACAACAACGACTTAACCGCTTCCTTAGCGGTGCCCTTTAATGCCCTCCTAAGGCGTGCGACATTTTGCACCCCTGAAAATTGGCTTCTCGTGTCTTCAAACACCGTTTTGAAAATTATCCATTCACCCGGGTCTCCATCGAACACCGGTAATTCCTGGAGGAAATGAAGCTGGGAAGACTTATCTTTACCAGCTATTTTTATTGCACTCACAATCGCTTCGGTCAATTCTGACACCTCACTCGCGTGTGTTTTCTGTGCATTTCCTTGGTTGCGCTCGATCTCCGCCCCTTTGCGGCGTGATCCTTTACACGCTTCCTTATCAGTAATATCGGGTTGTGCTACACTAACCGGCGCGCTCATTATGGTCTGCTGAACCCAACTCCTTACGAAAGGTTCCACCTGAGTATTCCGCTCTTCATCATCCTCACTCGAGTCGATCTCCTCTTCTCGGTTGAGTCGTGCCAACTCCAATTGAGACTTGGCTAAGGCAGCAGCTGCCTGTGCTCGTTCGAGCTCTGAGCGTTCGAATTTAATCCGCGCCTCTAATTCGGCTTTCAGCCTCGCCGATCGCGATGACCTACTACCTCTTTGTGACCCTTTATCACTAGTGTGCCCGATTACTGTCCTTGACGATGCCGCTTCTTCGGTCCTTTGACCTACTTTTTCGACCACCGTTTCACTCCTGGATATAACGGATTGTTGTGCGGTACTGGCCTGCGTACCACTGGTGTCCGTCCTGTTGCTTGTCGTTGCCACGGACGTCCCTGTGTCCCACGTGCATGTGGACGTGTCGGTGGTGGCTCCACTTGAAGGAGTTGCTCCATTTGACGCAGTAGCTGTGGTCGCTCCAGATGGTTCCGCTTCTTTAGCTTTTCTTGAGAGCCCTGTCCTTGTCCTGCTCCCTTCGCTTCTCCCTGTCTGGTCTTGTGCCTTCTTCATCTTGCAGGAAGGTGATTGTTGGCCTACGGTCCCTAACTGTCCCTACGGTCCCTACAACCCCTTACCTACAACCCTTCTACACCCCAACCTAACACCACTACCCCTCCCCCCCCCTTTATCTCCCAACCTACAACCCTACTACCACCCTAACAGCCCTATCAGCCCTATCAATCCTTGACGGAGCCTACCGAGGTGAGCCGTCCAGAGATGGAGTCGTGCAGGAATGGAATGGAGGAAAGGTTTAGGAACTGTCCCGCCAAGGAATATGACGAAACAGTCGAGCGGTAGTGCAAGCGCAGTCTCGCTCGAGAGAACTGCTCCACCCGAAGGTGTTGTGCCAGAGCCCAACCGTTTGGCACCGTTAGGTGGTCGGGATGTATGCTGTGCTCGCCGCCCAGTTGCCGGTGACGCCTCGTCCAAGCGCCCTCCTCCGGCCGCGATGCAGTCAGGTGCCCACACGCACCCTCGCCCGGCAGCAGCAGCGGTGGATGCTTCTTCCAGCACCCTGATGATCCGACAGGAAAATGCCGGACACGGTCGTCCGACAGGAAATGCCGAGCACGCTTGCCCTACAGGAAAATGCCAGACACGGTCGTCCGACAGGAAAAATGCCAAGCCCTGCTTGGCCACGATGAGTGCCTTCACAAGACACCTGCGCCCGGCTGCGATACGTGCCCCATGCGAGCACACGCCCCCGGCCGCAATCCCGGTTTTCTTTCTTCCGGTAGTTCCAGGTCCCGTCCTTCAGCGCTGACGTCCTGGTCTTCTGGCCTTTGGTCCTATTGCTTCAGCTCAAACCTCCGGCTTCCTTCGGTTGCTGATCTTCACTCGGCTCCGAAGGTCTTCTTTTTTCCACAACCAGCAGTCCACAGCTGGTTCCTTGATCCAGCTGGCGGGGTTCGGGTGGTCTTTAATCCGGCTCCGAAGGTCCAATTGAAAAGGAATTCGGCTCGCAAGGACCAATTGAAAAGGAAACAGGTAGGTCCTCCTGATCCGGCTGCGAAGGACCAATTGAAAAGGACACAACGCACGGAAACTAAGAAACAGAAGGGAGGAATCGAGGCTTCTCTCGATCCGGCCTCCTGCAACGCCTACGTTGGGTTCGGGAACAACGTATGTGATCTCCGCAACGGAGTAACACACTAGGGCGATAACCTCGTTCCTTTTCAGCAAGTAGGTTCAGACGGGGATTACGGGTCTTCCGAAGTCGTCCCGGTCCCGACGCCTTAATTCTTCGATGTGGACTGTATAACTTAAGGGATCTTGGGAATGAAACAGCAATTATCTTCAAACCGTTCCGTGAGAGAGTAATCACTTTTCCCTATACTTTTCTTCTTGACTGCTGGTTTTTTACTTTTCCCGAAGGATTTTCTTGTTTTTCCGAACTATTACCCCGAACTATTTTCTTCCCCGAACTATTTTCTTCCCCGAACTATTTTCTTCCCCGAACGAATTGCAATAAAACCCGTTCACTAAGCTACCCCCAGAACTATACGCGAAAGTGAGCCGCGCCATTCGCGTGCCTGCGCAACTTAACAACATGAATTTGTACTATTAGGTACTCTCTCACGTTTCACTTAATTTCTTTATTCACATAAATCACACATAAATACAAGTTATCTATTTAGATAGCACAAAACAATATCTACACCATGATATACATTATTTTTCCGTATTACAAAAATCCTTTAATTTATAAAACAAAATATGCCTACTTTACTCACAAATCCAAAATCCAAACTTCTTAAATATTTAACACAGAAAGTTAAAACAATGTTTCCCACTTGAATTTATACATATGTTAACTAATACAATAGTTTAATTTACATTTTCTCTATTTATTTCACTATTTAAAACACTTTTAAATTTCTTATACAAAACTATCATTATTTCACTTATGCACAGGAATTTTCACATAAAAATAACACAGAATTCACCTTTTTAGCACGTACAATCAACCTGAAATGTTTTACAAGTCATTTTTACATAAATTGCTGAAATTACAAACATTTTACATTTTTACATATTCGGCCTCCTAAGGGCGTGGCCAGCGTGCTTCCGTGAACTCACACTATTTGAACAACTAACTTTGCACGGCTCTCGACTATCAGAAAAATGAAAGTCTGAAATACACTTAATTTTAACAATATTAAATAAACGAGTGCTTCTACATAATTTTCAAACAGTAGGAAACTATTTCTGATAAGACTCTTATTCGTTATCATGCTTCTTATCAGATAACAATACAAGTGAATGTTTTCATTAATCAATCATAACAAATAGGCATTTGTTTTCGTACAAACATATCAAACTTATACACGACAATACTTATGCAATTAATTTCCGTTATTTCTGTTTGTGCACAGAGTGATCATCTCGACCGGGGAACCAATCCGATCTCTAACTTCACTTTAATATTCCTTTGAATTTACATCGTTGGAAAGACGATTTCAACCGGGGAACAAATCCGGTAATATAATTTATAACATAAAATTCCTTATGAATTTATTAAGCGATATTACTTAGGAAAACGAACAAACTAGTCTGGCCTGGGAGTCGAACCCAAGACCTTCTTATCATTAATTCGACATTTCTTTAAGATTTAACTAAGCATTTTCTTATCAGAGCGTCGTGGCTCGATAATTTGCTTTTTATAACTATGCGTCATCGGTTGATTTAATAAACTGAAACATTCTTATAGGCGCGTCGCCAACAATAATAATGTAATAATTTAACGGGGCTTGAACGGTTTCCTTGCGTTTACCAGATTTAACAACTCAACTTTTAGTAAAGTTGAACTTGCTTGAGTTGGTGGTTTATCAACTTATACAGTAATACGGTGCATTGTTCATAATAATTTTCGAGGGGTGGGATGAATAACATGGGGATATATATATATATATATATATATATATATATATATATATATATATATATATATATATATATATATATCCCCATGTTATTATATATATGTATATATATCGTATATTCTGTGATCGAAAACATTTTAACAAAATAATTTATGAAATGATTATGTGTGCCATCTAAAACAAGTAAATAAAGAGTACCAGTGTTAGAATAAAAACTTTATCTACTATTCGAATAGATGGTGCTATATTAGCATTTCATTTTGAAAATTTCCGACATACCAACTAACTAACATGTCATGTGAAATATTATTAACCTTTTGAGCGCCAAAGTCGTCTATACGTGACCAGCACCCGCGTGCCCTGAGCGCCAACGACGTCTATAGTTGACAAAAAACCCGGCCCACAAAAATATGAAATATAGACATTGGAAAATTATTACTGGTATTTTAATTCTACACCCCTCAAAAAAGAATAACCCAGCAACATGTGAGTATAAAAAACAAGTCTCCTAGAGCCACAGGTACTAAGAAACATTGAACTAAAAAAAAAATGGATTTTTATCTAAGCAAATACTATGTCCAGCACGCCAAAGTCGTCTATGTTAGACCGCTAGTGTTGTAATGCGTTAGGCATAAATTTATTGAAAACTATTCAAAATTAAGCTCAAACGTGTTATTTTTTTCTATTATTATTGATATTTAAATAAAACAATAGGTTAGAAATATAAAACTATAATTAGCTACACGAATTAAAAAAAAAATTAACAAATTATCTTCGCATAATAAATCTAATATCTCAACTCCGGCGCATCCCTAGCGCGACATCGAAAATCAGTTCACTGGGCGCCGTGGTCAAGTATAGACGACACGCTGATGACGTCATAAGCGATTAGCGGGAAAATTAGTGCAGTGCAACATGAACGATTCCTCAGAACTCATTCGGATTTTGGAAAGCGTCGACGATGATGAATTTTCGGAAATTTAAAATTATCGTGAAACCAAAGTTTTTCGTTTTCGATTAACTCTACCTCAATGAGGTAGGAATACACTTTATAGTCTTTTTACGGTTAATATCTTTTTTATAGCATAGCGTAATAAACGAGCACACAGTCCACCTGATGGTAAGTGGTTGCTGTGGCCCATAGACATTTACATCTATCCTCGATTACGAATCAAAATTCAGATGCGCTCTCACCCGTGAGGACTTAGATGGAATGCCTCGTTTCCAGTAAAGTGGGTCTCCGGTTCTCTACACTTACCGTACGAAACACAGCAGCATTAAGCTACTATTTGACGCCGATATTCCGTGAGAGCGTGGTTCTTCCCCGGTTGAGCCGACCCATTCGTGCTACATCTACTCTTTTTTTTATAGAATAGGGTGACAAACGAGCACACAGTCCACCTGATGGTAAGTGGTTGCTGCGGCCCATAGACATCTACATCTATCTTCCATTACAAATCAAAATGCAGATGCGTTGTCACCCGTGAGGACTGAGATGGAATGCCTCATTTCCAGTAAAAAGGGTCTCCGGTTCTCTACACTCACCATACGAAATACAGCAGCATTAAGCTACTATTTCACGCTGGTATTCTGTGAGAGCGTGGTCCTTCCCCGGTTGAGCCGACCCATTCGTGCTACAACTATACTACTAATATAATTGCAGCATGGCTCTACCACGTAAAGATCGTATTCAGGTACTCTCCCGTAATATAACTACAGCATGGCTCTACCACGTTAGAAAATTTGCTTTGGACAGCTAAACACTTATGTTTTATTATTCCATAAGATTTTTATTATTTTAAGACTAATATTACCTATAATTTATTAATTATTTTTAATTGTTGTTTTCTATATTAAGTACTGATGGAGTTAAGACCAAGATTTCAATATTTTATGACTAGACCTAGTGCAAATAATTATTTACAATTGTTGATTAGTGAATAATTATGTACCTTTTGTTGATTTCTGTAATAAGTACTGATTTTTTTATTCCATGACCAAGATTTTAATATTATAAGACTGATTTTTCTAGTACGAATAATTATATACATTTGTTGATTTGTGGATAATTATGTACCATTTGTTGATTTTTATAATAATTACTGATTTTTTATTCCATGACCAAGATTAATATTATAAGACTGATTTTCCTAGTGCGAATAATTACCTATATACAATGGTTGATTAGTGAATAATTATGTACCTTTTCTATTTTAATAATATAAAATTACAAATAATAAATGTGTTTTCTTTACTTAAGGTATGAAGAGCATTTTGTGTTGTGCGATTTTCTTTCTCAATCTCACAATCATTTAGCAACATCAGCATCATATGAAACCCCCTTTATGATAAGAGCGTAAGACTTTTCTTCTGTGATTCACTTGGCCTACGCCTTGCCATAAAATATTTTGAATCGATGTCTGTATATTTTGGTTAGATCGATTTTGAAATCGATACACAACGTGCGACACGGCTACATCTCTAAGAAAGTTTCAAAAAGAAAGGTCAGCTACGCCGTTGTCGTCCAGTCGTGACAGTGACGTCATCACGATGGAGTGTAGTGTTGTGGTTTACTACTATTTTATTGTTATTGTTTGTTTTTTATTTATCTACAAAGTACATATATAAAAAGAGTGGAAGACAGCACAAGATTAAATAAAACATACCCGATTATAAAGAGTCATTTATTGTATAAAAAACCAACAAAAACAAGTTATTTTGTGTTATCGATATATCAATTCTTGGCAGCACTGTTTTTTTCGTAGGTATTTTTGTTTACTTTTCGCTTTGGCGTACAGGACACGGTAGTGAGTTTTTGGCGTGGCGCTCAAAACGTTAATATAGTACGCGCAAGATAACTCTGCGCGCGACTGATGGCGTGCTTAATGTTGCCAGCTTAACTAATATTTTTTCCTTCGTTTAATCTTATTACTGGAATTGTATAATTATATCAAATTACATAAATTACCTAATTGATTACCAAATCTCAATTAAAAAAACTGTAATGTTCAGCCTAAACTTACAAAGACCTATTAATTTTTTAAACTCCATATTTATTGTTTAAGATCCTCGTAATAAATATATTTCTTGATTCTAACTTTCATAAGTTTGATACCTCACTACACAAGTTTAACTACACCACTACAATATTTTTTATACAATTACAGGTACCTATTATATGCGTGTATAAAAAGGACTAATACTAAGATTAATGACTACTGATATTTTGTCTATAATAAATTTTTCCAAAAAGGTATTTTGAAACAACTGAAATAGCATTATAATATTTATTATAAAGAACGAAATAAAAAGTCCAAGGAAACCTTGTAAATCTTTTATTGAATACCTATTATTATTTATAAATTTGGTGTAACAATGGTCCTGCAGTGGATCAACGCCTTCCATTCGCATATCTTCATCAGAATCCATGCTAGAGTCTTCATCAGATGACTCGGATGTGTCACCTGTAACATTAATTACAAATTCATCCATTTCCATATCCATCAGCCTATCTGATTGGAAATATTTATCTTCTATTTTTTCTACGTGTTGGCATACGTTGAACCATTCTTCTGTCGTTACTGTTCTAAACGCCGCCTCAGTAATAGCAGCTATTTCGCTAGGAGCTTGAGTGATATTTTTCTCTGCAATGCGTCTCTTTACTATTGCCCAAATTTTTTCTATGGGATTTAAATCGCAGTGGTAAGGCGGCAAACGGAGAACCTCATGTCCATATTCATTTAGCATTTGATCTATTTCGTACTGTGGGTCTCCTTTGTATTTTTTAATTAATTCGTATAATTGCGCTTTTGTCCAACAGTCTTCAAATGTAATACCATTTCTCGTAAGCCATCCTTGGAGCTCTGCTTTTGTATTGCCAATTGTAGGCGCCTTGTTGATCTGTGTGCAGTGGTATGACGCATTATCCATCACTACAATGCAATTCGTTGGAAGATTCGGCACAATTTTTTCTTTCATCCACCGCATGAAGTTAGCTGAATTCATATCGTCGTAACGTCGTAAACATTTTTGAAGGTGGTGTGAAGCATGTATATACGTTTCGTCAACATAAATTACCGGTCGATTTTCTTCCTGAGGATTCTTGCGCAACCTCAGAATATATTTTGCTCTCCAAGCTGCAATATCACTGCGTTCTACCAATACTTTTCGTTTAGACTGGCACCTTTTGTATTTGTAGCCCATAGTCTTTAAAATACTCCTCAACGATGTTCTGCCATATTTAAAACCAATATCAGTTTTCAATTCCAACCAAAGTTTATTTATGGTAGGAATCTCCTTCTTCACGACGTAAAATGATTGAATTAAATGCCTTATAGCGCACATATCGAAATCGTCTAAATCATAATTTTTTTTCCTTCGGTTCCTAGTTTTTCCCGGCGTCACAATTTTAGAAGATGAAGCTTCTGCTATATTACCCTCTTGACTTATCTGGGTGACGGCGCGTTCAGAAACACTAAAACAAAATAAAAACAATGCATTATAAATACATGATATTAATGACACGAGGAAATTAAAAAGGAACAAATAGAGAAAATTGGGGAATTTTATTATAATGGCATCCCTAAAAATTACCTGTTAAATATGCAACGCGGGCTCTAACTTTGGAAAACGGTACTATAGGTCCGTTATTGTCTCGTTCTTCTTCACAAGCACGTTTGACCTTCAAAATAACATCCCTGCCAGCACTTTTAATCACTTTCGGCATAATGATAACGATTACTGCAAAAAAGAATAAAAACAGGACACCTACCACTCTGTTTAGACACTTGCCATAAACAGTGAGATGGCGGCACACGATTAGTTCCAATTTTGGCCGCGCGCAGAGTTATCTTGCGCGCACTTCTAGTAAACAATGAATTTATAATTATAAATGTTTTTTAGGGAATACAGTCTACTTTACTTTATAATAAAGGAATATTGTAAAATAGATATTTTAGAGCTAGCCTTCTCCAATTCCAGCACTGACCTCTATGTATGTACAAGAGTGGATTCCAGTATTACCTATGCCTATGTTATGTTTATTTTATCTACGTCATAGAATATAATACCCATATTATCGTAGACAGAGAAACCTACTGTCTACGCATATTATAATACCCATAGCACAGAGTACCTTTGTATAAACTGAAACAACTGAGCTGACCCACCGTAGACAGAGATTACTGACTGAATGCATCTATGAAATTTTTTTATATACGTTCATCTTGCCATCTTGCCAAAAATGTCTTCGGGGGTTTTAAACACAGACTAGATAGAAAAACCTTTTAAAAAACCAAAACTATTTGAAGTGCATTGCAAATTAAGTCTAAAAATTTTGCAATGTTTCGATCTGTTATTGTTAAAGGCCGTGGAAGTTATGCGCAAACTAAATTAAAGGAATTTATTCGGACAAAAGTAATTAAACCCAGTTCTATCTTGAATCCTGCGGAAAAATTAAAATTGTATCATAAGGAGAACAAGGGATTATTTGGACCATTGTTGGATAAGAAGATACCAAATAAATCGCGTACATCTAAAACTGGCTAGTATTTTGCGTTATAAATTTTTCAACCTTGGAAATGTAAACTAACCACAATTCTCTTTTCTATAAAAGTAGTTCCTCAGTTTCTCGCCTCGTTTCTCTTTTTCTAGTTCCTATCTTTTTAACACATTCACAATTTACGTTATTATTAGGTATACGTACTACGTGCTCAGTACGTAATATACTTATCGATGGGTATATGTGTTTTTGTTTTGTCATTTATTTCTGACTTTCGGTGATTGCTTGCAGATCGGGTGTATATCCTTTGAAATAAAATGTTGTTGATCATTCTGTGCCAAGTGCTAATTAATATAAATCATATGACTACTGGCGCCTCGTGGGAGACGCAATCGACGCTCGTGTATTAGACATTCTTTGTGATATATTTTATCTGTTTGTTACAGTTAAAAATAGCAAGACATCGCATCAAAACAACGAAACGACAGTATCTAGTGGAAATACGCAGAAATTCAGTGCTTCAGGAAATGTGCTCCAGAGGCTGTGTCATTTAACTCCCTTAGTCATTTTAAAAATAAGGATGTGGCAGAAGTCAAAGGCTTGTTTGAACTATGCTGCAGTATTACTAAACAATAATACTGTTAGGGGAATTAAAACAATTGCTGTGAGTAATTCTGCAAGAAGCTCCCCTGCAGAACCAGGTTATGCAAGTGAAGACAAGATCCTGCAGATCAAACCACACCAAAATGATTTTGCCAAACAATATCCATCAGTCACATTAATCTTGAACAAGACCATGACTGATGAATCACGAGCAGCCCTAGAAAAATGGAAACAGGAAAGAATTGCAGAAATGGGTTTAGAAGAATTTAACAGATTTTATGAAGGTAAGTGCTTAATTATGAATGTAAAAACACTACCAATTGACAGAAATAGTTCATTTTTGCATCTCAAATTACATTTGAGTCCATAATGATTGTAACTTTACATTAAATAATTACAAAATACAAAGGATAAGATGAAATTATGGTGTATGTATTTAATAATGTTCCTATCCTTGGTATTCAAATTTGTTGAAAGAACAAAATAAAATTAGTTGTAAAAAGACATTGGCTGAACCCTGTTGTCCTTGCACTGGTTCCATATATAAAAGTGAAAGTAAGATCATTATACTTTAAATGTTAATGGTTTCTTAGAGGTAATTTATGCATATTTTGTTGACAGTTTTTACTTGAAAATTTAGAAATAGAAATATTTTTTTGTTATTTAATACAGATTATAAATAATACTTAATGAAAGTCAATCAATGTTTAATTTGATACTGGTTCGGAAAACACCTATGTTCTGAGAAGGTCCAGCAAGAAACTTACCAGGACTTAAAAGAAAAGAGAGTAAATTAGAATGATTTAATATGTTACACAGTTAACTATACTAATCATATAATAAGAAATACTCGGTAGCGATCACCTACAGGGGTTATTATTTATACATACATATAAATAACATTGAATTTTTTGTCTGTAATATCAAAATAACTGTCTTCTATTAAGCTAAAAGCATTATCTGCATGCTAATAAAACTGAAAAAGAAAAAAAACTGAGTTAAAAATTGTTTTTGATTGTTGATCTATTTGCCCAAGGACCACTAATATAATTTGCAGGTTTTTTATGCAACTCCTATGAAGACATAGTTGTGCTTGGAGTAGTAGCAGCTCCTTCCATTTGATTGTATCTAGAGCAGAGACATTTAAATTGTCGGGGACCGAGTTCTTTCCGATTGGCTTGACTCACTGGCACTGCTAAGTGATCTTGCATCTCTTTGCGTATTTTATCGCATTTACCATGGAGAGTGCTCTGAGGAATTGTTCGGACTAATTCCAGCCGCACAATTTCACCATTGCACATTGCAACAAAACTCGTGATATCATCCATACCACCTGGATGACTGGCTGTCAACCACTGTGTGATTTAAAAGAATTTTTCTTCCTCGCACAACTTCCTTGTGGAATCGACTACCACCAGCGATTTTTCAAGATCGATTCAATGTAGGAACCATCAACAAAAAAGCCTACTCCTTTTTAAAAGTCCTGCTACGCATCTGCAATTCCCCTGGTGTTGCAGTTGTTCATGGGTGGTGGTAATCACTTACATTCACGGTAGCTGTATGCTCGTTTGCCCCCTCGCCCATAAAAAAGACAATATATGCTTACTTTGCAATCATGTCAAATATAGTAAGGTCAGGAATAGCTATGATAGTAAATAAGTTGATGCAAATTCTCCTTACAGCAAGCATACAACAAAAAATCATTGATTTTGAAAAAGTTACAGTGACAAAAATGTGTGTGTTTGTTTAACCTTAACCTTTGTTACCTAAAATGTAAACATTCTTGATTAGATAATTTAATATATTTTCAGGCTGATAGAACAGTTTTTATAGGAATATTATAAACATAAATAAGATAAATAACAAATTATTCTTACTCAAAAATATAGTAAATATTATCAGAAACTTAGTAATTTGTTCCATTTTATATCATCTATAAGTCAATATCAAGAAGTTAATAGGTAAGAACAAAATTTTCTGGCCTCAAACAGCAAAATAACATAAATGTTGAGGCTTGATATCTTAAGTGCATTTGGTTCTCTACTTACAGATTTATGCCTAAATATGTAAATGTTACTCAATTCTAAGATGCCATTAAGTCTTGTGCTATCTCTATCACTTTATGTCCAAGTGATTTTGACACCTCGAGTCTTAATGACATCTTAAAATTGCAGCATAGCATAACATTGGAGTATTTGGCCATAAATGTGGATGGCAAAAATCCTCTTATAAAAATATTTACTTGTAATAGCCATTATTATATCTTTCATAAAGTTATTACTTCCAATATTATTTGTGAGTCAAGTGAAAGAAAGAAAAATTCTAAAATTAACCATGAGGACCACTTGCTATCAATGTGTTACTTATTGTGGACATCACACTTTGCCATGTAAACCCTTAAATCCATTCATCCATCCATTGCAGCCTAAAGAAGTCCCAGCAGTGGACATAGGTCTCCCCCTGGCTGAAATAAACAGTCGTCTAACCAAGGTTCTAATGAGACTGAACAAGCCACAGATCAGGATAGTAACAAGTGCTATCACAGGACATGGCTCTTTTTACAAACATTTGTTTACCATAGGTGTTATTGATAGCCCCCATGCTCCCATGCATGCAGGCCATGCATGGGAGAGGAAGAAACGGCGGCTCATGTGTTGCTGATATGTCCAGAAGTCGCTTCATACAGGGCTAAACATCTCGGCACGCCGGGATCGCTCCCCGAAGTTGCTTGCAACATCAAAGGACTGTTGAACTTCTTCAGGGAGATATCATGGCTCGAATAACCACATTATTCCTGCCCACACGCAAAATACGCGCTTAGACGTGGAGTTGCGGAAAAAGCCCGTCGTAAACTAAACTAACTAAACTAAATCAGGTATCCCCCTGAGATTGCCTCATAGGGGATTTCAGTTTTTTTGTAATTTTCAGTTGTTATCAAGAAAATGATCTCTGTCGCCTCTTAGGACACCCTTACAAATAAAGAAATTAATAGGTTTATACCAAAACAATTAAGATTTACAATGTATCTGTAAAACATTATGTAATATCACTGTTGTTTATTAAAATCTTGTTTACTCTAGGATATTTATAGCTTTTTGTAATGTCATATACAAAGAAGCTATTTATGTCCAGGTATATATTAATTGTTGTTTAAATTATGACTCACCACATATATATTAATTGTTGTTTAGATTATGACTCACATCTAAGTACATTACTTTTTTTTGCTGTATATTTATTTTGTCATTTTAGTATACACAAACAGTGTATAAATTATATATTGAACAGGAGGAAGAATTACCTTAAATATAACTACAAATGTTTATTAAACAAACTTATTTACTGCAAGGCAATTCATTTTCACTCTCATAAAGGTTTTTAAAAATATGTAAGTCTTATTTTAATTATCTAACAACTTTTTTTTTATATTTACAGCACAAATGGCAGTGGGGACAAAGTTTCATAGTACATTGAAGAACTATTTTACACAGCCCCAAACTCAGTTACGTATCGAAAAAGATGTGGAAGGAGTGTGGGTGTCGGTTGCCGATGTTTTAAAAAGCATTTCTTCGCCTAAGGCCATAGAGTCCAATGTTATACATCCTGTTTTGAAATATAGGGGAATAATTGATGCTATCGCAGATTATGAGTGAGTATTCATCGTCATCATTTTATATTCCTCAGCTCTTAACAGCACACTACTGAATGTGGGTTCCTCCCATTGTAAGAATGATTTTTTCTAGTCACCAGTCACTTGGTTAGCGGATTTTAGGAATGGGCAAGTGAAAAAAAAATATCGATATATATTGTATCAATATTTTAAACAGTTGATATATATCACATGATAGTTATCGATATATCATCATGTTTTGCATGACATAATAGGATAAGGCCTAAAATGTTATAACTGAAGGGTTAGACGACGAAATCAACAGAATAATTATTTTATAGCTGCTTTTGTTACTTAATATTTTATCTTTAATATAACATTTTAAAGATATATCAAAATTGATACGAATTCGGTATTCCAAAATAAACATTGATATATAGAGATTAAAAATATCGACAATATATATTGATACTATTATGAGTAAATGTCGATATTTCGATATTTTTACCCAAACATTGCAATACCAGATGTCTTGCAGCTTCCCATCACTTACCTAGATATTTTAAATGTAGCATCTTTTGTTGACCGTAAGATTTCCGGTGTTTTCTTTGATTGCCTTTTACAATATCCACTGTATGAAATGGGGTCGTATTTTTTTATCGTTGGTCTAGTGTTCGTAAACGCGATTGCTGATCATGAGGTCCTGAGTTCGAATCCCAGGTCGAGCCAAAATTAGTATTTGGGTTTTTCACAGCAGAAATTCTCAGTAGCAGCCCGGGACATGAAGGTGTACTTGTGCTTGTCCATACACTCGGGCACTGTAATCCTTCCTGCGCACCTCTGTTGAGAGTGGCCACCCAGATTGAAATCGGTCTGGAGTACACTTTTTTTTGACATTTATGTTTACCACTAAGGCCGGTTTTAGAGCTCAACCGGCCGTCGGTGCGTACCATCGGTCCTGACGATACGCGTAAACCGATTGTCCTTTATAACTTTCAGTGCTCTCCTGAGCAACTAAACTGGCTGGACTGGTACAGTCACAAACACGTACACGAAATGGACGCGTTTACATATTGTTTAGTTGCTGCTTACTATGTACGTAAGCGTATAAAGAACAGAAGCCGTAGATATCAATATTATAAATAGCAAAATATAGATTATGTACCTACTACTAGCGACATCTTGTGTGATTCTTTACTTTTGTCTTTTGAAAATACAGCTCTGTTCATTTTTGTACTCGCTGAGTCATGTTGTTTTATTATAGGTTATGAGCCCAGGCCGCTCCTGGCTCATAAAAAGTACTTAGTTCTCGCGACAGTATAATTATTGATTATCAGGACATTATCGATAATAATAATTTGTGGCAGAATAGGACTAAGTGTGTTGAGTTGTGCAGATTTATTTTGTCGTCAGACATCAGTAATGGCGTCAAGTTCGAACTATCACATTAGTGTGCCGAAACTGCACGGGCGCGAAAATTACAGTGAATGGTGTTTCGCAGCAGAAAATTTCCTTGTCTTTGAGGGAATGGTTGGGTGTATCAAACCTGAGCCCAACGTTGCTCCAGCAGCTGCAGACTATGCGAGAACAAAAGCGAAGTTGATTCTAACAATTGACCCAGTTCTTTATGTTCATATAAAGAATGTAGCAACATCGAAAGAATTGTGGGATAAATTGAAGATGTTATTCGATGCTCGGGATTTACAAGAAAAATAAGTCTTCTGAGGAATTTAATATCTATTCGATTAGAAAATTGCACTTCGATGACGTCATATGTAACACAAATTGTTGAAGCTGGTCAGAAATTACAAGGTACGGGATTTGGCATAAATGACGAGTGGATTGGATCTATCATGTTGGCTGGATTATCTGAAAAATATGTGCCCATGATAATGGCAATCGAGCATTCCGGCATGGTAATCACAACCGACGCCATTAAAGGGAAATTGATGGACATGAAACTGGAAGACAGTGATGTCAACAATGCGTTTGCTTGTTTCCGCAAGAGTCAAAAATCAAAGAATGTAAAGAGTACACAGTCTATGGTCAAGAAAGATGGTGGGAATGAATGAATGTCTCAATCAACAAAACGTCAAATGTTATAATTGTAAACAACATGGCCACTACCGTAATCAATGCACTAATAAAGATAAATCTTACAAGAATTCTGAAAATAAATTGTCAAAAACAGGTAATACATTCAGTGCCGTGTTTTTTAGCAGAATATTTGACCAGAGTGACTGGTGTGTCGACTCTGGTGCAAGTTCGCATTTGACAAGCAATAAAGATTGGATGGTCGATGAATGTTATTCTGGGTTAACCAAGGAAATCATGGTTGCTAACCAGAATAAAATCCCAGTGTTGTGTTGTGGAAACGTAAACATAACAATGTCAACTGAAGGATGTGATTTTAACATAACTGTTGAAAAAGAGTTGTGTGTGCCCAAATTATCTACCAACTTGAACTGAACTACTAATTTTACAAGTGAAGGATGCGAGATATTTAATAAACAGGACACTCTAGTAGCAACTGCATCACTTGTAAATGGAGTTTATAAACTAAATACTTCATCTTGTTTGGTGGCAGCAACATCAGAGTCTCCAGAAGTTTGGCATCATAGATTGGGATATGTCAACAGTTATAACATAAATAAAATGCAGGATGCTGTGGAGGGGGTCAAATTAACTGAGAAGGCCGACATCAACAAGTCCAACTGTATAGTGTGCTGTGAAGGAAAGCAAAGTCGGTTGCCCTTCGATAATAAGGAATATAGGAAATAGTACACAGTGATATATGTGGCCCAATGGAGAATGTATCCCTAGGAGGATCAAGGTACTTTCTCATTTTTGTTGATGATCACAGGACCATGACATATGTATACATATATATTTTAAAGAATATAAAGCAAGAGTTGAGAAGTCAATATCAAATAAAATAAAAATACTGAGAAGTGATATTGGCACAAAGTTCTGTAACAGAGATTTTGATAACTATTTGAAGAAAATGGGTACAACTCATCAAAGAACAAATCCCTACACTCCTGAGCAAAACATGCTTTGTGAATGTATGAATAAGACTCTGATCAAGAAAGCAAGATGCCTTTTATTTGATGCAAGACTAGGCAAGGAATTTTGGGCTGAAGCCATTAACACAGCAGTCTATTTACAATATAGAATTGTATAAAGTGGATTGAACCACCGTACACCGTACGAGTTGGGGACAGGAGGCAAACCCAACCTCAGTCGTTTAAGGATTTTTGGTAGTACTGTCATGAGACATATACCCAAGGAGAGAAGACGTAAGTGGGACAAGAAATCAGAACAATGTATACTGGTTGGTTACCCTGAGGATGTCAAAGGGTATAGGTTATACAATCCTTCAACAAAGGCTATTATAACCAGTCGAGATGTTGTCTTCATAAATGATAGAAGACAAACCAGCAGAAAATAGTCCACATACATCTTCAGTGGGAGAGGTGTCAGACCAAGATGGAGGGGATTCATTCATTTCGACGAATGACATGGATGAAACCTATGTACCAAAGGAGGAGTCCATGATATCTGAGGAAGAGCAGCAACCAGAAACCACAAAACTACAACGGGTGAGACAAAAACCAGAAAGGTTTGGATATATGTGCACAGAACAGTGTAATAAATATTTTAGTGATGAACTGACATTAGAAGAAGCACTAAGAGGACCAGAGAAGGAGCAATGGGAACAGGCAGTGAAAGAAGAGCTGAAAAGCTTCGAAGACAACAAAGCGTGGGAAGATGTTGATATTCCTGCAAGTGGCAATATAGTTAAGTGCAAGTGGGTTCTAAAAAAAGTGTGATAGAGAAAATAATGTCTGCTATCGAGCCAGACTTGTGGCTAAAGAGTGTAGTCAAAAATACAGTGTGGACTATAGTGAAACATTTTCTCCAGTAGTACAGCATACAACACAGGTTATTATTGGCATTATCAGTGCAGCTGAACCTAGAAGTAACACATCTTGATGTGAAAACTGCTTTCTTAAATGGAGATCTGTCTGAGACAATATATATGCAAAAGCCTTTAGGTTATGTCTGTACAAATAATAAGGTTTTAAAATTGAACAAAGCTATATATGGTCTCAAACAGGCATCTCGTGCATGGCATAAGAAAGTGGATGGTTGCATGTTAGCTAATGGTTATATTAAGTCCCAAATAGAGCCATGTTTATATACAAAATTTGCTGGCGGCAGTAAAACCATCGTGACATTATATGTCAATGATTTCCTTGTATTCTCAAATAATAAAAATGAAATTAGTAATCTTAAGAATATGTTAAATAAGAATTTTGTATTAAAAGATTTAGGAATTGTAAAGGAATGTCTTGGCATGTCAGTTGTATTTGATAAACAAAATAGTACTGTGACTTTAAGTCAAGAGAAATATATTGATAAATTGTTGTCTAAGTTCAATGTGGTTGATTGTAACACTGTGAATACTCCAATGGAGGTCAACTTAAAATGTAAGAAGGAAAATGATTTTAGTAATGAAAATCCCTATCAGCAGCTTATCGGGAGCCTAATGTATTTAGTTGTGCTCACACGATCCAATATAGCTTATGCAGTGTCATATTTAAGACAATTCAATAATTGTAATACTGAACAATAATGGGTTTATGCCAAAAGAATTTCAAGATATTTGAAAGGGACAAAAGATTTAGGTTTGAAACATAGTAACAAAAATGTAAACATTGAAGGTTATGTTGATGCAGACTGGTGCAGTGATGTTAATGGTAGGAAATCATATTCAGGATTTTGTTATACTTTGTCTGGGTCTGTTATATCTTGGAGTTGTAGTAAGCAAAAATGTATTACACTTTCTAGTACCGAATCTGAATATGTATTCATATCAGAAGCCTGCAAAGAGGCAGTTTATTTGAGAAATTTACAATTTGAACTTACTAAAAGGATGTATAAAATCATTTTATATAATGATAGTATGAGCGCACAGAAATTGTTGTTAAACCCTGTATTCCATAATAAAAAGAAGCATATTGATGTCAGATATCACTATTGTAGAGAATTAATTAATAAAAACATTATAAGTGTTAATTATCTATGAACATCAAATATGCCTGCAGATTTGTTTACAAAAAGTCTAGCTGCTGTAAAACATTATAAACATTTGAATACTTTAGGAATTGTTAAAGTGTAATTGTTTCTTTTGTTTATATAGTTTTTTTAAATATGTCTTTTGAAAATACAGCTCAGTTCATTCTTGTACTCGCTGAGTCACGTTGTTTTATTATAATCAAGTACACTCATCGAAATTCGGAAACAAAGCTGTACAAACTTCTTCCCAGGCCTTGACATCACAGTCTTTGTATAGCACGTGGCTTTTGTCCTACGGAAGTTCGCGAAGACGTTCTTCGGTAAATAGGTGTTTGGTGTCGACAATCGACATATGCCATGTTTGATGAAAATTACTTAAATCACTAACACTACTTAATAACTATAAAATCATACAATATTATTGAAGTTTAAGTTCGATTTTCTTGACGATGATACACGCATCCGTACGGTCGGTCCACCGATCGGTGTAACACTGAACGCGTTAATATGTTTCTATAGCGCGTCAATCGACCGACGGTACGCATGCGGACGCGCTTGACCGACGGTACTCGTACGCAGTGCTTAGCATGCATGCGTACGGTCGGTCGAGCACTGTAACGACTTCATACAAATGGCAAGCGCGACCGACGTACGCACCGACGGTCGGTAGAGCTCTAAAACCGGGCTAAATAATTGAGATTTATTTGTTGACAAGGCATCTGCCAGGGTTGGTCCCGACTAAGTTACGTGTAATGTTGGTCATAATTATGTTTAACATTCATCAGACCAATTTTCAGTCACAGAGACTAGTCTTCTAAAACACTGTGGACTTCCTGACTCAAGGCTGCTACTGAAAATTACCAAATAAGTCTTGAATTTTAGGTCTATAGTCTAACAGTGCACTCTACTGTTGTTTTGATTGAAGAGAAGGCAGTAAGTATTCATGGGCTACTACTCAATGGCCTATAAACTTCTTACTGCTGGGCACAAACTCCCTTTTTCTGGGTCAGGTGAATCTTTTATTTTTTCAGACATGTAGATTTAAGTAGTTGTTTTGTACAAAATAGTTTGAAGTAAATTACCATTTAAACTGCACCTAAACTGTTTCATTTGTCTAAGATTTTCAACTTTTTTGATTACAATTTTTTTCTTTGGTAGTGAAATCAAACTTTTGTCAGTGTTAAGTATATTAAGAAGTTCTTCTTCATAATAATTAGTTTAAAAATTCTTCACATTTTGTTGACGCGTCACATTGTAAAGGTTTTGGGAGATTTTGACGGCAGCATGAGCCTGTAGGCAGTCTATGATGATAGTATCTCAAGGCACCTAAGCAGACACGTTATCTTGAGGGTAACCTTAACCATCGGAGCACTTATTCCATCGTTTCCACTAATAGTTCACATGAGCATACATTTAATACACAAAATCGCACCACTTGTACGTATCTACTTTAAACCATTATTTAAAAAATAATACAGGATCAGTAATCCACCACCGGTCTATTTCACAAACCCTCTTGCTTACAATTCATAAAAGTTTCGACATCCATGAAGCGGGATTGATAGTTTATCTTTGAAGGGGAAAGTACTATTTGTGCTCAATACTTTTGTGAATTAAAAAATATCTATCATAGGGTTTTTATGATTAGAGTGACAGAGAGGTTTTTAAAAAATATAATCTGTATATTTTATTTTTTTATAGAATAAGGGTGACAAACGAGCACACAGTCCACCTGATGGTAAGTGGATGCTGTGGCCCATAGACATCTACATTTATACTCAATTAAAAATCAAAACGCAGAGCAGATGCGTTGTCACCCCACAACTAAGATGGGATGCCTCTTTTCCAGTAAATAAGGGTCTATGGATCTTTTTACTCACCATATGAAACACAGTAGTATTAAGCTGCTATTTTACGCTGGTATTCTGTGAGAGCGTGGTCCTTCCCCTGGTCGAACTGACTCATTTGCGCTACAACCATAATATAGCTGCAGTGTGGCTCTACCGTTATATGTTTGGTTTTACTATTTTCAGGATTACAATTTGCTTCATAATACAGGTATTAACCGGTTATAGTCGTGTTGACATATTAGGTACAGATTAAATGCCTGATAGGCTTAAAAGTTAAGTTACAGCCTATATACGTCCCACTGCTGGGCACAGGCCTCCCCTCATTTCTGAGAGGGTTTTAGGGCCAGGAAGTGTCCGCTGCGCTTCCCCAACAATGCGTGTTGGCGAACTTCACGTTGTCTTTGAAATATTTTTTTTTCTTATTCCTCAAACATGCAGGTTTCCTCACGATGCTTTCTTTCACCACAGCACTTAATTTCATTGGTGCCGGCGGGGATCGAACCCGGGTTACTCGCGTTCGGTTATATTTACAGCGAGCGTTAACCATCTGACCTACCACAGCTCTCATAGGCTTGAGCTATATTAATTCTCTTACCATTTAAATTGGCGGAAATAAGGAGGATGGTGGGTACTTAGAATAAAATACAAATGCTTGTTCAATTCTTTATATTTTTATTTTATATATTACAGAGATAAGCCGACATTAATAGAGTGGAAGAAATCAGATAAGCCACGGAAATCAATAGCGCTAACATATGACAATCCGGTCCAGTTAGCGGCATACTTTGGGGCTGTATGTAACGATCTGAACTACAAGCATCTAAATGTAAAGGATGCCTTACTAGTAATAGCATACACTGATGGGTCTAAGGCTGATGTCTATTACTTATCAACGGATAAGCTAAGAGAGCATTGGGCCCAGTGGCTAATAAGACTGGAAGAATATATGAAGAAGTATAACAATGATTCCGAGAAGATATTAAAAGGCGGGAAAAGAGTATTCGAAGAGGAAATTGGGAAGCTCTAATTATGGTAAGAGTATTAGTAATGATTTCTAGTTTAGAGTAGGTATTGATAGATGCATATGGCTCAGCACCATGCTTTGTGGCAATCTTGAGGGAACTGTTTAGCTTTGGAATTGTGACATGCTCCATTCTACAATATAATTAACTGACTGTCTGTGGCATCATAGCTCTTGAAGTGAGGAACCTACTTTGATTAAGTTTTTTCGTTTGAAAGGTGTCTTAATCGCGAGTGTTATTGCTGTTTCAAGTAAATCTGTTTGTTCAGCTGTTTGAAGATTATCTAAGTTATAATTTATTCAATGTTACGTAATAATTAAAATGAATGGTTATTTCTTCTTTTCTTTATGGTTATTTATGCTCGTTACTCTATGTGCAAAGATTTGAAAATAAATCAGAACAAGTGGTGAAATTAAAAATATTGCACAATCAACATCAATAAGAATGAGACAACAATATAGTTCTGCAGGACCCGCCGCAGAAGAATACAATAACTCTGCTATCATCTCAAGGCCGTTAGTTGGGGAATGAAAGTGCAGTCTTCAACAGATTTGACAGCATATAGGCAACTGAATGGACAGATTTCCAAATGCATGCGGCAGGACTTACGCAACTTTAATACTGCTCGTATTGAAGAAGGGATCGAGCGGAACCAGGGCTCCAAAGTCTTTGCCAGAGATTTGTCTGCCAGAAAGAGCCAACTGTCAAAGCTGAAGACCGAGTGTGGCAGCATCGTTTCCGGAACACCTGAGATTTTGAGTGAGATTGAGAGGTTCTATGGGCAGCTGTACACGTCATCGTTGGAGCCACACGCAAGTGTGAGTAACGATCCAAGAACAAGTCTTTTCTGACACTATTCCGACGATATCCCGGACGTCAGTCTGAGCGGGATTAGAATGGCTCTCTAGTACCTTAAAAGCGAAAAGTCCCCGGCCGAGGATGGAATTACAGCGGAGCGTCTGAAAGCGGTTGGAAAACCGATACTTAAAGTCCTTCAGAAGGTCTTCAATTCCGTTCTAAGTAGTTGCAATACTCCGGATGTGTGGGGCAGAAGTGTGGTGGTCTTGTTCTTCAAGAAAGGCGACAACGCTCTCTTGAAGAACTACAGACTGATTTTCCTTCTGAGCCGCGTCTACATGCTGTTTTCGAGAGTCATTACGAATCGTCGCGCACGCACTCGACGACTTTCAGCCTAACGAACAAGCTAGTTTCCGAAAAGGCTTCAGTACCATAGACCATATACATACGCTGTGGGAGATTGTACAGAAGACCAAAGAGTAAAATCTGCCATTTTGTCTTGCGTATGTGGACTATGATAAAGCCTTTGTTTCCGTCGAAATTTGGGCGGTGCTGCAGTCTCTTCAACGGTGCTAAGTTGATTTTCAGTATATCGAAGTGATAAAGTGGTTTCTATCTGAGTACAGAACCAGAGTACAAATCCTACCCAACTGTAGAGAGGTGTAATACAGGGTGATGTTATACCCTCGAAACTTCACCGCTGCATTGGAAGACATTTTAAAGCTATTTGACTGGAGAGGTTATGGTACTAACATCAATGGTGATTCCATCACTCACCTTCGATCTGCTGACGATATAGTCCTTATGGCAGAATCGCTGGAGGACCTGAGCACTATGCTCAATGACACGGACAAAACAAAGATCATGTTTAATGCCCATGTCACTCCTATGGAACTGATGCCCTGTGGCCTTAACGAGTCGAACTGCTGACTCCGTGAACGATGCACTCTAGTTTGTTAACATTGGATAGATTTAACTTCGTCTAGCATTACCAACGGTACGCCGTATTGTTGAATTTAAAATTGAAAATAATTAAAATTTCTTTATAGCTTTATTCGAATAGGTAAATGGACGCTTATTTATTAAGTTTGACCCACTGTAGTTTTATGTTTACCTAATTCCGCTATTCGTAATATTTATACAAATAACGCATTCTAAATGCTTTCAAGGTCGTATAATATAGATTACACATATACATTGGCTCAGTTCTGCACTTACTTACGTCGCGAGTGATAAATTTATCACATTTTATTATAACTACCCGTTGAGGAAAAATAATCGCGAAGTGTTGATTCAGTGTCGTTTATCGTTCGTTGTTAGTGAACATTGCCTGACTTAATAGTTAACCTTTAACGTATTGTGTAGTGGCTAGTTGTTGGGAGCACAGCACTAAGCTCGAAGTTGTTGACTGGTATGTTTACCTGGGACAAATAGTCTGACCAGGTAAGTCCGACTTTGACCGAGAGGTCAATCGATGGACTCAACTCTGTTGGGCAGCATTTGGGAAATTTCGACACATCTTCTCGTCAGGTATGTCTCAAAATCTGAAAACTAGATTGTACAACCAGAGCGTGTCTTCACTGCTGGCCGTATGAGGATGCTCAAGTTCGCTCAACGAGCTATGGAGAGGGCTATGCTCGGGGTTTCTCTGCATGATAAACTTAGAAATGATATCCGCAGTATAACCAGAGTGACGGACATAGCCCAACGGATTAGTAAGCTGAAGTGGCAATGAGCCAGCCATATAGCTCGAAGAACCGACAACCGATGGAAATAAAGATATTTATTTTGTAAAACATGAGTAAAAAATACAGGTGTTAAAAAACTTAAAACGAGCTACATGTTTTGCCATTTATGGTGTACAAAAATTATACTACATATAATAATTATTATACAAGACAAATTAACCAACCCTACGGTCATAATTTTAGATGTGCAACAATTTCAATAGCATCTCGTAAAATCGCATTACAGAAATGTCGCAATTCATTATTTAGCTTAAAAAAATCAATCACTTAAGAAATCAAGCAAGCTGTAATAAAATTTGGCTATCAGATATTTTTTAAGATGTAGCTTAAAAAGTCTGGTTGGCATTTGTTTGATGTGTTTGGGGATTTTATTATATATTATTGGCGCCAGACAGAAAATTCTTTTATGCATCAATGCCGTTCTTGAACCAAATAGAAATAGAAACTTTTTTATTCAATGTAGATTATAAACAATACCTATTGAAAGTCAATTTTTTCATTTACCACTGGTTCGCAAAAAAAACCTCTGTCCTGGGAAGAACCAGCAAGAAACCCAGCGGGACTATTTTTATTTTTTCAAATAATAGCTTACAATCATGTTTACAATTAACAACACAAGACAAACTAGAAATAGCTTGGTAGCGATCACCCTTCCCAGGGGTTATTATCATCCATAAATTCCTTAATATTATAATAACGCTTTTTATAAAAACTTAGTTTAATAAAATTTTTGGAGCACACTCTTTTAAATATTTTGAAATATTTTTTTTTACATATTCCCTAAATTCGACGCTAGGTTTATATGAGCTTTCATTTTAAAGTTCATATAACCTTTGTCTACTCTTATCGACTCCTACTGTCGCCCACTCATTAAATGCCTTGCGATTGTTCAAGGAGAATGTTTTAGAAGTAAAAGTATTATTAAATTCATTGCAAATAAGCTTAAATAATGTTCCATACAAAAAAAGTTAAAAGTTAAAGTTACAGCCTATATACGTCCTACTGCTGGGCACAGGCCTCCTCTCACTTCTGAGAGGGTTTTTAGGGCAAGGAATAGTCCGCCGCGCTGCCCCAATGCGTGTTGGCGAACTTCACATGTCGCCTAAATAATTTTTTTTTCTTATTTCTCAGACATGCAGGTTTCCTCACGATATTTTCCTTCACCGACGAGCACGTGGTAAATCAGTACTTAAAATTGCAATTAACAATTTCATTGGTGCCGGCGGGGACAAAAAATCCCATACAAAAAATCTGGATTATTTTGGTATGAAACTTCTAAACTTCTGTTTAATATAATCCAGATTTGAGAACCAATCGACGTGCATTTACTGGAACAAACACTACATTTTTATTTACTTGCTTTTTGTGAACATAAGGTAACGAAACTAATTGTCCACAGTGATGAGAGCTCATTTGTAAAAATGTTATCTATACATGTTGCACTAGATTCAGCAATACGCGTTGGCTTCAAAAATAAATTAAAAAAACCATAGGATTTAAACAATGATCTAAATTAAATTTTTTACGTGGTAGAGCCATGCTGCAGTTATATTAGTAGTATAGTTGTAGCACGAATGGGTCGGCTCGACCGGGGAAGGACCACGCTCTCACAGAATACCAGCGCGAAATAGTAGCTTAATGCTGCTGTATTTCGTATGGTGAGTATAGAGAACCGGAGACCCTTTTTACTGGAAACGAGGCATTCCATCTTAGTCCTCAAGGGTGACAACGCATCTGCATTTTGATTCGTAATCGAGGATAGATGTAGATGTCTATGGGCCACAGCAACCACTTACCATCAGGTGGACTGTGTGCTCGTTTGTCACCCTATCCTATATAAAAAAAAATTTGTATTGGTGGAGGAAGCTTCTAGGAGATTGATATTAAAGTCTCCATACATTACAACAGATTTATTCTGTTTATTAAGCTTAGCGAAAACTTCCTCCATATTTTTTTAAAAGTATCATATAAAGAACGTGGGGGTCTGTAAACGCTCACTACAATGAGGTGCTCAAACTCAACACATGCCATTTCTACAGTTCGCTCAACAGAGAGGCTCACAATATCTTTACATTCTTTACTTTACATGATAATAATTTACTAGCTAAAATTAAGGAGCCACCTCTTAAAACCGTTTCTCTATTGAACCACCTGGTGATTACTGAAGTTAAACATTAAATTATGAGCTTTTAACCAATGTTCAGTAATACATAAAATATGAATATTGTTGCTATTTAAGAACAGTTCAATTTCTAGCTCTTTGCATATCATGCCTTGCATATTCTGCTGCACCAGGTGTAAACAATTTTTATTATCATTTTGTGGAGTTATACAATTGCAACTATTAAGGATTTGTAAGCTATATTCTAAATTATTTATCTCTATTGTCTCATTTTCTAACTTAAATTACTTGGAACGGATTCCAAACTGCATGTCAGATCATTATGCTGCTCAATAGGAGCAGATGTCTGGGTAGCCAAGTCCTTGGCTGAGTTAATATATAAATAATAAGATAGCACATTTGTCATTTTTAAATTATATTTGGATAGGTAATACCTATCTCTAGTCAAAAATTTCTTAATTAAATTATTAATGTCTATTAACTTAATTCTATTAGTATAATTATTACAATTAAATGTCAAATTTAAATTATTGTTACATGACAAATGATTCATTACTAAATTTAAATCATATCTTATTTTATTCTCCTGTGGCCAACCCTGTATGTAAGGCAATGTAAACAAGATAATTTTATGTACATTTAAAGTATTGAGGTAATCAATATATTGTAATAATTGATTTTTGTTTACATTGCCTCTTCTCCCAACAAGAATTATTAATGTGCTATTAGGACAAAACTTACTAGTAAAAACTTTATGCATTATATGACTAAAGGATGTTCCAGGCATACAATAATTACTAATCCCTTGTCCTTTTAAATGGTTATTTAACATCATGCCCAAATTTTTTCCTATGTCATCACAAGACATAATAACTTTATGTTTTTTAATATTTAAATTACTTTTTAAATTTTTATTCTTTGTTATTGTCACCCACACTCTATGATGGTGCCATAGTCGTAGAGTGTGGGTGACAATAAGGAGTCATTACTATTTACACATATTGTCCCCGATGAAAATGGTATGGAGCGCTGACTCTCACTCTGATGTTCTATTAAGGAGTCAAAACGCTCCTTGTTGTATTTACAAGACTTTATCAGATCATTCATGGCCAATATGTGTTCTTTTATCTCAACCTGAGCCGATGCATATTTATTTTAGATAATTTGTAAGGAGTTTTTAAGCGACAAAACTTCAGAATTGAGACACACTCTATTTCAGTCTCATAACAGTTTTTCATATTTTCCACCTCAATTGAATATAATTTAAGTTTATTAATTAATTCATGCTTTTCCTTATATATATTTACATAATTTTTTATATTAATTTTAGTTTTAATTAACTTTTGGCACTTTCCTAACATATTTATTAATTTTTATGTATTTCTTTAATTTTCTTCTACTTTCTGCTGTTCTTTATGTGACAAAATCATCACCAGTCAAATCGGTTGTTGTGGAGGAATGCAATGTTTTTGAAGATTTACATTCTATGAGCTCATTGAACAGACTTTGAGTTTGGGACACTTTCAATTCATCTAAGTATTGTTTTAATTGCACAATCTCATCAAACCAACTGCGCATAACCTACTATATCCCGGCGATTGCGAATTGTAATGTCCGATAGTTGGTTAAACAATTTAGGGTTACTTTGAATGAAGTTTGCTACTTCTCGGAGAAAAAAGGTCCTCGAGTGGCAGTCTCATACTGGTAGGCGTAGTGTAAGGTGACCACCCCCTGCGAGGATACTGCACGATATGCTTTGAGGCGGCGACTGTCCTGACTCGCTTTCCACCTCTTGACGTACTGGATATGGATGCGAGGGTGTACGAATATCATATTGAGGATAACTCAGGAAAAACTGGTCAGATCTTGATCATATTTATATGGGACCACATGAGAAGCCCCAGCTTACAAATTAAAAATGAATCTTCAAAATCGGTTCATCTAGAAAAAAGTTCTGTGTTACCTCAAAAAACACACACAAAAAAAACAGTTGAATTGAGAACCTCCTGTTTTTTGAAGTCTGTTGAAAAATGATATCCCACACAAATTTACGAATGTATATGGGTATTTCAATAAAATTAAGGCCACTTTTGTAAGTAATTTGTCTTCATTATATTTAAGATCCTATTGCATTTCCTAATAATGTATGTTATGGGTGATTAATTTATTATGTTATACCTAAAAGGGCCAGTTCATAACATATATAACATAAACATATTAATGCAAATTTTTCAAAAATTCCAACATATACCGTTTTTTGTTTTTTGATTCCATTTTCGAGTAATACATTCCTTCTTGTCCTGCTACAATGCGACTGTTACTATCGTCTTCATAGAACCTAATGAATCGTTCAGAGTACTCCATTTTTCTTAGACTTCATTTTAGAACTATTGCACCCAAACTTATATATTTATCCACGTGGTAGAGTCACACTGCAGGTATGTAATGATTGTAGCACAAATGACATGGTGACAACGCATCTGCATTTTGATTCTTAATTGAGGATACATATAGATGTCTATGGGCCACAGCATCCACTTACCATCGGGTGTACTGTGTGCTGGTTTGTCACACGTATTCTATTAAAAACAAAGTTATACAGCTATTACCGAAAGCCAAAGTTTATATTTGTCAACGTTTGGGCTGATTTGCACCTGCAAAACTTAAACAAACAATGCCTTTTTGAGCAATTCACTACTTTGATTAGGATCTTTTGCCATTTGTTAAATTTTACTTTTAGGCGTCAGTACTTAACAGTAACAGTAACTTCCATTGATGATGGATTCTTATTTTAGCTATAACTTGTCTAAGATCATCATTCATATTTTCATTGTTTATATTATTGAGCTATATTTTTCCAAGGAAATTCCTCGTCGGATGTTGGTGGCATATTCTGGGCAATGTGATTGTCACAATAACTTTTTGATTGTTTCTATAATCATATGAGTACTTCTTTCACTCTTCTAATTTGTGTTTGCGCACGAGGGTTCATATCCTGAATAGATTTTCCCTGTCCTTTTTTTTTCTATTTTAGATATGTCAGTCTTTCTTTCTCTTTATATTCAGCCAACAAAAATGGATTGCTTTTATTTTTATTCAAACGTAACAGATTTTTTATGGCTATGTCATCTTTAGATAACTTTGGCTTCTTTGCAGATAAACAGTACCTATTAGAAAATATGACCAATAAGTGTATATAATCTCTGGTCTCATAGTCTCAGACCACCTTGTTCGCTCCAAGAGTTCGCGGATTCGAATTCTGAAAGGGCAAGTGTTGAATGTAGTTTTATGTATTCGTAAAAATAATAATCTAATCATTGACCCGCGGTTATCCGACAAACGTTTTGCAGGGCGGTGTCGGAGTATCAAATTTGTGGGACTATAGAGTACTGCCACAGCCCACTGGTAGTCCGGAACGTTTTGAAAAAGAGTACCTTGTAATCCGAATAATTATATCAAATATAAGGTAATAATAAAAAACATGTGATGCACAATGAATACCTTTATAGGAAATAATGAATGCCCTCTAGGCCGCTACCGTAGTCACATTCAAACTAAGAAAATACGCGTCAAGTAAAATTCTTGGTGGCGCAAACCAGTTAAAACCTGGTGTCCATGTATTTGAGAAGAACACCTCGCACCGTGGCGCATTCATAACGCAACTCAACTGTACCTACATTTTATAGGCATGTCTGATTACGGGCGGTGCCGGATTAGACAGGGGCCGGATAACCGGCTGCCCACTGTATATGTTTGTCTTTTTTAGTACCGCTTATCATTTGCATCGAGTTTCAAATCAAACCGATTCTATAGAAGTTTTCACTTCAAAAAAGTAACAACTATACAGGGATTCCCACTGCGAAATATTCACATCAATGTTACACTATTGCATGCAGAACGGAACAGAAAATTAGTTGATTACTCGTAGCTTTTTTAAACACTACTACCTCTACTATCTACTCGCTTAACAAATATCAATGTAAAAAATCTACTACTATCTTGGTTAAAATCTCTAAATACAGAAGGAACTGAAAATTTCTTGGTCACTTTAAAATAATATTACATTATTTCGTTTTCATTCATTTTACGTGGTAGAGCCATGTTGCAGTTATATTAGTAGTATAGTTGTAGCACGAATGGGTCGGCTCGACCGGGGAAGGACCACGCTCTCACAGAATACCAGCGTGAAATAGTAGCTTAATGCTGCTGTGTTTCGTATGGTGAGTGTAGAGAACTGGAGACCCTTTTTACTGGAAATGAGGCATTCCATCTCAGTCCTCACGGGTGACAACGCATCTGCATTTTGATTTGTAATGGAAGATAGATGTAGATGTCTATGGGCCGCAGCAACCACTTACCATCAGGCGGACTGTGTGCTCGTTTGTCAACCCATTCTATAAAAAAAAAAAAAGAATAATATAACTATCTACTAAAAGTGCTTTAATTATAATAATAAAAAATTATTTCACTTTTATAGCTAGATACTTACAAAACTATATTTAAGTCAGAATGTAATTTTAAAAAAGACCTTTGTAATAACCATGAATTAAATAATTTTTTTTAAAAACGTTACCCCTACACTAGGATTTTATCCTGTATCGTGGAGGCAGTTTACAAACGTTAATTGCACAAGGACAAACATCCAGACCCGGAACAATTATTTGTAGGTCATACAAATACTTGTTCCGTGCGGGATTCGAACCCGCGACCCCCAGCGCAGCCACTCATTGTTAAGCCACTACGCCACGAGTCGTAAATAAATTATATAATATTTATATGACTGTTCACTGTAAATTGCATAACTTTTGTTAAAAACCTGTAGAATTCCTAAAGTTATATATTATGATATATCTTTGCAATCGTAATCTATCACCAAAAAAAAGAGTTCTTTGACTTGTGATAACAATAATCTTTTACTGCATTATAAATTAAAAAATTAAAAAAGTTCCTATAAATAGTAGTATAACCTTTCATACGCACAATAAGTTAGTGTGACGGTAAACGCAAAAAAAGTAATACAATGTAATGTAGTTGCGAATTTGTAACGTAATACATAGATTAAGTGATTCATAATATGCCGTATACTTTTATAACTATAGATAATGGTGCCTTTGGAAGAGACTAGTGTCTAAGATACAGGCTCGGCTTAATTTAGACGCTAGTGTATGAAATTGTATAGATAAGTTATAATTCATACCATTTGTTAAAATATCTTAAAGATAAATAATCTAATCCTTACTTTGTGTCAATAAAAATTATTATTGTTATTATTTTAAACAAGAGTGGCATACCATCACACAGTTCACCTCATTGTAAGTAGATGCTGTGGCACATAGGCACCCACATTTTATTAAAAATCAAAATGCTGTTGTGCTATCTCATTGAGGTCTAAAATGGATTGATTCATTTGTTAACCGTATGCACGTAACAGAAGCACTAATCTTTTTTTATAGGATAGGGTTACAAACAAGCACACGGCCCACCTGATGGTAAGTGGTTGCTGTGGCCCATATACATCTACATCTGTCCACGATTACGAATAATAATAATATTCCACAACTATCACACAACGCCATCTAGTCCCAAGCTAAGCAGAGCTTGTGTTATGGGTACTATACAAAGTCAAAGTCAAAATCTTTATTTGCAGAATAAAATGTTTAGGTAATACAGGTATTTAGTATAAGAGTAAGTCTCAATAATATTCTACCGGGAGTTGTACCGGTGTGCAAATATATCTTAAAATAATCAAATTTAATTGTACATATAATATGTCAAAAAATTAAATAAATTATGTAATACATTAAATAATATTGAAATTAATTAAAATATTCCTTAACACTATAATAACACTTGTCAAGAAGCCATTTATTAATCTCAATTTTGAATTTATTCAAAGGCATTTCTTTTAGGTTATTGGGCTATTTATTATATATTTTAATAGCCATTATAGGAGCACTATTTGCATAAAATCTAGAGCTGCATTTAGGATGAAATAATCTGTTTTAATGCTTTGTTTGCCTTTCGAGAGATTCAGCGTGGGTTTTGAAGTAGTTCGGGTGTCGCTTTACAAAAATACATGTTTCTCGAATATACATGCATGGCAACGGCAATATACGTGTCTTTTTGAACAAAGGCTTGCAGCTATCAAGAAACCACGCACCACATATCACTCGCACACATTTCTTTTGTAATTTAAACGCTCTAATCATATCAACAGAATTTCCCCACAAAGGCAGAGCATATAATAATACTGACGACATATAACCGTGATAAGCACCTAGGGCTGCTTTTTGTGATATTGTTTTTCTCAATCTTTTTAAAGCATATACAAACCAGTTTAATTTTGTACAAATCTGGTCAATGTGAGGCTTCCAGTTTAAATTTTTGTCAATTTTTATACCTAAAAACATAAACAACTGATAAACATACTTATATATTTCTAAATACATAAATATTATAGATAAAATATGGAATCTAAATCCAGATGGGTTTCATCCGTGAGGACTAAGATGGAATGCCTCGTTTCCAGTAAAAAGGGTCTGCTATTTTACGCTGGTATTGCTGAACGGGCTTGGTCCTTCTCCAATATAAAGCTGTAGTGTTTCTCTATCCGATCGCATGTGATAATCACTTGCAAAATTAGCATGAATTAACAGCCTATATTATTTACCTTATAGTTGTGGTGTAAATATCCGCTAACCCATAACGTTCCGTGGGTGTCCCAAGTTGCGACTGAGGGAAACTGACACAATATATTGGCAGCAGCATCTTCCTAATAACAACTCAACATTATAAAAATTGTGATTGCCAACTTGCATGCCAAGCGTGGTAATTATGGCGACATCGCTCCTATGCGGCGAGCTATTGGAAAGGCCCATGCAGTCAACAGTGTACTTTTATAGGCTATATTGGATGAACAGCCTGTATACGTCCCAATACTTGCCACAGACTTCGTCCCAATTTTTCTCCTCTCATTTCTCAAGTATATACCAGTCATTCATTTATCTATTTTGTTATTTTACAGGTTACTAAAGGAATAAATAAAAACAGAAAAATCCGGATATAAAGCCAAAACATTGATTCTAATACAAGTTTTAGGTTTTTGTTAATGGTGGAAATATGGAATGTTAAGTGTATGTAGGTAGATAAACTTGTAATTGTTATTATTGAATTGAAGTCAATGTTTATGAAATATTAGCGTTAGCAATGTATAAAAGTCCCTTTCATCATAATTCGTATTACGATTATCAATTTTAATTTTGTTACTATTATTATTAAAGATGGCAAGCTTCCTTTCAATGCATGCCCATGCACTGCAATATTATTTACATTAATATTAGCTTTTCTTAATATTTAGACAGATCTGTATAGTATTACAGCTTATATAATACATATATTGAAGCACTTCAGAGGTCAGTATTGTAGCTCAAAACAAGGGTAGAAATGTTATTAATAACTGGCTTGTACTCGGCCTTTCGCTACTACAGAAGAGATAATTCTGAAAATTTCGTTATAAATTTGTAAGAGTTATATTGTTATTGTTTAATTATGAATGATAATACATTCATTGGAGTTTAATGATATGTAACTTACAAATCAATTTTTCGGTACGATACGCGCGTCACCTACTCTAAGTTAATTGTACTTCGCCTTATAACCTTTGCGCAAGTGCAAGCAATAAGATGACAAAGTTTTAGCGCAATCAGATGAACGGTATGGCAGCGCACAAAATACGAACAAACAATATTATATTAGATTAGTAAGACACTTGTATTCTTTGGACATCTGGATTTTATTTTGGCACAACAATTCGTTGACAAACAAGTAAAACTCTTAAATTAAGCCACATTTGTATTTTTTAATAGCCATTACACCAATTAAAGTTTATTTGTTAAATAAATAACGGATAAATTGGAATAATATGTAACTTTTATTATTTAAAATTTAAATTAAATATATTTAAAATTCCAAGAGTTTTACTTGTCCGACTTATGATGAACAATGTTAGTGGTTAAAGAAAAATAATCAAAACCTATAATTAAAATGAAAATGAAAAAAGAATGTAATGATTTCATTTTTCGATGGACGTTTTTTTTATAATTTTTGTTATAGAATTTTTATTTTTTCCGTTATTAAATTTTTAACAGTAATGTAATAAACCCAACCAAAGCTTTTTTTATTTCGTAAGTTGTTTAAAACTGATTAAATACTAGTCTTCTATTACAATGTCGATACGTTAGAAATTCCTATAAAAATAAGAAAAAAAAAGATATTTGATCGTATATTGTATAGGGGTGGTAAGAATTTAGGAAGTGTAAAAAGTAATAAACAATCATTACGCTAATCAAAAAAGCTTCCAAATCTCAATAGTTATGTAGATTTAAATTTATTAATTACGTAAAAGCTTATTTTAGTTATACATATCACTTTATTGCTTTTATTACGTTAGCGATTCTATGAAACTCTTAACTTTTGTTTTAGTAAGGAACTTTGTTTTCTACTGATTTGTCTCAATAATTAAATTAGAACCTTGATAACTCGGTAAAACGAGAGACTGCTAGAAACTTACAAGTGAAAATACATTTCTATGTATACATAATGTAGGTAAGTAATTAGAGAAATATGACGAGTGTAACTAATTTTATGTTATCTTTCTAAGGTTGCTTTCTTGAAATTATATGATTCAAAGTATGTTTAGATTTCTTTAACTTTTGTGCGTATGATTACAACTTATGAAGATGTCTTGAAATTAAACGTTTTTTAAAATACTTTATTTTTGTTTAATAACTACCCTAACTTAACTACTAAGGTATCGAAGGGAAATAAGTCTACAGATTTTATTAAAAAAAAACATTGGTTTAGTACAGATTCTATAAAGTATGAACGAAAATTTGTAACATTTGGCATAAAGAAAAACAAGATTAAACATTTGTAAAAAACCTTGCTGGTAGGCCTTATTTTACGATGGTAGGATAATAAGGTCTACTGTTTTGCGAACTTAAATAAATGATCACTGTACGCAGTGGCGAAGCTAGGGCTCCAAACTAGGGCAAGCCCAAGATATGGTTTTGTTGTTTTCAGCAGTTTTATAAAAATACACCAATCTTGATCTGTTTCCACTCTTCAGCTTCATATTCAGTGCTGTCGAGAACGTGTTTAACAAAGCACACAGAAGGCATACTACTGCTAGATAGATTGTATGACATATCAACAATTGCATACCTTCAGTGGCTTTGAAAAAAGCCGTTTGGGTTTGCTTTAGCGAAAGAAAAAGATATTTACATACAATACAATACAATACACGAACAAAAGAAAAGCTTGAACAAAGTACAAACAAAATATGTACAAAATTAAAAAAAATATTTATATTCTAAATCAAATCGTCTCTCTTACTTAAGGTGGAACAAGTCGCGGGTTCGAACTCATTGGTGGGCGCGGCCAAAAAGCACGTTGTCTCACCTGGCATCGTGCCCGACAGAGATAGTATCAGTGAAGAGCAGTTAGAACGCACGTCTTGTTCGTACGGCGTTCCGAACCGTTAGAACAAAAACGAAGTTACACGAACACGATGCACATATACATACCACCCTATTCTGTGCCGCTCGACGCTTGCTGTGAAATCAGCAGTACCTACCTACAAATTCGTACTAAATTATTAGGCGCTGCGTTATCGCTTTATACTATACCTCTATGGCTCTATAGATACCTAATATAGATTGCTTATTTTATTATGTTTTGTTTTCCCCGGGTGGTCATGCAGCGATCACTCAAGAGTTCACGACGCCGAATTGCATGAACTGGAACAGTCATCGCAGTTTATATCCGTACCGACTTGACGGGTCACTTGTCTTGATAAAAACATATCAAGACAAGTGACCCGTCAAGACTGTTTTCTTAGTACCGACGTACTTAGGCAGGTAGGTAGGCAGTTTAGATTTTAGTGTCCACGACGCAGCGACAGTTTGTCAAATTTTGTTGTATAGGTTGTGGGTATCTAGGCAATAACAGTAGGTAGGTACCTATCCACCTCCACGCCGCGCAAGTGATTCTCGTCCCACCTGTCCGCGCAGTAACTTTTTTTTACGACCGCGCGAGACTGTCGCAACAAAAACGATTACCTACTACCGAAAAACTAAATAGGTACCTACCTAACATTCTAATAAAAATATTCACAAAAAGCTCAACGAATTCAGAATTTAATTTTGTTCAAAGAAAATTGGTCAAATAAAAAATAAAGGATGAAAATAAAGCATATGGGAATATAAAAATAAATCGTATTTATTTGTTATTTCGACTTTTACAAGAAAAGTATAATATTTACTGGAGACAATTATTTTATTATTATAATAGTACATGATATTCCCTTTAAAATGACACCAATATGAATAATATCTTATATCTAAGTATATCTACAAATAAATAAAATTGAAGTGTCTGTTTGTAATGTTAAAATAACAGCTTTTTATTAAATGCATATGAAAGTACTATTTTCGTCTGTCTGTCGGTCTGTCTGTCTGTCTGTTTGTTCCAGCTAATCTCCGAAACAGCTGGATCTATTTTGACGGGACTTTCACTGGCAGATAGCTGATGAAATAAGGAATAACTTGTTTTGGAAAAAGAATTAGGGTTCCGCGCAAAAAAATTAAAGCCCATGAAATCCATATTCCACGCGGGCGAGATCGCGGGGAAAAACTAGTACTCAATATAGATAAATGTATACTTATTTTTATTTATTTATTATTTTAATAAATAAATAAAAATAAGTATTAATAATTTCTAGACACATCTCAACAGATATTTCGTTTATAAATTGCTATCAATACTGAAGCATTCTTTTATATTTAGCATCCATTTAACACAAAGCTGATAGGAATACTTTTCAAACAACATAATATAATCAATAAACGATAATCGCGTATAGTAAATTTCGAGGTAAATTATTATATGTAAACGTTTTTGAATCGTCGTAATGAAACATATTTCCTAAATATTTTCACAATTAATTTGATGTAAAATAACATTAGAAATAACGTATAAAAACAGAAACATTATCAAATTTTTGATCGAGTTCCTAACCAGTACACAAACAAAAATGGCGAAATGTCATTTTCACATTTTTTTTCTATATAGTTATTTGTTACAGAGTACACAGATAAAATTCACTCTCACAGATGACAAATTTCAAACATCTCTAATTTTTTACTCTGCTATCTTCAGCGCTGTACACGAACGGAACGATGTCGTTGAGAGCCGTGGTAGCTCACATGGTTAGCGCTCGTTATAGGTATCACAGTACGGGAGCAACCCGGGTTCGATCCCTACCGGCACCAATGAAATTGTTGCGTGCTGATTTAGCTATCAGTTGGAAAGTCTGTTTTTCTGGGCCGTTTTGTTTTGTTACACTGACATCTCGCAAGTCACCTAGGGATCTAGGAGGTTGTCGGTTGCTTATTTTTTATTTTTATTTAAAATTTTCGTCGGTAAAATAACATATTTATAAAAGTAAAAAAAAAGTAAAGTTACAGCCTATATACGTCCCACTGCTGGGCACAGGCCTCCTCTAATTTCTGAGAGGGTTTTAAGGCAAGGAAATGTCCGCCACGCTGCCTCAATGCGTGTTGACGAACTTCACATTTCTTCGAAATATATATTTTTTAATTTCTCAGACATGCAGACCCGAGTTCGATCCCCGCCGGTACCAATGAAATTGTTAATTGCAATTGTGCTGATTTACCACGTGCTCGGCGGTGAAGGAAAACATATTGAGGAAACCTGCACGTCTGAGAATATAATTATAATCGAATGTAAATCAAATTGACATAGGTAAGTACAGATAAAATTAGCGGAACATTAATAAAATTTTGAGATCGTTTTTTTTTTCAAAATTTTATTTATATATTCCTCTATTTTTGTCCGTGCTTATATCAATTTGATTTAATCCAAAGTTCAAGCAGGGGTCAATGTAGCGTAGTAATTTAGAGCGCAGGTATAGCTCTAGTCATACGAACGTCACAGGCCGCAGCTGACTGAGTTGAATAAAACTAGAATAAGCGCGCGTCACCGCGCATGCATGTGTGTGTAAGTGTCGTCCTCCCGCACCGCACCGGGGGAAAGATTATTCAGTGAGATGCACGATAATTCATATAAACACGCGCGCGTAAAAAAATACGAAAAGGCCTTTGGAAGGAGGGGTTTTATGAAAAAACCACTGCATGAATCAATTACCAATAAAATTTATTGAATTCTTCGATAATTAAGCTGTGTCGGTACCGACTTTGTTTTGGAAATTTTACACTGCTTTTATTACTAATTTACGCCCAAAGTTGTGTTAAAATTGGCAATAAAAACGAATCTTTGGTAGCTCGTAACTTTTTACTGACTTTTTATTTTACTATTCTGCTTCGGTACAGACAAAATTAATAATGAGACAAAACGATATCATGTTTAACTTTGGATGTACACTGTCAAACAGCGGAGTAAAACCCCTCCGAAATTTCTATGGAAATAATGTCGACTAGAGTCACCTTAAGGAAATATTTTATTACGTCCGCGTAAAACAAAACAAATTATGTTGGTGAATGTTTTAATTGTACTCGATGTTAGTTTTCATTACATCAGCGACAGAATGAATAATGTCATTTTGGATTGTACTAGATAAATAACTCGGCCGTTTGTCGTTTGGTTGATGCTGTATATACTTTTCTAACACGAGATCATACTTCGAAAGAAGTGATAGAAGTTCTAAATAATTGTCTCTATTTAATGAAGTTTTCGACTCGTTGTGACCTCTGAAAGGAAATTCTTGTTGTGCTAAATGGCAAACAATATCGACAAATTTTTGAAAAACCCTACGGTTGTGGTTAACACGCATTTTGTGTTATGTAATTTCCTCGGATAACTGGCGCGACAAAGATGTTTCAATCCGATTTTTTCCAAAATTACTAAACGAAATTACCGCATTCATGTGTTTTTGAGAATTCATATGCCTTTTAATGGCTCCAGACAAGTTATTTTAAATCATCATATCCAGTAGTATTCCAAGATGTTTTGTCGTTGGAAAAGAATATGCAACACCAACAGTACAACTTATTAACTTATGTAAAATACGATGTTTTGGCGATCTTAGACGAAGAAAATCTTGGTTCTCTGAGAGGTTCAGCGTCAGAAGATGAGGATCATCAAGCTGTGGATGATGTTCTAAGTGAAGACGAGAACGATTATGTTACTGACGAGATCTTCTCTTTACGATCTGCTTCCACTGAAGAAACTGTCTCAACAACTGCTGCAGCAGCTCACCCATCTACTCCTGCTCATTTTCAACCTATAAGTCTTGGGTATTGACATCTCAAGACTTATATGTCGTGTCTCCGGAAATACACTTCGCGGTTAGAACGAATGTTTGGTCGACTACCAAGGGTTAATCATCTCAGAGAACTTCAGCAATGAATATGATCAAGAACAATAAAAAACATAAATAGAAGAAAGTTCATGAAGCAGCTCAACACAGATTTGGCCAAGCCTTGGATGGAGATGAGACTTGAAGCGCCGACTTTGAAAAGATCTCTACGAGAAAACCTAAGCTACATTCTCGGAAAATCTACTGAACAAGGAAGGAAGTTCAGAAGGGAGAACCTAAGCCCAAAAACCGTAAATGCTGCACTTTTTGCTCTTACAAAAAAAGAGAATGCCTAAATTAGTGTGTTGATAAGTACAAAAAGTCAGTATGTTGCGAGCACAAAGTTTATGTGTGTCTAGTATGCTCTAAGCTTTAAGCTAGTCTGTTAAAGTCTGATTTAATTTAATAATTGTGCTAAGAAAAAATCATTAAATAGTAAAAAAAAACATATAATGGTGGGTACAGATTGGTGCAATGCAACATGTAATGCAACATGCAATGCAAGAATTTGAGGTCCACATTGCAGCAATGTATCATGTAATGTAACAGAATTCCCATAGTGTGGACGCCTCGCGCGCACGAACTGCGCCTGGGTCGCGCACGCTCCGAGCGTTACAACTCGTGCGCGGCTCGATCCGAGATTTGTCGGTTTTTAGTACGAACACAAAGGGGCGCGCAGTATGCGCAGGATTCAGGCGTGGACGGTCGTTCGTTTCGTTCGCATGCGCAACGATCATGGCGGTGAAAGAGGGTGCGTGGAGTGATGACGAGTCACTTTTATTGATAGAGGAATACAGAACAAGGGAAGTTTTATGGAACCCTCAAAATGAAAACTTTTATAAACAAAATTTAAAGAAAGATGCGTGGGACGAAATCGGAAATGTATTGAAAATAACAGCAGAAAAGTGCAATAACAAAATGACAAGCCTTCTCTATTCTTACCGCCGTGAAAAAGGAAAGGAAAAAAAATCCAAGGGGACTGGAAAAGGTAAGAATAACGCATTTTATTTGTTTTTATATAGGTATTTATTACAATTTAAGTCATCAAAAAATTAAGGTACTTAGATAATAAAATCAAATTACAAAAAAAGTACAATGGAGTTTATAAATCTAAAAATATTTTTTTTGCATAAACTATTTATACCTGTTTATATGTATAAATAGTTTATGCAAAAAATGTTGTAAGTCGATTAAATAATAAATAGTTGATAGTTAAACGTGGCTGCCAAGGGATTTATTTTTAATTTATTTGTTTAAATTCAATATTGACGACGTTTTGTAGGAGCTAGAATAGTATTGTTATTATGCATTAAATAACATAGTTTATTATTAAAAGAATTATGTGCAGTAACTAACTATAGGTCAATAATTAAAGTAAAGCTAGTAAATAAATAAAAGTGTATTAATGTATGTGTGTTTTATTGCAGGTACTTCGGACACATATACAAGTCGATGGTTTGCCTACAATGCTTTAAAGTTCTTAGACGATAGAAACACACCAAGAAAGAGAAAAAATACGGTAAGATTTAAACTACGAGCATCTGTCTTGCCAAGAAACCTTTCCTTCATTCATAAAATAATCAGCTAATTCGTCTCTGATAGCATTAAGATGCGCAGGTGATCGTCTAGGGATATTTCTTACAGGCAGTATTGATGTGATGTTATTATTAATTTGCCTCCACGTGCCTTCATTTAAATGTCCATCTTCCTCCCTGTCAACTAACCCTGGAATCATGTACACGTTTGTAGAGTGACGTTTTAAATAATTGTGTAAAAGAGTGATTGCCATAACTACCAATTCAGCTTTATCGGGTTGTAAAAGCATTGGTTTTCTTAAAACTCTGAACACAGACGATACAATGCCAAATACGTTTTCAACAACCCGTCTAGCTCTGCTTAATCTATAATTAAATATTCTCTTCGGTGAACCCTTTGGATGTATCCCAGCATATGGCTTCATCAAGTATTTACTTAAAGCAAACGCACTATCGCCTAAAAAAAATATGGTATAGAAACATTTCTATTGGATAGGGGACGTGACTCTGGCAGGTCTAATGTTCGATTCTCTATCTTATCATATAATTGGGTATCTTTGAAAACTCAGCCATCAGAAATCCTCCCTTGACAACCTACGTCCACGAATAGAAAATTATAGTCTGCATCAACTAGAGCAAACAAAACGATGCTAAAATTTTGTTTATAATTATAAAACTCGGTTCCGCTTTTAATAGGGGCTTGAAGTAAAACGTGCTTCCCGTCCAATGCCCCTATACAGTGTGGGAAGTTCCACCGGTCTTCAAACTCCTTGCTTATCTTCAACCAGGCGTTGGCAGTCGTGGGTACCTTAAAAATACTTAAATCATTATAATTATTTCCAGGAGTCCATTCAACGCTCAGTCTCCCAAAACAATGCCACCGGAGCCACGCAACATGAGTTCACCCCTCCAGTACCACCAAATGAGCATGGTCTACATGGGTTTGGACAGTTCATCAAGCATTCCTGACTTAACAAAAAATTTTGTTTCATTTATAGGAGCTAAAATGAGTAACTATTCCTCTCAAACTAGGACTTCGGTTGAACACGCAATATTTGAAATTATTATGAAAGCCGACAGGGGATATTATGAATCTTGGCAACATCAACCAAATGCATATACAGAACCATACTCCAATCGTCCCTCAACTTCAGTATCCTACGGTACATCAGCAGAAAATGTAGACACTGCTAACTACTCAATCAACCAGCAGCCTTTGTCGGTCTCTTCACAAGACTCACAGCACTCTTCTATAGATGATTTTACTGATTTAATTTAGTTAACAAAGAAAAATAAAGATTTTGATTATACGTACCTTAACGTTTTCTTTTAATTCTTCAATTATAGCAGAGCACACTTCAGGAACAATTCCACTTATAGATTGTTTAGATACTCTAAATGTATACTGTAGACTTGTGTAAGAGTCCCCGGAGCTTAAAAATCGAAGAGTAATCGCTAGTCTATCTTGGGCTGAAATTGGAGCTCTTAAATTTGAATATTTTCGACTTATTCTTGGTGCGACTATCGCGAGTAAATTTTCAAAGTCTGTTGGCGTCATCCTCGTAAAACTTTTGTATTGGCCACTTATATGCTGGAAATTCATATCTGTAAGCAGTTCTCTGCCTTCTCTCCGTTTATATAATTCTGTGCGCCACCAACGTCGGGGTCTTTGGCGTTTTTTTAAAAGTTGATGAATGATTAGCAATGAAGCACTGATAATCGTCAGAGCAAGAAGGCTGTCTTCAGACTCCATGATTCGTAAGTATATCGACTTAAGTAGAGTGATGTGGGCAAAGAAAAGAACACGTGTGACGAGGGCTAGTGTTTGTAACCAAATGCGGGAACAGATGTTCTCGTTCTGATTCGTAGTCAATGCGCGTACCGCGCGCGCCACACGTCCAAGGCAGCAGGGAACACGCAATGTAAGGCAGAATATTACATTACATGTTGCATTGCACCAATCTGTACCCACCTTAAGATAGTTAAAAAATGATGTTACCGTTGATTAATCAGAAGTTACTTTTTTTGTACGAATATAAGCAGATTGTTCTATTTTGTTGTAATATAAATAGCTGTGATTAGTCTTCATTAATGAATCTGTGTTTTGTTACTAGAACAAATGAATAAATCATACGGGTCCTTAAAAATCGCAAATAATTATACTTTAGCCCAGAAATGGTTATTTATATATGCACGCCTCTGAGGCGCATGTTAAGGCTTTATGTATCTCTGAGATAGATTAGGCTTCTAGGGTTAATAATACTTTTAGTATAGGTAGATAACTACAATGTAAAACAAAAGAATTTTTCTCATAATACATACTTGTTATACTTCTGCGTATGGACTGTGTCATTAAACAAACAAATTGGCACTGACTCATTGGTGCTAAAATGTTTACGGAGCACCAACGCGACCACCAATGCGTGCCGTGCGTCCGAGCTATGCTTCCACTTGTAGATATTTTGTACTATTTTAGGGCAAATCTACTAATATAGGTAGGGCTTTAGACGTTTCTTCAAGTTGACAGGGTTTTGGATAATTTGGGGTAAAACCGAACTTCATGTAATCCTGATTTTTATTCCCATCCAATGTTTTTTTATTTAAAGATTTATCAAAGGGATTATTTAAAAATTGGGTCAAAAGAGCCAGAAAGTGTAGAATGAAAAAGTTTTTCTTAAATCAATAATATAACAAATAGAATAGAATAATGGTATATTTTTACATTTTCGTAATTCGTAAGAGACTAAGTGTTATTATAATTTGAAAAAGAGAACGTCTTATTCGTCACAAAATTCAAAATTTTTAATCGTGAAATAATATTCAAATCTTGTAATGATGTTGTTCTTTAAAATATTGAAAATTAGGGCAATAAGGCTATTTTGATTTTTTTACGATAATTTAGGGAGTATTTCTATAGGTTCTAGGGTAAAACTAAAATCATAAGTGAAAACACAGGTTCCGTGGTAGTTCAAGAATATTTAAGAGATGGCGCTGATTGATACTATGCTTAAACCAAACCGTGAACAATTTTGTTCGCGCGGACGTTTCTTGTCATTTATATCAATGGGTGCGTTTGGCAGAAAAAAGTGCTAGCAAGCGCTTATAAGCGCTAAAATAGTTTTCGGCCAGGACACGATTGCTACTTCAGTAGCGCTGACACAATCCGCCATTTTGCTTATTTAATTCGTTTATTTTGAAGTAGAGTTTATAAATTGTTTTGCGCAATTTTAGTTTTAAGTAGTATAATGACATGAATAAACATATACATGCTATTGAAAATTCATGATGGATAAGTTTTTAATATGAATACTTTACAAACATATATTTAAATTAGGTTGAATTCCCCGTTTAAAACTAACATCGTGTCCTGGAGGAAAATAGCTACTTACGATTTGACAGCGCTTACCGCTTACGATCGCCATTTTGCTTACAAGCGCTTGCTAGCGCTTTTTTCTGCCAAACGCACCCATAGATAAAGATGGAGACCACACTCCGAATACCTACTTGAAGCTTAACCTATGTATTACTATCTCGCTCTCTGTGGGCAGACCCTCTCTTTCTAAGTAGGTAACCTTTATTTTATTTTTTCCCAGGATATCGCTATAAGTAGTTGCATTACATTAAGTGGTTTATTTTAAATATCTACATCTCTGTTTACTACTAAGATCTAGCCTATATAGATAATATATTTTTATACAATTTTTGGGAATTGACTGGTTTTATGAAGAAAGGTTTTCATTTCCATGGGCAGAACCGGTATTTAAAATATGACCACGCATTTCCGTCATACAACCCATATAATTCCGAGCCTATTTAGAAAATATGGAAAATAAATATATCAGAGAATATTTTATAACTACCATTTCGATAATGTATTTTCTAGTTATTGTATCTAATCTTAAACGGTATCAACGAAATATAAAATTAAAACTTATTATAACACTCCGGGTGTTCCGTGAATTGGGCAAAATATACTTGATTTATTGTTCAGACAAACTAAATCTATTTTTGGACAATTATTTTAAGAAAATATCACGAAGACTAAAAGAGCTTAGCGGAGCTCCTGCCTTAGACTTCTGACCTTACCCATCAGAGTCAGGCTGCTCTGAGCTGAAATGTGTATACTATATTCCACACATCCTGTTCATTTTAAGAATTATCTACAATTCCTAGGAATTCTATATAATGACGGATTTCATAGATATTTAGTATCATATGTACTATAATAGGAACGGTAATATATAAAAACCTCAAAAAATAAATAAAACCATTTTCCATATTAAAATCATTTATTGAAAATTGTCTATTATACATGACTAAATATCATTGCTCTGTGTAGTTTCTGTCTCTTACCACGTAAATCACCAAGTATATTTTCTGTATGACTTTAAGTGAGCACGTATACGCATATTAAAAAATGAATTAGCTATTTTCTTAACTATCATAGTTTCATGCAAATCATTACAATTAATTGAGTCCGTGATCGGATGGTTAAACATTTCCTGCAACAGAGGAGTAAAATGTTGTGACACGACATTAATTAATTTGTTTTCAATGTTATTGGCTCTAGGTTGGCCCATCAAATTAGCTCGTTGGAAAACTTGGTCACAATATTTTACAATTTTGTAAGCTGCTACCGAAGGAAAATAAAGTTTGCCTCGGTTCACAAACGCGTAAATGAATTAAATTTATTTACAATCATGTGATATGAATGATCTGTTGACACATAGTTAAGTGCTACTAACGCATTATTACAATGTTCACAAGAAATGCGGGTAAGAATTTGTTTTATAATGTAACCAGTTATATAATATACAGGATGGTCAATGGAAAGACACTGGATGTTATTTTTGCTGACCTGAAGCATTTACTATCTTAGTTTAGCCTTTGAAATGATAAAAAGATTTTTTAAATCAAATTAACTATTCAGGTAGTTTCCCGCCTGAGTAACTTCAAAAGTCTGTAACAGAAAAACTGGCCTATTAAGTGTCATTTTTTTAATGTTATTATGAAAGATTAAGGTAGCGCCAAGTTTTTAAAATTAATTAGAAAGTATGAAATCATTTATTACTATTTTTCATTTAATGTTGAAAATTCAAGCCCCACTCTCCTGACAGAACATTTTTAAGTTTCGATTAAAATTATTGTATCTTCGGTGAATGTTAGGAAGCTAATTATTTTATGCATAATAGAGCAACTCATAAGGATCATGCTACAAACAAAAAAATACTAGGGAAAATCCCACAATTATATTTTTTTAATGTTAGGCTGTTTAGGGTGAACATTTTCAAAAAAAAGGATAACAAAAATCATAACTCGAAAACTACAAAAAATCGCGTAACATACATAGGGTATTTTCGGATACCCCTAGGTGTGAGGAATCAAAAAAAATTTTATAACCTCACTGTTTGGACCAAACTGTATATATAAAAAAGTTCCAAGTTGTCCTGCGAACATTTAAGTCAACAAATATTTAATTGGATTTTGCTCTAGTGTACACAAATCATTAACAAGTAATGATAAACTATTTATGTTCAATAAAAACGTTTTTCTGGGATGATTTAAAATACCTTTACCATTTATTGTTAATGATTTCAAAAACATTCCAGTATCATTAAATATTGGTTCCCTATAACATTTGTTTTTTAACGATAATGGAGACTTTGAACCCTTTCCTAATGGTGACTTCGAATTCATGAGATCAAAAAGTCTATCTATCATGTGCAAGAACTCTGTAGTCGCTTCGCTGTTTAGAAAGTCAGGATGACCACTAATCATCAGCAACAGATGAACTAAGTACTTGCGCAGCAAGCCTAACATTCATTTTTTTGTTTTTAAAATCTATATGTAAAGCGCTTAATTTATTATCAAATTTTAACCCCTCCTTGCTTTGTATTTCGTGTAATTTTCGGTTATATTTAAACGAAATATACCCGGTATTTGACTTCATTTCAAAATCGGCCAAAACATTTCTAGCGAGTTTTAACATATGTGCAGCGTCAAGCAGACAATATATATTGCTCTTCCCGTTTGGATTTCGAAAGTACGGTCTTAAATTATTTTGTTCGAGAGAGCCTAAATATTCATAAGCCTTTACATTGGATGATGCACCATCACAAGTCAAAGATCTTACGTTGACACCAATTTCGTCAAGCAGAATTAGTGGTTTTTATTAATTCGGAAAGTAGTTCCCCAGACAAGTTATTTGCAATAAAAAAATACGCAATTGGACACAGACAGATTGTACAGACCGTAAGACACTATTTGAAACACGAGGGCTTGGGAAGCTAATTTTTCTAGATCACTTACAGGAATTGGTTCAAAATCTACATACCCAACCACTTTGTCTAATTTTTGATCATATGCCAAATTTTGTTTTAATGCCATTCCATCAAATATTAAAGCAACATTTTTTTAAATATATTTTTTCAGGTGTTTTAACTTGTTCTTTTAAATATTCCAGTACTTCAGAGAGGAAACCAACATTACAGTTAAATAAAGATAAAGATCTTCATATAGTTTCTACACGAGGTAAAGCTATATATTTTCTTAAGAACTCGTAAGCCTTAGGTGAATAGAAATTCAAAGTTAAAGCAAAAGCTTTCACTTCTTTACTATATCGAACACCATGTGGATTACTCTGTGGCTTTTTGAAATCCTTACAGATATCAGCAAAGCGCCCTTGAACAATATTTTCAATTTCTGACTGACCCATATACTTTATAATAGTTGCAATTAAAGAAGACATATCCTGAATTTTCTTAGTTTGGCGCGCCACTTTTTGCTTAAGAATCTTAGTTTTCTTCTCAAGTATTTCTTCTTTACTAGACTTTATTTTCACTTGCACGCCCCTATCTATCTTCGCGGGATCGTCGTCTTCACTGCTGACCTAAGAAAACAAGAAAACTTTGTGAAATCGGTAATTTTAATCTTCCTGAAGAATTGGTTTTAAAAATGCAAAAAAATATTTTCAAATCTGACTGGTATAGTTCCGAAGATTAGAGAACTCAAACAAACAAAAAAAGAATCAAATAACTCTTCTACATCATAATGTCAGTACAAATTTACATCACGTAATAGGTTATTAGACCATTAGTAGACAGAAAGGACTCTCCGGAGCGCGCCTTCATGAGCACGCATAAATGAAGCATCAAACAAGAAGCTTCATGCTTAGTGTCGTAGTGACGGTTACCACACTGCGATTGGCACTAAAGAGTTTAAATATGTATGTGTTTTAAGCTATACAATATATTATGTAATGTAATATTAAAGTCATAATAAATACAAATAAAAGGTATGTATTTAGTAATAAAGGAAAAGGAAACTTACAGGTAACTTATTAAGACTGCATAAATTTTCAAGAATTTTTCGACATTGTTTTTTACTAGTTTGGTCTTCAATATTACAGGGAGTATGTTTCACTCCTGTTTCCTTAAGTGCAGAACTACTTTCATAAATGTCAGAACTAGTGCTTGGTACAGCCAGAGCAGCTATTTGCACAATAGACTCTTCACGTAATGCACTTGTTGTCTGCAAATGATAACATATTTTACAAAATGTTGCTTTATATCATACATTTAAACTACTACATTTCCAAATATATAATATATTACAAAAATTAGATAATTAAATTATATTAATTTTTTACCTTGCCTGGTGATACTGTTTCTTGATTTATTATAACAGTAGGAACTGCTGTTGGTTTTAAACGCCTTGTTGTTGAATCATAATCTGATTCTTGATAATGCAAATTGCAAATCCTTGCACTTTCATAATACTTCATTTTCAATGGTACAATGGATAACCACAAATTTCTCCGAGTACTGTTCTTAGGAAATCTAAAAAAAAATATTCGTAATTATTGTAAACGTTAGTAAAGTATCACAATAATGAGAAACAAAAACTAAATAAAAAGTAAATTGTCTGCCTAAAAAAACTAAATAAAAAGAATATATTATTATGTTATTAATTAATAATTTAATATTTTGAAATCTATGAAATCCGTCATAATATAGAATACATAGGAATTGTATATAATTCCTAAATTTCATGCATTTCCGGTAACATAATAAAAAACATGTACATAGTTAAGGACACGAAAGTCTCAGATACATCCTTAATAAGGTCACACTACTTCAGTGCGATTTCTTTTAAACAAAAACAATAAAATTATTCAGTCAATTAAATTCAATGTAAAACTATTTGATTTTGATAAAGTTATGATTTACTAATATGTTTAAAACACTGGTAAAAAGTTTTAGCAAAAAATTAAGTGAAAATACGAAGAAGTATGTTTACAAGTATTCAATGCCAGAAGTCACTATTTAAACACTTACGCATGAAATCTTATATCACCTCCTGGACACCAACTACTGCCGCAACCACGCACCACTACACAAGTTTGCACCATTTCTTGAATTGTAACAACTCGTACGCCAAGCCATGCTCACTTTCGATCGCGCAATACCAACCTTACGCCCGCCAAGTAGTGATCGAATTAGATCTGAATTATGTAAACATGTCTACCTATGAAAAAACTATTTTTTCGTTTTAAACAAAACCAAAGACACTATGCAATAGATATTAGTATCAAAGACAAAGATATGCTCTTTTATTTTAAACCATAACCTGGCAATGTTTTTTAGAAAAAAAAAAAAGAAATCACTCTGAACTTCCGGCGTTCCACGTGTCACTTTGATGAAGTTGCTCTGTCTTTTTTATAGAATTTTATATTTGTGTCTGGACTAAAAACGAAAGTATTATACTTTTTACATTTCTTGTAATATAGTCAACACGTAGATATATAATTTGTGGTATAAAAAGTGAAAAGTAAATTGCCAAAAGTACTTCAAATTCCGAAAGGCCTGTTTTGGCGGGCGGGTTATAAATGTGTTATTTTTCAAATTCTCATTTATTTTTAGTGTAAAATGTAAGTAAAAATAGTTTTCCTACATATTTTGAAATAACATGACGTTGTATTTATTTCAAATTCACACGAACATATTTTAGAAATATTGTTCGAAATGTCACAGATAAAATATTATTTTATTTTTTTTTTTTAATTTTTTAATATTTTAATATTTTGGTATGAGTAACGAATGGAAACACATAAAACATTAAATATACATATTTCCAAACAATTTCATATAAATTTCTCCAAAAACAAAGGTGTAGAATTCAAATTAGTAGTAATTTTGTCACTAAAATTGAAGTTTATACTACTATTATGCTATACAGTGTAATTTATATACTTTATTACAATTTCTAGCAACCAAAAATAATTTTATTCGATAGTTTATACATTCAACAAGACTTCCTGTAAGTTTTATCCATAAATATTGTCTCAAAGTGAAAATATAGCAAAATTTGCAATATTGCAAAAAATTTCCTAACCTAGAAATTTTCCCGCCAAAAAGGTCCCGAGTGAACGGGAGTGTAACATGTCGCGCGCTGTCAGAGCGTAGAAGTTTAACTTTAAATATCTCAAACGTAGACGGAGAATCCTATAGACTCCGCCATAGCGTGTCGCAGAAAGGGACAAAAGCAATATATACAGTAATCTATGGACAAAAGTAAATACCATAGATTACTGTATATATACTAGAGAGTAAATACGTAACTATATTTAGGGTTTCAAGTGTGAGGAAAAATTTACCCCACAACTAGCTATAAAATTAGAAATTAGTACGTGAAGTAAGCCTGAAATGGAACACTGCTATTAACGATTATCATTGATATGTATTGTAGTTGATGGAGAGCTAAGTGTAATTTACTGTGGTGAAGAAAGAAGAAACTAAAAAATTGTGATATCTGTCTGACTAATAAACTTAAAGAAACTATTGTGTAATGAATGAGAGCTTAGTGGGCTGTATTTATGTAGGTTGTGTTTTAATATTGAAGAAAGAAGATACTGAACTAACTGTTACCAGCCCTCTGTCACTCTTGCCACCTGCGTGAAATAATTACCTACAATCGCTAAGCACCCAGGGTAACATACGCAGTCGGGGCTAGCGCGTTGTAGGCGATCGAATGTTTGTTTTGAGTTTTTTAATGTAACATAAACACTCACGCCTGTCACCCAGAGGGGTAGGCAGAGACTACGGACTTCCATTTGGCACGATCCTTACATACCTCTTTCGCCTCCTTTACATCCATATATCTACGCATACATGCTCATCGGTTAAGGGTACTTCTAACGTGGCCCATTTTCAAAATATCGCCAATTTGGTCGATAAACTTTTTTTTTAACGGTGTTTACGTAATTAGTTTTTTTTGTAAATACTTGTTGAAATAGTCTTTGTTTAGTGTTATTTGTATTATTTTACCTATTTGATAATTTTTAATGGAAAAACGTCGCTCCTACTATAATTGTTGCGTGGATGGATGCCAAATGCCCAAAAAAAGGTTTCAGATATATCATTCTTTAAAATTACCGAAGGATTTCAGAAACAAGTTATTAAAGGTGAATTTATTTCTTTTTTTTTGTTAGATAGGTACTGATAGTAAAAAAGAATTATGTAATAACACAGTCTATAAATCCATACAGTCGTCCGACTAAGATGTCTAGACGGGGCAATCGTGCGGGGTGTGTGGGGTGAGACGCGGGAAGAACGAGCCCGATCTGCTTATGCCAATCGTATTAGTAGCTCGGGACACGACTTCCAGGGTTAGCGCGCGCTTGCTTTTATTATTTTTAAATGTTATCATCCATTTTGATATCCAAGATGGCGGACATTTTTTAATAATATGATATGCGTTTCAATTTCGAGGTTCTTGTAGTGCTTATTACGAAACCGGCATCCATTTTCATATCCAAGATGGCGGATTTTTTTTAATAATATGATATGGGTATCAATTTCGGGGTTTCTTGGGGTGCTTATTACGAAACTGGCATCCATTTTCATATCCAAGATGGCGGACATTTTTTAATGATACGATATGTGTATCAATTTCGGTGTTTCTTGGGGTGCTTATTACGAAACTGGCATCCATTTTCATATCCAAGATAGCTAACATTTTTTTAATAATATGATATGGGTATCAATTTCGAGGTTTCTTGGAGTGCTGATAACGAAAATGGAATTTATTTTTAAATCGAAGATGGTGGACATCATTTTTTTAATGTTAGGGATGTCAATTTTGATGAGGAGTCGAAACTGAGGTATGGCCACATATCGAGAGTAGAGCACTCCCTCATGTTGTGAGGCATGCAATTAGCGTTTTGAGTACTTTCAGGAAAAATGTAAGAACAAATTATTACTTATTCTTTATATTAGTTGTTGATCACGGTGTAGATCTAAAATAAATAATGAAATTAGTAAAAGTTGTTAATTTATGACAACCCTAACTTCCATACGCTGTCTAGACGTTGTCGGCATTTACCACGAGATCAAAGGCGTCGTCCTACTGTATGTTTTTATTATACTGTGGTAATAATTTATCTACACAGGTAATACCTATGTACTTTATTACTAACGTAGTTGAAATTTACTTCACTATCCAAGTATCTACATACTTACATACCTACATATTATGTCTTGTAATTTAAATATAAAATTGTAATAAAAAATAAGTAAGTTATAATAACACTAAACACTGAAATTAAAACTTTGTTTTCTAACAAGATTTTTAACTGAGTAGAATACGATCACATTTCTGTTAGGAATCGTATTTCGGGTTTATTTGCTGTGGCCTTGCTAGTTGCATGCGTTGAGCATCGCAGAAATCACATAGGTACGAAAATATGATCAGTCCATCATAGTTAGAATAGGTACTTCACCTAAGTAACTTAATTAACATATTGCAATGTATTTTTTACTCTTTATTGTTAGCCCTTAGTAACCACGAAAAGTCCGCCATGGTGCAGGAAGGGGAAAGATGCAAAGTAACATTGACATTCGCGCGCAGCGATAAAATTTTATTTAGCTTGCTTGCGCGATTTATCTGATTAATAATAATGTAGGCTATTTAACGTCGGCAAGCAGTCGACATCAAAGGAGTGCAACTTCTCTCGGTGGAGTCGAGTATTATTGTCCTTTAAACAAAACAAGCTTCGTATGAAGGTTCCTAATTTTTTGCTTGGGTTCAAATGCTTTTGTGGCGTGATGTATACGCAGTTTAAAATAGTGCATGGAAATTGCCTTAATAAGTAAAACTTTGTGGTTTCCAATAAAAGGTTTACTTTGTCGTAAATACATCCTGGCATCGTTTGAAAGTAGTTAAAATAAGTTTCGGTAATAGATTTTTTTCTGCAAAGAATGATACTTCTTTATGTGAATGTATCCTAAATATTCTTTCTGCCAACGTACATACTTTAATAACATCGCGTGAAGGATAAATAAGGCCACCTTTATCTTTTTTAAATATAAGACCTAAATATTTGTCGCTAATAAGAGCTAGCAGACAATCTTCACATTTTAGAGTTTTTCTTAATTTCCTAACTACAAACCCACCGATATATGAAATAATTTCTTCAGTATAGGTGGTCAGTTTTGAAGGGTTAAAAATATAATCGTGGTCATCATCGACCAAGAAATTATTATTAGGGGGAAAATCCTTAATCGAGTCTTCGAGATCTTGAGTGCAGTACATATTAATTTTATTTTCGTATCGCACTTCTGTGTGAGTTAAAATTTTTATATCCTCTAGAGGTATACAGTTTCCTGACTCAATACCTTTTATTTCCCCGTGTATCACTAGTCTTTTGTAGGCGCTTTGAAATTGAAAGGCTGTTGGATTGTTGTTATAGCCTCCCTTTGATCGTATCGAGCTGAAGAAGCACTCCAGGTGATCTTGGCTAAGTTTGTATATAGGCAAAAAATTAAGTTTACCCGTTACTATGATATCAGCATACAATTTTTTAAGACTTTGTATACATATTAAGAAACCAATGAATCCAACTTTCCTATTTGTTTGCAATATTGGTTTTCCCTCTAATCGCAACCCTCTGATGTAGATATCCATTATATTGACAAATTCTAGAATGCTATCGCCATTTTTACTATTAATAGGTTTTTTAAAACCATACATATTCAGATTCCGACTATTTAAAATATCAAATAAGTTGTAAATTTTCCTTATAAAGTCAACAGTAGCCTCGGAACCCGAAAATTCTTGTAAATTTAATTGTTTGTCACAAAATTCTATCACATCTGCCACGGAATTACTGAATGTTTGTGCCGCCAACTTAACTTTCATTATTTGTTTTGAAAAATTAATATGCTGATTTTTAAGACGGTTAGCTAGATGGAGACCCTCCCTTTCTTGCAGATTATGAAGCAATTCTATAAAATTCCATGAAATGATTCCACCATGCAGATTTGTTAATTCATTTTTCTGACCTAGTGTATTTCTGACAAGTTTCAGCATATGAACTGGATCCGGAAATATAACTATGTGCTGTTTATCACAAAGAAAATACGAAGTAATATCTTTCAATTCATCGAAATTGCAACCTAAGTTTTTAGCCATCGAAAAGTTTGTTGGAGAGCCATCAAAAGTTAGGGAGACTATATTAACACCACAATCTACCAACAAACCCTGTTTCAACATATGGTCATGGGGAGGCGAGGGAAGGGGAGATCACGGCTTCCTTCATTTTAAAATTATTATTTTTGGTCCGATCTACGCAGAATGAGCAAATAGTATTTTGTTGTTATGTAGTTGTATGCTTGGGTTGGAATTAAATTTTATTAATTATAGGATCCCAAGTAGATGGTGGCACCCAGCCATCTTCTCTATTGAAATTAGGATGGTTTTGAATTTCAAAAGCCTCGCAAATCTTAGGACGAACCCGTTTTATTTTAGAGGATTTGTGGCCTAATTAATAAAATCAAGCGTTACTTTGCGGAAGTCCATTATACTTAAGTTGATAAGAATTGCTTCGCCCATATTACTAGTACTATACTTATGCGAAGAAGGAATTGCGATAAAAGAGGTAATAAAATATGTCCATCGATTGCTCGTGAGGTGACTGTGATACGACAGAATAGCAGCGCTGCGGGAACTCTGTTACTGTAATTTAATATCCAAATTTTTCTCCTATAGAAATTAACCCCATTTTAGGTCTGTATTTTGATTCAGACATATCCTGCGATTTATGTTTGTACCTATTATCAGCTTCAATAATTGAAGGTAAATCTTTTTCTATTTACAGAAGTTGTTTCTCAGTGCCATCCTACATCCCTTTAAGTTTTGCTGAAAACATATCGCAATCGTCACAAGTATAAAGTAATTTGTAAAGATCGTACATTCGTTCAATAACATCTCTTTGATCTCTCACGATTGTATTGACATTTATACTTTGGGAGAGATGAAATGTGGGACATAACAGATTTAATAATTTCAGGATCCGTTTAGTTAGATGGTTTATGTTTCCCCTTTTTGTCACTTTCAACAATACATCCCTCTTATCTCAGTCTTAACCACTTGTTGGGAAATTTGGAAACATTGTCTTACAGATTGCTGTTGTTATACCGTTAACAACAAAAAATACACTAAAGTATTTGATCCTAACTTAGGTTCATCTCCTGATCTCAGTCTTTGTCTAGTTGTAGGTTTTGACTGGACACATGATACTATGAATTACCTCTTAACATTGTAGTCTTTTTCTGGATCCCAATAAAAAGTAAATATCTCTTTCTTATTCTGCTGGGATATTTTAGTACTGCATTTCATGCGGAAATTCGTGCTACATGCAGCACTTTTGTTCATGTAAGCTTAAGATTATTTCTTATTCGCTTTTTTCCTGTCTGCTCTATTGTACTTCTATTCCGATCTTTTTTTTTTTGGTAGATTATTAAGTATGAATTTGTTGTAAATTATTCTGGCATATAGAATTTGGTACATCTTGAGATGTGCTTGGAACACACTCTTCAAGCGCAGCCAAAGGCACAATTTACATAATACAATAAATAAATACAAATAATAAAGTGCAACTTACGTTCAAAAACAAACTTCTCATCTTATTTGGACTTAGGATGCTTTTGTTTTTGATAATTGAGCGGAACAAAAGCATAAATCCAGATCAGATTGTATACCTTTGAATTAACCTGGACTTAAAACATGTTAACGAGTTCGAAAGCATGTCGTTTTTTTAGTTGGACTTAAAAATACTTTACCACCAAGTAGATCGTTATTTTTTTGTTTCAATGACATTACAAAGTGAATGTCGAAAAAAATGGATTTAAGATAATACACCTTCGGTACGCAGATATTATTATTATTTCCTATAATAGTGGGTAATAACTTATAGAAAAGTTGGCCACACCGAAAATTTTAGGTTAAAATTTGCAATTGTTATCTTTGTACATTTTAGCGATAAATTTACGTCTAGAGTACATTATACACAATATTTTATGTATTATATATTTTATTAAATGTTACAGACTGCCTAGTAACCGATATTATAGTATACTTACGAATGAAAAGACAACCCCGCCATTTTCCTTTCACTATCACTTTTACACCCTAATACACTACACCGCACCATGTTTTAAATAAAAATGGTTGGAATACTACGTCTTAATTGTTCACAACAAAATATAATATGAAATACTTATCATAAAACACATAAAACAGTATTTTATACAAAGAATTTATCACGCTACACGTTAGCTGTCAAACTTTATTTAGCAAAGTGGTTTGCTAAATATTAAAAATGGCGACACGCTAAGCGAAACAAAAAATCTCATCGTTCTTTCTCATTTCTTTACACGACATCGGTGTAACTTGCTCTTTCTCTTGTGTGACTGCGATAAAAGATATCACTTTGTCTATAGCATTCTCTGTCTACTTTGTGAAGCATGTTCCCATAGACAAAAAAACTCCATGTTTTAGACTATTTGTTAAATGTTGCCAGAATAAATTTAAAATTTCCTCAAACTGGACGCATTTTATTTTTATGATGGAAAATTGAGACCATGTCTCAAATTAGGTGCTTATGAGTCAAATTAGGTGCATATGTCTCAAATTTTATTCAAATCGTCAGTGGTTCAATTTCAAGTAATTATGATAATTATTGATGATACATTATTTTTTTTTGTTTCAGTAATTATGTCTTCGCGAAGACGAAGAGTTCTCGGGGCGAAACCCTACCGAAATTATAGTAAGGACACTTTGAAAGCTGCTATGGCAGCAGTTGACACTGGCATGACTTTGAGGGAAGCGGAAGAAAAATTTAAAATACCTCGAGCAAGTTTAAATAGAAAACACCGAAGGCTACAATTAAACAAAGTCGGCCGTCCTAAAGTTTTCAGTGAAGCTCTGGAGGAAGTCTTTGTGCAATCAATCATTACAGCTGCTGCTTGGGGATATCCACTATCAGGTTTCGACCTATCTTTACTCGTGAAATCACATCTAGATAGGCTAGGTCTAAATGAGACACGTTTCAAAGTTAACTTACCGGGACGATATTGGCTGGAAGGTTTTCTACGGCGCCATAAAAGCACTTTATCTGTAAGGCTCTCAGAAAATATTAAACGCCAAAGAGCTGGAGTTACGCAGGAGACATTAAAATCATACTTCCAAGAATTAAAAACCACCTTGGAGGATGTAGATCCGGCTGCAATAGTAAATTTTGACGAGACTAATATGTCTGATGACCCGGGACGCCAGAAAGTGTTGGTACGTCGAGGTATCAAGCATGCTCATAAAATCATTGACTCATCAAAATCAAGTACCTCCGTAATGTTTGCTGGGACAGCGTCAGGTGTTCTGCTTCCACCGTACGTCGTTTATAAAGCGGAACATTTATATAATACTTGGACGGAAGGAGGACCTCCAAATACAGTTTACAACCGATCTCGGAGTGGATGGTTTGACACTACAATATTTGAGGATTGGTTTTTGAAGGTCATTATTCCTTATGTTGAATCGTTTAATGGCAGACGACCCGTGGTTGTAATTGGTGACAATCTGAGCAGTCATTTTTCATTAGATGTGATACAAAAGTGTACTGACTATAATATTAAATTTGTTTGTTTACCGGCAAATATACGGGGTTGTGCCAACCCCTCGATGTAGCAGTGTTTCGACCATTAAAAATGAAATGGAGGTCTGTTCTGCTGTCTTGGAAGGAAAAAATAGAGGAGTAATGCCGAAGCACGTTTTTCCGAGGCTTTTGAAGCAAACTCTGGATAATATAGAAAATATGGGAAAAAATTTGAAGTCCGGATTTGAAGCAGCAAATATATCCAATTAATGAAAAAAGAGTCTTAAATAGATTGCCTCCACAGGAAGATCCAGAAACCCATAATAATGCATCTCAGCAATGGTTAGAAACGTTTAAAATGTATCTCGAAGATATGCGAACAAAAGAATGCAGCACAGCCCCGAAGAAAAAAAAGGTGGCAGTTATTCCAGGTAAAGGTGTAACAGTGGAGGACTTATCCGAATCATTAAAGACTAATAAAACGAAAAAACAAAAAAAGATCGTCGATGATGAAATCACTTCCTGCAGTGATTTAGAAGAATGGAGGGAAGCAGTTTTGAATACTGCAAACTCATCATCCGATGACAATAATGAGTTCGACACAGTGTTTTTTGATGATGTTCATGACATGTTTCCTGATGATGATGAAAGATCGGCGTCACCACGTATAACTAACATCCCACATAATGAGAATCAAGAAAATGAAGATCCACTCAATGTAGACCAATCGGTCTATACTGACGAACAATTTAAAGTTTCTGTACCTAGTGATGGTGGTGCTGGTTGCTCTAAAGATATCGATACAGAAATTGTAAATAATTCGGAGATTTCACCAGATTCTTTTGTTGTTGTCGAATTACTCTACAATGTGAATACGAAAAAACAAACTGAAAAGAAGTTTATTGCTCAAGTTACGAACATGGTTAGCGACGGAAAAGTGACCTGTCGCTTCATGAGATGTTTTTCAGCTACAAAGGGTATTTACATATTTCCAGCAGTGGATGACATGATGACAATTGACAATTCTCGAATAATAAATACAATTAAGCCCACTCAAGTGAAAAGGGGAAAATACATTTTAATATTAATATTTAATTATAAGACTAATAAAATTGTGTAAAATAATATTTTTTTTGTGCGCACTTCAAAGCGTAGGTATGCCTAGGTATAGCCTATGTATCGCAATAAAACGTTCCTAATAGCTTAGACTCCAATTTTGATCTCAATGTTTAAATTTTATTATAAGTTGCAAATGTTATTAATTTACTTAGTGTTAAGGGCTAATTTGAGACATGTGGGCATATTGAAATCTCAAATTACCTTCGGTCTCAAAATCGAGATTTATGTTGATTTATTTTTTGACGATTTATGAAGAAGTTTGTTTTTTTTTGATTTTATATAATTTTTATTTGATTTTTGAAGAACTAGTAAAAGATCTGGTAAGATTTGGAGATAATATTTTGTTTTATTTAATACCTCTAGTTATAACTGATTTATTATTGTTTTAATTTGCGCAAATTCAATATTTTGTTATTTTTTAACGCCTCAATTAACAAACATTGAAATTCTACATGGGAAACCATGACTTTTATAAGGTGTCTTATGTTTACCGCATGTTGCAGGTAAATTGAGACAAGACGAAATAAATATATATAAAAAAACTACATTGATTGGCTCAATATTGCAATATGCTCCTATTACCTTAGATAGAGACTCATGTTCTAGTAAAATTTCAAACCATAATTATTAAGAATTACACCTTATACTGTGAATTGAAATTTAAACCTGTCTCATGTTGTATGCATTTACGGTAATATAATGACATGAATAGACATATACATGTTATTAAAAATTCATGATTGGTAAGTTTTTAATATGAATACTTCACTAACATATATTTAAATTAGGTTAGGTTCCCCAGATAAAATAACATCGTGTCCTAGAGGAAAATAGCTACTTACGATTTGACAGCGCTTACCGCTTACGATCGCCATTTTGCTTACAAGCGCTTGCTAGCGCTTTTTTCTGCCAAACGCACCCATTTACTTAAGTTGCATGATGGCGTCCTAAAGATGGCGCTCTGGCGTCACACAAAAAGCGAGGCTCCGTGGACCGGGCCCGTAAATTGTAAGAAACGAATGAAGTCGATTGATAATCTTCCGTTCAATTATAATATCACTAGTGAAATTGTAGTATCACGACTTTGACAATATACCTGCGACATATACATATTTTAACTTTCTGCATTTCTTATCATTAATAAATATTCATCTATTTGGTTTGAAATATTAAGAAACTATATTTTTGCTGTAATTGTTACAACAAAAATTTTAATCTAACATAAGACTATATGCAAAAAGAAAATAACTATCTGGCTCCAAGAATTAAATTGTGATCACACTGAAAAGCTACTCACTCATCCTAACTAATTACTAACCGTATTAAAGTTAAATACTAACCCAATTTGCAAGAAGTATTTGCATAAATCGCCATGAAATGTCAACGCTGCGGTAACAGTTACTTTAGCATTATGCTAAGTCGGTAGCCTTTTTGTCGCTGCAATATATTTTTATTTTTTAAGTATTTTATGAAGTTTTTTTTTAAATAAAAGTGATGTTTTGTAAAGTAAGTTGCAGCAATGAAAGCAGCAGGCGAATGGGCGCTCGCAAGTCCCGACGTTTCGCAGCTTTTTCGCCGCTCCCCGTCTCAGGTCTCGATATTTAATATTTGGCATAAAAAAGATGGTTACGCCGTCATCTATTAGATGCCATGAGATCTTTCTGTATTATCCCATAGTCAGCTCTTATAACAATTACGGAATGAAGTGCGGGATGGATTCTCTAGCGCCACGACCATACTGGAACTGATTTAGTTAGTCTCGTTTAAACATGTTATAGTTTCAATTTTTCAAATTATATTAGCAAAGGGAAACTAAGGGTGAAATTCACTACATCAAAATTTATATTATTAAGTTTTGTAACAAGTTTATGTGAAAATGGGGAAGAAAGGTTCTTTGGCAGCAGTCCCATAGAGTTAACCTAAATATAGATATAGCACATTGCCCTAAGATGTTTATGTGTCACTTCTGATGCCTATATTCAGTAGCTTTAATGTGGTGATTGTGAAATCATAAAATGACCAAGGCCTTCCTGTAAATCTAATATGCACCAACATGTTTGCAAGTTCCTTTTAAAAAAAAACAATTGCTTATTTTATTCAAACGTCCTGTGTACGTGACTAGCTCCTATAGCTCCAAGATGCATTTATCAAGTACAGTAAATAACTGTGAACGTGAGCTGTTCGTTGGAAAGTAACTAATTGTACTTAGGAAATCATTTATAACTTGTTGTATTGACAGGTGGGATAAATATTTGTGATTAGTGGTCGCACAGTTATCGAAGAAAATAATTCATAATTTTTTTTGTTTCTACATAAAGCGTACTGTATATCACATTCAACTGCACATTAAAACACATATCTCATAAAATTGCCTATTGCCTTGACATACAATCCACTGACTATTGAAAAAGGAACATTTGAAGTCACGCATATTTAAGTAGTAATTATTTGTTGGCAACATTTTCAAATTCTTTGGATACAATCGCTATTCTGTGCGACTGTTTGATCATAGATTTTTATGTGTTTGACATTAGTAATATGAACGTTAAAAAAGTAATTTTTGTCTTTATTGTTACAACGAAAAAAATATAAATAGAAACGCAGAATACCTAGTTTAAATTGTTATTCTAAGCCCCTGAATAAAAATTCAATCGCTTTAGCTTGCTACTTCTATTATATCAAAATCTTCACAAAGGGAACGACCTTCGTCGGTAAATTGACAAATATTTATGATGTAAAATTTACTGAATAACAGACTGCGGGGATGGTGGAGCGCTTAGTATGACACGTTTCCCCATCCATTTTCAATTCACGTTTGACAAAACATTAAAATGATGAATACGGAAACTTCATTACACTTCATCACATATCACTTCATTACAGAAAACTCTGTAATGAAGTGTTTTGCGAACATCATTGAATGTTCAAAATAAATTTAAAACTGCTCGTATCGTAATATGTCGTGTGGTAGCGACGTAACCGAATCGAGCCTATGAGGTGAAATGCCAGAAAGCTTTTTTCTTTGATACTGGTCAGGTAACAAGAAATTTTCATTTTTTATTTATTTGATACGCATAGTACTTCAACAGAAAATGGTAAAAAGGACATATTATTTACTTACGAAGGCACTGCCTATTTTATAATGAAATTTCTTCCAGCAAGCCTATTGAACGATAGTTGAAGAAAATAGAGGTCATTTTCATCATTCAAAGTGTGCACTTACATAAAATGTGTCGTTAAATATCAAAATCCGTTACGTCCGCTCTAAGTGAAACGGTTGAAATTGATGTTATATGTGTTTTGGTGGTAAGATTTTATAATTTCTGCTGTTTTGTATAATCAGACTACTTTCTTAGGAATTTGCATATAATATAATTTAAAAAACTAATAAATTAATGATAGGATAAGCTAAAAAAGCGGGTTAAAGTTTAGACGTACCGCATGTTGATGTGTATGAGCTAATTATATCGGTGTTTGAAAAAAGTCGTACTGGACTTACCTAAGTTTGATTGACATCATTGTAATAGGACGTATTCAGAGCAGCTCACTTGTGGTATTTTAAGAAATACTTCAGTTTAATTTTATAAATGAAACAATGATTTTAAGTGAATCAAAATATTTTATTTATTTAAATAAATTCTAAAACCTCTTCTATTTCATAATGTTGCGAATTATTTATTATTTTGTCTTCTCTCTCTTTAGTTAGGTCAACATTGGTTTGTAAAATATTTTTACAAAATTGAATTTCGGGTATCTGAAGTCCATAGTGGCATAACTACAGATATAAGTAAACATGTAAATCTTGTGTTAAATGTATAAGTCCATTTCAAGTGCAAGGTCAACACCCGATAGAAAACAGAAGAAAAATTAACATTTACAATGAAATTTTATTTAGGTATGTGTAAGTAAGAAAACCACAAGAAGCAGATTTCTCATTAATAGTTAATTAGATGGGTTAAGCAATTATTATTCACACCCTGTTTTTAAACCTTGAATTTACGTTTTTACCACATAAACCTCTCAGTCAGTTGCACTAGAACACAATACGAGGTGACACCTATGTCTCCCTCACCGCGGATGTACACGCGCTCACCAAATTTTTTTAGTAAATTTTTTTCTCCCAGACGACACCATTGGCCTACATCATCAGCAAAGTGGTCCTTTGACCTGGATTCTTACGTCGTCTGCAAACAGTGTAATAATAATAAGTACCAGTTATGTTCAACACGCCGGCTCCGCAGCACAAAAGGCGACAACCACGTGACACCGCTGTAGAATCGGAGTTCAAGAACAACCAAGATGTATTACCATCGTTTAAAGGATGAAGTGCTGGAAAAGCCTCAAAATGTGAAAAATGCTTGTTGTAGGAGTAAAAAGTCATTAAAGGCCGCAGGCAGATCGTCAAGTACGGCATGTAAGTGGCAATTGGAATACAAAACCGCTAATACCTTGGCTCTCGTGGAAATACAAGCAGCGGAAGCTGAAGCAGAAGCCAAGGTTAAAAGTGCTCAGGCAGTAGCTACCAAGGTTAAGCCAAATATTCACTCAAAGCTGCTAAACAAACAGCTTGCAGCTGAGGTCGGCAGAATTGGAATCTAGATCACGCTCTTCCCACAAGACGGCTATAGAATCTTCAACCAGTAAAGTTGAAAATTGGCTGAATGCTCCAGGAAACCAGTATAAGGAGAATCGGGAAGATTGCTTTCGTGAAACAATTGGCTTAGAAAAGCTGGCATACCCCTTGAATGAGGCAGTGGCTGCCTCATCATATAAAACACAGAACCAGGAGCTCTTAACAGGATTAGCAATGTCTAAAGAAATCCTCCGCAGTTGAGGTTGTCCACAGATTACCTCCTAATAGATACCGCATCATGGAATATTTGTTCTGTTTCGATTTCACCAAGTTTCGGGTTGCGGAGGACGTGTCAAATGCGCTGTGATTGGATAATTCAAGGTTGAACTTAGAATGCTCCGAACCATAGTGATGGAACAGGTTTGGGTCATTGATCGATAAATTTGGGATTTATTGATCAATTTTTATTTGAAATTTATTAAAAAATAAAACTGTGTATATAAATAAAAGTATATATATATATATATATATATATATATATATATATATATATATATATATATATATATATATATATATATATATATATTTGTACATGTAATCTAATGATTTCTTAAATTTACGCGAACACTACACATTGAATACAACTGTATAATTATATGGATTTTATCGCGTTTAATTAATTTATGCTCACGGGGGAGGGGGGACTTAAATGTTTGATTATTGATTTTTGGACCCGATCTACATAAAACGAGCTTACAGTATCTTGAAGTATTGTCTATATATAATAAAATCTATCCAAAACCAAGCATACTACTGTGCTTGGTTTTGGATAGATTTTGTTAATTAAAGGATACCAAGCAGATGGCAGCACCCATCCACCGACTGTGGCCGGCTTCACTCGGTCGCTGTGACGTAGGCTTGGGACCCAAAGCTTGTTGTCTTGCAATACTTGATTGACATGCTGAAGCTCGGCAGCCAGATGTATTCTGTCACATATCCCTTGTGCTCTCTGAAACAAATATTTACCCACAGTAGCAAACTATGAAGAATGATGGTAAGATTCACCATTTAAGTATCGGTTCGTATAGGCCTTTTTCCTATACATAGTATGCCCAATAGTGTTATCAGGATTTCGGATGACTAAAACATCTAGGAAAGCTAAAGTATTATTTACTTCTAACTCCATCGTGATTTGTATTTTGTAGCTTATGGAGTTAAGGTGGTTTTAAACTGCAGTTGCTTTGTCAGACGGTAAAATTTTGAAAGTTTCGTCTACGTACCGCTTGTAGAATCTTGGATTTATAGGAGCAGTAAGAAGGGTTTCTCCTCAAAATCCTCCATGATATATGTCGGCGACTATAGGAAATATAGGTGAGCCCATCGATACACCATCAACTTGCTTGTAGAACTCTTCCTTCTACAATAGATAGTCAGATGTGAAGCAGTGTTTGAGTAATACTGCATATTCTGCAAGCATGTTGTTATCTTATAGCTCCCTAGTTACAATGAGAAGCAGTCTTCAATAAGTAGGCATGTGAATAGTGACTGACCACCAAAACTGACCATAGTATCATTGCCAGCGAGATGTATGTCTTTTATCTCACTAACAAAATGGTGTGAATCCTTTGTGTGTGTTCTGATATGTCCTTTCGGTGGTGACAGTATTTTTGCTTAGTGTTGCACCTAAAAGTAGTATTATTAATTAAAAAAACCATACGGTACGTGTTTCAAATTTAGATGTAATTAATAATAATAATAATAGGATATTACTGAAGTTCATGCAACACTAGAATAACATTAATCACGTTATAACTTTCACTTGTTTTATGGTTTATAAATCCGTTAAAAATAGTTTAATTTCGACGTGTAACATTCAATTCACAGTAACAGTAAATTCATTAAATATTAGAATATCACGTTTCAATCAACCACTTAATGCTATTACTTATTGTGTAATTTTCACCATTGGTATTATACTTTTTAAAAAATTTAAAATTCCATACTAAAACTGGCAAGTATAGAGATAGTATAGCGGAATCCAACAGCCTTCTAGGGTTTTTCATAATATGAAGATTGTCTTCTGTGAAGTGTCTTGAGAATAGCACACTATTTTTGGTGGGCAACCATTGATCCCCTAGACATGTAGCGTCGATCCACATCTTGTCCTTTCGGGGCATTTAGGAAACCTATAACATATAGGTATCACAATTGTACGCCACTATTTGTATAAAATAATGACTACAAGAAAAGTAAACGATGACCAAACAAATATCGACTTATAAATCACAACACTATCGATACGCGTGTTGTCGTTAGACAAAGACAAATATTTTAATTTACGTAATGAGTGAAAGGGACATATCAAAAAAGATATCAACGGGTGCTCAAATGATATCACTTTGCAACATTTTATATCCAGTGTAAGTTGAACTCCGGTACATTTGAAATAGGTTAACGTGATAAGAATAAAATTTACTTACTTTTTGATAACTGGATGTCTTAGCTGACTTGCCACACCATTTCATTACAAATGGCACTTTAGGAAGCCATTTGTAATGTATTTTGGATACCGAAATTATTTTTAAATTTTCAAAAACTCGGACGTGCCTACGGGTCACAAACTTGGTCACAATGATATCGTGATTTTTAGCGTCACTTCATATGCTAGCTACAGCAAGTATGTGTTGCGCGCGTTTGTGGCCCTGTATGCGGAATCTATTAGGAGGTAATCTGTGAGGTTGTCGAACTGGAGCGAACAGTGAACTCGTTGAAACTATAACTCAACGATCGGGACCAAGAGGCACTGCTCTCGGATCTGGAAATCGGGCATCTACAGGAAGAAAAGGGTGAAAATATCATTTACACTGTGTCCGTGCAGCTAGACTAAGTGTGCCACCAGAAGAGCGAGACGTAGTGTTTGCAGAGCGTATGGGAGCAGTGCAAGCGGCGGTTCGTCGGATAGCGTAGTACCTCGGAGCCTCCGCGTCGTGGTGCGGCTGGCGCGCCGTCAGCTGCGCGACGAGCTATTGCGCGCCGCGCGTGTGCGCAACACACTCACCACTGTGGACCGGGGCTCAGCCGCTCCGCCACACCGACTTTACCGAACGACTAACTCGTTACAACAAGCAGCTTTTCTACAAAGTCCGTGAGGCGTGATGTAAATTCTCGTGGCGTTACTCGTGGACAGATATCGCATTTACGTGCGCCAAGGTGAAGGGAAGCCGGCCTGCTATATTCGTACGGAGGATGACTTTGTTCGTATTTTTGGTTCCGATAAGGTTTGAAATAACGTCTTATCATGATTTAAAAAGAAAGTTAAACGTATATTTTATACCAAATTATTGTATTAGTAAGATTGTGTACTATATACTTCTTTACGTCAAATATGTGGGAATATTATTTTTAATAATTTAATTACGGCCATCAATATGGCTTAAAGCTGGAGAAGAGGCGAAAGCTCCCATACTGGATGAATATCATTTGCGACATAATTCTAGGCCTCAGCAAATTAAAATAGCAGGAGGCGGAGGAGTAGGCTTTTATCTAAAAATTTTGCATTTAAAATTTGTCCACATCCTTCTACTCCCTCTGTAGAACAGATAAAAATGAATATTTCAGGAGTCAACCTTATCGTTGGCACCGCATATAGACCCCCTTGGCTAGATGATAATATTTTATAGGATGCCTTGGCTGAATCAGTTTCCACTTTTGCCAACGCGGATAAGGTTATCTTGGTTGATGATTTCAATATTGTTGTGTGAATAAGTCAACTAGCGCCATCTAGTGTCAGGAACGAGAGCGAGGGGAGCTTTGCAGAGAATGACACCACACTCTCAACCGACAGCGCCATCCGAAGAACTAAGTTTCTAGAAAATCTATACTCGCAAACTCGTCCCTTTGCGCGCATTTACCTGAAGATTCGGGATGTTTCTTTGCTAATTTAAATAAATAGGCGCTGCAAGATGCGATCGGGACACAGAGTTGAACTCAGCGACACAAGCGAAGCTTCGGAGCGGAATTAAGTGAATTAGTGTGTTTAATTATTAGTGTTTTTAGTTTTAATTTGTGTAAAGTAAATTAAAGTGTTAATTTAGGTAATTTTATCGGCAATTTTTATTGTCACGAACCTCAAGCTCGTAACAATATTAATATTTTGGATAGTGGAAACAACAAGACTATATTGCTATAATAATTCTTAGAATGTCATAGCTTAAAACAAGTTGTTAATACTCCGACACACTTCACTAGTCACAGCGAAACACTGCTAGATTTGATCTGTTCAGATGTTTGAGTACGACACACCATAGTCAAATACTTGCCCGATTTGGGAAGCCATGCCATTGTTACTGCTGAATTTAATATAAAAAAAGAAAAACCAAGTCCTCGTTATATTACAGAATTATTTATTCGTGATTTAGATAGCGTTAATTGGTCACTTTGTACACATTTTAATGACGTCAATGACATGGTTATTTATTTTTGTTCTGTTACAAATATTCTGTTCGACTTGCATGCTCCACTTAAAACCACTCGTTTTAAATCACCGCCTCACCCTTGGATTACTGATACAATACGCAAAATGATCAAAATTCGCGACAACTACCATACTAAATACAAAAAATCAAAAAATAACACATTTAAAAATTGTTATAAAAACATGAATCTAATAGTAACAGAAGCCATGATAAAGGAAAAGAAAGCATATTTCGAACAGTACATATAAATAAAAGTAGTAAGGATTCCAAAACTATGTGGAAAAATTTGAAAAACGAAGTAAATCTCAAAAATAAGGCTGAGGAATTTCCCCATCGGTTCAATGACCCTGGTTTGATAAATAGACATTTTCTAAATATATGCGGTTCTGTGTTGATTACCGCCGTCTGAACGACGTTACAAAGAAGGACAGCTATCCCTTGCCAAGAATTGATGACACGCTGGACATGCTCACAGGAGTAAAATGGTTTAGCACGCTGGATCTAAAAAGTGGCTACTGGCAAGTTGAAATTGACCCTAAGGACAAGGAGAAAACTGCGTTCTCGACGGGAAAGGGTCTGTGGCAATTCAAAGTAATGCCGTTTGGGTTGTGCAATGCTCCAGCAACGTTTGAAAGGCTGATGGAACTTGTACTTACCGGACTAATTGGCGATGCCTGTCTGGTCTACTTGGATGACATCATCATCGTGGGCCGTACGTTTGAGGAACACCTTCAAAACCTGGAACGCGTGCTTATGAAGATTCAGAGTGCCAACCTCAAGTTGAGCCCGAAGAAATGTTCACTATTCCAGCGGCAAGTTAACTTTTTGGGGTTTGTAGTATCGGAAGAAGGTATCCGCACAGGTCCAGAGAAAATCGCCGCTGTCAAGGATTGGCCGGTTCCAAAAGACAAGACGCAGGTTAGAGCATTTTTGGGTTTGTGCTCCTATTACCGGCGATTCGTGAAGAACTTTGCAGATATAGCCAAACCTCTGCACAAGCTAACCGAGGAGAAGCGACATTTCTGCTGGGATGAAAGTTGCAATATCGCATTCCAGGAGCTCAAGGACCGTCTGTGCAAAACACCTATTTTGGGATACCCTGATGCAAGCAAAGAATTTATAGTTGACACAGACGCAAGTGATATAGGACTTGGCGGTGTGCTGTCTCAACGGAATGGTGACCAAGAGGTCGTGATAGCGTACTTCAGCAAGTCGTTGTCAAAACCGGAAAGGAACTATTGTGTCACAAAACGCGAATTGCTCGCTGTGGTAAAGTCGTTGCAGCATTTTAGCAAATATCTTCTGGGGCGAAAGTTTCACTTACGAACTGACCATGCTGCACTAAAATGGCTATTGCAGTTTAAAAACCCAGAAGAACAAGTTGCGAGGTGGATCGAACTACTGCAGGAATACGACTTTGAGATCGAACATCGCAGCGGGAAATCTCATGGCAACGCAGATGCATTGTCAAGAAGACCTTGTCCTGAGGATTGCAAACATTGTACTAGGCAAGAGAGTAAGGAAGTGGTATCCGTGAGGATGCTCAGGGCAGACCACCTCAGCAACGAGTGGAAGGACAGCTTACTACATGCACAGCAGGAAGATCCGGACATCAAGCCGATTCTGGAATGGATAAAGGCCAGTGCTCCCAAGCCCAAGTGGAGTGACGTCTCAGCGATGAGTTCGACCACTAAAAGCTATTGGGCCCAGTGGGACAGCTTGCTGCTTCAGGATGGAGTTCTGTGTCGTAAAAGGGAAAACGTTCGGGGAGACAGCTGTCATTTGCAAATGGTTGTCCCTAAAGCTAAAGTACCGGATGTTCTACAGCTGTACCATAATGATTGTTCAGGAGGCCATCTGGGAGTTAAACGAACTCTACTGAAGATCCGAGAACGGTTTTACTGGGTCCACTGTCGAAACGATGTCGAGGACTGGTGTCGCAAATGTACAAGTTGTGCGGCTGTAAAGGGACCTCAGATTCGTAGTAGAGGTGCATTGAAGTTGTACAATGTTGGTGCACCATGGGAGAGAATAGCCATTGACGTGGCGGGGCCGTTTCCGGAGAGTGAAAGCGGTAACAAGTATTTCATGGTTGTGATGGATTACTTCACTAAGTGGCCAGAAGTCTTCGCCATTCCAAATCAAGAAGCTTCAACAGTTGCAGATAAACTAGTTCATGAAGTCTTCTGTCGTTTTGGAGTACCTTTAGAGATTCACAGCGATCAAGGAAGGAATTTTGAGTCTCAAATATTCCAGGAAACTTGCCGAGTTATGGGTACTCATAAAACAAGAACGACTTCTTATCACCCGCAATCTGATGGAATGGTGGAACGATTTAATCAGACATTGGAGAGGTACCTAGCAAAAGTTGTAGACAATCGGCAACGAGATTGGGACAAGCACATACAACCGTTTTTGTTGTCATATCGAAGTTCTGTTCACGAAAGTACAGCAGTGACACCAGCTTTCGCAAACTTTGGAAGAGAATTACGGCTGCCTGCAGACCTGATCACCGGGATACCACCTGATGCCCCACGCAGTATAACCGATTATGCAAATGACTTGCGGAACAAAATGAATGACATTTATGAGCACGTCAGACAATCGGGCCAGCAAATGTCTGAGAAAATGAAAACCCGGTACGACCGCAAAATGAACAATAAAGGGTTCAACGAAGGTTCATTAGTGTGGTTGCACAATCCAGTCCGCAGCAAAGGGAAATCTCCTAAGCTTCAAGCTAAATGGGACGGCCCGTACCGGATTGTAACCAGGATCAACGATGTGACCTACCGGATACAGAAAGGCGCAAGAGGGACTCCTAAGATCGTCCATGTGGATCGCTTGGCGCGTTATTATGGGACCGATAATGCTCGGGACGAGCATGTCTTAGGAGGGGGCAGTGTTGTGTGAATAAATCAACTAGCGCCATCTAGTGTCAGGAACGAGAGCGAGGGGAGCTCTGCAGAGAATGACATCACACTCTCAACCGACAGCGCCATCCGAAGAACTAAGTTTCTAGAAAATCTATACTCGCAAACTCGTCCCTTTGCGCGCATTTACCTGAAGATTCGGGATGTTTCTTTGCTAATTTAAATAAATAGGCGCTGCAAGATGCGATCGGGACACAGAGTTGAACTCAGCGACACAAGCGAAGCTTCGGAGCGGAATTAAGTGAATTAGTGTGTTTAATTATTAGTGTTTTTAGTTTTAATTTGTGTAAAGTAAATTAAAGTGTTAATTTAGGTAATTTTATCGGCAATTTTTATTGTCACGAACCTCAAGCTCGTAACAATATTAATATTTTGGATAGTGGAAACAACAAGACTATATTGCTATAATAATTCTTAGAATGTCATAGCTTAAAACAAGTTGTTAATACTCCGACACACTTCACTAGTCACAGCGAAACACTGCTAGATTTGATCTGTTCAGATGTTTGAGTACGACACACCATAGTCAAATACTTGCCCGATTTGGGAAGCCATGCCATTGTTACTGCTGAATTTAATATAAAAAAAGAAAAACCAAGTCCTCGTTATATTACAGAATTATTTATTCGTGATTTAGATAGCGTTAATTGGTCACTTTGTACACATTTTAATGACGTCAATGACATGGTTATTTATTTTTGTTCTGTTACAAATATTCTGTTCGACTTGCATGCTCCACTTAAAACCACTCGTTTTAAATCACCGCCTCACCCTTGGATTACTGATACAATACGCAAAATGATCAAAATTCGCGACAACTACCATACTAAATACAAAAAATCAAAAAATAACACATTTAAAAATTGTTATAAAAACATGAATCTAATAGTAACAGAAGCCATGATAAAGGAAAAGAAAGCATATTTCGAACAGTACATATAAATAAAAGTAGTAAGGATTCCAAAACTATGTGGAAAAATTTGAAAAACGAAGTAAATCTCAAAAATAAGGCTGAGGAATTTCCCCATCGGTTCAATGACCCTGGTTTGATAAATAGACATTTTCTAAATATACTTGAGGATGACACTGTACCAATTAATCATATTTATTACTTTAAACAAAATAGGCACAATTTTAATAATTTTACTTTGTCTACAGTAGCAGAAGAATTAATATTAAACACTATTAAAGAACTAAAATCCAATGCTGTAGGTAAAGACAATATCTCCCCACAAATGCTTTTAATGACTCTACTCCGATCATTAATGAGAATAACTGCTATCATTAATAAATGGATCCAGTGTGCGGTTTTTCCAAATTTATGGAAACTTGCAATTGTCAAGCCTTTACCAAAGAAGATCAACCCTCTTTTGATTCAAGACCCATTAGTATATTTCCAAAATATTTCCAAAATACTAGAAAAATTAGTTTGCAAGCAGGTGACTGATTATCTTGAAATTAATGGCGTACTGCCTGTTATGAAATCTGGATTTTGCAAGGGCCACAGCACTACTACAGCTTTGCTTGAGGTAACCGATAATCTACTTGCGGCTCAAGATGGAGGTATGTGCTCAATTTTAGTGCTCTTAGACTTCTCCCGAGCATTTGATTCGATCGATCAGCCGTTACTCCTGGCTAAGTTGGCATTCCATGACTTTGATGCTAATGCAGTCAAATGGTTTGACAGTTATCTCACGGGAAGACAACAATGTATACAAATCATTAAAAGTGACTGTACTAGGATTCAATCAGCCCCCAGAACGTCTCACAGGGCTCGGTACTTGGGTCCGTTCTTTACACGCTATATTCTGCAGAAATCGTTAAGAAAATTAATCACTGTCATTACCACCTATATGCTGATGACCTGCAAATGTACCTTTCATTTACACCATCGCCAATGGGCCTTCTTCAAGCTATTAATAAAATAAATTACGATTTAGAGGCTACTTCTGCTTGGTCAAAATTAAATTCTTTGGTTTTAAATCCTGATAAATCAAAGTTCGTGTTAATAGGGTCAGAAAAAAATGATTGCTAAACTTATAAATGTCCCAATAGTTTTAAAAATTGGAAATATTGATCAAATCTCCGAGGCTAGAAACCTTGGCCTAAAGCTTGATAACCATCTGTGTTTTGAAGCACATGTCACAGAAAGTGTACGAAACTGCTTTTATAGATTAAAAATCTTATATAAAATCAGGCCATTCCTAACAGAGAAAACAAGGATGAGACTATGCGAGTCTTTGATTTTGTCCAAATTAAATTACTATAACGTAATATTTGGACCATGTCTATTAAGTAGGACTCAGAGACTCATACAGCGTGTACAAAATGCATACGCATGTTACTAATTTTTTTTAACAATGCAGGCCTATTAAAAATATCGTCGCGTCGAAGGTTACACCTTGCTACCTTATTATTTGGAACAATTTCTTCAAAAACACCTCGTTACTTATAAGACAAATTAGTGTGGGTTAGCGAACAGTCAAAATATCCGTAACGTAAATGTTCTAACGTCTTTGTTATTCCAAAACATATGTAGAACAATGGCATTTAGAGGGTCCTTCAGGTATGCAGCTTCTTGCTGCTGGAACGATCTGCCTCCACCAATGCGTGCTTTAAAACTATAGGAACGTTTTAAAAAAAACTATCAGCAATTTTAAAACAAGACCGAACTCTCTCGTAATTTTATAATTATTTTTTTTCTCTTAATTTTTTTTTTGTTTTACATGCACAGCATAAAGGTCCTCTAATTTATGCTGGGAAAATTGCTAGATAAGACTTACTGTTTTTTTTAATGCCCTCAATAATTTTTAGTTTACTCACTGTTTCGTTTCTTTTTGTTTATCGTTGTTAAATCGTAAAGTCTTTACAATGAAATTCAGTTTTTTAGTTTAATAAGATTAGATAATATACTATATGGTGTTGTGTTGTTGAGCACTTTATAATGTATATGTATGTACATTTAAATGTGTATGATTTATATACGTATGTATTGATGTATATGTGATATGCAAGTGTACAGTTCACTTATACATTGTGTTATTAGTTCCAAATAATACCTCTTTTATGCTGATTCCTTCCCCACTCACTTCTCAGAATGGTTGTTTTTAATTTTTAGCTTTAAGTAATGTCAAATGTGTGTGTAAGTAATGACCGTCCGTGAAGTGAATATTGGGCTCTATTTGAAAATCAGCGCTGCTGTTGTTTAGTACAGCAGCAGTTAGCTGAAATAGGGACCTAATTTGACTTCACAAAAATCCATTTTATTTTTTATTGTAATATTTCAAGTTTTATTTCTTTGTGATTTCAAATAAAGTTTTTTGACGTGACAACGTCTTATAAATTGGTTTGCCGGGTGACACTTCAAGAAACTGCGTTACGCTCCGCTCACGTTATGCGCTCACAATGAGAGCGAGTGAGAGGCACGCGTCCCTTCCACTCGGGCATGGTTAGCCCGCCTAAGAGCGAGAGAGACAGACATAAAAAGTGTTATTTCATCCTTCTTCCTACTATACGAATGAATATTCACATTAAAATTATTTTACCACTCAAAGTCGTTGTCACGTAAAACTTTCGCCCGTACACCGACTTTACAGGCAACCAATTTTTTTTTTCTTTCTTTCTACCTGCCTTTATTTTTTGGAAATCCAATGGAGTGGTTGCAGTTCAAATAAGGGTACCAAGAATCAACCCAATTATACAAATATAGTGACACAGAATATATGGCGGCTACGTAAGCGTCTTCGTAGCGACGCTAAAGAAGCGGTGACTTCACTCTTGATTGGTGAAACTACACCCGATTTAATAATTGACACTTTAGAACTTCGATTTGGAAAACCGGAAACAATTATGTGTAAAATAGTTCTATAGTTAAAAAAATTAAGCCCGTTGCCGTTAACTTATCATAATGATATTATTAACTTCGCTATAAAAATAAAGAACTATGTGGCTGCTGCCAAAACTATGCAACGAAGTGATTATCTTCGCAGCCCGGAATTACTATCTATTGTTGTATCCAAGCGCCCAACTTTACTTGTCGCAAAATGGACCGATTATATTTATGAACGTCGAGAGTGTAATTCACCGAAATTAGAATTGCTTAGTGATTTTTTATATGAGGAAGCCACTTAAGGGGAAATATAATGTCAAATGGCTTAGCAAGATCCTTCGTTATGCCGAAAATATTGCAGCATTAATTTTGAAATAAATATATGGTAAAGTTGAGGATTAATGTTAATGATTATGTTAGACGAAAACACGATTTCGTAAAATTTTCTCGATAGAAAAAAAATCCAAAGTTAGCTCCAAAATAAACAATAAACCGCTGTTATTCATAAAATACTTTAAATAAGATCATGAAACTTTGCATACTAACTGAACTAACTATAAAGCAGTGCTTATGTTATTTACTTTTTTAAAAATACCATTATTTTTACTGTAAAAAGAAATTACCTAAACTATCGGCGTCTTGAGCTTGTTTCCTCATTTCCTGTCGCCCCGTTAGTATCGCTTAGGCTTTTGAAGGGAGAAGTTGTGTCGCTTACGATCAGAATATACATTACGCAACAGTACGACGTAAAATTAAAATGGGAAATAACCGTGATAAAAATAAGAAGCGGCTGGCTTGGCGTTAAGAAACAGGCATAAATATGATAAACCTAATGAAATAAGTGTCTAACGACCTTTCTACTTACAATATTAGTGATTACAAACATATCGGTACATAGCATACGACGCGCGGGCAAGTGGGGACGAAATTAGAATTTGAGCTGACTTACTCTTTCCTCTTAAACAGCTGTATCAGCAGTAAGTCATATTCCCGCCCAATATAATTTAAAGAAGCTTTATGAACGTAAACACTGTTCACACTCGCTGTTATTGTATACGAATAGTAATCAATTAGAAAACGCAGAAAAGGCTCATGATCTCGCAAATTGTTTACGATTTAAGCGCAAAGATCGCTGGCGATTTGTACGCGTAAATAAACTTTGCTTCAAATGTCTTGACCCCCGCCACACGAATGGTATGTCGTGTAATGGCAGTAGTTGCGACATTGAACGCTGTAATGCATCATCATCGCTTACTGCACTGGATCAAGCTTAAAATTCGTGGAGCGAGATGAAGATAAGCATCCCAGCACCAATGAAACAGTGACTCATACGGTGGCATCCAACTGTCACAAGGTGCTTTTGAAAGTGGTGTTGCTCACACTTCATGGACCGAATGGTAGTTTACATACGCATAACCTGGATGATGGAACTACCGTGACAGTCAAAACGTGATAAAGCGCGCGCGCGGCGCATGGGACTCAGGCGAGCTTGTGTGTGAATCCCAAGTAGTGAGTGTTAGTGTTACTTTTTTTTTTTTTTTTTTTGCGCCCGAAGCAAATATGGGCAACCCTCCGGAAAGCGGGGGAGGGAGGTGGTGAATGCTCATAGCATACCACGCAGCCGGCTGCGTGGTTATGTGGCGACTTTTACCCACTAAACACCATCTTTTAGGAAATGGCTTAACGATCTGACTGGAGATCTCTAAGCCGTATACGAACGCGACCCTCCTTGGCAGAAAGGAGGGCGCAAGTGTTAGTGTTACTAATACTTACTTACTTACTTACTTATCGTCACGCACAATCCCTAACGGGGTAGCCAGAGAGAACAGATCGCCAAGTGTCACGATCCTTACATACCTCTTTCGCTTCTTTCAGGTTCATTAACTTCTTCATACATGCACGTCTAGGTATCCGAGTACTTTTGACCCTCCCCGCTTCGAGCAATTTGCTCACATGGTCTTCGAAAGTTAGTCTCGGTCTACCTCGACACCTTTTAATATTTACTTTCGCTCTATATATTTTCTTCACCATTCGGTCTTCACTCATTCGTTCAACGTGCCCAAACCATTGGAGTACGCCCCTATCAATTTTTGTGATAAGGTCATCTTTCAATCCTGCCATATTGCGAATCTCTTCGTTTCGCTTTCGGTCGGCTATGGTAACGCCACACATTTTACGAAGAGATCGCATCTCCACTGCATTCAACTTGCTTTTATGCTTCTTCTGGCATACCCAGGTTTCGCTGCCATATAACAAAGTCGGTACCAAAACTGCGTTATGTATTGCAAGGCGTGCACTCTTCACCACGCCTTGCCTTTTGACTAATGTATTCAGGGCACCATTGACTTTGTTTCCGGCAGCGACACGCCTATCCACATCTAAATCACATCTTCCATCCCGGCTGAAAGCACTCCCCAAGTATACAATTTCATTTACCTGTTCTAGACATTCCTGATTTACCCATATTTCACATTTCGTTCTCTCTTCGTCCTTTTCAAATACCAGAACCTTAGTTTTATTAGCATTCAACGGAGACCTTTAATTTCACATTCCTCTTTCATACACGTGACTAATGCCTGCAGTTCTGCTTCTGATGGTGCAATAAGCACTGCATCATCAGCATACAGCAGACAATTAACTTTTATGTCACCCAATTTCACACCCAAACAGCTATCTTTCAGCTTCTGTAAACAGCTGTCGAGATACAGTATGAACAGCCAGGAAGACATGACACAACCCTGTTTTACGCCCGCTTGGACGCTAAACATGGGTGACAGGTCATGCCCTACCCGCACACAGGCTTTACAGTCATAGTAAAGTGACTGCACAGCCCTTAGCAATCGACCATCCACACCATATCCCGGCAACAGTTCCCACATTTTCTTCCTTATAACCTTATCAAATGCTTTCTCCAGATCCACAAAAGCACAGAAAATCCTCTGGTTAACACTCAGAAGCTTCTCCGTGATCATGCGGAGAGAAAACATTTGATCCGTGCATCCTCTTCCAGGTCTAAATCCGCATTGTGCCTCCCATAAGAATCTTTCCGATTTCTCTTGCATCCTGCGTGTCAAAATCTTCGAATAAACTTTACTTGCTAAACTGGTCAAGCTGATCGCCCGATAGCTCCCGCAGTCAAAATGTGAACCTTTACCTTTATATAAAGGCACAATGACCGCGGATCGCCAATCATCCGGGACATCTCCCGTCCGCCAGCACAAATTGCACAGCAGATGAAAGCTGTCCCAGACGCGAGGCCCACCGTACTTGACCATTTCAGCAGTAACTCTGTCTAGTCCCGCAGCCTTACCACATTTCAAACTTCGAATCGCACGTTCAATCTCTTTCATGCTGATGACCTCAGTGTCATCGAGGTCCGTGTCTGGCGTGCCAGTCACGGCGTCACCCCCGGATCCTTCACTGAGATCATGACACGCATACAATTCTCTATAAAATTCACTCCATCGCTGCATGACGTCCGATTTTTCCGAGAGGACGTCATTGGTTCTCGAAAGCACTTTGTTCATTCTTAAAGCTGTCGCACCACTCCGGGACCTTCCAACCTCTTTCCAGAAGAGTTTGGAGTTTTCCCTAAAGTTGTGCGACAACCTCTCGTCCGCTTCTATTCTACACCTTTCACGTACTTCCTCAATCAATGTTTTCGCATGAACTTTCTGCAGCTTATATCTTTCTTTCATCTTCTCTCTCATATGCTCATCGTTACTAGAGGCTAAGTAGTCTAACCATACTTTTTTCTTCTTTTTTACAGCTTCTTTCACTTCGTCATTCCACCATGCATCTCTTCTTTTACTACTACCTCTTTTTGTCTTACCACATACTTCTTCCGCTGCACTTACCATTCCATCCCTAAGGTTCTGCCATGTTCTCTCCACACATTCTTTCCTGCCATCGATGGTGTCAAGCTTTTCGGCTACCCTCGTGTGATATTTGTCCCTAGTATCCGCTTCCTGAAGCTTCCAGCTTCGGATGCGACAGACCGACTGTGGTTCTGTTACTGCCGTCCGGTGGCGCCAACCCGCGAACAAACCCCTAAATCTAGTAATTACTAGATAATGATCCGTTCCCAGGTCAGCACCCCTGAACACTCGTGTATCCATCACCTGTTTTCGCAGTCGGTCATCCACCAGGAACAAATCAATCATACTTCTCTCATTCTTTCTTTCTCTAGTGTACATATGGATCTTCCTGTGATTAAACATAGTGTTTGTCACAAGAAGACCCTTTTCCTTGCATACAGCCAGTATAAGCTTGCCAGCATCATTAACCCTTTTATCTCCAAACTTTCCAAGCACCGACTCGTATCCTGGTCGAGCGATGCCTACCCATCCATTCAAATCACCACATACAACAGTTCTTTCGTTTCCCTTAACCAAATCTAGAACTTCTCTTACATTCTCCCAAAACTCCTCCAGCTCAGCCCTGGACGACGAAGCTACCGGCGCATAAACAGCCAAAAGGAATAACTTCGTCAGTCCCATTTTGAAGCGAACCCAGAGAAGTCTTGAGTTCACAACCTTGTATTCAGTCATAAGATCGACCAACCGGGACGACAACAGCACTCCCACTCCTTGGCAGGCGTTCTCGCTTTCCGGGACTCCGGACCATATAGCTAACGTCCCGCCAGGGAGCTCTTCAATACCACTGCCTTTCCGTTTGGTCTCCGACATACACACGACATCTAATTCTCTTTCTTTCATTATTTCGATCAACTCATTCGTCTTTTCTCTCATGCCTCCTCTAACATTCCACGTGCCAACTCTGCACTCCGTCCTCCACCTTCCGCCGTGTCGGGCTGTGCGTGACGGGTGGCGGTCCCCATCGCCGCTTTGCGCGCTGCAATCCACACCAACGGGGACGAGCTGGTGTGCGTCGCCTTGGGGGGACGCCCTAACCCTCGTTCGCATGGGTGCGCAGCTGTGTAGAATTGCAATTGTTACTAATACGCTTTGATTATATACCTGTCTAGACAGTGTTGCGCTACAATCGCATCAAAAACAACGGGTCTGATTTCGAGCGCTTATGTGCTTATTACGCACACAGGTATTCGTAACTACTATTGTTTAACAAGCCCGCTGCGTCACTCGGGGACGAGCTGAGTGATACCAGCTCTTGAACATTTCCCATTAGATTAAGTATGACATTTGACATTGTAATTTTTTTATATATACTTATTTTGATTTGCCTAGTTATAAAATAATAAATTCATATGACAATTGTACTTTTAATTAATTTTGTTTAATTTGATATAAATTATTTATATATTGACTTTTTTTATAGGATACCGTGACAAACGAGCACACAGTCCACCTGATAGTAAGTGGTTGCTGCGGCCCATAGACATCTACATCTATCCTCGTTTAAAAATCAAAATGCAGATGCGTTGTCACCAGTGAGGACTAAGATGGAATGCCTCGTTTCCAGGAAAAAGGGTCTCCGGTTCTCTACACTCACGATACGAAACACAGCAGCATTAAGCTACTATTTTACGCTGGTATCCTGTGAGAGCGTGGTCCTTCCCCGGTTGAGCCGAGCCATTCGTGCTACAACTATAACTACTAATATAACTGCAGCATGGCTCTACCACGTAAAACTTACTTATAAAAATAATGATTTGATATATTATCCTATACTATTAAACGAGCAATTCTTGTGTAAATATATATATATATATATATATATATATATATATATATATATATATATATATATATATATATATATATATATATATATATATATATATATATAGTACCCGGTTGACCGAAATTTATAAAAATATTATAAATTCCCTGCACACAAAATTTTATGAAAATCGTTGGAGCCGTTTCCTAGATTCCGATTATATATTTATATATATACAAGAATTGCTCGTTTAAAGGTATAGGATATATAATCGGGATCTCGGAAACGGCTCCAACGATATTCATAAAATTTAGTGTCCCGGGAGTTTCGGGGATAATAAATCGATCTAGCTAGGATTTATTTTTAGAAAATGTATTTTTGTCATTGTTTTTAGGCAATGAAAAACTGCTACAATATCGTTAGAATAAGAAGGTAAATTTTGACGGATTGTTAGTGAATATAAATAGCTTAATTGGTATAATGGTCGGTCACAGAATCTTAAAACCCCGGGTCGAACCCAGACCAACCGACTGCCTTTTTTTAATTTTTTTTTCAAGTTCCTTTCTTTTTTGAGAAAATCTATTTTTTCGAGCCCTTTTTTAGTATTTTTTAAAAACACGAAAATTTAAATTTAAATAATTGCATTCATGATTTTTTATTCAAATAACCAGTTCCGTTTTTTCTGTTACGTCGCTAAGATCAAAAAATATTATTTATATTTCATCAGTATGTAATTTGTATCTAAATATAATTTCCAAAACACACGAATTAAAAAAAATCGAGCGAAAAATACCGAGCAAAGCTCGGTCAACCAGGTACTGTTAAATAATTTTCACATGTCATATGTGGTAAACATGTGAACTATGTACCTACAACTATTTGACATCTTTAATGTACCATGTTTATTGGTATTTATATATATTTAAATATTTTTATATTTTTAAATAAAATAAATAAAACGAATCTACATAATAATTACTTTATCAAAGCTATTTTGTTTAACTTTCATCTGATAAAAAAAGTATATAATCAAAGCCTCCGCTGTTTGGTATCCCCTGGCGAGGTCTCCCATCTGGTTGGATTTTTGACGCTAATTGCTCCCCATTTATAGAGCAATGTATAAATCAAAATAAAAGCACATTGCGCTTTCAGAATAAAATGCCAGACGCAGTTAATGCAATTTAAAAAAAATCAATATACGGACGATTTTGTCGATAGTTTACCAGACGTCGCTACTGCTACAAAAATGATAAAAGATGTTTCATATTATGAAACATCTTTTATCATTTTTGCATTTTTTATCATTGCATTTTGCATTTGCATTTGCATCTTTTATCATTGAGCATACAAAAATGATAAAAGATGTTTCATATTATGAAACATCTTTTATCATTTTTGTAGCAGTAGCGACGTCTGGTAAACTATCGACAAAATCGTCCGTATATTGATTTTTTTTAAATTGCATTAACTGCGTCTGGCATTTTAAAAGTCTCTTTTGGCATATCATTAAGAACCTCTAACTTGTAACAACCAGTCACAAAACCACCTTGCTGGTTTAATATATTAAGAACCTCTAACTTGTAACAACCAGTCACAAAACCACCTTGCTGGTTTAATATATTATATTAAACCAGCAAGGTGGTTTTGTGACTGGTTGTTACAAGTTAGAGGTTCTTAATGATATGCCAAAAGAGACTTTAAATGACATGGCGATAAGGTTTAATGTCGAATCTCAGCCTGATCGAACGCTTGGGCTTTTGTGGTTTCCCGCGAGTGATACTGTGATATGTTCGGGTTCGATCTTTGGGAGTGATATTTTACAACTATCACGAAAACCGACCAAGCGTGAAGTTCTTCGCATTATAATGTCTGTATATGATATTCATGGTTTTTTATTACCCTTTACGATAAAATCCAAAATTTTAATGCGTGAGATATGGAATATAGGTATAAAATGGGATTAGGAAATAGCAGATAGTCTATTTAGTTTATTTAAAGATTGAATTTCGCACTTACAAGCTATGAGTTACGTTCGTATTTCGCGCTGGTATTTTTATGGCGACGACTCTGTCGGTGTGAATGAGAAGGCCGGTCTCGCTGTAAACGAAAATGAGACGTCGCTACAGTTGCATATTTTTTGTGATGCATCTCCATGCGCCTACGCATGTGTTGCTTATTGGCGTAAACAAAACAGCAATGGCGTACAAGTGTCATTTATTGCGAGTAAAAGTCGCGTCGCGCCGTTAAAACCGATATAGATACTGTGCCTAAACTTGAACTTCATGGAGGTTAGAGAACCTCCATGTTGAACTTCAAGGCGCGTTATTAGCATGTCGCTTGGCAGCGACTATAAAAAAGAGCGTGTTTTTTTTATTGGAACGATTCAATGATTGTTATTTATGCGATTCGTAACGAGCATAGAAATTACAAAGTTTTTATTGCAAATAGATTAGGTAAAATTCATGAGTTTCTACGCATTTATACTTTAAGTAAAAATGATGAGTGACATTATGTGCCTACATATTTAAATATAGGACTTCAACAAGGACCCCTCTTGGTTCACCATCTTTTCTGTACATGGAAGAAAAGTATTGGCCTCGAGAGCCTGAAAATAACGGAAGAGAGCAATGAGCTGTTGGATAAAATATTTGTGGTATTAAAATCACCGGAGTTAAATTGTAATAGTATTTATGATTTACCTATTCCGGATCCAAACCGTTTCTCCGTATAGCTACGCTTGCTTCGCAGCACCACATCTGTGCTATTGTTTATAGAAAAATGTAGAAAACCAGTACTCGGTGCATTAATTATTTGTTAATGAATAGAACCGAAGTACTTTTGTTACGCTACTCACAACCATTTCAGACTGAAGTTGATTTGCTGAAAGAAAATAAAGAAATTAATCGCGATAGTCGTTTACGTTCATTAAAATCATTTTAAACAAAGACGGCTTATTGCGCGTCGGAGGGCGTACAAACGCAGCTGCAAACGTCACTGAAAATATGAAAAACCCAGTGATTATAGATGGTAGACATCGCACAGCAAGGCTAGTGGTGTTGGACTTCCACGTACGCGCGGCACATTCGTATATCGAGCTTGTAATAAACAAACTACGACAAATATATTGGGTTGTAAATCTAAAAACTACGGTTCGCTCCGTAGCTTCACAGTGTCTATTTTGCCGAAAGACCCAAAAGATATGGTGTTCGTTTTACATGTTTAACAACACGAGTGGTTCATATTGAAATAGTATCAACGCTAACTCCCTAATTATGGCGCTGAGGAGGATGGCTGCACGCCGCGGTTGGCCTCACACTATCATATCTGACAATGGTACCAACATGAGAGGTGCCGATGCTGAACTTCGAAAATCTTTTTAATAACACCCATTGGCCAACAGTTAGGAAATAATGATGGATCGACTATTACAACAAGATTTTTCCCGGTCGGCTCGACCGGGAAAAGACCACGCTGTCACAGAATACCAGCGTAATGCTGCTGTGTTTCGTATGGTGAGTGTAGAGATCCGGAGACCACCGGATACCACTTTTTTGATGATGTAGGCCACTGGTGTCATCTGGAAGAAAAATAAACTAAGCTTTTGGTGAGCGCGTGTACATCCGCGGGAAGAGAGACATAGGCGTCGCGCTCGCGTCGTCTCGTATGATGTTCTAGTGCAACTGACTAACCGCGGGATCATAAACTTAGTGGTGCAACACCGATGTTGCAAATATACCTTCATCCTACAATAAAAATCGCGGTAAGTGCCACCGTCCCCGTATGCACGCGTTCTTATTTATTATAGAAAAACAACAAGTACATAAGGCAAGTAACAATTTGATTGTTTAAATATTACTAGTTTTTACTCTCGTAAATGTATTATTTAAATGTGTAGTGTTCGCGTAAATATAAGAAATTTGATTGTTGGATTTAATTATATCTGCATTTTATTTTACTCATATGAGATGAGTTACATACCCACAAATTACTCTATTTAACAATTATGAAGTGAATGAAGTGATTTTTAACAAGTCTTTTAAACATAGACATCGTTTTAGTATTACGAATCCTAGAGGGAAGTGAATTCCACAATAATTTGTTTAAAACTTATTTACAATAAATTGATACGTTGCGTAGTAAAATGTAAAGTTTTGGGCAGATTTTGACAGCAGCTTGAGCCAGAAGATAGTCAATGTCGACAATATCTTAGGCGCCTTTAGCAGAGTGCAGTCTCGTACGGGTAGGTGAAGTGTTGGTTGTGTACATGTAGTCGATGGATTCAGGAGGCTCAGGTTGGAGACCTATGTACAGAAATGAACTTGTAATGATGATGATGATTCTATTCGCTTACTTAACAGTTAGATAAACAAGATTACAATCCATCTAACGTTAAGTAGAGTCTTTAACATGAGGAAATGCCTACACTTCTCTCCGGGCCATTCAATTGGGCCAGCCAAGTGGATTCCTCTTTGTTCACCGTGTGTGATTAAGCCACGATTTTTATTTAGCCCTCCCATTACGACAAGATAGGAATCCGTTCGATTTGGAACGATAAGTGGCTATTGCAGTCCGTGGACATCCGCTTACACCAGTTCTAAATTTACTACGCGGCAACTATGTGAATGAAGAAGGAAGCGGTAATTTTCAACTTAACATCTTTTATGTTTTGTACGCTTCAAAACATCCAGATAGATGACTGTGTATTCAATTGAAATAATTATTCATACTGTTGAATACAGCGCTTTTTAAAATTCCTACACTAGGATTTTCTCCTGTATCGTGGGGGCAGTTTACAAACGTAAATTGCACTAGGACAAACATCCAGACCCGGAACAATTATTGTAGGCCATACAAATACTTGTTCCGTGCGGGATTCGAACCCGCAGCCCTTAGCCCTGTAAATCGTTGCTAAGCCACTGCGCCACGGAGCCGTCAAACCTTACCTATTTGTACCAATTTAAATTTAAGTTTATCGAAGAAAATATGTCAATTACTTACAATGTAATAAGATTTGTGAGCAGTTAACGTCAACGCATTGTTATCATTGGAATTATGGGTTGCTTATTTATGATCTAAGGAGCATTGAAGTGCAGATAAACTGACCTTAATTTTTATTGGACAGCAACCGTTTCACAAAACGACGGAATGTGACACCGTAAGCACTAGCATGAGTACTGATAACTAGCAATGTTGTTAACACTACTAATAATAATAATCCTTTAAGCTTTAAAAAAATGCTTGTGTTGGTAGTGGTACACGACGGTAATGAAACCCACGATTTTTGAGTTCGCGGTCAGCACTCTGCTATAAGTTCGCGGTCAGCACTCTGCTATAAGTTCGCGGTCAGCACTCTGCTATAAGTTCGCGGTCAGCACTCTGCTATAAGTTCGCGGTCAGCACTCTGCTATAAGTTCGCGGTCAGCACTCTGCTATAAGTTCGCGGTCAGCACTCTGCCATAAGACAGAGGGAAATGCATCAGGTTATGGGGAGCTGCATCTTCCTGATATCTCAAAACAATAAACAACTGAGGTTGTCAAGCGTGGCGGAGTCAGACTTTGAAAGTAGCGGGCATTTATTTGAACACGTTCATACTAGCACGTCGTAATATTCGCATGATAATATGATGTAGGTTTTTCGAGGCCGCTCAAAAATTGCACGCTTTGGTAGAAAGTTCAGGTGTATATAGTCAATATAAATAAACGATGATATGTTCTCTGATTTTTTGAAATGATATTTTCTAGAGCTATTTATTATATCTTAAAGGTGCACCTGAACCGCAATTTTTTAAAATCATGTTAATTTCCTAACTCCAAGTTGGCAAAACCTATTATAGTACCTATAATAATTAGTCTTTAATTATACGAGTATGAAATCACAATTTCAATCACAATTATTACAATTTTAAACGCATATTCTATGCTACATAGGTAACTTAACACTTTGCTATAAATGCACAAGGTACATCTTACATACGCTGCAAAATGTCACGTAGTTCTTAATGTGAATATGCGTTTGAATTGAAATTGTGGACATAGTTAAGGTGCCGCAAAGCGTGTTATTAGAATTCATGTGTCTTTTTGAATGGATTAACAAAAGAAATTACAGATGGTAAGTGGCTACTGGAGTCCATGGACACCTGCAGCATACTTCAAACAAAGAAGGATACAGATTCGTTATTAACTGTAAAAACTAAGACATATTACAACTTAAATAAAATCTTAATATATATAAATGATGGACTAGAAACTACCTAACCGATTTTAATCAAATTTTCACACAGTGTGCAGTTTCGTCCAACTTGAGAGATAGGATAGTTTTTTTGTCGATAAGTGACCCACATTTTTTTTGCGAATTTATGGTTCTTTAATAGTACATGGCAAAACGTCGTCGTCTGCCTGGCAAGCTAGTTACCTACATATAGTAAGAAAGTTTTACCCACCAGTAAGAAAGTTTTGTTGTTTGGCGTCGCCAAACCCGATTCGCTGTGTTGACAGACTGAATAAATTTACACATTTTAGACTTTTGATTAATGTTCGAGATCATCATTTAAAAAAAATCGTTTAAATTTTAATTTTAAATAGGGTGCAATTTGGCATTTTCTACATAGTTTACTTGCGAAATTTGGAAATGATTGTAACGTCACATCTCGTGTTGACGTTTATACGTGTGAATTGACGTGTTAGTGTCATTTTGGTGGCTACGCGGGCTCCGCCCACTCCCCCGTTCTATTATGTGTGTATTATAGTATTCTATGGTTTTACCTTTTACAAATGGCCTTATCAATATTTTAAAATGTTTTAAAAGAAACTCACGACCCGTGTGACTTTCACGTACATTGAAGTAAATGGGTTATGATAAAGAATAACAAACTGTGTACTGAGTACCACAATGAATTTATTGTTTTGGAAGTTCCATGATAAGGAAGATAAACAATTTGTTACGTTACTGTGGGTTGTTTTTTTTTATTTCTGTCTGTAGTTGAGTAGAATGACATCGCAATAGAATTAATAAAAGACGTATTGGCACAGTAATATTTCCGTTTTTAATGTGACAACGTTATATTGGCGATAAAGTAATCTGTCACCTAAACTGACCGCAAGCTCTAGTAGTCAGTCTCTATGGTCAGATTACCCAGCTATTACCACACCGTGTTGTTGCCTTGCATTATAAATCTTTCTTTTTTCACACTGCTCACATTGTATCTAAATAATGAAGTTATCCGGAACCGAATGCCGGTCACGGTGGCCGGTCTCAACGTAAACTCTGCGCAGGATAGGATTACAGGGCTAGAGTGTAAGTAAGCGCAAACGCATGTGCACTTTCCACTCCTTTCACTATTTCCTTACTCTTGTAGTCTAATTGGACGGTATCCGACTCGACTGAAGAGAGTTCAGGTGCGGGATCAATGGCTGTACGTGCCTTTCGAGGCATGGTAGTGAAACACCTCCAACTTCATAACTGCGGGCTGCTTTGAAAATGTTTTTATCTTTGAATCTGTAACCGGTTTTACGACTACTAAGCCAATGAGGCAGTCACATTATCTCGCTATGTATCTGAAGTCATTACAGAAATCATTTCTCCGTTGAAGCCGTTGCTAAAATTTAACTCTTACGACATCTGCATACGAAATGAATCATTAAAAGGTAATCAAAAAAGTCATTTAAATGTATACCGAAAAATTACCTAATTACGATGGCGAAGGCAGTGAACTATTGATAGATTGTAAATAGTAACGACGACGAATAAAAAGATATGTTAATGTATTTCTGCCTATATTTTTCTTTTCTTGTTAGTCCCACAGCTGTACTTATGCCCCATCACATTTCCCGGGAATGTAGGGCAGGAATGAGTCTACTGCGTCTCTATACAAGTTGGCGGACTTCAAATATTTTCAGATACTCAGAATAGAATATAAAAAGATGAAATAATTTTAATTGCAAATGCTATGAAGTAAAGCTGTGCATTGCTAGAAATTTTTAATTTATCTTCAGAATATGTTATGGCATTATACTCACCCTACGTATATATAATAAAACTAATGGGTACATAAAATATGCGGAGTTATCACATTAAACATAATAATACAGGATGTGTAAAATCTTGTAAACAAATAAATAAATATAATTTTCAAATTAAAATATTTATTGATTGTACAGTGTATTAATTATGATAAAATAAAAAGTACAAGCTTAATATTACAGAATCGAATATACACTATTTAATACGAGTACCTTGAACATTTACTGGGAGATTATTGTCCCTACCACTGAATTGTATTACATCTTTTCTGTCCAGGAGTCCGTCTGAGATGGTACCATTCCCTTACCTATTTCTAAAGGTGGATGGACCGTTATGTATGAAAATTTATCGTTCTGTAAGAATCGATCTAATATAAATTAAAAAATATATGAACATAAGTCTCCGATGGATATCTAATCTAATAACTCGTATATAGAAATGTGCTAGATAGAGAGCCAGTATAATGAAATGGTTAGAACTTACCCTAAGTAAATTTCAGCCATAATTATAACAAGCTCATTGTCCGAGGACCTGTTACAAATTACTGTATTTTATGTACTGATTCATGTAAATTGTTGTGATGACATTTGCATGAATGTGTATATACTACAATTAGTAAAACCGCTTTGGACAAGGAGAGAGTGTAATTGTAGACTGTGAGGCATTTCAACATAGTCCTTAGGTGTGACAAGGCATTCTATAGCCTGCTTTGTTTTAGTTTGTTTGCAGATGTTCATGAGCTTGTTGTTTCATGATGTTCACTTACCATCAGGTAGACTGTAAGTTCGGTTGTTACATATTTTGTTTTTTGTTTAAATAGTAAAACATGTGTAAAATAAATAGAAACGAAGCGCGTTACGTTACTTAATTTCTGCAACTATAAGCAGCGATGGAAGAAATCGCCCAGGCGCGGCCTGAGCTGTCACATAAAGGACTACAGGACCTTAACCTTAGATGAAGTTTCGGGAAGCAGTGACGTCGAATAAGGTTCTAAACAACCAGATTAAATATTTTGTAAAATAACTCTTATCTTTTTTATAGACAAGGAGATTTACTTTTACATAAATGACAGTAATTGCAGGTACGTTGCGCTCCCTCAGAGGGAATTAAGCTCGTATCCTATTGAAAGCTCCTTTAGTCATAACATTACATTTTCTCTCTTTTTATATAGGTATCTCACGCTCTGATAATAGTTTAAACTGTCGCTTAATACATAATATATAAATAATTTTATGTATGACACTACAAAAAGTTAAAATTAGAAAATATCAATTATTACAAAATGTCAACTTTAATTGCTGTTATTATGTCGTTACAATTAATATTTTATAAATTCAAATTTATTGTAACATGCTAATTCATTTTTTTTGCTATTATCACACCGAACAGTTGACCATCATGAGTGGAATTTGGGTTTTATACAACCACACGTCAATATTAGTATTTTTAATTAAAAATGTACACAACCTGTATTAGCCGGTTATTCCCCTTTATTGTCAGATAACAAAGTTATATTTAAGTGGAGAATCGGCTTCACGTTTCGTAGTCTTCGCTTTTTGCACCAAGATGTTTGATCAATTGTTCATCTTCTTCCTCGGTAAGCTATTGCAAGATTCACATCACATTATTTGAAAAATATTTTATACAATAAATTACGTTCAACATAATATATTTCATTACATATATCTTCTTCTACATAATCAACAGCCTGTAAAACTGGACATGAGCCTCTCCCGTGGTATGGAGGTTCTTGGGTTGACCATCGCAGTACCAGTCGTCTCGCGTCTTTGTTGCTGCTGTCCGTAACCGATCTGGGTATTTTTTTACATGTGGTGTAAAAGAGATGGTTTACCACCATTTGTTGGAAGACATAACATTGTTCTGACATATCATTTAATAGGCTCTTTGATACCCATGAATTGGAGCGATTAAAAGTCACACCACTGTCATTTTTTTATCATAAATTCTAATTATTTGCAGGTATTATCGTTGTGAGTGCCTCACATCACGTTAATTTCTTTAGACGAGACTACACATTTTTAGAAGAATATAACGCATTTTACAAATTGCACTGGGCTGATGATGTGGGTACGTGGGACGAAGCATTTTTAGCATGCGACCATGAAGGTGCCGGCTTGTTTTATCCCGAAGATCTAGACGAATGGCAAATTGCAAGAAACTTATCCGATTCGCCCGACATAGAAGGAATCTTTGTTGGTGTCCATGATGAATTAGGACGCGGAGATTTACTCTCTTTTGACGGTAAGTATATTATAATGATTTTTAATAAGAGAAAATGTTCCAAATAAAGCAACTTTTTGTCCTCGAAATGTAGCACGCTTATTTCGTGCTGGACAAATATGCAAGCAGCGGAGAAAAAGGCGCTTTAACGTGAGATATACTCTGATAAATTACGTACATTTTATTGGATTAATAGATGATAGATTATTTAAAATACTAACAGTGATATTAACAACACAAATAACTTACCACTCCTACAGTATTTAAGACATTAGTGAGAAAATGCGGATTCGAAAGCTTGAATTTTAAATTCGCTACTATCGGATATCTATAGTATGATTCCCGTTTATCGGGAATTAAAAAATAAGTAAATAATAATTATAGACTAATGACTGTCACGAACCATTCCCATCACAAGCATTTTAAGAACACTTGGCCACTCCAAGTTTAACATGACATTAAAAAAAAGTTTTCGGTTTTAAAAAAATAGTTGTTAAACAAAAATTCCTAAAAAGAAACTAAAAAATGTATCTTTGGTTGCGTTAATATCTACAAAAACTTTTGAATAAAAATAATTGAATTTTGCACTATAATATTTTTTTATTTTTCTCAGGACATTTTCTTCCAGAATTTTCTGAATTACACGTTAATAATCAAGATGACTCTGAACCGAAATGCGTAGTTATGTCGGTTAACACGGGCAGGTACAACATCGGTTCGTGTAAAAATAGAAGACCGTTTATTTGCAAGAAAAAAAATAATGAATATTGTCCTACTATTGATTCAGGTTAGTCTCTTACATATTATTTTTTTAACATAGCCAAATATATTCTTACTTCAGTTTAAAATCTGTTCGACAAAAATTGATAAAAATATTATGTAAACGTAGCGCCATAGTCACTGTCTTTTAAATATCGCAATCTGTGGTCCAGGTATGTCCAGGAGGTATGCGGCTGCTTTTTTATTATATAACAACAAAAACAATTAGCGGGTCGCAATTTGTAACGAGTTCAGAAACCATGTTTTTATCAACTCTCGATGAAACAGACCATAGGTTTATTTAAAGAACTTATGGTTATAAACGTCAAAATCTAACAACGATTTGAAAAAACCAGCGAGAAAGTATGTGGTCATTGCATTTTATAATTAAGAGCCCGCACGTTCCATCTGCGCGCTGCAGCAACTGGATGAGTGAAGGGGAAAGTCTCTTGGAAAATGTCTATCAGTGGACTGCCGCAGTCTGAGAATAACTATCACATTATTTGTATATAATGTAAATAATACGTTTTTAATTATTCAAATATTGAGATATTCTGTCAGAAAATTTTTAATAGTTGTCCGGAGTCAGAAATTTAGTCATGTTTCACCCCTTTGCCTGGTCCTGCGTCTGATCTCTCTTCTCCGGTCGTGTTGTTTTAGGGTTCCATCGGACTATGAGAGTGAAGGAATAGAGAGGAAACCTCTGCTTGCACATACATTTGGGCACTATAATCCTGTCCCCCGCACATGGCTAGTCTTTGTTAAGGCTGGGCTCCGTGATCGATCTATGGGACATTATTATTATATATATTTATTTATCTATTCGTGTATATACATTTCACTATGAACTACCTAAACCTGCATTAATACCTACATAAATGGATTGCAAAGGGCATAGTTAATGCTTTTTAGATTCTCTGCTACAAAACGACCAGTGACGAAATATTGTAGAAGGTGCTAAAACATAAAGTCCACTTTGGTCTAAATTACTACCTCTTCAATATAAAAACTGAAAGTTTTTTTCAGGGTACATATACTCAAAAACTACAAAGAAATGCTACAAAGTCCACAAAAGAGAAACAACGTGGGTAGACGCCATGCACACATGTTACATGGAAGGTGGCATACTGTCAACTGCCATACGCATCTCAGAAATAAATGATATATTGAACATGCTTACAGAAGGGCAACAATTCTTCATGGGATTTAGAAGGATCATGCCACATAACGAATTATATTCCGTTCGAGGTAATCTTAAAATATTTTAATTCTTCTTTTCCTTATAGTAGATGGTTCTTTCTATTATGAATATTATATCTGCAGTGGAGACAGAAAAATCGACACAGCGTGAATCATAATTGTATACCTAATTTGAATTTGTTAGTTTCAATAGTGTTAAACTTGGTCCGTTTCTCGTTTTAATTTTAATTATATTTTTCATAAGGTACAAATCAAGGAACTTTGACGTCATTTACTCGTGTTCCCATACAATTTCTACACAAAATCTTCATTTCAACAGCTCATAAAAATTTTCAATTGAAACATCATCATCATCATTATAGCCCTTCACAAGTCCGCTGCTGAACATAGGCCTCCTCCGAACCCTGCCACGGAGCACGAGCCTGAACCACCTGCATATTGACTTCCTGAATTATTTACCAGGTCGTCACCCTATCCAGTCCCGTGCACTACGCTTACCGGTACAAGATTGCCTTTTGAGAACCTTTCTTCCCCATCGGTAGTCAGTTCTTCGAGCTATATGGCCGGCTCATTGTCACTTCAACACTTCTTTCATTTGAATACGAGTGTCAAATAACATTAACACTATCTAAGGGAGGAAAGCTAAGTAGATTGAGGAAGGATGTAGGTAGAGTTCAAAAACTGTCTCAGTTTTTTACGTATTAAGAACTAAGTCCTAGTAGAACAACTCAGCAGGTGTATTTAGCGTGCAGCTACCTTCAAAAGCCACTATCATCAGTTGGACTACACAAGGCACGGTTCTCAGCCACCTGAATCTATCAACTTCCTGCATATCTTACACTCACTAGTGGGGAGCCGCCCCCACTTCGCTTACCGATGTGAGGTTGCCACTCGAAAATCTTTCTTTCTATCATACATATACATAAACACTCACGCCTGTCACCCAGAGGGGTAGGCAGAGACTACGGACTTCAACTTGGCATGATCCTGACATACCTCTTTCGCCTCCTTTACATCCATATATCTACGCATACATTATCGTCCGGTAAGGGTACTTCTAACGTGGCCAATTTTCAAAATATCGCCAATTTGGTCGATAAACTTTTTTCTAGGGCGTCCCTTCCCGACTCGGCCGTTCACATCTGCCATATAAATTTGCTTTGTCACTCTTTCCTCATTCATTCATTCTTTCAATCCTGGTCACAACAATGTGGTTAATAAATGTGGTCTTTTTATCAATTCTAAAATAAACTTTATTAATTAATTACTAAATATCAATTTAATTTTAATATGGCTGTATGGTGGTGGCATAAAATAATCCACTGCCTCATAACATGACGTGGTTGTATCATATGAGGCAACAGATGGAAATTGGGACGAGTTCTGGCAGCAGAATATTGCGTACAACAGCTTAAAGTAATCGAAAAGTTGAGCTGGCCAACCCCAAGTGTGGAACTACTTTATATATCTCGCATATAATGATGGAGGCCGATGTTTAGCAGCGGACAGATAGGCTGCTATCATGATGATGAAAAGGTTACGAGGCATTTACTCGTAATCCTCAGGGATGACGACGTATTGTAGTTGTTACCTATCTTTGATAGATATCGGTGTCTATGGCCCACATAATTTACATACCATCAGGTGAACTGTGCTCCGTGCTCGCATAACAATAATTAAAAGCTGCGATATCACCAAAGCTCAGGGAGCTCACAGACTAAGCGTTTGCCATAAAACGCGAGCTACCAGGGCTAGATACCGTCGTCATTACAGTCTATCAAAAGTCCACTGTTCAACATGGACCTTCCACGAAATTATCAACCACAGCTTTTTTAGTTGTTATTAGAAAGACGCTGCTGGCAATCTCTTGGTCTGTTTCCCTCTGTCGCCTCTTATGACACTCACGGAACAATATGGGGCAATGGATACTCTTACACCGCACTTATACGCTGAACACTCACACCATATATTAACTATTATTATATAGATACCTTAACAGAACAGCATTAGGTTCAAAACACTATTCAAAAGTGCACGCACTGCTGTTTAGCGGAAGACATCGGTAAGAGGGTTATACCTGCTCAGACAGATTCCTAGGCAGGAAAGTAATCCTACCACCTACTTAGTAACTTTGTACGTATGACTTTTTCCTTAAATTTGTCGAAATATGTGTTGATAAACCCGCACTGAAAATAACAAATAACGACTTCTTAGTATCGCGTTGGGAATCGAACTCAGGTTGATCTCGTTTTAAGGAAATTTTAAGGCGACTGTTTATCTCGATGTAACTAACATTATTGAATGAATAATTACCGCAATTGTTCCAGGTGAAAAAATTGATATTTTCGCAAGAAATGGAGAAAACTGCGGTGTAGTGGTAAACGGACGTAACGACGATTGTTACAATTGTAACCAAAATAACCACAACGTTAAATATTCTACATATGACTGCAATAGTACTTTGCCATTTATTTGTGAACTTGATGTAAAATTGTAAACTCAATGTTCCAACAATTTATTCTTAGTCACGCCAATATCAATTTATTCTTGCATAATAATATCAAAGATTGAATAAAATAAAATTGTTTTATCTTTTCGAACTCGTCTGTCGAACTTGGCTACTATGGCAAAATCCCCCCTATAACGACTTTAATAGGCAATAATGAATGATCCACGACCCCTCATTATATAGTCGTGGGTGTAGTAAGGGGCAACCATTTATTTATTTTATATATTAAAACTTATAGTTGCAAGTTTTTGTTTTACTATCTCCATTTTTATTTATATTATTATCTCTATACACAAGGAATAAAAATATAATTCCCAACTATATAAACTATAGAAAAGTTAGTTGTATAGATCATTTTATGGTCAAAAGTAGTAGTTCAGTACAAAACACATTTGTATACGAACCTTTTACTGATTATTGCCCAATATTCCTACATCTTGGAAATTCTAATCTGAAGAGAACTAATTACCAGTATGACAAAAAGAATATAGACTTTAATAAATTAGGCGTAGCACTGAAATCTCTCCCATGGGTAGAATACTATAATTTAAAAACCGTAGATGAAATGGCAAGTTTTCTGGTCTCCAAACTGCAAGAATTTATTGTAGCCAATAGTACAGTGAAAACTATTGCAAGCAAATATAAACCCTTAAAGCCTCGCAAAAGAGACAAATTACATAAAATCCTAAAGAAATCGAGTGATGATGACTATCTAAAAAAGAATTACTTAACTTATAGGACATCTGTAATTATATGTTAAAAACTCTAAAACGCAACTACTACCAATTACAGCTGGCTAAGTCTGTTGGTAACTCAAAAAAAAAACATGGCAAATAATAAAAGAAATAAGTAATTTAAAACAAAATAAATCAGTATCTACGGAATTATTAAACATAGAAAATAATCCTTACTCGTCTCTAAACAAAATAAATGAGTACTTTACCTCCATTGGTGGTGAATTAGCTCATAGTATTTTGAACAAAAAAAAATTGAATGAATCATCCTTAGCTTGCAAAGCCAATAAATTAGACCTGGCCCCACTTCAATCGATGTCACTTAGTCCAGTAGACGCAGGTGAAGTCAAAAGTATTATTAGTAGCCTTAAAAATAGCAGTGCTTCAGGGTGGGATGGAATACCCACTAATGTACTAAAATACTTTCGAGAATTCCTTGCAGAACCTATTTCATATCTTTGCAATACTAGTTTTATTACAGGTATTTTCCCAACTACGCTTAAAAAGTCAATAGTAATCCCAATTCACAAATCAGGTGACAAATCTTTAACATCTAATTATAGACCCATTTCGCTCTTATGTGTATTATCCAAAGTAATCGAAAAATTAGTAAATAAAAGATTAACAAACTACTTAGAGACAAATAGCTATATTTCAAAAAATCAATTCGGATTCAGATCTAACAAATCAACCGAAGATTCTCTTCTTAAACTTACAAAAAACATTACTCAACATGTAAATGAAGGTGATAAATGTATAGGTGTATTTATTGACTTGCAGAAAGATTTTGATACCGTCTCAATACCAATTTTGTTGACTCGATTACAAAATGTGGGTGTTCGAGGTGTAGTTCTGTCATGGTTTAGAACTTACTTAACTGGTAGAACTCAGTATGTCGAACTTGATAAATATATCAGTCAAGACCTTTCTTGCTCATACGGTGTACCACAGGTCAGTACACTCGGGCCAACCCTATTTTTAGTATATAAATCAGTTAGCCGACTTAGATCTTGAAGGAGCAGACGACAGGACGATACAGTAATTCTATTCCATGATAGTACATGGGAAAAGACCAAACGTTTGGCTGAAAAGGGGTTATGTGAAGTGGCAAGTTGGCTTGAAGACAGTCTTCTCTCTCTGAACGCTTCTAAAACCACATACCTCTGTTTTAGTAAGACTAGTGTTTCAAGTCCTTTGAATGATCTTGGGTTACAAATACACTTGAATAAATGCAATAGACAATCACAGACCCCTTGCTATTGCCCAAAACTCAACAGGTCCAAAACTGTGAAATACTTAGGGATCACTGTCGATGAAAATCTGAATTGGGCTCCACATATGAAAATCATATCAAACAGGATAAGGAAATAATATAATATATGTTTTTAAATCATTGCGTCAGGTGGCAGACTCTAAGTTACTGATACAAACTTTTAATGCACTCTGTCAATCTGTCATTACTTATGGGATCTGTTCCTGGGGTGGGGCGGGCAAAACGTACTTAATAGATGCTGAAAGAGCTCAACGTGTTGTGCTCAAAGTATTACTTTTTCTCCCGTATAGACATCCTACAACACTGTTGTATGACAAAACGCAGGTACTTAGTGTGCGAAAATTATTTATATACCAATGTATTAGGCGATTCCATAGGTACTCTGCACACTCTCAACTTGACAGTATAAAACATAATAGAAGAAATAAAGTAGATAGGTACTTAGTCCCTAGAACACATAGTGCTTTTGCCAAAAGACAATTTTTTTACCTTGCGCCAGTACTATATAATAAATTTAACAAAATTTGTATTGCTAAAAGCTACAACAACCATCAATTCAAATATAAAATTATTAATTGGCTTCAAACTTATGACTATGACGCTACCGAATGTCTATTAAACCTCTAATATGTAAATGTAATTGTAATTTTTTTATTGTTCTCATATTATTTGTTATTATACGCTTAAATCATTAATAATGCAGGAAATCATACAAATTTCAAAATATAAAATCTTCATAGTAAATACGAGAAGTAAAAACACACTCACCACACATACACTCATGTACGCACACGCACGCACACACACACACACACACACACACACACACACACACACACACACACACATACACTCACACATGCACGGCGCGCATATACGTAGGTTTAGTAACAAGTAGATCTATATATATTTTTTGTATTTTTTTTTGTGATTTTATTCAACAAAAACTTGTTAAATTTAGGAAGGAACTAGCTCCTGTTACACAGGTTAACCTTTTACAGGAGCTAGGATCACATTGATATGTATAAATTCGTTTTTGTTGCAATAAAGATTTTTTCAAAAAAAAAAAAATATGACATACGGCTTACTATGATGTAAATTACTGTCTTTGAATACTATGCGTTTACTTGTCACAATAATTGTCCCACTTGTCATCATATAATCATAAATAATTTTCTAAGTGCAATAAATTATTTTCCGACAACCAGCTCAGCTATTTGCTATACTCGATAGTGAAACTTTAAGATTTAGGAACTTGATGTTAGGTAGGTACACCAAACGTTGCTTGGTTCCATAAATGGCGTATCGACGCAAACCCGGAGAAGAGCTCCGCCGTTTGCTTCGAACATAAACGACACCGTCTCACCGTCATTCCGCCAATCAGGATGTTAGGAACCCCTGTCCCATGGCAAACAAAAGTGAAATATTTAGGCGTCACCCTTGACGCAAGGCTCACTTTCGAACCCCATATCAAGAAAGTCACTCGCACCGCACGATTTTACATGGGTGGGCTCAACAGCATGTTGGGCAGACACAGTAAAATGTCCCTCTGCAACAAGCGAACCCTATATATCGTATATATAAGGTCTGTATACGACCCTGTTAAAGGTCTGATATCTACACAATATGTTACTAGTGCTGCCATCTGTCGTGCATTGTTGGTAGACATGTTTGTTCTTCTATGGTTTTTAAATAAAAGTCAGTCTGTACCATTCGTCAATGCGAATACGTTGTTTTATTTTAGACCCGTTATGACCTACGCGGACCCCATTTTCGCACATGCCGAACCCAACATTATAAATGACCATCAAGTAGTTCAAAATCTCTTCTGTCGTAGGGCCACGAACTCGCCCTGTTATGTCCGTAATGCCAACCTCCACCGAGACTCACACCCGTATTCACGAACGATACTTACATAAGTATGGCAGCAACACTATGCTAAGTAAGATATTTCTCACTACGTTCGTCATGGCAGGCCGTTCATTTCATACGGTATGTTCCGAAATATAACCTAGTACACTGGCCATTGCAAATGACGTCATAAATCGACGCCATATTGGTGATTCGTTGTATCGAATATGGTGGAATACGCCATCAATTTATGACGTAATTTGCATTGGCCAGTGTACTGCGTTGTATTTCGGAACATACTCATAAACAATACCTAGTGGACTCTTTGTTGTGCCACAGAATAAATAATAGTACTACGTAGTTGTAGTACTATTATTTATTACTATTAGTAGCGGACACATAGCATTGAATGGGGCGCCGTGATTGGTTAACGTTGTGACGCGACTTCACTCGAGACTCGAGTTGAACTTGAATGACAGTTAAACGTCACTCAACCGAGAACCGACGACCGAGATATTATTTTGTCATTTGAATTCTAAACATAGTTTACTTATACAATTTTATTTTATTTTCATTATGAATACGAGTTGATTGCCTATAATGAATGCGAAATCACCTAAAATATGGTAAGTATTACATTTTATGTGTCTGTTTGTTTCGTTGTCAATTTCGTGCAAATAATAATAGCTCCTCTACACAATGGGCCAGCGTTGGCCCAGCGCGATGGCCATGCGATGGCTGCAACGCAACTACACGTTGGGGACATCGACATTCAGTTGTGATCGAAACGTTTATTGAGATGGACGTGGAAGCATTAGCCGCTGCGGCAATTTATCTATACAATACGTACCGTTATTTTCTAAATGTGCACAAGAATAGAGTTATTAAAAAGAAATGGCTTAGAAGAAGACCTTAAATAGTACCCCTAGTACCTAAAATAACTATTTTTTAAAGAATAAGAGTGACAAACGAGCACACAGTCCACCTGATGGTAAGTGGATGCTGTAGCCCGTAGATATCTACATTTATCCTCAATTAAGAACCAAAACGCAAATGCGTTGTTCCTCTTGAGGACTAAGATGGAATGCCTTGTTTCCAGTAAAAAAGGGTCTCCAGATCTCTACACTCGCCATACGAAACACAGCAGTATTAAGCTCCTATTCGCTGGTATTCTGTGTGAGCGTGGTACTTCCCCGGTCGAGCCGACCCATTCGTGGTACAACCGTAATATATCTGCAGCGTGGCTTTACCAAGTATAAATAGTCTTTAAAATTGTACTTATCATCTGTGTTGGGTTTATAATTACTTAAAAATGGTGATTTTATTCATAACCCTATTAAATATGTATAAACCCTAAATTTAAACCCTAATTATAAACCCTATTATATATATGTATATAAAACTACATCTTTCCTTATTTTTATCTTTGTGTTTTTTATGTGTTGGATTCCATATCATGCTTTCTCCCCGATATAATTCTAAAAATTTTATAACTTCTTTATGAGGCCACGTATTCGTCATTTTAATTAATTTTCGTTAATTTATAAACAAAGCGCGAACATCCACACTCAACAGTAGAGCACGCACAACTGTGGAATGGGCCACGTGTAGATGCGTACCGCCATCGTTGGCCACTACCCTTTGATGTGTGGCGGAAAAACCGACACCGTCGCCAATCCCGAGACCATCGCATGCGCCATATGCCATCCGACACAACTACGCCCTCTACACGTTGGCCCATGATAGTGGGCCATTGCGTTGGCCCAACGCGTAGAGGGGCTATAACACGTATTGTTTTCTTACAGTTCAAAGAAGTTACCATTTACTTCCTCGGAAAGGGAACTAACTGTCGCTTTAGTTCGGGAGCGGCCCATTATTGAGGATACATACAATTGTAGAAATTACTATAATGTGAAGAAAACTTGGAGTTACGTTTTGCATGTTGTAGTTTTCAGTTTAATCTCTTTTCTTCTCCACAGGAAAGAATCCACGATCAACGAACCCGAAAGAAATACGAAAGATTGTTGAAAGGTTTTTTTAATATCCTTAAAATATTTTATACATGATAGAGTCATGCTACAGCTTGTTACACTAATGGATCGAATCGTCTGGGAAAGGATCACGCTCTCATAGAATACCAGCTTAAAATAGGAACGACCCTATTTAATGCAGACGAGGTGTGAATTTACACACGCTCAAAACATTGAATTAAAGAAGAAGGCCTGGGATGAACTGACGATTGCCTATAATTCATAGTCCTATGTTACACCTAGGAATCACATACAATTAAAAAGTTGTTGGGAAAATATAAAATCTCAAAGAAAGAAGGAGCTTCTCTTGAGTCAATAAATATAAGACGTACAGGTGGAGGACCACCAGAAAGTGGCTCCACTTTATTATCAGATAATGTTGTGGATGCAATTTGTCCATTTTTTTAATTCTTTATTAATGAGCTTATTCACAATATGAATATGTCACTCCGTTAATTCAAAATCTTTCTTCTTCTTCTTAATTTGTCCATTTATAAATTTAACTGTTCCAGGGGTTATTGACTCCAATTCTATAGAAAATTAGTATAAATGGTCAGAATACCTAATTTACCTAGTAAAATTTATAAATATTATTGTTACGCGCTCAAGTCGACGACACAACTAGCGCCATCTAGTGTCAGGAACGAGAGCGAGGGGAGCTTTGCAGAGAATGACATCACAAATCTCTCAACCGACAGCGCCTAGTCGAAACTCGAACGCTCGGTACATTGCGCGTGTTTACTTGAACATTCTGGATATTTCTTTGCTAATTTAAATAAATAGGCGCTGCAAGATGCGATCGGGGCAGAGTTGAACTCGGCGACACAAGCGAAGCTTCGGAGCGGAATTAATTGAATTAGTGTGTTTAATTATTAGTGTTTTAAGTTTTAATTTATGTAAAGTAAATTAAAGTGTTAATTTAGGTAATTCTATCGGCAATTTTTATTGTCACGAACCTAAAGCTCGTAACAATTGGTGTCAGAAGTGGGATAAAATCATGCCGATTTTACCTAAGGAGGAAACGGAGGGTGTCCGTACCCGAAGTCAACGCCAGCAGGAGACGGACCAAAGAAGATTTGGTGGTGCAACGTCGCAGACTTCGGAGGGACAGCCGCCGGCTGCGGGCCCGTCAGTAGCTCCTACATCTGCAGCACCTGACTTAGGTGCTCTGATGGTGATGCTGCAGGAGCAGGCTCACCGACAGGAGGAGCAGGCCCGCCGACAGGAGGAGCAGGCTCGCCGACAGGAGGAGCAGGCTCACCAGCAGGCGGAACAGGTCCGTCAGTTGAAAGAGCAGCTGCAGAGCGAACAGGAGGAACAGGTTCGTCAGTTGAAAGAGCAGCTTCAGAGTGGACAAGAGGAACAGGCCCGCCGACAGGAGGAACAGATGCTCCTCATGAAGGACCTTCACGCTACCTTCGGGAAGGAGATAAAGGAGGTGAAGGATAGGGTTGTTCAGCATGACAACCGCCTGTCGGAAGCTGAAACCCAAATCGTGAAAGCTGAAAACCGAATCGAGAAAGCTGAAACCCGAATCGACCAAGTAAACAATCGGGTTGACAACGTAATGGCTGACATGAAGAAATCACTGGACGAACTCAAACTTGGAGATGGAGCTACAGCTCCCGTAGTAGCTACAACACCTTCGCTACGTGGGTTCAAGGTGCCACCGTTCGACGGTACCTCTTCCTGGTCAGCCTTCAAAATCCAGTTCGAGGCTGTTATGAAGGCGAACGGCTGGAATAAAAGTCAGGCCATGACTGCACTCACCTTAGGCCTGCGCGACCAAGCCTTAACAGTTCTGGAAGCTCTCGGTGAGGAAGTGACTTATGAGCAACCCCTTGAGGCATTGGAAGCGAGATATGGTGACGCTCACCTGGAACACGTCTTTCGCGCGCAGCTTAAAGATAGCGTGCAGCGCATCAACGAAAACCTGCAGCAGTGGGCTCTAGAGATGGAGAAGCTGGTGCGGAAAGCATACCGGTCTGTACCTGCACTCATTGAAGGGAACCTGGTGCAGACATTCATCGACGGCATCCGCGACCTGGAAGTCAGAGCTGCTGTGAGGCTCGGGCACCACGAGACGCTTAAGGACGCCTTGGCCCATGCACTGGAAGTGGAAGCCGTGCGGCAGGATCATCGTTCCCATCGCGTCAGGGAGGTTGCAGCAGCTACAGTTCGCGACCGCAACAAAGTATACAGCCCAAGGTGCTATGGCTGTGGGGAAAAGGGCCATCTTCAATCCAGCTGCCCTAAGCGAACCGTGGAAAGGAGAGTTGATCGATCTCGAGAGGGTAGTGCAGCTAACGGCACTGCCTGGCGACGACAGGATCATCATTCACCTCACGCTAGGGAGGTTACAGCAGTTACGGTTCGCGACCACAGCAAAAGATACAGCCCTAGGTGCTATGGCTGTGGGGAAAGGGGCCATCTTCGATCCAGCTGCCCTAAGCACACCCTAGGAAGGGAAGGTGAACGGTCTCAGAAAGGAAGTGCGGCTAACAGCACCGCCCAGCAGCAGCAGGAATACGACTTTACTATCCGACACTGCAGCGGGAAATCTCATGGCAACGCAGATGCATCGTCAAGAAGACGTTGTCCTGAAGATTGCAACCATTGTAGTAGGCAAGAGAGTAAGGAAGTGGTATCCGTGAGGATGCTCAGGACAGACCACCTCAGCAACGGGTGGAAGGACAGCCTACGACATGCACAGCAGGAAGATCCAGACATCAAGCCGATTCTGGGATGGATGAAGGCCCGTGCTACCAAGCCTAAGTGGAGGGACGTCTCAGCGATGAGTTCAACCACGAAAAGCTATTGGGCCCAATGGGACAGCTTGCTGCTTCAGGATGGAGTCCTGTGCCGTAAATGGGACAATGGTCGAGGAGACAGCTGTCGTTGGCAAATGGTTGTCCCTAAAGCTAAAGTGCCGAATGTTTTACAGCTGTGCCGTAATGGTCTTTCGAGAGTCCATCTGGGAGTTAAACGAACTCTACTGAAGGTCCGAGAACAGTTTTACTGGTTCCATCATCGTGACGATGTGGAGGATTGGTGTCGTACATGTACAAGTTGTGCGGCTGTGAGGGGACCTCAGACACGGAGTAGAGGAGCATCGAAATTGTACAATGTTGGTGCACCACGGGATCGAACATCCCTTGACATTGCGGAGCCGTTACAGAAAGGCGCAAGAGGGACTCCTAAGATCGTCCATGTGGATCGCTTGGCGCGTTATTATGGAGCCGATAATGCTCGGGACGAGCATGTTTTAGGAGGGGACAGTGTTACGCGCTCAAGTCGACGACACAACTAGCGCCATCTAGTGTCAGGAACGAGAGCGAGGGGAGCTTTGCAGAGAATGACATCACAAATCTCTCAACCGACAGCGCCTAGTCGAAACTCGAACGCTCGGTACCTTGCGCGTGTTTACTTGAACATTCTGGATATTTCTTTGCTAATTTAAATAAATAGGCGCTGCAAGATGCGATCGGGGCAGAGTTGAACTCGGCGACACAAGCGAAGCTTCGGAGCGGAATTAAGTGAATTAGTGTGTTTAATTATTAGTGTTTTAAGTTTTAATTTGTGTAAAGTAAATTAAAGTGTTAATTTAGGTAATTCTATCGGCAATTTTTATTGTCACGAACCTCAAGCTCGTAACATTATCATTGACCTGTTAATGATTTACTTATTTTAGTTTCAGATGACTTGACACAAAGCGAAGTAGCAATAAAGAAAGGAACTAATAATAGTAACGGTAAGGCAATATACATAAATATTGTATTTCCTGAAGGGATAGGCATAGATATTCTCCATTTGTAGGAATCTATATACCTATGTTTATCTCTAACGACTTGCATTCCTCGCAATTTGTAGTCTTAGAGCAAAATATGTACATGAAAGCATTTTGTGTGTATTATGTCCAGTAATCATTATATTTCAGCTTTGAATCCTGAAGTAGTGACGGAAAATATTACTACAAAAATTGTTACCAACTTCGATGAATCTGAAAACTGTGCTGGGGACGTTGAGGGTCTATATGTTTTATTATTATCATAATAATATATTGAAGTACTAATATAAACTTTTTTAATGTACAATACTTACATCAAAAATGTAATTTTTGTTACAGTTATGAATGTGGATACTAATTATATAAGTGAAGTAGGCAATAATGTTCCCTCTCAAGCAAAAAAAAAAAAAAGGAAATCCACTACAACCACAGGTAACTGTATATTTTGTCAGTTTAATAGCTGTGGGCAGGAATTAAACTCAGATGCTCCTGTTTAGTAATCAAATAATCAATCACTTGCTATTGCAACAACCTTGTTTATATGCACTTTATTTATCTTACAGGTCTTAAGAAACTTTGCAGTGAAACGGAGGCAAGAATAAAGCGATGCACTATAAGTATGCAACAGGATTCCGAATTGCATGCGTTAAGACTTAAAAGAGAGAGGATACTACTTCAACGGAAAGAAAATTTAATTGACTTCGAAAAACAACTTCATGATTTACAATTAGAAAAAATTAAGATGGAAATTGCACTATTAAAAAACAACTTGAAAATTGAAATACATTTGTTTTATTTAATTTAAATAAACATTAAAAATGGCGTGTTATAAATAATCTCCTAAATAATCATCCAACAGAGGGATGTTGGATGATTGTGTACTTATGCTTTGTCGAGTAGTTGTATAGCCAATATCATCTATCTCTTCAACAATGCCATGAGATCTACAAATATTGTGTAAAACTGAAGTTCCTACAATAACATGGCATGTTGTTGTCAGATTTGTTGCCAACTTTTTTGATAAGCAAGGAAAAATTCTCTTCCAGACACTAATTCTCTTCAGGATATAATTATCAAAATTGTCTTCGCTGCTGTAATACATCGCAATTAATTAATCAAAACAAATCAGCGTATCACAAATCAACAAACACCTATATACCCGTAATGGTTAGTTCTAGCAGCAGCGCTGTTTTGAGAAAACGTGTGACGCAAATTTAATCTAGCAGCACGCTATTCATCGCGCGCGAACTAATTTAGTGTTATGCCCCATTTATATTCAGCGCTGTTGGGCAGGGAAGTGAGCAGGGCAGTGAGCAGGGCAGTACGTAAACAGGCTACTCGCGCTGACACTGCCGCTGCCGCTGCCACTGCCCGAAATCCTTCAAATGTCGGTTTTTCGTGCGGAAGTCAAAGGACGGGCAGCGCGAGCGGCAATGAGTGTTCACATTCAGCTCCACCTCCATCGCATCGCTCACTTCGCGCCTAGCGCCTGGATGAACGGACGTGCGTGCCGTCTTGTTATTAAATATGTACGATCTACCAAAATGCCTTTCGAGTGGAATAATGAAAATACAATAAAGTTTTTAGAACTGCCGGAATCAGAAAAAACTATATGGGATTTCAACGATAAAAACCACAATTCATCATCTTCTACGAATACGAATTTTCTTTTTGAGATAACATAGTTCCTATGTTCATAATTAATTATTAATTCGTCAAATTTATTATATTAATATAAAATTTAGTTTAAGGAATTAATGAACATTGACATTTTATTTCTAAAAACGATTAGTAACTCATATTGATTATTTATTTATTAAAATGTAAAATAAGTTAAATGGAATATTTGCATAATAGCCTGATATTTTTAAATTATAATTTTATTGTAATTAAAATTATGAATTAATTTATGCAGTAGTGTAATTATTAAAATAATAATAACTTAACTAATCTCATATATTATTTAATATTATTTATGTAACAATAATGTAATAATTCAGTTAATAATTTATGAACAATTTGCTGTATAAGAATTCAAATAGAGTGGATCTGTATAAGTAACTGTATATTTATTAGTGATCGAAGGACACAGTTGTCTGCTACAAAAGAAGCCTAACTAATTTTTTTAAATGTAAATAAAATATAGATACAAAAGTGTATATAATAGTGTTCGTAAATAGTTGATGTATATACAATCAATAAACTTTTAAATACACCTTTGATTTATAATTTATATTAAGGTTAAAATAATGTTTACATCAATTATAATAAAAATGATTAATTTTATTTTGTTTTAAAAAGTACAGTCCTTAAAGCCTCATTTACATTCAGCCCCTGCCACTGCTCCTCGCGCTGCCGGCAATACTTCTCTAAATACTGCCGTAGCAGGATCGCGGGAAGTGTGAATTCACACTCTGCCCTACCACTCACATCACTTTCGGCTTTCGACTAAGGCAGACGTCGAAATAATTACAGCGTCCGCTATGTGTCTTCTTGCAATACAAAATTATGTTAATAATTTAAAAAGATATCAAGTTCAAAAGAAGATAGATAGAAAATTTATTAGCTTAAAACATGGTACATAAGATGATCAATGACGTGGAACTGACATGTTTTGCCATAATTGGCATGCAAAAATGATATGAAATACAGCTAATTACACAAACCCAATGTTATATTTTAAAATTATTGCATTGCTTAAAAGTTAGGTACAAACATTCTTTTTGAATAAAAATATTTATACAGATCCACTCTATTTTAATTTTTATACAATAAATTGTTCATAAATTATTCATTGAATTATTACATTATTGTTACATAAATGATATTAAATATTATATGAGATTAGTTAAGCTATTATTATTTTAATAATTAAACTACAGTATAAATTATTTCATAATTTTAATTACAATAAAATTATACCTAATTTAAAAATCTCAGGCTATTATGCAAATATTACTATTTAACTATTTTACATTTTAATAAATAAATAATCAATATGAGTTACTAATCATTTTTATAAATAAAATGTCAATGTTCATTAATTCCTTAAACTAAATTTTATATTAAAATAGTAAATTTGACGAATTTATAATTAATTATGTACATAGGTACTATGTTATCTCAAAAAGAAAATTCGTATTCGTAAAAGATGATGAATTGTGGTTTTTATCGTCGAAATCCCATAGTTTTTTCTGATTCCAGTAGTTCTAAAAACTTTATTGTATTTTCATTATTCCACTCGAAAGGCATTTTGGTAGATCGTACATATTTAATAACAAGACGGCACGCACGTCCGTTCATCCAGGCGCTTGGCGCGAAGTGAGCGATGGAGCTGAATGTGAACACTCACTGCCGCTCGCGCTGCCCGTCCTTTGACTTCCGCACGAAAAACCGACATTTGAGAGATCGTCGGGCAGTGGCAGCGGCAGCGGCAGTGTCAGCGCGAGTAGCCTGTTTACATACTGCCCTGCTCACTGCCCTGCTCACTGCCCTGCTCACTTTCCTGCCCAATAGGGCTGAATGTAAGTGGGGCATAAAAACCTTTTTGAAAACCTAAATATTTTAAGGTTTACAAAAAGTCGTAAGCTTGAAAAGTATGAAAGAGCATTCTTTAATTTTTCTTTACCAATTTATTTTTAATCTAAAATGCGACTTATTACGAAACAATGTTCTTTTATAATACGCGGTCTATCCAATGAACGACATGTAATCTAGCGTGCTCCGAGGTGTAGCGTGCTGCTAAACTCCCCCGTTACCGGAGGGTTGCCCGTATTTGCTTCGGGCGCAAAAAGAAAAAAACCAAACGTTTCAATAAACTACGCCATTGTTTTTAAACGAAACGACGAATATTAGGTGTACCATGATTCACCGAAAGGCCTAGACTTCTTTACGATATCATAATTCATAACCATCATTAGATCCCTTTACGCTGCTGAACATAGGCTTTTTTTTATAGAAGAAGGGGCAAACGAGCATGCGGCTCACCTGATGTTAAGTGACTACCGCCACCCATGATCAACCGCAACACCAGGAGAATTGCAGGTGCGTTGCCGGCCCTTTAGAAAGGAGTAAGCTTTTTTCTTTAAGGTCCCCAGGTCGTATCGGTCCGGAAACATCGCCGGTGGTAAACTATTCCACAGAGAGGTTGTACGTGGAAGAAAACTCCTTGTGAAACGTACAGTGGTGGACCGCCAAGCATCCAGATGGTGTGGATGGTATCGGTACGTTTGCCGTGTAGTGCGTTCACGAAATTTGGCGGCTGGGATTAATCCGAACAATTCCTCAGAGCACTCCCCGTGATAGATGCGATAAAATACGCAAAGAGATGCAACATCTCTTCGCAGCGCCAGTGAATCGAGCCGATCGGAAAGCACTCGGTCGTCGACGATTCGAGCCGCTCAGCGCTGGATGCGGTCAAGTGGAAGGAGCTGGTACTGGGGAGCCCCAACCCAGAGATGGGAACAGTATTCCATGTGCGGCCGAACCTGTGCCTTGTAAAGTTGCAGGCGGTGTGCCGGCATGAAATACTGTCCCGCTCTGCTGAGCACGCCAAGCTTTTTAGAGGCCAATTTGGCCTTCCCTTCCAAGTGACCACGAAACTGCACGTCACTCGATATGTCGATGCCGAGGATTCCGATACTGGCTGAGGCAACAAGGGCAGTGCCTTGAAACTGAGGGGATACGACAAAGGGGTTCTTTTTAGCGGTTAACGCGCAAACTTGTGTCTTCTGGGGGTTAAACTGGACTAGATTTAGTCGCCCCCAATCCGAGACTCTGTCCAGCAGAGACTCGACTTCAGACACAAGTTTGTCCCGGCACTCGGAAACGTTTTCCCGAGAAATATTGGCTCGGCCGGTGTAAAGAGCATCACCAGTGCTGTCATCTGCGTAGCAATGAATGTTACGGGTATGCAACATGTCATTGATATGCAGAAGAAACAGCGTTGGCGATAGCACACAGCCCTGTGGAACACCAGCATTAATAGGCTTGCAATCGGAGCTTGCACCGTCTACAACGACCTTAATGCTCCGATCTGCAAGAAAGCTGGTGATCGAATCGCACAATTTCTCGGGAAGCCCATAGGAAGGGAGCTTCGAAAGAAGCGCTTTGTGCCAAACCCGATCGAAGGCCTTCGCAATGTCCAAACTAACGGCCAATGCCTCCCCCTTGAACTCTACTGCCTCCGCCCATCTGTGAGTTAGGCAGACCAGAAGATCACCAGCTGACCGACCACGGCGAAAACTGTATTGGCGGTCACTAATCAGCTGGTGATCTTCAAGGTACCTCATGAGCTGGCAGTTTACAATGGACTCCATTGTTTTGGAGAACAAGGAGGTGATGGCGATTGGCCGGTAGTTAGACGGGTCAGAGCGGTCGCCTTTTTTAGGGATCGGGTGGACGTAAGCCGTCTTCCATGATTTTGGGACCACGCCTAGGGAGTAGGAGTACGGGAAAAGACGCGTTAAAACCAGTGCCAACTCTGGAGCACACGTCCTCAGCACAATTGGGGGGATTCCGTCAGGCCCACTCGACTTGTGGATGTCCAGGGAGAGGAGTGCTTTGCAAACCGAGGGCTGTGTGAAGTGCACTTCCGGCATGGAGCACTCACACCGCGGGATGATCGGCGGCGTACTTCCCCGTCATCGAGAGTCGAGTTAGACGCAAAGAAAGACCCTAGAAGATCGGCTTTCTCCTCTGCAGTATGGGCCAGTGAGTCGTCCTCCCTGTGCAGAGATGGAAGAGATGGCTGACAGAAATTCCCCTGGACAGCCTTGGCGAGAGACCAGAATGCACGGGTTTCAGAAGGAAGGCGAACTAGTTTCTCGCCAATTCTGCCTATGTGCTCTGACTTTGCCTTAGCAATGACTCTTGAAGGACCTAGAGGCGGAATTATACTTCTTTTTTAGAGCGCTGGTGTTTACATCCCGGGACGCTGATGCATCAGCCCAGGCTTGGTAGCACTCCTGATTATAGCATGATGCTATTTTACAGGAGCGACCAAACCATGGCTGAGACTTGCCTCCAATGGGCACCACAGAGGAAGGAATAAAAAGTTCCATACCCTGAAGTACCACATCAGCAACAGAATCCGCAACAACGTTGGGATCATCCGACGAGAAGCAAACCCGTTCCCAAGGGTAGGATGCAAAGAAAGACCGCATCCCATCCCAATCGGCTGACCTATAGTGCCAAACACGGCGGTAGCCTGCAGAATGCAACCGCGATTTCAGCGTGAGTGGCACCACACTCCGGACCAGACAATGGTTCGAGGAGCCTAAAGGGGCGTCGACGGAAATCTGATATCCGTCCGGGTGAGAGGTCAGCAGAAGGTCCAACAGGGAAGGTGCATGATCCTCCACATCTGGAATCCGCGTAGGCAATGTAACCAGTTGTGTCAGACCATATGCCAAGGCAAAATCATGAACAGATCTCCCCGCATGATCGGTTAAACGTGAACCAAGACATTTGGCGTGATGGGCGTCCTCGGCGAAGTCGCCGAGGATCACGATCTCTGCGGAGGGGATCTGCTGTAGCAACGAATCTGCAGCCATTTGGACGTGGTCGAAGAGTCGGTCTGTTCTGTCGGTATTACCGCTATGGGACCTATAGAGGCACCCGTAGACGCGCGGATGGTCGTCGCTGTCTACGCGTAGCCAAAGGATGGACAGGTCCTAACCTTCAAGTCTGGCGAGGCGTCGAGAGAAGATGTCCTCTCTGACGTAAACGCAAACTCCAGCCCGAGGCACAAAGGAGTGTTCCAGTTTGTACCCCGGGCAGGAGAGATACGAGACATCAGCCGGAGAGGACACCTGCGTCTCGGTTAGAAAGAGCAGAGCCGGCCTCGCCGTCTCGAGATGGTAGTGGACGGCGTTTAGGTTAGAGTGAAGTCCCCTGACATTGCAGAAATTCACGGACAGCGTGGCAGGGGTCGCCTTGGTCTTGTTGCTCAGTTTGCCCCAAGCAGTTGTAGTCTTGAGCGGAATTTTGCCCCCCCCCCCCACCCCCCCAGGATACGCGGGGCAGCCTGAGCACCCACGCTCAGAAGTGGAGAAACATGGTCGTGGATGCTCAGCGAGGGATTCTCCAGGGGTGCTGGTATCCTCCTGGGGTAGTCGATCGTTATTTAATTCCGCTACCATGTTGATAGGGGGGAATTCGTGGGCCTCCGGCCACCTACACTCACCAGACGAAACGCGGAAGCAGAGCTTCCACTTCACGCCGGTATTCTGTGAGGTCGTGGTACCACCCCGGTTTGAGCCGGCCCATACGTGCAACAGCAAAGCTGCCGCGTGGCTCTACCACTGTTAAAAGGCTTCAAAAATGCCACAAAAACTCGTCCCTTAGCCACCTGCATACATTGAGCTCCTGCATCTCCTAACAAGTTTGAAACTCCTTCTATTGGATATCTGGCCTACACTTCGATTATATTGTACAACACTCCCACCCAAGAATCTTTATTCCCCATTTTTTCATTAACTTCTTATAAAAATAATATGAATGTTTGATTTACTAATTTTCGCTTCTTGTTTCCTCTTGCTAGTAATTGGAAATAATGAAGCTTATTAACAAGACTTACTATACTATATAACGTGTGGTGGGGGCTTTAGAGAATCCATCCCCCACTTGGCCCCATAGGAGCTGTAAGAGGCGACTATGGGATATTACAGAACGTTCTCATGGCATCCAATAGATGGCGGTGTTAACATCATGTTGTAACCAAAAAATAATAATCTTAACAAATACTTAAAAAAGAAACATAGCAACAAAATTAGGAGAGTAATAGAGTTATCGCAGCGCTGATATTTAATGGTGATTAACTTAAATACTCTTTACAACCAAGTAGAAGCCTATGACCAGTAGCGAACTTTACGGGCTCGTAAGGATAAAAAGGGTTAAAGTAGGTAGAGGGCTCCTCCCCCCCGAACGGGTTCCCACCTTGTCGTGGCGGGGGGGCTTAGTAGCCGTGGCTTGGTCACCCGCGGTGAACAAAGAGGAACCCACGTGGCTGGCCCGAGGTGAAGGGCCGGCCCGAGGTGGCCACTCCGAGTGGGCTTGTTGGAGGTGGCCACTCCGAGTGGGCTTGTTGAGCCCACTTCGGATGTGTGCAGGTGGACTGCAGCGAGAGGGGAGTCTGCACCCTCTACCGCTGCAGCCGAGGTGGAGTCGCGGAGGAAGAGGAGTGTTGGTATGGCGATGCGCCACTCGCCCTATCCTCCGCGACTCAAACGGGGCAGCTACCGTTGATGCGGTGGCGATGGGGCTGCGGGGGGAGAGGATTGTAGGTATTGCGAGGCGCCGCTCTCCCTACCCTCCGCAACCGAATCTTGGTTGGCGGCGGAGCCATAGATCAGATCCGCTGCTGGGGTCAGGAAAGCTAGTGCTTCTAAGTGCTCGTTTTTCCTGGCCCCATGGCCTTCGCGCATCGGACACGGGGGCGTCCGTTGCGCAGGCTTAGTTGAAGGCCGTGGAGGAAGGCGCGTCATGTGTTCTGGTGCGCCTTACCTAGGAGGGAGAGCGGAGAGGAGTATTCCTCTCCCGAGGAGGTGCTGCCATTGAGCGGCAGGCGCTGGTAGGGCCGCGGAAGTGTGCGAAAGCGTTTTCCCGTGGCCATGCCAATATGCAACGAAGGTGGAACACCATGGGGTTTTAGTCGGTGCGAGTCCGACATAACCCGTCCTTGCCCCAGCGAGGCGGGTATGCGTAGGCATTTCCCCATGTAAAAAAAAGGTGGTGGGCTCCTTGATAGACAAACAGGATTACTATCCATCTAACGATAAGTTGCTACAAAAACTCCACCGAAAGAAACACCACTAAAAACTTTGTGGGCGGTGCTACAGCCCTGTCCCTTCAGCGGTGCCAAGTTGACTGTCGGTATATGGAAGTGCTGAAGTGTTTGTACAGTAGGGCTACGATGGCTATCCGAGTACAGAACCAGAGCTCGAAACCTATCCAACTGCAGAGAGGTGTAAGACAGGGTGATGATATTTCCCCGAAACTCTTCACCGCTGCATTGAAAGACGTTTTCAAGCTACTGGACTGGAAAGGATACGGTATTAACATCAATGGCAAGTACATCACTCACCTTCGATTTGCCGACTATATAGTCCTTACGGCAGAATCGCTGGAGGACCTAAGCACTATGCTCAATGACCTCAATGGTGTCTCTCAACGGATAGGTCTTAAGATGAAGATGGACAAAACAAAGATCATGTTTAATGTCCATGTGACACCTATGCCGGTAGTTGTTGGGAGCACTATGCTCGAAGTTGTTGACGAGTACGTTTACCTGGGACAAATAGTCCGACAAGGTAAGTCCAACTTCGACCGAGAGGTCAATCGACGGATTCAACTCGGCTGGGCAGCGTTCGGGAAATTACGACACATCTTCTCGTCGGGTATACCTCAATCTCTGAAAACTAGATTGTACAACCAGTGCGTGTTGCCAGTGATGACTTACTGATCTGAGACGTGGTCCTTCACTGCTGGCCGTATGAGGACGCTCAAGGTCGCTCAGCGAGCTATGGAGAGGGTTATGCTCGGAGTTTCTCTGCGTGATAGACTCAGAAATGAGGATATCCGCAGTAAAACCAGAGTGACCGACATAGCCCAACGGATTAGTAAGCTGAAGTGGCAATGGGCCAGCCATATAGCTCGAAGAACCAATAACCGATGGGGAAGAAAGGTTCTCGAGTGGCAGCCTCGTACCGGTAGGCGTAGTGTAGGGCGACCCCCACTAGATGGAGTGACGACCTGGTAAGACATGCAAGAAGTCGATGGACGCAGGTGGCTCAGGACCGTGCTTTGTGGCTGTTAGCGACGACAAAGTGAATTCGAACATTTAATATTAATTATTTATTATCAGTGAATTAAAAACTAAGTGTTAGCATTTAATCATAATTATTTCTTATCAGTGATTTAAAATTAGGTGATGGTATTAATCTTAACTGTTTCCTATTCATAAAATAAAGCTAAGTGTAAAGACTGATTAGTGCTGAAAAAACAGGAAAGTAAATTAAACACTTCTATTTTTATCTTAAAGTGACTTATATGAATCTACTTAATATTATTTAGGTCTGATTAGAACATTAGACGCAAGTATAAGCTTATTTTCTAGTAAGATTTCTTTTATCATAACTTTAAGAGCTATTTAACATATAAGTGATTAATATAATTCTTTTTCCTTTAAAGTACTTCAAAAGAAACATTAATATGTCAATTAATCGCTGTATAATGTTATTTCATTATGAGAAAGATTTAAATTTCATGAAAAAATATTGTATAGATTCTTAAGCATAATTCCTGAAAAAGTGTTGTACATTCCTACCTCTTGGCGGCGCCACTTGTATGTTCAGCAAAAAATATAGTCCTACTCCGGAGCTAAACCGTGAGGCGACCGCGAAACTATTTTTATTTTTTATAAACGTAAAATAAAGGTTTATCGAATGATTTATGTTTAGAATAATAGAAATAAGTTGTATCTAACGTTAGGAATAAATATAAATATTGTAAGGAATGTTTTACCACGTTTATTAAGGAAATTGTGAATCTCTCTTAGAAAAGGTTACTCTGCGCTCTGATTGGTCAATAGATTCACTAATGCCGTATGCGATTTTTTCTTAAATATGATTGGTTACAGCCGCTTATAAAAAAGGGGCGTTTTTCGTGGTAAATTATTCCAAATCCGGCAATGTAACAATAAGGAATCAAGAAATAAAACAAGAAGAAATTCTCAAGAAGTGTTATTTATTGCTCATCTAACTGCTACTGTATGTTCTCCAGTTAACATCCCGCCAGCAAACCCGCTCTATTTATCAACGCTCCCTTATACGAGCATTTACATTGGTCCTTCGAGCCGGATCGGGTTTAAGGAAAACTAGGAAGATGCCTTCAAATACAAGATCAAAATCAGTGCAGTCGAAGACTACGAGTGAAAGCAACGCCACTACGGGTACCAGTATGACGGATTGGAGCATGAATACGCCGAGTGATTCTACAAACACGACGGCTACCAACACGTCAACTTCAGATCGATCGACGCTTACAAGAGCATCGCCCAGCAGCGTACACAGACAACCCGTACTTCTTAACAAAAACATTGCCGGAAAAGAATCAACACCAGGGGACGTAACCCATACCACCCCCCCGACACGCACCGTCGAAGCGTCAGTTCCTCACCAAGAAGGAAGTCATCCAACGCCGCAGATTCAAGAAAGAAGTGTCGCAATGAAGACTCTGCAACAGCCTCACCCTAAGAAGACGACCCGCGATCCAGACACGCTTTCCGTTCGCTTGTCGCATAGGAAGAGAGCAGAAGCGCAAGCAAAGATGACAATGGCATTAAGGGAACTAGAATTGGCAGAAGCGCGGTCAAAAGTTGCTCAAGCGGAATTAGAACTTCTCACCGCGGAATCAGAAGATGAAGATGGTGCCGGAGAAGAGCTGTTCGAGCGAACTCGAGAAGTCGAACGCTGGTTCATCCAGACCGGAGACATGCCTAATAAGAACCACAAACCAATAGAGGCAGAAGAAAAGAAAAGTGACATCCAGGAACTAGCTTCAGTCATACTAAAGCTATCAGAAAAATCACGTGACACCGTTTCACCGAAGCACCTAGAACTACCTCACTTCAACGGGGCCTGCGAAGAATGGTTAGCCTTCAAAAGATCATACGAGGATACGGCTGCTTCTTTCAGTAGCAATCAAAACCTAGCACGCCTCAGAATAGCGATCCAAGGAAAAGCTAGAGAAGCCGTCCAAAGCCTGCTATTCACCGCCGAAGACCCACGCGAGGTGATCAAGGGACTAGAAGCAAGATTCGGAAGACCTGGAGCACTAGCATTAGCAGAACTAGAAAAAATGAAGAACCTCCCAAGAGTCGGCGAAAACCCGAGCGACATATGCATATTTGCAAGCAAAGTAAAGAACGCAGTCGAAACAATCAAAGCCCTGAAGAAACCACAGTATCTCAGTTCACCTGAAACGCTAAGAGTTATAGTAGACAAGATGCCGACGTCAATGAAGTTCCGTTGGTTCGCCTACCACAGAAGCAGAAGAGACGAGGAAATTCAGGAGCTATTACTTATCGAAGCGTTCCTAGAAACAGAAGCCGACATGTGCGGAGACTTCGCCCCGCCCGAAGCGCCCTCAGAACAAAGAAGAGGAATAAGAAAACCCGTTCATTTGGTTCAAGAAGCGTCAAAAGAGAAATATAAGAAGTCGTGTCCGTTCTGTGGGGAAGAACACTTCGCATTAGAATGTAAAAGGTTCAAAGAAGCCAACCTGAATGAAAAATGGGATATGACCAAGAAGGAATATGCTTCAAGTGCCTTCGATTCAGACACTCAAGAATCAACTGTAAAGCACCAGTCTGCAAGCTGTGTAAAAGATGGCATCATACCATCTTACATTCTGACAAACCAACGGCGTCGATAGAAAAAGAAGCAAAAGACACCAATAGCATCTCAGAAGAAAAGGTCGCCTCAATCCATAACGCCAAAGGAGAAGAAAAGGCCTACCTAAAGATGATCCCCGTGAACCTCTATGACCCAAAAGGACAAGTTCGCGTATTAGCACTACTAGACGAAGGGTCAACGGTCACACTCTTAGACGCATCAATTGCTGAAAAAATCGGAGTCGAAGGAAAGAAAGAAAAACTCACGATCGAAACCGTTGGCGGAAAGGTGTTAAGAAAAGATAGTTCACAGAAGATCGAGTTCAAAATAAAAGGGGCTCATAGAAAAGAAAAGAGAACTATCGTAGCAAGAACCATCGACGACCTGAAGCTGTCTGAACAATGCATAAACAAGGACACCGTGAGAAACTGTGAGCACCTGAAGGCAATTGAAAATCAACTCCTCTACGTCTCCGAGAGGCCCAAGCTACTGATAGGCCAAGACAATTGGGGACTGATAGTGACAAGAAAGCTGAAGAAGGGCAAACCATCAGATCCTGTAGCTTCCCTCACGAACTTAGGGTGGGTGTTACACGGATGTGAAACAGGAACAACTGCCACAGTACACTTCACTCATTATGGCAGAGCGACCACTGGCAAGGAAGACGTAGAAGACCTCGTCCGAGAACACTTCCAATTAGAGTCTCTAGGGATCCAAAATCGTTCACCATCTAACGACAGCGACAGAAGAGCATTAGAAACCCTCGAGAAAACTACCAAGAAACTGCCAAGCGGTCAATATGAAACGGGACTCCTGTGGAAAAAGGAAGATGAACACCTGCCCAACAACTACAATCAAGCTGTTCGACGCCTGGTTAGCATCGAGAAAAAATTGGATCGTGATCAAGAAGCAAGAAAGCACTACGAGGAGCAGATTCTGAGTCTAATCGAAAAAGGATACGCAGAGATGGCTCCAGAAAACTCTAACGAAGGAAGGACATTCTACCTACCCCACTTCGCTGTTGTACACCCAGTCAAGAAGAAGCTAAGAATAGTGTTCGACGCAGCTGCCAAATATGAAGGAAAGAGCCTCAACGACGCCTTGCTCTCTGGCCCGGACTAGCTACAATCATTATTCGGAGTACTGCTGTGTTTCAGAGAGGGACCAGTAGCCGTCATGGCAGACATACAAGACATGTTTCTTCGAGTAAAAGTCAGAGAAGACGACCGAGACAGTCTCAGGTTCCTGTGGCGCGGAAACCGAAGAACCGGCAAGCCTGAAGAGTATAGAATGTCTTCAATCATCTTCGGGGCAGCGTCATCACCTGCAACAGCCATATACGTAATGAACAAGAATGCAGAGGAATTTAAGAACACTCATCCTGAAGCAGTGAAAGCAATTAAGAGAAACCACTACATGGACGACTATCTGCAGAGCTTCGCATCTACAACCGAAGCAAAGAAAATATCCAAAGAAGTGAAAGACATTCACGCAAGAGCAAACTTTCATCTGAAGGGATGGGCCAGCAACAACTCGGGGGTAATATCAGAGGTAGAAGACGCAAACAAAGAAAACTCCTTACAACTGACCAAGGAAGAGAAGACTCTGGGACTAAGATGGCTGGTGAAAGAAGATACATTAGCCTTCAACGTCGGGCTACGCAACACGCCTGAGGACCTGCAAGACGGCAGAAGGACTCCAACAAAAAGAGAAGTCACAAGCGCAGTAATGTCCACCTTCGATCCAATGGGTTTTGCTACACCAGTTCTAATACAAGGAAAGAAACTAATCCAAGACATCTGGCGAAAGAAAATAGACTGGGATGAACCAATCAACGAACATCAAAAGGAAGTCTGGATGAAATACCTGGAAGAAGTGTCAACATTAACGAGGCTGAAGATCCCGAGGTGCGTCTCACCCAAAGGCAGAAAAGGACAGCTACACACATTCTCCGATGCGAGTGAAGAAGCCTATGCAGCAGTAGTCTACTGGAGAATAGTCGAGCCCGGAGGAAAGGTCCATGTCTCCATGATCGCCGGCAAAGCAAGGGTAACGCCAACGAATCCTGTGTCAATTCCGAGGCTGGAGCTACAAGCGGCTTTACTCGGAAGCAGACTAGCCGCCACAATCGAAGAGGAATCAGAGCTCGACATAACGAGAAAGGTTTACTGGACCGACTCCAGCACAGTGCTGCAATGGATAAAGTCAGAACCAAGGAAGTTCAAAACATTTGTGGCCAACCGACTCGCCGAGATCGAAGAAAGGTCCAAGCCAGAAGACTGGAGATGGGTGCCAACCAAGGAGAATCCAGCGGACGACGCCACGAGGGGAACCCCAACCGAATTCGACCACAACGCCAGATGGTTCAAAGGCCCGTCATTTCTTCGTCGACCGGAAGAAGAATGGCCATTTCACGACTTCAAGCCAGAAATTGTTATGCCAGAAGAGAAAAGCAAGCAAAAGGTATTGGCAACGATGGCAGCAGAAGACACCCTATTAAACCTAGAAAGGTTCTCGAGCTGGGAGCGACTGCTGCGCACTACAGCCAGAGTGATCGCCTTTACACACCTACTAAAGAAGAGCCGTAAAGCGACCACCACCGCCGCACGCCAGAAGGATGAGCCTTGGAAACCACAAAAAACCCAGAAGAAAGAAGCACAAACCTCAATCCCGTCGACCAGCGGAAGTAAAAATAAGCGCCTATACTCACCCATAGAAGCAGAACACCTAAAAAAGGCCGAAGAGATATTAATAAAAATAAGCCAGAGCGATAGTTTTGCATCAGACATAGGAAAACTGAAGTCAGAAAAGCCATTAGAAAATTCGAGTCGACTTAAGAAAATCGACGTTTACATCGGAGACGACGGAATAATTAAATTAAGGAGCAGAACAATGAAATTTCACGACCGAAACGGAAGAATAATGAATCCTATCATTTTAGACGGAAAACAAAAAATAACTCGTCTAATATTACAACACTATCACAGGAAATTCTTTCACGGAAACACCGCTACAGTAATGAACGAAATTCGTCAAAGGTTCTGGATCTTGGGTTTAAGAGCAACTCTAAAAGCGGTCGCACACAGCTGTCAATGGTGCAAGACAAAGAAGAGTTCACCAGAGATACCACCAACGGGAGATCTGCCGAGTGAAAGATTGCAGCATCATCAATTTCCGTTCTCCTGCACAGCCGTAGACTACTTCGGGCCGATGCAAGTCACCATCGGAAGAAGAAACGAGAAGCGCCGGGAGAGTTCAGCGACACGGAGCTCATCGGAAAGGCAAGCTGGAGAACCACCCAGAGACTCGCAGACCACTTCTGGAAAAGGTGGATTAAAGAATACTTACCTCTCCTGATGCCAAGGAAACTCAAGGGGAAAGAAACCAGAGACCCAAGGGAAGGAGACATCGTGCTAATAGTGGACGCCACATTACCGCGAAACTCATGGCCTCGCGGTGAAATCGTCAAAACCTATCCCGGACCAGACGGAAGAACCAGGGTGCTGGACGTGCGGACATCAGGCGGAATACTTCGACGTACAACTCGACGTGTCATCGTGCTGGTGCCAGCGGAGTCGTCGCCTCCAGAGGATGCAGTGCTACGTACCGTGGGGGAGAATGTTAGCGACGACAAAGTGAATTCGAACATTTAATATTAATTATTTATTATCAGTGAATTAAAAACTAAGTGTTAGCATTTAATCATAATTATTTCTTATCAGTGATTTAAAATTAGGTGATGGTATTAATCTTAACTGTTTCCTATTCATAAAATAAAGCTAAGTGTAAAGACTGATTAGTGCTGAAAAAACAGGAAAGTAAATTAAACACTACTATTTTTATCTTAAAGTGACTTATATGAATCTACTTAATATTATTTAGGTCTGATTAGAACATTAGACGCAAGTATAAGCTTATTTTCTAGTAAGATTTCTTTTATCATAACTTTAAGAGCTATTTAACATATAAGTGATTAATATAATTCTTTTTCCTTTAAAGTACTTCAAAAGAAACATTAATATGTCAATTAATCGCTGTATAATGTTATTTCATTATGAGAAAGATTTAAATTTCATGAAAAAATATTGTATAGATTCTTAAGCATAATTCCTGAAAAAGTGTTGTACATTCCTACCTCTTGGCGGCGCCACTTGTATGTTCAGCAAAAAATATAGTCCTACTCCGGAGCTAAACCGTGAGGCGACCGCGAAACTATTTTTATTTTTTATAAACGTAAAATAAAGGTTTATCGAATGATTTATGTTTAGAATAATAGAAATAAGTTGTATCTAACGTTAGGAATAAATATAAATATTGTAAGGAATGTTTTACCACGTTTATTAAGGAAATTGTGAATCTCTCTTAGAAAAGGTTACTCTGCGCTCTGATTGGTCAATAGATTCACTAATGCCGTATGCGATTTTTTCTTAAATATGATTGGTTACAGCCGCTTATAAAAAAGGGGCGTTTTTCGAAGCGGCCATTCAGAGATAATAAACCTGTGTCTCACGCCATGCGTGATGAATTTTTATTAAGTTTGTTTTGTTAATTATATTATTACGTTTTGTATTAAGGAATTTGTTACCGTTTTGTGACGTTTTGTATATTATCACCATTGTGAAATCGGATCCATCGACATTAAAATCTCATAAAAGACTACGTCACCACGAAAGAAGCGGAAATTGTCGCATATTCCATTAAATAATGATTGTAAACATCTATAAATATATAAAAGAAACGTGGTCTCGTAACGTATATCCATCCAAAACGGTTATGAAAAAGAAGACTGCCGATATTTTAGGTTATAATCAAAGTGTCAGACTCTTATACATCTACATCATCATAAGATGATTCTGAAATATATACAGATGAATAGTCTGTCAAGTGTCTCTGACAAATTTTTATGAGAAATTTTATGTATGCTTCAAGGTTGGCTGCTGAAGAATACTAGGCATTAAAAGTTCGTCTTTTTACCTACCTACCTACTTATTAAAGTACTTACCTACTATTAACGTAATAACGAAAATTGTAATAACTCATGATTTATAAATAATAAACTCAAATTAATGTTAATTTGATTTTTAATTCATTTAGATACAGGATAATCTTCTTTCTTTATTATATAATAATAGACATAGGGCCTGTAAAGTACTTCGCACTCGGCACCCTTGCCTTTCACTCTGATGATGTATGTAATGATAAAAGGATTAAAAAAATGAACCTTAACAAAAAAGATTGCCTACCCCGATGATATCGTCAAAGGTCAATGTCCTTTTTTCCGCTTGCCCTAGAAACGTACTATAGTAGTGTGCGTCGATTGCCATTATAAGCTCTGCTATTTTTGCCTATGTTCCGAAATAGAACTCAAATGCCATCGCAGTTTTTGATCGTTGGAAGTATTTACTTTCGTACTAATTGCAATATACTTGTTTCAATTAGTATAAAGTTCGCATTATTATTATACCAGATAGTTAAATACAAGTATCAATGTGTCACTAAACCTAAAAAATAAATATCCTACCTCTGGCGAAATAATAATGGAGAATAAAAATGTCTGCTTGCTTGCCATATGAACTGGTCCAGACTATGAAGTAAAAGTACTGAAAATCTACAAGGACGACAAATTTAGGATTTTGATTATTTTACCCAAGTTAAAAGCATTATAGATAAAGTGTGTACTGCCTGAAATTATCGATGCGAAATAAGGAGGGTCAATGCCGTTGAGGCAAATATTTTTGGAATAAAAAATACGGTAAATGACTGTATGTTTCTATTAAAAAATATTAGTTACATTTGGTTGTTTTATTTATTAAAACAGGTTGTGACTGAACTATTTATTTATTTATTTATACCACTATGCTACCGTTAGTAGATAATATAATCGATTATTAACCAACATCGGTATTAATCGATTACTGTGAAACAATTAAAATATTTAAGTGTACTAATTTCAACATTAAGGTTCATAGATAATAAAAATTTATGAAATAGATTATTATAAATTAATTAGATAACATAAAAATGACACACCAAAATTTATCCATTCACCGAACTCCATCCTAAGAAAACTTGTATAATGGCAGATTAAGATCGTTTAGTCGCTATACTCACAGTATCATAGTGCGAGCGAGTGAATAGATATTATGAAATAAAGTATCGCTCGCGTACTTCGATCAATTATATATATTGATCGAAGCTCGCGTAGGTCGTCGCCCGCTCGGAGCGTAAATACCTAAATTTGCGTAACGCCGAAATGTAAGAGGGCTGTTATGTGAATAAAAAAGGAAACGGTAACTTTTCACTTAGCACTTTATATGTTTTGAAGCTTTAAAATATCCATATAGATGACTGTGTACTCAACTGAAATAATTATTCATGTGGTGGCATCTGCCTTTTAAACGTGAACTCATTCAGGCCTAAATTTTAATTTACAGTAAACTTGATTCTAAGGGTCAGATCACACAGAGACGCTTCGCGACGTTGCAACGCGCATCGTGAAGTTGCTGGCAGTGCGACGCGACGCCTTATCGTAATAGTAGTGACAAGTTGCCACGACGGCTTCGGGCTCCGCCCTACACCGGGAGACATCTCGAGGCATAGCGTGGGCATTTTTGAATTATCTCAACAAAGTGTGTATCTTTTAGTGTAGTAGAAATAGTTAAATTTTATATCACTATCTTAAAAAGTACCCCCCGCATCGCGTCGGGTCTAGACTTGGTGTGAACTGACTCTAAAGCTCTTACTTCTATACTAATACTGGACCGCCACCACTAAACAGTTTTTAAGTAACTTGTTAAGAGCGCGTACAAAGATAAATCGCAAATCTGAGATCCGATTTTTACATAGCTAAATCAAGTTTAAAGTAAGAAAAAAATACTAATATGGGTTTTACACCGTAATTGCAAGGGACGTCACTGACTCACTGGCACTGCGAAGAGATGTTACATCTCTTTGCGTATTTTATCGCATCTACCACGGGGAGTGCTCTGAGGAATTGTTCGGCCATGAACAACTGAACATGAGCAACACCAGGGGCAGCAGCCCTGGTGTTGCAGTTGTTCATGGGCGACGGTAATCACTTACCACCAGGTGAACCATATGCTCGAAAAAATATTAGAAGAAAATCACAATGGCTTTTATTTTCATTAAAAACCGATATTTTTCTGGTCGTGGTCTATATTATTAAATAAAACATTTAATAAATGACATAATTTATATATTACCTAGCTGTCTTAAGGGTTTTTTAAAAAGTAGTTATGTACATCTTTGGAGTTATTGAATAAAAAGTATTTGGCGCTTACTATATTTTTATTCCGTGCAGTAAATTCTCGTCCGTCTCACGTCACGAGGCTTTTCTAGAAGATCAATTTATAAAAAAAACTGAAATTGGCCTATAGTTACTAAGTTCTTATCGCCAGCTTTGTATCTAGGAAAAATTACAGCTTTTTTTAAGCATTTCCGGGAAAATACTTTTAGATAGGCATAATTTAAAGATGTGTGTTGACGGGGCAGCCATAAACATTTAAATCTTTTTATGGGCGTGGTTATCTATTTTCTCAGGGGTAATGTTAATATTTATTAACATTACCCCTGAGAAGGGGTAATGTTAATAAATATTAACATTATACAGTATGTTTTCTGTCAAACCTCCCAGCGGTTCTGTAAGGACAATAATATGACATTGGGTGCGTTTGGCAGAAAAAAGCGCTAGCAAGCGCTTGTAAGCAAAATGGCGATCGTAAGCGGTAAGCGCTGTCAAATCGTAAGTAGCTATTTTCCTCTAGGACATGATGTTAGTTTTAACCGGGGAACCTAACCTATTTTAAATATATTTTTGTGAAGTATTCATATTAAAAACTTACCAATCATGAATTTATAACATGTATATGTCTATTCATGTCATTATATTACTTAAAACTAATAATGCAAAAAACAACTTATAAACTCTACTTCAAAACAAAAAAATTAAATAAGCAAAATGGCGGATTGTGTCAGCGCTACTGAAGTAGCAATCGTGTCCTGGCCGAAAACTATTTTAGCGCTAGTAAGCGCTTGCTAGCGCTTTTTTCTGCCAAACGCACCCATTTTATATGCAGTCTATGAAACAAAACTTCAAACCCGGTTATGTTCCGATTTATGCTTCTGATGTTTTGTGTAAGTAAGATTAACTTATTTTCAGGACGAGGGAGGAAGTGTTTACAGTCTTTAACATTACCAGCCCTATTAATAAACACAGACTTGAGCAAGATTAACTTTACTCCTAGTTTAAAGCTTAAAATATCTAATGTCAGTATTAATAAACATAGAGTAAGGAGGGAGTAAACTAAACCGAATCTACTCTCGGAATAAAAGTTAATCCTTGGCAGTACCTAGTTTAACGACTGAGTAAGCGTAGACTAGTCGCGTATTTTGACATTTTGTAAAACTTTACGTTCACGCACGTTGTTACCCGTGTTAAATTCATAAGTTGTAAGCACTAGTAACAAAAATAGCATAATGGGTTAAATGCCAAGAAGTGATGTGGAGCAGAACAAAGTGATTGCAGGTTTTTATTCATTATGTGGATTTAGACAAGTGATTGGGGCTATTGATTGCTACAATTCTAATCACGAAAGATGCTGGAAACATCGGACAATACTACATAAACAGGAAAGGATACAGTTCAATAAATGTTCAAGTAAGTTTTATAGCACCTAGCTAGCCCATCTCTGCCGTATAGGTACTTAGTTATTTTCTCAGATTCAATACAACACCTCAATCTATTACTTCATATTAAAGAAGTTATGAGTGCTTTGTTCCAGGTTGTGTCAAATGCAAATTTAGAGTTCATGGATACAGTGGCCACATTGGCAAGGCAGCACACATGACTCAAGAATATTTAATTATCGTCGCATTAAAACAAATGTTTGAGCAGTCAGAATTTAAAGGCAGACTTCTCCGAGATTTTGGTTATGCTTGTACTTCTTATTTATACACTCCTATCCTGCGTCCTAATAAACAAAAGGAAGAATGTACAACCGGTCGCACATCTGGTGGCCCCGTTACACTGTAGAACAATGCTTTGGAGGGAAGCAAAGGTTTCGGTGTTTACTGCGAGGACTAAATACCAAATAAGAGCATACAAAACAATATATAGATTGCAATGCAAAAGCAAGATCTGCTTGAGGATGTAGTATAAGGAGATGATGAAAATATATCAGTCACACAATTAGTAAATAACTCCGTTAGAGGAAATTTTGTTCGGGCAGCATTTATTAACGATTTTTTAAATAAATATACAATAATTGTATGTACAAAAGATTTTATTTATCCCTAAAAAAACAAAACAAAAATGGTTATTTAATTAATTTTGCCCTTCACGCTCTTTTCTTAATTCTAAAATTTCGTTACAAATAATATTAAAAATGATTATATTTAGAACTTAGTTTTTCCACCGATTCCGAAAACAACACGAGGAACAAGGAACAACCCGTAACATTTATCTCTTGTCAAACTCAAAATATTGCCTGTCACTGCCATTAATGTCATCATCAAGTATTGAATTCATTCACTAATCATTCACTGACTCACTCTTTTTACTTTTAAAATAAGTGGGTTGCCATAGTGCAAGCCTTAATCCCGGCGTAAGGAATGTATAGTTAGTCCAAGGTTACTCCATGCTTATTAATAACATTGTACTAACGAAGTAAATAGTCAGTTACTCTGAGATTAGCTAGTCCAAGTGTAACTTCGAATTAAGCTTGGAATAAGCAATTTTTATTAATAAGGCAGGTACTGCCTTATTACTATACATGTTTTAGCGGCAGACACAGAAAAGTTGTCTAGGTCGTTGAGTAAATGATTCGTCATAACTTACAGATAAACTAAAACTAGTGTTTAAGAGCTAGGTAAATAAATTAAGACGTGGCGTTGTTAGGCGCCCTAATAGTCTATAGAGTTGATATATTTGTCTCATCACCAGTTTTGTGGTCACATTTTCTTTTAAAACACACTGGTGGAGCCACGTGTCTAAGGCTGCCGAAGTCTAGTTCCCCGGTCGAACCTTAAACCTATTATGCGAGATATTAATCTAAGTGGACTGTATATGCGAATGCTTCTACGCTTACGTAAAAGCGACTACTATAGCATGCGGTACAATGCACTCGCTCTTCCCTAAAACTAAACTATTATTGTGCCAAATCGATAAAAGGGAATCCTGCCTGATTAGGAGAAAAACAAAATTGGAGCGGGTTAAAACAATTATATCAGGCAGGCAGTAATTAAAGGAATATTGACTCACCGGGGTTTCTTCTATTTGTTGAGCACTATAGCTGCGACTTCCGGAACTTCTTCTGGACAGACACTCTGGGGCGAGGCGGTGCGCGACTATATCTCACACGAGGTGAGGCGGGTTTCCTGGAGCTCGACTGCTTCCAGGCTAAAGCGGTTTCTACCAGCGGTGTGGTTCCAACAACGAGCGCGGCGGGAAGAGGCTGTGTGGTTTCGACGACGACTGCGACGGGAAGAGGCTGCGTGGTTTCAACGACGACTGCGACGGGAAGAGGCCCGCGTCGGTCGCGCGTGCCTTATATATCCTCAGTTCCGATGATTACGTGACATTCTAGAATCATCTTCTTTCCCCTCCCACCCCACCACCCCGATGTGTCGATAGGAGGGTATGAGTGATATCGTTTTGGGAAGGAATAAACGACTTGGCACCTACCGTCAAATATAATAATACGAATGGTTTTTCCGCGCAACCACACACTACTAATTTGTTAACTTTAGGGAAACCTGTTATTGGCTACACTTATTGTTACATCCTCTAAGTTAAAAATGTGTAATGAGCTATTCGTTTTCTAAATAAATAAATAATCCCAGTCTGTAAAAATAGTTTTAGGCGTTGAAAAGTGCGACTACAAACCTTGCCTGATTGCAACCTTGCAATCTCACCGGCAAAGTGTAAACGTTGAAGTTCACGAAATATTAATAATTCTGCATAGTCATAATCAGCTGCAGTGATATAATGACGCAGCTGTAAAAGCTTTACAAATCGGAAAACGTAAAATCCATCATTCTGGACGCGAAAATATACAACGCCCCTGTAAGCTATCTCGCTAGCGTCTGCAGAACCAACGACAGTGACGAGGCTATCCTTACCGATACTTACATTACGGGATATTTTAATCTCACTCAGTAAAGAGAGTTCCTTTAATTTGGGTAAAGCGAGCGTCTTGCGCTCCATGCAATAAAAATGTTTTTCTGCCGTATGACGCGAGTCATCGGGAGATAAAGTATCTCCTTTAAAGGGTAGTGCTACAATGTATCAACCATCATGATCACGAATGGCGGTGCGGACATAAATTTACTGACATAATCTGTCTGATCTGTCATCAGGGTTAGGTATAGGCGGAATGTTCACTTCCTCAATTTCCCAAAATTTGCAAACTAATAATTCGAGAGGTTCAATGGCGGCATACCCATATATAATCGCTGGAGGACTTAAGCACTATGCTCAATGACCTCAATAGTGCCTCCCAACGGATAGGTCTTAAGATGAACATGGACAAAACAAAGATCATGTTTAATGTCCATGTCACACCTATGCTGGTAGTTGTTGCGAGCACTATGCTCGAAGTTGTTGACGAGTACGTTTACCTGGGACAAATAGTCCGACTAGGTAAGTCCAAGTTCGACCGAGAGGTCAATCGACGGATTCAACTCGGCTGGGCAGCGTTCGGGATATTGCGACATATCTTCTCGTCAGGTATACCTCAATCTCTAAAAACTGGATTGTACAACAAGTGCGTGTTGCCAGTGATGACTTACGGATCTGAGACGTGGTCCTTCACTGCTGGCCGTATGAGGACGCTCAAGGTCGCTCAGCGAGCTATGAAGAGGGCTATGCTCGGAGTTTCTCTGCGTGATAAACTCAGAAATGAGGATATCCGCAGTAAAACCAGAGTGACCGACATAGCCCAACGGATTAGTAAGCTGAAGTGGCAATGGGCCGGCCATATAGCTCGAAGAATCGATAACCGATGGGGAAGAAAGGTCCTCGAGTGGCAGCCTCGTACCGTTGTTTATTATTTTTTTAGCTAAAATCATGGTACGTACTTACAAGAAAAAAACCAAAAAACATGTCACATCCTGGACGGGTGGTAACTGTATTTCAGATAAGTGAAATATTTGGTAACGCGTACGTTCAGGCGGCTACAATATCAACCGCCATTAACGGATTCAGAAAATGTGGTATATGGCCATATAATCAAAATAATTTTACCGATGCCGATTTGATTTCTGCTGAGACTACGAACATACAAAATATTGCAGACTCGTCGAAAGTAGAACCACAAAGGGTATCAGAAGCCGAAGGTCTTCAATCTGGAACAGTACCATGTCTGTCTTTAACAACAACAGTCACAACTTTATCTTCAACGGCCACGATAACTTCTCATACTGAAACTCTTGCAACAGTACCTGAAGCTACAACGACATCTTCCACTCCACCTAGAACAGAGTTAATCGCCGAATGTTACGAATCAGTCACACCGACAGTGGTTAAAACACCCGTCCCCGAACCTGAACCTGGATGTTCCTATTCTCCTAAACCAGCCATTCGTGCAGCGTGCCGCGATTTAACGTCTAGTTTCGAAAATGCATCTCCTAGTGATATTTTGCCAATCCTTCTGTTCAACGAACTAAAAATAGGAAACAATACCGGTGAGGAAAAACAGCCATAATTATTAATTACCTCAACTTGTTATAAAAATGAGCTGGAAATTTTGAAAAAGCCGAGGAAAACATCCAATCCTAATGATCCTCACCTCAAAAGGAATGCTAAAAATAAACAAAGGACCAAACAGTCAGACAAAACACAAAAGAGCAATGATGAAGATGCCATTTGCTTATATCGTAATGATGTAAACCACATTTTTGACATCGTTAGAACCTTGGGTAGCCTTCCAGCTCTGTAAACGTTGGGCTCACAATGTTTGTGCTGGCGTGGACGATGAAGACCTGGAGGAAATACACATTTCTTTGTTTTGTGAGAATAATTAGCCTTCCCCATCATGCCCCGATTTCATTACCCCATCATACCCCATAGTATGGGGCAAGATGGTTTTTTATAATGTTACTATTAATGATCAATTTTTTAAAAATGTGATAAGTTGATTTTCCAATGACTGTACCAAATCATAGTTAGATTTATGACTTAACATGCCATAAATTAATAAGAGTAATAAATTTATATAGTGATTATGCTGTATTTTTATTACTTACCATAGCTACCCCATCATGCCCCCTTCCCCTAACTGGTTTCTTGGAAACGGGCCTTACGCACGATTTGGGCGAAATTTGGTATATAAATTTACGTGTAATTGATACATATCCAGAAAATAAATATTATTTCATAATTCCGAGCAATCTTGGTTACCCAGGTATTATAATATTATACGCACATAATACAGCTTGCAAAGATGATAAGAAGAATAAAGAATGACATGGAATGTTTTGAGTTCACGTTAAGGAATGCGTGACCCTGAACTAGTTATGGTTGTAGCATCACCGTCCACCGTGCCACAGAGTAAGGTGTATGAGTAATCACGTGGCCTAGATACAGCACCGCGGTTTCCGTGCGGGCCGCGGGGGTGAAATCGTATTTTTTTCTGACTTAGTACGCGCTCTTAAGGGCACACTAGTCACTCATTCTTCCACACAAACGTAGTCTGGCGATTACTCCACTGTTTGATGGTGTACGTTTAAAATAAAAAAAATATTTAAATTTGTCTCATCATTATCTAGCCCTGTATGGAAACAAAAAAGTAAAAAAGAATATATTTATAAGTTATAAGCGTCGAAAATTCCAAATTTCAACACTAGTTTTAACACATCTTTGGGCGGAAATAAATACCATAAGAAGAACGAAAGTTGCAAAACAGTTACCATACAGGGATAGTATATTATATAGTATATTAGTTGTTCAAAAATGCAAATAATTTTATTTTGAATAGATACATTCAACAGATTTTTCATGACATCCAGACTCCCAAAGGTCTGTTTATAACATATCGCGCACTCCTTTTTTGTTGTAAATCATCTTGCCTTTCGCTACAAATTGTTTCACCGATCAGTGGGACGGACGAAGGGACATGCTCACTAGGTTAGCCGCTGCTATCTATTTATGGTTGTAATACCTACATATCTACATCTTTATTTAGAAGAATGGCTTCCTTTTGTTCGTGTCCACTGCTGAAGCCGGGATGAATATAGCTGCTAAAATGTACCCATAAGTTTGTTGAAGCACATTTAGTAAAAATCTAAAACAGGTAGGTACATAATAATTAACTTTCGATACAGGTAGTCATTAGGTACTTAACTACTTTAATTTGCTAACTAACGAAAAAAATTTCATTGATAAGCACGATTATCGAAAATCTGAAAATTATCTACTAATTTAATTAGATAGGTAATTTTTAGATTTTCCATAACCGTGCTTACGTATAGGAATCTCATATCCTAATATACCTAATGTAATTTATGTAAGTACATAAGAATCTAATAGATAAATAAAATTTGTTTTGTAAATTGTTTTCTTTAAAAAACACTTTAACACAACAAAAACATGAAACTGAGAGGAAGCACCAGATCTGCCGAAACAAACTCAGGGAGGTCAGTCCAGGTATTACATTGGTCATGTCATACGAGAACCAGGCAGGTGGCTAATATGATCCTTTGAAGAAAGAACCATACAGATGTGAGTGGACAACTTAGTACTTTTTAGGATTCCGTACCCGAAGAGTAACCAGCCTGTCCGTGTGTCTGTCAACAGGTAGATGGTTGTAATTTTCACAGAACGTGTATTTCTGTAGCCGCTATAATAGCAAATAGTAAAAATAAATTTGAAATTAAAGGGTTTCCTACTAGAAAAAGAAACGTGTATTTTGGCTTTTTTGATCGATAGTAGTATGTATATTAAATCTTGTAAGATGGTACGGAAGCTCGGAAGTCTGATTCTCACTTGGCAAATATTTGTTTATATTTAAACTTACCTCAGACATACTCATATTTTTTTTATATATAATTTACTATACTACTACTATATAAGCTACTACTAAATAAAATAGTAGTAACTTTGCTATGGTATTATAGTATATTTTGGATTAGGTTTAATTTATTACAGAATAATACGAACTATGTATATAAAAACTAAGGAGCGCATCAACCTACCTCAGATATTGGGTTAGGAATACTGATAAGTACACATAGGATTTAGTTTCTAAGTTGTATATTATAGCCTTCATTATCAATAGCATAAACAGGCCAAGCCCCCTAGCCTACAAACGTTTCGTGACGAATCTCTTTCTACAATCGCGCCTTTTATTTGTTAGGACTGACCACTTGACTCGTTCAGTGATGTCATTCCCACACAGTGTTTAGTTTTCAACTAGCGTTATCTAAATTATATAAATCAAAATTTTATTTATATTTCGCTAATTGTGTCTGTACTGTGAATTTGATTTACAATCGATCTCTAAATTGTAGTTTTCTTCTAATTACTTACCTTGTCTAGGCGCGTTCTTTGGACTATTGCAAGGAAGTCTGTGCTGTTAGTGTTCCGTTTAGGTACGTTACTATTTTGATAGACGTTTGTGCTTTTCCCTGCAGTGACACAATTCCTATTGTTGATAATTTTCTAAGTACAAAGAGAATATTGCAAACCGCTATTGAACACAAACAATCAATAAACAATTTACAAACTAACATTTTTTATTTTTTTAATTAACCTACATAAAAGCCCCACTCACATCAGTTGCGCTGTCGAAAAAGCAGTTGTCCTGACACTGGCTGGCATATACTTCGGGGAGTTTCCTGTGGGCTATTATAGCTAACTAGCTATGGTAAGTAAATACCTATTTAGAATACATAGTACCTACAGTAATATTTGCATAACCTATAATAAAATACAAAAACGTAAAAAAACATAATAATTTTACACTTTTTTCCGTTTGTTTTAGAAGTCGGTTATATATTTTTCAAAAAAAGTTTTTAATGTTACTAGTTTTAGTTGAAATTTATGTCCCTTTAGTGGGTACAGGCGTGATATTATACAGTATGGTTGCGAAAAGAATGCATAAATACGCGATAGTAGCAATCGTGGTTGATTTGCTGTCATTTATTGAAGAGTTCCCTCGATTTCTCCAAGATCCCATCATCAGATCCTGACCTGACCATCATCGATTACCATGGGATCATCTGGAAAGTATATTCTTTCAAACCAAAAATTCGAGAAATCGGGGAACAGAACATACATAACCAAAAAAACAGCGAATTAAGAAACGCCTCCTTTTTTCGAAGTCGGTTAAAAAGTAGGTAAAAACAAATCAATGAAAGTATTATATAATAACAACATCTACTTAAATTCACATAAGAACTTTCATAATAGCAACTAAATTGGGTTCATAATAATAACACTGCCAATTTGTTTCCTCTCTCTTTTCACTTTTTAAAATACGTTACCCCCACAGTAGGATTTTCTCATGTATCGTGGAGGCAGTTTACAAACATAAATTTCACAAGGACAAACATCCAGACCCGGAACAACTATTTGTAGGCCGTACAAATATTTGTTCCTTGCGGGATTCGAAACCGCGGCACTCATTGCTAAGCCACTGCGTCACGGAGCTCTCAATTCTCGTTTGAGTTTATGTTGTCATTCAAAAAAGAATCGCAATATGTAGGTACGCGATGACTCCGTCGTTTTGCGTCACTCAGGAGTGTGTATGTGTGTGCGCATTAGCTTCTTACTGCTCATCACAGCGTCTATCACTTTCGCACGTGATGTCGGCTGAGATAGCATGCATTTTAACCCAGCCCACCACTTAGTTCATCCCATCGACTAGGGCCACCTAGGGTCAACTCCACTAGAGTAACATAAGTTTGAATTCGACAACCACTTTATACGAGAAAAAAGAGTCTACAGCTTTCCCTGATGTTGCATTTGTTCAAGGGTGGCGACAGTCACTTACCGTCTATAAAATACTCTGTGCTTACCAGCACGTGAGCTGCATGCCCATTTGCCCGTTTTCTTTGAAAAATTGTGGTTTTTATTGAATTGATTGAATCAGTTTTTTACATTTTATGATTTTTATATATTTTTTGTAGGCCCAGGAGTCCATTTGTAGAAATAAAAATTTGTAAGTGTATCTACTGCTGTGTTTCAGTTTTATGAACCAGTTCAATACCAAGTGGTGAGACATTTTATCTAAGTCCTCAGAGGTGGTAACGTACCCGTAGTCTTCTTTGTTTGAAGTTTGTTGCAGGTATCCATGGGCTGGGCTGCAGTAGATACTTCAAGTTCCCCCGAACAGGTTTCCATCTTGCCGTCGCGGAAGGACATATTAATAACCATGGCTTAGTCACCCACGGTGAACAGAGAGGAATTCACTTGGCTGAACTAATGTGACGAGTCCGAAAGCATGTGTAGGCAATTCCTCGTGAAAAAATAGCTACTTATCGTTAGATGGATAGTAATCTTGCTCGTCTCTCAAGGAGCCCTCCACTTACTTTAACCTTTTTTATCTTTACGAGCCCGTGAATTTCACTACTGATCACGTGTTTCGACTTGGTTGTAAAGAGTAAGTTAATCACCGTGAAGTTTCACGGCTGCGGTAATGCTGTTACTCTCCTACTCTTTGTCGCTATATTTCTTTTTTAAGTATGAAGTTAAGATTTTTCTTTTTTGTAAAATTAATGTTTTGTAAAATTAAATTACAAGGTGTTGTTAACACCGCCATCTATTGGATGCTATGAGAACGTTCTGTAATATCCCATAGTCTACTCTTAGGGTAAGCGCGCACTGACGACCAGGTAGCAACGGCCAGGCCGCAGCGGCCACCGAAAGCACAGCACTTACAGGAATAAGTGGGGAATTGATTCTCTAACGCTGGGGGCGTTGGTATATATATATATATATATAGTTTAGTAAGTCTTTGTAGGGTGAGTGGGGGGAAGATGAAAAACGGGGTAACACAAAAAAGCATCAATAAAAACAGATTTTGTGTAATTTATCCAATGCAGGCAACATTCGTAAGACCGCCATTTTGTTACGTCCCACACCTAAGTCGGCACTTGTCGTTTTGAGGGATAGGTTGTGTGTTATAAGGGAATATCTACGCTGTGAATTTTACGCAAGAAAGTTGGGTGTTTTAATCTTACCCCGTGTCGTGTAATTTCATTTACGAGGTAGGTACGAGTTTTTTATTTGTATACATACTTATTATTTTTAATTGTTAGTTATGTTTCTATGTCTAAATGTCGCTACTTTTTGTATTTTAGAATTTATTGTAACATTCCGTCTTTACCCGCCAATATTCGACGGGGTAAGATAAATATATAAAAGTTTCCATCTTGCCCCGTTTTCGAAAGTCATACTAATGGTCTCATGTTCTCAAAGTGTACCTAAAAAAATGTTTTCTTCTGTTACAACCATTATATAAATTGTCAGCGGCACAATTTCGACTAATATTATCTAAAGGTATTTATTTTTATTTTTGTATATTATAAGAGAGGCAAAAAGAGTAAGGGGGTCACCTGATGGCTAAGTGATTTCACCGCTGCCCATAGACACAAGAAACAACAGGAGTGTTACTTGTACGTTGCCTTCTCATAAGTTATAGGAACAGGATTCGTAGGAATGGGAGTAGGAACTTAAAGAAAGAGGAAAGACCAACAGACACTCGGTAAATGCAACATCACAGCTCCTAGAACAATGCAACGTCAAATCGGTTTATCTAGTAAACTTCAACATTCGGGTGGCCTTAAGGGGAAAAGGAACGGGCCATAGGAACCCTCACTCACTAGGCGAAACATGGCAGCCACTAAGAAGTTAACCACTTCATGCTGATTTTATTGCTCATTTATGTGTTATAGTGAACTGTAGACGTGGATCCCCAATTTTTTTATTAATGTAGGTATATATATATATATATATATATATATATATATATATATATATATTAATAATAATATATTTTTATATAAGGAACTTGAAAAAAAATTGTTTTTTTGAGGCTCCCTAGGTGTTAAAGTGCCTAAAAGGGTATTTTCTGAACTTTTTGCTAAAATTTTTCTAAGATCTTATTTATTGGTTAGCTGTTTGATTTTGAAATATTTAATTTTTTACGTTTTGTGCTATACATTTTGTTGACGAAAATGGTAAAAGGTACATGTACGTAATTGTGTTTAAAATTATCTTGGTATTTACAATAAAAGATTTTATATGATTGATATCTTTTATTTTCTGTATAATCTTATCAAAGGAAAGTGAAAAGTTTGAGAACCTCTAATTCAATCTTTTCCCGGTGGGGCAAGATTGAAATATTAAAAACAAATAATTTGTGTTATCTGTGTTATTTGAAGGTATTTTGATATTAAAGACAGTTCTGAAGTGTCAGGATAATTAAAGTTGTAGCCTACTGACCGTCAATATCGTCTGACATTAATTTGAACGATTTTAGAAACTATTTCGATCTTTCCCCACCACCCTTTCATCTTTCCCCATGCTTTTTTCTTTCGATAAAAATATTGCAATTAACTTTTTTTTGCTTTCGCATAAATATAACAAAGATTTATCGATATGACATAAAAATATGCTCATTGTACTTTATTCACTATAGGTATAATTTTAGCTTAAGTTAATATGTACAGTTCTACAAGACGTCAAACACAACACTGCTCATCTCATCAAAAAACCGTTCGATCTTCCCCCCACTCACCCTAATGAGTTTCATTATTTCAAATTATTATTATCAAAAGAAACTAGGAATGAAATTTATTAAATCAAAAATTTATATTATTAAATTTTATTAGAAATTAATGAAAACGTAGGGAATAAAAATTCTTGGGTAGCAGTGTCGTACAATACAATCGAAGTGTAGGGCACACACCTACTAGGAGTTTCAAACCTGTTAGGAGATGCAGGAATTCGATGTATGCAGGTGGCTGAGGGCCGAGTTTTTATAGCATTTTGAAGCCTATGTTTAGCAGTGTAAAGGGCCAGGTCCTTTCTGTAAATTACTGTACACGTAATATTCCTTGTTTCTTTGAAAAAACAATGGCGTAGTTTATTGAAATGTTTGGTGTACGTGACATCAAGCTCCTACTTCTTCAAATTTCATTATCGAGTATAGCAAATAGCTGAGTTGGTCGTTGAAAAGTAACTTAATGCACTTATAAAACTATTCATTACTCTTCGTAGTAACAAGTGGGTTAATTATTGTAACAAGTGGACGTATAGTGGTCAAAGACAGTAATTCACATTATAGAAAGCTGTATTTTACATTATAGTTGGGAATTATATTTCTATTACTTGTGTACAGAGATAATAATATTAATAAAAATAGAGATAATAAAAAAATTACAACTGTAAATTTTAATGAATAAACACCCACGATTATTAATGAGGGGTCGTAGATCATTCATTTATTACTGCTAATTATAATCTTTATAAAGGGGACTTTTTGCCACAGTTGCCAAGTTCGGTTGACGGGTTCGCAGAGGAGAGACGAAAAAATTTTGATTTAATTAAATAAATTTTTAATATCATGACGCAATTATAAATTGATATAGGTGTAATTAACAATAATGTTGGAACAATGAGTTTACAATTTTACATCAAGTTCACAAATAAATGGCAAGGCTCTATTGCAGTCATGTGTAGAATATTTAACATTGTGGTTATTTCGGTCACAATTGTAACAATCGTTATTGCGTCCGTTTACCGCCACAACACCGCAGTTTTCTTCATTTCTTGCGAAAATGTCAACTTTTTCACCTGGTGAAACAAAAACCGCGGTAATTATTCATTCAATAGTGTTAGGTACATCGAGATAAATCGATAACCGAATCGAAATCGAGACATTCACCTTAAAATTTTCTTAAAACGCGATCACGTGACAGAAGTGATTTGTTATTTTCAGTGTGGATTTATCAATACCTATTTCGACAAATTTAAGGAAAAAGTCATACGTGACGCACAAAGTTACTAAGTAGGTGGTAGGATACCGTTCCTGCCTAGGAATCTGTCTGGGCAGGTATTACCTTCTTGCCGATGTATTCCGCTAAACAGCAGTGCGTGCACTTTTGAACGGTGTTTTGAACCTTATGCTGTTCTGTTAAGGTATAAAATATCATTGATAAATGATGTGATTGTTTAGCATATAAGTGCGGCGCAAGAATATCTATTGCCATGTTGTTCCGTGGGTGTGATAAGAGGCGACAGAGGGAACCAGACCAAGAGATGAGCAGCAGCGTCTTTCTAATAAAAACTAAAATAGTTGTGGACTTTTGATAGTCTGTAATGACGACGGTATCTAACCCCGGTAGCTCGAGCTCACGTTTTACGGATAATGCTTAGCCTGTGAGTTCCCTGAGCTCTAGTGATCTCACAGCCTTTAATTATTGTTATGCGAGCACAGAGCAAAGTTCACCTGAAGGTATGTAGATTCTGTGGACCATAGACATCGATATCTATCAAAAATAGGAAACAACTAAAATACGTCATCACCCCTGAGGATTAAAATAGAATGCCTCGTTACCTCTTCATCATCACTATAGTAACCTATCAGTCCGACATAGGCCTCCCATCTCATATAGGAGACATTTGCCGTAGTTCGACAATTTCCTGAGTTCCGTAGTTCCACATTTGGGGTTGGCAAACTCAGTTTATCAATTACTTTAAGCTGTTGTAAGTAATATTCTGCTGCCAGAACTCGTCCCAATTGCCATCTGTTGCCTCATATGATACAACCACGCCATGTTATGAGGCAGTGGACAATACAAAGCAATATTAATGTTAAAATGATGTTTAGTAATTAATTAATAAAGTTTATTATGGAATTCACGGAAAAAAAGGTTTTCGAGTGGCAACTTCATACCAGTAATCGAAGTGTAGGGCGGCTCCTAACAAAGGAGTGTAGACCTGGTAAGATATGCAGGAAGGCGATAGATTCAGGCGGCACAGAACCATGCCTTGTGGGAAGTAGTGAGTTGTTCTACTAGGACTTAGTACTTAATACGTAAAAAACTGAGACAGGTTTGAACCCTACCCACATCCTTTCTCAATCTACTTAGCTTTCCTCCCTCGGAATAAGTTGTTTGACACTCGTATTCAATTTAAAGAAGTGCTGAAGTAGCAATAAGTCCGCAATATAGCTCAAAGAACTGATTACCGGTGGGAAAGAAAGGTTCTCAACGACCTGGCAAATATTCCAGGAAGCCGATGGATGCAGGTGGTTCAGGATCGTGCTCCGTGACATTCCTTGGAGGAGGCCTATGTTCAACAGTTGACTTGTGAAGGCCGCAATGATGATAATTCAATTGAAATACTTTTATGAGCTGTGGAAAAGACACTTTTGTGAAGAAATTGTATGGGAATACGAGTAAATGACGTCATAGTTCCATTAGAAATAGATTATTATACTCGTATAATTCTATAATCACATTTTTATATGAAAAATATAATTAAATTTAAAACGGAACAAGTAGAACATTATTTAAACAACGAGTACCTACTTTAAATTAGGTATGTTGTTTTGCTATGTCGCTTACTTTGTTTTCAATGTTTTTTTCATTGGTTTTTAGGGAGTCCGTTTCTACACAGGAGAGTAGTGAGTGGTGGAGTAAGAGCTACTCTAATTCTTCTCCACTCTTGTATGACATACTTAGAGTACCGAGATATACTGCATATATATTCTTTATATGAGGAACCATCTACCTCAAGGAAAAGTATACGTGGTATACCCATGCTGCATTTATATTAGTAGTGTAGTTGTAGCACGAATGGGTCGGCTCGGCCGGGGAAGGACCACGCCCTCTCAGAATACCAGCGTAAAATAGTAGCTTAATGCTGCTATGTTTCGTATGGTGGGTGTAAAGGACCCCTTTTTAATGGAAACGAGTCATTCCATCTTAGTCGTAACGGGTGAAAACGCAACTGCATTTTCATTCGTAATCGAGGATAGATGTAGATGTCTATGGGCCACAACAAGCACTTACCATCAGCAACAACCAAACCAACGAGCACACGGTCCACCGTGTGCTCCCTATCCCTATCCTATGAAAAAGAAGAATATGAAAAGTATTAAGATTATTACCTCGAACAGAATAAAAATCGTTATAAGGCACGATCTTTCTAAATCCCATGAAGAATTGTTGCTCTTCTGTAAGCATTTTCAATATATCATTTATTTCCGAGATGTGTATGGCAGTTGACAATATGCCACCTTCCATGTAACATGTGTGCATGGCGTCTACCCAAGTTCTTTCCCTTTTGTGAACTTTGTGGCATTTCTTTGTAGTTTTTGAGTATACATACACTGAAAAAAACTTACAGTTTTTATTATGAAGAGATAGTAATTTAGACTTAAGTGGACTTAATGTTTTAGCACCTTCTACTATATTTCGTCACAGTTCGTTTTGTTGCAGAGAATCTAAAAAGCGTTAACTGTGCCCTGTGCAAGCTATTTTCATTCAGGTGTAGGTAGTTCATAGTAAAATGTATATAAATGAATAGATAAATAAATAACTAAAATAACTATAATAATAATGTCCGCTAGATCGAGTTTCGTTCACGCGGCCAGACTCAACTTAGGCTCAACCTAGCCATGTGGGTGGGACAGGATTATAGTGCCCAAATGTATGTGCAAGCAGAGGTTTCCTCCCTATTCCCTCACACTCATAGTTAAATGGGACGGTTAACCAACACGACCGGAAAAGAGAGATCAGGCGCAGGATCAGGCACGGGGGTGAAACACCGCTAACATCCTGACTCCGATTAACTATTAAGAATTCTTCGACAGAAAATCTCAATATCTGATAAATTAAAAACATATTATTTACATTATATACAAAGAGTTTGATAGTTACTGTCAGACTGCGGCAGTAAACTGATAGACATTCTTCCAAGGCACTTTCTCCTTAACTGATGCAGTTGCTGCCAGCTACCGTGCGCAGATGGAACGTGCGGGCTCTTAATTATTTTATTATTTTATGGAAAAGGGAATTTTTATTTTTCAAATCGACCACAGATTTTCAAATCGATGTTAGATTTTGACGTTTATATTATAATGGTAAGATCTTTAAATAAGCCTACAGTCTGTTTCGTCGAGGGCTGATTAAAAAACATGGTTTCTGAACTCGTTACAAATTGCGGCTTGCTGATTGTTTTTGTTGTTATATAATAATAAAAAAGCAGCCGCATACCTCCTGGACATACCTGGACAACAGCGCCCGTCAACAGATTGCGATGTTTAAACGAGAGTGGCTGTGACGATACGTTTACATAATATTTTTATCAATTTTTGTCGAACAGGTTTTAAACTGAAATAAGAATGTATTTGGCCATGTTAAAAAAAAACAATATGTAAGAGACTAACCTGAATCAATAGTAGGACAATATTCATTATCTTTTTTCTTGCAAATAAACGGTCTTCTATTTTTACACACACCGATGTTGTACCTGCCCGTGTCAACCGACATAACTACGCATTTGGGTTCGGAGTCATCTTGATTATTAACGTGTAATTCAGAAAATTCTGGAAGAAAATGTCCTGAGAAAAAGAAAAAAATGATTATAGTGCAATATTCAACTATTTTTATTCAAAAGTTTTTGTAGATATTAATGCAACCAGAGAGACTTTCTTTGTTTTCTTTTTAAGAATTTTGGTATCATTTTTTTAAACAAAAACTTTTTAATGCCATGTCAACCACTTCAAGTGTTCTTAAAATGCTTGTGATAGGAATGGTTCATGACAATCATTAGTATATAATTATTATTTACTTATTTTTTTTAATTCTGGACATCTACTACATTTGTTTTCATCGTCAGGAATAATTCTTATGCACTACACTACAGTTATAGATATAGGAGCGTAATGATTGCGGACCGCGAATTTAAAATTCGTGATTTCGAATCCGCCTAGTGTCGTAAATACTGAGGGAGCGGTAAGTTATTTGTTGTTAATATCATTGTTAGTATTGCAAATAATCATCTATTTATCCAATAAAACGTATGTATGTAATTTATTAATTTTTACTTTAAGGCGAGTATATTTTACTTTAATGCGCTTTTTTCTCAGCTGCATGCATATTTGTCGAGCACGAACTAAGCGTGCTACATTTCGAGGACAAAAAGTTGCTTTATTTGGAACATTTTCGCTTATTAAAAATCAATATAATATACTTACCGTCAAAAGAGAGTAAATCTCCGCGTCCTAATTCATCATGGACACCAACAAAGATTCCTTCTAAGTCGGGCGAATCGGATAAGTTTCTTGCAATTTGCCATTCATCGACATCTTCGGGATAAAATAAGCTGGCTCCTTCATCGTCACATGCTAAAAATGCTTCGTCCCACGTACCCACATCATCAGCCCAGTGCAATTTGTAAAATGCGTTATATTCTTCTAAAAATGTGTAGTCTCGCCGAAAGAAATTAACGTGATGTGAAGCACTCACAACTGTAACACCTGTAAATAATTAGTATTTATGATAAAAAATGTCATCGGTGTGACTTTTAAACGCTCCACTGCATGGGCATCAAAGAAGCTACTATGTGATGTGCCAGAACAATGTTATGGCTTCCAATAAATGGCGGTAAACTATCTCTTTTACACATGTAAATAATACTCAGATCGGCTGCGGACAGCAGCATCAAAGACGCGGGACGACTGGTACTGCGATGGTCAGTCCAAGAACCTACCTACCACGGGAGGGGCTCTTGTCCACTTTTATAGGCTAATGATTATGAAGAAGAAGATATCGGTAATGAAATATATTATGTTAAAAGTAATTTATGTTATATAAGTATTTTTCAAATAATGTGATGTGAATTTTGCAATAGCTTACCGAGGACGTAGATGAACAATTGATCAAACATCTTGATGCAAAAAGCGAAGACTACGAAATGTGAAGCCGAATCGCTGCTTAAATATAACTTTGGTATCTTACAATAAAGGCCGGAATAACCGGCTAATACAGGTTGTGTATATTTTAATTTAAAAAAAAATACTAACATTTACGTGTGGTTGTATTTAAATCTGAAAAGATCAAACCCAAGTTCCACAGACTCATGGTGGTCAACTATTCGTGTGTGCAAAAATCAAAAATGAATCAGCATATAACAATAAATTTGAATTTATAAAATATAAATTGTTTCAACATGATAACAGCAATTGAAGTTGATATTTTGTAATAATTGATATATTCTAATTATTACAAAATATCAACTTCAATAATAACTTTTCGAAGCGCCAAAAATAAATTATATAATTTATAATATCCTACACCTATATACGAACGGGTCTTATATATATATATATATATATATATATATATATATATATATATATATATATATATATATTCGAAAACCCGGAAACGGCTCCAACGATTTTCGTAAAATTATGTGTCCACGGAGTTTCGGGGGCAATAAATCGATCTAGCTAGGGTTTATTTTTTGAATTTTTTTTTTATCCGTGTTTTCAGGCAATGAAAAACTGCTACAATATAAGAAGGTAAATTTTAATATTATATTAATGATCGTAATAGCTCAAGTGGATATCGAGCGGTCGCGAAATCGTTAATGCCTTGGTTCGCGTCCTGTCGTCGGTCCGACTTTTTTACTTTTTTTTCAATTTCGCTTCTTTTGTGAGAAAATCTATTATTTCGAGCCCTTTTTTTAGTATTTTTTAAAAAATATGAAAATTTTAATTAAACTAATTGCACTCATGATTTTTTAATTCAAATTACCAGTTCAGTTTTTTCTATTATGTCAATAAGATCAAAAAATATTATTGATTTTTTAATTTGTATCTAAAATGTAATTTCAAAAAAAAAAAACCGAGCAAAGTTTGGTCATCCATGTACTTGTATTATTATGCATTATGCGATAATATAATCTATTATCATTTAAAACTCTAACACTACATTCAGTATTTATAAAAATGCCCTCCAGATCGAATTTCGGTAACGGCGACCAGTTCGACGGAGACTAGCCATCTGCACAAGAAAGTATTAGGTGCATGAGATTTATCGCAAACATAGGTGAGCTACATAAAAGAGAGAAAATGTGAGTTATGACTCTGAGCCCTTATTCTGTCTAAACGACCTTTCAACGTCATAAGAGCTCAATTCTCTCTGAAGGAGCAGGAACGTACCTGCAATTACTGTCATTTATGTAAATGTAAATATCCTTTTCTATAAAAAAGTAAGAATTATTGTACAAAATATTTTACGTGGTGGTTTACAGCTGTCACCTTATTCGAGGTCGCTGCTTTCCAAAACTTCATCTATGGCTAGGTTCCTGTAGTCCTTTTTGTGACAGCTCAGGCCTCGCCTGGGTGATTTCTTCCATTGCTGCTTATAGTTGCAGAAATTAAGTAACTTAACACGCTTTGTTTCTGTTTTATTTTTCACATATTTTACTACTTATACCAAAAACAAATGTAACTGCCGAACTTACAGTCTACTTGATGGTAGGTGAATACTGCAGTTCATGAGCATCTGCAAACAAACTAAAACAAAGCAGGCTATAGAATGCCTTGTTACCTCTAAGAACTATGTTGAAATCCCTCACATGATGTAATTACACTCTCTCCTTGTACAAACGGTTTTACAAATTGTAGTATATACACATTCATGCAAATGCCATCACAACAATGTACATGAACCGGTACATAAAATACAATAATTTGTAGATACGTGTTACAAATTTCTCGGACAAGGAGCTTCGTATAATTATGGTTGAAACTTACTTAAGGTAAGTTCTTATAACCATTTCTTTATACTGCCTCTCTAGCACATTTCCACTACGAGTTATTTGATTTGATATGCATCGGAGACTTATTTTCATATATTTTTAATTTCTTTTGGATTGATTCTTACGGCCCCTCGCAGAACGATAAACTTTCATACATAACGGTTCATGACCATCACCATACAATCCGTCTGGATTCCTGGATAGAACAAAAGTCCTACATCTCAGTGGTAGGGACAATAACCTCTCAGAAAATGTTCAAGGTACTCGTATAAAATATTTTATTTCAATTCTTTTCCTTAAATATTGTACTGTTTATTTTTACCGTAACTAATACACTGTACAATCAATAAATATTTTAATTTGAAAATTATATTTATTTATTTGTTTACATGATTTTACACATCCTGTATTATTATGTTTAATGTGATAACTCCGCATATTTTATGTACCCATTAATTTAATTATACATATGTAGGCCGAGTATAATGCCATAACATATTCTGAGGATAAATTAAAAATTTCTAGCAATGCACAGCTTTACTTGATAGCATTTGCAATTAAAATGCTTTCATCTTTTTATATTCTATTCTGCGTATCTGAAGATATTTGAAGTCCGCCAACTCGTATAGAGACTGCGTAGTGGACTCATTCCTTAACATTCCCGGGAAATGTGATGGGGCTTAAGTACAGCTGTGGGACTAAGACGAAAAGAAAAATAAAGGCAGAAATACATTAACATATCTTTTTATTCGTCATCGTTACTATTACAGTCTATCAATAGTTCACTGCCTTCCCCATTGTAATTAGGTAATTTTTCGGTATACATTTAAATACCTTTTTTGATTACCCTTTAATAATTAATTTCGTTTGCAGATATCGTAAGAGCCAACTTGGAGCAACAGCTTCAACGGAGAAATGATAGCTGTAATGATTTCAGATACATGTCGAGATAATGTGACTGCCTCGTTGGCTTATTAGTCGTAAAGGCGGTTACATATTCAAAGATCGAAAAATTCTCAAAGCAGCCCGCAGTGAGGAAGTTGGCAGTGTTGCACTACCATGCCTCGGAAGGCGCGTACAACCGTTGGTCCTGGACCTGAACTATTTCCAGTCGAGTCGACTACAAGAGTGAGGGAAGAGTGAAGGCAGTGGAGAGTGCACACGTGCTTGCGCTTACGCTCTAGCCCTGTAATCCTGCCCTGCGCAGAGTTTATATTGAGACTGGCCATCGTGACCAGCATTCGGTTCTTGATGACATTATTATTTAGATACAATGTGTCAAAAGTGCAAGATTTCTGGTGCAAGCCAACAACACGGTGTCGTAGTACATAGGTACTCTGACCACTGAGACTGACTAAGCATGCGGTCAATTTAGGTGATAAGTAGATTTACTTTATCGCCAATAGAACGTTGTCACATTAAAAACTGTGCCAATATGTCTTTCATTATTTATGTTGCGATGGAATTTATCTCAACTACACAGAAATACTAAAAAAACAACCCACAGTAATGAAACAAATTGTTTATCTTCCTTATCTTTGAACTTCTAAAACAATAGATCCCTTGTATGGTACTCAGTACAGTTTGTTATTCTTTATAATAACCCATTTACTTCAATATACATGAAGTTCGGGTAGTGAATTTCGTTTAAAATAGTTTAAAATGTTGATAAAGCCATTTGTAAAAGGTCAAATTTTCTTACTTATATATTCAGTTTATTTGATTTAAATTGATATCCGTCTTATATTTTACAGATGATGACGCATCCGTAGTCTTCTTTGTTTGAAGTATGCTGCATTTGTCCATGGACTCCAGTAGCCACTTACAATCTGTAATTTATTTTGTTATTTCATTCGAAAAGACACATGAATTCTACTAACACGCTTTGCGGCACCTTAATTATGTCCACAATTTGAATTCAAACGCATATTCACATTAAGACCAATGTGAAATTTTGCAGCGTATGTAAGAGGTACCTTGTGCATTTATAGCAAAGTGTTAAGTTACCTATGTAGCATAAAATATGTTTAAAATTGTAATGATTGTATTGTATGTATATTTAAAGACTAATTAATTTACTATAATAGGTCTACATTGGGTTTGCGTGCATTACATGATTTCAAACATTTGCAGTTCATGTTCACATTTAAGGGGAAATATATTGTCAAATGGCTTAGCAAGATCCTTCGTTATGCCGAAAATATTAATTAGCAGCATTAATTTTGAAATAAATATATGGTAAAATTGAGGATTAATGTTAAGGATTATGTTAGACGAAAACACGATTTTGTAAAATTTTCTCGATAGAAAAAAAATCCAAAGTTACCTCCAAAATAAACAATAAACCGCTGTTATTCATAAAATACTTTAAATAAGATCATAAAACTTTGCATACTAACTGAACTAACTATAAAGCAGTGCATATGTTATTTACATAACATAAACTAACAATTCAATGTCGTTCATTCACTTTCATCTGTTTTGACCATAGACCATGGTCTAAGGTTTCGACATACAAAAATGCAACATGAGTAAACATATTCGAAGATTTATGTAATTTTGCAATATTATCACTACCGCACTCAAATGCAGAATTTGAATGCGTATTTGGTGCTATAAATGTAGTTAAAAGCAAACTGCGAAACAAGCTATCAGAAAAACTTTTAAATTCCATTCTTCTGATTAGAAATCAGTTAAGCATTAAAAAAAGAATTGCGCAACGAATGACATTCCCGAAGATGTTGTCAACCAAGTCGATAAAGGCAAATCAAAGATGGAAACTGGAGACATTGGCGAAGCTTCAACTTCCGCTGAAGTTCATTTTGAAGATCTGGATCCATACTTCGCTATTAATTTTGAATTTTAGGTACAAGAACGTACTGAGCTAATTGTTTTATTTTTAATAAGATGACTAATGTTTAAACGTGGTTAAGATTTAAGATTTTTTTTCAATATTTTTTTATTTTGTACATGAATAATATTTGTTTTGGTTGTCATATCTTTAACCTACACTATAAATAACTGATTTATATGAAATAGAGTCCGCTCCTTTTAAGGTTTTACTGAATTCATAGTTTTAGATTTTCGGTATTCATTGACCATTTGGCAAGATTTTTCAGTTAGCCTAATGGTACCACGAAAATATACCTAGGGACATCTAGCGGATTTTAAGAAAAAGAAAAATCCTGTTTCTGACGGATTTTTTCTGTTAGTTTAGGGACTTTAAAATTTGTAGAACGGCAACCCTGTTGATTCCTGTCGCCCCGTTAGTATCGCTTAGGCTTTTGAAGGGAGAAGTTGTGTCGCTTACGATCAGAATATACATTACGCAACAGTACGACGTAAAATTAAAATGGGAAATAACCGTGATGAATAAGAAGCGGCTGACTTGGCGTTAAGAAACAGGCATAAATATGATAAACCTAATGAAATAAGTGTCTAACGACCTTTCTACTTACAGTATTAGTGATTACAAACATATCGGTACATAGCATACGACGCGCGGGCAAGTGGGGACGAAATTAGAATTTGAGCTGACTTACTCTATCCTCTTAAGATATAAATAAATAGTTCTAGAAAATGATTTCATTTCCAAAAATCAGAGAACATATCATCATTTATTTACATTGGTTATACCGTATATACACTCGCAGGCGAAGTGTTGGGCGTCCCCCACTAGATGGAGTGACAACCTGGTCAGACATTCCTTGGGGGAGGCCTATGTTCAGCAGTGGACTTGTGAAGGGCTGTAACTATGACCGTGATATACACATGAATTTTCCGCCAAAGCATGCAATTTTTGAGCGGCCTCGAAAAACCTACATCATATTATCATGCGAATATTACGACGTGCTAGTATGAACGTGTTCAAATAAATGCCCGCTACTTTCAAAGTCTGACTCCGCCACGCTAGACAACCTCAGTTGTTTATTGTTTTGAGATATCAGCAAGATGCTCCTGCCCATAACCTGATTCTATTTCCGTCTGTCATATGGCAGGTTGCGGACCGCGAACTCAAAAAGTCGTGGGTAGTGGTACACGACAGTAATGAATACTGTCGCGTACCACTCCCAACACAAGCATTTCATGTTTATAAGGAGTGGTTAAAAGGGTTATTAGTAATGTTGATAGCATTGCTTGTTATTAGTACCCATGCTTGTGCTTACGGTGTCACATTACTTTGTTTTGTAAAACTGTTACTGTCAAATAACATTTTAGGTCAGTTTATTGCACTTCAATGCTCCGTAGATCATAAATAAGCAACTCATAATACCAATGATAATAATGCGTTGACGTTAATTGCTCACAAATCTAATTACATTGTAAGTGATTGACACATTTTCTTCGATAAACATAAATTTAAATTAGTACAAATAGGTAAATATTAAATAATCTAAATAGCTATTAAATAATCTTCATGTTTAATTTCAGTAGTCACCAGGTGATCAGTTCCTTCTACAGAGAAAAAAATATCGTGGTAGTTCCCAAAAGTTGCCTATAAAACATTACATTGGGCACACTGAATGTTATGCGCTCCTGGTCGCTCATAATTGTTAGAATTTCGAATGATAAAATTTTTTGAAATATTGAGAATTAGCAGTTAAATCCCGAATTGCTTGTTAAGCAACAATGCCGTGTATTGTGACCGAAGATGAAACATGGATTCCGAAGACCTGTCAAAACTCTCTCAGGCGTGAATGGAGGCTTGTTATCATTAGTGGAATGAATGGTAAAATATGTTATGCTATTTATGTATTGTGATTTATGTTATACTTTTTTATCAATTTCGGTAATGATTCGAACTCAGGAGCTATGACCTTTGGTACATAGTAGAGCCACGCTACAACTATATTATGGTTGTAGCACGAATGGGTTGGCTCGACCGGGGAAGGACTACGCTTTCACAGAATACCAGCGTAAAAGAGCAGTTTAATACTGCTGTGTTTCGTATGGTGAATGTAGAGAATAGAGATCCGGAGATCCTATTTTACAAAAAACGAGGCATTCCATCTTAGTCCTAAGGGGTGACAAGGCATTGCGTTTTTATTATTAATCCAGGATAAATGTGGATGTATATGGGTCACAGCATCCACTTACCATCAGGTGGACTTTGTGCTCGTTTGTCACCCTTATTCTATAAAAATTTATGAATAGGCTTAGCAGGTGAATGATTTGCCGTAGATTCATTATCCAAATCGAAAAGTTTTTTATGCTTTTTACTATACACTACATAAATGACTGTTTGGAAAATAACTTTTTCAGTTACCATCATCTTATTTGAGCTCATTTTTAGTCATTATAGGGGTCGAACCACAAATTTAATATGTGTATATTATGAAGTTATAATGCTCTACTTGAACGGACTAAAAGGTTAAAAGTAGTTTAATGGTAGTGGTACAGTAGGATTCTCTATTGCCTTAGAACCAAGTTTGCTGTAAATGAAAATTTTGAAAAGCGCTGTATTCAACAGTGTGAATAATTGTTTCAGTTGAATGCACATCCATCTAGTATACAAAACATAAAAAGATTTAAGTTCAAAATTACTGCAGGTGTACTGTGGTGTAAGCAGGTGTCCACGGGCTGTAGTAGCCACTTACCGTTCCCACCCGAATCCCGTCTTGTCGTAACGGGCGGGCTAAGTAAAAACCGTGGCTTAGTCACCCACGGTGAACGGAGAGATCCACTTGGCTAGCCCAATGCGAAGGGCTCGGAGGGAAGTGTAGGAATTTCATTATGTAAAAAGCTCTGCTTAAAGTTAGATGGATTGTTATCTTATTTATCACTAATATTACAAATAATCCGTCACATAAGCGAATAGAATCATTATCATCATTACACGTTTATTGCCGTACATATGTCTTCAATCTGAGCCTCCTGAATCCATCGAACTACATGTCATCACCATCTCGAGGGGGTCGCCCAACACTTGACCGTCTGCTGGCTGAGGCAGCTGTCAAAATATGCCCAAAACATTGCAATATATTTAAGCAACGCATCAAATTATTATTATTGTGGAATTCACTTCCCTCTAGGATTCGTAATAATAAAACGGTGTCTATGCTTAAAAGACTTGTTAAAAACACTATCATTCACTTCATAATTATTAAACAGAGTAATGTACAAACCCACATGTATACGAGTAATATATTATATTATATTTATAATATATAATAATTATAATGTATATCTATATTGTTTTAAGTGCATACTTTGACAATCTCTATTTTATTCAACTATCCTTAGGCCTGCTGGAAGAAATTTCATTATGAAATAAGCAGTGCCTTTAAGTACATAATATGATATTTTTACCACCACTAATCACAAATATTTGCCCCCCTTGTCATTACAACAAGTCATAAATAATATCCTAAGTACAATTAGTTACTTTCCAACGACCAGCGTACGTAGCTATTTGCTGTACTTGATAATGAGTCTTGGAACCATAGGAGCTCTATGTCACGTACACCAATGTTTCAATAAAATACGCCAATGTTTTTTTAAGAAACTAGCAAACATGTTGAATGATATTGGGTTTACAGGAAGACCTTGGACATTTTTACGATATTATAGTCATTAATATACCTCGTTATGGATTTGTAAAGCTACTGAACATAGGCCTCAAAAGTGTCATAAAAACATCTTAGGGCACTGAGCTATAGCCTACGGGACTGCTACTGAAGAACATGTCTTCCCTATTTTCACATAAACTTCGTACAATATAATTCATACAAAATAATATTATAAAATTTGAAGTAGTAAATTTCACCCTTAGGTTCCCTTTGCTAATAGTTCGAAAAATTTTAACTGTAAGTTGTTTATAAAAGACTTATTAAACCAGTTCCAGTATGGTCGTGGCGCTAGTGAATCCATCTGCCACTTCGTCCCGTAAGTGTTGTAAGAGTCGATTATAAGATAGTACAGAAAGATCTCATGGCATCCGATAGATGGCGGTGTACCATCTTGTTTACACCAAACACTAAATATCGAGACCTGAGACGGGGAGCAGCGGAAAAGTTGCGAAACCTGCGAGCGCCAATTCGCCTGCTGCCTTCATTGCTGCAACTTACTTTACAAAACATTACTTTTATAAAAACTTAATAAAATACTTGAAAAATAAAAATAGATTGCAGCTACAAAAAGGCTTAGCATAATGCAAAAGTAACAGTTCCGAAAGCGCTGACATTTCGTGGCGATTAATGCAAATACTTCTTGCAGCAGGAGAAGCCCACGTCCAGTAGGAAATTAAACGGGCCAATGAAGAAAAAGAAAGATTTAACTATGTGTAGAGCTCCAAGAAAATCCGGACTTGGGTAGGTATTACTCGTCTCAAATAAAGATAAAAAAATTATTCCTCAAAACTTGAAAACAAGAGTATGAAATACAGTACGTATGTGATACGAGTGATAACACAAGGATTTGAAACGTGAACCTTCACAAGCTCATTATCTGAAAGTTCACATCAACGTTAATAAACGAAACTGCACCACCGTTACGTATTAAAATTTAATTCAAGGTATAATTTAAACAATTCCATAGCATAATGTCTTACGGGTTTTTGCTGTCGGGAAATGCCTATGATTTAGACGAGAGGGCCATAATAGTTACTTACAGCCCAATACCGAGAAAATCTTTCAGAGAAAAATTTTAAAATATTATATAAATATAAAATATAGTATTTTAACTCATTAACTATAACAACAAAGTTAGGAAATATAAAATGTCTCTTTATTATCAAATATAACTTTTTTTAACAAAATTTTTATAAAAAGGTTTATTATAATATAGATAAATACATGGTTGATAATTGCCTGTGGGAATGAGGTGGTAGCTTCCAAGCTGTTTTTAAAACTTTCTTTCTTTTTGGATAAAATCCATATCCATACTTATAATATTATAAATGCGAAAGTGTGTTTGATTGTTTGTTTGTTTGTCCTTCTTTCACGTCGCAAAAGAGCGTAGGCATGGCATGATATGGGGATAGTTCGGTGGCTGTAGAGTGACATAGGTTACTTTTTCCGCGGAAAAACATCTCATTCCCGTGGGAAATAGAATATGTTGCAAAGGTTTGTCCTTATTTCACGTCGCAACAGAGCGTCGGCATGGCATGATTTTTTGTATGGGGATAGTTCGGTGGCTGTAGAGTGACATAGGCTACTTTTTTCAGCGGAAAGACATATCATTCCTGTGGGAAAATCGAATATGTTGCAAAATTAAATTCAGCTAGGTGCCGCCACCATGATTCTACAAGACGGACGACGGTACGACTGACGAACACAGAAGGTCAGAATATCTGGATTACTATGTCTTTTTACCGAAGATTAAGATAAAAAATGTATGGATCTGTATTTTTCCACGCAGAACCGGGAATAGAGCGATAAAAAACAAAAAATTCACCAGCTGATTTTCTTCAAACGTTTTGGTGCATTGTAATTCACAGAATAGGCGATAACCTCGCAGGCGATATTAAGTAATCCGTTGATGCTCTGCCTACCCCGCAAGGGTTACAGGCGTGATTATAAGTATGGATCAGAAATACTATCACCACCTGTCACGCTTTCACCCTTAAGAGGGAAGAGTAAGTCAGCTCAAATTCTAATTTCGCCCCCACTTCCCCGCGCGTCGTATGCTATGTACCGATATGTTTGTAATCACTAATACTGTAAGTAGAAAGGTCGTTAGACACTTATTTCATTAGGTTTATCATATTTATGCCTGTTTCTTAACGCCAAGCCAGCCGCTTCTTATTTTTATCACGGTTATTTCCCATTTTAATTTTACGTCGCACTGTTGCGTAATTTATATTCTGATCGTAAGCGACACAACCTCCCCGTTCAAAGGCCGAGGCGATACTAACGGGGCGACAGAATTCAAGCTCAAGACGCCGATAGTTTAGGTAATTTCTTTTTACAGTGAAAATAATGGTATTTTAAAAAAAGTAAATAACATAAGCACTGCTTTATAGTTAGTTCAGTTAAATTTCATGAGCTTATTTAAAGTATTTTATGAATAACAGCGGTTTATTGTTTATTTTGGAGGTAACTTTGGATTTTTTTTCTATCGAGAAAATTTTACGAAATCGTGTTTTCGTCTAACATAATCACTAACATTAATCCTCAACTTTACCATATATTTATTTCAAAATTAATGCTGCAATATTTTCGGCATAACGAAGGATCTTGTTAAGCCATTTGACATTATATTTCCCCTTAACTATTACTTAACTGTGGTAAAAACAGTTCTTAGAGAGCCTTATTAATAAGCCTTAGTAATATTTATTGAACGGAAATGAACACAGTTCTTATATGTGGTTATGAATGAATCGGTATTACAATGAGAAAATTTGTGCAAAATTATAAGAAAAATATTTTTGAGAGTTCTTATTAACTAACGTATACATAGTTTAAATTGATTCCGCTAGATGTCGTTACTAGGTTTTTAAAAAGCGGTAACGAAATGTTTCCTGACATGTACTTAATTCCCGCCGTTCCAACTTATGGTGCATACGGTACCCATACGCTTAAATTGTTTCTATTTCGTAGCTTATTCGACTACCTGCTTTCGATCTCGGTTGTTTGTTATTTGCTTTGTGATTCGGTAAAGGTTAAATGGATTTATATTGGCTTTCATTTTCAAATTTGTCTATTTTCTTGGAGCGTAGTTCAAGATCGTGGTTGATTTGGTTGGTATTCCTTTATACATATTTAGACTCTGGCTTTGATTTTGGATTTTGTTTATTTAGAACCATGAATTAGTTTTCGTTGTTTTAGGTTTTTTAACAATATTTCAAAGGAATATTAATAGTATAGATAGTGTATACGGTACTTATACACTTACTTCTTTTTTCGTTGGTTATATTTATATTGACTACTGCTTTCGATTTCGGTTTTATGCGATTTGGTTTGAGTTGATTCGATTTTTTTTGGCTATCGTTTTCGGATTCGTGTTAAGTTTTGAATTGGTTTTGTTGTTTTGATTTTAAAAAATATTTAAAAGGAAATTTTATTCCTTTTAGGTATTTTAACGTTTTTTTTATGAATAGGTTTTTTGATACTTCATAATGCCTCGCAAACGCAAGTCCAGCTTTTCAAGAGTATCTTCTCAAAAACAAGCGAAAAGATTAGCTCGATCGCTAGAATCTTTAGAAGATGCTGAACTGAGAAGGCAAGAACAAGCAGTGCGTCAGGCTGCTTTTAGAGCATCTGAGACACCTTCTCAATTCAGCAAAGGCGTCTTGAACAGACAGAGCGTCAGGCTGCTTTAAGAGCTTCCGAAACACCTTCTCAAAGTCAGGAAAGGCGTCTTGAACAGGCAGAGCGTCAAGCTACTTTAAGAGCTTCTGAAACACCTTCTCAAAGTCAGCGAAGGCGTCTTGAACACGCAGAGCGTCAAGCTACTTTAAGAGCTACTGAAACACCTGCTCAAAGTCAGCAAAGGCGTCTTGAACAGGCAGAGCGTCAAGCTACTTTAAGAGCTACTGAAACACCTGATCAAAATCAACGAAGGCGTCTTGAACAGGCAGAGCGTCAATTTACTTTAAGAGCTACTGAAACACCTGCTCAAAGTCAGCAAAGGCTATTTGAACAAGCGGAACGTCAGGCCGCCTTAAGAGCTGCGGAAACACCTGATGAAACTCAACACAGACTCATTGAGCAAGCTGAACGTCAATCTACTATAAGGACATCTGAAACACCAGAACAGACACAGGCGTGAAGAGATGCAAATGCATAGCTCCAAGCTGAACGTCAACAAAATTTTCAAAGAAACAATTGGTCGGTTTTTAATGACGCAGCATTCAATTATGATTTTGCAGCGCTTTAAAATGGAAAGATGAGACCGCAGGCATGTGCTGTTCCAATGGCAAAGTGCCTCTTCCGTTACTTGGGGAACCAGAAGAACCTTTGAAAACTCTCTTTTTATATGATGCCAATGAGTCACGGTGCTTTTTAAACAGGATCCGGAAACTCATGCTTTCAAATGACATCCTTCGGAGTTGACCGGGAAATAATAATACCGGCATTCTCGCCTATATTTACGGTGCAAGAGCAAATTTATCATAGAATAGGTTCACTTTTTCCAGCTGAAAACGAACAGCATAAATTTTTACGAGTATATTTTATGGGTGACGAAGAAATTCAGGTAGACCGTCGCTGCCAACTAATCCAGGGAGTTGAGAGAGACACAGAGTTCAAAATTCAAAGTTTCTTGCATGAACATCATTCAAAACATTTAAAACTGCTTTAGAAAACCTACCTGAAGAGGATTATAAAGTCGTCATTCACGCAGATCGGACCCCTCGAGGAGAGCATGAAAGGCGCTACAATGCATCTTTGATAAACGAAATAGCAGCCGTAATTAGTGGTGATTAATTTTCTTCACGAGACATTGTCTTGCGAGCTCGTGATAATACGTTGCAACGTGTAGCCGATACATACAAGTTTTATGACGCTCTGCAATACCCATTGATTTATTGCAAAGGACAATAGGGTTATCATTTTCAAATTCCACTCATTAACCCGGTCACAAAAGAGCCTACTCCAAACAAAAAAAGTATCATGTGTGGATTTTTATGCGTATCATATGATGTTGCGAGAAAATGATTTTAACCTCTTAGCCCGGTGTAGACAATTATTTCATCAATTTTTGGTAGACATGTATGTGAAGGTAGAAAATGAACGTCTCCGTTATATATCTTTAAATCAAAAAAAGCTGCGCGTTGAGAATTATATACATTTACAAGATGCAGTTTCTAGTGATGCCTATGTAAGCCCCAGAGATTTAGGTGAAATGGTAATTCTGCCCTCATCATTCGTTAACAGTCCCCGCTACCTAGATGAGTACACACAAGACGCATTTACCTATGTACAAACTTACGGAAAACCTGATCTTTTCGTTACTTTTACTTGCAATCCCACATGGAAAGAAATAACCGAGGAGCTAATGCCGGGCCAAAAAAGTACTGACAGACACGATTTAGTTGCTAGAGTATTTAGATTAAAAGTACAAAAATTAATGTATGTAATTAACAAAGGGAAATTTTCGGAGAGGTGCAGTGCTTCATGTATTCAATTGAATGGCAAAAAAGAGGATTACCACATGCCCACATTCTAGTATGGCTTAAAGAGAAGTTGCGGCCCAGCCAAATAGACGACCTAATAAGCGCCGAGAGAGCAAGATAAAGAATTGTATGATACCATCGTCCGAAATATGATTCACGGTCTATGTGGAGCACGAAATTCAATATCGCCATGTATGAAGAAGGAAAATGTACAAAGAAACTCCCTAAACAGCTATTAAAAGAAACAGTGCACAATGACAATGGCTACCCTTTATACAGACGCAGAGCTTGATCTTTATGCGACTCTCATATCATCTTGCGGGCTATCTAATGTACATGAATTGTGGGACAAATATAAAGAGTACATGGCGGAAGATATTTTGCAAAGGTTACAGCAGACTCACGCGAACATGAAAAATTGAAGATAAAGTAATGGCAATGGTAGGCAAAAAATTAAGCGACTTTGGAATGAAGAGCCCTCAGCGAATAACCGAAAATGAACTAAGTGATGAAAATATACGTAAAACAAACTACGATATACCAGCTTTGCAGCAGCAAGTAGCCGAATTTGTACCCCGCTTGCTTCCCGAACAAAAACGAGTTTTTGTCAAAGTATTAGGACAAATTGAATCTGGAAATGGTGCACTTTTCTCTTTAGATGCCCCTGGAGGAACTGGGAAGATAAAAATAATAAAGATAGATTCGATAAAATACGCAGAGATGCAACATCTCTTCGCAGCGCCAGTGATTCGAGCCGATCGGAAAGCACTCGGTCGTCGACGATTCGAGCCGCTCTGCGCTGGATGCGGTCAAGTGGAAGGAGCTGGTACTGGGGAGCCCCAGCCCAGGGATGGGAACAGTATTCCATGTGCGGCCGAACCTGCGCCTTGTAAAGTTGCAGGCGGTGTGCCGGCATGAAATACTGTCGAGAGTCGAGTTAGACGCAAAGAAAGAGCCTAGAAGATCGGCTTTCTCCTTTGCAGTATGGGCCAGTGAGTCGTCCTCCCTGTGCAGAGATGGAAGAGATGGCTGACAGAAATTCCCCTGGACAGCCTTGGCGAGAGACCAGAATGCACGGGTTCCAGAAGGAAGGCGAACTAGTTTCTCGCCAATTCTGCCTATGTGCTCTGACTTTGCCTTGGCAATGACTCTTTTGACCTAGAGGCGGAATTATACTTTTTTTTTAGAGCGCTGGTGTTTACATCCCGGGACGCTGACGCATCAACCCAGGCTTGGTAGCACTCCTGCTTATAGCATGTTGCTATTTTACAGGAGCGACCAAACCATGGCTGAGATTTGCCTCCAATGGGCACCACAGAGGAAGGAATAAAAAGTTCCATACCCTGAAGTACCACATCAGTAACAGAATCCGCAACAACGTTGGGATCATCCGGCGAGAAGCAAACCCGCCCCCAAGGGTAGGATGCAAAGAAAGACCGCATCCCATCCCAATCGGCTGACCTATAGTGCCAAACACGGCGGCAGCCTGCAGAATGCAACCGCGATTTCAGCGTGAGTGGCACAACACTCCGGACCAGACAATGGTCCGAGGAGCCTAAAGGGGCGTCGACGGAAATCTGATATCCGTCCGGGTGAGAGGTCAGCAGAAGGTCCAACAGGGAAGGTGCATGATCCTCCACATCTGGAATCCGCGTAGGCGAAGTAACCAGTTGTGTCAGACCATATGCCAAGGCAAAATCATGAACAGATCTCCCCGCATGATCGGTTAAACGTGAACCAAGCCATTCGGCGTGATGGGCGTTAAAGTCGCCGAGGATCACGATCTCTGCGGAGGGGATCTGCTGTAGCAACGAATCTGCAGCCATTTGGACGTGGTCGAAAAGTCGGTCTGTTTCGGCATTACCGCTATGGGACCTATAGAGGCACCCGTAGACGCGCGGATGCTCGTCGCTGTCTACGCGTAGCCAAAGGATGGACAGGTACGAACCTTCAAGTCTGCCGAGGCGTCGAGAACAGATGTCCTCTCTGACGTAAACGCAAACTCCAGCCCGAGGCACATAGGAGTGTTCCAGTTTGTACCCCGGGTAGGAGAGATACGAGACATCAGCCGGAGAGGACACCTGCGTCTCGGTCAGAAAGAGCAGAGCCGGCCTCGCCGTCTCGAGATGGTAGTGGACGGCGTTTAGGTTAGAGTGAAGTCCCCTGATATTGCAGAAATTCACGGACAGCGTGGCAAGGGTCGCCTTGGTGTTGTTGCTCCGTTTGCCCCGAGCAGTTGTAGTCTTGAGCGGAATTTTGCCCCCCCCCCAGAATACGCGGGGCAGCCTGAGCACCCACGCTCAGAAGTGGAGAAACATGGTCGTGGATGCTCAGCGAGGGATTCTCCAGGGGTGCTGGTACCCTCCTGGGGTAGTCTATCATTATTTAATTCCGCTACCATGTTGATGGGGGGGGATTTGGGCCTGTCCTGTTCGAAGATGGATAACTTGATCGAGGAAGACCACTGCAATTTGCCGTCTTAGTCAACGATTTCAGCTTATCTGCCAGTGGTTGAACGGTACTTATACTTAATATAAAGATACCTAATCGTTACATTGAATAGCCTCCGCATAGAGGTCCTGATGATATAAACACATATTCAGTCACGATCATCAAATTCATCATCAACTTATAACCAAACCCCAACCAACAACCTGCCGGCCTTCCATTGCTACGAATACAAAACCTAGCAGCATCGTTGTGCTATTTTATGCTTGTAAGCTGTGCGAAAGTAATCCTTCCACGTATTGCATCTATTACAGCAACGTAGCTCTGCCCTCTAACTTCCTTTACATCTTATTATTAAGAAACTTTTGTTATTTACTTTGTTGTTATAACATAACATAACATAAAACACTCACGCCTGTCACCCAGAGGGGTAGGCAGAGACTACGGACTTCCATTTGGCACGATCCTGACACACCTCTTTCGCCTCCTTCACATCCATATATCTACGCATACATGCTCGTCGGTTAAGGGTACTTCTAACGTGGCCCATTTTCAAAATATCGCCAATTTGGTCGATAAACTTTTTCCTAGGGCGTCCCTTCCCGACTCGGCCGTTCACATCTGCCATATAAATTTGCTTTGTCACTCTTTCCTCATTCATTCTTTCCACATGACCAAACCACCGAAGCATTCCTTTCTTAATCCTGGTCACAACATCATCTTGCATACCACATTTATCCCTTATCACGCAATTTCTCACCCTGTCATTCAGATTCAACCCTAGCATATTCCTTAAAGACCGCATTTCTACAGCATTTATTCTACTTTCGTGCTTCTTCTGCCACACCCAGCTTTCACTACCATACATTAAAGTAGGGACTAACACAGAATTATGAATCACTATACGTGCCTGTTTTGACACATTCTGGTTCTCCATAATAGAGTGTAGTGCCCCATTCACTCTATTCCCTGCATTTACTCGTCGTTCTATATCCCTATCATATCCACCATCCCTGTTAAATACACATCCCAAATACACAAACTCATCCACTTGGTCAATTAACTCTCCTTCTATTCTTGTTTCACATACCATTTTGCTTTCTTCTCTTTCAAAAACCATCACTTTCGTCTTACATGTGTTCACTTTCATTCCCCTTTCTTTTAATTCCCAGTTCATTAATGTAACCATCATTTGCAATTCAGACGCCGATGACGCAAATATGACTTGATCATCGGCATACAAAAGGCATTTGACGGTTAACTCGTCCATTCTTAAACCACATTCTTCATCTTTCAAAGTTTGCAAACACCGGTCCATAAATAGGTTGAACAGCCAAGGGGAAGCTACACAGCCCTGTCTGACACCTTTTTGGATGCCAAACCAGTCCGAGTAGACCCCATTGATCCTGACACAAGCACTAGAGTCCCTATAAAGAGATAAAGAGACCTTAATGCCTGTATCAAACCAGCGCTCAACCCATATGAGTTCAGTGTTTGCCATAACACATTCCTGTCCACTCTGTCATAAGCCTTTTCCAAGTCCATGAATGCACAAAAAACTTTCTGGTTTTTGGCCAAAAACTTCTCCGCAATCATGCGCATGGAAAAGACCTGATCTGTGCACCCCATTCCCTTTCTAAAACCCGCTTTGTTGTTATTTAAACATATTGCATTCTACGTTACGTTTTGCGGTACGATATGGGGAATCAATAATCTCAAGTAGCAGCCTCGTACATGTAGGAAACTGTGAGCTGGCGCCTCGTTAGATGAAATGACAACCTGGTAAAATATGCAGGAAGTCAATGGATGCAGGTGGGTCAAGACCGTGCTTTTTGGCATTCTTTGGAAGCAGCTTATGTTAAGCAATTGGCTTGTAAAAGACTGTATTAAATTATTGAAGGAAATTGTATCTACTCTCTCTATAACTGAGTGTCACTATAATTATTAATCTAGGTAACAAAAATAGCGAAATATTTTAAGCATTATTATCGAAAATCGTTAAGTGTATTTTGAAAAGGTTTATATTTAAATATTGTTACGAGCTTAGGGTTCGTGACAATAAAAATTGCCGATAAAATTACCTAAATTAACACTTTAATTTACTTTATACAAATTAAAGTAAAAAAACACTAATAATTAAACACACTAATTCACTTAATTTCACTCCGAAGCTTCGCTTGTGTCGCCGAGTTAAACTCTGTCTCGATCGCATCTTGCGCCATCTATTTATTCAAATCAGCAAAACATCCGGAATGTTCAAGTAAACACGCGCAAGGTACCGAGAAATCGAGTATAGATTTTCTAGAAACTTAGTTCTTCGGGCGGCGCTGTCGGTCGAGAGATCCGCGATGTCATTCTCTGCAAAGCCGCCCCCCGCTCTCGCTCCTGACACTAGATGGCGCTAGTTGACTTATTCACATAACACTGCCCCCTCCTAAGACATGCTCGTCCCGAGCATTATCGGTCCCATAATAACGCGCCAAGCGATCCACATGGACGATCTTAGGAGTCCCTCTTGCGCCTTTCTGTATCCGGTAGGTCACATCGTTGATCCTGGTTACAATCCGGTACGGGCCGTCCCATTTAGCTTGAAGCTTAGGAGATTTCCCTTTGCTGCGGACTGGATTGTGCAACCACACTAATGAACCTTCGTTGAACCCTTTATTGTTCATTTTGCGGTCATACCGGGTTTTCATTTTCTCAGACATTTGCTGGCCCGATTGTCTGACGTGCTCATAAATGTCATTCATTTTGTTCCGCAAGTCATATGCATAATCGGTTATACTGCGTGGGGCATCAGGTGGTATCCCAGTGATCAGATCTGCAGGCAGCCGTAATTCTCTTCCAAAGTTTGCGAAAGCTGGTGTCACTGCCGTACTTTCGTGAACAGAACTTCGATATGACAACAAAAACGGTTGTATGTGCTTGTCCCAATCTCGTTGCCGATTGTCCACAACTTTTGCTAGGTACCTCTCCAATGTCTGATTAAATCGTTCCACCATTCCATCAGATTGCGGGTGATAAGAAGTCGTTCTTGTTTTATGAGTACCCATAACTCGGCAAGTTTCCTGGAATATTTGAGACTCAAAATTCCTTCCTTGATCGCTGTGAATCTCTAAAGGTACTCCAAAACGACAGAAGACTTCATGAACTAGTTTATCTGCAACTGTTGAAGCTTCTTGATTTGGAATGGCGAAAACTTCTGGCCACTTAGTGAAGTAATCCATTACAACCATGAAATACTTGTTACCGCTTTCACTCTCCGGAAACGGCCCCGCCACGTCAATGGCTATTCTCTCCCATGGTGCACCAACATTGTACAACTTCAGTGCACCTCTACTACGAGTCTGAGGTCCCTTTACAGCCGCACAACTTGTACATTTGCGACACCAGTCCTCGACATCGTTTCGACAGTGGACCCAGTAAAACCGTTCTCGGATCTTCAGTAGAGTTCGTTTAACTCCCAGATGGCCTCCTGAATAATCATTATGGTACAGCTGTAGAACATCCGGTACTTTAGCTTTAGGGACAACCATTTGTAAATGACAGCTGTCTCCCCGAACATTTTCCCATTTACGGCACAGAACTCCATCCTGAAGCAGCAAGCTATCCCACTGGGCCCAATAGCTTTTATTGATCGAACTCATCGCTGAGACGTCGCTCCACTTGGGCTTGGGAGCACTGGCCTTCATCCATTCCAGGATCGGCTTGATGTCCGGATCTTCCTGCTGTGCACGTTGTAAGCTGTCCTTCCACTCGTTGCTGAGGTGGTCTGCCCTGAGCATCCTCACGGATACTACTCCCTTACTCTCTTGCCTAGTACAATGTTTGCAATCTTCAGGACAAGGTCTTCGTGATAATGCATCTGCGTTGCCATGAGATTTCCCGCTGCGATGTTCGATCTCAAAGTCGTATTCCTGCAGTAGTTCAATCCACCTCGCAACTTGTCCTTCTGGATTTTTAAACTGCAATAGCCATTTTAGTGCAGCATGGTCAGTTCGTAAGTGAAATTTTCGCCCCAGAAGATATTTGCTAAAATGCTGCAACGACTTTACCACAGCTAGCAATTCGCGTCTTGTGACACAATAGTTCCTTTCCGGTTTTGACAACGACTTGCTGAAGTACGCTATCACGACCTCTTGGTCACCATTCCGTTGAGACAACACACCGCCAAGTCCTATATCACTTGCGTCTGTGTCAACTACAAATTCTTTGCTTGCATCAGGGTATCCCAAAATAGGTGTTTTGCACAGACGGTCCTTGAGCTCCTGGAATGCGATATTACAACTTTCATCCCAGCAGAAATGTCGCTTCTCCTCGGTTAGCTTATGCAGAGGTTTGGCTGTATCTGCAAAGTTCTTCACAAATCGCCGGTAATAGGAGCACAAACCCAAAAATGCTCTAACCTGCGTCTTGTCTTTTGGAACCGGCCAATCCTTTACAGCTGCAATTTTCTCTGGATCCGTGCGGATACCTTCTTCCGACACTACATACCCCAAAAACTTGACTTGCCGTTTGAACAGTGAACATTTCTTCGGACTCAGCTTGAGATTGGCACTCTGAATCTTCATGAGCACGCGTCCCAGGTTTTCAAGGTGTTCCTCAAACGTACGGCCCACGATGATGATGTCATCCAAGTAGACCAGACAGGCATCGCCAATTAGCCTGGTAAGTACAAGTTCCATCAGCCTTTCAAACGTTGCTGGAGCATTGCACAACCCAAACGGCATTACTTTGAATTGCCACAGACCCTTTCCCGTCGAGAACGCAGTTTTCTCCTTGTCCTTGGGGTCAATTTCAACTTGCCAGTAGCCACTTTTTAGATCCAGCGTGCTAAACCATTTTACTCCTGTAAGCATGTCCAGCGTGTCATCAATTCTTGGCAAGGGATAGCTGTCCTTCTTTGTAACGTCGTTCAGACGGCGGTAATCAACACAAAACCGCATGCTGCCATCCTTCTTTTTCACCAGCACCACTGGCGAACACCATGGACTAGAGGAAGGTTCAATAACACCATCCTTCACCATTCCTTCAATCATGGTTTCCACTTCCTTTTCACGTGCTACCGGCAATCGTCTTGGCCGCTGACGGATAGGCAACTCTTCACCTGTGTTTATTTTGTGTTGAACTAAACCAGTCTTTCCTATGTCAGCATCGTTTGATGAGAATACATCGGCGTACTTGAGTAACAACTTCTTCGCCTTGACCAATTCGTTCGGGGAGAGAACACTGCGACAGCCTTCCAAAAGTGTGGTCACTCTCGTTTCTGCATCCTTGCTGGGGGTCCCAGTCGACAGATATTGGCACCGACGTAACCAATCCACTTCCTCACAAGTACCAATCAGTGTGCCTTTTTCTATAATCTGTTCCTGGTCGCAAAGGTTCAGCACACGTACTCCTGAGATGTCAGTGGTCCTGACCAAGGTTCGAGCTACTTTCCAGGGAAGGTCATTGTTTACCCTTTCCACAAGTACACAACGGTGAGCTTGCCCAGTGTTCCGAGGAAGACTAACCGGAATAATCGTTTCCGATCTAGGCGGAAGAACAATCTTCTTGATGCTGTACACGTTCCCTGGTAACGCACCTTCCATAAAAAGTTCCTCCTGTCCACATTTCAAAACACCTTGCTTAACGTCGATCTCGCAACAATTATTCCTCATAAAGTCTAAGCCTAGGATGCAGTCGTCCATTATATCAGCCACGATGACATTATGCAGGTAGATCACGTTGCCTAGCTTCAACTCCATCTCCTTCTCTCCACGGACGGGTATACGCTGACCGGTGGCTGTTACCAAATTAATGCGTTCTCGGTTGTATGCGGAGTCCCCAAGGAACTGACTTATAAGTTGGGAACTAACAACCGTACGAGAGGCTCCAGTGTCTATGGTCAGTTTACACGGCATTCCGTTGACCTCACCCTTGATGATTAGACTGTTCCCATCATGGGTTTGTGAGATCGAGATCCTTGGGGCTCTTTTAACATCAGCCAGCACCCACCCCGCAGTTCTGGCTTTTACTCGTTTCCCTGCTGCTGCTGGGCGGTGCGGTTGGCCGCACTACCCTCCTGAGATCGTTCACCTTCCCTTTCTAGGGTTCGCTTAGGGCAGCTGGATCGAAGGTGGCCCTTTTCCCCACAGCCATAGCACCTTGGGCTGTATCCTTTGTTGCGGTCGCGAACTGTAGCTGCTGCAACCTCCCTTACGCGATGGGAACGATGATCCTGCCGCACGGCTTCCACTTCCAGTGCATGGGCCAAGGCGTCCTTAGGTGTCTCGTGGTGCCCGAGCCTCACAGCAGCTCTGACTTCCAGGTCGCGGATGCCGTCGATGAATGTCTGCACCAGGTTCCCTTCAATGAGCGCAGGTACAGACCGGTATGCTTTTCGCACCAGCTTCTCCACTTCTAGAGCCCACTGCTGCAGGTTTTCGTTGCTGCGCTGCACACGATCTTTAAGCTGCGCACGAAAGACGTGTTCCAGGTGAGCGTCGCCATATCTCGCCTCCAATGCCTCAAGGAGTTGCTCATAAGTCACTTCCTCACCGAGAGCTTCCAGAACTGTTAAGGCCTGGTCGCGCAGGCCTAGTGTGAGAGCAGTCATGGCCTGACTTTTATTCCAGCCATTCGCTTTCATAACAGCCTCGAACTGGATTTTGTAGGCTGACCAGGAAGAAGTCCCGTCGAACGGAGGCACCTTGAACCCACGTAGCGAAGGTGCTGAAGCTACTACGGGAGCTGTAGTTCCATCCCCAAGTTTGAGTTCATCCAGCGTTTTCTTAACTTGGTTGATTTGGGTCTCAGCTTCCGACAGGCGGTTATCATGTTGAGCAACCTTATCCTTCACCTCCCTTATCTCTTTCCCGAAGGTCGCGTGAAGGTCCTTCATGAGAAGCATCTGCTCTTCCAACCGACGGGCCTGTTCATCCTGTCCACCCCGCAGCTGCTCTTCCAACCGACGGACCTGTTCCTCCTGTCGGCGAGCCTGTTCCTCCTGCTGCTCTTTCAACAGACGGGCCTGTTCCTCTCGTCCGCGCTGCAGCTGTTCCTGTAGCATGGCCATCAGAGCACCTAAGTCAGGTGCCACAGACGTAGAAGCTGCTGACGGACCGGCTTCCGTGGCCGGCGGCTGGCCCTCAGACATCTGCGGCGTTGCACCACCAAATCTCCTCTGGTCCGTCTCCTGCTGGCGTTGACTTCGGGTACGGACACCCTCCGTTTCCTCCTTGGGTAAAATCGGCATTATTTTATCCCACTTCTGACACCAATTGTTACGAGCTTAGGGTTCGTGACAATAAAAATTGCCGATAAAATTACCTAAATTAACACTTTAATTTACTTTATACAAATTAAAGTAAAAAAACACTAATAATTAAACACACTAATTCACTTAATTTCACTCCGAAGCTTCGCTTGTGTCGCCGAATTAAACTCTGTCTCGATCGCATCTTGCGCCATCTATTTATTCAAATCAGCAAAACATCCGGAATGTTCAAGTAAACACGCGCAAGGTACCGAGAAATCGAGTATAGATTTTCTAGAAACTTAGTTCTTCGGGCGGCGCTGTCGGTCGAGAGATCCGCGATGTCATTCTCTGCAAAGCCGCCCCCCGCTCTCGCTCCTGACACTAGATGGCGCTAGTTGACTTATTCACATAACAATATCTAAAAGGCAGTGCATTTTAAGCAGGGTGACACAGGGTAGCACCATGTATCTGATAGAAACTAAAAATAACATTAAAAAAGAATATTGGAGGTTGAGGAGGCGGAATCTATATAAAAATAATGTTTTTCCATGCACAAAAAGGACTTAGTACCTATGTTATAAAATTTGAAGTGAAAATTTATTTGCTTTCTCACTACAAAACCACAAGGCCTTATTAAGGTTGGCACACAGCCATTTTTGTTATAATAGCTACTAATAAACCCTAGACATTAATAGCTATTATAACAAAATGGCTGGGGCTCGCTTCTGTCTACTAAAGCCACTTATTATGTTTTAACACTGGCGTGGTATATATAGGTTTTGAATACCAACATTATCGACATTTTTGTAACAAAAAAAAGTTTCTCAACAGCAGTCACATGAACATTTTACGGTTTTAAAAATACTCTTTAAAAAGCTTTATTCTACTTATAACACTACATATCGATTTGCAAACGAGCCTTTTTACACGCTTGGTTTAATAGGGTTGCATTTAGGTCATGACATTTAAAACGAAATTGGTATCATTTTTAACTTAGTGAAGATATTATGCTGCAGCTATATTATTAATAGGTTGGTTTGTACGTGGAAAACCACGATCTCATAGAGTATCAGCATGAAATAGCAGCTCAACGCTGCTGTTTTCGTATGGTGAGAGTAGAAAACCATAGACCCATTTTATTAGAAACGAGGCATTCTATCTTAGTACTCAAGGGGCAAATTTCGAATTTCGGTGCCATCTGAAATTTTAATATTAATCGGGGATTCATGTAGATGTCTATGGGTCACAACATCCACTTATTATCTGGGGGACCGCGTGCTCGTTTGACACTCTTACCTATCTTCCGTCTATATAAATTAAAATTAGTTGCCGCGTCACGGCTCGGTTAATTTGGTTGATTGTTATTTAGTTGTGTTTGTAATTGTCGAGACAAGGTTTCTGGATGCGCCACAAGGTCGCTGTCTGTCCTTAACTTACACAGTCTATTTCACTTCGGGAACTGTGTGTTGCGTGACCTTGCGTGTGACCCTTGTCGACGCGTAACTCTCGTGGAGTGCATACACATTTCGTCGTGCAGTACCCACACCGCATATGCCGTCTACGCGTACTCGCACAGCATGGTGATGAATTCGTGAAATATCGTCACACAATCCGCATATCCCAATAATTATCCCAAACCGTGTAGTGGAGGTGTAAGAGTATCCACTACCGCATATCGTCCCGTCGGTGTCGTGTGAGCCGACAAAGGGAAATAGAAACAGGTGATGGGCAGCAGCATCTTTCTGAAACAACTCAAAATATTAAAAAACTGCGGTTGATAACCCACTCGCCAAGCACGTCAACTATGGCAAAACCCTCCCCATGAGGTAATCTGTGGGGGAGGCCTATGTCCAGCAGTGGACTTTTACAGACTGAGATAATGATGATGATGATGATGAATTCCTATATCGCCCGTGTTGTACCGAGAACGCACCGTAAGACGCTGAACTCCTGGATAGCGTCACATTCTACGGGATGCACCGCGCTGTTCCCTCCACCGCACCCACGTGTGTGTAATGGCATGTTTTAGGAACCTACAGAACTGTTACATGTGCTAGACTGTGTGATACTGCAAACAAGATTTTTCCAAAAAGTCTGCCAATTGGGCCGGTATCACAGCATCGCAGTTGTGAAGTTTGGAGCGCCTCGCCATTCCATGATCGCAGGTGACCAATAGTCTCTAAACACGCAATTACCCGCTGGTCCTTCTCCTTATCTATTTAAACAGTATTAGTCTCTACCAGAGGCCTGGGCTATCGTAAGAGAGTACACTATATATTCTGCCTACACCACTCCGTATTATCCTCCGTATCATCAACTAGCCCCATAGCGCATACCGTATCTGATTTTTCTCGAATGCATATTTTTACAAAATTTGTGGCTTCGAGTCTCGCATTTTCAATTTCCTTTTGTGGCCCGTTAGAGACGACCCACCAGTATATGTGAAAGAAAATGTTATACAAACCCAGTGGAAAAGTTTTTAAGTTTAGTTTGACAGTTCTGATGTCACATGTTTATATAACAACAACAAATCACGCATTCCTTACATACAACCACCATTAAAGCCTATAAAAGTCCACTGCTGAACGTAGACCTCCCCCATAGATTGCCCCATAGTGGGGATTTTCTCATAGTTGCCACGCTTTTCAGGTGTGTTGGCAACCGCAATTATCTAAAATTTTGAGTTGTTATCAGGAATGGATGCTACTGCCCATTCCTGTAATAATTTTCTTTTGTCGTCTCTTACGACACCTACAGGACGATGTGAGGTAGTGAATATTCTACACTGCCAGTACACGGCATACGAGGCATGCCTTTTAAGTTCCAAATTCAAATTTGTTTAAAGTCAGAATCTCAAAACAATTGAATGTATAAGGATTAATGCTATTCTTAAGTCATAGAGTCGTTTTGAATCTGGTAACGTATGAAAATGAATCTTACTAAGGAAAATGTCCGTGCAATAATTTTCTACAACTGTCGAAAAGGTCTAATACGGCTTCAGTATTTCGGAGAGCTAATTTCTGTGTTTCTTGATGAAGTCCCATATATGAGGACTGTCGAACACTGATATTGAGAATTTCAGCGTAAACACACTAATCTTAGTGACGAATCTCGTGAAGGACGTCCAAAATCCACCTTCACTGAAGATAACATCGTTGCTGTAAGAAAACTAATTCTGTCACGTGACATATCGAGAGATAGAGGCGTTATGAGGCATCTCAGGGACAAGAATTCAGAGGATCTTGCATAAAACCTTTGGTGTAGAAAGCTAATTTCCCTTTTTTTGCTAACATTGTCCTGCAAAAAATTATTCTGAGATCAGTTAGGTAGTGGTAAATTCTGTACTCGTCCTACATGTCAGGGGGTGGTATACGAGTATAAAGTTTCAAAATTGCCCCTGGATGGGGTAACATTCCAGCGCACTTTCTATAACTTGCAGTAACTCAAATTTCTCCTTTGTAAGCATTTATTTTAAGGATGGCGTTTTTCCTCAACCTTTAAAACAAACTGTTATAACACCAGTGTATAAGAATGGGGATAGAGGTGATGTTAGCAACTACAGACCTATTTCTGTTACTACCTTCACTTTCTAAGATATTAGAAAAACTTATCAACACAAGATTATTAAGTTATCTAAGTTCGATATCTTGACTGTTAGTATGGATTCAGACAAGGTAAATCCACAGAAGATGCAATCTTAGCTCTTAATTCGTAAATAATTAATACCTTAGATCAAGAAAATAACTTAGATAAGAAAAAATGTCTTACAGTTTTTCTAGACCTTAAAAGGGCCTTTGATGCTATCTCTGTCCCCATCCTTTTACAAAAATTAGAAAACATCGGCATCAGAGACACAACCTTGACATTGTTTAAGAATTACTTATTTAACCGTACACAAAAAGTTAAAATAGGACAGTTTATTAGTGAGAACACATATACCACTTACGGCGTACAATAAGGTAGTATTTTAGGCCCAACATTGTTTCTAATTTATATCAATGATTTTTGTAATCTGAGAATTAACGATTCCCGTGGGTTCTTTCGTGGGTACATTGCTGCTGTAGCTGTAGTTTTTACTGGAGCATCATGGGATGAGGTTCGTAAAAATACACAATCTGGCATTACTATAATTGCAAGCCGGCTCCAATCTAATTTTCTAACGTTTAATGCACTTAAAACTTATTATATTTGTTTTACTATTAAAAACCGAGCTCAACCAGGAAATAACTTTAACATAAAGATTCACACTTGCAACATTGACGAAGTTCAAAATTGTAACTGTTCTGTCATTACGAAAGTTTCTTCAACCAAGTACTTGGGATCATTATAGATGAACGTTTAACTTGGCATGAACATATCGATGTAATAACATGTAAATTTAGAAAATTAGCCTGGATTTAGACGCTAGCGGATTTAAAACGCTTAGAGATAATTACTTCAGATACGGTCATTAACAAAATTTATGTAGCATTAGCTCAATCGTTAACAACTTACTGCCTTCCGATATGGGGGTGAGCAACAAAAACAAAATTGTTGCAATTAGAAAGAGCTCAACGTGCCTTAGTAAAGACAATGAACTTTTTGCCTTATAAATTCCCAACTAAAAGCCTGTATTTAAAAACTAATATACTAAGTGTAAGAAAATATATTTATATATACACAATATATTCACACACACACACACACACGCACGCACGCACGCACGCACGCACGCACGCACGCACGCACGCACGCACGCACGCACGCACGCACGGACGCACGCACGCACGCACGCACGCACGCACGCACGCACGCACGCACGCACGCACGCACGCACGCACGCACGCACGCACGCACGCACGCACGCACGCACGCACGCACGCACGCACGCACGCACGCACGCACGCACGCACGCACTCACGCACGCACGCACGCACGCACGCACGCACGCACGCACGCACGCACGCACGCACGCACGCACGCACGCACGCACGCACGCACGCACGCACGCACGCACGCACGCACGCACGCACGCACGCACGCACGCACGCACGCACGCACGCACGCACGCACGCACGCACGCACGCACGCACGCACGCACGCACGCACGCACGCACGCACGCACGCACGCACGCACGCACGCACGCACGCACGCACGCACGCACGCACGCACGCACGCACGCACGCACGCACGCACGCACGCACGCACGCACGCACGCACACACGCACGCACGCACGCACGCACGCACGCACGCACGCACGCACGCGAGCCTATGGGGTGGTGGGTCATTCATTCATTCATTTACTCATTTCTATTAAAGTCCTCATAAGAGGAATTTTTGTCACATTTGCCAAGCTGGGCCGGCGGGTTCGCAGAGGAAAGATGAATCTCTTCTCTTTAATATTATTATGCAAAAATAAATTGATATTGGTGTAACTAACAGTAATTGTTGAAATATCGAATTTACAATTTTACATTGAGTTCACAAATAAATGGCAACGTACTGTTACGAGCTTGAGGTTCGTGACAATAAAAATTGCCGATAAAATTACCTAAATTAACACTTTAATTTACTTTACACAAATTAAAGTTAAAACACTAATAATTAAACACACTAATCCACTTAATTCCACTCCGAAGCTTCGCTTGTGTCGCCGAGTTAAACTCTGTCTCGATCGCATCTTGCGCCACCTATTTATTCAAATCGGCAAAACATCCGGAATGTTCAAGTAAACACGCGCAAGGTACCGAGAAATCGAGTATAGATTTTCTAGAAACTTAGTTCTTCGGGCGGCGCTGTCGGTCGAGAGATCCGTGATGTCATTTACTGCAAAACTCCCCTCGCTCTCGTTCCTGACACTAGATGGCGCTAGTGTATCGATTTTAGCGCGTAACACTGCCTCCTCCTAAGACATGCTCGTCCCGAGCATTATCGGTCCCATAATAACGCGCCAAGCGATCCACATGGACGATCTTAGGAGTCCCTCTTGCGCCTTTCTGTATCCGGTAGGTCACATCGTTGATCCTGGTTACAATCCGGTACGGGCCGTCCCACTTAGCTTGAAGCTTAGGAGATTTCCCTTTGCTGCGGACTGGATTGTGCAACCACACTAATGAACCTTCGTTGAACCCTTTATTGTTCATTTTTCGGTCGTACCGGGTTTTCATTATTTCAGACATTTGCTGGCCCGATTGTCTGACGTGCTCATAAATGTCATTCATTTTGTTCCGCAAGTCATTTGCATAATCGGTTATACTGCGTGGGGCATCAGGTGGTATCCCGGTGATCAGGTCCGCAGGCAGCTGTAATTCTCTTCCAAAGTTTGCGAAAGCTGGTGTCACTGCTGTACTTTCGTGAACAGAACTTCGATATGACAACAAAAACGGTTGTATGTGCTTGTCCCAATCTCGTTGCCGATTGTCTACAACTTTTGCTAGGTACCTCTCCAATGTCTGATTAAATCGTTCCACCATTCCATCAGATTGCGGGTGATAAGAAGTCGTTCTTGTTTTATGAGTACCCATAACTCGGCAAGTTTCCTGGAATATTTGAGACTCAAAATTCCTTCCTTGATCGCTGTGAATCTCTAAAGGTACTCCAAAACGACAGAAGACTTCATGAACTAGTTTATCTGCAACTGTTGAAGCTTCTTGATTTGGAATGGCGAAGACTTCTGGCCACTTAGTGAAGTAATCCATCACAACCATGAAATACTTGTTACCGCTTTCACTCTCCGGAAACGGCCCCGCCACGTCAATGGCTATTCTCTCCCATGGTGCACCCACATTGTACAACTTCAATGCACCTCTACTACGAGTCTGAGGTCCCTTTACAGCCGCACAACTTGTACATTTGCGACACCAGTCCTCGACATCGTTTCGACAGTGGACCAAGTAAAACCGTTCTCGGATCTTCAGTAGAGTTCGTTTAACTCCCAGATGGCCTCCTGAACAATCATTATGGTACAGCTGTAGAACATCCGGTACTTTAGCTTTAGGGACAACCATTTGCAAATGACAGCTGTCTCCCCGAACGTTTTCCCATTTACGACACAGAACTCCATCCTGAAGCAGCAAGCTGTCCCACTGGGCCCAATAGCTTTTAGTGGTCGAACTCATCGCTGAGACGTCACTCCACTTGGGCTTGAGAGCACTGGCCTTTATCCATTCCAGAATCGGCTTGATGTCCGGATCTTCCTGCTGTGCATGTCGTAAGCTGTCCTTCCACTCGTTGCTGAGGTGGTCTGCCCTGAGCATCCTCACGGATACCACTTCCTTACTCTCTTGCCTAGTACAATGTTTGCAATCTTCAGGACAAGGTCTTCTTGACAATGCATCTGCGTTGCCATGAGATTTCCCGCTGCGATGTTCGATCTCAAAGTCGTATTCCTGCAGTAGTTCAATCCACCTCGCAACTTGTCCTTCTGGGTTTTTAAACTGCAATAGCCATTTTAGTGCAGCATGGTCAGTTCGTAAGTGAAACTTTCGTCCCAGAAGATATTTGCTAAAATGCTGCAACGACTTTACCACAGCGAGTAATTCGCGTCTTGTGACACAATAGTTCCTTTCCGGTTTTGACAACGACTTGCTGAAGTACGCTATCACGACCTCTTGGTCACCACTCCGTTGAGACAGCACACCGCCAAGTCCTATGTCACTTGCGTCTGTGTCAACTATAAATTCTTTGCTTGCATCAGGGTATCCCAAAATAGGTGTTTTGCACAGACGGTCCTTAAGCTCCTGGAATGCGATATTGCAACTTTCATCCCAGCAGAACTGTCGCTTCTCCTCGGTTAGATTGTGCAGAGGTTTGGCTATATCTGCAAAGTTCTTTACGAATCGCCGGTAATAGGAGCACAAACCCAAAAATGCTCTAACCTGCGTCTTGTCTTTTGGAACCGGCCAATCCTTGACAGCGGCGATTTTCTCTGGATCTGTGCGGATACCTTCTTCCGATACTACAAACCCCAAAAAGTTAACTTGCCGTTGGAATAGTGAACATTTCTTCGGGTTCAACTTGAGGTAGGCACTCTGAATCTTCATAAGCACGCGTTCCAGGTTTTGAAGGTGTTCCTCAAACGTACGGCCCACGATGATGATGTCATCCAAGTAGACCAGACAGGCATCGCCAATTAGCCCGGTAAGTACAAGTTCCATCAGCCTTTCAAACGTTGCTGGAGCATTGCACAACCCAAACGGCATTACTTTGAATTGCCACAGACCCTTTCCCGTCGAGAACGCAGTTTTCTCCTTGTCCTTAGGGTCAATTTCAACTTGCCAGTAGCCACTTTTTAGATCCAGCGTGCTAAACCATTTTACTCCTGTAAGCATGTCCAGCGTGTCATCAATTCTTGGCAATGGATAGCTGTCCTTCTTTGTAACGTCGTTCAGACGGCGGTAGTCAACACAAAACCGCATGCTGCCATCCTTCTTCTTTACCAGCACCACGGGTGAACACCATGGACTAGATGAAGGTTCAATAACACCATCCTTCACCATTCCCTCAATCATGGTTTCCACTTCCTTTTCACGTGCTACCGGCAATCTTCTTGGCCGCTGACGGATAGGCAATTCCTCTCCTGTGTTTATTTTGTGTTGAACTAAGCCAGTCTTTCCTATATCAGCATCGTTTGACGAGAATACATCGGCGTACTTGAGTAACAACTCCTTCGCCTTGACCAATTCGTTCGGGGAGAGAACACTGCGACAGTCTTCCAAAAGTGTGGTCACTCTCGTTTCTGAAACCTTGCTGGGGGTCCCACTCGATATATATTGGCACCGACGTAACCAATCCACTTCCTCACAAGTGCCAACCAGTGTGCCTTTTTCTATAATCTGTTCCCGGTCGCAAAGGTTCAACACACGTATTCTTGAGATGTCAGTGGTTCTGACCAAGGTTCGAGCTACTTTCCATGGAAGGTCATTGTTTACCCTTTCCACAAGTACACAACGGTGAGCTTGCCCAGCGTTTCGGGGAAGACTAACCGGAACAATCGTTTCCGATCTCGGCGGAGGAACAATCTTCTTAATGCTGTACACGTTCCCTGGTAACGCACCTTCCATAAAAAGTTCCTCCTGTCCACATTTCAAAACACCTTGCTTAACGTCGATCTCACAACAATTATTCCTCATAAAGTCTAGGCCTAGGATGCAGTCGTCCATTATATCAGCCACGATGACATTATGCAGGTAGATCACGTTGCCAAGCTTCAACTCCATCTCCTTCTCTCCACGGACGGGTATACGCTGACCGGTGGCTGTTACCAAATTAATGCGTTCTCGGTTGTATGCGGAGTCCCCAAGGAACTGACTTATAAGTTGGGAACTAACAACCGTACGAGAGGCTCCAGTGTCTATGGTCAGTTTACACGGCATTCCGTTGACCTCGCCCTTGATGATTAGACTGTTCCCATCATGGGTTTGTGAGATCGAGATCCTTGGGGCTCTTTTAACATCAGCCAGCACCCGCCCCGCAGTTCTGGCTTTTACTCGTTTCCCTGCTGCTGCCGGGCGGTGCTGTTGGCCGCACTACCCTCCTGGGATCGTTCACCTTCCCTTTCTAGGGTTCGCTTAGGGCAGCTGGATCGAAGATGGCCCTTTTCCCCACAGCCATAGCACCTTGGGCTGTATCCTTTGTTGCGGTCGCGAACTGTAGCTGCTGCAACCTCCCTGACGCGATGGGAACGATGATCCTGCCGCACGTCTTCCACTTCCAGTGCATGGGCCAAGGCGTCCTTAAGCGTCTCGTGGTGCCCGAGCCTCACAGCAGCTCTGACTTCCAGGTCACGGATGCCGTCGATGAATGTCTGCACCAGGTTCCCTTCATTGAGCGCAGGTACAGACCGGTATGCTTTTCGCACCAGCTTCTCCACTTCTAGAGCCCACTGCTGCAGGTTTTCGTTGATGCGCTGCACACGATCTTTAAGCTGCGCACGAAAGACGTGTTCCAGGTGAGCGTCACCATATCTCGCCTCCAATGCCTCAAGGAGTTGCTCATAAGTCACTTCCTCACCGAGAGCTTCCAGAACTGTTAAGGCCTGGTCGCGCAGGCCTAGTGTGAGAGCAGTCATGGCCTGACTTTTGTTCCAGCCGTTCGCCTTCATAACAGCCTCGAACTGGATTTTGTAGGCTGATCAGGAAGAGGTACCGTCGAACGGTGGCACCTTGAACCCGCGTAGCGAAGGTGTTGTAGCTACTACGGGAGCTGTAGCTCCATCTCCGAGTTTGAGTTCGTCCAGTGATTTCTTCATGTCAGCCATAACGTTGTCAACCCGATTGTTTACTTGGTCGATTCGGGTTTCAGCTTTCTCGATTCGGTTTTCAGTTTTCGCGATTTGGGTTTCAGCTTCCGACAGGCGGTTGTCATGCTGAGCAACCCTATCCTTCACCTCCTTTATCTCCTTCCCGAAGGTAGCGTGAAGGTCCTTCATGAGGAGCATCTGCTCTTCCAACCGACGGGCCTGTTCCTCTTGTCCGCCCCGCAGCTGCTCCTCCAAACGACGAACCTGGTCTTCCTGTCGGCGGGCCTGTTCATCCTGTCGGCGAGCCTGCTCCTCCTGTCGGCGAGCCTGCTCCTCCTGTCGGCGAGCCTGCTCCTGCAGCATCACCATCAGAGCACCTAAGTCAGGTGCCACAGACGTAGAAGCTGCTGACGGACCGGCTTCCGTGGCCGGCGGCTGGCCCTCAGACATCTGCGGCGTTGCACCACCAAATCTCCTCTGGTCCGTCTCCTGCTGGCGTTGACTTCGGGTACGGACAACCTCCGTTTCCTCCTTAGGTAAAATCGGCATTATTTTATCCCACTTCTGACACCAATTGTTACGAGCTTGAGGTTCGTGACAATAAAAATTGCCGATAAAATTACCTAAATTAACACTTTAATTTACTTTATACAAATTAAAGTTAAAACACTAATAATTAAACACACTAATCCACTTAATTCCACTCCGAAGCTTCGCTTGTGTCGCCGAGTTAAACTCTGTCTCGATCGCATCTTGCGCCACCTATTTATTCAAATCGGCAAAACATCCGGAATGTTCAAGTAAACACGCGCAAGGTACCGAGAAATCGAGTATAGATTTTCTAGAAACTTAGTTCTTCGGGCGGCGCTGTCGGTCGAGAGATCCGTGATGTCATTTACTGCAAAACTCCCCTCGCTCTCGTTCCTGACACTAGATGGCGCTAGTGTATCGATTTTAGCGCGTAACAGTACGATTGCAGTCATATGTAGAATATATAAACTTTCGTCCATTATTATAATCGTTACTGTTTACCACCACAACACCGCAGTTCTCTGCATTTCTCGGGAAGATATCAATTTTTTCACCTGAAACAATTGTGGTCGTTATTAATTCTATAATGTTAGGTACATAGAGATAAACACTCGGCCAAATTTTTTTCTAAAACGCGATCAACCTTAATTTACCCAACGCGGCACAAAGAATACGTTATTTATTATTTTCAGTGTGGATTTACAAATAGATATTTCGACAATTAAAGGAAAAAGTCATACGTGAAGCACAAAGTTACTAAGTAGGTGGTAGGATTCCTTTTGTGCCCAGGAATCTGTCTGAGTAGGTGTAACCCTCTTACCAATGTGTTCCGCTAAACAGCAGTGCCTGCACCTTTGAACGGTGTTTTGAATCTTATGCTGTTCTTTTAAGGTATATGATTTCATCGATAAATGATGTGTGTGTATCGTGTCGGTGTAAGAATATCCATTGCCTCATATTGTTCCATGGGTGTGATAAGAGGCGACAGAGGGAACCAGACCAAGAGATGAGCAGCAGCGTCTTCCTAATAACAACTTTAAAAGCTGTGGTTTGCAATTTCGTGGAAGCTCTATGTTCAGCAGTAGACTATTCACAGAATGTAATGACGACGTTTGCTAACCCCGATAGCTCGCGTTTTACGGCAAACGCTTAGCTCGTGACCTCCTTGAGCTTTAGAAATCTCACAGCCTTTAATTATTTAATGCGATCACGGAGCACAGTTCAAATGATGGTATGTAGATTCTGTGGGCCGTAGACACCGATATCTATCAAAAATAAGTAACAACTACAATACAGTAACGTCATCAGCCCCGACGACTTTCAGTCATATCATAGCAGCCTATCAGTCCGCTGCTGAACATAGGCCTCCATCCTCATATAGGAAATATTTGGCGTAGTTGCCACACTTGGGGCGGCACCGTAACAAGCTCAGTTTTTCAATTACTTTAAGCTGTTATCAAACAAGGTCTGGCAACAGAATATACCTTATTCTGTTGCCAGACCTTATCGCAATTTCCATCTGTTGCAATATTAATGTTCAATTGACATTTAGTAATTAGTTGTTAAGTTTATTATAGAATTGGTGGAAAGAAAGGTTTTCCAGTGGCAGACCAGATAAGATATGCAGGAAGTTGATAGATTCAGGTAGCTCAGAACCGTGCCTTTTGGTAAGTAGCCTAAGCGATGATAGTAGCTTTTATAGCTAGCTGCACGCTTAGTATAACTGCAGATTTATTCTATAAGGGCTCAGTACTTAATACGTAAAAAGTGGAGATTGTTATTGAACCTTACCTACACCCTTTCTCAACCGCCAAGCTTTCCTCTCTCGAATGGTCTTATAAGTTGTTTGACATTCGAATTCAAATGAAAGAAGTGTTGAAGTGACAATGAGCCGGCCATATAGCTCGAAGAACTGACTACCGATGGGGAAGAAAGGTTCTCGAGTGGCAACTTCGTAAAGGTAACCGCAGTGCACGGGACTGGATGGAGTGACGACCTGGTAAATAATGCGGGGAGTTGATGGATGCAGGTAGTTCAAAACCGTGCTTCGTGGCATTGCTTGGAGGAGGCCTACGTTCAGCAGTGAACTTGTGAAGGGTTGTAGTGATGATAATTCAATAGAAGTACTTTTGTGAGGTATTGGAATGAAACTTTGGGTAAAGAAATTGTATGGGAATACGAGTGAATGACATCTTAGTTTTTTCAGAATTATATTATCATGTAATTCTATAATCACATTTGTATGTGAAAAATATAATTAAATTTAAAACGAGAAACGGACGTAGTTTAACACTATTGAAAGTAATAAATGCAAATTAGGTATATAGTTATGAATTAATGTTCCGTTATGCTATTTTGCGTACTTTATTTCCACTGCAGATATATTAATTATACAAAGAACCATCTACCTCAAGGAAAGGAAGAATTCAAGTATTAAGATTATTACTTCGAACAGAATAAAAGTCGTTATGTGGCAGGATCCTTCTAAATCCCATGAAGAATTGTTGCCCTACTTTAATCATGTACAATATATCATTTATTTCCGAGATGCGTATGGCAGTTGACAATATGCCACCTTCCATGTAACATGTGTGCATGGCGTCTACCCAAGTTGTCTCCCTTTTGTGGACTTTGTAGCATTTCTTTGTAGTTTTTGAGTATATATACCCTGAAAAGAAAACGAATAGTTTTAATTATGAAGAGATAGTAATTTAGACTTAAGTGGTCTTTATGTTCCTTACCTTACCTTCTACTATATTTTGTTACAGTTGGTTTCGTTGCAGAGAATCTAAAAAGCATTAACTGTGCCCTGTGCAATCCATTTTAATTCCGTTGTTTAGTTCATAATAAAATGTATATAAATGAATAGATAAATAAACATTTGAAATAATAACAATAATGTCCCCTAGATCGACTTTCGTTCACGGCAGCCAGACTTAACGAAGGCTAGTCTTGTCCGCGGGACAAGATTATAGTGCCCAATTGTATGTGCAGCAGAGGTTCCTACTCTATTCCTTCATTCTCATATTCCGACGGGACGATGGGATTAAGAATTTTTTGACAGAAAATCTCAATATCTGATTAATTAAATACATATTACCAACATTATTTTTTTATAGAGTAAGGGTGAAAAACGAGCACACAGTCCACCTGATGGTAAGTGGATGCTGTGGCCCGTAGACATCTGCATTTAACCTCGATTAATAATCAAAATGCAGATGCGTTGTCACTCCTGAGAACTAAGATGGAATGGCTCGATACCAGTAATACGGGTCTCCGGTTCTCTACACTCACCATACAAAACACAGCAGCATTAAGGTGCTATTTTATGCTGGTATTCTGTGAGAGCATGGTCCATCCTCGGTTGAGCCGAACCATTCGTGATAAAACCATATTCCGTACGGGTAACAAACCGTAGTCCGACAATTATACATTTATCTGACGATTTTAAAGCAACATGGGTTATTAAATTTTACCTCATCTCAATTAATAAAGAGAAGATCCGACAAAGTGTGCCTTACTACTTTTACCTACTTACTTACTACTTTTTTTTACCTTTAAACATTGGTATGCACATAAATATTTTTGTTTTCTTGGTCCATTCTTGTACAATAATATAAATAAGCAACTAAATATATACATTTTAAATAAGAATCAATGTAAAAAAACCCTATTCAAATGGCTTCAAAAACTAGATTATGACGAAACAGAAGTATTATTGAAATCCCTAAATAACTGATTTACTTCTATAACGTATAATTAATATACCATTAAATTATATTTTCTTATTATAATTATTAGTTTAATGTATACTACTCACCCTCTCCCTCGCATACACACTAACACACACACACACACACACGCACGCACACACACACACACACACACACACACACACACACACACACACACACACACACACACACTCACACACACGCACACGCACACGCACACACACACACACACACACATTAGCACGCACCCACATACGAGAGGAACAATTTACACACAAAAATATATTTAGTAGTTTAATTTTCATACTTTATATAATATTATTGTTTGATTTAATATGTTTACGTAAGTTTCTTAATCAGAAAGATTTCTGTTGAATTGTCCCTTAAGAAAGAGCACTGTTGCCTGAGATACAAGCTTATTGCTTAGTTCAGGCGCAGATGCAAATATATATTGTTAAAATTTTTCCTGAATAAAGAAATTATTATTATTGTGGGGTATCTATATAGTTTTCTCATCTGGTTGGGATGTATAAATATATAATTATAAATGAAAATGAAAATGAAAAGATAAATATACATAAATATCAATAAAATAAAATAAATACAAAAATACATAAATAAATAAAAGCCCAACCAGATGGAAGCCCTCGGCAGGGGAGACCAAACGGCCAAGGGTTAGGGGGAAAGGGAAAGAAACCGGCGGACGATGCGGGCAGTATCAAGGAGCACCGCCTTCTGCATTTGAGCCCGGAGCGGTCCGTGACGGAGTCCCAGTCGCCTCAGATGACCAGAGAGGCTAACTGGGATTAGCCCGTTTGCAGAGACGACTACAGGAATAATTTCGGTCGGCAGACCACCCCACATGTCGGTCACCTCGTGAGCCAGGTCCAGATATTTTGATCGCTTATCTGTTTCGGCTTTCACGAGGTTCTCGTCATACGGGATAGTAATATCGACCAAAAATATCCTTGACTGTGCCCGGTCCATCAGCACAATATCAGGCTTATTCGCAAGAATAGTCCTGTCTGTGATGATGGCCCGGTCCCAGTAGAGTCTGGCGCGGTCATTTTCAAGCACGGCTTCCGGCAAGTACTTGTAATACGGCAATTTCCGGTCCACGAGACCGTATTTCAGAGCGAGCTCCTGGTGTAGAATTATTATTATTATTATTATAATTATTATTATTATTATTATTATAATATATGAAAATTATATACAAAGCATGAGATCATTATTCTCATACTGCGGCAGTCCACTGATAGACATTCTTCCAAGACACTTTCCCCATCACTCGTCCAGTTGCTGCCAGCTGCAGTGCGCAGATGGAACGACCGGACTCTTAATTTATTCTTATATGTAAAGGGGGATTTTTATTTTCTAAATAAATGCAATAACCATAGATTTTCCCGTGGATTTTTTCAAATCGATGTTAGATTTTGACGTTTATAACCGTAAGTTCTTTAAATAAGCCTACAGTTTGTTTCGTCGAGACTTGATAAAAACACGGTTTCTGAACTCGTTACAAATTGCGACCCGCTAATTGTTTTTGTTGTTATATATAACAAAACAAGCTGCCGCATACCTCCTGGACATACCTGGACAACAGCGCCCGTCAACAGATTGTTGTCGGGCGCTGTTGTCAACAGATGTTTAAAAGACAGATTTTAAACTGAAGTAAGAATATATTTGGCTATGTTAAAAATAATATGTAAGAGACTAACCTGAATCAATAGTAGGACAATATTCATTATCTTTTTTCTTGCAAATAAACGGTCTTCTATTTTTACACGAACCGATGTTGTACCTGCCCGTGTCAACCGACATAACTACGCATTTAGGTTCGGAGTCACCTTGATTATTAACGTGTAATTCTGAAAATTCTGGAAGGAAATGTCCTGAGAAAAATAAAAAAATTATAATGCGAAATGCAATTATTTTTATTCAAAAGTTTTTCAGATATTAATGCAACCAGAGAGACTTTCTTTGTTTTTTTTAAAGAATTTTGGTTTAATATTCATTTTTTTAAAACGAAAACTTTTTTAATGCCATGCTAACCACTCCAAGTGTTAGGAATGGTTGATGACCATGTCATTAGTATATATAATTATTATTTACTTATTTTTTAAATTCTGGACATTTACCACATTTGTTTTCATCGTCAGGAATAATTCTAATGCATTACACTACAGAATAGCTATTCGAAGATTTCGAATCCGCCTTTAATCACTTGTGTCGTATATACTGAGGAAGGGGTAAGTAATTTGTGTTGTTAATATCACTGTTAGTATTTCAAATAATCTATCATCTATTTATCCAATAAAATGTACGTAATTTATTAATTTTTCCTTTATGGCGAGTACATCTCACGTTAAAGCGCTTTTTTCTTCACAGCGTGCATATTTGTCCAGCACGAACTAAGCGTGCTACATTCGGAGGACAAAAGGTTACTTTATTTAGAACGTTTTCGCTTAATCATTATAATATACTTACCGTCAAAAGAGAGTAAATCTCCGCGTCCTAATTCATCATGGACACCAACAAAGATTCCTTCTAAGTCGGGCGAATCGGATAAATTTCTCGCAATTTGCCATTTGTCTACATCTTCGGGATAAAACAAGCTGGCTCCTTCATGGTCACGTACCCACATCATCCGCCTAGTGCAATTTGTAAAATGCGTTATATTCTTCTAAGAATATGTAGTCTCGTCGAAAGAAATTAACGTTATGTGAAGCACTCACAATTGTAATACCTGTAAATAGTTAGTATTTATGATAAAAAAATGAGGTGTGACTTTGAATCGCTCCAATTCATGGTTATCAAAGAGGCTACTATGTGATATGCTAGAAAAATGTAATGGCTTCCAATAAATGGCGGTGAATCATCTCTTTTTCGCCAGATGTAAAATACTCAAATCGGCAACGAAAAGCAGTATCAAAGACGTGAGACGACTGGTATGGAAATGGTCAAGACCCTCCCTACCATAGCAGAGGCTCATATCCACTTTATAGGCTGATGATTAGAGTAGAGGAAGAATTAGATATAGGAAATGAAATATATTATGTTAAAAGTAATTTGTCATATAAATAGTTTTCAAATAATGTGATGTGAACCTTGCAATGGCTTACCGAGGAAATAGATGAATCATAGATGAACATCTTGACGTAAAAAGTGAAGACTACGAAACGTGAAGCCGAGTCGCCGCTTAAATATATAACTTTGTTTTCTAACAGTAAAGGGGAATAACCGGCTTATACAGGTTGTGTACATTTTAATTAAAAAATACTAATATTTACGTGTGGTTGTACATCAATTTGAAAAGATCAAACCCAAATTCCAAAGACACATGATGGCCAACTGTTCGGTGTGGTAATAGCAAAAAAATGAATCTGCATAATATAACAATAAATTCAAATTGATAAAGTATAAATTGTTACGAAATGATAACAGTAATTGAAATTGATATTTTGTAACGTTCGACGGAGACCAGCCATCTGCACAAGAAATGATTAGGTGCACAATTTTGTTCGCAAACACAAGTGAGACACCTAAAAAAAAGAGAAAAGGTGATGTTATGACTAAAGGAACTTTCAACAGGATACGCTCTGAAGGTAAGTGAACAGTGCAGCTCATGAACATCTGCAACCAAATTAAAACAAAGAGCGCTATAGAATGCCTTGTCATCCCTTAGGACTATGTTGAAATACCTCACAGTCTGTTACACTCTCTCTTTATCCAAAGCGGTTTTATAAATTGTAGTCTATACACATTCATGCAAGTTCCTTCAGAACAATTTACATGAGTCGGTACATAAAATACAATAGTTTGTAACACGTCCTCGGACAAGGAGCTTCGTATAATTATGGTTAAAACTTACTTAAGATAAGTTCTTATAACCATTAGATTATACTGGCTCTCTATCTATCATGTTTCTATATACGAGTTATCTGATTTGATATCCATCGGAGACTTATGTTAATATATTTTTAATTTATTTTGGATTGTTTCTGACGGCCCCTCGCAGAACGATAAATTTTCATACATAACGAAACGAAAATGATCCTTAGAAATAGGTAAGGGAATGGTACCATCTCATATATATATACATATTACTTTATAATTATATTTATTTATTTGTTTTCAAGATTTAAAACAACCTGTATTATTATGTTTAATGTGATAACTGCGCATATTTTATGTAACCATTAGTTTGATTATATATATGTAGCGTGACTATAATGCCATAACATATTCTGAGGATAAATTAAAAACTGCTAGCAATGCACAGCTTTACTTCATAGCAATTGCAATTAAAATTCTTACATCTTTTTATATTCTATATATCTGAAGATATTTGAAGTCCGCCAACTAGTAAAGAGACTGCGCAGTAGACTCATTCCTGCCCTAAATTCCCGGAAAATGTGATGGAGCATAAGTACAGCTGTGGGACTAAGATGAAAAGAAAATTATAGGCAAAAATAACATTAACATATCTTTATATTTGTCATCGTTACTATTACAAACTATCAATAGTTCACTGCTGAAAATAGGCCTTCCCCATCGTAATTTTGGTAATTTTATGGTATACATTTTAATGATTTTATTGATTACCTTTTAATAATTTATTTCGTTTACGATGTCGTAAGAGTCAACTTTGAGCAACGGATGGAGCGGAGAAATGATAGCTGTAATGACTTCAGATACGTGGCGAGATGTGTCTGCCTCGTTGGTTTAGTAGACGTAAATGCTGTTACAGATTCAAAGATCAAAACATTTTCAAAGCAGCCCGAAGTTAGGAAGTTGGCGGTGTTTCACCCCCGTGCCTCGGAATGCACGTAAAGCCGTTAGTCCTGCACCTGAACTCTCTTCAGTGGAGCCGGATACCGTCCAATTACACTATAAGAGTAAGGAAAGGAGTGGAAAGTGCACATGCGCTTACGTGAAGGGAGTGGAAAGTGCACATGCGCTTGCGCTTACTTACAGTCCTTTCCTGAGAGTTTACGTGAGCAGTGTCCAAAGTCTAATGAAAGCCAACAACACGGTGTCGTAATAAATAGGTACTCTGACCACAGAGACTGACTAATAAAGCATGCGGTCAATTTAGGTGACAGATTTACTATATCACCATTAGAACGTTGTCCCATTAAAAACGAAAACATTACTATGCCAATATGTCTTTTATTAATTCTGCTGCGATGGAATTTTACTCAACTACATAGAAAACAAATAAACAACCCACGGTAATGAAACAAATTGTTTATCTTTCTTATCTTGGAACTTCCAAAACAATAGATGCCATGTGGTACTCAGTACACAGTTTGTTATTCGTTATAATAACCCATTTACTTCAATGTACATGAAGATCATACGGGTCATGACATGCTTCAAAATATTGATAAGGCCATTTGTATAAAAGGTAAAACTTATTTACTATATTTAGTTTATTTTATTTAAGTTGAAATCCGACCGAATATGAGCCGTGGTAGCTCAGTGGTTAACGCTCGCTGTAAATATAACAGAACGCGAGTAACCCGGGTTCGATCCCCGCCGGCACCAATGAAATTGTTAATTGCAATTTTAAGTGCTGATTTACCACGCGCTCGGCGGTGAAGGAAAACATCGTGAGGAAACCTGCATGTCTGAGGAATAAGAAAAAAAAATATTTCGAAGACATGTGAAGTTCGTCAACACGCATTTGGGCAGCGCAGCGGACACTTCCTTGCCCTAAACCCTCTCAGAAATGAGGGGAGGCCTGAGCCCAGCAGTGGGACGTATATAGGCTGTAACTTTACTTTACTTTATACCCCTAGCACGAATATTTTGATCTATCGTATAGTTTACGCCACAGTTTAGTTTCAGTTAAATTTTGTATGGGAATTTGAACAGCGCTCCGTGCGCGTATTTGGAACTAAAATTCAGAAGCACGAACATCTACCGCTATGTTACGTATCGCTTTCGTATAGTTTAACGTATAGTAAGACACAAAATGTATGGGAATCGGCAGCACGAATCTTTTTTTGACGTACGTTATCGTCTATACACTGTAGAGATCTACGAAATCTTTCTCACCGACATTTTTACGGTGAGAACGCTATCGAGAAGTATTAGTTTTAAGTTTTCCTGGGGTTTTCGTTGATTTAAGTTTAAAATATTTTTATTAACAACAAGTAGAATGCGATCTACGACTTTTTATTATTTTGTGTGGCATTTGGCAGTCGAGGCAAGAAAGCAAAGATGAGAATTAAGGTACGCAAAATTTACTATTTATATGTATATTACATATATATGTACCCTTATTTTAACTATTTATTTGATTAATAATCATTAGATTTTGATAGCTGTTTCAACTAAATATATCTAAATCGTTCCAGTGATATAACTCAACGAATTTTTATTCGGCAAACGGAAGACCCTCCGGATGATTTTGAATTGGAATTTAAAAAAAGATACAGATTTAGTAAAAATGCATTTAAATTACTCTGCCGTTAATTTTGCTCTGAAAACTTCAGAGAGCGTAAAACGATAAGCTTAGAGCTTAAGGTATAAAAAATAATGTACAAAATTAAAGGACCTGCTGTAGTTACTCAGTTTTTATTTTCATTTATGTTTCAGGTTATTTATGCTTTATTATTTTATGCAACAAGCTATTATCAACGTTTAGTCGGTATGGGTAATAACTTGGACCAAAAAATAGTGTTATCCAATGTGTCTCTCAAGTTACGGAGGCACTTAACAGTCAATAAATAATAACCAATACCTTTATCAGGTTGCCCACTTCAAGGGCTGAGAGAGACGTCGTCAATGTAAAGTACTTACATACTTATTTTTAGCTGTGTTGATTTCTCTAGTCTAATTTTTGACGGCTCCGTGGTGTAGTGGCTTAGCAAGGAATTGTAGCGCAGGGGGCCGCGGTTTCGAATCCTGCACGGAACAAGTATTTGTATGGCCTACAAGTAATTACTGCCTCCACGACACTGGATAAATCCTATTGTGGCGGTTTTAGTATAACTAGTGTTTTTGTGACTTTCTACAGATTTTTTAAAACATACAAGATAACGGGTTTTATTGGTTGTATTGATGGATCACATTTCCGCATATTATTTCACCACAAATATAATTAGAAAGAATCCAATACGCACCCAATACGTTAATAAGTTATGTTACATAAAATGTGAAACATTACTGATGAAAAAAAGCTTTTTTGGTATTGTCCCACGAATTTATAATAAACTACCTGATACAATAAAAATATGAACTTATTTAAATTTAAAAAAGTGCTTAAGTAATGAATATAGACAAATTTTATTATAAAATTGACGAGTTCTTGAATGATAATTTTGACCTTTTATATTGACTAATGATATTATTTTGTTATTGTCATCTATTTAATTTTATCAATGTAGCAATTTCATTAATTTTTATTCTATTTTATTTTTATGGCATGATTCTCATAAGAACACATCATTATAGTTGTATGTCTTTAAGACAAAACATAGCGTTCTAATAATTGTTATGTTTAACAAATAAACTATTCCTGAAAAAGAGATTAAACATTTATTTTATTGCCGAAAGTATTTTCATTATTTAAAGTGCAAGTTGTAAGTTTAACGGTAAAAGAATGTCCACTACCCTATTCGAGATGGGCAGCAGTCTCCTCGCAATATCAATTAAAAAATTAAGAAACTGCGTTTGACAACCCACCTGCCAAGTGTGCCCGCTGTATATTATAATCTATGTAGTCCACTGTCAAGTTCAAAAAATATCAAGCAAATATTAAATTTCAAAATGGTTTTTTTATAGGGTAGGGTGACAAACGAGCACACAGTCCACCTGATGGTAAGTTGTTGCTGCGGCCCCTAGACGTCTACATATATCCTCGATTACAAATCAAAATGCAGATGCGTTGTCACCCCTAAGGACTAAGATGTTAATGCCATGTTACCAGTAAAAAGGGTCTCCGGTTTTCTACACTCACTATACGAAACACAGCAGCATTAAGCTACCATTTCACGCTGGTATTATGTGAGAGCGTGGTCTTTCCCCGGTCGAGCCGACCCATTCGTGCTACAACTATACATCTAATATAACTGCAGCATGGCTGTACCACGTATGAATATAATATGTATTAAGAAATTTATGGATGACAATAAACCCTGGGAATGAGATAGTCGCTACTAAACTATTTCCAATATGATTTGTATAGTTAATTGTAAAACAACATAATACATGATTGTAAACATTTTGTTTTTAATTTCCGGCAGGGTTTTGTGCTAATTCATCCCTGGACACAGGTTTCTTCCGAAATAGGGGTAAATTAAACATAAGAATGACTTTTAATAAGTACTGTTAATAATGTATATTAAATTTAAAAAATCTATTTCTGTTTCTATTGAATCCAAAATTTGATTCTCTACTGTGTTGTATATGTACAGAGCTTGAACGAATTAATACAGAGTTTGAATTTATGTTTTGATTTGTTTTTTGGGATTACGACTTTAGATGATAAGTGTTTTCTATATATATATCGGTATTAATATTAAATTCTAATAAAAAAGTACTTCAACAATTTCAAGGAGACATTTTATTTAAAACATGGACAGTAAAAAAGTACAGATTATTATAATATATGTTATCACACAGCTCAAAACTGCTTAGTATCATGTTGACGAAGCTCAACGTCTTCTCTGTCGAATCCTCTCTTGTACGAATTCTACAAACATCCTTTGTTTGCTTATTATCGTTCTGTGTTCTTCTCACTTAAAAATAACATTATTCTAATGATCTGAATGTTTTTTTGGGTTGACGGCGCGAAAATGGAAGTGGGTTGCCTATTGAGAACAGTTGGAGATTTCTTCGGTGTAGTAGATTTTAGTGCTGCTGGGATCTGGAGGTGTTAGGGATGTAGGTTGCGTTAGGAATCTAGGATTGGTTGGAGATAAGTACTGGATCCTTGCTGCAGCCAGGAGTGCTTTTAGTCTTCATCATCTGAAAAAGATCGATTGAAAAACTTAAACTTTTTACATAATTTTTTATATTTCTTTCATAGTTATTTCCTTATTGTATCGTTGAAAATATTTAAAGGTTAAAAGTAACTTGAATTTTAAGTAATTCTTATTATTTATTTAATTTTTTTAATCTTAATTTCAAATAAACAGTTAACATGCTAACACACAACTAATACTTAAATTATGAAATTATTATTATTAATTTTATTTAAGTAAAATGTAGGTACTTACATCATGTGTAGTTGAAGACATACCAATAGCAGGAATTTCAGGTGGTATAATCATTAAATCTGTATGTAGCTCTGCAGGTATCACTGTTTTATTAATTTTGTATAGGTAACCAGTAACCACATAGGCTGTAAAATAATAAGTTATTAGTCTTACACTGAAGTTATTTATATTCAAATATACATTTTTTTTTTTCTGAATTATATATTTTCATTGAGAAAGTGTAAAGTCACTATATTATCATGTTAAAGTGAAAGTTTGTCAGTTGATTTCTACTAAAGTTCTATTTATGTTAAAGCACCCTGTTCTCTTTGTATGTGAAAAATATTTTTAATGAATGCTATGAGCAGCTTTATTCATTTTTGGCCACTTCTTTATTTAAATCACTCCACAATCCTTAAGCAAACCAAATAAAACGACAGTGAACTCAAAATTCATGAAATGAACTATGCAATTAAAACTTTATCTAAGCGCTCTTGATTTGTATTGAAGGTTTTAGAACAATAAAACTAGAACTTACTTTTCGCTACTTTTTTCACTCCGAGACTTCGATTCCTTGGCTGTGAAGCAAATTACGTAGCTCTTCGTACTTTTGAATACACCACTGTAGTCCGTGCACTAATTCTGTGCTTTCTATTAATCACCATTCCCTAGAAATAAACAATAATCTTTGTTTAACAGAATGAATCAATATCAATAGACAATGAATACACAGACTGAAAAATAATCCAAACTCATGTTTTAATATAGTTACTTACGTTTACATGAAATCTACTATTATTGTAAACTGTGTGGCTAGTTCTTGATGACATCATTATTAAATTCAGCAAAAATTAACTAAAATCAATCTAAAATACAAAACTATTAAAACAATACGAAGCGCGAAGTCATATGTTTATCTTAAGAATGTCGCGTTCGGAAATCACAATTCATAAGACGTGAAACATGGTTTTATAAACATAAAAATGTTCCTCCGTAAATAATTATACAAGCAGTATTTTGTTAATTAACTGTTTTAAATTAATTAACACACTATTATTAATAAGTTTCAATACTTTTTCTTATTTTTACACACAGTAAAAGACTCTACACCTACAATAATATCAATTTATAAACGCAATCATTCCTTTTCATTCGTTCATTTTAATATTGAGTAACAAGATTTGTTTACATATAGTTACAATATAGTATCGAGTACACGTGAGTAAGAGATAAGCGTTCGTGCTGCCGACGACTGTAGCCACAGTTTGGTAAAAGTTTTCGCTTAGTTGACTCGATAGGAATTCTTGACGCAATTGTTTATTATTCGTGCTCGGGTGTCCATGGACTCCAGTAACCACTTACTATCTGTAATTTATTATGTCACTTCATACAAAAAGACACATGAATTCTACTAACACACTTTGCGGCACCTTAACGATGTCCACAATTTCAATTAAAAAGGCATATTCACATTAAGGACTACGTGCAGTTTTGCATCGTATGTAAGTACTAACTTGTGCATTCATAGCAAAGTGTTAAGTTACATATGTGGCACAAAATATGTGTTTAAAATTGTAATGATTGTGATTGAAATTTTGATTTCATACTCGTATATTTTAAGACTAATAAATACTATAATAGGTACTACATTGGTTAACGTGTATATTATAAATTCAAAAATTTGCAGTTCATGTTCACCTTTAAGATATAATAAATAGCTCTAGAAAATGATATCATTTCGAAAAATCTGAGAACATAATATCATCGTTTATTTATATTGGCTATATATACCGGTAGGCGACGTGTAGGGCGTTCCCCACTAGATGGAGTGACGACCTGGTAAGACATGCAGGAAGTCGATTGATGCAGGCGGCTCAGTACCGTGCTTTGTTTCATTACTTGGGGGAGGCCTATGTTCAGCAGCAGACGTTTGAAGGGCTGTAAATACGATATACACTTGAATTTTCCGCCAATAAATTATTGTGGAATTCACTTTCCACTAGGATTCGTAATACTAAAACGGTGTCTATGTTTAAAAGACTTGTTAAAAAGCACTATCATTCAAAAAATAGAATTACATTTTTTTCATTGTAACATAACGGTGTCAAAAATCAAGGAACGTAGGTACGTTATTTTAAAATATTTAATCAAACTCAAACTCAAACCTTTTATTGCGTCATGAGCCCTGATAGGGCTCAATGCGTATCAATATTATATTATATAACGTTATAATTCAATTTAATTTAATTAATTTAGAAAGATGAATTAAACTTTATTTACTTAAAGTAAACATTACTTTTAGGTTTAATAAACATTGCAATATTTAAAACGATATTAAAGAGGTATACATACTTAATCAAATTAAACATTTATTATTTTTCATCGAAAAACTCTGACAATGACAATGAATATAACTTTTTTCAATTAAATATTTTTATGCTCCCTTTGAAATTTATTCAACGATTCTTCTTTTTGTAGACATGTAGGAATTTTATTACAAAATTTTACACACTTACCATAGGATTACTGATTTGATATATAAATATTCTAGTGCGATTTTTATGTACTGACTTATGTTTACTTTTGTAATCTATTGTTACATTTGGTTCACAGTCTTTTATAACCTTAATCAACATTGTTCATTCTTAAGGAATACCATATTTACGGCTTTATATTTAATTGGATTTGTTTAATAATCGTACTTTGTATCCCTGCTTTGTTTATTTAAAATAAAATTATTTCTTGCATTTTATTAATTTATTGTATTTCAATTAATGATTTACCCTTGATTTGTTTATTTTATATCTTTTTATTTAAAACTATTAAACAATCATCAAATGCCTTACTTAATTTGATCGATGCTCTAAGTTTTTGTTACAAAATACTTTTAGTTCGCTTATCATAAATCATTTAATGAAATAAACATTTTCATATATTATAACTATTAATTCACTATTCATGAAAATACTATAATAGTTCAAAAAATTAAGTTATCGAAAATATTATGAGGTGTATATAAGGCTATTTTAAATTTTATTATTTTTTAACTTAAACTATAATATATTTTTCAATTCAAACCGTATGTTCATATTTATAATTTGGAATACGGCACACATCCATCACGGTTAAAACAAATTCGGTTCCTTGATCGGATATTATTTGTCGAGGAATATCATATTATCTCAAAATAAAATTGTTGATAAAATCCGAGGCCACTGAATTAGTATCCTTATTTTTAAGTGGATAAGCTTCAACATACTTAAATCAGATTGTAGTGTGAGTATATAAACATTACTATCAATATCCTCAGATAAGGGCCCTCCTTAATATAAACAACTCTATTAAAAGCGGAATATGCTGTATCGGTTATAACCATTTAATATATATATATATATATATATATATATATATATATATATATATATATATATATATATATATATATATATATATATATATACTAGCCGTCAAAAAAAATCGGCCCACCTGCGTTTTTGCCGCAAATCACGTTTTTCTAAAGCAGAACCAATCAAAACGTTTAAGTACTGAAATGTTTTATTTAACTTGTTTATTTACACCAATTTAATCACAGTTACAACATCAAAATGATTTTTTGAAAGTAATTTTCATTTAAAAACCAAAATCTTTAAATCTTTAATTTTTCACGATTATTTTTATTAATTTTCAATACGCTCTAGGTTTTATGTATTGAATTTTATGTACACAATTGTTGCAATTTAATATTGGGTATTCCCTCCTCTTACTCGAATGACAGCCTGCATTCGCCGTTTTAATGACCTTATCAAGATTTTGATGATTTCGTAGAGCTGATAACACTATAAATCGGTCATCCCTTTGAGATGTCACCCTATGTCTTCCAGATCCAGATCTTCTTCGATACTGCCCAGTCTTCAGAAACTTTTGGTAAACTCGTCGCACTGCAGAACGGCTTAGATTGGACCTCCTGGCAACGACACGTTGACTTAAGCTTTGTTGCAGCAAAGCCACAACTTGGGCCGCCTCAGCTTCAGTAGTGTCCATTATTTTTAGACAAAGTAATCAAAGCTACAGCCTTTTTAAATAAGTTTAACGTTATAAACGAGAAATCCCTACAAAAGTCTGTGTCGGACTGAAATAACGGTTCGAATTTGTTCTGACGTAAAACAACGAAATCATCACTCAACAGTATTTCTGTATAAAAAATTGTAAAGTACCTTTAATTGCAATTAGAATTACGACAAACAAGGTGTCAAACATCATATCCGACCTTCAAAATAAAAAACAAATGTGTGAAACAGCTTTTAAGTGAAACAATCGATAAATTGCGAACAAAAATGGGTGGGTCGATTTTTTCCATGACCAGTATACAATATGTAACGTAATTAACGCGCACCCTCAGACACCCCAATTAGTATATTATGTTATAATCATAATACATACACTGCATTTTTAGTTAAACATTTTTATGCACTGATTATTTATCAAATTAGTTATACTAATTTCGGAAGAATGTTGTGGTCACAGTACAAATCCACGAACGCAAAGACTTTAACTTCCTTGAAATAAAGTTAATTTTTCTTCATTTCTATTGAATGACGGAGTTAGTAATAATACAAATAAAACTGCACTCTTAAAAGTCTTATTGCCTTAAGTTACTGTACATTTCAGTTTGTTTTGACTGTATAAATTTAGTGTGACTGTAATTTACGTAGTTATAATTATTTTTGGGATAAAAATGACCTATAATAAAAATTATAAGAATAGATTCAGTAAACGATTCTGAACAAACTACTTTCTCAGAGTGCGTTAATTATGTTACATGTTGTATTATATATATTCGAAAAGAGTTTATGTCGCCAACACTTATCACATCGATTTACATAATTAGTAATATCCTTTTCTAACCTCGGTCAAAAGAAACTTTTCTTTGTGTTGTTTGTCATTCGCCTTATACGGCGTGATCACTATTTGGCTATAAATGATAGTTGTTTAATATTACACGTTTTGACCCGCGGCGATCCTTGTGCAACATAATCATGATCAATAGGGATCAAAATACAATCATGGGATCATAATCATAGGGATCATGATCAATAGGGATCAAAAAAAAAATTATACGTGGTAGAGCCATGCTGCAGTTATATTAGTAGTATAGTTGTAGCACGAATGGGTCGGCTCGACCGGGGAAGGACCACGCTCTCACAGAATACCAGCGTGAAATAGTAGCTTAATGCTGCTGTATTTCGTATGGTGAGTGTAGAGAACCGGAGACCCTTTTTACTGGAAACGAGGCATTCCATCTTAGTCCTCACGGGTGACAACGCATCTGCATTTTGATTCGTAATCGAGGATGGATGTAGATGTCTATGGGCCACAGCAACCACTTACCATCAGGTGGACTGTGTGCTCGTTTGTCACCCTATCCTATAAAAAAAAATAAAAAAAACAACTTGCAATCTCAGCCGCGTAAGCGATTTGTTTTAATTTCTACTTTCTTATGGTACAAAGTTTTAACAATACATTAAATGATATGGTGAATAAAATTAATTTAGCCTAATATTTTATACCTCTAAATATAGATTGTTACATTAAATTTTTATAATACTTTTGCATCGGTACATCGGGAATCGGAGTTTTAACTTATATATTTTTTTATTTCATGATATTTATCATGCAGGTACTTTATAAAAAGTCCATATTTATTTGGGTATTATATAACATTTTCATAACATTCATTTCATTTTATTGGTACATAAATTTTTTATCGTATTATATCAAGGTAAAAGTGTATCTTGGATTGTGCGCACTACTTTGAGGCCTTCGCTTAAGTCATTTTAAAAAACTCCAACAATTGTCACGGAGGAAAACTAATTTCATCCTATGATCTAATTTGTCACATCGTCACATATCACATCGCGTTTGATATTTGTTACATCTGGTGTTATGATCTATTTGTTATTATATATTTATTTTGATGTATTTATTTTCTTCAATAAATTACTTTATCTTCTATACAGGAACCAGCGGTGCACTTGCATTGTAGCAGCGCACCACCTGGCAGGGTCACCATGTAATGTTGGGAGGTTCGGGGAATGAATAATACTCCTAGTGATCTTGAATGTAGATTTAATACTCCCTGAATGTCCCTCAATCTATCGTACATATACACGAGCATACACTAGAGTGACAAAATAGTGCAGTACACCTGATGGTAAGTGGATGCTGTGGTCTATATACATGTACATCTCTATCTTAGATTAAGATTAAGAATCAAATTGCAGATGCGTTGTACCCTCGAGAACTAAGATGGAATGCCTCGTTCACAGTAAAAAGGGTCTCCGGCTATCTATATTTACCATACGAAGCATAGCAATTTACGCTGGTAGCCTGTGAGAGTGTATTCCTTTCCTTGACGAACCGAACGATTTGTGCTACTACCATAATACCATGGCTCTAAGTACTACCTTTAAAAAGGATACAAAATAATAAAAGTTTAATCTTCTTTTGTACCACCATTTTACGACTCCGTTGTATATTTTATTACAACTAACTTTGATATTAAAATGTTTCAAGCCCAGTTGAATACTATAAAAAATTGTGAAACGTAAAATCACTTTTAACTTATCCATGCACAATATCCAGAAATATTACAACATTAACTTGTATAAACTTCTATAAATCAGGCCATGCGGCATGGTCTACAAGGAATAATTTTTAAAGTAAAGTTAAATCAATTATAGATAAATAATCTTTATACCGTGTAGTGGCGGTGTAACTATGTCCACTATCCCGTACATCCCATGGGTGTCGTTAGAGGCGACCGAGGGAAACAGATCAGGAGATGGACAGCTGTATTTTTTTATAGGAAAAAGTTGACAAGCGAGCACACAGTCCACCAGATGGTAAGTGGTTGGCGTGGCCCATAGACATCTACATCTATCTCGATTATGAATCAAAATGCAGATGCGTTGTCTCCCGTGACGACTAAGATGGAATGCCTCTTTTCCAGTAAAAAAGGTCTCCGGTTCTCTACACTCATAATACGAAACACAGCAGCATTAAGCTGCTATTTGACGCTGGGATTCTGTGAGATCATGGCCCTTCCCCGGTCTAGCCGACCCATTCGTGCTACAACTATACAATTAATATAGCTGCAGCATTGCTCTACCACGTAAAACCTTCTTCCCACGTACGTACCACGTAATGCAAATATAAAAGGATTATTACCTAGTAATGTTAATTAATAAGATTACTAACATTAAAAAAAATGCATCTTCCTAATAACGACTTAAAATAAAAAATAAACTGCGGTGGCCAACCCTCTTACCAAGCTCAGGAACTATGACAAATAGCTCCTAATGAGGTTATTTGTTTTAGTTGTAAAAAAAACACTATGAGACAATTTACGGATGAGTCCTATGTTCAGTAGTGGACTTTAAGAGACTCACACACATCATCCACTTACCATCAGGTGGACTGTGTACTAGTTTGTCACCCTTGTTCTATAAAAAAGTGGAATTTTAAGAGCTGTGGTTAAGATAAAGGTATTTATTCTATTCTATTTGATTTAGAAATGCATATAGTTCATATTTTTGTAAGAGAAAGCTTACTTATTTCAAAAATAAATAAAAACGTAAACTTCAGCTTCGCGATGGGTATATCTTACCCTTCGATCAGTTGGTATTGTTGATCGAAGATCTTACCTTATAATCTAACAAAACTGCACAACTTGGCAAACGATGTTAAGTGTTACGTTACTACAGCCCACAGCCACTTGCGACAAAATTCAAACAAATAACGTTACAGATGAATTATCACCACGAGGATTTTGCTTTAGCAAAAGATTTACAGCATGTGGTTATACCAGCTATCTTTTCAAACAAGAACACAGCCGTGTGTGAAATAGGTAAAATAGTGTTATAAATCCAGAAGAATTAATAGGCAGTGGTGGAGCCCCATCACAAATTAGAAGTGTCACTAGTCACCAGTTCTGTATGTCTTTTGTAATGAATCACAGCATTATATTCACAACTCCTAGTTTCTTACCCGATTTTCTCAAGATGAAAACAGGAAATGACATTTTGCCAAATTTCTTTAGTATTAAGTTTTGAATAAAACTTAAAAGTTTTTTTTGCGTTTCTCTTACATAATTTTAATAATTTTAGACGTTTTGTTTGCTTTGCAGTACCCATGGTCACGGGGCTTTGATTATTAATACTTTCAAGTCACGGGGGCATTTAAATATTACATCCCGAAGTCGGGGGCTTTAACTTTTCGATGTACATGTCTTAGCATCGACTTCAGAAACGATGTATGTAAATTCATTGACTTTAGTTTACAAAGTCAGTTGTTACTTTTTTAATTTTATAATAATAAAAGTACATTTGAACTTTTATTTTATAACCTCAATGCTCCAAATGTAATCGAATCTTAATAGAATGAGATTAAATTCCCAAACTGATAATCTAACGGTTTGCAATTTTTTCAGTTCGTTGTAACCAAAAACCCTAGTTTAAAATTTACCATATCTACCTAATATACAGAAATTAATGTATTATACTGAAGTAACTTAATTTGCTTATTTCCGCGTAATGAAATAAAATGACGTGTCCTGACCAGTTTGAAGAGCATCTCATACCCTTCTTCAATTGCGTGAACTATCCCCGTCACCACCAATCCCAGCACAATCACTCCAGCACCACCACTCTCAAAACCGCTACACTAGGGACGAGGCGAAACACGTGTCGTATTGTTCCCTAACATGAGGTCAGTTCACATTCGGTAAACTAATTCTAAGCCACAAGTTTTCATACCATAATATAATTTTAGAGATGTTTATTGTTCAAATTGGAGATCCATGTGTTGAAATAATTATTTAGTGTTCAAATAATTTTATAGTCAGTCTAACATTTATAAATCATAATATTATCATAACCTTTTAACCTGTAAGGTGTTTTTTTCATTACATTACGATAGGTACGATTAAGGTAAAGTATAAAAATATATTTCAAAAACGGTTGTCTTTGAATAACATAAAAGATCTAATAGACAGTTACTATAAACCGTAAGCGACGTTGAGAACGATCTCTCTTCCGTCTTGTGGGATTGCCGTCCCATCGGCCTAAAAAATGAGGGAGTAGATAACGCACCTGTGCTTATCCTCACACTTGTGCAATATAATCTCATCCAGTGCTGGCTTGCTGATTGGATGGCTAGCCTCTGTTGAGACTGACCACTGTGACCGAAATTCGTCCTGAAAGACATTATTATTATTTTTATAGTGGTACGGCGGTAAGGTCCCGGGTTCGTTTCCGGGAATTTTGACCTCGAAAATTTGTATGTGAGATTAACTATAGGTGGACTGTATGTGCGTGGAGATTAACCAAACAAGATGGCTGACGTGGCACGTGGCAGACTTTGGACAATGCACTTACTATGACCTAATTTGTTATATCCAGCCGGTACCTTTATACAGGAACTAATATGAGCTGCTAGAAGAAGGACACAACAAAGAAAAAATCAAAAGAACAGCTTATTTTAATTTAAAGAGGAAAGCACTTGCCGGAAAGCACCATAGGTTTTAAATAAACTTTACAGCAGTTTGTAAAAACAGGATTTAATAATTCCAATACAAAATGTATAGAAATTAATAAAAAAAGGATTATTAATCCTCTTTTTACCTAGTGGATATAGAACGACGAGTAAATGCAGGGAATAGAGTGAATGGGGCACTACACTCTATTATGAAGAACCAGAATGTGTCAAAACAGGCACGTATGGTAATTCATAATGCTGTGTTAGTACCTACTTTAATGTATGGTAGTGAAAGCTGGGTGTGGCAGAAGAAGCACGAAAGTAGAATAAATGCTGTAGAAATGCGGTCTTTAAGGAATATGCTAGGGTTGAATCTGAATGACTGGGTGAGAAATTGCGTGATAAGAGATAAATGTGGTATGCAAGATGATATTGTGACCAGGATTAAGAAAGGAATGCTTCGGTGGTTTGGTCACGTAGAAAGAATGAATGAGGAAAGAGTGACAAAGCAAATTTATATGGCAGATGTGAACGGCCGAGTCGGGAAGGGACGCCCTAGAAAAAAAGTTTATCGACCAAATTGGCGATATTTTGAAAATGGGCCACGTTAGAAGTACCCTTAACCGACGAGCATGTATGCGTAGATATATGGATGTAAAGGAGGCGAAGGAGGTATGTCAGGATCGTGCCAAATGGAAGTCCGTAGTCTCTGCCTACCCCTCTGGGTGACAGGCGTGAGTGTTTGTGTTATGTTTTTACCTAGTATTTAATAAAAATATAATGGGATTTTTACACACATTTAGGTTTTTTTAAAAATAATATACAAAATACTTAAAACGTAAAATAACACTTTATGGGCTTTTAAACAACTTTACCAAGGTTGCTGTATAATAATGTAGCTTTTAACATCTCTACATTTAGGTCGTGACTTTTAAAGTAGAACGTTGAACGTCGAAAAACTACATCATGAAATTATCAGGGAGCAATTAGTTTTTTACAAGTATTTATTTTATTAAAAATTATAACAAGCTCTTATTTAACTTGCAATGTTTGTATGTTTGTTAAGGTCAAATCTTGCAACTGAATTTTAAAACAGTTATTAAACTAATTGAGATGAAGTTTTGCATACACGTTTAGTTTGGATGACAATTGGATGACAAAATAAATTAAGCTAAGTGACGTTATTCTAAATCCGATATCAATCCGATCCCATATACGCCATATAGGGTCGAGTCGACCCACACGTACCACAAACACATCACATCGCAGCGACAAAATGTGGTCATGTGTAAATAGTGTCACTGCAGCTTCTTGCCGTTGCATTGTGGTTGCGTTGCAACCCTAGTCATGGCGTCGTCTCATTGTTGTGTTTGAGATGTGGCCGGCCGCTAGTTCCATGTGGTTGCGTCGTGGTTGCGTAGTGGTCGGTATTACTCACGCAGTAGATTATAACGGCAAAATGTGCACATGTCAATTGTACTATTCATTTCAAATACGAAATGCGCCCGCCCACGTGTTGTGGTTGTGGTATGTGTGGGTAGACCCATATAGCATGCCGGCTGATCGACTACAATTTTCTTCGATGCCGCTTCTTTGGTTCCAGCTTTATCGTTGTTCTCGGATATCGCTTCCACGCTACTGGCTTCCGTCCTGATATAATAACTGCTATAATAAAATACGATAACTGTATGTGAGGGAAACTGCCTACTAACATACCGGATAACCTACATAGTTTAGGAGTCAGGTTTTTCATGAATTGTATACCTGTAACGTTTAAAGGCTGATTTGACACTCCTGTTCGCTGGCGGAAATTGCAAATTTTTTGCTAACATACAAATTTTGCTATATTTTCACTTTGAGACAATATTTATGGATAAAACTTACAGGAATTCTTGAATGTATAAACTATAAAATAAAATAGTTTTTAGATGTTACAAATTGTAATAAAATTCATTAATTACCCTTTTAAAGCATAGTAGTAGTAGATACTTCATTTTTAGTCACGAAAATACTAATAAAATAATTTCTAAACGTTTGTTTTTTGAGAAATATAAATGAAAATGTTCGGAAATATGTATATTTTTATGTGTTTCTATTCGTTACTCATACCAAAATATTAAAAATTAAAAAAATCGATATTCATTTTTTTGTATTAATTTTCAAACAATATTAAAAAAATGTGTAAATTTGAAAAAAAATACAACATCAACTTATTTGAAATATCTAATAAAATTATTTTTTATTTACATTTTCCACTAAAAATAAATGACAATGGGAAAAATAACACATTTTTGACCCAACCGCCAAAACGGAACTTCGCAATTTCGAAGTATTTTTTGCGCTTACTTTTCACTTTTTATGCCACACATTATATACGTACGTGTTTGTTATATAACAAGGTATTCCTTGTTATATAACAAACACGTACTAAAAAGTCTAAAACTTACCTTTTTATTTCAAAAATACACAGAAAAGCAGAGAAATTACTAAGCACTAGTATGAAAACTACCAGTGTGAAAGGCCGCTAATTCAGAATAAATTTTTATGTTTATTTTTTAATTGACATTGACAGATTATGGTACCAAATCAAAGAGTATGTCTTTGTCTTTGTCGGTATTATACATTTCAGTATATCTTTGTTATAGTTTATAATGACAAAACCTTTTTTTGTATGGTTGAACCTCAAAAATTCTTAAGGTACAAATGTGTGCCTCTCCCGAGCGAGCGTATGCCGGACACAAATTCGTTCCTTTTCCGAGTTTAGGGGACGGACCGGACTACGGACCACCTCAGATACGTGATCTGGCGTAATATAATAATAATGGGGTCCATGGGCGTTATAATCGCACACTGACTCGCCACAACTTCCGTCCAAGGGCCCTCGCTGTGGTTTACGGGCTTGGACCATAGGCCGCGCTAGAATGCTACAGTGTCACCTGATTCGGTGCTGGGCTCGTTCCACTTACCATTGGTCGCTCCAATGATATATAGAGCATCTTCTGATCACTCTGAAAGAGAAGATTCTGGTTGAACCGAGTCGACCTCTCGGTGTATTGCCGAATCTGCTTTCCCCAAGCAGCGATTCTCTGCTTCAGATCATCTACGCACTCCGTCAGTTTTTGCGTTATATCCGGCTGGGACAAACTGACATTTGTCCCAGCAAACGCCATCCTAACGGTGCGCACAATTCTTGGCCTGTTATTGCCTGATCTGAAGCATATCAGTCTGCCGATGAGAGCTCTAACCATTGCGATACGCTTCTCAATTCTTCTACAGGCTGGGATAGCGCTACTTTGGCCAGTACCGCGTCCACCCATGGAACCCTTGGCGCCTATAATACGGAAAGACTGCCAGCGCGGCGCCAAAAATAATTGAGTCCGTCTCAAAAAGGTCCCGGCTGGCTTCCAAATAGGTCACCACTCACCAGCATTGGGTTCAGAGCCCTCACGACAGCCCGAATCCGCTTGCTTAGGGCTGTGTTATAATCGTTTGATAAATTGGCATTTATTATTATTATGTGGGGTATCTATATAGTTTTCTCATCTGGTTGCGTTCTATAAATATATAATTATAAATTAAAATGAAAAGATAAATATACATAAAAATCAATAAAATAAAATAAATACAAAAATACATAAATAAATAAAAGCCCAACAAAGGGAGGCCAAATGGCCGAGGATTAGGAGGAAAGGGAAAGAAACCGGCGGATGATGCGGGCGGTATAGAGGACCACCGCCATCTGCTATTGAGCCCGGAGCGGTCCGTCACGGAGTCCCAGTCACCTCAGATGACCCGAGAGGCTGACTGGGATTAGCCCATACGCAGAGACGACTACAGGAGTATTTTTGGCCGGCATTCCACCCCACATGTCGGTCACCTCGTGAGCCAGATCCAGTTGAGCCTCTTGAAACTGTCGGGCGAGCACAGCGTGACACACCATGAACCCCTTCAGACAGTAGTGATGCAGCCCGTCAAGCCCCGGACTTTTCCAGTTCAGGGCCCTACGGACCGCCTCAGCTACGTCATCCGGCGTTATGATGACGGGGTACATGGGCGTAATACCTGCACACTGACTCACCACAACTTCCGTCTAAGGGCCCTCGTTGTGGTTTACGGGCTCTGACCACAGGCTGCGCCAGAATGCGACCGTGTCGGCCTGATTCAGTACTGAGCCCGTTCCACTTGCCATTGGTCGCTCCAATGATTTATAGAGCCTCTTCTGATTACTCTGGAAGAGACGATTCTGGTTGAACCGTGTCGACCTCTCGGTATATCGCCGAATCCGCTTTCCCCAAGCAGTCCTCTGCTTCAGGTCGTCTATGCGCTCCGTCAGTTTTTGCATTATATCCGGCTGGGACAAACTAACATTCGTCCCAGCAAACGCCATCCTGATGTTGCGCAACATCCTTGGTCTGGTATTGCTTGACCTGAAGCATATCAGTCTGCCGATGAGGGCCCTAGCCTTTGCGATACATTCTTCAATTCTTGTTCTCCAGGCTAGGATAGCACTACTTTGTCCAGTAGTGCATCCAGCCGTGGAAAGTTTGGCGCCTATAGTACGGCAGACTGCCAGTGCGGCTCCAAAGAGAATTGAGTCCGTCTCGTAAAGGTCCCGGCTGGCTTCCGAATAGGTCACCAGCATTGGGTTCAGAGCCCTCACGATAGCCCGATTCCGCTTGCTTAGGGCTAAGCGGGGGAGTCGCGGTCGATTTTCGAGAGGCATACTGCGCGTTTCCAAAATCGCCTCATCCAATGTACTCCTCCAGTTCCAGTTCCTGGGCGACTTTTCCATCATCGTTTGAATCAACCAAAACTGGGGTATTCACGGCGGCAATCACGTTTGCCGGATGCTCTGCAAGTTGTGGTGCCGCAACCTCAGCCGTAGAATTTTCATCCGATGAAGGAATAGCCTCACGTCGTAGCCGTTCGAGTTCGGTGACATCAAATATATTTGAGCGCAAGATATACCGACCTCGGTCTACCAGGTTTTGCTCGGTGAAGGATACAGATGGCTCCAGCTCAGAAAAAAGTCGATGCATCCTTGCCCGATACGCAAAACCTCTAATTTCTCCCCCTTTCGCCCTAAAATACGCCCGCAGTGCGTTGGTATTCATTTTGATTGTCCATCGCATGTTGCGTACTCCACAAGTGGTGGGTGCCGATTGCTGGGCCCGCGAAGACCCAGCCGACAACAAGCCAGCTGGTGGGGATGATGGATGCGAAGGGCTGATGGGTGGTCGTGCAGCACCTCTCGCTCGGCTGGTGGTTCGCATGCTGTAGCATCCAGCGCCAGCTCATATTCCATCATCTATATAAGTGGGCGCCATTTAACGGGAGATGCCCAGACCCGGCGCCGTTTCATGGTGGGGCCATGTGCACAAGCGCGCCTTTCCACCTTCAATTTTTGCCGAGGCACGGCACTTACACCTCTTGGCAAGGTGCTGACTGACTGCGCTGACGTAGCGGTTTTGTCACATAACTGTTACGTCAGCGGGCGATGGGGTCGTCACTTTCCTACTTATAATTATTATTATTATTGTTGATGAAGTTTTGATTTCATAAAGGAATTGACGGGTTTCCCTTCAAAGTGAAAAAAAACTATCGAACGATCGCTTTTCAATCGTTTAACTTTAGTAAGCATAGGTTAATTTTTAAACAGGTAAATCGTCAACTGGCGCTTCGTTTCTGAATCATATTGATAAATCAAAAATTTATCACCTGTAATAACATTTTAAACATGGTCTGCTTCAAATTTATTTTATTCCATATCACGCGTCAACTGGAAACCACTTCTTTGTTAGTTTCACAAAGTTAATCAACCGTACTGAAATTCGCTATACCAGCGGTACACGGTTGTTTTAGTAGATACTTTATTCTTCTATAAATGGCAATTTATCAAACGATTCATCCAATTTTAGACGATATTTGAAAATGTTAGCGAAGTAGATCCATTTTCAACGGAATCTTAAACAAGAAGAAATGAAAGAAAAAAGTTCTTATATCTTAACCTCGATACAAAGTGAGTAAGAAATACTTAACGCAAAGTTGAAATTTTATGCTTAATAACGTGAAAGCCGGGAAAAGATATTATTCTTTCGTTAAAGTCCTTGTTAACTCTAACTTTTCTAGCGAATTTCATTAAAGCTCTAACTTTAAAATATTAGTAAAGTAGGTATATTCAACAACGTAATAAAGGTACACAACAGTGAATATATCGGGAAAAAGAAAGTAATTATGATAGTTTTATCAAACATCGTAACCACTGTAACACTTTTCTTTTGTCTAGGTGATTGTAGCTAAGTGTGACCACACATGTACGGGTCGTTGGTTCGATTCGTATATTTGTGTAATGGTAATCTGAATTTCGTCAAAAAGATGAAATTCCACTTTAATTATAATGCATTTTAATTTTCTTGTCAAGAAACGTTAGATCATCTTATCATTCATCATCATTCAATTCCATCAACGGTCCACCGCTAAACATAGACCCTTCTTGGCAGGTGCATTTTTTAAATTATTTTATGTTGTTATCAGGAAAATGCGGCTACTCATAATTCATTTACCTGTCGACTCATTCAAAACCATGAACAGGATGATATGCGGAAGCGTTAGATTTATGGATTAATTAAAACGAGTGAAGTCATTGGCGCCTATTCAGTTCAATTTAAAGTAATGCCATGCTGCAGCTATATTTGTAGTATAGTTGTTGCACGAATGGGTAGGCTCGACTGAGGAAGGACCACGCTCCTACAGAATATCATCGTAAAATATCAGACTAATACTGATGTGTCTCGTATGGTGCGTGTAGTGGACCGGAGACTCTTTTTACTAGTGTGAGTGCTCCATGCCGGATGTGCGGTTCTCACAGCGCTCGGATCCCAAAGCACTCTTCTCCCTGGACGTCAGTACGTCGAGTGGGCCTTATGGAGTTCCTCCCATTATGCTGAAGACGTGTGCTTCGGAGTTGGCACCGGTTTTTACGCGTCTATTCCGGTACTTCTACTACCAAGGTGAAGTCCCGAATTCTTGGAAGACAGCTTTGATCCGTATTGGCGGTCCCTAAAAAGGCGACAGCTCGGACCCGTCCAACTACAGGCCTATCGCCATTACCTCCTTGTTCTCCAAAATAATGGAGTCTATTTCAAACTGCCAGGTCAGCAAGGTACCTCACCTTGAGATCACCAGCCGATCAGCGACCACCAATACGGTTTCAGTCATGGTCGATCAGCTGGTGATCTTCTGGTCTACCTGACTCGTAGATGGACGGAGGCAGTAGAATCCAAGAGGGAGGCATTGGCCGTTAGTTTCAACATGGCGAAGGCCTTCGATCGGCCTTCTTTCGAAGCTCCCTTCATATGGGCTTCCCCAGAAATTGTGCGATTGGATCACTAGCTTTCTTGCTAATCGGAGCGTTAAGGTCGTTGTAGACTGTGCAAGCTTCGATTACTAGCCTATTAATGCTGGTGTTCCACAAGGCTGTGTGCTATCAACAACGATATCAATGATATATTGCAAACAAATAACATTCATTGCTATGCGGGCGACAGCACTGGTGATGCCTTATACATCGGCTGTGCCAATATTTCTCGGGAATATTTCAATATTTCAAGCAGAGCGAGACAGTATTTCATGCCGGCACATGTTTGCAACTTTACAAAGTGCAAGTTCAGCCTCACATGGAATACTCATCTCTGGCCCAGGGCACCCCAGTCCAGCTCCTACCACTTGACCGCATCCAATGCAGAGCGATTCGGATCGTCGGCGACCGAGTTCTTTCTGATCGGCTCGATTCACTCGCACTGCGTAAAGACGTCGCATCGCTTTGCGTTTCCTATCGTATATACCATCGTGAGTGTTCCGAGGAATTGTTCGGATTATTTCTAGCCGCCAAATTTCACGAACGCACATCACGTCATAATTCTCAATACTATCCTCACCATCTGGATGCTTGGCGGTCCACTACTGTACGTTTTACTAGGAGTTTTCTTCCCCGTACAACTTCTCTGTGGAATTGTTTACTACCGGCGACTTTTCCGGACCGATACGACTTAAGGAACTTCAAGAAAAGAGCTTACTCCTTTCTAAAAGGCCGGTAACGTATCTGCAATCACCTGGTGTTGAGGTTGTTCATGGACGGTGGTAGTCACTTACCATCAGTGGAGCCGCATGCGCGTTTGCCACCTTTTCCATAAAAAAGGAGTTATTTTTTATATGGTGTCTTACATGAAGTTGTTTTTTAAAAGGGCTTCATATAGTAATCTGTCTATTGCACAAGTAAAATATGTCAAGTGTCACTTACGTTCTCCAGTCATCGTCGCGTTTCAACTGTTTACTACGTCGCAGTAAGCGGAGTTTTTGCAGAATGACGTCTTTGACGTATGTCTATGGTATGAGATAATTTCTTTACTACAAACCACATTTTTATAATAAGAATATCCATTTGCAGTGAAAAATATCCTACTACTATTCATTTTTTACTATGCGCTCATTTAGTATTTTCTCTGACGTTTTTATACCTGGTATATTATTATTTCTTAATAACGTCAAAGTTTCTCAAGGCTGCAGGCCTAATTAGTTTCAATATTATCGGGACTGCCGCTTATCAACCTTCTTTTCACATCCGTTGTCGGTTATTTGAGCTATATGACCAGTCCCTTGCTACACTAGCTTACCGATACTTTGGACTACAACGGTAACTATGGTTCTACCTCTCATGCAGATAGTAAAGGATATATTAATAAAATAGCTCTACACGTACAATTTATCATCATCATTATTACAGCCCTTCACAAGTCCACTTCTGAACATAGGCCTCTCCTAAGGAATGCCACAAAGCGCGGTCCTGAACCACCTGCATCCATCAACTTGCTGCATGTCTTACCAGGTCGTCACTCCATCTAGTGGTGGGTCGCCTTACACTACAACTACCGGTACGAGGCTGCCACTCGAGAACCTTTCTCCCCCATCGGTTGTTGATTCTTAGAGCTATATGGCCAGCTCATTGCCACTTCAGCTTCCTAATCTGTTGGGTTTTGTCGGTCTCTCTGTTTCTATTACTGATATCTTCATTTATAAGTTTATCACGCAGAGAAACCTGAGCATAGCTCGCTCTCTCTCTCTCTCTATAGCTCGTTGAGTGACCTTGAAAGTCCTCATACGGCCAGCAGTGAAGGATCATGTCTCGGATCCACAAGTCATCACTGGCAACACCTACTGGTTTTACAATCTCGTTTACAGGTTTTGAGGTATACTTGACGAGAAAATGTGTAATTTCCAGAACGCTCCCCAGCCGAATTGAAACCGTCGATTGACCTCTCGGTATAATTTGGACTTACCTAGTCTACTGACTGTTACCTTACCTATTTGTACTAGGAAAACGTACTCGTTAACGACTTCCAGCTTATTGCTTCCAAAAACCATAGGCATAGGTGTAACATGGGCATTTCACATCATGATCTTTGTTTTGTCCATATTAATCTTAAGACCTCTCCGTTGAAAGGCACTATTGAGGTCATTGATCAGAGTGCTTGGGTCCTTCAGCGATTCTAATATATGGACTATATTGTCGGAAAACCAAAGGAGAGTTATTTTTTTTCTTTATTAGGTTTACCAACAATTGATAACACTAACACATCAAATTAATACAATTACTTAAAAGTAATGACACAAGTGCTACAATTACTTAAAGGTAAACTCCGCATGCATATAACTTTATAAAAAAAAACTGAAAAAACAAAAAGTTATTCCTCAACTAAAATTAAAGTAAGAATAGTGCTAAGCTAGTGATATACCCGCCATTGATGTTAATAATACGTGTATTTCACAGTTTAGTAGCTTCATAACGTCTTCGAAATAAAACGGTGAAAAGTTTCGGAGATATGACGTCACCCAATCTTACTATATTCTGCAGTTGTTTCGTACTTGGTTCTGTACTTGGGTAGCCATCGTTGCCCTATTGTACAAATACTTCAGCACTTCGATATACCGACAGTAGACACTTCGATGGAATCAAAGGCTTTCACACAGTCCATATACGCAAGGTAAAGTAGCAGACTGTACTCTTTGGGCGTCTGTAAAATATGCCGCAGGGTATTAATGTGGTCTATGGCAGTGAATTTTTTTCGGTAAGCGGCTTGTTCGGAGGCTGAAAGTCGTCGAGTCAGCGTACGTGACGATTTGTAATGACTCTCAAAAAAGCAAGAGAATTTGGTCCGTATTTCTTCAAGAGAGTGTTGTCGCCTTATTTGAAGAACAAGAATTCACGCACTTGGTATTTAGAGTTTTGTAACGGTTGCGTATGATCACAAGTATTTTATTAAAGAGTAAATTAGAAACTACATATTTATCGAAACCAAGGCACATTAAATACGGGGTCCCACAAGGTAGCGTACTAGGGCCGCTACTCTTTTTAATATATATAAACGATCTACCAAAAATAACGTCACACAAAATGGTTCTCTTTGCAGATGACAGTACAGCTATAATAAAGTGTGCAAATGAAATTAATTATGAAAGTGATATAAACACCTGTTTACGCGAAATTATAGAATGGCTTAATAATAATAATTTAAAAATAAATTTAAATAAAACAAAAGTTATGCACTTTCATCAACGCCGTGAAAACCCAAACATTATCATTTCCTACCAAGGCTTTAATATTGAAGAAGCAAATATGGCGAAGTTCTTAGGTATAGTGATTGATAATCAACTCACTTGGAAGCCTCATGTTGAGGATCTATGCAAACGACTAGGCAAATCCGCATATGCGCTTTCTCAACTTTCAAAAAAGGTTAACAGCCAGGCTCTTTTGATAGCATACCATGGACTAGTTGCTTCCGTTTTGCGATATGGCATCATTTTCTGGGGACAGTCTTCTGAAAGGGAGCTTGTATTTAGGATGCAAAAACGATGTGTAAGGTCAATGTGTGGTCTCAAAATAACAGATAGCTGTTTTCCTTATTTTAAATACTTAAAAATCCTAACACTGCCGTCATTGTATATACTGGAAACAGCTATTTTTGTAAAAAAGCATCCATTTCTTTTCCAAAAAATATCTGATATTAGAAAGAATCCAATACGCACCCACTACAAAAATAGGTTATGTAACATAAAATGTAAAACATCATTAATGAAAAAAAGCTTTTTTGGTATTGCCCCACAAATTTATAATAAACTACCTGATTCAATAAAAAATATGACCTTATTTAAATTTAAAAAGGTGCTGAATGACTTATTAATAGACAAATGTTACTATAAAATTGACGAGTTCTTGAATGAAAATTTTGACTAGTTACTTTTATTGAATATTATTTTTTTTTTCTTTTGGTTATTGTAATCAATTTAATTTTATAAATGTAGAATTTTCATAAGTATTCCAATTTCAATTATTTCTATTCTATTTTATTTTATGACATGATTTTTCAAAAGAACTCAATTATATTTGTATGTCTTTAAGACAAAACATATATTGTATTTGCACACCTCATAAGGTAATAATACAGTGTACATATTATAATTTTTCTGTAACACCTTTTATACCTGTGTTATGCAAATAAATGAATTTGAATTTGAATTTGAATTTGAATTAATTTTTGCTACTGCACTTTCTACGTCGTTGGGAAAATTTCAAATAAATCTGTATATTATCAGTGCATAGGTGATAATTGCAGTACTTTATATATTAACATAAATCTACTGTTTACAAAATAAAAATAAAAGGACCAAGTGAAGATCCCTGTGGTACATCTCTACTCACCGGGAATGGAGACGAGCATAGCTAAGTACCATCGTTCCTGTTAATTGTTATTAATTTTGTCCGATAAAGAACTGTCAAAACATAGAACAGCAGGTAATTCGAACATTTCAGATAACAATAAGGGGATATTTATAGCATCAAATGCCGGGAAGAAATCAAGTAAGACCAGTGTTTCCTGGCGTTGGTAAATGTTGTGATTCGCACAACTTTTACCGACGAGTTCATAATAGGTATAATTGTAATAAACTTTGAGTGGACGTGGTAGCGTCAGTAGATACATTTCAAAAAACTTCCTAATCTTAATTATTTCAATCATAAAAAGTATTTCTCCGGTATCACGGAGACATTCAAACTTATCGTGACAAAAATAAAAATAGCACGTGGAAAAACATCCATATCCAAGCAATAATTTATAGGCCTTACAAATTGTATGTTCCATGCGGGATTTGATTCTGCGGTCTGTGCGTTCGCAGCTGAACGCTTACTCACTTCGCTACCGAGGCATCATTCCTGTATTAGTTAATACTTTTAACCAACCGCTATTGACTCTATGTTATGTTGCATATAATGTAGTAGAAATTAAGTTATTTCTTTTCCCATAAATGGTAGAGGTATAAACGAATAGAAGCCTTGCAGTCAGTGATGTTTGAAAACCGTGTTACAGGCTACAAGATCTGCCTGTTTCTGTGTTAAAATTGCTCTGAAGCTTTGGTCGTAAAATGAAAAGGGTGATCTCCCGCCGCGGAAGGCGACCAATGCTCCGTGTGTTATTTCGGAGCTATTTTAGCGTAGTATTTTGGAACTTTGATACCGTGATTTAGGCAATGCAATGCGTTTTGTTTGTGGCGCGACATAGTAAATGCTGTGGCACCTACAATTAATTCAGAATTAAAATGCAGTTGTATCGTTACTAAAGTCTAAAATGAAATGCCTCGTTACCAGTTAAATGATTATCTAGTTCTCTACACTCACTTTATGAAACACAACGGCATTATGCTAATACTCAGTAAGAGTGCGGCCCTCCCCCGCTCGCTAATACGCATGCTTTTCTAATGAACCTCACGTAAGTTACGTAAAACACCCCTGTCCCATCTGCAAGGGTTTTTTAGGAATCGTGATATGATGATATTTATGTAAATTTTTTTAGAAAATAAATTCTATTTTATTTTATGGTGAAACATAAAAAGCAATACCACCACAAGTTCGAATATACTAGCCACTGACGACGGTGTTGCCATATTTCAAAAATTTGTGGAGTTTTAGTGGACTTCAAATAAAAGAGGAGCTAAGCAATTCGATTGTAAGTTTTTGTAAGTAAGTTACACGGTATCTTCGTCAATTGTGAACCTATTTTTATGATAATTATTTTAATAAATAGGTTCATATTAATTTTTTTTTACTTAATTTTTTTGCTAATATTACTTCAGTTCCAATGTGTTGCTAAATGTTAGAAAACTAAGGATATTTCACAAACGTAATTTTATGTCAAAGAAAGAAAATATGTTTCATATAACATATATGAAACAACAAATATTATTACTACTTATTTGATTTGAGGTAGAAATATATTATTTCAGTCTGGAGTTAACAGTCTGTAACAAGTTATTTGTTTCACTGAAAGGAAACAATTTGCAACGCAAAAGTCGCTGGTTGATTTAAATATTCTCGGCATAATTAGTAGATGAATAAATTGACTTTCAAATGTTGTTCAGAGCTTTAGTCCGATTTTGGCTCGGCTAAACCGTAGATATTCAATTAGTGTTCGTAAAACCTTTGTTGGCATAATAAAATATATAATGTAAATATTGGAGAAGAATTATCGAATGTTTGTCTTTTCTGTAATAACTTTCTTTTTCTTATTAAAGAGGATGATATTCCATCTTACTATTATTTGTATATTGTATTTTAGTTTTTAACAAAAACGTGTTTAAGAAATAAATTAGTTTTTTACGTGAAACATCAATTGGCGCGCTTTGGCAGTACATACCTAAAACACGCATGGCGTGACGGTAAACAACGGGACGCTCTCTTATGCCGCATTCTCCCTCTACGTCACCGCTCTCGACTGCCTTGTTTGTGTGCGTACACTTAACACTTATACTATGCACTTCGTTGCTTCTCTTTGTCAGGTGCGTACTACGTGTGTCTTTCTATCCCAGGCCCGGTCAACTCTGTATGGACAGAATGAAATACCTACGGGGGCTGAATTTTATTATTGCCATTTGTCAGATAAATGTCTTGTTTTATAATTAGTAAGATTTTCCTAAAGATAAATTACACTCTGAAATGTTGAATATAGAAATAATAATCCATAGGAAGATAGATATCCCCGTCGTACTTTTCTACGTTATTATATTAGCATATAATATGCTATATGCTATATGCATTGATAGTAAAAGAAAAATAAATGCTTTCGTTTTGTTTTGATTTCCAATGAGTAGAAAATTATATTTTTTTCTGGTAGCACCAAAACATTTATATAAGTATATAATTCTCATAATATGGTGCCGTAAATTATTGTTGTTAATGATTGGTTGTTGTGTTTGTTTTGCTTGTATCTTTTACTAAGATTTTGCAAGTTTACGACGTCGAGTCACAGAATAAAAGATATGGTCGAGTTGAGATTAATTTCCTTCGTTTATATGATGTGCAATGTGTTAGTTAGTGATTCGTAGTGAAATGCGAAATAGTGACTCCAAAAACTACGCTGCAATGGCGGAAAAAGAAAATAGAAAAAGTGTTCTAAGTGCAACAGCTCACCAACCTTTGACAACATTAAATTATTAAGGTTTCCGAAATCCGCAGTAAAGTATATTTTGCGGTACGTACACAATATACACATACACTATTTAATTAGTTCTAACCTTAAAGTAAATCTCTTGTCCGACTTATAATGAAAGATTGTTTCTCTTTAACCATTTAAAAACAAATTATTGGTTTGTAAACCACTGGACCACTAGGTACTACTTTGACAATATTAGTATTTAATAATTATATTTTTTGTTTTCAGCTGTAAATTGTGGGCGAAATATTATATTCCTTCCCAAGAGCAGTATACTGCTTTAGCTTTCGAGACAAAGCTACACAATAAGCCCAGAATGCTGTTTGAAAAACATTTTCATGATGGTTAATTTAATGATGCAACCAAGAAAAACCTCTTAAGAACTGCAGCCCCATGTGATGTAAGTAAAATGTATAAAGTATATGGTAGTCAATGTATATAGTTTTATTTGAGGAATACTCAGATATTTTACATGGGGATTCCTATATTCAGGAGTGGACTTTGATATACTTTAACGAAGATGATGATGATTATTCAGATGACCATCATCTGGATCTAACATGGATGTACAGAACACATACAGCAGTTTGAATCCTGTTAATGCCTTCAACCAATTTATAACAATTGTATAGGACAAGCCATCCAAAGGATTGAAGTCTATAAAGTTAGCACAAGCCCCTACTTACATTATTAAAAGTGCAACACTGTGCATATTATTTTTAACAATGAAATATTTTTTTAAAACAACAAAAAATCTTAAGAAAGTTCAACTATCACATTCTATGAATAATTACATTTTGTCCTAAACCTATCAAATTTAAAGGCACAACTTGTACCAAACAGTAGAAATACGTGCATCAAATGGTTCTCAAATAGTGGATAAACACAAGACTTCTCTTTTCTTCGTATAGTTATTGTATTTACTATCTTATTTTGTTATATTAGGTGTAATAGTCCTACATTCAACGTCCATCAACACGATAATTAACGGCATTTCTCCTTAGTGTGGCCGGGCCATTACGAATGCGCTTCACACTAAGGAGAAATGCCGTTAATTATCGCGTTGATGGACGTTGAATGTAGGTGTGGCCACGAATTAACGCGATAATTTTCAACGGCATTAACAATGCTGTTTCCCGTTTGCCGATAACTCGAGTGGCGGTACATCAAAGGATTAACGCGCGAATCATCGCATTGAAGCGGCCACACTACGTTTGTCTCATTATGCACGGTGAGTGCCACGGGGTTGCACGTATGGCTGCGATGGAGTGGAGTAATGAAAAAGCTTTTCGAGATTGAATTAAATAAAATTACTTCAAAAGTACTTTAATTTACGGTATGAAACTAAGAAAAATAAGCAGGAGAAAAAAAAAACAATTTTTGCAGGTCAAAATTCATGGTGTACAGTGGTACGAAAGCCTGAGTAGGTACGTGTATCTAATTCGCACTTGACCAGTATTTATGATTGGCTTATTAGTTATTACTTCATTAAAATATATTTACGTTTGTCTTATTATTTAGCTTAAACCATTGGACGTCTTTTTAGTGCATTTTGGGTGCGGGAAAACAAAATAAAACATATATAGATTTACAGTGTACGTTTCCTGTGCATTTGTAGCATCCACCATCTTCTTTTTCTTTGTATTCATTTTTTCTTTGTTTATTTTTTTTATTTTATAGGATAGGGTGACAAACAAGCACACAGTCCACCTGATGGTATGTGGATGCTGTAGCCCACAGACATCTACATCTATCCTCGATTACGAATCAAAATGCAGATGCGTTGTCACCCGTGAGATCTAGGATGGAATACTTCGTTTGCAGTAAAAAGAGTCTCCGGTTCTCTACACTCACCATACGAAACACAGCGGCATTAAGCTACTATTTTACGCTGCTATTCTGTGAGAGCGTGGTCCTTCCCCGGTCGAAACATTTAACAACGGCAAATTTAACGCCGTTCAACGGCAAATTTAATGCCGTTCAACGGGAAACGACGTTGACCGTTCAAGTGTAGCCACTCATTTTATCGCGTTAAATTTAAGGCAATAATTGTTGCGTTTATGGGCATTGACGTTGCTCGTTAGTGTACTCTTTTCTCTTTTTTTAATATCCATTGTTCCCACCATGGCTAAGGCAAGTCCTATTTTCTGCTGTTTTGATAAATACGGCGCCATCGATCAAACGTGCAACCCCGTCGATACTTCTTTACGAATGCGCTTCGTCACGATTTAGAATTCAATATAGTGTAGTGTGATCACTAGCTTCCAATTTAGGTTCCGTATTAGATTTCCTAAAAATTGTATAATGTAATAAGCGCTTTAGAACAACCAGTCGGCACCAGTGCTTTGATCTAAGTGGAAATATCGTGGCTTCTTTTTCAATATGTTTGGATACCAAACTTAATAAATAATCAAACTGCTGAGAATCAACTCTTAAAAAATTTCTACAGTCGCCAGGTTCAAACATATGCACTATATTCGTATTGGACAGTTTTTTTCTCAATGACAAGTATTCTTTAACCCAGCATTTTCTCTTTTTTCTTTTTTTAATATCCATTGTTCCCACCACGGCTAAAGCAAGTCCTATTTTCTGTTGTTTTGATAAATACGGCGCCATCGATCAAACGTGCAACCCCGTCGATACTTCTTTACGAATGCGCTTCGTCACGATTTAGAATTCAATTTAGTGTAGTGTGATCACTAGCTTCCAATTTAGGTTCCTAATTAGATTTTCTAAAAATTGTATAATGTAATAAGCGCTTATCTCTTTTTCAACATAAACAAAAGTCCATTATTGCATACGCTGACCACGCTTATCATCGCCTCGCGGTTTGGTGATAGCGAAGAGCGGGAAAGGTGCGTAACATCTGTCTTCCAGTTAACGGTATAGATATTTTACAGTTGGCGTCAAAGACACTGATCAGACATCTGTCAGATGCCAGGAGGTCTTTCTGGCGGTTCCCATAGCCGCCTCTACGCCCGCAGGACGAGATGGATGTAACACAGTAATTGTTAATAATCAATTGTATGTAGATAAATGAAAAAACGTGTACTATTACCGGGGTAAAGTAAAAGATGACAGAGCAAGATTAAAACAGAAGAGGTCAGTAACATCTTTCTGATAAAAACTTAAAAAGAAACTGAGGTTTCCAACGCGCCTGTATTAAAGCATTAAAACCTTGGTAATATATAATGGAGATGTGTGTTCTGCAGTCGACTTTGATCGTCTGTGGTGATGGTGATTATAACAGTATCAAAATCATTCATTATTATCTCCAGTGTCAAAAATATCAAAATAGTACGTGGGCTTATTTTTTGAAATTAATTAAGTTCACCAACAGTCCAATTCGTTATTTAACCAACCATAATATTTTGTAGGCCCAAAAAAAAACATAATTTGTGCTATCTACGTAACGTCCATGTCACACTTATGCCGTAGTGCCGCATGTAATTGTTTGTGCCGCTACGCTCGAAGTTGTTGATAATTTATGTATTTCTAAAACAAATTTTCTAGCCTGGTAAGTCCAATTTTGACCGAGAAGTCAATCGATGGAGTTAGTATAGTTGCCGACACGAGTCGTGAGCACAGATAAACTGTGGTGGGAGGTAGGTACACTGTCGGGCAAAATTATTGGGTGCCTTTATTATTTCAATTCGTAATTGAATTTTTGCGCCGGCTTTTCTGAAAATGTTTATTCGTACACATCAACTTTTACTTTGATACAGTAATGTTGCAGATATTCGTGTCTATTATTTTATTATCTGCCATAAAGTATTTAATGTATACCTAGTGGTTAGAATTGATTATTTTATTAAGAAGGAAGAGGTGATATGCCTTCCATAAAATCTGGTTTTGCGGTGCGCCGTACAGTAGCTACTGAGACATTAGTCGCCTCAGCAGTCGTATATACGCCTATGATGTTTTTCGCAGTACATAATTTTTTCATGTAACTAAACACTGAATAGACCATTTGTCGGAATTGTCTATTAACAGCGTATTCTTCTTTTGTTCCTTGTTGTGTAAAGCAGTTATAGTACTAATATATAAAGGAAAAGGCTCACATCAGGACTGCAAAAACTACCGTGGTATCAGTTTGCTTAGTATTGTGGGTAAACTGTATGCTAAGGTGTTAATTGAAAGAGTTATGAAAGAAACTGATGGAAAAATTTGGGATGCGCAAGCGGGTTTTAGAAAGGGAATGGGATGTACAGATCAAGTCTTTTCCATGCGCATGATTGCGGAAAAGTTTTTGGCCAAAAATCAGAAAGTTTTTTGTGCGTTCATGGACTTGGAAAAGGCTTATGACAGATTGGACAGGAATGTGTTTTGGCAAACTCTGAACTCATATGGGTTGAGCGCTGGTTTGATACAGGCATTAAGGTCTCTTTATAGGGACTTTAGTGCTTGTGTTAGGATCAATGGGATTTACTCGGACTTGTTAGGCATCCAAAAAGGTGTCAGACAGGGCTGTGTAGCTTCCCCTTGGCTGTTCAACCTATTTATGGACAGGTGTTTGCAAACTTTGAAAGATGAAGAATGTGGGTTAAGAATGGGCGAGTTAACCGTCAAATGCCTTTTGTATGCCGATGATCAAGTCATATTTGCGTCATCGGCGGCTGAGTTGCAAATGATGGTTACATTAATGAACTGGGAATTATAAGAAAGGGGTATGAAAGTGAACGCAAGTAAGACGAAAGTGATGGTATAAGAATATAAGGAGAGTTAATTGAGCAAGTGGATGAGTTTGTGTATTTAGGATGTGTATTTAGCAGGGATGGTAGATATGATAGGGATATAGAACGACGAGTAAATGCAGGGAATAGAGTGAATGGGGCACTATACTTTATTATGAAGAAGCAGAATGTGTCAAAAAAGGCACGCATGGTAATTCATAATGCTGTGTTAGTCCCTACTTTAATGTATGGTAGTGAAAGCTGGGTGTGGCAGAAGAAGCACGAAAGTAGAATAAATACTTTAGAAATGCGGTCTTTAAGGAATATGCTAGGGTTGAATCCGAATGATAGGGTGAGAAATTGCGTGATAAGAGATAAATGTGGAATGCAAGATGATGTTGTGACCAGGATTAAGAAAGGAATGCTTCGGTGGTTTGGTCATGTAGAAAGAATGAATGAGGAAAGAGTGACAAAGCAAATTTATACGGCAGATGTGAACGGCCGAGTCGGGAAGGGACGCCCTAGAAAAAAGTTTAACGACCAAGTTGGCGATATTTTGAAAATGGGCCACGTTAGAAGTACCCTTAACCGACGAGCATGTATGCGTAGATATATGGATGTAAAGGAGGCGAAAGAGGTATGTCAGGATCGTGCCGAATGGAAGTCCGTAGTCTCTGCCTACCCCTCTGGGTGACAGGCGTGAGTGTTTATGTTTATGTATCTATTCTTCCTTCTCCGCATATTTAAACCAAAATCTGAACACTCAAATTATAACAACAAAAATAATTAAAAACAAAAACAATTAATAACAAGGAATACACAAAAAACAATTAACAACGAGGTAACAAAAACAATTAACGAAAATAACTAATTAAAAAAGTTATCACTAAAATTATTGCTCTGAAGTGTACGGCAGCCGAATTTTGAAACCAATAGACGACGAGAATCGACTGATGAACCAATCACGTTGAACGTCCGCGTGGTCAACGTCGTATCGACCAATAAAAAGTGTGCTCACGACTTATGTCGGCAATTATAGAACTCATTTAACGTGGTAAAGCCACGCTGCAGCTATATTGTGGTTGGAGTACGAATGGGTCGGCCCGTCTGGAGAACTATGATATTCTTAAGTAATACCAGCGTGACATAGCAGCGCAATGCTGCTGTATTTTGTAGGATGAGCGTAGAGAATAGTAGACCACTTTTATTGGATACGAGGCATTCCATATTAGTCCTCAGAGGTACCAACACAACGCCAACATTTTGTTTCTCGATCGAGGATAGTTGTAGGTCTATAGGCTACAGCATCCACTTACCTGATACTGACCACTTACATGATAACCTATGGCTATAGTTATCTACTCTATCAAACGAATTACCTCCATCGTCAGTATTATTATTTTTAATGTAATAAAAATGCATCGAAAAAAATATATAAGGTTAGGTACATTTCTTTTTGTAAAATTGAAGTGTAGTGAAAGTGAACTTACTGTCCACCTGTTGAGGTTGGCAAGTAGCTACTGCAGTCCATGGATACCTGCAGCAAACTTCAAACAAACAAAGCTACAAATACGTTGTTACCACTAAGGACTAAGATCTTTTTTTAAATAAACAGTGGTGCATCATGCGAGCAAATATTATTGTAATGGTTAGTATACAAATACTTACACGTTATAAATATAACTCGTAACGACCATCCGTTACGAGTTATATTTATAACGTATAGGCGAAACCTTCACACCATATGAAAACATACTATAATTATTTCTGCATAAAACAATACAAATTAGGTGTTCGTTACGAAATTTTCCGCTTTTGTTCGTGCGGATGAGATAAGTTCACGCGTCCAATTTTTTCAGCCCGCGTGCTTAGAATAACAAATAAAACATTTATTTCTATAATTGTTTTGTCCCGTTTGTTGTAACGGAATAATAGAATTCAAGGGCTTAAGAATATATTGTAATTCTTACTACGTAAGGACTCCTTTTGTGCACAGGTGTCTGGGTAGATGTACAATCGTCTTAACTATTTTTGATTTTAGCAGCTGTGCCTACACTGCTGTGTTCCGGTTAGTCGTGTGTAGGAACCCAGTATGATAACATGCTGTGAGGTTTTCCATCTTAGTCCTCGAAAGTTTTCTTGAATTTCTATGCAGATAGATATACTTGGATTTAACAGCCGTGGTAGCTTAGATGGTTAACGCTCGCTGTAAATATAACAGAACGCGAGTAACCCGGGTTTGATCCCCGCCAGCACCAATGAAATTGTTAATTGCAATTTTAAGTGCTGATTTACCACGTGCTCGGCGGTGAAGGAAAACATCATGACGAAACCTGCATGTCTGAGGAATAAGATAAAAAAATATTTCGAAGACATGTGAAGTTCGCCAACACGCATTGGGGCAGCGCGGCGGACATTTCCTTGCCCTAAAACCCCTCTCAGAAATGAGGGGAGGCCTGTGCCCAGCAGTGGGACGTATATAGGCTGTAACTTTATACTTGGATTTAAATAGCCACTCACAATCAGATGGGCTGTAGGTTCGGTTGTCACTTCACAATAGATTAAATCAAAATAGACCTGTAAAATGAAACGTAATAAACCTTTCTCTAGTCTTGTACTTGAAAGAAACCACATCAATAGTATAACAAGAAATCTGAAGAAATTCAGTCAAACCTACAATTTTTGATTAACCACAAGGTTTAATAATAAGTATAGTATACTAATGTAATTTTATACACAATTTAGTAACAATTTTAAAGATAATAATAGTACTTAAGCAATAATACAACACACATAAGACATATAAATTATACCTTTTCCCCATCGGTTGTCGGTCCTTCGAGCTATATGGCTGGCCCATTGCCACTTCAGCTTACTCATCCGTTGGACTATGTCGGTTACTCTGGTTCTACCGCGGATATCCTGATTTCTGAGTTTATTACGCAGAGAAACCCTAAGCATATGCTCAAGGTAGCTCAATGAGCGACTTTGAGCATCCTCATACAGCCACGTCTCAGATTCATAAGTCATCACTGGCAAGACGCACCGGTTGTACAACCTAATGTTTGACCTCGAAGTTGGACAAGCCAAGTCGGAATATTTATCCCAAGTAAACTTACTCGTCAACAATTTCGAGCTTAGTGCTCCCAACTAACAGCATTGTCCATGTCCATTAAAAGTTTGGTCCATGTTCATCTTAAGACCTATCCGTTCGGAGACACTTAAGAGGTCATTGAGCGTAGTGCTTAGGCCCTCCAGTGATTCTGCCATAAGGACTATATCGTTGGCAAGTCAAAGGTTAGTGATGTACTCGCAATCGATTATAATACCGTATCCTTTCCAGTTCAGTAGCTTGAATATATCTTCCAATGCGGCGGTGAAGAATTTCGAGGATATAACGTCACCCTGTCTTACAACTCACTGCAGTTGGATAGGTTTCGTACTCTGGTTCTGTGCTCGGATAGCCATCGTAGCCCTACTGTACAAACACTTCAGCACTTCGATATACCGACAGTCAACTTGGCACCACTGAAGGGACTGTAGCATCGCCCAAATTTCGACGGAATCAAAGGGTTTCTCATAGTCTACATACGCAAGGCAAAGTGGGAGATTGTACTCTTCCGTCTTCTGTGCAATCTGGCGCAGAGTATGTATGTGGTCTAAGGTACTGAAGCCTTTTCGGAAACCGGCTTGTTCGGGAGGCTGGAAGTCATGGAGTCTGCGTGCGAGAGGATTCGTAATGACTCTCGAAAACAGGCTCAGAAGAGAAATCAGTCCGTAGTTTTACAAGAGAGCGTTGTCGCCTTTCTTGAAGAACAAAACCACCGCACTTGACATGCCTCCGGAGTAGTGCCATCATGGACGATGGATTCAAGAAGTTCCGAGGGTTCCGATTTTCCACCCGCTTTCAGGAGCTCCGCCATGATTCCATTCCCGCTTGGGACCTTGCCGTTTTTAAGGTGTATTTTTCTGTATTATAAATATATGTAGGTATATTTCTGTATTATATATAAACTCATTATAAAAATATTTTCAAATTTGGTTCTTAACACGATTCGATCTTCGATCTTTAATTAATAATTTCTACTTGTGTTACATAGTTTTATTTCCAAAATCAACGTTTAAAAAAAGTCATTGGTAAAACTCTAATAGTGAAATCCCGAGTATGAAGAATACAAACAAAGCAAGACAATTTACGTTTTAGTAAGTACTTGAGTGTACTCTATGTTAAAATAACCATATTATGGAGACTTAATTTGAAAGAAAAACTCGTTATGTTCTACATTGAGTATGATTTCTTGTGGGTAACTAAATTATATTCTATTTTTAAGGGGCTTTTATAAATACCGTGAACAAAAGTAAGTGATTCGACGAAATCACTTAAACAAAAATTCTTTTAATATCTTGCCTTTCTTTAGATATAATTGTTTTCTTAATGAAGAACGCTACGATATCTGTACAACTACATAAACGGAGCACGAAACCTATCCAAATGCTGTGATTTTTCCTGCTCATAAAAATTAAAATCGTTTTGAATTGGATTTTCTCTCATCCCTGATTGTATATGTACTTGATTGTATATATATTTTGTTTATGTAGTATGAGGCTGTGTTAAATGAAACGTAACGTGTTAACTACTACTCCCTTTTATCACACAAAGTAAGCTAAAAATGCCTTTGTACGAAGTGGTCCACCAGATAAGTCAAATTTCGAATTCAAACCTACGTCTTCCTGAGTTTGCAGTCCGCCGCACCCTACTTTTGGGCTACCGCTACTTCATTTCACTATTATTGCAAACTATAGGTAAACCCAATGGATTCTTATTCCTCGTTTTCAACTTATTATTTTCTCAATATTCCACCAGTGCAACACCAAAACTATTACTAAAAGTTGATTCCTTCAAACAATGCTAAGGGCTTACGGTTACAAACAAGTACATCCTTTTAGGGTTTCTCGCCAATCTCATTTATGAGCGTCGTGGGAGCTTTGCCAATATTGATAGGGCTTTACGATTCATGTTATTGCTAAAAATATATTTACTATAAGAGTATTCGGAGCATCCTCAATTTATTATTATATTTGACCTATATTTATTTGATTAAATAAGGGACATTGAAATACTTTCATCAGCGCGGGGCCTTTGAAACCTTAATGGATTACTTTCGTTATTAATAGAGGAGCTGACAAGAAAATTAAAATACAGGAAAAAAGTATTAAAAATGAAATGTAATTGTAAAAATCAAATTAATGCTCATGTAAGTATCACTAGTCGTGAGTAGGGGCAGAGAATCTATCACCTTGTTTTGGCCCATGGGTATCGTAGTAGAAAACTGCGAGAATATTTCTTATTACGATACCCATGGTACGAAATGGGGTCTCATGATTTACGATAGATGATACATTACCAACCCGTTTGGAATAGACGTAAAATATTAGGCGCAACGTAGAACGTACCAAAAGTTAACACTGCAACTGTCAATCCTCTACTCAGTGTTACGGTAAATCTTCTCTACAACAGGAGTCGATGATAAACGAAGGAGTATCTATGTAGGATAATCTTATAACCTTTATTAACATAACACACTTAAAATCCAATTATGAGCTAGTCTTAAAATAATTTCAACAAAAAGTCAATTATTGGACAATGAAGCGATAAAACAATAATATAACAGAATATACATTGGGAAAAAGAGAATTAAAAGAGAGAGAGAGAGAGATATAGAGAGAAAGAGAAACCCACTCCCAATCCGATCCCAATCGTGTCGGTTCGGTGTCTTCACCGACAAGAACTTTGGCTCTTTAATTAAGCATGTAAAAGTTTTGGCGGTATAAAATGGCTTTATGGTGTATAAGTCCCCGACAAAATAAATTTATTTATAGTAAGTGGAATCAAAAGGAATGCTCTGCAATGAAAGGTTCTCCATAAACTTCCCTACGTAAGCAATCCTGGGTTCGATCAGCGCCATTTAAATTTTTAATTGAAAGTTTATGCGCCGATTTACCACGGAAGGCAAGGAATTGTCCGCCGCGCTGCCTCAATGTGATGAATTCTGTCCATTTCATAAAACAAACCCTCTCAGAAATATGAAGATGATCATAGGTCACCCCTATAGATAGCGGCATGGGGGAATATTTGAGATTGTTGCCATGCTTGGCAAGCGAGTCCGCAGACGCAATTTTTAGTTTTAGTCGTTATTAGGAAGACATTGCTGCCTCAAACGAGTATTAAGGTTAAACGGTTTCAATAACCGCATGAAAACGAACCGCCGTTGGTTTTTTAATCATAGGAGTCACGCAATCTATTCGTTTGCCAATTAACACCTTGTATTACCTTTACCATCAACACTCCCTTTTAACCGACAGTGAGGGCATTAACCTGAAAATTGTTAGGTAGGTAGTAGGTATATGCCTTTATTGTGATACTGTGACGGCTCAATATTATTATTAATAATTAAATTCAATATAAAGGGGCGTCAAAAATAGTTTTAAAACATATATATTAAGCAATAAAGTTAAATTAATAAACATAAAGTTAATATATTTCAGACATTATCCCAATAACATAGCAAATTAAAGGCAAAATTATTGTTTCTCGTAATAGGTAAATTTATTATAAAAAACTTGTAAAAATATTTAAAATAAAATAAATAATAGAAATACAAGTCAAAAAATACTATAAAATTAAGTTAAATAACGTTTATAAGATAATTAGGAAATTTGTTAAAAATTGTTTAAGTCATGGGAGGTGTTCGTGTATAAAAGAAAATTTTTCTAAGTTGTGAAAGGAGTTCACGTATAGATGAAATTTTCTAAGTTGTTGAAGGAGTTCATGTATTAAAGAAAATTTTCCAAAGTGATGGAAGGTGTTCACGTATAGACGTCTTGTATGGATGAGGTGCCGGAGATACATACCTGCAGTTGTACATATATATGGGGTGGTCGGGAGCCTGACTGCCTGAAGTACTGTAGCACAATGACTAGTCCTATATTAGGGACTTATGATATTAAACTCAATGATACAAAAGCTATATATAATACTATAGGATAAATAAAAATAATAAATAAAAATATATATAATACTATAGAAGGTCTCCATGATGAATTTGCATTACAATAGTAGGGTCGTGGGTTCGAACCCTATATATGAATGACTTATGAAAGTAAGGTCTATGATTCAAAAGCAATACTATAGAAGGTCTCTGTGATTAATATGCATTACAATAGTAGGGTCGTGGGTTCGAACCCTATATATGAATGACTTATGAAAGTAAGGTCTATGATTCAAAAGCAATACTATAGAAGGTCTCTATGATTAATATGCATTACAATAGTAGGGTCGTGGGTTCGAACCCTATATATGAATGACTTATGAAAGTAAGGTCTATGATACAAAAGCAATATTACAGGAGGTCTCGGGGTGGTCGGGTGACTGACTGCTCCTAGTACTGTTGCAAAATGACTAGTCCTTATTAGGGACTTGAAAAGGAATATTATGGTGGCGTGTGTGCTGCTTCACGAGCAATTGGTCCGAGGTAAACTTGGACTCGCTAACCGATGTGTCCTAGACATATCATCTTAGTGTCGGTGGTAAGCGGGTTTGTTGTAGCAATACGGCTTTCCCGTGGACATCGCACACCCATACCGTTTGTGGGCGGCGTAGTAGCGCATAGCGAAGCGTCGTCTATATTTCGGATTGGGATGATGAGTGTGTTTGGTAGCACTTTTAAGTGTAACGGGCATACTCAACTTCATGTCTTAGTGCATTAGCGCTATGATACGTGAAGTTTTGTCCACTGGCGTCTTAGTAGCGTGCTACTATGATACGTTGGTGCAGTTTTATATAACAACAATCTTAGTGCCGGTGGTAAGCGGGTTTGTTGTAGCAATACGGCTTTCCCGTGGACATCGCACACCCATACCGTTTGTGGGCGGCGTAGTAGCGCATAGCGAAGCGTCGTCTATATTTCGGATTGGGATGATGAGTGTGTTTGGTAGCACTTTTAAGTGTAACGGGCATACTCAACTTCATGTCTTAGTGCATTAGCGCTATGATACGTGAAGTTTTGTCCACTGGCGTCTTAGTAGCGTGCTACTATGATACGTTGGTGCAGTTTTATATAACAACAATCTTAGTGCCGGTGGTAAGCGGGTTTGTTGTAGCAATACGGCTTTCCCGTGGACATCGCACACCCATACCGTTTGTGGGCGACGTCGTTGCGCATAGCGATGGGTCGTCTATCTTTCGGATGGGGATGATGAGTGAGTTTGGTAGCACTTTTAAGTGTAACAGGCATACTCAGCTTCATGTCTTAGTGCATTAGCGCTATGATACGTGGAGTTTTGTTCATTGACGTCTTAGTAGCGTGCTACTATGATACGTTAGTGATATTTTTTATATAACAACAATACTAACTTTGTTGCCAAAGTCGATAGGAGTCATGTGGGTGTGTTGTGAGGGTGCGCCGCCCGTATGATAGTTGCATTGATGCTTACTGCTACTTGCGGTATTGCGTCTTGTGATGGATCTGCGGGTGTGCTGCGCCTGATTCGACGCTCTCTTGTGGTTCTGGTCGATGGAGGTATACAATTAACATCTTAGTGTCGGTGGTAAGCGGGTTTGTTGTAGCAATACGGCTTTCCCGTGGACATCGCACACCCATACCGGTTGTGGGCGGCGTAATAGCGCATAGCGAAGCGTCGTCTATCTTTCGGATGGGGATGATGAGTGTGTTTGGTAGCACTTTTAAGTGTAACAGGCATACTCAACTTCATGTCTTAGTGCATTAGCGCTATGATACGTGGGGTTTTGTTCATTGACGTCTTAGTAGCGTGCTACTATGATACGTTAGTGATATTTTTTATATAACAACAATACTAACTTTGTTGCCAAAGTCGACAGGAGTCATGTGGGTGTGTTGTGAGGGTGCGCCGCCCGTATGATAGTTGCATTGATGCTTACTGCTACTTGCGGTATTGCGTCTTGTGATGGATCTGCGGGTGTGCTGCGCCTGATTCGACGCATTCCTGTTGTTCTGGTCGATGGAGGTATACAATTAACATCTTAGTGTCGGTGGTAAGCGGGTTTGTTGTAGCAATACGGCTTTCCCGTGGATATCGCACACCCATACCGTTTGTGGGCGGCGTCGTAGCGCGTAGCGATGCGTCGTCTATCTTTCGGATGGGGATGTTGAGTGTGTTTGGTAGCACTTTTAAGTGTAACAGGCATACTCAGCTTCATGTCTTAGTGCATTAGCGCTATGATACGTGGAGTTTTGTTCATTGGCGTCTTAGTAGCGTGCTACTATGATACGTTGGTGGTATTTTTAATATAACAACAATACCAACTTTGTTACCAAAGTCGATAGGGATCATGTTGGGTGTGTTGTGAGGGGGCGCCATCCGTATGATAGTTGCATTGATGCTTACTGCTACTGGCGGTATTGCGTCTTGTGATGGATCTACGGGTGTGCTGCGCCTGATTCGACGCTCTCTGTGGTTCTGGTCGATGGAGGTATACGGGTGGTGATGTCTGCTGGGATGTATGGGGGACCTTGGAATGGTATAAGCCCGACGATAGTCGTATTGATGCTTGTTGCGTTCTGCAGCATTGCGTCTCTGCGACGGTTGTTTGGTGGGACGCTATTCTCAATGGCGCTCTCTGCGTCTCGGTTTGACTCACACCTAAGTAGCTTTGCCGAAGTCGGGTCCCTTCATTGCGGGGCTGCAGACTGTCTGCCCTCCACGATGTTTTATATAACAACATAATATTATATCTCTGTAACTTTCCCACCTTTGAATGATTGAAGGCAACTTGTTGGTGGGTGAGACAAACATGATCGAAAATGCATTTACTCAACGTCAGTGACACAAACCCTTTCATCATCATTCTCTAAACCATTTCCCATTATCTGGGGTCGGCGCAGTAAACCTTCTTGTTCCATTCCTCTCTATCAGCCGTCATTTCCATACTTACTCCTTTCATTCTCATATCACTCTTCACACAATCGATCCATCTTTTATTCGGCCTTCCTCTGCCCGTGTGTCCCTCCACATTCATATTCAACACTCGTTTTGTGACATGACTTTCATTCCTCCGCATCACATGCCCAAACCATGCCAATCTGCTTCCTCTCACCTTTTCTACCACTGGCGCTACTTTCAGGCTTCCTCTTATATACTCATTCCTTATCTTATCCATCCTTGTCACACCACACATCCATCGTAACATTCTCATTTCATTCGCATGCAGTCTATTTTCATCCTTCTTCTTGACGGCCCAGCATTCACTTCCATACATGACGACAGGTCGGATGATCGATTTGTAAATTTTCCCCTTCAGCCTTATTGGCATTCGGGGATCGCACGTTGTGGCTGTGACCTGTCGCCATTTCATCCACCCTGCGTTAATCCTATGCTGCACAGCTCTATCTATTCCGCCGTCGCCTTGAATGAGGGAACCGAGGTACTTGAAATCTGAGCAGGTAGGCAGTATAGCGCCATCCAACGACATGGGTACAGGACTGGAAAGACCGCCGAAATCACAGCACAGATATTCGGTTTTGGATCTGCTGATCTTCAAGCCAACACTTTCCAGCCTCTGTTGCCACCCCGTCAGTCTGCTCTGTACCTCGATGCCTTCTTCCCCGACAAGCACGATGTCATCGGCAAAGAGCATGCACCAGGGTGCCTCATCCTGCAGGTCCGACGTCAAAGCGTCCATAATCAGTAGGAAGAGGTAAGGGCTCAATGCCGACCCTTGGTGCAGCCCTACCGCCACATCGATACTGCCCGTAGTTCCCGCGGCAGATCGTACACATGTACGGGATGCTCTGTACATAGCACGGACTAACCTCACATACTTCCCAGGCATACCTTTCATCTTTAACGCCCACCACAAAACCTCACGGGGAACCCGATCGTACGCCTTTTCAAGGTCGACAAAAACCATGTGCAGATTTTTATGCACGCGCTTGTACTTTTCGCACAATTGGCGTAATGCGAAAATGGCATCTGTCGTACCTCGACCGGGCATGAATCCGAACTGGTTTTGTGTTATCTCACACTCTTCTCTCATTCTTCTCTCTATTATTCTTTCCCAGACTTTCATAGTATGTGACATGAGTTTTATTCCCCGGTAACTGCTGCAGTTTTGAACGTCTCCTTTGTTTTTAAAAATGGGGACCAGTATACTACTGCACCATTCCTCAGGTATTTGTTCTTCCTGCAACAATTTACCGAAAAATAAACTCAACCACTTCCATCCATCCGCACTCAGCAACTTCCACACTTCTACTGGTATTCCATCTGGGCCGACTGCCTTCCCATTCTTCATATTCCTAACAGCCATTTTTACTTCTTCCACACTAATTTCTCTCACTAAGCCCATATTCCCTGGTGGGTTTTCAAGCATACCATTCCATTCATTCTCCTCATTCATCAATTTCTCAAAATACTCCTTCCATCGCTTCTTTATACTTTCATCGTCAGTCAAAATTTTTCCAGAATCATCTTTTATACATTTTACATGTGAAACATCTCTTCCATTCCTTTCTCTCGCTCTTGCAATTTGAAAAAGTCGTTTTTGACCTTCGGGGCTTTCAAGGGACCGATATAATTTATCTTGCGCCTCTGCCCTACAAATAGCAACTTCCTTCTTCGCTCTCTTCTTACATTCTTTATACGCCTCTCTCTTACTTTCTTTTATTGATTCATTCTGGTCTTCTACGCCCTGCCATTCTTTAAAGGCATTTTTCTTTTCTCTCAAAACTTCTCTAATACTTTCACTCCACCACCACCCATCCTTATCTATCATACGCTTCCCTTTTGTTTCTCCTAACACCTTCCTTGCCACACTTCGGATACAATCAGCCATTTCCTTCCAGCACTCATTCACACTCATTCCTTCCATATCACCCATCTCTATCATCTTGTTTACAAGTAGCTCTCTAAATTCACTTGCATACTCCTCCTTATGCAACAAATGCCACTTTATTTTGGGTGGGGGACGATCCTTTGTTTGTTGAGGCGAACAGTTAAGCAGATGTCAGCCAGCAGAATTCGGTGCTGGGATACTAAGTCTTCACCTGGAAGCACTTTGCAGTTTTTTACACTCTTGATTTGGTTCCGTCTTAACAGAAGATAGTCGATCTGTGTCGCGTGGTGGCCACTTTTATAAGTAATAAGATGCTGATCTCGTTTTTGGAACCACGTGTTTACTACAGCCAGGTCGAAAGCACATGCTGCTTGCAGAAGAACTTCCCCCTCACGGTTGCGCACTCCGTACCCCCATCCACCGTGTACTCTTTCATACCCGTCATTCACTTTCCCTACATGTCCATTAAAATCTCCTCCCATATAAACATCCTCACTCTCAGGTATTCCCATCATCATACAATCAAATTCCTCCCAAAACTTCTCTTTCACACTCTCTTCACAGCCTGTTTGCGGAGCATACACACTTACAACGTTCACTACTTTGTTTTCAATCATTAATTTAACAACTATCATTCTGTCATTTACTCTTTTCACATCTGTCACTCGTTCTTTCATTCCACTATCTAACACAACTCCTACTCCATTTCGCTTCCCGTCACTTCCACAGTAATAAAACTTGTATCCTTCCCCAATCTCTCTTGCTTTATTTCCCTTCCATTTTGTTTCCTGCAAACAGGCAACATTCACTCTTCGTCGTTTCAAAACATCTGCTAACTCTCTTGCTCTTCCAGTCATCGTACCTATATTCCAGCTTGCAAACCTCACTCTGACATTCTTCTCTCTACGGGCTCGCCTCTTACGTCGCACCCGCTCCGTAAGGTGCGACAACCCTTGCCCACTTCCCACAGGAGCCGGGTGCTGCTCCTGCGCGTCGCCTGCGGGGTACGCCCTAGCCCTGTCATATATCCCACAACTCGTAATATTCATAAGTTTACTGCATGGGATTTGGCAAAAGTTTTACAGTCGGCCGCCTGCCTGACACCAACCCTCTTTGGGTATGCTATTGTTGGTAGAGGAAGCTACCATTTTGAGAAAAGGGAAAAGACGGTTGGGGGTAGGAGCGTAGGTGTAAGGATACTGTTATCTCGGCAGGAAAGGTATGAGAATAACAGTAGCTCGGGGAGCCGGGGTCGCATACCCGTATTCCATAACAGGATCACCGGAAAGGTAGACCAGCATGAAAACCCCCTGACTGAAGTGACACAAACCCTTTCTGATGGCGAATTATTACTCTTATCTTATAACTGCCTTTTGGCTATATCTGCCGTTGTATTGGTTGGTGGAGCATATGTGTCGACCTCATGCGGGTGGTAGCTGGCGGGAGGATCTGAGGAGACTCTCAAGGCTGCGGCCGAAAGCCGCACAACGTGGGACCCCATTCCCTTGAGGTGAGCAGTAGTCTCATGACACGCTCTGCGGCTAGTAGCCGTGCTGATCATGCAATTGGTGGTGATGCCATACACTTACATCACATCTGCAGGAGCGGCGGTCTGGCAGGTGGTGGTGCTCACGGAGGGTTTAAGGCCAGTGTGCCTATTTGCCTAAACCGTGTGACGTACATGCACTGTGGTTGGATTCGTTCGTATTCTGTATGGCGTTTACACGCATTGACATGCGCGACTTCGGTCGATGTTTGTGCTTACGCACTAACAAGGGGCCAAGCCTCTTTTACTGGTTCGCCAGTTATTTTGCTGTGGACTACGGTCCAGTTCCCGAATTAGCGTTCCCTTCGGGGGGAGTGCATCAAAATGGTTGGCACTCACCGTGCACGGCGTGTGTGGGGCCGTGTACCTCCCCTACATTTTTTTTTAAAATAAATGTAGGAGAGCGAAGCCCTTGTATCGAGTATTTTGTATAAATATATTGTGAGCCTTTTCCAAGCGGGAAGGGATAAATAATAATAAATTAATAATGTAAACCTGATACAAGTGGAATACGGACGTTTTATGTTCTTAACCTTTTTCGAGCCCTGTCTTCGTGAACGGGGTTCACTTAGCTTATAAGGCACTACCAACAGCTTTCAATTGCTCTAGTGAATATTCATTCTTCCAAAAGACACCTAAAAGAACAAAGTTACTAAACAAACACAACGTAAATAAGGGTCCTAACTAAGACGATCACGCCAAAATATTACAAACGGCCTATTATTAAACCTTTAGAAAGATCATTTAGAAAGATCTAAACATAATTCATTAATCCTGGTCTCATATACATAATGTTATTGAAAAGGGGGTATTTTTAATATTATAATTTTTATATACAATAGAGGGGGGGGATCGTTACAATACGAAGAAATTCATACCATAATATGGCGCAAATATAAGTCTTTGAGAAATGACTACATATTTGTGCCATTTGCTGTAGAGACTATGGGTCCGTGGAGTCCACGTGCAGTGAAGTTTCTAAGGGAACTGTATCCACGACTGATCGTCGCTGCTGGTGATAAGAGGGCTGGTTCTTTCCTCGCTCAAAGGCTAAGTATAGCTATTCAGAGAGGGAACGCAGCCAGCGTTCTTGGTACTATACCACGGGGAGCAGGCCTTTTTGACGATTTAAATTTTTAGTTTTATATTTTCTATATTATAGTTTCTTCTTTTATATTGTATATAATTAGTTTTAATCGTAAATATTATAATTTTAATTATTATTTTAGTATTGTAAAGAATAAAAAAGACAGATTTTGAATCTTTTAAGGCATCGTAATTACATTTTATGATATTCTTTAAATAGAGTATAATATTCTCAATGATGTAATAATATAATATTATAATTTTTTCATTCATTCATTACAGCCCTTCACAAGTCCACTGCTGAACATAGGCCTCCCCCAAGTAATGCCACAAAGCACGGTCCTGAGCCACCTGCATCCATCGACTTCCTGCATATCTTACCAGGTCGTCACTCCATCTAGTGGGGGGTCGCCCTACACTACGCCTACCGGTACGAGGCTGCCACTCGAGAACCTTTCTTCCCCATCGGTTATCGGTTCTTCGAGCTATATGGCCGGCCCATTGCCACTTCAGTTTACTAATCCGTTGGGCTATGTCGGTCACTCTGGTTTTACTGCGGATATCCTCATTTCTGAGTCTATCACGCAGAGAAACTCCGAGCATAGCCCTCTCCATAGCTCGCTGAGCGACCTTGAGCGTCCTCATACGGCCAGCAGTGAAGGACCACGTCTCAGATCCGTAAGTCATCACTGGCAACACGCACTGGTTGTACAATCTAGTTTTTAGAGATTGAGGTATACCTGACGAGAAGATATGTCGTAATTTCCCGAACGCTGCCCAGCCGAGTTGAATCCGTCGATTGACCTCTCGGTCGAAGTTGGACTTACCTAGTCGGACTATTTGTCCCAGGTAAACGTACTCGTCAACAACTTCGAGCATAGTGCTCCCAACAACTACCGGCATAGGTGTGACATGGACATTATACATGATGTTAGTTTTGTCCATGTTCATCTTAAGACCTATCCGTTGGGAGGCACTATTGAGGTCATTGAGCATAGTGCTTAAGTCCTCCAGCGATTCTGCCATAAGGACTATATCGTCGGCAAATCGAAGGTGAGTGATGTACTCGCCATTGATGTTAATACCGTATCCTTTCCAGTCCAGTAGCTTGAAAACGTCTTCCAAAGCAGCGGTGAAGAGTTTCGGGGATATAACGTCACCCTGTCTTACACCTCTCTGCAGTTGGATAGGTTTCGAGCTCTGGTTCTGTACTCGGATAGCCATCGTAGCCCTACTGTACAAACACTTCAGCACTTCGATATACCGACAGTCAACTTGGCACCGCTGAAGGGACTGCAGCACCGCCCAAATTTCGACGGAATCAAAGGCTTTCTCATAGTCCACATACGCCAGGCAAAGTGGCAAATTGTACTCTTCAGTCTTCTGTACAATCTGCCGCAGGGTATGTATGTGGTCTATGGTACTGAAGCCTTTTCGGAAACCGGCTTGTTCGGGAGGCTGGAAGTCGTCGAGTCTGCGTGCGAGACGATTCGTAATGACTCTCGAAAACAGCACGTAGACACGGCTCAGAAGGGAAATCGGTCTGTAGTTCTTCAAGAGAGCATTGTCGCCTTTCTTGAAGAACAAGACCACCGCACTTCTGCTCCACGCCTCTGGAGTAGTGCCACCATGGAGGACGGAATTGAAGAGCTTCTGAAGGACTTCAAGTACCGGTGTTCCACCCGCTTTCAGAAGCTCCGCTGTAATTCCATCCTCACCTGGGGCCCTACCGTTTTTAAGGTGCTGGAGAGCCATTCTAATCTCGCTCAGACTGACGTCCGGGATATCATCGGAATAGTGTCGGATAAGACTTGCTCTTGGATCGTTACTCACACTTGCGTGTGGCTCCAACGATGATGTGTACAGCTGCCCATAGAACCTCTCAATCTCACTCAAAATCTCAGGTGTCCCGGAAACGATGCTGCCACACTCAGTCTTCAGCTTTGACAGTTGGCTCTTACGGGCAGACAGATCTCTGGCAAAGACTTTGGAGCCCTGGTTCCGCTCGATCGCTTCTTTAATACGAGCAGTATTAAAGTTGCGTAAGTCTCGCCGCATGCATTTGGAGATCTGTCTGTTCAGTTGCCTGTATGCTGTCAAATCTGTTGACGATTGCAGCCTCATCTCCCGTCTAACAGCCATGAGATTAAGAGTGTGATCGGAGAGTTTTTGTGTTCTTCTGCGGCGGGTCTTGCAGAACTTAGCTCCGACCGCATGGACAGTTTCCACGAGCTTGTCATTCATATCGTCCACTGCATTGCAATCTTGTAGGCACTGAAAGCGGTTGTGTAACTCGAGCTGAAAGTTTTCGGGATTCTGGATTAGAGCACGAGGGGGACGGAGCGTTGACTTCATTAGACGAGACCTCTCCAACTTAACGTTTAGGTTCAGTGTGCCTCTAACCATTCGGTGATCGCTGCCAGTTTTCACCCTTGCGATCACTGAGACATCACTGAACAGCTGGCGTCTGGTCGTCATAATGAAGTCAATCTCATTTTTTGTCGAACCGTCGGGGCTCGACCAGGTCCACTTTCTGTGGGGCCGCTTCTGGAAGAAAGAGTTCATCATAAAGAGTCCCTCTTTCTCCACAAAGTCGGCCAGCTGCTGGCCCCTTTGGTTCCGTTGCCCTACTCCAAATTTCCCTAACTTCAGCTCACCGCTTTCTCTTGTGCCTAGTTTTGCGTTGAAGTCTCCCATCAACACCGTGTAGTGGGGTTAATATTATAATTTATCTTTACTAATATATATTGACCTTTTAAATTTTGATCATTAGGTTGACTGTGAGCTCGTTTATCACCCTTGTTCTATAAAAAAATAATTCTGAAGTGACCGCCTCGTACCGGTAAGCGTAGCGTTGGGCGGTCTCCCACTGGATGGAGTGACGACTTCGTAAGAATTGCATGAAGTCGATGGATTCAGGTGGCTCAGATAATTTTTTTAATAGGCAAAAACTACAATACCAAAGTAGGAGTAGAGGAGGCCTTTATAGGAGTCAACGGTGACAATTTCATAAGCAAAGTCCTGATAAGAGACTAATTCTTAGGGGTGATAAAATACTTGGTTTCTCTGATTTCTTATATTTACGCGAACACTACACATTGAAATAATACTAGTTTTAACGGAATTTATCGCGTATATTTAACTTCTTTACCCGACGTTTCGAGAGCTTTACAGCACCCATGGTCACGGGAAGGACTGAGATGTTCAACGTCCAGCTGTCATAGTTAACCGCGGTTACCATAGATTAAAATTTTAACACCTTGAGCCATACTGTGTATAGAAAAAAAAAGACCCATACAGATAGATATTTAAACGGTGATTCTCACCACCATCCTTCACAGTTAGCTACCGTGGGTAAATCTTTGTTTCAGAGAGCACGAGGGATCTGTGACAGTAAACACCTGGCTGCCGAGCTCCAACATGTCAAACAAGTTTTGCATGACAACAAGCTTCGGGTCCCACGCCTACGTCACAGAGAACGAGTGAAGCCGGCCACAGTCGAGCGTGTACCTGCTGTACTGCCATATGTTAGAGGAGTCACTGACAAGATTGGCTACATCTTGAAGCGCGCTTCCATCAAAACATACTTCAAGCCGCCGAAGAAGATTGGTCAGTTTTTACCATCAGTCAAGTGTAACGTCCCTCTGCAAGATGCAGGAGTGTACAAGCTTGATTGTGAATGTGGTCTCTCCTACATAGGACAAACTAAAAGATCAATTAAAACCCGCGTCAAAGAACATATAGCTGATGTGAAGAATCGACGCTCCGGGAAGTCTGCAGTCTGTGAACATGTACAAGATCGCCCCCGTCACTACATCAGATTTTATAGACCACAAATCCTCGCTAAAGAACACCGATTCCTTCCAAGGATGATTCGCGAGGCTATTGAAATCAAAAAACATCCTAATTTCAATAGAGAAGATGGCTGGGTGCTACCATCTGCTTGGGATCCTATAATAAATAAAATTAAATCCCAACCCAAGCATACAACTGCAAGACTCCATGATACCATAATTTCATACTGTGTAGATCGGAACAAAAGTTAAAATTTTAATCTATGGTAACCGCGGTTAACTATGACAGCTGGACGTTGAACATCTCAGTCCTTCCCGTGACCATGGGTGCTGTAAAGCTCTCGAAACGTCGGGTAAAAAAGTTAAATATACGCGATAAATTCCGTTAAAACTAGTATTATTTCAATACTTGGTTTCTTCTTGATTTAATGTTGATTGCATATGAGATGTAGCCAATTACCATCAAGTGGTTTGCTTGTCTCTGAAAAATATACGATAATAGCTATAACATTTTAGATTGAGATCATTCCCAAACCCTTTCAGATATGTGAGTAGTCGTGTGTCCTCGGGTGCACATACTGTACGTATACAGACTGTACTTTTTTACTTCAGCCTTAGACCATTTTTAAAAAACTATAGGTAAGAGTTATATATAAAATAATATATAAAAACAATCAACTAGCGTACCTATCAGATTATATCGACTTTATCGACGTAAAATAATTATGAAACTGTCCTTCATTGTTACACTTATCCATTTAGGCTTCTTCACACTAGATAATTTTTTTAATTACGTTAACATATTTAACTTTTTTAAGATGAAATCTACCTATCAATAAATACTACTAAATGGGTACGTATTATTTTAATTTCTTTAGTTATCTATAGGTATAATTGATTTATTTATTTTCATAAATAAATAAAATGACAACATCATTAATGTATTCGAAATCAATTAAATACACATTATTAAGGATTACTCCAAAACTATTGGTAATATTTTAATAAAATTTATATGAGACCACATGAAAAGCACCAGATTTCAAATAAAAATATAATAGTAAAAATCAGTTCAACTACAAAATAGTTCTGAGATAACACACATAAATAATTTTAAAAATACGGTCCAAGTGGGTTTATAGTTTTTAAAAATAGTAGAAAAAAACTTAGCATAAAGTTGTCTCTCGACGATTGATCTTTTTGCCCAAAGATCACTGTTATTTTTTTTAAATGTTCTACGCGGACGAAGTCTTGGGTAAAAGCTATTTTAATAAAATAAACGACTGCAAAGCATCATCTAACAATAATTTTAAATTTCCCTTATGCCAGCTAAATATATATTTAGTTATATAAAATATATTTCCAATATATTTTCCAACGCGATAACTTATTCTGTCCAATCCGTTGAGTTTAAAATTTCTCAATAGATGTTTAAAAGATAAAAGCTTATCTCCGACAGTTTTAAAGTAATGCTAAAAGTTGCCATAAATATCTAAGCATTAACTTTGTTCAAGCTTATTTACTATTTAGGCTAAGCGGGAATATTTATTGAATCCTATACTATTAAACGAGCAATTCTTGTATATATGTATATATATATATAATCGGGATCTCGGAAACGGCTCCAACGATTTTCATAAAATTTAGTGTCCAGGGAGTTTCGGGGATAATAAATCGATCTAGCTAAGATTTATTTTTAGAAAATGTCTTTTTGTCCGTGTTTTTAGGCAATTAAAAACTGCTACAATATAGTTAGAATAAGAAGGTAAATTTTGACAGTTTGGTAATGATTATAAATAGCTTATTGGTATAATGGGCGGTCACAAAATCGTAAAACCCCGGTTCGAGCCCAGACCGACCGACCGACTTTTTTATTTTTTTTTTCAAGTTTCTTTCTTTTTTGAGAAAATATATTTTTTTCGAGCCCTTTTTTTAGTATTTTTTAAAAACACGAAAATTTAAATAAAAATAATTGCACTCATGATTTTTTATTCAAATAACCAGTTCAGTTTTTTCTGTTAATCAAAAAATATTATTTATAATTCATCAGTATGTAATTTGTATCTAAATATAATTTCCAAAACACACGAATTAAAAAAATCGAGCGAAAAATACCGAGCAAAGCTCGGTCAACCGGGTACTAGAGAATAAAGTGACTATGCGAAATACCGGAAGGATCTAATGGCTGTGATGGTATTATGGTGGTACAACAATCGCCTTTCGCTAGATGTAAAATAATCAGTTAGGTGTGAGATGTCTGTTCAATCCACTTGGCATGCGATTATGACAATCCTCCCTGTAACGGGAGAGCACCCGAAGCCAGGAGAGAACTTACATAAGCGGGAATTAAGAAATAAACGCCTACTTGTTTTTAATTAACCTCGGCTTTATATAATTTTATTCACAGAATGATCCCACGTTTGCAACATTTATTTTTACATATAAAAAACATTGTTGGGTTTATTTAATTAAAACATTTAATACGTCCTTACATATGAAATTGGCGTCTTGTTTGGGAGGAATGTAAAGTCAATTTTTTTGGAAAATATATTTCATTAATCAAAGTATGCACCCGTTGCTCTCATGCACTTTTGCCATCTCAAAGGTAGTTCATAGATCCCTTTACTAAAAGATGCATGGGAGCGAGAATCATAAAACTTTTTGAAGGCGGTTTGGACTGCCGCATCGGAGTTGATTTTTTCTCCTTGTAAGAGGTTGTCCAAATTCCGTAAAAAATGGTAATCTGTTGGAGCAAGGTCCGGGGTATACGGTAGACGTCACAGACATTCCAATTGTATCTCATCTAACTTAGTGGTTGTTTGTTGTGCAGTGTGTGGTCTTGCGTTGTCGTGAAGCAGCAATGTCCTATAGCGATTGACCAATCTGGGTTGTTTAGCAGCTAGTTCCTCCTTCATGGTTTGCAGTTGCTGAGAAAAGATATCTGCCGTAATCGTTTGGCCAGATTGTAGAAAGCTGTAGTGAACGACACTGGTGGAACGACAATCGTAATAACTTCCGAGTATCGTACAGTATCCAGTTTTTATCACAAGTAATGATTAGATTTAAAATCCCTTCATTTTTGTGTCGGTTGAGAAAAGTAACACAGCAGTCGACGCGTGTTTGCAAGTTCGATTCACTCAATTCATGAGGTACCCATCGTTCAAGTTTTTTTACTTACCCGATTTGCTTCAAGTGGATTAATACAGTTTTGTCACTTATCCTGAAGTCTGCAGCTACCTCTTAAGTGCATTGTGATGGATCCGCTTCAACAATAGCCTTAACTCTTCATTTTCCACTTTGATCTCCGGCCATCCACGGGGTTGGTTATGAAGGTCGAAATTTCCAGAACGAAAACGTTGAAACCAAAAATGTACCGTGCTTTCTTTTGCGACACCAGCGCCATACACATCATTAATCCTTCGAGCTGTTTCTACAGCACTGGTATCACGGTAGAACTTGTACTCGTAAATATACCGATATTTCATGTTTTCCATTGTACGGTAAAAAACGACGCCAAAGAAAAAAAAATTATGAGGAAAAAACAAATGAAGTCATTCATGACTGTTTTTAAAACTCAAATGTACCAGCTATATGAATTTATAAATTTGAATTTGGAGTTCTTAACCAAAGAGGAGATATTTCAGATCGAAGTGGTCAGTACGAGAAAACGCTAAACATTTATAAAGAACGCTGCATATTGCATTCTATCTCATTATCTCGCAGGCTAAATCCTATAGATGTTTTCCTTTTTTGAGTGTCGCTTTTTCGTTTCATGGAGTTTCATATCCCAACAATTCTAAAGTAGTTTTTACTTTTTTTAATATTATGTACATTTGATAAAAGTTTTAATTAATTCGTATAGATTTAACAATATAACACTAATTAATAATAGTGTTTACAATTAATATTTATTACACACAATATTAAAAAAACTATAATAAAGAAAAATTAAAACTAAAAATTTAAATTATCATTAAGTCCTGCTCCCCGTGATATCGTGCCAAGAACGCTGGCTGCGTTTCCGTTGACCTGCTATACTCAGCCTTTAAGCAAGAAAAGAATCAGCCCTCTTATCACCAGCAGCGACGACCAGTCGTGGATACAGTTCTCTTAAGAACTGCACTGCACGTGGACCCTACGGACCGATAGTCTCTTCACTTCAATAAATACAATACATTGTCCTTGATACGTTTCGTATAACACGAGTGTGTATTGGGTCTATAGCTATGAAAGTGGTCATTTTTATTTGCATCCATACTACGCCAAATAGGTTAAGTTTGACTTGGAATTTTATTTTAAAATAACTTTACGTGTAAAGTTTTATTCCGTTTACAAAATGAGTGTAATTATTAACTGAATTCCAAAATCGAGAAGTTACTATATTTGACGCGTATGTTTTTTTTATGTATGTTCCCCAATATCTCGAAAAGAAAAATATAGTTATTCGTTTATTGAATAGGTTATATTCCAGGGGTAACATGGAGCCCATGTAACCATTATGAAAAAATTTCATCCATAATAATAATAATAATAATAATAATAATTTATAATTATATATTTATAGAACCCAACCAGATGAGAAAACTATATTGATAGCCCACATAATAATAATAAAACCATTTAATCAACTCAACAAACAACACTTGCAAAAAATAAACAATCAACATGTACATATGTAGAAAACAACAAGTATAATTAATATTAGCGAAAAATAAAAAAAAAAAGAAGAAAAACTATAACATTCAACAAAAAAATAAAAACTATGTACAGGAAATGTGAGCGTTGCAATGCTGAGTCGATAGGGTCAGCTGCTCAGCATAAGCTGACACCCCCATTGGGATGACCAGCGCTGGTATTCTGCAGAAACCCGTGTGTGTGTTAACGCGTCGGTCAATGGCAGATGCGAGAGTGGAATTCTTAATGTAACGAAGGCGTAAATAAAATTGAATATTAATCATTTCCAGCGAATTTCTTAATGTAACAAAGGCATAAATAAAATTGAATAGTATGTGAGAAGTGTATAATTAACAACCAATAATGCGGCAACCGCGATTTTTACATAAAATCGTAAACTGAACATATAACATAGTTTTTTCTTATGGGAGTTGTGCTTGTTATTTTAAGCTATCTTTTTTGGATTTCCATAAGAAAAAGTCTGATTTTAAATCTAAACGACGATTTCGTTTGTGCGTTCCTAATTGGTGGTGGGATGTTATTCCAGCATTTGGTTGCTGCATATCGAAAGCTGCCTCTAAACATTGCGGATCTATGTCGCGGTATTTTTAGGTGGCGACTGCGATTACCTCTGATGTTCCCTCTACTCCATTCTAATTTGCTGCTAAGATAACTAGGTGTCTGTGATCTCAAAATGCCAAAAAGTAGACATGCTAAATGGTGCTGTCTGCGGTGTCTCATGTTTAAAATGTTGTGTTGATTCAAAAAGGGTGTTACGTGACTACGGGGTGGAATTCTAAAACAAAAGCGAGCGCAAGCATTTTGAACCCGTTGAATCAACTTTTCTGTTCTTACATACAAGCATGGGCCGTAAACTGTGTCGGAATAATTTAATTTAGATAGAACGAGAGAATCTACTAGGCGTACCCGAAGTTCTTCACTTAGATACTGTCGAACCTTATACAGGACTTTTAATCTATAAAAACAGTTGCGAACTACCTTTGATATATGGTTCTCGTATCGCAAATTTGAGTCCAACTCTAAGCCGAGGTTACGAGCCTCAAAGACACGTTCTAAAACCTCAGCACCTAACTTCACTTCACAATCAAGGGGAACATTATTTACATGAAATTTCGATCCGAATACTATATACTTTGTTTTAGTAGGATTAAGAATTAGACAATTATTTGTTGACCATTCCAATATTCTACCAAGTTCCTCGTTAAGCGACTGCACTGCCGAGCGCCATTCGTTAGATTTAAAAGAAATATATATTTGTAAATCGTCCGCGTATAAGTGATATTTGCAAGATTTTATACAGTTTACGATATCCGTTGTGTAGAGTATAAATAATAGAGGAGATAAGATCGTTCCCTGCGGAGTTCCTCTTGTTAAGGGGCTATACGTTGAACGAAGCGGTCGACCGTCTGTTTGAGTGATTTCAACATATTGACCACGACCCGTAAGGTAGCTATGAAACCAACTGACCGTATCGGGATCAAAACCATAATATGTCATCTTAGCTAGTAGTAATTGAGTATTCATGCAATCAAAGGCCCTTGAGAAATCTAAAAGTACTAGTAAGGTACACATACCAGCATCCTGTGCATTAATAATATTGTCTGTAACATCTAGAAGAGCTGTTGTTGTGCTATGGTTTTTTCTAAATCCGGACTGAAATTCGGAAAGTATTTTGTTACTTTCAAGATATTCCCTAAGTTGCATCGCAACAGCTTTCTCAACAATTTTTGACAAACAAGGTAATATGCTAATAGGTCGTAGGTCTTTAGGTTCCTGTGGGTTTGAGTTTTTAGGCAGTGGCCTAACGATGGCCGTCTTCCAGACGTCTGGAAAGGTAGAAGTTACTATTGAACAATTAACGATAGATGTGATAACACCTAGTGACTGTGGCAAGGTTCTAAGTAGCATTCCGAGAGAGATCCCATCTATGCCCTCTGCTTTCGATTTAAGGTTTAGTATAATTTTCGAAATAATGTCTTGTTCAACATAATGAAGGGAAAATTTTATGTCTCCTATAAAACGGTTGCTATTGAAAAACAATAAAACTGAGGGCGAAACAGAGGAGGTCCCGGGTATATCAAGAAAATGTTTGTTAATTATGTTGGGATCTGTCAAGTGCGCAGGTAAATGAGTATTTTGTTTAGGAGGCAAAACAGATGATTTTAAGTTGCGCCATAGCATTTTTGGTTTATTTAAATTATTATTTATATACTGATTGAAGTATGCTTTCTTTTCATGATGAATTGATTGTACAACTAAAGTTTTAAGATTTTTATAATACGTCCTATGCGACTGCATTTTTAATTTCAAATATCGCGAGTGAGCAGCATTCCGTAATCGCATCATAAGCTTTATATTATCTGTTATCCATGGATGAGGTTGCTCCTTGAGTACAATTCTTTTTATGGGAGCTATTAAATCTAATAAAGTAATAATATGAGAATTAAACGTATTCACTATTTGGTTAACATCACACATTTGTTCCAATGAATTCCAGCTAATCGAGTCTAAACAAGAATTAAGTATATCAATCGGTACGTCATTAAGAGGTCTGTATATAAGTCTTCTCGGAAATATTTTTTCTCTTTTACAGCATACTTCACAAGTTAACATTACATGATTGCTAAGGGGCGCAACTGGTTCCAACGTAACATGTCGCGTTCCAGTATTTGTACATATTATATCTATGATGGATTCGCTATGGTCCGTGTAATGTGTAGGAGACATAACTATTTGCTGCAGATCTACACTGCTCAAAAATATTTTAAGTTTATGAACCTTAATATCATTTAAACCAAGAATATTTATGTTAAAATCGCCGAGCAAAATAAAAAAATCACACGAAGCTAACGAACTTATAGTTAATGTAATTGCATCGAAAAATAAATCAACGTCGAGCCAAGGCGGGCGATATGCTGTTCCGATAGCAAGTTTTCCTGTCCCAGTGTTAAGAGTTAACCACATCTGTTCTACAGACGTGTGCGAAGGGTCCACCGGATGGTGATAAGAGTGCACATTTACGCCATGCCTTATGTAGAACCCAACGCCTCCGCCGCGGCCATTGCGCACGCTCAGCGGCCGCGGCGTGTGGCGCAGACTGTAGCCGGGCAAACGAGGCGCGCAGCCCCCTTCTCCCGTACGCAGCCATGTCTCGTTCAGCGCCATTATGTCCACCGAGTGACGTTCCATCGCTGCGATAAATTCCTCATGATTCGTATTTAACGAGCAGACGTTGAGAAAACCAAATCTATAGTATAATTTAAGGCCTATGAATAAAACAATTACAATAAAAATTTGAAATATTTACATTTAACCAAAAAAAAAACAAAAAGAATTAATAAGAATAACAACGCCTATTAGAGTAAATAAAAAACGTTTCGATAGTGTGCGCATGATCAACTTTAAAATTTGTATCTGAAAAGACCTAATAATTAAAGAACGCCTAAAAATACTTCCACCCGTATATACTGCCACTAATAATTGTATTATGCGAAAATGAATAAATTGAGCTTTATCGTAAGTAAAAACCCGAACAATCAGCATTGCAACGCAACACAAAACATAGTCGATTAAAATACGTATAAAGAAAAAAAAGATTATAAACGGAAAAGATATATTACAAGTAGAATATTTAGTGAAAACTCGGACAATCAGCATTGCAACGCAACACAAAACATATTCGTTTAAAATAATTGTAAAGTAAAAAAATATTCTAAACGGCAAAAACGTGCTACAAAGAGAATATTCTGCGATTACAAATATCAAAAAGATACAAGTATGGGGCAAATAATTTTTTTTTGTGAAAAAGGAACATTGTTGTGGCATATTGAATAAAGCAATATTCAACTGAATGACATACTGAATACAATCAACTTCATACAAGATAATAGAAAAAAATTGCAAAAAATACATAGACCAACAAATCAAGATATAAAAAATTTCTTTATGTCATTTTCATTTTTAATTCGCTCGGCTACCTTACCGTCATCCTTTCTAGCAAAAATGTTACCATTTGTCGTCCAAACATATTTCCACTGGGCGCGTGATGCCGCTTCCCGCGCCATGCCAAACAGCTGACGGTTCAGCCGCGTGAGGCGCTCGTTGACGAAGAACCGGCGCGGCTCCCCCGGCATGCTGATGTCGGCCGAGGTGAGGCCGCGGCGCACACGCGCAGCACGCAGCAAGTCGTCGCGCAGGGCTCGGCGCGCAAGCCTGACGACGATGGCGCGTGGGCGCGGCGGCGCGGTCGTGTCCTCAGCGGCACGGTTGCGCCGCGAGAAGCCCACCCGCTCCGCAAATACAACGTCCCGGTCCTCCAACGTCATGCCTAGCTTTACAGCTATAAGCCCGGTTACATGCAAGATGTTTTCATTTTTTTCTTCAGGTAGGCCGGAGATTTCCAGATCGTTATGCAGAGATTCTTGTTCGCGCTCGTTCAATTGTCGCTTCAATTCGATAATCGTGTTTTCGAGCTTCTCCACATTGCCGGGAGATTTTACTTCGCAGCTCGTCTCCAGTGTAGACACTTTGTCTTCCAAGGCAGTTAAACGTGCGCTGCATGAATGCAGCTCTGCTTTGAAGTCGAGAATCTCCCTCCTGCAGTCCGCAATCTCAGTTCTTGTTTTGCTCAGCTCACTGCGCAGATCTCTTATCTCCTGCATTAACTCCCGTAGCATGTGGTTGTTCGTTGTGGGTGTATTCTCACTTAGATCTGATTGAGGGGTTGACTTTTCTGACGACATATCACCATATAACGTTTTTGATGCCCTCGAGGATGACGTCGGGTCTGTTTTGGTTTTGACTTTGCAGCCTTGGCACGCCCATCCTTGAGGTGTTGGCCCCGTCGGTACAGAACAGCAAGTACGATGAAAATTATTTGCGCATTTAGAGCACCTCACACAGTCCGCGTTGGATAAAAACTTACCACAGTACCCGCACTTAGGCATTTTCTTATTAATTGTAAGTGCAGCGGTATTAGTATCACTGTTCGTGTAAAGATGGCGTTGTGCGTAGTTCCGTTGATAATTTTATCCACTATTTTACATGTATTGTTTTGTGGCGAACAAAATACACTGAATTGATATAATTAGAGCTCTCGGCAATAATTAAAACTTTTTTTCTAATTGTTTGTACATAATATTTTGTTTTTAACTCGGAGGGTATGTCCGCAGCAGCAGTTCACAGTCCACCCAGGATCATTTGTTAATTTCTTTTTAATTTTAGCACATATTCACTGGAAAACACTTCCACACATTAATTATACGGCACAATTAACTTAGAGATGGAACTGACTATAAAACACCGATGTTAAATATTTTTAAAACTAAGATAATCGACTCGGCCTATAAACGTCACAGGCCGACGCGTCAACGTATCTATCTATCATAAATGTGGAAACTAAGAGATATATCGTATATCGAGAGTAGTTGTTAGCTTGAACATGTGATAGTTTTATTCCACTCAAAATGTAAAGAAAATTAAGATTTTTAAAAGCAGTAAGACCTACAAAAATCCAAGTATTATATAAATCCAATCAACTATCATATCGGATTATATCGATGTCAACGACGTAAAATTATTATGAAAACTGTTCTTCATTGTTACACTTCGCGTGAGTGTATTCATTGAGGCTTCTTTCATATAATAATTCAACCATGATCGATACTATATTTTATACATAAGTAACCTTTTTTTTACCGTGCCTTGTTCCTGAATAATTTCTTTTATAAACCTAGTATGTGCTAGGTATTATTGTAAAATGCTAAAATATAAACCCAATTTTAATAAATAGATATGATACGTTTATACCATAATTATTATAGTTACATAAATATAAATTGAATATTTCGCCGAGAACAGATATTTACGCGGCTTACAAACAAAGGAAAATTCAAATATGCCTTGGTTTTTACCGAACAAAGTAGGACAAAGAATATCATTTACCAAAAATACGACGCATTTTTATTTAAGTGTCGACGGATTGAGAAATTGACTATGGAATGTTGAAACGTTCTTTACTTTATGTGACGTGTAGCAAAAAACATAATATTATTATACCTTTTGCGTTAAGGCTTTCGAGAAACACATTAGATAAAGTAATATTATTCCAACTTAAGTATTTTGAAAATATATTGCTTTTGGAATTGCGAGAATTACTTTCACACTTGGGTAGAAAAAAGCAACGTTGTTTTAATACTAAGCCCAGCTTTCGCCAATTGATAATTATTGTGCCATTGACTGTTATTACTCACATTCCATTGTTGATCCTAATATAGCTATAAAGTCCATGTCCGTACAATTGATGTAAGTACTACACTTTAGGAAACATAACATTAGTTTCATGGTGAAAAATTTGCTGATAGTAAGTGGATGCTGTGGCCCATAGACGTCTTCATCTATCCTCGATTAAGAATCAAAATACAGACGCGTTGTCACCCCTGAGAACTAAGATGCAATGTCTCCTTTCCAGTAAAAAGGGTTCACAAAAAAGAGTCCAGTAAAAGGAGCCATCTTGTTTTTTTACACTCACCATACAAAGTATAGCAGTATCAAGCTGCTATTTTACGATACTATTTGGTAAGAGCGTGGTTTTTCCACGATAGAGCCGACCCATTCGTGCTACAACTATAATATATAGCTGCAACCTGGCTCTACCACGTATATGAGTACACCTTCTTCGGAAAGACGCAAATATGTCACTTAAACTTACGGTATGCGCCATTCTTAGCGAAAAATTCTTGGACCATGGCCCGTTCTCGCTTTTGCAATTGTTAAAAAACCAATCAGGATTGTAAGGTATCAGTTCTGCGCTTAGTGAAGATTTGATTAAAAACTCAAACTAAGGACATATGAATCTATGCTTAAGTAAAAACGGATCGGATATATTGAGTGTGATATACGAGATATATGTTCAAAATTGCTAATGTGTCTTGTTTTGTAGATCCTTCAAGAAATATCTCTATTCCATTAAGAGTTAAGGCCTAATCTTATTCAGAGATTGTATGAAAGACGTGAAATATTTGAATGGCTTTGAATAGAAAACCATTCTTATCTCTCTTTTAAAGTCAGAACTCTCCAAATGGTAAGTAGACGATAGTTTCGAAGTTCTAGTATTTTAAAGTAAAAGTAACTAAACTTATTTTTAAATTTTATCTTTTATTCACATGCGACTAAAAAAACTAAAAAAGAAAACTATGAATGTCGTTGAATTTTGGTACGTATAATTTGACTATTTGAATTAAACAAGCTAATCATTTCGCCTAAACTTACAATATTTTTTAAGGTTTTTACGTCTTGAGCTTTTTTTATAGAATAAGGGTGACAAACGGGCACACAGTCCTTATGGTAAGTGGATGCTGTGGCCCATGGACATGTACATATATCCTCGATTAAGAATCAAAAGTTGCATTGTCACTCCTGAGGACTAAGATGGAATGCCTCTTACATCATCATAATTACAGCCCTTCACAAGTCCACTGCTGAACATAGGCCTCCCACAAGTAATGCCACAAAGCACGGTTCTGAGCCACCTGCATCCATCGACTTCCTGCATGTCTTACCAGGTCGTCCCTCCATCTAGTGGGGGGTCGCCCTACACTACGACTACCGGTACTAGGCTGCCACTTGAGAACCTTTCTTCTCCATCGGTTATCGGTTCTTCGAGCTATATGGCCGGCCCATTGCCACTTCAGCTTACTAATCCGTTGGGCTATGTTGGTTACTCTGGTTTAACTGCGGATATCCTCATTTCTGAGTCTATCACGCAGAGAAACTCCGAGCATAGCCCTCTCCATAGCTCGCTGAGGGACCTTGAGCGTCCTCATACAGTAGCAGTGAAGGACCCTGTCTCAGATCCGTAAGGCATCACTGGCAACACTGGTTATACACTTTAGTTTTCAGAGATTGAGGTATACCTGACGAGAAGATGTGTCGTAATTTCCCGAACGCTGCCCAGCCGAGTTGAATCCGTCGATTGACCTCTCGGTCGAATTTGGACTTACCTAGTCGGACTATTTGTCCCAGGTAAACGTACTCGTTAACAACTTCGAGCATAGTACTCCCAACAACTACCGGCATAGGTGTGACATGGATATTAAACATGATCTTTATTTTTTCCATGTTCATCTTAAGACCTACCCGTTGGGAGACACCATTGAGGTCATTGAGCAAAGTGCTAAGGTCCTCCAGCGATTCTGCCATAAGTCCTTATGGCAGAATAATACCTTTCAATGGCGAGTACATCACTCACCTTCGATTTGCCGACGATATAGTCCTTATGACAGAATGCCTCTTTACCGGTATAAAAAAGCTATTCTTACAGTAAACTTATATTTGAATAGCTACAAAAATATGATAATTACTTAATGAAAAAGGACTAAACCAAATATGATTATTTGTTTATTGAATACAAATAATTATACATGAACTTGTAGAAAACTAAGATTCCTCTAAAATCCCTAAAAGGGTAACCCTGAAAAATTGCAAACAATCTTGTCAACCAAACAAGTATTTGGATATTATTCGATGAAGTTTAGCAATATTTTTCGTCGCAAAATAATACAGCGCATTTTTAAAATAGTTTGGATTTACTTTTAAATTAAAAAATAAGTTCTACTGTAAAATAAGTTTTGGTTATCACGATCGTTGTAATAATTTAATGTATCTAAAAACAAGTACTTCGGTCTTGAAAACTATATTATTTTCATAATGATTTCTTAAATTTACGCGAACACTACACATTGAATAAAACTATTATTTACGGATTTTATCGCGTTTAATTACTTTTAATTTATTTTTATTATTATCCCGACGTTTCGGGTGCTTTACAGCGCCCATGGTCACGGGGGGGACTGAGATGTTTGACGTCCCAATGTCATAGTTAGTCCGGCTACCTTCAGTTTTTTAATATTAATTTTTGGTCCGATTTACGCAAAACGAGCTTATAGTATCATGAAGTCTTGCAGTGGTATGCTTGGGTTTGGGTTTAATTTTGTTAATTATAGGATTCCAAGCAGATGGTAGCACCCAACCATCTTCTCTATTGAAATTTGGATGTTTTTTAATTTCAATAGCCTCGCGTATCATCCTTGGTAGGAATCGGTGTTCTTTTGCGAGAATTTGTGGTTTATCAAATCTAATGTAATGGTGGGGACGATCTTGAACATGTTCGCAGACTGCAGACTTCCCAGAGCGTCGGTGCTTCACATCAGCTATATGTTCCTTCACGCGGGTTTTTATAGATCTCTTTGTTTGACCTATGTAAGAGAGACCACATTCACAATCTAGCTTATACACACCTGCATCTTGTAGAGGAATATTACATTTGATGGATGGTAAAAATTGACTAATCTTCTTCAGCGGCTTGTAGTATGTCTTAATGGACGCTCGCTTCAAGATGTAGCCAATCTTGTCCGTGACTCCTCTAACATATGGTAGTAGAGCAGGCGCGCGCTCGACTGTGGCCGGCTTCACTCGTTCACTGTGACGTAGGCGCGGGACCCGAAGCTTGGGTCCCGCGCCTACGTCACAGTGACTAAAACAAAGATTTACCCACGGTAGCTAACTGTGAAGGATGATGGTGAGATTCACCATTTAGATATCGGTTGGTATGGGTCTTTTTCCTATACACAGTGTGACCAATAGTGTTATCAGGATTTCGGATGACTAAAACATCTAGGAAAGCTAAAGAATTATTTGCCTCTAACTCCATTGTGAATTGTATTTTAGAGTTTATGGAGTTAAGTTGGTCTAAAAATGCAGTTACTTTGTCAGATGGTAAAATTGTGAAGGTGTCGTCTACGTACCGCTTAAGCGGTACGTAGACGACACCTTCACAATGACACCTTCACAATTTTACCATCTGACAAAGTAACTGCATTTTTAGACCACCTTAACTCCATAAACTCTAAAATACAATTCACAATGGAGTTAGAGGCAAATAATTCTTTAGCTTTCCTAGATGTTTTAGTCATCCGAAATCCTGATAACACTATTGGTCACACTGTGTATAGGAAAAAGACCCATACCAACCGATATCTAAATGGTGAATCTCACCATCATCCTTCACAGTTAGCTACCGTGGGTAAATCTTTGTTTCAGAGAGCACGAGGGATCTGTGACAGAAAACATCTGGCCGCGGAGCTTCAGCACGTCGAGCAAGTATTGCAAGACAACAAGCTTCGGGTCCCGCGCCTACGTCACAGTGAACGAGTGAAGCCGGCCACAGTCGAGCGCGCGCCTGCTCTACTACCATATGTTAGAGGAGTCACGGACAAGATTGGCTACATCTTGAAGCGAGCGTCCATTAAGACATACTACAAGCCGCTGAAGAAGATTAGTCAATTTTTACCATCCATCAAATGTAATATTCCTCTACAAGATGCAGGTGTGTATAAGCTAGATTGTGAATGTGGTCTCTCTTACATAGGTCAAACAAAGAGATCTATAAAAACCCGCGTGAAGGAACATATAGCTGATGTGAAGCACCGACGCTCTGGGAAGTCTGCAGTCTGCGAACATGTTCAAGATCGTCCCCACCATTACATTAGATTTGATAAACCACAAATTCTCGCAAAAGAACACCGATTCCTACCAAGGATGATACGCGAGGCTATTGAAATTAAAAAACATCCAAATTTCAATAGAGAAGATGGTTGGGTGCTACCATCTGCTTGGGATCCTATAATTAACAAAATTAAACCCAAACCCAAGCATACCACTGCAAGACTTCATGATACTATAAGCTCGTTTTGCGTAAATCGGACCAAAAATTAATATTAAAAAACTGAAGGTAGCCGGACTAACTATGACATTGGGACGTCAAACATCTCAGTCCCCCCCGTGACCATGGGCGCTGTAAAGCACCCGAAACGTCGGGATAATAATAAAAATAAATTAAAAGTAATTAAACGCGATAAAATCCGTAAATAATAGTTTTATTCAATATATTATTTTCTCCAGGCTTGTACGATTCGGTGAATATAATATAATATAGTGAATAGATTTTGTAGCTAACATTATTGCTACAAAATCTATTACCAATATAGAAAAAGTTATTGAAATATTAACTTTTTCTACTTTATAAATCCGAGCTTATTAAGGATGTAATTTTCTTTATGACTGGTTGGTCTCTGATCGTAAGCGCTACTGCTTTGCAGGGGGTTACGAATTTAAATTCAGTTTAGATAATCTCAGTAACAGCCTGGAGTAAAGACGGTGGCGACGTTTAAGCCACGGACCTCGGAAATCACGTAAAGCCGTTGACCTAGAGCATGATCTCCTCTCGGTCGTATCGAATTGCGGTCTTATCGAACTATGAGAATGAGGGAATAGAGAGTGCACTCATGCTTGCGCACACACTCGTACATTAAAATCCTTTACTTCGCTCTTGGCTAGTTTCCACTGATACTGGCTACATTGGCCAAAATGAGGTCTGTTGGACATTATTATTATTATTAGTGGCCATAGACCATAGAAGCAGAAGAATATAAACTATCATGCCCGTCATCCAGAGGGGTAGGCAGAGACTACGGACTTCTCAAACCCTACTCTCGTCTTATTCACATATCAGTGCCAACATGCTCGACGGTTAAAAGCTCTCTTAGCTCTGCTATTTACTTCTGCAGCTTAAATTTGCTTTGTCATTTATTATTTCTACCTGCCGAAGCATTCCTTGCTTAAACTTGATCGTAACGTCTGTTCACAAACCACACATTTCTCATCCATACTTTTTGTATGGAGTCTGCCATAATGGCCATGTTTGGCGAATAGATTGCCGATGCACTACCAGAAAACTTGCAGTTTTGAAGCAGATTCCTACCGTCAGTCTGGTTAATTTTATTACTGATATCAAAGATAAATTGATAATCACCATCTATTCGAGGCAGTGAATTCTCTTTGGTATTTATTTACGAGTACCTATGATATCCACAGATAAAAATAGGGTAATGATTTTTGACATCAACAATACAATGCGATATTGATAGTGAACCGAACACAATATTCTTTATATTGTGTTTGGTTCATTTATTAAAAGACAAAGATAAAATAAATAGAAAATTTTATAGAAATGACAACCATTTAACTAATGAATATTTTAATTCAAAAAATTTACACAATAAGAAACATTGATGCAAAATATAAAAAAGTATTACTAAAAGAACGCGCAATACACAAATTTATGTTTCGTTACCGCTGGGTTTCTTGCTGGTTCTCCCCAGGACAGAGGTTTTTTTTTGCGAACCAGTGGTAAATAAAAAATTGACTTTCAATAAGTATTGTTTATAATCTATATTGAATAAAAAGTTTCTGTTTCTGATGGTATTTTTTAAAATTCACTCGAATATTTTTTTATTCAATATAGATATCCTGTAATCTGCCTGCCTATTGAAAGTCATTTTATGCTTGTGGTAGCTTCGGAAAAAACCTCTGTCTTGAGAAGAACCAGCAAGAAACCCAGTGGGACTTGTATTAATATTACAATTATTATTTACAATAAAATAAGTTGTGCAATGAAATATTAAAAATTTAATTAGTAATAATTTCTAAGTGGCACAATGTTTTTTCGTGCCTGATACGATCTTAGTACACTTATAACTTCGAGCAGTAGTATTAAGTCAGACCTTCTTTAATTCTAATACCAATATTTGTTAGAGCCGTGGTAGTTCAGAGGATTAACGCTCGCTTTAAATATAACAGAACGCGAGTAACCTGGGTTCGATCCCCGCCGGCACCAATGAATTTGTTAATTGCAATTTTAAGTGCTGATTTACCATGTGCTCGGCAGTGAAGGAAAACATCGTGAGGAAACCTGCATGTCTGAGGAATAAGAGAAAAAAATATTTCGAAGACATGTGAAGTTCGCCAACACGCATTGGGGCAGCGCGGCTGACATTTCCTTGCCCTAAAACCCTCTCAGAAATGAGGGGAGGCCTGTGCCCAGCTGTGGAACGTGCATATAGGCTGTAACTTTACTTTACTTTACTAATATTTATTTACTTTAATTACTGTTCAATCTGTTTTTGAAATTATATAGCTTATTACACTTTGTTCTGTTATCATATCTCATTTTTAGGGTTTCATACCCGATAAGTAACCAACGGGACTATTACTACGCCTCCGCAGTTCGTCCGTCTGTCTAGCATCTGTATCTCATGATCCATAATTGGTAGACAGTTAAAATTTTCACAGAACATGTATTTCTGTTGACGTTATAACAGCAAATAATAAAAATAAATATAAATTGAAAATTTAAGGCTGCTCACAAGAAATTTAAAAAAACACGGTAAGTAGTAGGGACTAGTAACGTGTTTTTTTAAAGATTTTTTTTGCTCGATTTCAAGAAGACGCTTGAAACGCTCACAGAGTTTGTATTGCTATATTCGTTTTAATGATAATGATTTCTTATATTTACGCGAACAATACACATGATTAAAACTACTTTTACGGATTTTATCGCGTTTATTTTTACTTTTTATTTTTAATTCCCGACGTTTCGGGCGCTTTCCAGCACCCATGGTCACGGGGGACTGAGATGACTGACGTCCCGATGTCATTGTTAAACCCGGAGTACCTTCAGCTTTTTTAATTATTGTTTATGGTCCGATCTATGCAAAATGAACTAACTCTGTCTTGAGGTCTTGCAGTGGTATGCTTGGGTTTAGTTTTAATTTTATTGATTATAGGATCCCAAGCAGGTGGTAGTACCCAGCCTCCTTCTCTATTGAAATTAGGATGTTTTTTAATTTCAATAGCCTCACGTATCATCCTTGGTAGGAATCGGTGTTCTTTCGCGAGGATTTGTGGTCTATCAAACCATTACATCAGATTTGATAGACCACAAATCCTCGCGAAAGAACACCGATTCCTACCAAGGATGATACGTGAGGCTATTGAAATTAAAAAACATCCTAATTTCAATAGAGAAGGAGGCTGGGTACTACCACCTGCTTGGGATCCTATAATCAATAAAATTAAAACTAAACCCAAGCATACCACTGCAAGACCTCAAGACAGAGTTAGTTCATTTTGCATAGATCGGACCATAAACAATAATTAAAAAAGCTGAAGGTACTCCGGGTTTAACAATGACATCGGGACGTCAGTCATCTCAGTCCCCCGTGACCATGGGTGCTGGAAAGCGCCCGAAACGTCGGGAATTAAAAATAAAAAGTAAAAATAAACGCGATAAAATCCGTAAAAGTAGTTTTAATCATCGTTTTAATGATTTTAATAAAATAAAAAATATTTAAAAATTAAAAGGGGTCCTCATAAAAGAGACGTGTAGGTATTGAATCTTGTACGATGGTACAAAACTCTTTATGCCCGAGTCCGATGCGTTTTTTATTTACCCATTTACACGAAAATTTCATCAGCATTATTATAGGCTTTTACTAGTCTAGTGTTATCGTCTTCCGGTCCTGGGTTCACGAGCTCGTCGCATAATTAAGTTTATTTTAATTTCCCAGAGAATTACAAAACCTTTATTAGATTAATAGCCTAATTTTTATAATACTTAACAAATGATGATTAAATAATAACTGACGCCTTCCGCTTGTCAGCTTCCGACGAACCTAAGATTAATGTTATTAAATGTGTATAAACAATTATTATTATTGTTTAGTCGTTGCTATATTGATTGACAGTTATTTTATAATTTATGATGCAATATTTATTGTAATAAGAATATTAATGTTCATTATTAGGTTATTATTAAAATAGTATAAAAGGCCGCTGTGATGATAGATTAGTCTGCGCCCTCCTTTCTGCCAAGGAGGGTCGCGTTCGTATACGGCTTAGAGATCTCTAGTCAGATCGTTAAGCTATTTCCTAAAAGGCGGTGTTAATGGGTAAAAGTCTCCACATAACCACGCAGCCGGCTGCGTGGTATGCTATGAGCATTCACCGCCTCCCTCCCCCGCTTTCCGGAGGGTTGCCCATATTTGCTTCGGGCGCAAAAAAAAAAAATAGATTAGTCAGTTGTTTTGTAACCGCCAGTAAGTAAAGGTGTGAAGGGTAACTGTCAGTTTGTGAAAGTGATTACAAAGTATATATATACCAAGTAAAAATATCGTTTATCTGCGCTTAGTCGTACCTAGTCTATCCGCCATCCACACTAGTTTTCTCATTCTATTTTGATTTATATTTTCGTATCATACTGTACTACCTACTATATATACTTATTTACGTTTGATAACTGCTCAATAAAATATGAGCATTCCTCATAAGTTGGAGGGTGTTAAATGAAAGAGGACGTGTTTTTGTTACTTGTTCTAGATCTTTAATTATACTACACTATAACTCTCATCGACAAAAAAAAGAAATTAACAATTTTTTATAAACTAGGTATATAAACTTACAAAAATATTATACTTACATATTTGACATGCTTACTTAATACATAATATTATGTTCAAATTCACAAACATCTAGGATATTTACAAAAGCATTTATATTTACTACTCTTCTATATTTAATACTCTTCTCTTATTTATTTATTCATAATTTTTAATTTCACTTTTTATTATTTTAACTTTTTTATTTTTAGCTATACATTATTTATTTTTCTTTCTATTTCATAGTATTTAAGCTATTCCTCATTAGATAATAACTGTGCCTTTCTTTCACCTACACGGCTCATGTTAGTACATGATCATGACAAGAGCTACTATTATTTCATTCGTTCTTTACATCTATTGTAATTTAGCTCATATTAATCAATATTTAGTTGTACCATAATTTTCATGTACACAGCTCGCGTACATGTTTGATCAAGATTATGGACAGTATTCCTATACAATTCATAATAAATTCTCATTTACCTCATTAAGGGGAAATATAACCTCAAATGGCTTAGCACGATCCTCCGTTATGCCGAAAATATTGCAGCATTAATTTTGAAATAAATAAATGGTAAAGTTGAGGATTAATATTAAGGATTATGTTAGACGAAAACACGATTCCGTAAAATTTTCTCGATAGAAAAAAAATCAAATTTACCTCTAAAATAAACAATAAACCTCTGTTACTCATAAAATACTTTAAATAAGATCATGAAACTTTGCATACTAACTGAACTAACTATAAAGCAGTGCTTATGTTATTTACTTTTTTTTAAAATACTATTATTTTCACTGTAAAAAGAAATTACCTAAACTATCGGCCTCTTGAAGCGTGATGCCTGCCTCCCGGTCAGTTTCGCTTCGGCCTTTGAAGGAGTAGGTTGTGTCGCTTACAATCAGAATACACATTACGTACCAGGACGACGTAAAATTAAAATGGGAAATAACCGTAATAAAAATAAGAAGCGACTGGCTTGGCGTTAAGAAACAGGCATAAATATGATAAACCTAATGAAATAAGTGTCTAACGACCTATCTACTTACAGTATTAGTGATTACAAACATGTCGGTACATAGCATACGACGCGCGGGCAAGTGGGGGCGAAATTAGAATTTGAGCTGACTTACTATATCCCCTTAACAATACATTTAATAGATATTAAAACTTTAAAACTTATTCCGCATTTAGTCGTTTCCGAACAACCTTAAAAACTAATCGGTTTTTAGGTTTTCCGAACTGTTAGGTGATCGGGCGGATTGTATGTGGATATGCTAACCTCCGACAATTTTTACTAACTATGTCAAACCTTTTAATTATCCAATATTATTCAATAATAATTACGTATGCCATAACTTATCCATAAATTTACTTACGTCTTTTACAAATTTATATCATACTAGCTTGCCAGGCAGACGTTGTTTTGCCCTTTTCGACGACCCTTTATCATGTCCTATTAATAATCCTTAAATTCGCAAAAAAAATTGTGGGTCAGTCATGAGCAAAAAACTATCATATCTCTCAAGTTGAACCAAACTGCACACCGTGTGCAAATTTGGTTAAAATCGCTTAAGTAGTTTAGGAGTCAATCGCGGACAAACAACTTGACACGTAATAAAATTATACTCGTAGTCTCGAATATTTAGTTACATCATTGTCAATGAAAAATTAAATTGGAGCTTACAATATGGGCACATAAAAATTTAAATCAAATAATTGTATACACCATTATAATGAATTTCCAAATGGTATTAAGCGAGGAAAATATTTTTATAACCCACACAAATAAGTATTGTTTCTCCAGAAAATAATAAATTATAACAGTTAAAAGCTTATTATTTAAATGTTCAAACAATATAAAACCGAAAATAAAAACCGATACTAAAATGCATATTAAAATGAACAGAACAAATAAATATTAACGATGACCGATGACCACCAAAGATGAAATTTATAGAGTCCACTGCGCATGTACAATCAAGCAGAAAAATGAAAATTTTATGATGGCATTTTAATATGTAAAAAGTCACTGGTCAACATTATAATTACACCTAAGTCTCCACGAAAACGGAACGATATATTTATATATCTTTAGGTTTTAACTGCTTCTAAATATTTATTTTTATAATATTCTGCATTTTATGTACACTTAGTTAAAAAAATAAAATATTTTGTATTTGTAATTGCTGTTTAACCTATACTATGCGATAGCCTTCGATTATAAGGATATTTTACATGCAATAACTTGCAAAAAAAATCATCTTGTAGAAAATAACAAAATATTTACAACTTTATACAATATACTACGAATTACACTATTAACTATTATATATAATTTATAAAGTAATAAATATTTGCACACTATTTGAAAATATTATATACAATATTTTTAAAAGTACAAAAATAATAGCAAAAATTTAAAATTTTATAACAGGTAGTCGCTAACACTTTCGATATCGATAGTACACAAGATGACACAAGAAGGTGCGCGGGCTACGGGACGCAGGAAGAAACGACGTAGAAGTAGCGCGTCGCCCGTTGCTATAGTTTCGCTTCCCCGTACCTCACACCTGACCGTGTCGATACCTATTTTTCGCTTCTGCGCACTTCCGTTTAATTTCATCTTTCGTGGCGCGACCTATACCATAACATTAGACAGCTCAAAATACAAATTGTGATCCCAGCCGCGTAAGGGATTTGTGACACCCTTGTTTTATATTCATAAGTACGTATTTGCAAACGTTTGTCATTATATCGTACTACGATCACGTAATTTTAACTTTACTTGTATACTATGCCGTAGGTATATATACGAATACAATTAAAATTTATTTATCTTAAAATTATAGTTTTAGGTATTTTTAAATTTACACAGAAGTTCGTTTTCGTAGACAGAGAAACCTATAGACACCGCCATAGCGTGTCGCAGAAAGAGACAAAAAAAATACGTCACTATATTTAGGGTTACAAGTGTGAGGAAAAATTTACCCCACAACTAGCCATAAAATTAGAAATTAGTACGTGAAGTAAGCCTAAAATGGAACACTGCTATTAACGATTATCATTGATATGTATTGTAGTTGATGGAGAGCTAAGTGGACTGTATTTGACTAATTATTTATTATAATTTGCTTTGGTGAAGAAAGAAGAAACTAAAAAATTGTGATATCTGTCTGACTAATAAACTTAAAGAAACTATTGTGTAATGAATGAGAGCTTAGTGGGCTGTATTTATGTAGGTTGTGTTTTAATCTTGAAGAAAAAAGATACTGAAGTAACCGTTACCAGCCCTCTGTCACTCTTGCTACCTGCGTGAAATAATTACCTACAATCGCTAGGCCCCCAGGGTAACATACGCAGTCGGGGCTAGCGCGTCGTAGGCGATTGAATGTTTGTTTTGAGTTTTTTTTTTAACGGTGTTACATACGTAAATAGTTCTTTTGTAAATACTTGTTAAAATTTTCTTTATTTAGTGCTATTTATATTATTTTACCTATTTGATAATTTGTAATGGGAAAACGTCGCTCCTACTATAATTGTAGCGTGGATGGATGCCAAATACCCAAAAAAAAAGGTTTCAGATATATCATTCTTTAAAATTACCGAAGGATTTTAGAAGGAAGTTACGAAAGATTTTATAAATTTATTAAGTTTTATTTCATTATTATATCATAAAGGTTTATTTCATTATTTTGTTAGATAGGTACTGATAGTAAAAAAGAATTAAGTAATAATTTATCTACACAAGTAGGTAATACCTATGTACTTTATTACTAAACGTAGTTGAAATTTACTTCACTATTCAAGTTTCTACATACTTACATACCTATATATTATATCTTGTAATTAAAATATAAAATTGTAATAAAAATAAATAAGTTAAAATCCTATACCTTTAAACGAGCAATTCTTGTATAGTTCGAGTTCGAGTCGAGCCCAGATCGACCGACCGACTTTTTTAATTTTTTTTTCAAGTTCCTTTCTTTTTTGAGAAAATCTATTTTTTCGAGCCCTTTTTTAGTATTTTTTAAAAACACGAAAATTTAAATTAAAATTATTGCACTCATGATTTTTTATTCGAATTACAAGTTCCATTTTTCTGTTATGTCGCTAAGATCAAAAAATATTATTTATATTTCATCAGTATGTAATTTATATCTAAATATAATTTTCAAAACACACGAATGAAAAAAAAATCAAGCGAAAAATACCGAGCAAAGCTCAACCGGGTACTAATACTAAACACTGAAATTAAAACTTTGTTTTCTAACTGAGTAAAATACGATCACATTTCTGTTAGGAATCGTATTTCGGGTTTATTTGCTGTGGCCTTGCTAGTTGCATGCGTTGAGCGTCGCAGAAATCACATAGGTACGAATATACATATATATACATATATACAACATGTCCCAAAATTCAACGATAAGCCGACACCGGAGGATAGACCTGCCCCGGACTAATCGGGGAAAAAAAGAAAAAAAAATATATCCCAGTTATATTTTAAGTTATATAAAAAAAAATGAAATTCTTCAGAAATTGAGACCGTTTATGATATTTTTCACTACCATGACCACAATTTTTTTAATATTTGTTTCTTTTTTTTTATAGGCAACCTGAATAGCACTGCTATTTACCACATTTCTTAAAAAATCCAAAATAACTCTTGTTTTATCACGAAAATTAATGAAACTTTTTTTATTCCCTAAATTTTTTGAAGACTTTTACTTTTAACCAAATTTAACTTATCGTGGTGTAAAAAAAAAGTATGAACACTAGTATGGCAAGTTTTTTTAAAAATTGTCGCAACTAACCAACATTCCAAAATGGTATAATACTCTAGGAAAACAAGTTATAAAAAATATGGGTCTATTATTTCTTAACAGGGGCCAAATTCCTTAAATTGTAATTGGCAGTAATCACTTGTACTACATGCCCAAAATGGGTTCTTATTACAATTTCTAGGAATTTTAATGGCGCATACATACCTTAGATGTTAGAGAGAGATAGATAGATAGAGATATTTACGTTAAAAAGAGACAACAACAGGGCAGGTAGAGAAGCTGTTATTATTCTCAGCAAGTCAGTTCAGTACGCTCTGCTCCTTTGTTTGCTGCACACCGTTCCTAATTCAACTTACGTGGCTCTCGTACATACTATCGACTTTTAGCTTGGCTTTTTGGACTGGAATCGACCTGCAAACTTAACTGGCCTGGCATTATTTGGACTGGAAGTGATCTGCAAACTGAACTGACCTGGCATTATCTTGGACTACGATTGTGTATTTTGTGATAGTTCTGGCGCATTTTGGACTGTTTGGCGTCAGTGCCGTCTTTAGGATCAACGAGGCTATGGGCCAAGGTACTGGCTGGGGCCTATGTAAGGGATGGAAAATCCTTAAATTTTATATCTAATTTTGCTGCGAAGAAATCGAGAAAAAAAGTTTTTTAAGCTGTATATAATTACTGTTATTTTAGTGCAAAAATAAATTTTTAAACAAATTTTCTAAATCTTGTTTCTATTTTACCAAGTGTGTGATTTGATATTTTTCTTATTATGTTATAAAATTTGTTGTTGTATATCGAAAATTTTCAGAATTGTGGGGCCCCTGCCTACCTCGGGGCCTCGGGCCCGGGCCCTGCGGGCCCTGCCTTAAAGACGGCACTGTTTGGCGTTTAACATGCCGCAACCGTACACACCACAGGAATACGCTAATATGCATTTAATCTATGGAGAATGCCGATGTAATGCTAACGCTGCTAGCAGACTGTATCGAAAAAGATACCCAAATGCTCAAAGATATCCTGATTATCGAGTGTTATGTATGTTTTCGGAGGTTCGTATGCCATCCAATAGGAGAAGCGCTGGAAGACCTAGATTGGATCGTGATGAAGAAGTTCTCAATGAGATAGAAAATGATTCGACTACTTCGGTACGTGCCATAGAAGAAGCTACAGGAATCCCGAAAAGTCCAAATAATGCCAGGCCAGTTAAGTTTGCAGGTCGATTCCAGTCCAAAAAGCCAAGCCAAAAGTCGATAGTATGTACGAGAGCCACGTAAGTTGAATTAGGAACGGTGTGCAGTAAACAAAGGAGCAGAGCGTACTGAACCGACTTGTTGAGAATAATAACAGCTTCTCTACCTGCCCTGTTGTCTCTTTTTAACGTAAATATCTCTATCTATCTATCTCTCTCTAACATCTAAGTTTTGTATGCCCCATTAAAATTCCTAGAAATTGTAATAAGAACCCATTTTGGGCATGTAGTAAAAGTGATTACTGCCAATTACAATTTAAGGAATTTGGCGCCTGTTAAGAAATAATAGACCCATATTTTTTTATAACTTGTTTTCCTAGAGTATTATACCATTTTGGAATGTTGGTTAGTTGCGTCAATTTTTAAAAAAACTTGCCATACTAGTGTTCATACTTTTTTTTTACACCACGATAAGTTAAATTTGGTTAAAAGTAAAAGTTTTCAAAACATTTAGGGAATAAAAAAAGTTTCATTAATTTTCGTGTTAAAACAAGAGTTATTCTGGATTTTTTAAGAAGTGTCGTAGATAGCAGTGCTATTCAGGTTGCCTATAAAAAAAAGCAACAAATATTAAAAAAATTGTGGTCATGGTAGTGAAAAATATCATAAACGGTCTCAATTTCTGAAGAATTTCATTTTTTTTTATATAACTTAAAATATAACTGGGATATATTTTTTTTTCTTTTTTTCCCCGATTAGTCCGGGGCAGGGACACGTTGTATATATATATATGATATAGGTACTTCACCTAAGTAAGTTATTAACATTTTGCAATGTATTTTTTTTAGTCTTTATTGTTAGCCCTTACTAACCACGAAAAGTCCGCAATGGAAGAGGAAGGGGAAAAGATGCAAAGTAACATGGACACTCGCGCGCAGCGATAAAATTTTATTTAGCTTGCGTGCGCGATTTATCTGATTAATAATAATGTAGGCTATTAAACGTCGGCAAGCAGTCGACATCAAAGGAGTTCAACTTCTGTACGTAGTACTATTATTTATTCTGTGCTGTTACTATGATATCTATATGAGTAATTATTTACTGAGAGAATTTATTGCTATTTTAAACTGCTAGGAGTTGAATTAAATTAAAGATTGTACAAAAAACTAAAGTAAATTTATTAAACTATTTACACAATGCGGCAGTCTTACAAACTATCACTAATCTAGTGCCTAATGCGACCTAATAGGGAGCCTGAGAGGTCTTCTTGCTTGTTGTTGTTCTCTTGAGCACTGTCCTGCCGCGAATGTCGTACGCCGGCCGGGAGCCCTTCTTTCATTCCCGTCGACGGGGTCGCATTGGTGCAGAGTAGAATGTTAGGTTTAGCATGGTCGTATTTGATGCCTGTGTCGTAACAGGTTTTGGAGAGCCTGATGAATTGACCCTGGTCTCTGAGGAAGACAGGGGGCAGGACCTGTTTCTTGAAAATTCTTTAGTATTTAACCCTTTGTGTACAATTTTTCTTTAACAAAACATTTAAACTTGTTTAATGACAAATTTTGTACTGACAATTTGTATTGACAATTTTTCTGGAATATTGTTGTAAAAGCGTATACATTGCCCCATAAATGAATTACCAATTCTGTGGAGTCTAGTAACTGGTATTACAAGCTTATGTTTGTTCCTAGTGTTTAAAGTATGAACATCTTTATTCTTATGAAAGCTATTTATGTTTTAATGTACATACATTACATTTTCATAAATACATTGCGATGCCAATGTTAACATGTTTATTTTTTTAAATTTTTCTCTAAGGGACTCTTTACAATTTAAGTTATAAATTGCCAGTAGGCTCTCTTTTGCAAAACAAATATGACTTCAATGTCAGTCGCATTACCCCATAGTAAGATTCCATAAAACATTACGCTATGAAAGTAACTAAAATAAACTAATTTAACCGTTTCAACATTGGTGAGAAAGTAACAGAAACAGAAACTTTATGTATTACAAATAATACTTATTGAAAGTCACTTTTTTTCATTTACCACTGGTTCGCAAAATAAAACGTCTATCCTGAGAAGAACCAGCAAGAAACCCAGCGGGATTTTTTTAAATTAATAGCTTACAATCATTTATGTTACAATTTACAACATGAAACAAATTAGACATAGCTTGGTAGCGATCATCCTTCTCAAGGGTTATTATCATCCATAAATTCCTTAATATTATAATTAACATTTTTATACAAACTTAGTTTAATAAAGTTTTTGAACTCTGTGGATGTCAAATTTTGTATATTTTCTGGGAATTTGTGAATTTGTTGTAAAAGCGTATAAATCGCCCCAAGAATGAATTACTGACCAGGTGGAGTCGAGTATTATTGTCCTTTAAACAAACAAGCTTCGCATGATGGTTCCAAATTTTTTGCTTGGGTTCAAATGCTTTTGTGGCGTGATGTATACGTAGTTCAAAATAGTGCATGGAAATTGCCTTAATAAGTAAAACTTTGTGGTTTCCAATAAAAGATTGACTTTCAAAATGATTCGTCGTAAATACATCCTGGCATCGTTTGAAAGTTGTTAAAATAAGTTTCGGTAATAGATTTTTTCTGCAAAGAATGATACTTCTTTATGTGAATGTATCTTAAATATTATTTCTGCCAACGTACATACTTTAATAACATCGCGTGAAGGATAAATAAAGCCACCTTTATCTTTTTTAAATGTAAGACATAAATATTCGTCGCTAATAAGAGCTAGCAGACAATCACATTTTATAGTTTTTCTTAATTTCCTAAGGTGGTCAATTTTGAGGGGTTAAAATATAATAGTGGTCATCATCGACCAAGAAATTATTATTAGGATGGAAATCCTTAATCGAGTCTTTGTGATCTCGAGTGCAGTACATATTTATTTTATTTTCATATCGCACTTCTGTGTGATGTAAAATTTTTATATCCTCTAGAGGTATACATTTTCCTGACTCAATACCTTTTATATCCCCGTGTATCACTAGTCTTTTGTAGGCGCTTTGAAATTGAAAAGCTGTTGGATTGTTGTTATAGCCGCCCTTTGATCATATCGAGCTGAAGAAACACTCCAGGTGATCTTGGCTAACTATGATATCAGCATACATTTTAGGGTTCCGTAGTCAACTAGGAACCCTTATAGTTTCGCCATGTCTGTCTGTCCGTCTGTCCGTCCTCGCTTAATCTCTGTGACCGTTAGCACTAGAAAGCTGAAATTTGGTACCAATATGTGTATATCAATCACGCCGACAAAGTGGTAAAATAAAAATTGGAAAAAAAATGTTTTATCAGGGTAGCCCTCCTATATGTAAAGTGGGAAGTGATTTTTTTTTAATTTCAACCCTAACGTGTAATATATTGTTGGAAAGGTATTTAAAAATGAATACGGGTTTACTGAAATCATTTTTTGATAATGTCAATAATTTCGGAAATAATCACTCCAAAAGTAAAAAACAATGTGTCCCCCCCCCCTCTAACTTTTGAACCATAAGTTTAGAAAATATGAAAAAAATCTTTTTAGAACTTTATAAGGACTTTCTAGGAAAATCATTTTGAACTTGGATGGAAACAACAGTACCCATGGAGCGCGGAGCCCTGCTGGAGCGCGAACATAATGGATATCCTATATAATACTTTTAAACTCATAATACCTTTAAACTCATAAGTGGGAACACTTATTGTGACGGACGGGAAACTACGGAACCTTTTTTTAAGACTTTGTATACATATTAAGAAACCAATCCAACATTCCTATTTGTTTGCAAGATTGGTTTTCCTCTAATTGCATTCCTCTGATGTAGATATCCATTATATTGACAAATTCTAGTATGCTATCGCCATTTTTACTATTAATAGATTTTTTAAAACCATACATATTCAGATTCCGACTATTGAAAATATCAAATTAGTTGTTAATTTTCCTTATAAAATCAACAGTAGCCTCGGAACCCGAAAATTTGTTGTAAACTTCATTAATTTTCAAATTAAAACGACGAAGTAAATAATGCTATACTGCCCTGCTAAGCGCAAAAGCGGTATCTCAAAAAAATACCGAAAATTCGATTTTTATGTCATCGGATAGCTTAAAAAAATACGCATCTAATGAACTAAGCCTTTTAGCGGTATCTTGTTCAAAACATGTGAAAAAAGCCTTAAGAAATATTTTCCTATCTCAGTTATACCTCAAATCACTAAGGGTATTAGAGGTATATCAATATCACGAAGGCAACTAGCCGTATAATTGAATACCGCCAAATCTCTTAATAAAGAACAACACTTTTTCTAAGCCAAATAGCGGCAAATATGTATGTACAACGAGTAAACTACTGACTTACCGCTATGACGCTTAGTATTACAATGGTTACTTGATCCGCAAATCATTTGGACTACATGAGATACGGCTGCAGTGGCATATAAAATTGGCCCTTATGGTATAAACGATACGATCGGATTTCTAATACATTTTATAGTGATTTATTCGTGTTGTTGACAAATTCGCGTCATAACTAGTTTGTTTTCGTTGCAATTAGATCGTAATCTTGTAATTACCGTGTTAAATAAGTAAAGAATGGTGAATTAACGTATTTAGTGATGAAATTTTGTGTTTCGCGAGTCAGGTAAGTCCTGTAAACATAATTTCAGTACAATACAATCATACTCAACATTGAAATTTAAGGTTCTTCCAACTTTCGTTTGGCCGGCACTCGCGCCAAACGTACAAAGCGAAACGGAACTTTATTTACTACTCGCTGTCATGTCAATTGATTATACCTATTCCCAAACCTTTTTTTATTCAGATTAAGAATTTACCAATTTATGGTGAATGTGTGAAACTTTTTGTTGGAATAGAGTTACTCTACTTTTCTACTGTAAAGAACACTTTATTGTATACAAGAAAAATACAAAAAATTATTACCTATTATGTCAATAAAATTATTAAATATTTGTAAACGAATATTGTTTCAGATAAACGATGTCACAAAGAAATACGAAAATGATGATGCTACTGGCACAAAAAATAAGGCATTGAGAGAAAAATTTTAAAGAATCAAAATATTAGCAACTTAATATTCAAAATATCGATCCTGACTTTTTCCATAGCAGTGATTCAGATGACGATCTTCCATTTTCAAGATACGATAGTGCAGACCAATCACTGGCTCAGATTAATAATCCGTCAAATTATCTCGAATCTGTAGAATTTAACTTCGTATCGGGCCTATCTACATCAACTGAGTTGACTATTTAAATCAACCTCAACAAGACCAGAACACAGAAATCGGTATTTCGGGCCCATCCACATCGACAGTTAACTATTTCAATCAGCATCAATACGATCAGAACGCAGAAACCGAGAACAACATTTCCATGAACTCTTTGATTACATTAACGACTGTGCCAATTACTGAATATAATATTTTAACTGAAACATCGTCGCCAGTACTTTGTTCTGATAAAGACAATGGTTGTAATGTAGATAGCGCTAGTACTGGAACTCTGGTCACACAGACTGATCACACACAGACTGATCAGACAAATGATCAGCAAAGGCCCTGTACTTTTCAAGTTGATACAGACCAAACAATGATAACTGTTTTTGAAAATACGAATTATACTGCTGACCCTCTAACAAATAAATCAAGTGGGTCACATGCTGAATAAGAAAGATCGGTAGAGGAGCCATTCCGAGGAAACGAAGTCATAAGGAGTGTTAATCTAAGGGACACTGAAAATCTGACACAAAATGAGAGAACTAATGATAATACACATGATCTTACAACTTATACAAAAGCAGGTACAATTAGAAAAAGAAAAACATACAACCAACCACTCAATGTTAGAAAAGACGCGAAAAAAAATGAGATAAGAGAAAAACATGGCTTACAACTACCCTGTCCAGCTTCCTGCAAAAGGCTATGTATCCAGAATATATCAGAGGATCAACGAAAAATTATAAATGAAAGCTTCTGGAATTTAGGTGATAAAGAAAGGAAGGCATTTATGCTGCATCACACTTCAGCAAAACCTGTGAAACAAAGAACAGTAACAAGATCTGAATCAGAAGACTACAGGAAAAAAACAAGCTACAGTTATTCACTTAAAGACGGGAATGGGACATCGTATGGAGTATGTAAAACATTCTTCTTGACAACTTTGGGCTACAAACTATCTAACGATAAACCTTTACAGACTGCTTTGGCCAATTGCAAGGAGACAGTTGCACCGCCAGTAGATAGGAGACTGGGAGCTGCTCCTCATAATAAGATTGACTCAAATCCTATAAAGGACCATATAATGAGCTTCGAGCCTAGTATATCTCATTATAGGCGTGAGCACACCCCCAATCGCTTATACTTACCCAGTGATTTGACAATTCATGCGATGCACAGAGACTTTTTAGAAAAAAATCGTATCTTACGACAAATACCGAGAAGTGATCGCAGCATTAAATATATCTTTCGTGAAGCTTGAGCTCGAAGAGTGTGAGGACTGTGAAGAATTCCGTCTGCATGACAATACACACACCAAAGAAAATCTCCAAGAAGGCTGTTTAGGTTGCACAAAGTGGGCAAGTCATAATGAACGGGCAACTATGTCGAGAGCACAATATAAATTAGACAGTGAGCTAAATGAAACTGGTACTGTTGTATATTCTGCCGACTTACAAAAAGTTATCATGCTGCCCAGGATAGACATGTTCAAAACTGCTATTTTCACCCACAGGATAGTTGCTTATAATGAAAGTTTCGTGCCCACTGGTCAAGGCAGAAAAGGTTTGAGTGTTTTTCCTGTACTATGGTATGTAGGATTATTTGGACGCTCCAAATCCGAAATCATAAGCGCATACCTCCATTTTTTTATTTTTCATCGAGATAAAAAGAAAATCATACTGTGGGTCGACAATTGTTCGTCACAAAACAAAAATTGGACATTTTTTTCGTTCTTAATTTACGTAGTCAATTCAAATGACATCAACGCCGTAAGTAAAGGTGTGAAGGGTAACTGTCAGTTTGTGAAAGTGATTACAAAGTATATATATACCAAGTAAAAATATCGTTTATCTGCGCTTAGTCGTACCTAGTCTATCCGCCATCCACACTAGTTTTCTCATTCTATTTTGATTTATATTTTCGTATCATACTGTACTACCTACTATATATACTTATTTACGTTTGATAACTGCTCAATAAAATATGAGCATTCCTCATAAGTTGGAGGGTGTTAAATGAAAGAGGACGTGTTTTTGTTACTTGTTCTAGATCTTTAATTATACTACACTATAACTCTCATCGACAAAAAAAAGAAATTAACAATTTTTTATAAACTAGGTATATAAACTTACAAAAATATTATACTTACATATTTGACATGCTTACTTAATACATAATATTATGTTCAAATTCACAAACATCTAGGATATTTACAAAAGCATTTATATTTACTACTCTTCTATATTTAATACTCTTCTCTTATTTATTTATTCATAATTTTTAATTTCACTTTTTATTATTTTAACTTTTTTATTTTTAGCTATACATTATTTATTTTTCTTTCTATTTCATAGTATTTAAGCTATTCCTCATTAGATAATAACTGTGCCTTTCTTTCACCTACACGGCTCATGTTAGTACATGATCATGACAAGAGCTACTATTATTTCATTCGTTCTTTACATCTATTGTAATTTAGCTCATATTAATCAATATTTAGTTGTACCATAATTTTCATGTACACAGCTCGCGTACATGTTTGATCAAGATTATGGACAGTATTCCTATACAATTCATAATAAATTCTCATTTACCTCATTAAGGGGAAATATAACCTCAAATGGCTTAGCACGATCCTCCGTTATGCCGAAAATATTGCAGCATTAATTTTGAAATAAATAAATGGTAAAGTTGAGGATTAATATTAAGGATTATGTTAGACGAAAACACGATTCCGTAAAATTTTCTCGATAGAAAAAAAATCAAATTTACCTCTAAAATAAACAATAAACCTCTGTTACTCATAAAATACTTTAAATAAGATCATGAAACTTTGCATACTAACTGAACTAACTATAAAGCAGTGCTTATGTTATTTACTTTTTTTTAAAATACTATTATTTTCACTGTAAAAAGAAATTACCTAAACTATCGGCCTCTTGAAGCGTGATGCCTGCCTCCCGGTCAGTTTCGCTTCGGCCTTTGAAGGAGTAGGTTGTGTCGCTTACAATCAGAATACACATTACGTACCAGGACGACGTAAAATTAAAATGGGAAATAACCGTAATAAAAATAAGAAGCGACTGGCTTGGCGTTAAGAAACAGGCATAAATATGATAAACCTAATGAAATAAGTGTCTAACGACCTATCTACTTACAGTATTAGTGATTACAAACATGTCGGTACATAGCATACGACGCGCGGGCAAGTGGGGGCGAAATTAGAATTTGAGCTGACTTACTATATCCCCTTAACAATACATTTAATAGATATTAAAACTTTAAAACTTATTCCGCATTTAGTCGTTTCCGAACAACCTTAAAAACTAATCGGTTTTTAGGTTTTCCGAACTGTTAGGTGATCGGGCGGATTGTATGTGGATATGCTAACCTCCGACAATTTTTACTAACTATGTCAAACCTTTTAATTATCCAATATTATTCAATAATAATTACGTATGCCATAACTTATCCATAAATTTACTTACGTCTTTTACAAATTTATATCATACTAGCTTGCCAGGCAGACGTTGTTTTGCCCTTTTCGACGACCCTTTATCATGTCCTATTAATAATCCTTAAATTCGCAAAAAAAATTGTGGGTCAGTCATGAGCAAAAAACTATCATATCTCTCAAGTTGAACCAAACTGCACACCGTGTGCAAATTTGGTTAAAATCGCTTAAGTAGTTTAGGAGTCAATCGCGGACAAACAACTTGACACGTAATAAAATTATACTCGTAGTCTCGAATATTTAGTTACATCATTGTCAATGAAAAATTAAATTGGAGCTTACAATATGGGCACATAAAAATTTAAATCAAATAATTGTATACACCATTATAATGAATTTCCAAATGGTATTAAGCGAGGAAAATATTTTTATAACCCACACAAATAAGTATTGTTTCTCCAGAAAATAATAAATTATAACAGTTAAAAGCTTATTATTTAAATGTTCAAACAATATAAAACCGAAAATAAAAACCGATACTAAAATGCATATTAAAATGAACAGAACAAATAAATATTAACGATGACCGATGACCACCAAAGATGAAATTTATAGAGTCCACTGCGCATGTACAATCAAGCAGAAAAATGAAAATTTTATGATGGCATTTTAATATGTAAAAAGTCACTGGTCAACATTATAATTACACCTAAGTCTCCACGAAAACGGAACGATATATTTATATATCTTTAGGTTTTAACTGCTTCTAAATATTTATTTTTATAATATTCTGCATTTTATGTACACTTAGTTAAAAAAATAAAATATTTTGTATTTGTAATTGCTGTTTAACCTATACTATGCGATAGCCTTCGATTATAAGGATATTTTACATGCAATAACTTGCAAAAAAAATCATCTTGTAGAAAATAACAAAATATTTACAACTTTATACAATATACTACGAATTACACTATTAACTATTATATATAATTTATAAAGTAATAAATATTTGCACACTATTTGAAAATATTATATACAATATTTTTAAAAGTACAAAAATAATAGCAAAAATTTAAAATTTTATAACAGGTAGTCGCTAACACTTTCGATATCGATAGTACACAAGATGACACAAGAAGGTGCGCGGGCTACGGGACGCAGGAAGAAACGACGTAGAAGTAGCGCGTCGCCCGTTGCTATAGTTTCGCTTCCCCGTACCTCACACCTGACCGTGTCGATACCTATTTTTCGCTTCTGCGCACTTCCGTTTAATTTCATCTTTCGTGGCGCGACCTATACCATAACATTAGACAGCTCAAAATACAAATTGTGATCCCAGCCGCGTAAGGGATTTGTGACACCCTTGTTTTATATTCATAAGTACGTATTTGCAAACGTTTGTCATTATATCGTACTACGATCACGTAATTTTAACTTTACTTGTATACTATGCCGTAGGTATATATACGAATACAATTAAAATTTATTTATCTTAAAATTATAGTTTTAGGTATTTTTAAATTTACACAGAAGTTCGTTTTCGTAGACAGAGAAACCTATAGACACCGCCATAGCGTGTCGCAGAAAGAGACAAAAAAAATACGTCACTATATTTAGGGTTACAAGTGTGAGGAAAAATTTACCCCACAACTAGCCATAAAATTAGAAATTAGTACGTGAAGTAAGCCTAAAATGGAACACTGCTATTAACGATTATCATTGATATGTATTGTAGTTGATGGAGAGCTAAGTGGACTGTATTTGACTAATTATTTATTATAATTTGCTTTGGTGAAGAAAGAAGAAACTAAAAAATTGTGATATCTGTCTGACTAATAAACTTAAAGAAACTATTGTGTAATGAATGAGAGCTTAGTGGGCTGTATTTATGTAGGTTGTGTTTTAATCTTGAAGAAAAAAGATACTGAAGTAACTGTTACCAGCCCTCTGTCACTCTTGCTACCTGCGTGAAATAATTACCTACAATCGCTAGGCCCCCAGGGTAACATACGCAGTCGGGGCTAGCGCGTCGTAGGCGATTGAATGTTTGTTTTGAGTTTTTTTTTTAACGGTGTTACATACGTAAATAGTTCTTTTGTAAATACTTGTTAAAATTTTCTTTATTTAGTGCTATTTATATTATTTTACCTATTTGATAATTTGTAATGGGAAAACGTCGCTCCTACTATAATTGTAGCGTGGATGGATGCCAAATACCCAAAAAAAAAGGTTTCAGATATATCATTCTTTAAAATTACCGAAGGATTTTAGAAGGAAGTTACGAAAGATTTTATAAATTTATTAAGTTTTATTTCATTATTATATCATAAAGGTTTATTTCATTATTTTGTTAGATAGGTACTGATAGTAAAAAAGAATTAAGTAATAATTTATCTACACAAGTAGGTAATACCTATGTACTTTATTACTAAACGTAGTTGAAATTTACTTCACTATTCAAGTTTCTACATACTTACATACCTATATATTATATCTTGTAATTAAAATATAAAATTGTAATAAAAATAAATAAGTTAAAATCCTATACCTTTAAACGAGCAATTCTTGTATAGTTCGAGTTCGAGTCGAGCCCAGATCGACCGACCGACTTTTTTAATTTTTTTTTCAAGTTCCTTTCTTTTTTGAGAAAATCTATTTTTTCGAGCCCTTTTTTAGTATTTTTTAAAAACACGAAAATTTAAATTAAAATTATTGCACTCATGATTTTTTATTCGAATTACAAGTTCCATTTTTCTGTTATGTCGCTAAGATCAAAAAATATTATTTATATTTCATCAGTATGTAATTTATATCTAAATATAATTTTCAAAACACACGAATGAAAAAAAAATCAAGCGAAAAATACCGAGCAAAGCTCAACCGGGTACTAATACTAAACACTGAAATTAAAACTTTGTTTTCTAACTGAGTAAAATACGATCACATTTCTGTTAGGAATCGTATTTCGGGTTTATTTGCTGTGGCCTTGCTAGTTGCATGCGTTGAGCGTCGCAGAAATCACATAGGTACGAATATACATATATATACATATATACAACATGTCCCAAAATTCAACGATAAGCCGACACCGGAGGATAGACCTGCCCCGGACTAATCGGGGAAAAAAAGAAAAAAAAATATATCCCAGTTATATTTTAAGTTATATAAAAAAAAATGAAATTCTTCAGAAATTGAGACCGTTTATGATATTTTTCACTACCATGACCACAATTTTTTTAATATTTGTTTCTTTTTTTTTATAGGCAACCTGAATAGCACTGCTATTTACCTCATTTCTTAAAAAATCCAAAATAACTCTTGTTTTATCACGAAAATTAATGAAACTTTTTTTATTCCCTAAATTTTTTGAAGACTTTTACTTTTAACCAAATTTAACTTATCGTGGTGTAAAAAAAAAGTATGAACACTAGTATGGCAAGTTTTTTTAAAAATTGTCGCAACTAACCAACATTCCAAAATGGTATAATACTCTAGGAAAACAAGTTATAAAAAATATGGGTCTATTATTTCTTAACAGGGGCCAAATTCCTTAAATTGTAATTGGCAGTAATCACTTGTACTACATGCCCAAAATGGGTTCTTATTACAATTTCTAGGAATTTTAATGGCGCATACATACCTTAGATGTTAGAGAGAGATAGATAGATAGAGATATTTACGTTAAAAAGAGACAACAACAGGGCAGGTAGAGAAGCTGTTATTATTCTCAGCAAGTCAGTTCAGTACGCTCTGCTCCTTTGTTTGCTGCACACCGTTCCTAATTCAACTTACGTGGCTCTCGTACATACTATCGACTTTTAGCTTGGCTTTTTGGACTGGAATCGACCTGCAAACTTAACTGGCCTGGCATTATTTGGACTGGAAGTGATCTGCAAACTGAACTGACCTGGCATTATCTTGGACTACGATTGTGTATTTTGTGATAGTTCTGGCGCATTTTGGACTGTTTGGCGTCAGTGCCGTCTTTAGGATCAACGAGGCTATGGGCCAAGGTACTGGCTGGGGCCTATGTAAGGGATGGAAAATCCTTAAATTTTATATCTAATTTTGCTGCGAAGAAATCGAGAAAAAAAGTTTTTTAAGCTGTATATAATTACTGTTATTTTAGTGCAAAAATAAATTTTTAAACAAATTTTCTAAATCTTGTTTCTATTTTACCAAGTGTGTGATTTGATATTTTTCTTATTATGTTATAAAATTTGTTGTTGTATATCGAAAATTTTCAGAATTGTGGGGCCCCTGCCTACCTCGGGGCCTCGGGCCCGGGCCCTGCGGGCCCTGCCTTAAAGACGGCACTGTTTGGCGTTTAACATGCCGCAACCGTACACACCACAGGAATACGCTAATATGCATTTAATCTATGGAGAATGCCGATGTAATGCTAACGCTGCTAGCAGACTGTATCGAAAAAGATACCCAAATGCTCAAAGATATCCTGATTATCGAGTGTTATGTATGTTTTCGGAGGTTCGTATGCCATCCAATAGGAGAAGCGCTGGAAGACCTAGATTGGATCGTGATGAAGAAGTTCTCAATGAGATAGAAAATGATTCGACTACTTCGGTACGTGCCATAGAAGAAGCTACAGGAATCCCGAAAAGTCCAAATAATGCCAGGCCAGTTAAGTTTGCAGGTCGATTCCAGTCCAAAAAGCCAAGCCAAAAGTCGATAGTATGTACGAGAGCCACGTAAGTTGAATTAGGAACGGTGTGCAGTAAACAAAGGAGCAGAGCGTACTGAACCGACTTGTTGAGAATAATAACAGCTTCTCTACCTGCCCTGTTGTCTCTTTTTAACGTAAATATCTCTATCTATCTATCTCTCTCTAACATCTAAGTTTTGTATGCCCCATTAAAATTCCTAGAAATTGTAATAAGAACCCATTTTGGGCATGTAGTAAAAGTGATTACTGCCAATTACAATTTAAGGAATTTGGCGCCTGTTAAGAAATAATAGACCCATATTTTTTTATAACTTGTTTTCCTAGAGTATTATACCATTTTGGAATGTTGGTTAGTTGCGTCAATTTTTAAAAAAACTTGCCATACTAGTGTTCATACTTTTTTTTTACACCACGATAAGTTAAATTTGGTTAAAAGTAAAAGTTTTCAAAACATTTAGGGAATAAAAAAAGTTTCATTAATTTTCGTGTTAAAACAAGAGTTATTCTGGATTTTTTAAGAAGTGTCGTAGATAGCAGTGCTATTCAGGTTGCCTATAAAAAAAAGCAACAAATATTAAAAAAATTGTGGTCATGGTAGTGAAAAATATCATAAACGGTCTCAATTTCTGAAGAATTTCATTTTTTTTTATATAACTTAAAATATAACTGGGATATATTTTTTTTTCTTTTTTTCCCCGATTAGTCCGGGGCAGGGACACGTTGTATATATATATATGATATAGGTACTTCACCTAAGTAAGTTATTAACATTTTGCAATGTATTTTTTTTAGTCTTTATTGTTAGCCCTTACTAACCACGAAAAGTCCGCAATGGAAGAGGAAGGGGAAAAGATGCAAAGTAACATGGACACTCGCGCGCAGCGATAAAATTTTATTTAGCTTGCGTGCGCGATTTATCTGATTAATAATAATGTAGGCTATTAAACGTCGGCAAGCAGTCGACATCAAAGGAGTTCAACTTCTGTACGTAGTACTATTATTTATTCTGTGCTGTTACTATGATATCTATATGAGTAATTATTTACTGAGAGAATTTATTGCTATTTTAAACTGCTAGGAGTTGAATTAAATTAAAGATTGTACAAAAAACTAAAGTAAATTTATTAAACTATTTACACAATGCGGCAGTCTTACAAACTATCACTAATCTAGTGCCTAATGCGACCTAATAGGGAGCCTGAGAGGTCTTCTTGCTTGTTGTTGTTCTCTTGAGCACTGTCCTGCCGCGAATGTCGTACGCCGGCCGGGAGCCCTTCTTTCATTCCCGTCGACGGGGTCGCATTGGTGCAGAGTAGAATGTTAGGTTTAGCATGGTCGTATTTGATGCCTGTGTCGTAACAGGTTTTGGAGAGCCTGATGAATTGACCCTGGTCTCTGAGGAAGACAGGGGGCAGGACCTGTTTCTTGAAAATTCTTTAGTATTTAACCCTTTGTGTACAATTTTTCTTTAACAAAACATTTAAACTTGTTTAATGACAAATTTTGTACTGACAATTTGTATTGACAATTTTTCTGGAATATTGTTGTAAAAGCGTATACATTGCCCCATAAATGAATTACCAATTCTGTGGAGTCTAGTAACTGGTATTACAAGCTTATGTTTGTTCCTAGTGTTTAAAGTATGAACATCTTTATTCTTATGAAAGCTATTTATGTTTTAATGTACATACATTACATTTTCATAAATACATTGCGATGCCAATGTTAACATGTTTATTTTTTTAAATTTTTCTCTAAGGGACTCTTTACAATTTAAGTTATAAATTGCCAGTAGGCTCTCTTTTGCAAAACAAATATGACTTCAATGTCAGTCGCATTACCCCATAGTAAGATTCCATAAAACATTACGCTATGAAAGTAACTAAAATAAACTAATTTAACCGTTTCAACATTGGTGAGAAAGTAACAGAAACAGAAACTTTATGTATTACAAATAATACTTATTGAAAGTCACTTTTTTTCATTTACCACTGGTTCGCAAAATAAAACGTCTATCCTGAGAAGAACCAGCAAGAAACCCAGCGGGATTTTTTTAAATTAATAGCTTACAATCATTTATGTTACAATTTACAACATGAAACAAATTAGACATAGCTTGGTAGCGATCATCCTTCTCAAGGGTTATTATCATCCATAAATTCCTTAATATTATAATTAACATTTTTATACAAACTTAGTTTAATAAAGTTTTTGAACTCTGTGGATGTCAAATTTTGTATATTTTCTGGGAATTTGTGAATTTGTTGTAAAAGCGTATAAATCGCCCCAAGAATGAATTACTGACCAGGTGGAGTCGAGTATTATTGTCCTTTAAACAAACAAGCTTCGCATGATGGTTCCAAATTTTTTGCTTGGGTTCAAATGCTTTTGTGGCGTGATGTATACGTAGTTCAAAATAGTGCATGGAAATTGCCTTAATAAGTAAAACTTTGTGGTTTCCAATAAAAGATTGACTTTCAAAATGATTCGTCGTAAATACATCCTGGCATCGTTTGAAAGTTGTTAAAATAAGTTTCGGTAATAGATTTTTTCTGCAAAGAATGATACTTCTTTATGTGAATGTATCTTAAATATTCTTTCTGCCAACGTACATACTTTAATAACATCGCGTGAAGGATAAATAAAGCCACCTTTATCTTTTTTAAATGTAAGACATAAATATTCGTCGCTAATAAGAGCTAGCAGACAATCACATTTTATAGTTTTTCTTAATTTCCTAAGGTGGTCAATTTTGAGGGGTTAAAATATAATAGTGGTCATCATCGACCAAGAAATTATTATTAGGATGGAAATCCTTAATCGAGTCTTTGTGATCTCGAGTGCAGTACATATTTATTTTATTTTCATATCGCACTTCTGTGTGATGTAAAATTTTTATATCCTCTAGAGGTATACATTTTCCTGACTCAATACCTTTTATATCCCCGTGTATCACTAGTCTTTTGTAGGCGCTTTGAAATTGAAAAGCTGTTGGATTGTTGTTATAGCCGCCCTTTGATCATATCGAGCTGAAGAAACACTCCAGGTGATCTTGGCTAACTATGATATCAGCATACATTTTAGGGTTCCGTAGTCAACTAGGAACCCTTATAGTTTCGCCATGTCTGTCTGTCCGTCTGTCCGTCCTCGCTTAATCTCTGTGACCGTTAGCACTAGAAAGCTGAAATTTGGTACCAATATGTGTATATCAATCACGCCGACAAAGTGGTAAAATAAAAATTGGAAAAAAAATGTTTTATCAGGGTAGCCCTCCTATATGTAAAGTGGGAAGTGATTTTTTTTTAATTTCAACCCTAACGTGTAATATATTGTTGGAAAGGTATTTAAAAATGAATACGGGTTTACTGAAATCATTTTTTGATAATGTCAATAATTTCGGAAATAATCACTCCAAAAGTAAAAAACAATGTGTCCCCCCCCCCTCTAACTTTTGAACCATAAGTTTAGAAAATATGAAAAAAATCTTTTTAGAACTTTATAAGGACTTTCTAGGAAAATCATTTTGAACTTGGATGGAAACAACAGTACCCATGGAGCGCGGAGCCCTGCTGGAGCGCGAACATAATGGATATCCTATATAATACTTTTAAACTCATAATACCTTTAAACTCATAAGTGGGAACACTTATTGTGACGGACGGGAAACTACGGAACCTTTTTTTAAGACTTTGTATACATATTAAGAAACCAATCCAACATTCCTATTTGTTTGCAAGATTGGTTTTCCTCTAATTGCATTCCTCTGATGTAGATATCCATTATATTGACAAATTCTAGTATGCTATCGCCATTTTTACTATTAATAGATTTTTTAAAACCATACATATTCAGATTCCGACTATTGAAAATATCAAATTAGTTGTTAATTTTCCTTATAAAATCAACAGTAGCCTCGGAACCCGAAAATTTGTTGTAAACTTCATTAATTTTCAAATTAAAACGACGAAGTAAATAATGCTATACTGCCCTGCTAAGCGCAAAAGCGGTATCTCAAAAAAATACCGAAAATTCGATTTTTATGTCATCGGATAGCTTAAAAAAATACGCATCTAATGAACTAAGCCTTTTAGCGGTATCTTGTTCAAAACATGTGAAAAAAGCCTTAAGAAATATTTTCCTATCTCAGTTATACCTCAAATCACTAAGGGTATTAGAGGTATATCAATATCACGAAGGCAACTAGCCGTATAATTGAATACCGCCAAATCTCTTAATAAAGAACAACACTTTTTCTAAGCCAAATAGCGGCAAATATGTATGTACAACGAGTAAACTACTGACTTACCGCTATGACGCTTAGTATTACAATGGTTACTTGATCCGCAAATCATTTGGACTACATGAGATACGGCTGCAGTGGCATATAAAATTGGCCCTTATGGTATAAACGATACGATCGGATTTCTAATACATTTTATAGTGATTTATTCGTGTTGTTGACAAATTCGCGTCATAACTAGTTTGTTTTCGTTGCAATTAGATCGTAATCTTGTAATTACCGTGTTAAATAAGTAAAGAATGGTGAATTAACGTATTTAGTGATGAAATTTTGTGTTTCGCGAGTCAGGTAAGTCCTGTAAACATAATTTCAGTACAATACAATCATACTCAACATTGAAATTTAAGGTTCTTCCAACTTTCGTTTGGCCGGCACTCGCGCCAAACGTACAAAGCGAAACGGAACTTTATTTACTACTCGCTGTCATGTCAATTGATTATACCTATTCCCAAACCTTTTTTTATTCAGATTAAGAATTTACCAATTTATGGTGAATGTGTGAAACTTTTTGTTGGAATAGAGTTACTCTACTTTTCTACTGTAAAGAACACTTTATTGTATACAAGAAAAATACAAAAAATTATTACCTATTATGTCAATAAAATTATTAAATATTTGTAAACGAATATTGTTTCAGATAAACGATGTCACAAAGAAATACGAAAATGATGATGCTACTGGCACAAAAAATAAGGCATTGAGAGAAAAATTTTAAAGAATCAAAATATTAGCAACTTAATATTCAAAATATCGATCCTGACTTTTTCCATAGCAGTGATTCAGATGACGATCTTCCATTTTCAAGATACGATAGTGCAGACCAATCACTGGCTCAGATTAATAATCCGTCAAATTATCTCGAATCTGTAGAATTTAACTTCGTATCGGGCCTATCTACATCAACTGAGTTGACTATTTAAATCAACCTCAACAAGACCAGAACACAGAAATCGGTATTTCGGGCCCATCCACATCGACAGTTGACTATTTCAATCAGCATCAATACGATCAGAACGCAGAAACCGAGAACAACATTTCCATGAACTCTTTGATTACATTAACGACTGTGCCAATTACTGAATATAATATTTTAACTGAAACATCGTCGCCAGTACTTTGTTCTGATAAAGACAATGGTTGTAATGTAGATAGCGCTAGTACTGGAACTCTGGTCACACAGACTGATCACACACAGACTGATCAGACAAATGATCAGCAAAGGCCCTGTACTTTTCAAGTTGATACAGACCAAACAATGATAACTGTTTTTGAAAATACGAATTATACTGCTGACCCTCTAACAAATAAATCAAGTGGGTCACATGCTGAATAAGAAAGATCGGTAGAGGAGCCATTCCGAGGAAACGAAGTCATAAGGAGTGTTAATCTAAGGGACACTGAAAATCTGACACAAAATGAGAGAACTAATGATAATACACATGATCTTACAACTTATACAAAAGCAGGTACAATTAGAAAAAGAAAAACATACAACCAACCACTCAATGTTAGAAAAGACGCGAAAAAAAATGAGATAAGAGAAAAACATGGCTTACAACTACCCTGTCCAGCTTCCTGCAAAAGGCTATGTATCCAGAATATATCAGAGGATCAACGAAAAATTATAAATGAAAGCTTCTGGAATTTAGGTGATAAAGAAAGGAAGGCATTTATGCTGCATCACACTTCAGCAAAACCTGTGAAACAAAGAACAGTAACAAGATCTGAATCAGAAGACTACAGGAAAAAAACAAGCTACAGTTATTCACTTAAAGACGGGAATGGGACATCGTATGGAGTATGTAAAACATTCTTCTTGACAACTTTGGGCTACAAACTATCTAACGATAAACCTTTACAGACTGCTTTGGCCAATTGCAAGGAGACAGTTGCACCGCCAGTAGATAGGAGACTGGGAGCTGCTCCTCATAATAAGATTGACTCAAATCCTATAAAGGACCATATAATGAGCTTCGAGCCTAGTATATCTCATTATAGGCGTGAGCACACCCCCAATCGCTTATACTTACCCAGTGATTTGACAATTCATGCGATGCACAGAGACTTTTTAGAAAAAAATCGTATCTTACGACAAATACCGAGAAGTGATCGCAGCATTAAATATATCTTTCGTGAAGCTTGAGCTCGAAGAGTGTGAGGACTGTGAAGAATTCCGTCTGCATGACAATACACACACCAAAGAAAATCTCCAAGAAGGCTGTTTAGGTTGCACAAAGTGGGCAAGTCATAATGAACGGGCAACTATGTCGAGAGCACAATATAAATTAGACAGTGAGCTAAATGAAACTGGTACTGTTGTATATTCTGCCGACTTACAAAAAGTTATCATGCTGCCCAGGATAGACATGTTCAAAACTGCTATTTTCACCCACAGGATAGTTGCTTATAATGAAAGTTTCGTGCCCACTGGTCAAGGCAGAAAAGGTTTGAGTGTTTTTCCTGTACTATGGTATGTAGGATTATTTGGACGCTCCAAATCCGAAATCATAAGCGCATACCTCCATTTTTTTATTTTTCATCGAGATAAAAAGAAAATCATACTGTGGGTCGACAATTGTTCGTCACAAAACAAAAATTGGACATTTTTTTCGTTCTTAATTTACGTAGTCAATTCAAATGACATCAACGCCGACAAGATCGTGATCAAATATTTCGAACCAGGCCACACTTTTATGTCTGCCGACAGTTTCCACCACAGGGTGGAGTTATCTATGAAGCGCATGAAAAACAAAATTTATGACTTTGCTGACTTTTCTCAGGCAGTTACTACTGCAGGAAAAAATGTAAAACCTAAAGAGATGACTCTACAAGATTTTTATGACTGGGAAGATTACACGACACAGTATAAACTGTCTCGAATTGCACCGCGTCCATATATTAATGAAATGGTCGAAGTAGAGGTCAACAGGGGCAGTTTTGATCTGACATACAGAACTGGATTCAATAAGGACCCTATCACTGCGAGCATAATCGGAAATAAAATTTTAAAAGCTCAAGTTTTGCCACCACCAAAAAAGAAAACCGGAAGGCATTTCTAAAAGCAAAAAAGAAAATATTTTGAAATCCTTTCAAAATCCCGAACCCGTTTCTTTTGCTATATATTATGTATGCCATTTCATATTTAATGAATAAAAGATTTTGTTAACATATATTGACTGAGTTTTTTCTTTAAAATAACACATTTTTTTATACACAAAAGATTTATATCTTTTTATATACAGTCATGTAGGAGAAGAGGTAACAAAAAAGCGGTAACTCAAACTTTAATTCTTTAATTCACTAAGCAATGTAGCAGTATCTCATGAATAAGGTATTTACACAAAGATTTTTGATATTCCAATTATTGTGATAACAAATAGATCCAATGTTATATTATAAATATTACTTGATAAACAAAAAATCTTAATATAAAGCAAAAACTAAAACACTTTTACATAACGTCAACTAAGTCGAAACTCGCTTCCATTGAGATACCGCTTTTGCGCTTAGTTGGGCAGTATAGCTAAGTTAGTCAATTGGTTTAATGTTAATAATTTGCATTTAAATGGTACTAAAACTAAATGTATGAAATTCGTAACTCCTAATGTCAAACATGTTAATACGAATGTAATTTTAAATGGGGAAGAACTGAGTCTTGTTGATACCACCATTTTTCTTGGAATCACACTAGACGCAAAGCTTCAATGGCTCCCCCATATATCAAAACTAGCTAGCAGGCATAGTTCTGCAGCATATGCTGTAAAAAAGATTAGAACTCTTACCAGTGTTGAAGCAGCTAGAATAGTTTAGTTATTTCCATAGCATTATGTCGTATAGTATTTTGCTATGGGGACACGCGACTGACACTGAAATTATATTTATTTTACAGAAGAGGGCCATTAGGGCAACATATAATTTAAAACCAAGAGTCCCTGAGAAAAAATTTAAGGAAATTAATTCTGGCCTCTCAATACATTTATGAAAATGTAATGTACATACACAAAAATAAACGTAGTTTTACAAAAATAAGTGATATTCATTCTGTAAATACTAGGAACAGACACAAGCTAGTAGTACCTGTTTCTCGACTCCATCGTGTCAGGAATTCATTCTTGAGGCGATGTATACGCTTTTACAACAAAATCCCCGAAAATATGCAAAATTTGTCATAGGTAAAGTTCAAAAATTTTATTAAACTAAGTTTGTATAAAAAGGGTTATTATAATATTAAGGAATTTATGGATGATAATAACCCCTGGGAAGGGTGATCGCTACCAAGCTATTTCTAATTTGTCTTGTGTTGTTAATTGTAAACATGATTGTAAGCTATTATTTGAAAAAAAAAAATAGTCCCGCTGGGTTTCTTGCTGGTTCTTCCCAGGACAGAGGTTTTTTTGCGAACCAATGGTAAATGAAAAAATTGACTTTCAATAAGTATTGTTTATAATCTACATTGAATAAAAAGTTTCTGTTTCTGTTTCAAATTCAATTGTTTGTTACAAAATTTTATTGCATCTGCCACGAAAGTACTGAACGTTTGTGTCGCCAACTTAAGTTTCATTATTTTTTTGAAAAATTAATATGCTAATTTTTAAGACGGTTAGCTAGATGAAGACCCTCCCTTTCTTGCAAATTATGAAGCAATTCTATAAAATGCCATGAAATTATTCCACCATGCGGATTTGTTTATTTAATTTTTCTGACCTAGTGTATTGCTGACAAGTTTCAGTACATGAGCTAGATCCGGAAATATAACTATGTGCTGTTTACTGTTTATCACAAAGAAAATACGAAGTAATTATTTTTTAGTTTACAAAAATCTACTAACAAACCCATACATTGTTTCATTAATGTTGCCTTTTGTTTGCCTGTACAGCCATCAATAAAAAAAATAACCGATAGGCATCTTCCATCCACTATTTATAAATGTTACCATAAACACCAATGCTTCCTTAGCTTCAGCTATATTGTGACCATCCAAAGCTACCACATAGTTCACCAGACCTACACATTTTGTTCCATCCCATTGGGCGTGCCTCCTTATAGCCATCTCATCTATGCTAACTGCACAATACAGTTCGGTTTTTTTGTTCTTTGCCACTAATATAATGCATTCTAATGATTCAGTTGTAAGCCCTGGGTTTGCATCTACACTTTTGTATCATGTGGTAAGTGTGGATGGAAGAGGCAAACAAGTATTAAATTGTTGTCGTACATACGTATAAGCCCGAGGACTTATAAATTGCAAGCGAATAGTAAATTTACGTAAAGATGGTGAATATTTTCTACCACTGGAGGAAGGGTTCAACATTTTTTTCAAGAAGTCTCTATTGGTAGGATCAACAGATTCCTATAAATCCCCATGTTCTTCACTTATCAAAGACTTCTGCAATAAAGAAAATAAAGAGTTCTGCAATAGTATTTTCTAGTTTAGCTGATTTTTTCTCGAAAAGTCTTTAATTTTTTCGGTCATTCGGATGATAGTTTTTCCGAGTGTTTCCATTTCTGTCGTAACGTTCGAGGAGTGTACTCTGGAGTCTTGTCCTAAAACCAAAAAAAAAGTTTAATAATCATAACTTTGTTACTACAGACACAGAAGATTTTCTGATTGTAATACTTACTCTTGATGGTTGATTGGAAATTGGAAGGTTTATTATTTCAACTGGCTTTTGACCACTAGTCGACGGCAATAGGTCAACAGCAGGACCAATCTGAAATCAAGTAATTTGTATGTTAAATCTACCACAGTTTTAGTTTCATAATATCCCTTGATCAAACGTCTCGATAACGAATTAATGTACCAAGATTATAATTTATAACGAAGGTAATTTATTTTAATACTGTAGAGTATTGCAAAATTGAAGGGCTAAGTGGACAAAGGTTACTTGACAAATTCAAAAATCCGGCTTTTTTTGAAAACGAACTTAAGTTCTAATGAACTTAAGTTTTATCTGATGATAAATCGATTCTTGAAGTTAAACACGCCAATTCTAATTCGTTACATAGTTACAGACGCTAGCAAAGGTGTTAACTGCCAAACAGATTTGCAAATGTGCTATCAGCAGAATATTTTCAGACAATCATTATCATTGCTACTTTTGGATAGTTATTATAAATCAATAAATCTTCTGATTCTTCACAAGGACAGCATAATTTTATGTTAAAGAAATAAACAAAGGTGTTCTGAGCTATAGGTTACGTTTGCTAATGTAAAAGTACCCGGTTGACCGAGCTTTGCTCGGTATTTTTCGCTCGATTTTTTTTAATTCGTGTGTTTTGGAAATTATATTTAGATACAAATTACATATTGATGAAATATAAATAATATTTTTTGATCTTAGCGACATAACAGAAAAAACGGAACTGGTTATTTGAATAAAAAATCATGGGTGTAATTATTTTAATTTAAATTTTCGTGTTTTTAAAAAATACTAAAAAAGGGCTCGAAAAAATAGATTTTCTCAAAAAAGAAAGGAACTTCAAAAAAAAAAACATTAAAAAAAGTCGGTCGGTCGGTCTGGGCTCGAACCGGGGTTTTACGATTCTGTGACTGCCCATTATACCAATTAAGCTATTTATAATCATTAACAATCTATCAAAATTTACCTTCTTATTCTAACGATATTGTAGCAGTTTTTCATTGCCTAAAAACACGGACAAAGACATTTTCTAAAAATAAATCCTAGCTAGATCGATTTATTATCCCCGAAACTCCCTGGACACTAAATTTTATGAAAATCGTTGGAGCCGTTTCCGAGATCCCGATTATATATATATATATATATATATATATATATATATATATATATATATATATATATATATATATATATATATATATATATATATATATATATATATATATATATGTATACAAGAATTGCTCGTTTAATAGTATAGGATAGAATCATATTTTTTCAAATCCTCTTTTACAACGGTTGTATTATCTTCAATCTCCAGTGTTATAATTTGTATTCCATCTAAGTATTGGTTTTATATTCATAATTCATAATTCATAATTCTTTATTGCATGTCACAAAGTATAAAGTTGGAACGATATATTTACAGAACATGTGACACCCTGTACGGGCGTAGCATATTAAAACAGAGTTTAAATTTTAATTAATATAGAATTCATTTACATTTCATTCAAATTACAGTATTTATAGTAGTATTTATAGTACACAATAAATAAATTATATTATAAAAAGTCAGACTAAATAATATTTACATATTTGTATTTAAAAATTAAATATTGTCAACTGATCATTCGTCATTTATATTATGTAAATAAAGTTTAAAAATTTTGATGAAAAATACTAACAATGTCAAATATGTAAATAGAAATAAAGAAAATTGCCAAATAATAATAATTGATTTATAATTTATCATTAAAATATTCATTCAAACTGTAATATGTTTTTACAATAAGCATTTTCTTGAGTACTATTTCAAATTTACGACACTGGAGGGCTTTTATTGTATTAGGTAAATGATTGTAAACCCTTATAGCCATGTAGTATGGACCATTTTTATATAATGTGAGATGTGTGGAAGGAGCAACCAGATTATAACCTCGGCGTGTGCCGTAGCGACTGGGTCTATCTTCAAATCGCTGGAAATACTGAGGATTTTTCCTAACAAATCGGCATAATTCATAAATATAAATGCTCGTTACAGTTAGTAAGTTATATATGGGGAACAACCTTCGACATGAATCTCTTGGAGCTGCGAATGTGATGATTCTAAGGCAGCGTTTTTGGAGCATGGATAACGCGTGTACCTCGGTAGAGTTTCCCCAGAATATGATGCCGTATCTTATCCAGGCAGCTGCGTGGCTGTGGTACGCAGTAAGTGCGCACTGCTCATTAGTATCCTTACGTAGCTCACGCAGGGCATAGCAAAAACTGCTCAACTTACTCACAACGCTTTCTACATGAGTTTTCCATGAAAAAGTTGAGTCTATTATTATCCCGAGGAATGAAAATGTGCGAACTTCCTCAATATTTATACCTTGGTAAGATATAGCGAGCGGGACTTCTGATCTCTGATATGGACGAAACTGCATTATTTTGGTCTTTTCAAAATTTAGTAATAAGCCTAAAACCTCTAATTCATTTACAATTTTTCTAAGGCATTGTGTTATTTTTTCCTGCAAACTACTTAGATTTTTTTTGTTTACAAGTAATTATAACTGTCGCGTCATCTGCAAACAAAACGACTCTATGTGGTACTACTGAAGGAAGATCGTTGATATAAATAGAAAACAACAAGCATCCTAGGACACTACCCTGCGGTATAGCACCTGTTACTGTTGCAGTGGACGAATTTATGTCATATATCAGTTTTCGATATTCATTTAAATGTGATACCTGCACGTACTGTTTTCTATTCGCAAGATAAGAAGAGAGCCATTCGTGCGGTTTCCCTCGTATACCTAGCGAATATAGCTTTTCCAGCAAGGGTCCATGCAAAACGCGATCGTATGCTTTGGACATGTCCATAAAAATAGCTATAGCACATCTTCCTTCATTTAGAGCATTCTGAATTTCTAACATGCAGTCAAATACAGCGGACGTAGTAGAATGATTTTTTCGGAAACCATGCTGATATTTACTAAAAATGCTGTATTTTTCAAAAAAATTATATATTTTACTACAAATTATTTTCTCAAAAATTTTTGAAATTACAGACAGTAATGCAATGGGGCGATAATTGGATACAGCAGTTTTATCGCCTTTTTTAAAAATAGGTTTTATCACGGCTAATTTTAGATTTTCCGGAAAAACGCCATCCTTATACGATTGGTTTATAAGAAAAGTTAAGGGCTTTACAAACTCATCTACACAATATATTTTAAATTGGTGGCTAGATTCACCGTGTGCAACAGAGCGCGAGCGATATGGGTATTAGATTAGACATGGCGGAAAATGAGTCAAACTAAAATCTTATATTTGTACACTACACTAAATAATAAATAAAAACAAATTCACTAAATCTTAATAAACTTCCCTAGTTTTTTCCCTAGTTTTATTTATTTGTAGGTATAGATTTATTGATAAATTTATAATTCGAAATACGTTAAACAGGTGTATAACGTAAATATAATAAATGAAAAAAAAAATCATTTTTTTTTAAATACAGTAGAGCGTCGATTATCCGAAAGTCTATCAACCAAACGACCGCTTATCCGAACACAACCTAGCTACTAGCTTCCCCGCGCAGTGCCCTATGTTAACCTACGTTCAGTACCGATAGCGCTGAACGCTTAAGCATGATCCACACCTTCTGATCCTATCCGATCCGATCCTAATTATCGGATGAAATCGGATAATGTACTGTGCAACAAGTCCTAATTTTATTATTATTATTACAAAATCGGAGAATCGGATGTTCCGACCGTCCTTTTTCTAAAATCGGATCCTAAATCGGACGGTGTATAGAACCATTCGTCCGATAAAACGTCACAGTCACACACGACCAGCGTTCCAGTTCAGACGTGTATCTACTCGCGCGCATTGAAATGTCATCGGACGGAGAAAGCGAAGCGAAAGCGGAATCTCAAAGTCGCTATTCAGCACTTACTGCTTCTCGCAGAATAGTATTTTGCTTTTGGATAAATGGGCTGGCATACTCAGTAATTGAGAAAAACACTCTTCGTTCATCCTTAAATACGTCCGAAAATGTTTAGACCTTAAAACCTTAATTATTTTTAGAGGTGTAAACCTTTTTCTCTGTTGTAAATTTCTTCAGCCCATAAGCTTCTCTTTTCCTCCTTTTTCGTGTATCCACGACGGTACTTGATATTGCTACTCCTATTACAATCTTTTGTAGTTTAGACAACGTAGGAGCCATGTCAATCACGTCTGCACAGAGTCACCGCTAAAAGCCGATCCGATTTTAAGGAAGCACATCGGAAAGTGTGTAGAGAATGACTCCGATTTAGGATTTCCGACAAATAGGATAGGATCAGAAGGTGTGGATAATGCTTTATGTTTTAATTTTACTCTATTAGCTCACAATTTAAGAAACATAAACGTAAACGTGTTGTTATTTCCACAAGAGATAAATACGAGATTAACAAACGATTAGAGGAAGACGAATCAGCAATCAAGTTATCTAATGAGTACAAAGTGGAGATAAAAAAAAACAAAAGACGACCATATAAAATTTTATATCCAAGCTTGATTCTACTGATGGATCTACAAGTCGTAAAATTATGAAGCTCGCCACCAACACCGATCTCGATGTCCCTGTATACAAAAAGCAATAAATTTAATGAAAAACTTGGAGGGCCGTCGAACTTTCAAGCAAGTACGAGCTGGTTAAAAACGGTGGTAACGCCAGTTAACAATCTACTTTATCAACATTACATTACATATCGCATTGAGTTCGTCCTAAGTTATATCTACTTTATCAACATGACTAGTGCATATTTTTTGTTTCCTTCCTTCCTTCCCTTTCCTACCGCACGCGCTGCCGCCGAGGTGAAAAAGAGGATCTCGGCGCGCGTCATTATACTAAGTGACATTACGTTCTTCGCACCGCACGGCCAGCCGTCGCGTCTTATATATATTAACCGCAAACCGCGCAGGACGAACATTGAGTTCTCCTGTTTATCTTTAATACTCACCGCATCAGACATTGTGTCTTTGTAACTCATAAAAGTGTGAGACGCCCCGTAAGGGCAAAGGTCGAGAGTGTGGGACTTCACGAAACTGTTAACCGAGAGTGCGTGTGCGCCGAACCACGTGGCGAGCTTGCTGTATAGCAGACACTCCAGGAGGAAGGCGCGGCAGCCCTCATCAGGTCAGTGCGTGCTATCCCACCTATTTATTTTCCCCTTTGCCGTATGCACCAAAATTACAGTCCACTAAATCTTTATCGAAGATACCTTAAGTTACTGGCGTCTCCAAACGGTTTAAGTCAAGACTGGCATTCGTGATCTTCAAATAAAAAGAGAAAAACTGTCTGCTGATTGTTAAGCAGATGATTCTTTCAAAATCAAATTATGCAATGTATTGAAACAAGAAGATCTTGCTCTAGAAAACGTTTATAAACCTGACGAAACTGGGCTCAATTGGAAAGCTTTGCCACGAAGTAATAGTCTCACTATTGGATTAGTAAGTTGGTAGCATTCTACCCACTTAGAATATGCGTCGACTGCAATTAGAAAGTTCCTACCATATAACGAAAAATATCTATATGCAAACGATCCCATACCTGTGCCGGGTAGGGCCTAGAAAGCGAGAGGTGTGCGCGGAGGTGCGCATCGAAACTTATTACAAACTGAACACGACCCTATTTTTTCCGCAATATGCCTATCTATATGTGGCCACCACATCCGGGTTCTGGCCTGCTCTTTTGTTTTTACCATGCCAAAGTGTGAAGAATGTAGTTCGTTCGTTTTAATAGCTGCTCGCGGAATATTGACGGTATGAATACTTTGTGGCCCCGCAGGATACAACCACTTTCTAGGGCTAACTGTGACTGACAAAGAAAATATGGCTTTAATAACGAATCTGAAACTTTTCGAGGTCACGCTTTAAGTTTATGCTTAACATTTTTATTAAAAGATTATCTCGGGATGTTTCTTTTTTTTTATATCTTCCACAGTTATTGGTTTTAAAACTGAGTTATCTATAAATACATACAATATACAATGTTTTATAAAGATCTGAGCATTCAGTATGAATTCTGCAATTGATTTACAGACCGTGATAAGAAATCAGCCACATTGCTGTCACTTCTACCATACTTTAATGTGAAATTATAGGCATATAAAAAGTTCGCGTAACGTTGAAGCTGATTAGCCGCCATGTCAGGTATACTCTTTTTGTTTCCGAAAATGGTTAGTAAATAGTAAGGGCTTATGATCCGTCCTTAGGATAAACGGTACCGTTCGACCATACCAATAGTGTAGAAATTTCAGAGTATACAAGGGTTGCCCGTTCTACTAGAAATAAGAATCCTATTTATAAAGTATAATTTACATTTTATGATATAATTCTTTACTATTGGTCGAGGGAACTGTGTGGTGTTTTAAAAAGTTTTCCATCTGAAAGTTCTTATTATTCTCTTATTCAAAATATCTACAAACAGTATCGAAATCTTTTAATTTCTGTTAAAAAGATGTATTCAATGTATATTACAGCAGCAGGAGCCTCGGTGGTTTTAAATAAATATTCTACACAGTCAGTAATTAATAAATAGTATGTAAGTACATGCATGTGGCACATCTATTTTTTAATAATAAAACTATTTCATATAAATAATGTTATTTTATTTTTTTACCACATAGAGCCAATGTAAGTTCATCTTAACTAAACTTAATATGATTTATAGGAGACAAAGGTGTGTTATGTCCATATTTTCATTGCTTTTTTTTAATAAATTTGCATAGAATAACCTATTTTCAATCTTATCTAAGTATTGGTACTAATATTGTATTTGAAAACTATATGTTTTAGTCCTGAGTTCATTTGATTATTTATTATTTTCAAACACTCATTAGTTGTTTAGAACTATTTGCTAGTTTACACCTTTGTCCACTTAACCCTTCAATTCTGTTTTGGGTCGAGGAAAACTAATATTATTTTTATTTAATATCGTTTACTTACATGAATGTTTAAATTACTTTCAATTTCCAAAAAGATTCTTCATGTAAACTGATGGAGGAAGATGTTGGTATACAGGCTTTTGTTTCCTAAAACAGTTAACAATCTTTAAAACATTAATTAATACAAAATAGGTGTAGAAAGGTGCTTTTTAGAAATATATTGAATACAAAATTTTGTCTTTAATATAAACAACCTAAAACTGATAAGTGTAACAAATGTGATTCTAATACACACACTGAAGAGCATATTGATAACTACAAAAGAGCATTTGAGTTACAAAAACAAGAAAGAGACATGTGTATTAGTTGAAAAAATATATCAGTTTTGACATACAACAAACTCAGCCTCTACCTAAAATTCCCATATCAAAATATTGAGTTATAATGTACTACGTACTACATTATAACTCAATGTATCAAAAGCATTTTATTTAAGGCAAATATGGTTTCATAATAAAGGTATTCATATCATTAGTAGAGATGGCCACAGGTCCTATTTTTGCACTTACACAGAAGCCTGTGGTAAAATAGGCAGTGTAGAAGTTCTTATTCACACATTTTTAGATTGTGACAAAGATTTTGGCCGCATAGAAAAACTGTTAAGAAGAAAAGAAAAAATATTTAGTCCTAATAGTTACAGAAATATAATTAGAATGGCATTGAAAAAAATTCGGTAATTGAAGATACAAATCATCAATTTTAGGAATTTAACAATTTGAAATACGATTTGGGGATAGTAATACCTAGCACAAATACATAAAACAAAAAAAAAACAACTTTAAAATTAATGTCAAGTGTTTTACATAAATATTCTAAATTCTCAGTAATTAATAAATAGTATGTAAGTTCATGCATGTGGCATATACCTATTTCTAAATAATAAAACTATTTCATATAAATAATGTTATTTTTTACCACATAGAGCCATTGTAAGTTCTTAACTAAACTTAATATGGTTTATAGGAAACAAAGGTGTCCATATTTTCATTGTCTTTTTTAATAAATTTGCATAGAATTACCTATTTTTAATATAATATATAAAATAATCAATCTTATCTAAGTATTGCAACTAATATTGTATTTTAAAACTATATGCTTCAGTTCATAAGTTCATTTGATTATTTATTAATTTAAAATGCTTATTAGTTGTTTAGAACTATTAGCTAGTTTACACCTTTGTCCACTTCACCCTTCATTTTTGTATTGGGTCGAGGAAAAATAATATTATTTTTATTTAATACTGTTTACCTACTTACACGAATGCATAAATTATTATCAATTTCCATAAGGATTCTTCATGTAAATTGATGAGGAAGATGTTGGAATACAGGCTTTTGTTTCCTTAAAGTTAATTATCTTTAATACATTCATTAATACAAAATAGGTGTAGAAAGATGCTTTTTACAGAAAATTTAATTTAAACTTCTTGGTATTTTAAACTCTGAACGTGATTCAAGTTTTAATATTGATTGTTAAAACTTGAATCATGTTCAGAGTCTAAAAGAAGCCCGTCACAGTCATTTATTGCTATTAAAATGCACAAAATAATGTTTGCAACTAACAAGATAATTGTACTAGATAGTACTAATATGTCATTAACTGAATATTTACCAGAATTGGTACAGCATAAGGTAATAGCAGAGTAAGTTTCTTCTTTTTTATTAACATTTTATCCTTAAAATGTCTGCTGCAAATTTTTGATGACGATTTTGATGTCCAATCTGTTCGTCCTGTAGCTACAATCCAATTCCGATGTAAATTATCATGTTCAGGAAAACTGCAACAAACCATTAAATCTTTCAGATATTTAATCAATAGACACTGCAGAATACATATCTGTACACCGGAGGCAAATGATCATGTCACATTAAGCTAATTGTACGGTGCACACATTTTAAGTCTCAATTTGAACATTACTCACATTTGTCACTTTACTACACAATTGTGTAAAGTTCTAAACAAAAATTAATTTGTTGTTTAAAAGTAGGTTAATTGGCAGTTTTTGATTACAACAAGATATTAATAAAAATGTCATTAATTAATTAAATAATGGATTTGGGACATGCTACCTCTAAACACTAAAGATTATTTTTCATAAGTTACATGTAATAAAAGAATATACTAAGACCTGGTTCTCAAGGCACAATGAAAATCATGTTTCATTTAATCATGTAACTGACTTTGAAATTTGAAATGGTTCCTTATCAATATTTTACTTTTCTATTAATAAAAGGTCCGGACCGAAGAAGGAAGGTAAATAATAAATCTTGAAAATTTTAAAATCTTCAAGTTCCATATTGTTGACTGTATATTTGTAAGAACATAGCTGAATAAATTGTTGCCAGTCCCAAGGTGTTAATAATATAAGTAGGGTCCAGATTAATATATAAATCCATATTTTTACTTGAAATCGTTTTTGTTCTTAAATATATTTTCTACATAAATTGTGATATTTTGATCAAGAAAATGCAATTTCTATTTTCCATATTTTTCCATATTTCAAATATAAATCCATATTCCACAAGACATTAAATAAATTTATCCATATCTTCATTATTATATGTTAGATGGATCAGCAGCTCTGTGAAATGCCTAAAAATTAGTTTTAGTTAAACATGACCAAGTTTTCTTGCTACTTAGCGATGCTGCTCCTTATATGGTAAAAGCTGCAGGTGCCCTACAAGTTTTGTATTGAAAAATTATTCATGTGAAGTGATTGGCTCATGGTATAAAAAGATAAGCTGAATGCTTAAGGTCTCAGTTTAAAAAGGATAGTTTAGTATCAAACGTTAAAAGTAAGAATTTTTTTGAAAGCACCAAGCAGGATCTCAAAATTTAAAGAGATGAATCCCGACATTTCTTTACCGCCAGAGCTAGTGCTGAACCGCTGGGGAACTAGGCTGACAGCAATTGAATACTATGCCCAGTATTACACTTGAAATCAAAACTATTATTTTTGAGTCGGAAAATTGCTGATATTTCAATCGCAAAATAACTTCTCCAAGATGACACTATATAACGATTTGCTTTACATAAAAAGCAATTATTACTTTTTATCACACCAGATAAGGAAGGGCACTCGAAAATTCTTCCACGTTTTTAAATGATAGTTTGAAGATTATCAAAAATATTGAAATTAAGTTTTGGCATCAGAAGGTCCCGTTGCTGAAGTAGAGAGGCAAAAATTAATCTACTAATCTACTAATATAATCTGACACACAGTTATATACTGTAATTCAAATAATAATGAAACAGAAGCTAAGTGAAATTGTATTTTTTTGGTTTTTTTTAATAGAGAATCGTTTTAATGTTAAATGTCGTTGTAATGTAAAGTGTTGTGTTATCTTTTATTACACATATTTTTCCATATTTAAGGATTTTAAGTCCATGTTATATCTGCATATTTTTATATTTTCTATACATGTTAATCCGGGCCCTAATTATAAGTGTAGGTAAGTTTTTACATTTTCTCTCAATATTATCTCTAAATATGTGTGTGTCCTTTTATTAAAACTATTAGTTCTATAACTTTGAACTGAGGAAACTTTTTAAGAAGGAAAAACATGCACATGACAACATAAATATTCTTAGTTTGCTCATAACAGTTATCTCACCATATGGTCATTTGTTCAATATCTGATCCTGGTACGTTTTTAGATGCCCAGTTTAAGATGCTTGAAGCTATTTCATTTCCACCCCTTTGATTTATGTTTGTACCTATTATCAGCTTCAATTAAAAGTAAATCTTTTTCCATTTACAGAAGTTGTTTCTCAGGGGTATCCTACATCCCTTTAAGTTTTGCTGAAAACATATCGCAACCGTCACAAGTATAAAGTAGTTTGTAAAGATTGTATATTTGTTCAATATTTAAATTCGGTCCTAAATAACATCTCATTAACCTCTCACGATTGTAGTGACATTCATACTTTGGGAAAGATGAAATGTCCCATAACAGATTTAAATATTTCATGATCTGTTTAGTTCGATGGTTCATGTTTACCCCTTTTGTCACTTTCAACAATAGATCCCTCTTATCTCAGTCTTAACCACTTGTTGGGAAATTTAGAAACATTGTCTTACAGATTGCTGTTGTTATACCATTAACAACAAAAAATACACTTAAGTATTTGATCCTAACTTAGATTTATCTCCTGATCTCAGTCTTTATCTTGTTGTAGGTTTTGACTAGACACATGATACCATGAATTCACTCATTGTAGTCTTTTTCTGCATCCCAATAAAAAGTAAATATCTCTTTCTTATTCTGCTCAGATATTTTAGTACTGCATTTCATGTGGCAATTCGTGCTACATGCAGCACTTTTGTTCATGTAAGCTTAAGATCATTTCTTATTCGCTTTTTTCCTGTCTGCTCTATTGTACTTTTATTCCGAACTTTTATTTTTGTGGTAGAATATTATGAATTTGTTGTAAATTATTCTGGCATATAGAACTTGGTACATCTTGAGATGTGCTTGGAACACCCTATTCAAGTGCAGCTAAAGGCACAATTTACATAATACAATAAATAAATATAAATAATAAAGTGCAACTTACTTTCAAAAACAAACTTCTCATCTTATTTGGACTTAGGATGCTTTCGTTTTTGATAATTGAGCGGCACAAAAGCATAAATCCAGATCAGATTGTATACCTTTGACTTAAAACATGTTAACGAGTTCGAAAGTATGTAGTTTTTTTTAGTTGGACTTAAAAATACTATACCACCAAGTAGATAGTCAATTTTTGTTTCAATGACATTAAAAAGTGAATGTCGAAAAAAATGGACTTAGGATAATACACCTTCGGTATGCAAATATTATTATTTCCTGTAATAGTGGGTAATGATTTATAGAAAAGTTGGCCACACCGAAGATTTTAGGTTAAAATTTACAATTGTTATTTTTGTTTTTTTAACGATAAACTTACGTCTAGAGTACATTATACACAATGTATGTATTTCATGAAATGTTAAAGACTGCCTAGTAACCGATAAAAGTGGTTTACTTACGTATAAAAGACAACCCCGCCATTTTCCTTTCACTATCACTTTTACACCTTAATACACTACACCGAACCATGTTTTAAATAAAAATGGTTGGAATACTACGTCTTAATTGTTCACAACAAAATATAATATGAAATACTTATCATAAAACACGTAAAACAGTATTTAAACAAAGAATTTATCACGCTACACGTTAGCTGTCAAATTTTGTTTATCAAAGTACTTTACCTTTACTTTGATAAATATTGAACATCGAGCATTTGAAAAAAGCGACACGCTCAGCGAAACAAAAAATCTCATCGTTCTTTCTCATTTCTTTACACGACATCGGCGTAAGTTGCTCTTTCTCTTGTGTGACTGCGACAAAAGATATCACTTTGTCTATAGGATTCTCTTCTCTGTCTACGTTCGTTTTAGTTACATCGCTAATTGTTAGATTTATTATACAGTTTAACATCGGAAATGCGTTAGTTTTTTTATAATTTACGATCTCTAGAAATATGATGTTTTATTTTATACAGTATATAATTTAAAAATCGCTGTAACAGCTGTCAAGTGTGTACACATAACAAAACATTAATGTATTTAAATATTGAAAAAAGAACAATTTTAATTTATTGGCTGCGTTTAGAAGAAAAAAGCGCTAGCAAGCGCTTGTAAACAAAATGGCGATCGTAAGCGGTAAGCGCTATCAAATCGTAAGTAGCTATTTTTCTCTAGGACACGAAGTTACTTTTAACCGGGGAACCTAACCTAATTTAAAATATATGTTTATAAAGTATTCATATTCAATTCATTCAAAACTTACCAATCATGAATTTTTAATAACATGTGTATATGTTTATTCATGTCGTTATATTATTTAAAACTAATATTGCACAAAACAACCTCAGATGAAGTATTTCATCTGAGAAAACAACTTAGGCATGTCGATCTAAAATCGATTAATCGAAAAATCGATTCTTTGGAGCAAAATTATCGATTTTTTAGATCGATTCGGAGCACCGAATCGATTCACTGAATCGATCCAAAAACCTCTCGAATCGGACCGATTCATCTGATTCTAGTGTAATGTTGTACGGTTGGTAAATAAAAGAGAGACGTGTTTCTCTACTCAAGACTTTAATTATACTGTCACTTAAACCTAAGAGTAAGTACATTTATTAACATATGCTAGTAGGGTGGAGGCACATAGACTACACTAGAATCAGCGATAAAATTCCCAAACTGGTTGGGGTAAGATACCGCAGTTTTTTAATTTTTTGCTGTTTTGGGACGCAAAAACAACCGATCTTACTTGGTTGATAATTGGAACGAACAACTCGTAACATAATTAACGCACTTTGAAAAAGTAGTTCTCAGAAGTGTTCAGAATTGTTTACTGAATCGATTCCTATCATTTTTAATATAGGTAATTTTATATCCCAAAAATAATTAAAACTACGTAAATTACAGTCACACTAATTCTGTACAGTCAAACAAATTGAAATGGACCGTAACTTAAGGCAATAAGACATTTAAAAGTGCAGTTTTATTTGTGTTATTACTAATTCTGTCATTCAATAAAAATAAAGAAAAATGTACTTTATTTCAAGCACGTTAAAGTCTTTGCGTTCTTGGATTTGTGCTGTGACCACAACATTCTTCCGGAATTAGTATAACTAATTTGATAAATAATCAGTGCATAAAAATGTTTAACTAAAATTCAGTGTATGTATTATGATTATAACATAATATACTAATTGGGGTGTCTGAGGGTGTGCGTTAATTACGTTACATATTGTATATTTGAATAAAATAAATATTTATGAACGCATCCAACAATATCGAAAAGTTGTCATTTCATTTTCATTTCTGAATTTCTAATTCTATTCCTACCTGTGGAATGTTGGTCTAACTTAATCTGTGCTGTGAACAAAACTACATATACATACTACAATTTAATATTATAGCTGTGAACCTGTTTGAACTGTGAACTTGCGAATTTACTTTATTATCAAAAACATACATACTGTGAGCTGTAAGTACAGACGGAGTACTTTCTATTTATCTAGATGCTGTAAATAAATATTATATGTTGAAGTTTATAGAGGTTTATAGTAAGGAAATTTTTTACGTGGTAGAGCCATGCTGCAGTTATATTAGTAGTATAGTTGTAGCACGAATGGGTCGGCTCGACCGGGGAAGGACCACGCTCTCACAGAATACCAGCGTGAAATAGTAGCTTAATGCTGCTGTATTTCGTATGGTGAGTGTAGAGAACCGGAGACCCTTTTTACTGGAAATGAGGCATTCCATCTCAGTCCTCACGGGTGACAACGCATCTGCATTTTGATTTGTAATGGAAGATAGATGTAGATGTCTATGGGCCGCAGCAACCACTTACCATCAGGTGGACTGTGTGCTCGTTTGTCAGCCTATTCTATAAAAAAAATAACCAGTATTGTGTTCGTGTAGCATTCATTTCAATTTGATAAATAGTGAGTTAATAGATTGAAACAGATTGATCGAGAAATGTACGTTGCAATTTCCCCTTTTTTTAAAGTATTGTTGTTGCTTTTAGCCACTTCATCATCACTTTGTAAAAAAGGGATCGAGTGGCGAACCACCCCTAAAACAAGCGTTTCAAGCTTACCAGGAGAGGTTAAAAGGAATATTAGTAATTTTAATTAATAAGATTACTAATATTTTAATTTCAAAAAATATTAAAGTTCAATTAAAGAAAAAATCGCAAATTCTTGAAATTTCATGTTTGAATATGTCGCGATTAATCGAAAATCGATCTTTTAATCCTCGATTTAATCGATAATCGATTCTAGTAACTTCGATTCGAATCGATTCAGAGATCGATTTTTTTTAGAGTGAATCGACATGCCTAAAACAACTTATAAACTCTACTTCAAAACAAACAAATTAAATAAGCAATATGGCGGATGGTGTCGGCGCTACTGAAGTTAGCAAACGTGTCCTGGCCGAAAATTGTTTAGTTTCGCCATTTTGCTTACAAGCGCTTGCTAGCGCTTTTTTCTGCCAAACGCACCCATTATAATATAACTTTAAGGTTCATTGCCTTTAAAAAGAAAAAAAAGACGTGTGGCACTCGGGGACTGCCGCGGTAAAGCTATTGCATAGCATTTTGTATCAACTTATGCAATTATAATTATTTATTTATTTTATTTATGCAGTATTTCTTTCTTTGATATTAATTCAAGTTACACTTTTTGAGCGTGGTGACCGATAATAAAACAAATTTTTTTCTTTTATTAAATAAATAAATAATAAATGTAATTTGTTCATTCATATTCAAAACACTTTATACACAAATTTTACAAGTACAGCTATTCACTGTTGTACATAAATACCTATACACCTATATACTTTCTCATAAACAGCTGCTTATGTATTCGTCCGATTTCGGAGCAGCTCGTCTCGATTCGTGCGTGCTTCGTAGAGTCGTACAATACGTATGGTTGCACGCACACAAACACCGTGTCGAAGACTGCCGAAAAGAAACGACGTTAGACAATGCACGGCCTTCAAGCCGCACCTCCGTGCCCGTCGGAGTGGGGAGCGTGAGGTTTTTCCTTACGGAATAAATTTCTGGATTCGGTCCCCGCGCTCAAGGCCCCCGATAGAAGCTATGCAATAGCTTAAAACTAAAACTTTTATACAACCAAGTTCGACAACTTTTCAAAATTTGTATACATCATAGTAGGCATGTCGATCTAAAATCGATTAATCGAAAAATCGATTCTTTGGAGTAAAATTATCGATTTTTTAGATCGATTCACTGAATCGGTCCAAAAACCTATTGAATCGGAATGATTCATTTGATTCAAGAACTAGCTAAAATTCCCAAACTGGCTGGGGTAAGATACCACAGTTTTTTAATTTTTTGCTGTTGGAGGAAGCAAAAATAACCGGTCGTACTTGGTTGATAATTTGAAAGCAATATATATTTGAATAAAATAAATGTTTACGAAAGCATCCAACTATATCGAAAAGTTGTCATTTCATTTTAATTTCTAAAATTCCTAAGCCCACTTTCCACTAAGGGATATAATGTAATTTAATATTACATCTCGAGATATAAATTAATATCGCTCACCGTACTTTTAAATAGAACCGTTTCCACTGAGGTGTAATATATATTACATCCCAAACTATAAATATTTTTTCGATTGACCGAGCGATATTTTTATATTATATTTCACCTCCTGTACTATAATATAATATAATATTATAGCTGTGAACCTGTTTGACCTGTGAACTTGTGAATTTAAATAATTTATTATCAAAAATATACATACTGTGAGCTGTAAGTACAGACAGAGTACTTTTTAAATACCTAGATACTGTAAAAAATATTATACCGTACGTTGAAGTTTATAGAGGTTTATGGTAAGGAAACAACCAGTATTGTGTTCGTGTAGCATTCATTTCAATATGATAAATAGTGGGTTATTAGATTGAAACAGATTTATCGAGAAATGTACGTTGCAGTTTGCACTTTTGTAAAAGTATTGTTGTTGTTTTTAGCCTAAAATGTCAAATAAAAGTGATACGTGGAATCACTTTGTAAAAAAAGGGATCGAGTGGAGTATGTGCGAACCACTCCTAACACAAGCGTTTCAAGCTTACCAGGAGTGGTTAAAAGGAATATTAGTAATGTTAATCAATAAAATTACTTATGTTTTATTTAAAAAAATATTACAGTTTAGAAGTTAAAGAAAAAAAATCGAAAATTCTTGAAATTCTATGTTTGAAAATGTCGCGATTAATCGAAAATCGATCTTTTATTCCTCGATTTAATCGATAATCGATTCAAGTAGGTACTCTCGATTCAAATCGATTCAGAGATCGATTTTTTTAAGAGTGAATCGACATGCCTACATCATAGAATTATTAGCCTTAGAACCGCAGCAGGCACACGCAAAGTGAAGCCGTTTCTAGTTAGCCTTTTAAGGCTAAGCGTGTCAGTTCTCTAGTATATAGTCAGTAATCTATGGTGTCGGTACTCGAGTCCAGGTAGTCGTGTAAAAAGCTGGCGCAATTTTGCAAAAAACAACTTACTGTGGTTTGAAAGGGTGTCACAACTCACCACATAATCATGAAAAAAAATCTAAAAATTTCATTTCACTGGTAATTACTGCCTATAATCTTATATTTTTGTAAAAAAAACATTCATCAAAACAAAATAATAAATCTTAAATTTGACAGACGCCAATATAATGAAAATGTTGCTAGGCATAGTAAAATATTTTACCCCATATTTTCTTATTATTATAATTACATACTGCCAATATGGGACTATTATTGTTGTATTTAAAAATACATCATAGAATTATTACCAAATAAATTTGACATATAAAAATACCTACAATATTCACGCATGAGTAGGATTTTTAATTTCCAAATGCTATTAGGGTTCCCACATGCCATGAAAAAATTAAGTTGATTTTATTTTGTTTTGTTAACGTGCAGTTATTTTTACTTTTTTATAGTATATGTTTTAGGATAAGTAACTTACCCCATGAATATTTTTTTAAATGCTAATACTGATTTACATATCAACATTTCCAAAAAAGACGTTACCTTTTGGCACTAGCCAACAGTGGTGTATTAAATTAGGTAAAGACAATATTTAACGTTTAGCCAAAATAGCACAAAAATATTTATTTTGTTTTAATGAAGTGAAGTTGATTAACGTGAGTGTTATTGTCAATTTAAATGTATTCGTTTTTAGATTTTCGTCTGGTCCGACTGTTGCTGCTCAACACAGACCACCTAGCTACGAGACATGAAACTATTACGATTTTCTAATTAAATTAGTCTGTCAAGATTAGAAGAAAAAAAGGTGTGCAGGCTGCGCGTGAGATGTATATATATATATATATATATATATATATATATATATATATATATATATATATATATATATATATATATATATATATCGTACGCGTAAATATGGGAGACTATGAAAACTTAACTTAATTATAAACAAATGAATGATGCGTAAAATACACCGTTTAATACATGTAAAGTTCTTGAAAATATGTACATGTATTTTACATGTCATTTACAACGCTAATCGCTTACCACAAATCCGTTAAGGGAGTTTTATTCCTAGGAAGTACACAAACATAATACATACTCTCGAAAACCATGACTTTGTTTCGGCCTCGGCCGCGACTGTCAGGTGAAAATATCTATATTAGGTAAAATTAACGTAATATAAAAATGAAAACGAAAATTACCTTTATTTTTTATTAATTAATTAGGGTTTGTAAATCTGTAATTTGGATTTCAAATTATAATTACATATAGAATAATATACACAAATATAATATAATGACCGTTCGTCTACATAAAAAATAATAACACAATTCGATAAACTTACATCGATACTTTTTTGGGCATTTCTACTGACACGTGCCGCCTGCAGCCCCTCTGATTAATAGACAGAGATGCTACTATAATACTGCGTGCTTGACAAGGACAGCCTCAGAACTACGACCAGAACACGTTGAACCCTCACTGTGTTAGTATTTTAAGATTATTAAATGTTGCACTTACCGGTGGAACGTAACTTTATCCTTCTTGAAATTATGTTTCCTGCTATCACTACCACACCACTTTACTGCGCAAGTAGGTATGTTTTACTGTTTTTATTTTGAAAATTGTAGCGCTAAGGACGCAGTGTACAGGTTTGTTGTCTGATCACTACTAAACAGGGTAGCGTTCGTGTTCAACTATATAGGCTCTGGTTGAGCAGATGAAGTACATGTACATTCGTTACATGTCTCGTAGGCTAGGTGGTCTGTGCTGCTCAATGAATTGAAAAATTAGACTTCATCGCAAAGAAAACTAACGAAAACTAACTAATTTACGTTTCTAATGAAGTTTACTCCATTTTTAGTATTGCTGAAAATAATCTGCGAAATTATATTAAGCATAATGCACAGAAAAATAATTCAGACAAAGAGTTATCTCTCGAAATTATGGCCAAACTCATTGGTCGTTCTCTATTTCCTAGTGTAGAAGAGCACAGCAATTCGCAACATCACGACACAAATCTGGCGCGGCTTATTGTAGAACGTTGTGTAAGAGTTCGATTCTTATATGAATCCAAAAAAGATAATATTTCGCGGATAGCGTCATCAAAGCGACAGTTATTTAGAAAAGCGTTGCAGATGCAGAGTTATTAAGTAAGAGACGTAGAAAGAGAGGTAATAAATTATCATTATTGTTATCATTACAGTTATGTAATAAATATTTTTATTTTCGTGTTTTATTTGAATAGATTTTCTCCTTCCGAATCTCATTTCGTTTTAATACAAAACGCCTTATTAAAAAAAAGTATATCATATATTTATATAAATACATAATACTATATACGTATATAAATATATCTCTTCTAACAGAATAATGTAATGACATAATAGATTTGTGAATATAATTATAGCACAAGATATTACGTTTATAAATAATTTTAATAAAATATTAATTATCAAATATAAGTAATTTTATATTTCTCTCCTTTTAAATTATTAATAAATAATTCTAAACGCAACCTAAATATTAATTTTACGACTATGTCTACTATTACTTTACTTTACTTCTACTTTGCCCATTTTTTGGGGAAATTGTCATTTACTTGCATACATTGTCGTGAAGCGACAATAAAAAAACTAAAGAACCTAACTTAACTACAACGAAAACAACCAAAATAAAATAAATTATTTAAAAATTTGAAAAGTTTTACAGTTTCTTTTATAAAAAGGTATTAAGGTGATGATGGGTTGTAATGAAGATAGTGATTTACAATATTATTAAAAAAAATAACAAAGATAAAGATACTGCAACGAAGTATGCACAGGCTATGCCTATGATAGGTGCACAGCTCCTGCTCTAGGTACACGCAGAATCTGGAGAAAGCACACGCAGCGTCTGGAGAAGATACACGCAGCGTCTGGAGTAGGTCCACGCAATGTCTGGAGTAGGCACGCAGCGTTTGAAGTAGGTATACGCGGCGCTTGAAGTAGGCAAACACAACTTCCGGAGTAGACACACACAGCGTCCGGAATAGACACGCAGCGTCTGGAGTAGGTCCACGCAACGTCTGGAGTAGGCACGCAGCGTTTGAAGTAGGTACACGCGGCGCTTGAAGTAGGCAAACACAGCGTACTAGTAGGCGGAGGCGTAGGCGTGGCTAGGCGACGACTTAAGGAGCGGGCAGAGGCTTGCAGGATCCCGAGGCAGTGCGGAAAAGGCCTTTAGGAGATGCTTCAAGTATCAAAGCCCAAGTCAGACTCCCCCATTCACCGATTGTTCGGCTTATTTTTTTTGACGGATCTGGCATAAGAACGGAAAATTATTCTCATTAAATTTGAATTTATTTAAATTAAAAGCAAATTCTTGTAAATGGCCAAGAAGAAAGGAGTATTTTGAAGTAAAAACATCAGGCCGGTAACGATATTTGAATAAAAATTGCCATGACAACCTGATAAACAACGATGTCAAAACATGTCAAATTTTGGTTTTAGGCTCGTAATACAGAAACGGCATGATTTAAGTGAAAAATGAGATACTATTTATATAGAAAAAAAAAGTAGCGCAACAGCGCGCACGAAGCCCGAAATTGCAGAGTTACAGAGAACTAAATAAAAAACCGAAAAAGGTAGACTCCATTGACATCGATTTAAAAAGTGCTGATAACGGGAAAATACGACGTGAAAATGATTTGTTATTGTGTTCTTATGGTTTAAAAATGTTACAGGTTCCTATGGAAATAAAGGTGACGCAAAATATCTAGTTTTGAGATGAATGCAGAAAATAGAAAACAGAATGGAAAAATAAATTTAAAATAGTTAAAATGGTATGTAAGTAACATAACACTACATTTTCCCCCCGACCCTGGAAAATTTTTGACTCAGCAAAAATTTTGACATGTACATTCTAAAATAAACCATAAAAACACAGCTTTGCAGAAACAGACATCACCAGGCAAAATCAGATATACTATCTCTTACATTCATCATCTGCATTCAGGTAAGGGTGGAGTTCACATTCAATGACTACCACTCTAAAAGTGTGTTTTCGAAAGGACATTCAGGCTTATTTAAGGAGTTGTCATCCGCTCCTGCGTGGAAAAAACATTTCGAAAGGACATCCAGGCTTATTTAAGGAGTTGTCATCCGCTCCTGAGTGAAGATAAAGATAAAGAAATTAATCTTAAGCAAGCTTTAGTCGCTATGACTTAAGTAAAGATTAAGAACGGCCAGAGCGGTAGGGCTCAAAGCCAGAGATCAGCAACATCACTAACGAGATGTGTCTGAAATTGATATATATACATATATACAAACTTACATATACAAACATATATATACATATATACAAATGTAGTGTCATGCAAAACAGTATTAGCTGGTTCCTCACATCTAATCTTCTCTTCGTATTCGAGTTCGGCCTTGTTAAGAAATTTGTACTTAATAACCCTTTTCATTGTTAGTATTAAGTGCAAAGTTAAGTTTAAGAAATAAAAATTTAATTAAAAATTGTACCTCTTTAAGTTATCTAGAATAAGAATATTAAAGTGATGAATGTAAGTGAAGTGTTATATGTAGGTCTAAATATAATCCAGGTAAGTTGAAAAACTAGATGAAGTTTTGTTTTAGAATTTGGAAGATTGTACCTCTTTAAGTTATCGAGAATAAACATATTAAAGTGATGAATGTAGGTGAAGTGTTATATGTAGGCCTAAATATAATCCAAATAAGTTGAAAAACTAGAAGAAGTTTTGTTTTAGAATTTGGAAGATATGATAAGGATGAGTAAATAAAGAGTTAAGAACGAAAGAGAAAGCAATTCAATCAAAAGGACATAGATAAGGCGTAGCTAAGGTGAAGAAAAGAAGAACTTTACGTCGGGCGCCAAATTGTCGTGAAGCGACAATAAAAAAACTAAAGAACCTAACTTAACTACAACGAAAACAACCAAAATAAAATAAATTATTTAAAAATTTGAAAAGTTTTACAGTTTCTTTTATAAAAAGGTATGAAGGTGATGATGGGTTGTAATGAAGATAGTGATTTACAATATTATTAAAAAAATAACAAAGATAAAGATACTGCAACGAAGTATGCACAGGCTATGCCTATGATAGGTGCACAGCTCCTGCTCTAGGTACACGCAGAATCTGGAGAAAGCACACGCAGCGTCTGGAGAAGATACACGCAGCGTCTGGAGTAGGTCCACGCAATGTCTGGAGTAGGCACGCAGCGTTTGAAGTAGGTATACGCGGCGCTTGAAGTAGGCAAACACAACTTCCGGAGTAGACACACACAGCGTCCGGAATAGACACGCAGCGTCTGGAGTAGGTCCACGCAACGTCTGGAGTAGGCACGCAGCGTTTGAAGTAGGTACACGCGGCGCTTGAAGTAGGCAAACACAGCGTACTAGTAGGCGGAGGCGTAGGCGTGGCTAGGCGACGACTTAAGGAGCGGGCAGAGGCTTGCAGGATCCCGAGGCAGTGCGGAAAAGGCCTTTAGGAGATGCTTCAAGTATCAAAGCTCAAGTCAGACTCCCCCATTCGCCGATTGTTCGGCTTATATTTTTTGACGGATCTGGCATAAGAACGGAAAATTATTCTCATTAAATTTGAAATTATTTAAATTAAAAGCAAATTCTTGTAAATGGCCAAGAAGAAAGGAGTATTTTGAAGTAAAAACATCAGGCCGGTAACGATATTTGAATAAAAATTGCCATGACAACCTGATAAACAACGATGTCAAAACATGTCAAATTTTGGTTTTAGGCTCGTAATACAGAAACGGCAAGATTTAAGTGAAAAATGAGATACTATTTATATAGGAAAAAAAAGTAGCGCAACAGCGCGCACGAAGCCCGAAATTGCAGAGTTACAGAGAACTAAATAAAAAACCGAAAAAGGTAGACTCCATTGACATCGATTTAAAAAGTGCTGATAACGGGAAAATACGACGTGAAAATGATTTATTATTGTGTTCTTATGGTTTAAAAATGTTACAGGTTCCTATGGAAATAAAGGTGATGCAAAATATCTAGTTTTGAGATGAATGCAGAAAATAGAAAACAGAATGGAAAAATAAATTTAAAGTAGTTAAAATGGTATGTAAGTAACATAACACTACAACATTACTCATTTGCTTGTGTGCGTGCGGGCAAACGTAATCACAGGCCACTGATTCACATATTCATTGTGTTGTTGCTTCAACTTTGAACGGAATTTTGAATGACACTATCACTCTAATTCTAATTACTCTATGGCATACATATGAATGAAATGTACTACTGCTACATAAAAAATACTATCAGTGTTATTTTAACAACAAAATATGAAAAATTCGTTGACGAATGATCATCAATGAATTAATGGTAAATTTATGATGAAATTATGTAAATTAAAGTGCGCATGCGAAGTTACCTCTTAATTTATTCTTTGTTATTTTTGGCCCCATTTTCATATTCTTCTTGCAGCTTGTTTAAAATGATTATTTTGGCCTCTTTTTGTATTCATATTTATTTATTTTTCATCACATCCAGTACTGTGTCCATTCCGTTATAGTATTTTTTTCAATCGTTTCGTTATTGTCTTTTATTTACTAATATTTATATTTTACTTCTAACAATTTCAACTGGGGGATCATCTGTGGGATGCATTGTCGCAGCGCACTGCCTGGAAGGGTCGCCATGTAATGTTGGAGAGTGTTACATGAAATGGAACGTGTTACATGTTCTAGATCTTTAATTATACTGCACTAAACAGCTACAATTAGCATTAATATATACTACGGTCGCGGGGGCTACACTACAAAATATCTGTCGCTGTGGAAACACTGTTACAACATAATGATGAGTTGTATTATAGTTTAAAAATATTAAACTGTGGTTTTTGCCCTTTCGTAGTTGTAGTCCATACTTTTGAAAATATATTTGTGTGTGACAGGCGTACTTATGGTCTGTTGCAACACATGGACACCTGAAAACAACATTAAACAAAAAATGCTACAGAGGCGTTGTCATCACAGTAGACTAAAATAGAACGCCTTTCAGCCTATAATTATACTGACTATCCATACCCAGATACTCCATACTCAGATAAAAACATGGTGGATCCTGCACTACTGCTTGGCGGTAGAAATATACTGCGTGATAGTTTTTACCGTCCGGAAAAAAATAGTGTGTAACAGATGAACGAGATAGGCAGCCTATGTATGGCACGGATATTTTACAATTTTTTTTTATTTTCATTCAAAATACTTTTTTTTTATGGGATATGGTGACAAACGAGGACACAGTCCACCTGATGGTAAGTGGTTGCTGTGGCCCATAGATGTCTACATCTGTCTTCGATTACGAATTAAGATGCAGATGCGTTGTCACCCGTGAGGACTAAGATTGAAAGCCTCGTTTTCAATAAAAAGGATCTCCGGTTCTCTACACTCACTATACGAAAAACAGTAGCATTAAGCTACTATTTGACGCCGGTATTCTGTGACTAATAATCTAGTCTAATACTATTATGAAATTGATCTATTAATAAATAATACTAATTTAAAACTTTAAGTACTAAAAAATAACAGCAACATATAACTAAGTGAACTGCATGCACACCTGCAGTTCACAGATGTCCATGGACACCTGCAGTGGATAGCCACTAATTATTAGGACTGTAAGTATGTTTGTCAATACAAATTTAAAAAGAACATGTTTCTGTAACATAATTTCACTGACATCGAGTATAAAAAATTCTTTACTTTGTCTAAAAATTTCAACAAAGGCTGAAAATGACTACGCGAGGGAGGCGGATTGATGGATAGACGTTTATTTACAAAACACGTCACTTTACTACTGTCGGCCATTGATATATTAAAAGGGATATGTCAATGCTGTCGGCAACGTTTATTTAGAATGATAATATATTTACTCGAGCGAGTCACGCTTTTTGTATAAGTCGTCGTTTAGGTGTTTTTGTTATTAGTGACAAACGAAGCGTGGGTTCAGAATATTACCGACGGCGTTCTATAAAAATACGAGTACTTTTGGATTTGGAAGAATTAGGTGCTAGACAACTGGTACCTTAAATAAGGCTATAAAATTTGTGTACTAAAATGTAATCAAATTAGAAACCAATATTATTAACTGGTAAATATAGGTCTCGTATCTTTCAATAATTTTTTACAGGATAGGCCGTAGGTGTCGTAAGTGGGGATAGAGGGAAACTGAAACAGGATATAGGTAGCAGCATTGTTCTTTCGCCATCCCGCCTTGCCAGCGTGGTAGAAAAAACCTACAAGACAATCTAAAGGGGAGGCCAATTAAGGCGCTACTCCTAGCGAACGACCTGCAGCATTCGGTTCTATACATTCCACGCGCTCTCTCTACAATAATATATCGCGTAAGAAATTCGGCCAAATTTTAAAATATTTTCTTTATAAAATCGAATATTTATATATTGAAAAAATTAAACACATCAAAATATTCATTAATAAATTGCCTATCAATTAGTGGCAATCGTAAAATAAAAATGTTTAGAAAATCCAAAAGTGCACGCCTTATAATCTCATTTGATTATATAAAAGAAAAATATCTCTTTTTCTATATTTGAAATGAACGAAGAGATCCACGAGAATATTTTTTGTATAAAAGTACCAGTTGTTTTTTACATTTTCATTAATTACAATTAAACGAGAACAAATTACTCAGTGATTTTTTTAAAGGAACCTGTCCGTTGAGATTCTAAAGCTAATAAAAAAAGAATTATTTTGATACATTAATTCTAACGACTACGATTAATACAGACTTCCGGGCACCCTCGATTATTTTTTTTCAATCAGTTTGTTTTTACACTAAATACAAAAAATTAATTTTAAAAATAATAGAAACATGACAACGAGTGATTTTTATCGATACATGTGTATTTTTATTATTCTTAAAGTGCGGTAGTTAAAAAATGAAGACATTTTTAGCTCAGTAAATTACTGGATTTCCATTGTTAGCGTATTTTAATAATTTATATTGTTGTAACTAACATGGTGGGTAATTAATATTTTCATCCTATAAAGTCTGCTAATGTACCATTAATGTATTAGATTATGTCTAGTTATTTATTTTTGCTTATATTTATAACTAGAATGCAAAACTGTTATAGATAATTATAAGAAATATAAATAATGTTTTATAACGTAAAAACTTACGGCTTAATATCCAATTTTATAAAAACTTGTAACGGAAACCACACAAGCAACGCCATTCCTTAGATTATTTACTGTCTAGATAACGCATCACGCAATGAGCGATGCAACAAAAACAGGCCAGTTTTTACAAGCGTGTGTGCGTGAAGCACGCACACACGCTTAGCGGTTGCTATGGTGACGGAATAAATAACTATGACTTACACCAGCGTCATTTGTATCTGGGAGATACCAGCTAATGAATGTAACCCGATAAAATGGGGAAAAACTGTAAAATTGTCATTTTAATAAGATCATAAATTATAATATTTTATAATTTATGATCTTATTAAAATGATGGTGTATATATGGTGCTTTCAATTGTGTGTTTACTTGTCTGTTGAGTTAGAATCTAATTTTCTTTGTAAAGAAAAATATAATCAAATAAAAATCAATTACGCATTTACAAATATGTTTTATTATTTAATATATAGTATCGACTTATAAAAATACTAGAGGTAGGCCGGCGGCTTCGCCTGCATCATAGTTAAATAATTTATCCCGCAGGTACCCTTACCGTAAAATTTTATCCCATAGCGTTTCTACAGTTTAGTAGATCCTTTTAAGAAGAATTATTCCGTCCTGCATTGTTGTGCCAGCAAGAGCTGATATATGGGTGTCCCATTGAAGCTTTTCATCTAAGGTCATCCCGAGGAACACAGTAGTCTCTTCTATTTTCAACTTATCATTATTTACAATTAAATGTTTGTAATTACTAATTTAATGGCCCTCTCTTTGAATTAGTTTTTTAAATAATTTGCGTTTTGAGGTTGCATCACTTTTTACATTATCTAATTTAGCTATATGATAGCAGCGTATGGTCAAATATTTTTCGGCGACCAGTCTTATTAGGTTCACTTGGTGAAGAGAACCACACGCATGTTCAGTTTCAACTTTAAAACGAATATTTTTATGACCAATAAATTGTTTTAATATACAAGATAAAATGTTTGTGTAAGTTGACCTAGTCATTATAAAATGTTGTCTAAGAAACTTTCGGATTACTGTCTCCGAAGTCTTACATATAGAATATACATCCCTTGAAGCATAAATCAACCCGCCTTCATCCCGTGCGCTAACTAGCTTATGGTATTCATGCTTTTCATTTGAAAACAAACATTCAATGCATGCAGTACATTTGATTTGTCTACGCAGACATCTCACAACACAACCTGAAATGTAACCAACTATGTGTTGTGTATATTCAGATAATGAAGAATCATCTAAAAATCGAGATACATTTCCTCCGTTTTCATCCAAAATATTTTCTTCTGCCGTTTCACTCTCATCTTCATCATCTTTTCGTGTTGCTGGAGTAGTTAAATTAATATATTTGAGTGCCGAAGAGCACGTCAAAACACTTATGTTCTCTAGCGGCACACAATTTCCTGAACCAGCAGATTTAAGCTCCATGTGACACAAAAGTTTTCTGTATATACCTTTCAATTGTCGGGCATTTGGATTATCGTTATAACCACCATGCATACGTATCGCTCCAAAAAATAATTCGATGTGGTCTTGGCTGATGCGATATGTGGATAAGTACTGCATTTTATGTGATTCTATTACAGTTGTATATAACGCTTTTAAACTATTAATACAAATTAGAACTCCAAGAAATCCGGTGAAAGAGTTCGATTTCAGTACAGGTGTGTAGCTCTTCAGAGTTATTATCTTTTTTGTTTCATGTTCTGTGTAAGTTCTTTTTCTCGAGACTTTCAAATATAGGTTCAAAATTAAATCATTTACTTCTTCCAGTACTGTAAATAACTCATCTTTATTTTTTGGACTCAAGGGCTGTTTATAGCCATATGCTTGTAAGTTTCTGGAATTAAAAACATCAAAAACGTTGTTCATTGCCATTATGAATTTTTCTGTCGCCTCGCTGTCTTCAAAACCAGACAATTTCAGCTCTTGTCGACAAAATTGTATTGCCTTAGAAACACTCCTGCTCAATAATTGTGTTGCCAATTTGACATTCATTATAGAATTTCGGAATTCGATATGTTTTTTGGTCAAACGATTCGCTAGATGAAGCCCAATTTCTTCTTGGAGATTTGATAATTTTTTGACATATTCCCACATTATTTGCTCATTCTTGTACAAAAAGATTTCCTTCAATTGAAAATGATTTCGAATTAATTTCAGCATATGGCAGAAATCCAAAAACACTGCTACTTTATAGTCAGCGCATGGGTGTTGAAATGTGGTTTTCAGCCGTCTATGGTCATTCAATTCGCAACCCAGGATCTTCATAGCCGACATATTTGAGGAGTGACCATCAAAAGTTAATGATACAATATCAACACCTACTTCGTGACATTTGGTAAGTATAGTTTTTATAATATTTGCTTTTTGGTCTCCCGTCATTCCATGGACTAAAAAATAAGCGACTGGTAATTTCCAAGGCTCATTTAATGATACTAACAAAAAAACATAAGCCTCTGATGCTTTGATTCTCATATTTTCGTTAGGACCAGTGCCTATATCAACAACACCATCATCCTGTTTAGTTTTATCATTAAAACACTTCTGCTGTCTAATTGCCATTTCATCCCCTATTAATGCGCAAATCATATTTTTATCGGATTGTTTTTTTTAGCATCCAAAATTTTGAACGAATCTTCTGTAAACCCTGGAGAACCATCGATATTTGCATACCATTTCGATATGGTTTTCGGGTGAGGAAGGCATGTTTCAAATTTACTCCTGACGAATCTATACGCATTTGGTGACAGAAAATGTAAAGTTAAACAAAATTTTCTAAATTCTGGTGCATATTTAGATACAGGTCTCTTAGATTTTTTTTGTAACTTTTTTTTCATTGTAGCATATAAGTCAGCAGCAAATACGTTACTATCTAGAACGTTATGCGTATCATTGTCTATGTATCTCTCTTTTTTTAACGTAATAAGAATATCTTTGAAAGTTGCAAGTTTCTTCTTAAGTCGTAGATTTTTTCTTCCAAGCGATTGCATTTTTAGAGAATGTTTCTTTTGGATACGAATTTTTCTGCGTAATTCTCTTCTCAACTTTGCTTTTTTAGGAGTGTTAAAAATAGAATCTATATCTGAAAACTCTTCATTTATTTTAATATAATTTTCAGATTTCGCTGTTTTATTAGCCAAAACTTTATGAGCTACGCGACTGATGACGACGACGGAGACGAAGTATCAGTGCACACTACATTGGTGCATGCTATAGAGGAGGAAGTTTTAGGCTCTTCATTTGATGCGGGAGTATTCTGAAATCAAAAGTAAAGTAGGTATATAGTTTCGATGTTGTAATCTTTAAGAAGCGATAGTAGCAGAAGTAATAGTAAAACGATATAAAATGCTACTCTGGATAATCAAGTAGTAATTCTCCGGATTTTAAAGAGCGCATAAACAAGTAAAGAAAATATTATATTTAATGGAATAATATTTTCTAAGAATAGTTACTGTTATAGATTAATGTTAAATTAACGTTACCTGTACATGAATCAGATTAGCATAACGCTCCCTTATTATTTGCTGTAGGTATCATAACAAAAACTTACCAAATTCATGGGCTTTTGTTTTTCAGTGTTTTATTCCATCGTCATTTCAACGTCTTCATCAGTGATATCACTTTCGTCAGATTTCACTGATGATAAGAATAATGCCTGTAGTCTTTTTTTTATAGGATAGGGTGACAAACGAGCACACAGTCCACCTGATGGTAAGTGGTTGCTGTGGCCCATAGACATCTACATCTATCCTCGATTACGAATTAAAATGCAGATGCGTTGTCACCCGTGAGGACTGAGATGGAATGCCTCGTTTCCAGTAAAAAGGGTCTCCGGTTCTCTACACTCACCATACGAAATACAGCAGCATTAAGCTACTATTTCACGCTGGTATTCTGTGAGAGCGTGGTCCTTCCCCGGTCGAGCCAACCCATTTGTGCTACAACTATACTACTAATATAACTGCAGCATGGCTCTACCACGTAAAAATAGAATAGTCAAAATAGAATGTTAAACATGTAAATCATCATAATAGTCTTCATCAGCTTGTACGTAATAAAACATACTTTTTTCGGTACCGCTTCCTTTTTCAATCTTCGCCGGCCTTGATTATTTGCAAAATACAAGTCTTTTTCACGGAAATGTTCAGAACATATCACTGTGGTTTTGGATGGTTTCCAGAACTCTTCTCCACGGCTTTTTCTTATTATGTCCACCCATCGACTTCTAATTATAGGATCGATAGGTATCCTAAAACCATGTATCCAAATAGTCACATTCGATTTTGATAATTATTATAAAATACTATTTAGTAATACAAATAAAAAAGAGAAAAAATAAAGAAAAAATGTTTAAGACTAAATAAAAACACCCGAATGCGCGGAATCTTGCAAAACAAAAACAATCGGTCCATCCATTTAGGCTGTAGGCTCAGTCAAACAATTTTTGAAATGTACCCACATACACATACATACACGCAACATGATTTATTTCCTCCTTTTGATGAAGTCGGTAAAAATGAACATACATCAGCTCTTAAGACAACTATATGGGGAAATTCGCAATCCAAGACTGGCAACAACAAAAAATGACGCGTTGATTTTGTAAATATAATTATCAATTTCTTAGTTTTGTTTTCGTAAATTACTATTAGATTTGAGTTACTTACCGATGGTAGGAGATTTTGTTAATTGTTTGTAAACGTCCTTTGTAATTTCTGCAGATTTTGATCGCGCAAGTTGTCATTTTTACCAAAATAATTTACCTCAAAACAATGAGCCGTGCATGCGTATCTCTTGGCGTTACAATTGACAATGAGGAGTGGGGATTGCTTTAGAGGCTAACAGTTAGCTGATATTTTTTTCGACGCTTTTGAGCCGCCGTTACTCTATCTAGAGAGTAAATAATCTAAGCGCCATTCGTAGTTTAGCACTGTTAAATTACAAGCCTATAAAAGACAGATGTCGTCGGTTTGAGCGGCAGCTACAAGCGGCAGTCCTACTAAAACTGTTGAGTAAAGAATACGTACACGGAAGATAAATCGTGAGTATCAATTATTGTTATGCCTTGTTATTCTGTGTGTCTAAATTGTACATTGATATTATTAGGAATATTTATAACCTTGTTTAGATTTATGATATTTTATGCAGTTAATAAAATACATGATGTTACTTACGTATTAAGAGGATATAGTAAGTCAGCTCAAATTCTAATTTTGCCCCCACTTACCCGCGCGTCGTATGCTATGTACCGACATGTTTGTAATCACTAATACTGTAAGTAGATAGGTCGTTAGATACTTATTTCATTAGGTTTATCATATTTATGCCTGTTTCTTTACGCCAACCCAGTCGCTTCTTATTTTTATGACGGTTATTTCCCATTTTAATTTTAAGTCGTCCTTTTGCGTAATGTGTATTCTGATCGTAAGCGACACAACTTCTCCCTTCAAAAGCCAGAGCGATACTAATCTCTGGTATATAGGTATTATCTATGGATACTAACGGGGCGACAGGAATCAAGCTTACGCGCCGATAGTTTAGGTAATTTCTTTTTACAGTGAAAATAATGGTATTTAAAAAAAAGTAAATAACATAAGCACTGCTTTATAGTTAGTTGTTAGTATGCGAAGTTGATGATCTTATTTAAAGTATTTTATGAATAACAGCGGTTTATTGTTCAGTTTGGAGGTAACTTTGGATTTTTTTCTATCGAGAAAATTTTACGGAATCGTGTTTTCGTCTAACATAATCCTTAACAATAATCCTCAACTTTACCACATATTTATTTCAAAATTAATGCTGCAATACTTTAGGCATAACGGAGGATCTTGCTAAGCCATTTAAGGTTATGTTTCCCCTTAAGTGACTTTACTTAACACCATTAGGTGAGAGTAGAGCACAACCTCAACGCTTCGCTTATGAGACGTGTAATAATGTTTATTTTATGAGGAGATATATGTCATCAATAATTTTTATATAATAATTTTTTATTATTAATAATTAATTCGCATTTATGTGGTTTAGTTGTAGGAAGATTCATCACGTATTTACTCCTTTGAAAAAAACTGGAATTGGCTGTTATGGAATCACGATTGTGTAGAAATGTAATAGGTTTTTTTTTATTAGTTGATAGGTATATCATTTTAATAAGAAGTAGATAGCTCCTAAAAAACGTCACAAATAACGACTAGCGCTGCATTTTGCACGAACACGCAAGTAGTTACGATGTACCAGTTCTGGCTCACTGAGTCAGAAGTTGTACAAGTACGACGTTCGTCGATTCACGATCCTAAAAAAAAAAAAGGTTTTGGCATGCTCTGATCACGAATCCGCGGTCCATTTTTGCGTCGGATGTACGGTTCCGGAGATGTGCAGATCAATTAACTCTTATCTAATTGATATCCGCTTCGAGCCTCAACCGTCATTAGCGCTCCATTGTCCTTATCTACTTATCTATTGTTGATTGACTACCGTCATTATCTATTATTCGTCGGCGTGTGGGTCGGCTTATGCTATTGTATTATACTCCTTTGTTCCTATCTACACTAATCTGACTCATTAATAAAACACATTACCCAATTTTGTTAAAAGTTTTATTTATAAAATACAAAATCTTATTACTTATTATCTATAAAATAGGAGCGAAACATCTCATCCACTAAAATATCGTTGTACAATGTGTTCCCTGTAAATATACTCGTAAAACTATGCATTGAACATCCCTGAAACTTATATAGCAAATACATTAAGCAATATTCGCCACAAACTGAAGTCCACTCATTCTGAATCCTATCAACATTCCAGTTCCATCTTTTACAATTTCTTTTAAAAAACTCTAGATGATATCGTACAGGTGCCCGTCCGAATGAATCAAAATATTGACCGACGTCATTCGTATCGATATATAAAGCTACCCAATGTGACCCTGGTTTATCATCTGTATCCAAATTGCATATTATATACGTTGGTACGTGGGTGTACATGGGTAGTTTATTGGCAGCATAAACATTATTTTCTAGAGTGGGGTGAATCTTTTTCAGATGTTGTTGTACATCTAGTGTATCCATAATATTACTGCTATTAGTAGATTATTACAGTACCAATCTACTCAATGACTAATATAGGAGTGATCAATTATAGTGATTTCTAAATATTAAATTGCATTCTTTGTGTTATACAAATCGTATTTGAGTCACCAATACACTGAACAAGACACGACAGGAAGGACGTAGGAATGTAGAGATAAGCAACAGAATGTAAGGTAAGCTTGTTGACGCATAAAGATACTATCAATTCTACTGCAGAAATTCTTTAGATTAGAATTATTACTCACTGGTACTATATAAGACCAAGCAACTGCAGTCATGGAGTTAGTGTATGGTCGTTTGACCGCAGTGGATCTATCAATACTACGTTTGTGTTACTTCAACGCATCAAAGGCCATGGATGTAAGTGTTTATTCTATTGACAAACTTACTTTTCTTTCTGTTATTTTCTTACGTGTGTATGATTTAGTGTTAACAAATTATATTTAAATATTATGTGTGTGTATATGGTTAAGCCGTGGTAGCTCAGATGGTTAGCGCAAAATGTAAAATTCACAGTACGCGACCCGGGTTCGATCCCCGCCGGCACCAATTAAATTGTTAATTACAATTTTAAGTGCTGATTTACCACGTGCTCAGCGTAGCCCTAAAACCCTCTCAGAAATGAGAGGAGGCCTATGTTCAGCACTGGACTTTAATAGGTTGTAACTTTAGCTTTTTTAACTTTTATAATTAAGTGTTAACAAATTGATATTAACATGATAACTGTGTTGTTGCAGAAATCATTGAGCTTCGATGAAAATACCTATAAACAGTATTACTACTCGCCACTCTCCCCTCAAGAAGAGAGTGATAACATCGTCATTAATAATAACACATGCGATGGTGGAAAAAGAAAATCGCAATCGATTGATCATTTTTTTGAAGCTGAATCAAAAATAAAAAAGAGGAAGCTGTTATCATCAACCGTAGCACGAGCCGCTAGAGATGGTGTATCATACATTTCTACTAATTCTGACGACGGAGACCAAGCGACACATCTCATCAAAATTGAAATGTACGATATAAAGAAGCTATCCAAGATTCCAACTACTGATCATTGGAAACATGCTTCCACGAGGATTAAATATTACGTAAAGACTAATAAGGATAGCATCTACGACAACACAAACGCCCTCGTATACAATATTACAAAGACAATAGCAGAAAGTGAAAAAGTTAAAAAATACTTTTTTAACAATGACAGTCATTAGCTGATCATTAGTGAATGTGATTCTGTTTACTTAAATTACTTCCGTGTACTCATTATATTCTATTTCTAATCCTTTGTTAGACTTAAATATCGGACATTATTTGAAATTTGGGTATCAGTTGGTCTACCAACACTGAACTGTTACTTACTCTGCTACATATTTTCTTCTTTACTATAAGGATGGCAAACTTCAGTGAAGTGTGCACCAGTGCTTTCTTCTCCACAACCATGGAAGAGAATACGGAACTATTCAACAGCGAATTAAATCAGGAGTTGTCTAAAGTTTATGATGAAATGGAGAAGGATCAACTGTTCGATTCATCGTATGATGATGAGTTGTATAATCACTGTGCGATGGTTGAAACACAGTTTAAGTAAGTAAAATAAACATTCATTTCGATCATAATTTACACAATGTCTTGTACAGTTTTTAATAAATTTAAACATTTTAGTAGTCAACCACTACAACTTGGAAGAGGAACGAAGCGAACGAGCAGCAAAGAACCCAAGATCATCAAAAAACCAACAACGGAAGCAGAAGCGCCTACCTCTGCAGGGAACAGTATCAGTAACGATGATCAAGTGGAATGTCTAACGTGTCATATATTTATCAAGAAACGGTATTTAGCTAATCATTTTAAAAGTAATGTTCACAAAAATAATCTTTTGAATTCACATAATTCTTTATCAAACGTTAGTGTTATTGAATCTGCTTTTGGAAATAGGATTTTAACTTATAAAATCAAGAGTAGAGTAGATAGTTCGACATTGGTAAATTTTGAAACTCCTGAACTATTTTTAAATTCTATTAAAAATGATATTTTATTTTTAATACAAGAGTGTATTCATCAACACATAATTTTTAAAGTAAACTTCATATTGCATGCTGATTTTGTTCAACAAACTAAAGATATTCATGATACGTTCGATTTTCAAACGCTTAACTATATTATTTGTCAAGGAGATGACTTAAATATTTTTTTTTCATCTTTAAATGATACAATTACTACTAAAATTAGTGCATTTGAAAAAAAAGATAGTGGATGGAGTCTAAAAAACATAAAATCTATAGACATGAATGTTAATAAATTTAACCCCCTACGCGTTACTTCATACATAGATCTTCCTCGTGACATAAAATTAAAAAAGGCTGTTATAAATGTAAAAAGCAAGGATTATTTTTGTTTTAAATGGGCGTTACTCTCGGCGTTATATCCCGTAAACAAAAACGCGGATCGTGTATCATCGTACGTTAAACATGCAAATAAACTTAAATTTGATGGTATTTCCTTTCCAGTTAAAATTTCTGACATAGCAAAAGTAGAGAAATTAAATGATATTAGTATTAATGTTTTTGGGTTAGAATATAATAAAGAAAAACGATGTAATTCTATAGTAGGTCCATTATTTTTAACAAAGTGTCGTAAAGATAGACATATCAATTTATTATTTTTTTCCAAGGATACAAAAAATCATTATTGTTACATAAAAAATTTATCGCGGTTAGTTAGTAAACAAATTTCAAAAGACGGTCACATCATGTACATTTGCGAAGCATGTCTACTTCACTTTCCATCTAAGGAAAGTTTAAATAACCATGAACAATACGATTGTGCCCACATTTGTACAGAATTACCAAACAGTGAAACTTTTAAAAAAAAGAATTGGTTTGGTCAACCTATTTCAAATGATAAAATTAAATTTGATAGTTATGAAAAAAAGTTGAAGATACCATTCGTAGTTTATGCTGATTTTGAAGCATTTTTAAAACCAATAGAATCATGTTCTAACGATCCTTCCAAACCTTTCACACACAATATTCAGAAACATGAAGTACATAGTTTTGGTTATTATATTAAATGTTCATATGATGATAAATTATCAAAATATGTAACGTATTGCGGACCCAACTGTGCACAAGTGTTTATGGAAAGTTTATCTAACAATCTCAAAGAAATAAATAGACTTCAAAAATATCCTCCACTTCCGCTAACAAATGAAGACAAAAACCAAATTTCAAATGCAACCATTTGTCATATTTGTGAAACAGAGTTAGCAGAACATTTTTATGATTTTGATTGGTACACCGGTAGTTTTATAGGTGTTGCTCACGAATCATGTAGCTCGAAGTTCAGAAAACCTCGTTATATACCAATATTTTTACACAACCTTAGTCACTATGCTGCTCATTTTATTGTTCACGCGTTAAACTTTTGTGATGGTGAAGTCGAAGTTATCCCTCAAAATAAAGAAAAATATATATCCTTCTCCAAAAAATTAAAAATGAATAACCACGAAATTATATTAAGATTCATAGATTCATTTAAGTTTTTATCATGTAAATTAGAAGAATTGGCCAAAAATCTCAGTAATGATCAATTTCAAGAATTACGTAGAAATTATCCTAATGATGAAGATTTCTTTCGTTTAAAACGGAAAGGCGTTTATCCATATGAACTTATGACTAATTATGATAGTTTAAGCCTAACATCGCTCCCCGAACAAAAATTTTTTTATAGCTCGCTCACAGATTCCCATATTTCAAATGATGATTACAATCATGCTAAAGATGTTTGGAAACACTTTGGGTGTTGTAATATGCTAGATTATTCAAACCTGTATTTAAAAACAGACGTTTTACTTTTAACCGATGTATTTGAAAACTTTAGAAAGTTATGTATTAATACTTATGATTTAGACCCTGCCCATTATTACACAGCACCCGGTTTAAGTTGGGAAGCAATGTTAAAATATACAAAAATAGAATTAGAACTTTTAACAGATTATGAGAAAATTGCATTTATTAGATCAGGTATCAGGGGTGGTGTATCTCAATGTAGTAATCGTTATGCTAGAGCTAATAACAAATATATGGGGGATTATGATGCAGGGAAACCAAATTCATATATCACATATTTTGATGCCAACAATTTATATGGTTGGGCTATGTCTCAATGTCTTCCTACTGGTGGATTCGAATGGGTAAATCCGAATACAGAATTTAATGTGTCTGAGACATCGAACTTCGGTTTTATTTTAGAAGTTGATTTGGAATATCCAGATGAACTTCATGATTTACATTCGGACTTTCCTTTATGCCCCGAAAACATTTGTGCAGACAATATTAATGAAAATAAACTAGTCCCAAATTTAAATAATAAAGATAAATATGTAATTCATTACAGAAATTTAAAGCAGTGCATAGAAATGGGGGTTAAATTAACTAAAATTCATAGAGTTTTAAAATTTAAACAGTCTCGCTGGTTGAAGATGTACATAGATCTAAACACAAAATTAAGAACGTTAGCAAAATCAGATTTCGAAAAAGATTTTTATAAATTAATGAATAATTCAGTCTTCGGAAAGACTATGGAGAATATTGAAAAAAGGGTTAACATAAAATTAGTTACACACTGGGAGAACCAGGGCAAAGCTTTAGGTGCTCAAGATCTAATCGCTAAACCACAATTTCATAGTCTTTCAGTATTTTCGGAAAACCTAGTTGCGGTTCAGTTGCGAAAAACAAAGTTAATATATAACAAACCAATTTATTTAGGGTTTTGCATTTTAGATATTTCAAAAACATTAATGTATGATTTTCATTATAACTATATGGTTAAAAAGTTTAGTAAAATCAAATTATTGTATACAGATACGGATAGTTTAATATATCATATATTTACAGATGATTTTTACTCTGATATAAAACCTGACCTTTCATCATACTTTGATACCTCAGCTTATGATGCAAATAATATTTTTGAATATCCAAAATTAAATAAAAAGAAATTAGGTTTTTTTAAAGATGAAAATAATGGTAAAATCATGAAAGAATTTGTGGGTTTACGATCCAAAATGTACGCTTTTAGAGAATAAGACTATAGCCAAGGCAAAAGGCGTAAATAAATGTATCACTAAAAAGATGACCATGGATAATTATAAGTCTTCTCTATTTAATAAAAAAGTGCAATATTATAGTATGCTTAGATTTAAATCAATTAAACACACAATTTTTACACAAAAATTAAATAAGATTGGTTTATCATATAATGACACAAAGAGGCATATTTTAGATAATAATATTGAAACATTAGCTAGGGGTCATTATAAACTGCGTTATGTAAGTGTGATAGTTTTTAATTTTATGTCTGCATGTAAATAAAATTTGTATTGATTGTAAAATAATGATAATAGTATAATATGACGTAGAGTTTATTACATATTTAATCGTTGTTTTATTGTAAATAATTTAAGTTAATTGTTGTTTATATTTGCGTGTGTGTGTGTGTGTGCATTTATTTGAGATTGAGTTGATTGTAAAATTATGATGTACTAATTGTGTTAGAAATAGTATACAGATCATTCTGTTTTATATAATGTTTGCAATATATATTAATTGTTAACACCAACACTTTCATTTTTTATTTCACCCCTTAGAACTTTAGACGTGTATAATGTTTCACTTTATCCATCCGTTTACTGCTATTGTGGCGGGGCCAAGTGGATGTGGGAAGTCAAATTTTGTAACAAATTTCATAAAATCAGTTACAGAAATATGTAATTGTGATTTTAATCAGATCACATGGTGCTTTGATGAAATGCAACCTTTATATAATTTACCAAATGTTAACTACCATCAAGGAATTCCAAATGTTAATATGTTTGACGGTGAAAACCCACATCTTGTTATTATTGATGATCTAATGAGAGAGTCCGATGGAAGAATTGTGGATATATTTACAAAAGGTAGTCATCACAGGAATCTTAGTGTATTTTATTTAACACAAAATTTATTTCATCAGGGTAAAGGGCAAAGAGATATATCCTTAAACTCAAGTTATATAATATATTTTAAAAACCCTCGAGATAAAACTCAAATAAGATATTTAGCACGACAAGTGTCACCTGATAACCCAAAATTTATTGAAGATGCCTACAGGGATGCAACTCTAGAGGCGCATGGATATTTAATGGTAGATTTAAAACAGAATACCAATGATTTTTGTCGTATCAAGACAAATGTCTTCCCATTTAATGGTTTCTGCACAGTCTACGTCCCCACAAAAGAGTTTAAATACACCAAGAATCAAACATTTCAAATCATTGCTAAATGATGCATCGTCGACTCACAACGCATAAACATTTGCTAAACGCTTTGCATACGCTTAAACCAAAATATCAAAGAGCATTACTTAAAACGTGTGATGAAGAAGAAATTAACTGTATTTGTGAGTGTATTCATAACGTTTTACAAGGAAAAGTACCTCTTAAAGATCAAGATAAACAAAAATTGAATAAACACAAAAATATACTCCGTCAACTAGTGCGTAAGTGTAAACATAAACTAAGAAAAAATATAATTATACAAAAAGGAGGGGCTTTCTTACCAATAATATTAGGTGCAATATTGAGTGGATTAGTGAGTGGACTAGCCAGTTAACATGGAAAATGCAAAGAAAATGATACTTATCGAACCTGGATTGATTGAAAAATTAAAACAAGAAAATAAGGTTAATACGAGTAGTAGTTTATCTCGATTAGATATCGAAATGCAAAATATTATGAATAGTAAGACGGAAGACCGAAAGAAATGGATGTTATATTTACAAACACTGCAAAGATACCTTCATTTTACCGAAGAGGATCGTCAACCACTCAGATTACCAATTTATTCTGATACATTTAATGAAGATTCAAACGAGTCTAAAATTGGTTTTAAAAATAAAGATAGAGATCTAAAAACTTCAGTTGATGCTGAATCTTTGTTGGAGGAGAATCGATCCATCAAAAGTAAAGAAAATGTTGAAAATCCACTTTACACACCAGCTCAAATACTCAGTTTAATACCAAAAACTTATAATAAAAAAGGACAGTTATTATTAAACTTAGTTGAAACAAGTAGAAAAATACATTGGGATAATGAAGGTACAGTCACAATTGATAATGAAAAAATTCCTGGAAGTAATATTGTTGATTTAATAAATGATTCACTAAGACCCTTAAAAAGAAGTGATCCAGTAGGTTGGGATAGATTTGCTGAAGCATTAAAAGATATTAAAGTACCACTTACTTATATTGGAAATCCAAAGAGATGTGAGTTTATTAACCAACTTCAAGCAAAAGATCTGAACAAACCCTCTGAGATTGAATTTCAAGAGTTTTCTACACCGAGCAGTAGAGATAAAAAGTCTACAACTAAAATACGTAAAAGGCTTGAGTGGGAAAAATGGACCCCGTACTAGAAGAAATTAACAGGATTTATTATGATCCATCTAATCCCGCTGGTTTTGGTAGTATTGATAAATTATCAAAAGCCATGAAGGGTAAAATGAATAAAAAGCAAGTAAAGGAATGGTTAAAATCACAAGATACATACACATTACATAAACCCATTCGAAAAAAATTCCCGCGTAATAGGTACATTCTATCAAATATTAACGAACTGTGGCAAGCTGATTTAAGTGATATGCGAACTTATTCTCAATATAATGATGGTTTCAAGTATATACTTTGTGTTATTGATGTATTTAGTAAATATGCTTTTGCAAGACCAATGAAAAAGAAAAACTCAGAAACAACTAAAGAATGTTTTGAAAGTATATTTACTGAAAGTAATTTAACACCTACTCACATACAATCTGATAAAGGTACAGAATTTGTTTCAAAAGATGTACAAAAATACTTTAAATCCAAAAAGATTAATTACTATACCACTAACAATCCTGACATTAAGGCCAGTATTGTTGAACGATTTCAAAGAACACTAAAAATGAAAATGTGGCGTTATTTCACTCATAATAATACTTATAGATATATAGATGTTTTACAAGATTTAATATACTCTTACAATCACAGCTTTCACTCTAGTATTAAGATGTGCCCATGTGATGTAAATTCCAACAATATTATGACAGTTTGGACTAATCTTTATGATAGACGGTCAAACAAACTTTCTTTAGAAAATCCTAAACCAAATTTCAATGTGGGTGATTATGTTCGAATAACTAAATATAAACATGCTTTCCAAAAAGGATATGAATCAAATTGGAGTGATGAAATATTTATTATATCTTCAATAATTGATAGATCTCCATGGGTTGTTTATACAATAACAGATTTACAAAATGAACCAATAGTTGGTACTTTTTATGAAAGAGAATTACAGAAAATCACTTACAACCCCACCTCACAATATAAAATAGATAAAATAATTGACACTCGTTACTCAGGTAACAGAAAAGAAGTATTAGTGAAGTGGAAAGGTTATCCAGATAAATTTAACAGTTGGATTTTAGCTTCTAGTTTAAAAGAAATATGAATAAAGAAAGTTTTTATTTAACTTTGCTCAGCAATAGTTCAATGGAATATTTTCCTGATAACAAGACCACAAATTTTTCAACGAAATTACCGAAAGCTATTAAATTAGAAGGTGAATGGTCGGTTGGAGTTGTCGAGTTTCAATATCCATGTACCATGTTTACTGTTCAAGATCATGAAAATGTTATATACATTACAAAATCTATGTTAATGCCTAATGAAGATAAACCATCCACAGTGTACTACAAAAAACATATTCCAGCTACCAACTATGATAACGTTGAGCATATTTTAAGAGTGTTAAATGGTATCGGAGAGAACTTGAAATTTCGCTATGATGAAATAACAAAATTTGTGTCTATTTCTGTTTTGGATAAAAATATAACATCCGTAACATTATCACCCAAATTAAGTTTACAACTAGGTTATGAACCAAATAAAAATCTCCTAGAGAGAAATTTTGGAAAGTGTCCTGCTAATTTACACTTAGGGTTACCATCTCAACTCTTTCTATATTGTGACATTATCGATCCTCAGATTGTGGGTGATGTTATGACTCCTTTACTAAGAGTCATTTCATTAGATCCTACAAAATACATTTATGGTGCAAATAAAATGCACGTTTTCTCTCAACCTCACTACTTACCTGTTATGCGAAGAGAGTTCGATACGCTGGAAATAGTTATAAGATCGAGCACAGGACAAAAAATACCATTCCAGTTTGGAACCGTGTGTATTAAACTACATTTCCGAAAATTATAATAATGAATTCCCTTCGTGATCATCATAAATGTCCATATGAAAATTATTATACACATCAAGCTGGGTCAGGAGTTGGAGTAATTTATAAGGGTGCACCATACCAACGTGGTCATGGAATTGGGAGCTTCTTAGGGGGGTTATTTAGATCAGTTTTACCTTTACTTTCAAGTGGTGCTCGAGTGATTGGTAAGGAGGCATTAAGCGCTGGAGTAGGACTTTTATCGGATATGGTTCAAGCGCGTCCTATGGAAGCCTCAATAAAAGATCGTCTAAAGCAAGTTAGTACGAATTTAAAACGAAAGGCTGATGAGAAAATTGATCAATTTAACATGACAGGATCTGGGTATAAAACTAAAAGAAAACGATTGACCTCGTTCATTCCACCATTAACTGCTAAAGTGAAAGCTGCGAAAAAACTTGGTCTAAAACCAAAAAATAACAAAGATATATTTTCAAATTAAATATGTCTTTCCTTCATAATCATTCTTGCGAGTGCGTTAAGTCAGAATTGGATTTGTTTGCACTACCGTCTACACAAACTAGCATTGAAAATGGATTGTGGATTCATTATAAACCAATTTCATCTCTTGGTGATGATGGACCTATCGAGTTTCAAGTTCCTGGGACAGGCGATGACTACATAGATTTGTCTCATACATTACTCCACATAAAGGCAAAAGTATTAAATCAAGATTCAACTAACTTGATATCTACTACAATAGTAGCACCTGTAAATAATTGGCTGCATTCACTTTTTAGTCAACTTGATGTTTATTTAAACCAAAAACTTGTATCACCACCTAATAATACCTATGCATATCGAGCATACATGGAAACCCTTTTAAACTATGCTCCTGCTGCTAAACAATCTCATCTTACTTGTAGTCTTTGGTATGATGATACAGCAGGAAAAATGGATTCTACGGATGGTAAAAACATAGGATTTGTTAAAAGACAGGAATTGATTAGTGAAAGTAAGGAAATAGAAATGATTGGTCATCTTCACGGTGACATTTTCAACCAAGATAAATTTTTAATTAATGGTGTTGAAATGAGTGTTAAATTGGTTCGATCTAGAGAGAGCTTTAATTTAATTGCTGGGTCAAACGATGTAAAGTTTAAAGTTTTCATTACGGATGCAACTCTTATTGTTCGACGAGCACGAATTAATCCAAGTGTATTACTCGCACATCAAAAAGTTTTAGCTTCTACCACTGCTAAATATCCTATTACTCGAGCTGAAGTAAAAGTTTTAACAATTCCATCGGGTGTTCAAGGAAAAACTCTTGATAATATATTTTTAGGGCAGGTACCCAAAAGATGTATAATTGGATTTGTGAACAATTCTGCATTTAATGGTTCCCTTACTAAAAATCCATTTAACTTTGAAAACTATGGTATTAATTCTTTCAGCTTATATATTGATGGTCAACAAATACCTTCAAAAGCTTTGCAACCATCTTTTAATAATAGCATATTTACATCAGCATATCATACTCTATTCTCGGGAACTGGTATTCACTTTCTTAATGAAGGAAATGGAATCTCTTGTGAACAGTATGCCAAAGGTTACTGTCTATTAGCATTTGACTTAACTCCTGATTTATCAGCCAACTCATCAGCTCATTGGAATCTCATAAAGCATGGTAGTGTAAGATTAGAAGTACGATTTGAATCCTCACTAATACAAACAATTAACTGTATAGTTTATGCTGAGTTTGATAATATTATTGAGATAGATAAAAACAGAAATGTTACTGTAGACTATAGTAGTTAAGGTTATAATATGTGTTGTGTGATAGATTTTATGAGTTATGTGTAATGCATTTTGTGTGTATGTAACTATGTGAAACATTATAAAATTAAATAAAACAAATTGTATGCAATATATTATTTTTTTATTTCTTTATAAATATTCTATTTAATGTAATACAAAACTCTGTTCGAGTTTAAATTTTACATAAGCACACTGACTAAACCACTGAACATGCTGCTGCCAAGGATCATCATCATCTTCCCAATCTTTTAAGCCACCACCACAATGGAAACACTTGGTCCTGTCTGCACGGCCAGTATAAAAGAAACCGGCTTCTGCAAGATCTTCAGGTTTCTGTCGCATAACGAGAGGCCAGTTTTCGAAACTGAGCAACCGGCTAGATTTTGAACTGAAGAATGGATATTCAGCTCTTGAGTACTGCATATTCTTCTCGTTTTCATCTCCACTCAGTGTTGTAGTTTTGTTCTTCAATTATGTGTTCTGTACACGTATGCCACACTCATCTCTTTCTTCTGCTCTTGTCTTCCTGTAATTTAAGTAAACAGAATCACATTCACTAATGATCAGCTAATGACTGTCATTGTTAAAAAAGTATTTTTTAACTTTTTCACTTTCTGCTATTGTCTTTGTAATATTGTATACGAGGGCGTTTGTGTTGTCGTAGATGCTATCCTTATTAGTCTTTACGTAATATTTAATCCTCGTGGAAGCATGTTTCCAATGATCAGTAGTTGGAATCTTGGATAGCTTCTTCATATCGTACATTTCAATTTTGATGAGATGTGTCGCTTGGTCTCCGTCGTCAGAATTAGTAGAAATGTATGATACACCATCTCTAGCGGCTCGTGCTACGGTTGATGATAACAGCTTCCTCTTTTTTATTTTTGATTCAGCTTCAAAAAAATGATCAATCGATTGCGATTTTCTTTTTCCACCATCGCATGTGTTATTATTAATGACGATGTTATCACTCTCTTCTTGAGGGGAGAGTGGCGAGTAGTAATACTGTTTATAGGTATTTTCATCGAAGCTCAATGATTTCTGCAACAACACAGTTATCATGTTAATATCAATTTGTTAACACTTAATTATAAAAGTTAAAAAAGCTAAAGTTACAACCTATTAAAGTCCACTGCTGAACATAGGCCTCCTCTCATTTCTGAGAGGGTTTTAGGGCTACGCTGAGCACGTGGTAAATCAGCACTTAAAATTGTAATTAACAATTTAATTGGTGCCGGCGGGGATCGAACCCGGGTCGCGTACTGTGAATTTTACATTTTGCGCTAACCATCTGAGCTACCACGGCTTAACCATATACACACACATAATATTTAAATATAATTTGTTAACACTAAATCATACACACGTAAGAAAATAACAGAAAGAAAAGTAAGTTTGTCAATAGAATAAACACTTACATCCATGGCCTTTGATGCGTTGAAGTAACACAAACGTAGTATTGATAGATCCACTGCGGTCAAACGACCATACACTAACTCCATGACTGCAGTTGCTTGGTCTTATATAGTACCAGTGAGTAATAATTCTAATCTAAAGAATTTCTGCAGTAGAATTGATAGTATCTTTATGCGTCAACAAGCTTACCTTACATTCTGTTGCTTATCTCTACATTCCTACGTCCTTCCTGTCGTGTCTTGTTCAGTGTATTGGTGACTCAAATACGATTTGTATAACACAAAGAATGCAATTTAATATTTAGAAATCACTATAATTGATCACTCCTATATTAGTCATTGAGTAGATTGGTACTGTAATAATCTACTAATAGCAGTAATATTATGGATACACTAGATGTACAACAACATCTGAAAAAGATTCACCCCACTCTAGAAAATAATGTTTATGCTGCCAATAAACTACCCATGTACACCCACGTACCAACGTATATAATATGCAATTTGGATACAGATGATAAACCAGGGTCACATTGGGTAGCTTTATATATCGATACGAATGACGTCGGTCAATATTTTGATTCATTCGGACGGGCACCTGTACGATATCATCTAGAGTTTTTTAAAAGAAATTGTAAAAGATGGAACTGGAATGTTGATAGGATTCAGAATGAGTGGACTTCAGTTTGTGGCGAATATTGCTTAATGTATTTGCTATATAAGTTTCAGGGATGTTCAATGCATAGTTTTACGAGTATATTTACAGGGAACACATTGTACAACGATATTTTAGTGGATGAGATGTTTCGCTCCTATTTTATAGATAATAAGTAATAAGATTTTGTATTTTATAAATAAAACTTTTAACAAAATTGGGTAATGTGTTTTATTAATGAGTCAGATTAGTGTAGATAGGAACAAAGGAGTATAATACAATAGCATAAGCCGACCCACACGCCGACGAATAATAGATAATGACGGTAGTCAATCAACAATAGATAAGTAGATAAGGACAATGGAGCGCTAATGACGGTTGAGGCTCGAAGCGGATATCAATTAGATAAGAGTTAATTGATCTGCACATCTCCGGAACCGTACATCCGACGCAAAAATGGACCGCGGATTCGTGATCAGAGCATGCCAAAACCTTTTTTTTTTTTAGGATCGTGAATCGACGAACGTCGTACTTGTACAACTTCTGACTCAGTGAGCCAGAACTGGTACATCGTAACTACTTGCGTGTTCGTGCAAAATGCAGCGCTAGTCGTTATTTGTGACGTTTTTTAGGAGCTATCTACTTCTTATTAAAATGATATACCTATCAACTAATAAAAAAAAACCTATTACATTTCTACACAATCGTGATTCCATAACAGCCAATTCCAGTTTTTTTCAAAGGAGTAAATACGTGATGAATCTTCCTACAACTAAACCACATAAATGCGAATTAATTATTAATAATAAAAAATTATTATATAAAAATTATTGATGACATATATCTCCTCATAAAATAAACATTATTACACGTCTCATAAGCGAAGCGTTGAGGTTGTGCTCTACTCTCACCTAATGGTGTTAAGTAAAGTCACTTAAGGGGAAACATAACCTTAAATGGCTTAGCAAGATCCTCCGTTATGCCTAAAGTATTGCAGCATTAATTTTGAAATAAATATGTGGTAAAGTTGAGGATTATTGTTAAGGATTATGTTAGACGAAAACACGATTCCGTAAAATTTTCTCGATAGAAAAAAATCCAAAGTTACCTCCAAACTGAACAATAAACCGCTGTTATTCATAAAATACTTTAAATAAGATCATCAACTTCGCATACTAACAACTAACTATAAAGCAGTGCTTATGTTATTTACTTTTTTTTAAATACCATTATTTTCACTGTAAAAAGAAATTACCTAAACTATCGGCGCGTAAGCTTGATTCCTGTCGCCCCGTTGGTATCCATAGATAATACCTATATACCAGAGATTAGTATCGCTCTGGCTTTTGAAGGGAGAAGTTGTGTCACTTACGATCAGAATACACATTACGCAAAAGGACGACTTAAAATTAAAATGGGAAATAACCGTCATAAAAATAAGAAGCGACTGGGTTGGCGTAAAGAAACAGGCATAAATATGATAAACCTAATGAAATAAGTATCTAACGACCTATCTACTTACAGTATTAGTGATTACAAACATGTCGGTACATAGCATACGACGCGCGGGTAAGTGGGGGCAAAATTAGAATTTGAGCTGACTTACTATATCCTCTTAATACGTAAGTAACATCATGTATTTTATTAACTGCATAAAATATCATAAATCTAAACAAGGTTATAAATATTCCTAATAATATCAATGTACAATTTAGACACACAGAATAACAAGGCATAACAATAATTGATACTCACGATTTATCTTCCGTGTACGTATTCTTTACTCAACAGTTTTAGTAGGACTGCCGCTTGTAGCTGCCGCTCAAACCGACGACATCTGTCAAAAATGGACCGCGGATTCGTGATCAGAGCATGCCAAAACCTTTTTTTTTTTTTTTTTTTTTTTTTTTTTTTTTTTTTTTTTTTTTAGGATCGTGAATCGACGAACGTCGTACTTGTACAACTTCTGACTCAGTGAGCCAGAACTGGTACATCGTAACTACTCACGCAACTTAAGGGAATTGATAAATACTACTAAATGTATCAATGCCATTAATTATTCATTCAATAAAGACTATCGAAGACCACTGCTGGACATACCCGGGGGGGGGGGGGTCACTCCATAGGTTAGTCGTTATAGTCGTTATTAGGAAGACGCTGTTGCCTTTATTTCTCTGTCTCACCTCTTGTGACACCCACGGGACGATATAGGGTACTGAATATTCTTACACGCTACTACACGTTCTATTACTCAAACTTACTAATCAAAATACACAGGAACCAGCGAACTATGAGTTCTCCTACAAAGTGAGCGACTACGAGAGCGGAAGTGACTTTGGCCACGCGGTAAACCGGCAGGACGATAAAGCAGAAGGGACGTACTTTGTCGTACGTCCTGATGGAACCAAACAGGTACGTTGAAATCATCTTCATCAGCTCTACTGCTTTGGAACCCGAGTAAATTCCACCTATCTATTTCTGCAAACACAAATGCGAATACTATTGTATTTAAGTGTAGTAAGACACACTGAAATACAATAAATAAATTTTCACAGTACGCGAGCAATTTTAAGAGTTGATTTACCACGTGCTCTACGGTGAAGGAAAACATCGTGAGGAAACCTGCATGTCTGAGAAACAAAAAAAAATATTTCGAAGACGTGTAGAATTCTCTCATTTCTCTTACAGCCTATATACGTCCCACTACGTAGGACGTATGTAGGCTGTAACTTTAACTTTATAGTAAGACAGTCAGCATTGTAAGAGGTTGTGAATGTTAATTCTTTCTTTACTGGGAACAAGACATTCCATCTTAGTCCTTAGGAGTGACAACGCATCTGTATTATGATTCATCATCGGATACAGATGTATATGTCTATGGGCTACAGCACTCACTTGCCATCAGGTGAAACGTGTGCTCGTTTGTCACCATTCTTCTATAAAAAATTGAATTGAAAAACAAACTTAGTCATGGAACATGGAACGTTGCAGGAATCAGTTGTTCACTTGCAACCAACATAAATAAAGAATTGGCCTCAATGAGGACTAAGATGGAATACCTCATGGCCTGTTATTATACTGGGTTTCTTCAACATTTCTCTACATCAGTTATACACTTCAGATGTGGATGATAATAACCCCTGGGTAGGGTGATCGCTACCAAGCTGATTCTAATTTATTGTGTGTTAATTGTAACATACATGATTGTAAGCTGTTATTTAAAAAAATCCCGCTGGGTTTCTTGCTGGTTCTTCCCAGGATAGAGATTTTTTTCCGAATCAGTGGTAAATTAAAAAAAGTGACTTTCAATAAGTATTATTTATAATCTATATTGAATAAAAAAGTTTCTGTTTCTGTTTTTGATCTCTTACTTTTTATCCTTGGACTACAGTAGCTAGTTGCTATAATTTGTCAACAAACGAAAGTGTACAAACAAGTATATTTTTTTAAACTTTGTCCTAAGAAATTAATGTACCACGTTTTTCACCTACAATTTCTGATTCTGAGCGATGATCAAAATTTCAAGTCCCTAGCCCATCGGGAAGTGTTCGAAATTTGGATTGCAAGATTCCTCCCGGAACGGCAGAAAAACTAGAAAGTGACATGATGAAAACGTGGTAAAATTAACACATTTTCATGGAATGTATTCTGTTCTTTCCAGGTAGTAGAGTACGAGGCTGATGAAGATGGGTTCAAGCCAAGGATCTCGGTAATACCAGCCGACACTGCATCTAGCAGCGCAGGTGACGGGTCTTATTGACACAACTCCATAATCCAATAGAAAAGACGACACACTATTGTAAAATTTAATATCTATATAATTTAAAACCGGCAATATGAAATAATGAAATAAAAAATAAATAAATTAGAAATGTGTTTTACTCGTAATTGGTTCTATAATAAAAGAATATAAATCACAACCTTTTCAAATATTCCTTAAAGTTACAGCCTATATACGTCCCACAGCTGGGCACAGGCCTCCTCTCATTTATGAGAAGGTTACGTAGATAAGCATGTTTTTACCCAGTTATTTTATTTTGACATATGAGATGTTTAGAGATACTTAGTAATCAACCAAAACATATTAAAACAAAGTCTTGACACTGCTCCTGTCTGTCCATCTCAATCAATCATCAAAGTTCAAAAACTATATCAAACTAAGTTTGTATATATATTGTAAGGAATTTCTGGATGATAATACCCCTGGGTAAGGTGATCGCTAACAAGCTATTTCTAATTTGTTATGTGTTATTAATTGTAACATACATGATTGTAAGGTATTATTTAAAAAAAAATTCCCCCAAGTTTCTTGCTGGTTCTCCCCAAGACAGTGATTTTTCCGTACCAGTGGTAAATTAAAAAAAAAATGGTTTTCAATAAGTATTATTTATAATCTATATTGAATAAAAAGTTTCTCTTTCTGTACCACTATTAATAGAAGTACCCGGTTGACCGAGCTTTGCTCGGTATTTTTTTAATTCGTGTGTTTTGGAAATTACATTTAGATACAAATTACATACTGATGAAATACGAATAATATTTTTTGATCTTAGCGATATAATAGAAAGAACTGAACTGGTTATTTGAATATAAAATCATGAGTGCAATTAGTTTAATTTAAATTTTCGTGTTTTTAAAAAATACTAAAAAAAGGGCTCGAAAAAGTAGATTTTCTCGAAAAAGAAAGGAACTTGAAAAAAAAAATTATAAAAAGTCGATCGGTCTGGGCTCGAACCACGGTATTACGATTTCGTGACCGCCCAATATACCAATTAAGCTATTTGTAATCATTATCAAACTGTCAAAATTTACCTTCTTATTATAACTATATTGTAACAGTTTTTCATTGCCTAAAAACACGGACAAAAAGACATTTTCTAAAAATAAATCCTAGCTAGATCGATTTATTGCCCCCGAAACTCCCTGCACACAAAATTCGTTGAGCCGTTTCCGAGATTCCGATTATATATATATTTATATACAAGAATTGCTCGTTTAAAGGTATAGGATACTTTAGAAATTATGAGTTATAGTAATAAATAGAGTTCCATTATATTTTGTTTTTGTAATACAACCAACTTTCAAACATATTTCTTACCGTGTGTTGGTAATATTATAAATAATATAAATGGACATACTATCCCTTAGTCATCTTGGCTTTAAGGCAACACCGTGAAAAAATGCACCTCCTTTCGTCGAATAGTATAGGACTATGACACCACTAACGAAAGTGGAAGTTTGATATTAGGTAAATTCATGTCTTTATCTTGTATTTGATTGTTCAAAAACACGATTGTATAATTTTGACTCGATCATAATTATTTGCGAAAACACCTCTAAAAATCACTATAGTTGAAATTACAACGAAATTACTTAATCCATATGCTTGGGAATCACTCAAATTATTCATAATATCAATATTCGTAATTTACTTGTTCATTATTTTGATTACTTAAATAATTTTTTTAAAAAATATTTTAAGATTCTGACAATTTCTAAGCGCTTTTAATCGTCGCGGGCGCTACTCAATTTTAGACCTTATTACGGCGTTTTTTCAAGTTTTTATAGAAATTATGTATTCACTCGGATCAGTACGGCGATACCCTTTTCGATGTGTCGTCTTAATCATAATACTTTAATGGTATTTGGAATTTACACTCACAATCAAACAAAACATGTCAAAAGTAGAAATCCATACGACATTTATGCACAGACAGGCACTATATTTTGCCGGAATTAGTGAAAAGAATTTTGATCGATCTTAAAGTGCCTATAACTGCTGAAAATACCTACAACTTAGTTTTATATGTACTATAATTATTCAACAGTGTTCTATTTTAACTTATAATACCGGTGAAAATACTAGAAAATGGCTTTCAGTTTGTTTTTAGAATGTTGTTAGATTCATAATTTAATTGTTAATTTCTCAGGACTCCGTTTAGATGCAGTAACACTAATAACACTATTGTAATCTATAGATTATAAGGACCAAATAAACATGCATTTCATTAAAAATCCTTAAAATTTGTGCTGGGCCCGTTCTCCAAACAAAAATAGACATGTGTCAATCCCGCATGATTCGTTCGTTTGAGCTGGTACATTTAAAAGTATTGATGGTTCATTCATTTGTTTTTGAATATACCAGTGCAACCAATCACACACAATTGACGGTACCTTTTTAACCCGCGATTTGTATGAAATGTGAATGAGCCAAAAACCGACCGAATCCCGAATGATCTGAATAAACAGGCCAATCGAATAAACAATTCAGACTGCAGAGTTTCAGGAGTATTTATTATTTAAGGATTTTTTATTATAATATTGTTACCTAAATTAAAAATTATTTTACGTTTTATTATATTTATTTTTAAGTCTATGAGTTAAAAATATCATTTCGTAGAGTTTACTAAATATAAAACTTCAAAAGATTTCATGGCAAAAGATTTATTTAATATGATAATGATAATTTACAACCACCTTATATAAGTATAAAGAACTGTAGCTGCTGCAACCTCCCTGACGCGATGGGAACGATGATCCTGCCGCACGGCTTCCACCTCCAGTGCATGGGCTAAGGCGTCCTTAAGCGTCTCGTGGTGCCCGAGCCTCACAGCAGCTCTGACTTCCAGGTCGCGGATGCCGTCGATGAATGTGTGCACCAGGTTCCCTTCAATGAGCGCAGGTACAGACCGGTATGCTTTTCGCACCAGCTTCTCCACCTGTAGAGCCCACTGCTGCAGGTTTTCGTTGATGCGCTGCACGCGATCTTTAAACTGCGCACGAAAGACGTGTTCCAGGTGAGCGTCGCCATATCTCGCCTCCAATGCCTCAAGGAGTTGCTCGTAAGTCACTTCCTCGCCGAGAGCTTCCAGAACTGTTAAGGTCTGGTCGCGTAGGCCTAGTGTGAGAACAGTTATGGCCAGACTTTTATTCCAGCCGTTCGCCTTCATAACAGCGCCGAACTGAATTTTGTAGGCCGACCAGGAAGATGTCCCGTCGAACGGTGGCACTTTGAACCCACGTAGTGAAGGTGTTGTAGCTACTACGGGAGCTGTAATTCCATCCCCCAGATTGAGGTGGTCCAGCGTTTTCTTCAAGTTCGCCATCACGTTGTCAACCCGATTGTTCACTTGGTCAATTCGGGTTTCAGCTTTCTCGATTCGGGTTTCAGCTTTCGCGATTTGGGTTTCAGCTTCCGACAGGCGGTTGTCATGCTGAGCAACCCTGTCCTTCAGTAAAGTTCACAGTACGTGAACGCGGTTAACCCATGTTTGATCGCTATGAACCTATATTCGTTACCAATCGTTAATTACCTTAAATTCGATAATAATCGGCTGTAAAGAAAAACATCGTGATTGAATCTGCAAATTTGAGAAGTTAAAAAAATATATTTCGAAGATATATGCAATTCGCCAACATGAATTGGAGTCAGTTCGTTGCCCTGCAGCCCTCTCAGTAATGACAGGAGACGTGTGCCCAGCTGTGGGACGTATTTTTTCGGCAGTGCAGGTTTAAAAGGCGGACTTAATGCTAAAAGCATTGTCTGCCAATCAACCTAAGGGTAGTGATATGTAACAGTACAAAGGCAGAGAACATAGAAAATTACAGAAATAACCATATACACACTAAGTATCAATAGAATACTATACTTAGCGTATATAAAATATGTATAAAAAGTATGCGGGGGCTGAATCTGAATGACAGGGTGAGAATGTGTTGTTTGCAAGATAATGTTGTGACCAGAATTAGGAAAGGAATCCTTCAGTAGTTTGGTTATGTAGAAAGAATGAAGGAGTAAAGAGTGACAAAGCAAATTCATATTGCAGATGTGAGCGGTAGAGTCATTAAGGCACGTCCTAGATGAAATTTTATTGACCAAAGTGGCGAAAACAAGGCAGATTAGAAGTACTAAACTAAGTACTAAACGAAAGTACTAAAGGAGGGGAGAAATGTGTGTCAGGATCGTACCAAATGGAAGTCCGTAGTCTCTGCTTACCTCTCTAGGTGACGGCGTGAGAGTTTATTTTATTTTTATTTATTTATTTAAAACTTACATGTAACACTTTAAGCTAAAGGGTACATAGGCCAACAGGCCTGTCAAATGTACAAGCGTACATGTGACAGGCCTGTTGGTCTAGTGGTTAGTGACCCTGACAGCTATGCCGGAATATTTATGTATTTAGAAATATATAAGTATGTTTATCAGTTGTCTAGTACCCATAATACAAGCTCTGCTTAGTTTGGGACTAGATGGCGTTGTGTGATAGTTGTGGAATATTATTATTATATTATTATTATTATTATAGGGCGGACCTCATGCCATGTGGCATTCTCTGCCAGTCGACCCTGGGTGCAAAGGACAATTGTTGCCAGGTGCGAACATAATACATAAAGTGTACATATATTAAAATATATATACAAAGTACATTCATACACATGCGTATATATATATATATATATATATATATATATATATATATATATATATATAATGTTTCAAAAATATGTGTATATAGTTTATTTCGTAAATATTTGAAGTAAAAGGAAAAAGAAAAGAATAAAGAAAAATAATGTCAATTAGTAGTTGTCCTCAGGTACAATGCTGCTGGTTACAGGTGTATGTAATATGTACAATGCTGCTGGCCGTATGAGAACGCTTAAAGTCACTCAGCGAAATATGGAGAGAGCTATGCTCGGGGATTCTCTGCTGTGATAAACTTAGAAATAAGGATATCCGCAGTAGAACCAGATCAACGGATTAGTAAGCTAAAGTGGCAATGAGCCGGCCATATAGCTCGAAGAACCGACAACCGATGTGGAAAAATGTTCGGGAGTGGCAGCTTCGTACCGGTAGGTGCAGTGTAGGACGTCCCCACACTAGATTGAGTGACGACCTGGTAAGATATGCAGGAAATCAATGGATGCAGGTGGCTCAGAACCGTGCTTTATGTCATTCCTTGGGGGAGGCCTATGTTCAGCAGTGGACTTGTGAAGGGCTGTAATAATATTGATGACGTATAAAGCGTAACATCAATTAAGTACATATAACATAACTCTTACTAAGCCCTATACATTTTCATAGATGGTATGACTCTATTTCGGCACAGGAGGCCATCCGCGTAGGTTGAGCCTAGTACCTATTTCTGTCAGTGACTGCCTCGTTGGTCTAGTGTTTGTAGTAGTGTGACTGCTGATCACGAGGTCCCGGGATCGATTCCCGGGTCGGGCAAAAACTATCAGTTATTGAGTTTTTAGAGAAATATTTTTAGAAATAGTAGAAGTGAACTCTATGGACCTCAGAACATCTTTTTAACGGAGATAATATATTAAAAAGTCTTTCAAATGTTGGAACCATAACAACGATTTTCAAACACCGTAGTCATTGCTGTTACAATGGCAGTCCAGATATTATATCATATACCTTTAAAGATGCATCCTTGTAGAAACCTAACTTGATAGTTTCTTTTATAATCTCTTCATTTTCTAATCCACCACTCTTCATCACACTATCTATCGATGGACCCCAGAAATGGCGACCCTTATAAGGAGTTTTAAAGTTCACAGCTACGTTCCCTCTTAATTTTGCCAAGTACACGACTTCTACCTCTAAAGCACCCTTATTTGCTGACAGTACTGCGGTCGCCGCCTGCCCAGGCAGCAGTTCCGTTTCAACACCACTTGCGGTTCCAATCGCAATAGTTTCAGATCGCTCTTCACTTTCGCCCCAACTTGTTGCCCAAGTTGTATATGAGAAACCAGTCGTGCCCATCATCTTCGCAAACATCACGTTCATATCATATTCAATTTCCTGAGAAACCGTCGTCTGTTTGCTTTTGGTCCAACTTGTCGAAATCGTATTTTCCACTGTTTGACTTATCCCTGTGTTTACCGTAATCGTCTTATTTGAAACGTTATCGAAGTAGTGAGACAACAGTAGTAATAGTGTTTTATTAAATTAGTCAGTAGTTTATTAAATTAAATTAATTATTAATAATTATAAATAAGCAAGAACCAAAGACAATAACGAAGAAACCTATAAAGGTTTCTTCGTTATTGTCTTTAATCTTGCTGATTTGACAGTCAAAACTCGCGATACCTGTTCCCAGTTATATTTTCGGAACAAATCTCCCCATTGCTGGGAGACCAATGGTAGTGTCTCTTTACAGACTTCCTTGTGTTAGCGTTTCCAATCTTAAATAATTCAATTTCCCGATGACCAATAACGTCGACTCCGAAACCAGAATGTGTTATTGTAACATCGTTATCGTTTATTCCAACATTTATATCTAATGAGATCTTCGAATCAACTTTTTTTGCGGCAACTATAAAAAATCAGTGCTTTAATAAATGTGTTCATTTTATATACTATAAAATTACATTGAATAAGACGTGCACTACATAAGAACTTATTGGATTCTGATCTTAAAACCCACTCAATTTTTTAAGTTTATTATTTTTATCAGTTTATCCCTGCCCCTTCTATCAAAATTTATTCTGTTAAGACTTTTTATAGAGATGTGTAGTAACTAAAGAACGAAACTTTATTTTATGATTTCAATATATTTTAATATTTTGGTTATGCAATTTCTTAAAGACAAATGTGTTATGAACTTAGAAAGGCCTTTTAAAAGGCAAAACTGGTATTGGTTAAGTGATGACCCATAAGTTTTACTTACAAACTCATTAAAAATAAAATAATATAAAGTTAAGCATTTTAATCTGAACTATCTCACGTCGAGTTTTAGTTAGAGTTTTCCTGTCAACGAAATTGTGCCTGATCTCTCTCATTGTCAGGTCGTGTCGGATTGGCATGTGAGTTAGGAAACAGTGAGTGCATGTGTGCTTGCGCACACACTTGAGTACTTTGAAATGAAACAGGGCATCGTGACCAAAATTCTGTCTGAAGGATGTTATATATTGATTTATATTAAATTTCTAATTGCTGCCTCAGCTCTTAGCAACCACGGATTTTGCAAATATTTGTGTAAAAATATGAATTATTTTTCACAATCAATTAGTTATAGTTATTCATGGGCTTACAGTAGCTTCTTTACTATCAGATATAATAAAGATACCATAATTTTGAGTTTTGACACTGATTAGTAAATTAGTAGGTATATATTTTCTCCAAACATCTAGACTGACTAAAACCGTCATTTAATTAATGAATAAAGACTTCAATGGGACATTCTAAAACCATAAATCTTGATCAGTTGATATAATTCAGTCATGAACGTTACTGGTAATGATCCACGTTTGATCTTCGGTGTCGTCACACGCATGCTATGAAGGTTTTTATCAACGATAGGACGAATTTTGACACACGTGTGTTTGCACCTCCTCTGACTCTACCTGTTCTTGTTATAATGATATAGAGTCGAATATTCGGTGCAATGTAGTTGTGAAACGTAGTATTTGATGCGGTCGAGCTTTCCTTCCATTGATTTATATATTACACTAGAAGATAGGGTGACAAACGACCATACAGTCCACCTGATGGTAAGTGGTTTCTGTGGCACATAGACATGTACATCTGTCGTCAAATACGAATCAAAATGCAGTTGCGTTGTCACGCGTTAGGACTAAGATGCAAAATGGGTGGTTCTCTACACTCACTATACGAAACACAGCAGTATTAAGCTACTATTTTACGCTGGTATTCTGTGAGAGCGTGGTCCTACCTCGGTCGGAGCGACCCATTCGTGCTACAGATAAATTACTAATATAGCTGCAGCATAGCTCTACCACGTGTTATTACTTTAAACATAAGTGGTAGATTATTCAAGCGATATGGCCGAACAATAAATTCTCAAACGCTGGAAAATTTACACTAATTTTTTTTTAATGCTATACAGAAGAGGGAAAACGTGTTTTTAATTAGAGTTGAAATTAAAATTATTTTGTCTACCAATTCGGCATTCCCACCGATGAAACTTATTGCTTTACAGCATTTTTATTTTGGGCACGTAGCAGGATAGGGTATTGGATACCTTAATTTAAGTTAACCGCACGACTAAATACGGAAATATTTTATATGTTAATCTAGATTTGTCCCATGGTTTATTTTAATGTACGTTTTTCAATAAAGAATGAAATGTTTTTCAACAGCAGCATTTCTGTTTTTATATCAAATAAATAAGCATATATTATTGAATAAGCAGCGGTTTACGAATATAAATTGCACTTGGACTTAGACTTGCGATATACCGTCAGTCAAATCGGCACCGCTGAAGAGACTGTAGTACCGCTCATATTTCGACGGAATTAAAGGTCTTTTCATAGTACACATAAAAAACGCAAAGTGGCAGATTGAACTCATCGATCTTCTGTACAATCTGCCGCATGATATGTATGTGGTATATGGTGCCGCTGGGTATGAAGCCTTTTGGAAACTAGAAACCAGCGTGCGAGATGATTCGTGATGACTCTTGAAAACAGCACGTAAACGCGGCTCAGAAGGGAAATCGGTCTGTAGTTCTTTAAGAGAGCGTTGTCTTCTTTCTTGAAGAACAAGACCACCGTACTTCTGCTTCTTGCCTCCGAAGTAGTGCCACCATGAAGGACGGAATTAAAGAGCTTGTGAAGGTTTTTAAGTGCCAGTTTTCCACTCGCTTTCAGAAGCTCCACTGTAATTCCATCCTTGCCTGGGGCCTTGCCGTTTTTAAGGTGCTGTAGAGCCGTTCTAACCACGCTCAGAATGACGTCCGGAATATCATCAGAATAGTGTCGGATAAGACTTACTCTTGAATCGTTACTCACACTTGCCTGTGGCTAATTCGAATACTCCACCTTAATTTTGTCATTAATTTTTAATACATTTTTACAAGGACAAATTCCCCACGCAATAACACTCTCTACCAACAAGAAATGATAAAGATATGGAGCATCTGAAAATAAAGTAAGAAGCAAATGCAACGTCCCAAATAGTCAGGACAATTGAAGTTTATCAGCAGTTATTGTTACTGTTTTAAATTTTCCAAACAGAATACGACAACAATAGCATTACTGTAATTTAAAATCAAAGACTTTCATTTAATTTTAAAAATATTTTCATGTTATGTTAAATTAATTTGTTTTCTTTTAATATCCTATCGTAAAAGAAACTAATATTCGTTTCATTTAAAATTTCCTTACATATGAAATTAGCGTTAGCGTAGTCGTACTGACCACTTTGATCTGAAATGTCTCCTCTTTGGAAATTGAAGTAGTATGTACTTACGTACTAGAACAGCTATTTCGAACAAAAAATGTACGCTACTCTTTGTTCGCGCGGTTGGTTTTTTTATCAGAGAATAAACATAGAATGATCAGTAGGTAATAGTAGATTGTATTGTTAAATAGGTAAATTATATCGAAAACAGTTTTTAAATTTTGTCATTTATTTTTTATATTATATTTGTTACTTACTTACTCATCTTCACGCACAGTCCCTGACGGGGTAGCCAGAGAGAACAGATCGCCAAGTGTCACGATCCTTACATACCTCTTTCGCTTCTTTCATGTTCATTAACGTCTTCATACATGCACGTCTAGGTATCCGAGTACTCTTGACCTTCCCCTCTTCGAGTAATTTGCTCACATGGTCTTCGAAAGTTAGTCTCGGTCTACCTGGACACCTTTTAATATTTACTGTCGCCTTCACTCATTCGCTCAACGTGCCCAAACCATCGGAGTACACCCCTATCAATTTTTGTGATAAGTTCATCTTTCAATCCTGCCATATTGCGAATCTCTTCGTTTCGCTTTCGGTCGGCTATTACCATAGCCGCCATAATATCATTACGCCGCACATCTTACGAAGGGATCGCATCTCCACTGCATTCAACTTGCTTTTATGCTTCTTCTGGCATACCCAGGTTTCGCTGCCATATAACACAGTCGGCACCAACACTGCATTATGTATTGCAAGGCGTGCACTCTTCACTACGCCCTGCCTTTTGACTAACGCATTCAGGGCACTATTGAATTTGTTCCCGGCAGCGACACGCCTATCCACATCTAAATCACATCTTCCATCCCGGCTGAAAGCACTCCCCAAGTATACAATTTCATTTACCTGTTCTAGACATTCCTGATTTACCCATATTTCACATTTCGTTCTCTCTTCGTCCTTTTCAAATACCAGAACCTTAGTTTTATTAGCATTCAAACGGAGACCTTTAATTTCACATTCCTCCTTCATACACGTGACTAATGCCTGCAGTTATGTTTCTGATGGTGGAATAAGCACTGCATACAGCAGACAATTAACTTTAGTGTCACCCAATTTCACACCTAAACAGCTATTTTTCAGCTTCTGTAAACAGCTGTCGAGATACAGTATGAACAGCCAGGAAGACATGACACAACCCTGTTTTACGCCCGCTTGGATACTAGAAATGGGTGACAGGTCATGCCCTACCCGCACACAGGCTTTACAATCATAGTAAAGTGACTGCATAGTCCTTAACAATCCACACCATATTCCGGCAACAGTTCCCGCATTTTCTTCCTTATAACCTTATCAAATGCTTTCTCCAGATCCATAAAAGCACAGAAAATCTTCTGGTTAACACCGAGAAGCATCTCCGTGATCATGCGGAGAGAAAACATTTGATCCGTGCATCCTCTTCCTGGTCTAAATCCGCGTTGTGCCTCCCATAAAAATCTTTCCGATTTCTCTTGCATCCTACGTGTCAAAACCTTCGAGTAAATTTTGCTTGCTAAACTGGTCAAGCTGACTGCCCGATAGCACCCGCAGTCAAAATGTGAACCTTTACCTTTATATAAAGGCACAATGACCGCGGATCGCCAATCATCCGGGACACCTCCCGTCCGCCAGCACAAATTGCACAGCAGATGAAAGCTGTCCCAGACGCGAGGCCCACCGTACTTGACCATTTCAGCAGTAACTCTGTCTAGTCCCGCAGCCTTACCACATTTCAAACTTCGAATCGCACGTTCAATCTCTTTCATGCTGATGACCTCAGTGTCATCGAGGTCCGTGTCTGGCGTGCCAGTCACGGCGTCACCCCCGGATCCTTCACTAAGATCATGACACGCATACATTTCTCTATAAAATTCACTCCATCGCTGCATGACGTCCGATTTTTCTGAGAGGACGTTATTGGTTTTCGAAAGCACTTTGCTCATTCTTAAGGCTGTCGCACTACTTCGGGACCTTCCAACCTCTCTCCAGAAGAGTTTGGAGTTTTCCTTAAAGTTGTGCGACAACCTTTCGTCCGCTTCTATTCTACACCTTTCACGTACTTCCTCAATCAGTGTTTTCGCATGAACTTTCTGCAGCTTATATCTTTCTTTCAACTTCTCTCTCATACGCTTATCATTACTAGAGGCCAAGTAGTCTAACAATGCTTTTTTCTTCTTTTTTACAGCTTCTCTCACTTCATCATTCTACCATGCATCTCTTCTATTACTACTACCTCTTTTTGTCGTTCCACATACTTCTTCCGCTGCACTTACCATTCCAACCCTAAGGTTCTGCCATGTTCTCTCCACACATTCTTTCCTGCCATCGATGGTGTCAAGCTTTTCGGCTATCCTCGTGTGATATTTGTCCTTAGTATCCGCTTCCTGAAGCTTAAAGCTTCAGGTGCGACAGACCGACTGTGGTTCTGTTACTGCCGTCCCGTAGCACCAACCCGCGAACAAACCCCTAAATCTAGTTATTACTGGATAGTGATCCGTTCCCAGGTCAGCACCCTTGAACACTCGTGTATCCATCACCTATTTTCTTTTAGTGAGTGAGTGAGTGACTGAGAGACTTAGAGTGAGTTTTTTTTAATCAACACAACACGTGACAACTCTACAAGCGCCTAGCGAGGTAGCGAGTGACTGATTAAAGTGCGGCGTAAGTAAGTGTAACCACCGGAGTTGAATGGAACAGAGTAGCTGAATGCAGTGTCGCCTCTAGTACGTAGTACACAATAGCTCAATGTCTTTGGTAAAGAATTCCAAATTCGAATTTATAAATTCATTGAGCTGGTTTGAGTTTGGAAAACAGTTTGTTTGTGATTTTGCCTCATAATTTTTTTCCTTGGCGTCGCTTATTACCGCACAATGGCAAACATGAAATATCGGTATATTTACGAGTACGAGTTCTGTTGTGGCACCAGTGCTGCAGAAACAGCTCGAAGGATTAAAGATGTGTACGGCGCTGTTGTCGCAAAAGAAAGCACGATCCTTTTTGGTTTCAACATTTTCGTTCCGGAAATTTCGACCTCCAGAACCAATCCGCGGAAGGCCGGAGACACAAAGTGGAAAATGAAAAATTAAAGGCTATTGTGGAAGCGGATCCATCATAAAGCACTTCAGAGATAGCTGAAAGCCAAAAAAATTAAGAGATTTTAAATCGAATCATTACTTGTGATAAAAAGTGGATACTGTACAATAATCGGAAGCGCTCGTCGCAATGGCTGAACCGTGGGGACCCAGCAAAATCCTGCCCTAAACGAAAATTGACTCAGAAAAAGTTACTTGTGAGTATTTGGTAGACTAGCGCCGGTATCGTTCACTACAACTTTCTAAAATCTGGTCAAACGATTACGTCAGATATCTTTTCTCAGCAACTGCAAACCATGAAGTAAAAACTAGCTGCTAAACAACCGAGATTGTTCAATCGCTCTAGGCCACTGGTGCTTCACGACAACACAAGACCACACACTGTACAACAAACAACTACTAAGTTAGATGAGCTACAATTGGAATGTCTGCGACATCCACCGTACTCCCCGGACCTGGCTCCAACAGATTTACATTTTTTCCGGAATTGGACAACTTCTTACAAGGAAAACAATTCAACTCCGATACGGCGGTCTAAACAGCCTTCAAAGATTTTATTGATTCTCGCCCCTATGGTTTCTTTAGTAAACGGATCAATGTATTACCTATGAGACAACGAAGGTGCATACTTTGATTAATTAAATATATTTTACAAAAAAAAATTGACTTCATATTCCTCCCGTACAAAACGCCAATTTCATAAGTAAGAACCTATTAAAATATTAATTTCATATCTTAATAATAGTCTTATCATTTGATATAAAAACTGTATTATCAAGTTTCAAATAAAAAAAATAGATTTTGAGAGGACTATCGACGGGCTGTTATTTATGCATGAACGAATAAGCAAGTGGTGGTTGTCGTGTGGTGGCGAACGTACTTGGGACCTCATGATTAGTAACCACCTTTAACACAAACAAAGCAACCAGACAGTAGCAATTGCTATACATAGATACAGTGTAATTACCTCGTTTATTCTGGATATAAAATAACCTGACCGAATACGTGAGGGTCAGATGTGGAAACGGATATGATTGTTAATCGAGTTCGTGTTACGATTATAGAATTCTTAACAGAAGAATTGCATTGACAGCAGTGAATAAAATTTCCAACGGTTTAAGAAAGAAGATAATAATATTATGTCTTCACGTATACCAAATTGCACATCTTATCGAAGATGAATTTTCCCAATCAATACGACTTAGGGACCTTCAAGAAAAAAGATTACTCCTTTCTAAAAAGCCGGCAACGTACCTTCAATTCCCCTGGTGTTGCAGTTGTTCATGGGCGGTAGTCACTTATCATCAGATGAATCGTATGCTCGTTTGCCTCCTATATAAAAATCCCTCGCCTATATAAAAAAATATGATTGATAATATTCCTTTGTAAATTATGATAATCAATCTTTCAAACACCCTCAAATAAATTGGATATTGTTAGCAGATACTCAAACGAAAATTTTGTTTTCGGTGTGCAAATTGAGTTATACGTACTGGATAAGAATACCTACCTACAAAGTCAGTCGGTTTTTATTTTAAGAAATTCCGTTTTTTCCTTATCTTTTGAAGTTAAGAATATTTATTTATATAAATTGCATGCCACAAGAAATACATCAAGTGACGCCACGTAAGGACATAACAATTTATGAGAGGGTAGTTTTTATTTTAAATACTAAATATGCCTCTTACAAAACCCACGGGATGATATATATAATATAAATGGGCCATTTTCAAATTTTCTGCAGGTTTTCTTGTCCCCTCATTATTTACATATTTTTATTGTTTTAATATCAAAAATTTTACGAACTTAATGTAATAGTGAATGAATAAATAAATTAATTGAACATACTTTATATAAAATAAACTTTTATGCTAATTTTTTCACACTTTTTTAAAAGTAACATAGTGGTTATTTTTGGTAACAGAGGTGTTTTCCATACAAATGAACTATGTCCCAGACATTAATACAGTGCAAAAAGACGTAGGAAAACTTGCTTTTTTCCTACATTGATATATAAAAAAAATTATGATTAATAAATATAGAAATTATTATTACATGTTCAACGCTTTAAAACAAAATTTTGTTCTAAATTGTTTTCTTTTACTTTTTTTAAATCCCTGTCCCGCGTTCCATGTAATATCACAGCAACACTCTGTTACTATAGTAGTTCACTTTAAAAATACAGATAGCGCTACTATGGCGCCTGCAATAACTTCGGTGCAGTGTCTAAAATTGTTTGAGAAAGTTCGCGGGGGCGGGGGGAACGACTGACACGAATCAGTCGACCGCACGCTGTGGAAGGAGGAGCGTGTCTTTATTCAACAACCACACTGTTACCAATATTTTCGCGTAAGTAATCAATATTTACTATTACATTTTACATTATCCATGAGTTTTAGGTATGCATGTCTCAAATATGTAGCAATAATTTCCTTTTATGCCTTATATTATGACTAATTCTGTATGGAATCTAAAATTTACCACTCTGTTACTGAACAACTCTGTTACTAGTTGGAAGTAACAGAGTTGTAAGCTGAGTAACAGAGTGGTTATTTATCATGGTTCAATCTTATTTCACAAGTTTTATAGTAAAAAATTATTGGTTTCAGGACTTTTACTTGTACTGCTGATCGCTTTTCTATATGGCTTTAACGCCTGCTGAAAAGCAGCGACGTTATAGGGAACGACGCAAAAAGGATCCCGAAAAAGAAGTTGCAAATAAAAGAAAAGACCTCGAAAGATACCATTCAACGAAACGTTTAGTGAAAAATTTAACGTCACAGGAACACCGAGCAATAAAAAAAATGGCGAGCTGCAAATGCCAGACGGAGGGACCGGACCAAGGCTCTTCGTGTAGTAATGCATACTCCAGAATCTTCACCGGGAATTATGACTCCACGTTCACGTACTCCAACTCCGCTGGGTCCAAACCAAGTTCTGCCACGAGTTCTACCGTCGAATCGCCGTTTATCAACCCCTCAACTATTGACTCCCCATGAAAGTAGCCCCGGTTCAACGACATCTGCAGCAAAACGGGGCCGGAAACAAGTAAAAAGATACAGAACAAAACTGTTTAGAGAAAATCAAAGATTAAAGGCAAAAATTGGGGAAATAAATAAAAAATATGAAAAATACAAGAAGAGATATAATAGAGGAAAACAAAAAGGGTCGAAAAATGAAAGCGATGATTGTAAAAGTCAAGATAAGTATAACATATTGGCGAAAGCTATTAAAAACGTTATGAAAAAATTAAAAGTCGGAAAGAAAAGATAGCTATACAAAAAATATTTGAGGAGAAGGAAGTTAAATGTTCTAGAAAGAAAATGCAAATAATAAAAGAGTGCTTGAATGTGGATCAAGGTTACATAAGAAAGAAACAACCAAAGCTGAGGAAAAAAGTTGTAAGTGACAAAATTAACGATTTTTTTAATCGTGATGATGTATCGAGAGCAACTGCGGGAAAAAAAGAAACCGTAACCCATAAGAAAAATAAAATGCAAAAACGTTACTTACTGGACAGCATGAAGAACCTCTTTGCTTCGTTTAAACGAGAAAATCCTGACATGAAATGCTCCTACACTACTTTTACTCGATGCAGACCGTCTTATGTAATGCTTCCTACTGTTGCTGGAAGAGAAACATGTTTATGTCGATTGCACACAAACGTTCAGTACTTGGCTATTGCTTTGTGTAAAAATAAAGTAATTCCGACCTCAGATTTAAATAAAATTACAAAAGAACAAACATGCGATTAAAATTTACTAGCTTGCGTGACAGGAATGTGCACTGAATGTTATTTGAAAAAAATTGAATATGATAGTACAAAGGATGACTTAATAGTAAAGTATATTCAGTGGGAAAGGAAAAGTGAAATTGTAGAGAAGCTGGGAAAAAAATACAAAGTTACTAAAATATAAAAGAAGAAAAGCAGAGTACTGTAAAATCTTTAATAGATGTATTTAAATTTCAACTCCAAGAGTTCAAAAGGCACGTTTATTACATAAAGTCACAACACAGAAACTACAGAGCTTGTATAGACGAATTGTCCGAAAATGAAGTAGCATTACATGTTGACTTCAGTGAGAATTATAGCTGTAAATATTTCGAGGAAATACAGGCCCATCATTTTGGAGGTTCACGAAATTAAGCATCATTACACACTGGAGTCATGTACCTGCGAGGTTCAGATAATAAAATAGAGGTGACATCCTTTTGCACCGTTTCTGGTAATGTAACTCACAGTCCAGCTGCAATCTGGGCTCACCTTCATCCCATCTTATCTTATATTCAAGAAAATTATACAGAAGTAAAAATTATACACGTGTTCTCAGATGGACCTGCCTCACAGTACCGGCAAAAACAAAATTTTTATCTGATTTGCAATAAATTTTTCTCTGAATATAACTTCTATAGAGTAACATGGAATTTTTTCGAGGCAGGGCACGGCAAGGGTGCAGCAGACGGAGTTGGTGGCTTTTTGAAACGCACTGCTGATCAACTTGTCGCACGTGGACAGGATATTGCTGATTCCTCAATGTTCTATTCTGCTTTAAAGGATATTAGTAAAATAAAAATGCATTTTATTACTGATGAAGACATTAATATATGGTCCATGGAGATTCCAGACAATGTTTTACCATTATGTGGCACCATGAAAGTCCACCAGGTGTTCACTGAAGAGAAAGGAGTTCTCAAATACAGAGACTTGAGCTGTTTCTGCAGGCGTGGCTTTTGTTCTTGCATGGATCTCAAAGAATACCGTCCACTAAAACCCGTGGATGAAAAATCAAGCTCTGATGAATGTGAACCAGATTTTATGAAAGAAATAGGCAACTTAGTCCATCCACAAAGAAACCCATTCTATAACACTGTCTACGGTTCTGACACTGATGACAATATCCCTTTATTAACAGTGAAGGACAACTTTTCACTTGGACAACCCAGTACATCAAAAGGAATTGATAATGATGCTTTGATAGAGAAGGAAAATATTCATATTGTTAAAATAAAACATGGTGTGTGCGTGTTAGTCAAAGTTTCAAGCCTGAAGCAAGACTACATTTATTTGGGAAAAGTGCTGAGCGAAGTAGAAGATGATGGCGAGGTAAAAATTATGTTTTTCAGGTCTACGGACGATACTGCAAAAAAATATAGACTGATTGAGACTGACGTGTCTTACGAGCCTTTTGAAAATTTAATTGCAATCGTCCCAGACCCAAAAAAAGTATACAAAGGCAAAAGAGTATACTACCTGTTTGACTCTCCATTAGAAATATTTGAGAATTAGTGTTGGTCTCATTGTGATAAATATGATCTCGTAATTATTTTTATCTGTTAGTTTTTAGAACTGCTTAGTTACGAGAATATCATTAGCGTGGTCTCATGTAATAATTTTAAATGATAAGCTTAAGTTTTTACGCTAGGCGTAGTACAAAAACAACTATGTTAATTATTTACAACTATGTTACTTTTCTGTCCCAAAGATTGTAAGGTCTAAAATATATTTTTTAGGTAAACTAGACCTCAAAATATTTTAAATGGGCTATGAGCCAGTTAATAATATTTGTAGTTTTCAAAATAGCATTATAAGATGTTAAATGTATAATTTCCAGAGACTTTAGTAAAAAAATACAGTTTGTTAATGTAACAAAAGTAACAGAGTTGTTTAAGAATTTATTTAAATAAATATTAGTAATAGTTTGAAGTATGATTCTGCATGTTTTCAAAATATTATAGACTATAATTAACAATAATGCCAAATAACTTGAGATTCATGTGTTCGTTATAAAAATAAAAGAAAATTTACATTGGTAACAGAGTAGTATTTAATTTCGCCTCCAACGATAAAGTCTAAAAAAAAACTCAAAATTCCTAAAAAAACATCGTGACCAACAATATTTCATTAAAATTTAATGTATATAATAGTCAAATACAAATGAAAACATGATATAGCAATAGTTTTAAGAAAAAATATTTTTTAGATTTAAAGTAAGAAAAACCTGCACAAAATTTGAAAATGGCCCAAATATTGGATATATTTAAGTCACCACTACATGGAAAACCTTATGTTACAGAGTTTGTAAGTTCATAATCTTAAGAAGCACGCACACAATAAAATAACAAAAATGTATTTTTACTATAACGTCAGAATGTGAACACGATTTTTACCGTACATGTCAATCACAGGGACAGAAAACATTTCTGTGCCTCGAATATTGTATAAAATTTTTTCCCAAGGGTGATTTTATACTACTTTATTATTTTCATATATATATATATATATATATATATATATATATATATATATATATATATATATATATATATATATATATATTTGGTTGTTATATACCCGGTTGACCGAGCTTTGCTCGGTATTTTACGCTCGGTTTTTTTTTAATTCGTGTGTTTTGGAAATTATATTTAGATACAAATTACATACTGATGAAATACGAATAATATTTTTTGATCTTTACCGTTACCGAACGTTATCAGTCGGTCTGGGCTCGAACCATGGTATTACGATTTTGTGACCGCCCAATATACCAATTAAGCTAAATGTAATCTTGAACAAACTGTTAAAATTTACCTTCTTATTCTAACGATATTGTAGCAGTTGTTCATTGCCTAAAAACACGGACAAAAAGACACAAAATTTTACGAAAATCGTTTGAGCCGTTTCCGAGATATCCCTATAAGTGTGTTTATATATAAATATAAATATATATATATATATATATATATATATATATATATATATATATATATATATATATATATATATATATATATATATATATATATATACAACATGTAACATAATTAACGCACTTTGAGAAAGTAGTTTGTTCAGAATCGTTTACTGAATCGATTCCTATCATTTTTAATATAGGTAATTTTTTATCCCAAAAATAATTAAAACTACATAAATTATAGTCACACTAAATCTGTACAGTCAAAACAAACTGAAATGACCGTAACTTAAGGCAATAAGACTTTTAAGAGTGCAGTTGTATTTGTATTATTACTAATTCTGTCATTCTATAAAAATAAAGAAAAATGAACTTTATTTCAAGCCCGTTAAAGTCTTTGCGTTCGTGGATTTGTACTGTGGCCACAACATTCTTCCGGAATTAGTATAACTAATTTGATAAATAATCTAAATAATCTAAAACCAATGTATTATGATTATAACAAAATATACTAATTGGGGTGTCTGAGGGTGTGCGTTAATTATGTTACATATTATATATATATATATATATATATATATATATATATATATATATATATATATATATATATATATATATATATATATATATAGTGTTCTTCTTCTTAAGGTGCCGTCTCCTTGCGAAGGTTGGCAATCATTAGGGCGATTTCAACTTTTGAGACCGCTGCTCTAAACAGTGATCTTGTGCTGTTCCCGAACCCCACTGGCGCAAGTTTTTCAGCCACGATATCCTTCTGCGGCCAGGCCTCCTTCTGCCTGCCACTTTCCCCTGAATGATAAGTTGAAGGATTTCATGTTTTTTGGTGTTACGCATCACGTGCCCGAAATATTCCAATTTCCTCCTCTCTATGGTTCTAAGTGTCTCTGTGACCGGCCCCATTCTTTGTAGCACGGTGGTGTTTCGTACGCGGTCTCTCCAAGAAATTCTTAGCATACGTCTTTACACCCACATCTCGAACGCTTCCAGTTTTTTAGACATGGCTTCTGTCAACGTCCAAGCTTCTACACCATAGAGAAGTACAGAAAAGACATAGCACCGCGCTATGCGTGTTCGAAGAGAAATACTTAGGTTCCGGTCACAAAGAACTTTTTTCATTCTCGAAAAGGCGTTGCGTGTATGCTCTATTCTGCCTCGTATTTCGAGGCTGTGATCTCCTGTTTCGTCAACCATGGTGCCTAAATATTTGAATTTGGTGACCCGTTCAAGACCCTGTCCATTTAGGGATAAAGACGTGATAAGCTCAGGTGTTCGACTTATTACCATGTACTTCGTCTTATTGGTATTGATGTTAATACCGTATTCAACAATAACGGAAGCCACTGCATCTACTAACCTTTGAAGACCCACAAGACTATGGGCGATTAATATCGTGTCGTCTGCGTACCTAATGTTGCCCAACAATTTGCCATTTATTGATATGCCGTCTGGACTGTTATCTAGTGCCTCTGAAAATATGGCTTAAGCATACAAATTAAACAGTAAGGGTGACAAAATACATCCTTGTCGTACGCCTCTTTCTATGTCAATATATGGCGATGATTTCCCGTTGACCCTTATATTTGCACGCTGGTTCCAGTATAAGTTTTTTATGAATCGGCGGTCGTTGAAGTCTAAGCCAATTTTCTGAAGTATTTCAATCAACTTGCCATGTTGAACGCGGTCAAAGGCTTTTTCATAGTCAATAAAGCAGGCAAACAAATCTTTATTCATATCCCCAGTACTTGATAGCCAAAAAGTGCGTCTCCAGTTCCCAAACCGCTTCTAAAACCAAACTGAGTATATGATAGTACGGACTCACATTTTGAGTAAATTCTATTATAGATTATTTTTAAGAACAGCTTCAAAACATGACTCATGAGCGAAATGGAACGATAATCACTGCATCTTTTAGGATTCCTGAGCTTGGGAAGGTGATGAATGTCGATTTGAGCCAGTCGGATGGAATCGTGCCGGAGTTGTAAATAGTGTTGAAGAGGCTAACAAGATAATCCAGATTATACTCCTCAATCACTTTAATTACCTCGACTGGTATGTCATCGGGACCAACAGCTTTTCTTGTTTTTGCATTTCTGATGGCATGGTAGACCTCACTCCTTGTAATGGCAGGTCCCGTGTCTTCGCAAATGCAATCAACAGGATCAGATCAAGTGTCACAAAAGAGTTCAGTTACATATTGCTCCCAAGTTATCAACATGTCATCTGTGCAAGAGGCATATTTGCCATCTTTATTAAGAAGAGTTGTTTGTGTGCGACCTTGACATTTAGGGGATATAACCTCTTTAATCTTCTTATACATATTAAAATAGGCAAACTTTTTATCAGTTTGTTTGTCCGCTGTATTGCTGCCGTCTGAATCTGGGACTCATACAACAACGAGATTGGTGACTGTACAGGCTTACCTAGCTCCCACTCACTCAATCAAGTAACTACGCAGCTCCAATTGTAGGAGGATAATGCTTATTAACTGGCGGCATAGGCTCGCCATGTCACAGAGCCTTCATTGGGTTTTTGTAGTTTTTCCATAGAAGAACCTTTCCTAAGGGTTCTACCCTACACCCTCTAACCCTGCCGGTGTGTGGTCGGGGACTGCCGAAACAGCTAACCGTAACATCTTACGGCCGTTCCACTATCCGCCCGGTAGTGGCTCACACCTAAGCCCTACCTATATATATATATATATATATATATATATATATATATATATATATATATATATATATATATATATATATATATATATATATATATATGTATATATATATATGTTTAAAGACATTTATTCTCATAAAGACATTTTATACGCCACTTACATGAGATCATAAGTACCCAAATCTAAATAACAAAATTCATTGTCGTACCTATGTTGTTGAAAAATAAATAACATCAAAAACAGCTATTGACGGGAAAAATCTATACAAATAAAAGAAAAGTTAAATCTAGTATACACTATCACCTTAGCACCACAATACTAAGACCAGGAACAAACCAGTCCAACGCACTCAGATAGATATGTTTGTGATTATATGATTTGCTAGTTGCTTTTTGAATACATTGAACGAGTCTACATTTTTTATTTCCGAGGGTATCTTATTAAAAAGGCGCGAACCTTCGCATGTAATTGTGGTCTGGCCGTACTTTGTTCGAGTTTTGGGCAAAACAATAAAGCTTGCGCGTCGAGTGCAGATGCGCCCAACTTTTTTTCGCTTCGTGAATTGCAGATCCGTGCGAACCTTCTTGTTCATGGATTTGCGAATAAAGATACATGTGCTGTAAATGTATAATTGTTTGATATTCATCAGATTCATCTCTCGGAAAATTTTTGAAGTTGACGTTCGGAAATTGTAGTTGAATAGCATTTTTATGATTTTATTTTGTAGGATTTGTAATTTGTTTAATCTAGTACTGGCAGCGCTTCCCCAGACCTCGATGAGATATAACAGATGTGGTTTAACTAGGGCATTATATATTGTGAAACGTAGTTTCTGTGGTATGTATCGAAAATTAATCCGAAGTAGCGTGAAGTGACATTAATTTGGTTATTAAATATTTAATGTGAACTTTCCATGTTAAATAGGTATCCAAATGAAGGCCAAGATATTTTTCATTAGTTTCTTCTTGCAATGGTGTACTGTTTGTTTTAAGAGGTGAGAAATTAGGTATAGATTTATTTTTTGCTTTAAATATTATGTAGCTAGTTTTGGAAATGTTAATAGTTAGTAAATTGTATTGTAACCAATCGCGAAGAATGTCAAGGTCCTGCTGGGCTTGAGAGACAAGATCATGAATTGAAGAACCAAAGTAAAAAAGACATGTGTCATCGGTCATATATATATATATATATATATATATATATATATATATATATATATATATATATATATATATATATAATTGCAAAACATAAACAAAGACGTCCACCAAGGCAGATTTTAATAGACATCCTCTGCCAGAAAATCTTATAGGTAGATAGACGATATCAACAGTCTTAATCAAGCTTTTACTGACAAAAATGAAAAGAGATTTTATCTAAGACGCTTTATCTGTTGACATTGTCTCGTCATCCATGCTCGTTTCCCCTCTGTAATATTCCTTCTTTTGTACATAAGACATAAAATGAAACGAAATGATAACGTTATTTCTTTTGAGATTTTCTGTTAGTGTTATTTTTATTTCAGACAAATAAAACTCAAGTATTATCGTAAAGTACGTATTTAATATGTAAATAAAATTTGCCAAGTTGTGCCAAGAGATGTACTTCCATACGTCTTCAATATACCAAGACCACAAAACTGCAAACATACATTGCGGAGTCATCCGCCAGCTACACTAAAGTCGTAGCTCGAATGAATGGGCTTGACCGGGGAAAGACTACGCTCTCACAGAATACCATCGTGTTCTGAGTAGTGGAAGAAAGTGTCCTAATGAAGTGTCCACCAGCCAAAGCATTTTTATAGGAGACGGGCAAACGAGCATACGGCTCACCTGATGATAAGTGATTACCGCCGCCCATGAACAACTGCAACACCAGGGAAATCGCAGGTGCGTTATTGGCCTTTTAGAAAGGTGTAAGCTCTTTTCTTGAAGGTTCCTAAGTCGTATTGGTCGGGAAAAATCACCGGTGGTAAACTATTCCACAGAGAGATCGTACGTAGTAGAAAACTCTAAGTGAAACTTATAGTGGTGGACCTCCAAGCATGCAGATGATGTGGATGGCACCGGGAGTTTTGCCGCGATGTGCGTTCATGAAATTTGGTGGCTGAGATTAATCCGAACAATTCCTCAGACCATTTCCCGTAGTAGATGCGAAAGAAAATGCAAAGGACAAAAAGAAGGCACTTGGTCGTCGACGATTAGAGCCGCTCTGCGTCCGATGTAGTCAAGTGGAGGGAGCTGACATGAAATACTGTCACGCTCTGCTCAGCACGCCATATATATATTTAGCCTTCTCTTTCAATAGACCACGAAACTGCACGTCACTCGATATGTCGACCGGCCGGCTCGATATACGACAGAGCGGTTCTTTTTAGCGGTAAACGCACACACGTGTGTCTTTTGATGATTGAACTAGACAAGATTTAGTAGCCCCCAATCTGAGACTTTGTTCAGCAAATACTCGCCTTCAGACACAAGTTTCTGCCTCTCTCCTCGGTACTCGGTGAAGTTTTCCCGAAAAATATTGGCACGGCCGATGTAAAGAGCATCAACAGCGCAGTCACCCGCATAGAAATTAATGTTAACGGTTTGCAATATATCATCGATATTGTAACGTCGCACATAGGGATATTTTGCTGATCTAGCCGGTCATAAACCAATTTATAAGAAGTTGTCGTAGATAAAAAACAACTGGTTCCTATTGTTATCGAATGATTAGAGAACAATTTGACGACCCGTCCCGGTCTCTTATCGGATGCACCTGCGCGCTTGTTTTGTCGGAAGTTAGTCATCGCTACAACTGCATGTATCTTATGCGTTTCCTAAGTGTAATAGTATCTGACAAAAAGTTAAGTATTTTCGTGACTCCTGACTTTAAAAAAAATATTGTTATGGATATGGATCAAGGAAGTAAGAACGCATATTTTTAAAATATGATGCTGTAATTTTTAATGATAGGATATTATTATTTGACGTTTGAAAATATAGTTTAAAATTCTTAAAATTTTCAACCAAATTTTAAGTTTGAAAAGGTTTTTGTTGTAATTCCGGTTTCTTTCCGGTTACAATGTTAATTGATAACGACAGGCTATACTTTATATAAAATTATTGTGGCCTAATTAGCCGTCCATACCCGCCCTCTTTTTTCCCAAAGGTGACAGACCAAGACAGTGAAAAAAAATATAAAATTTTATTTATAATTTGAACCATGTTACCTTGGCAATTATTTGGTTTCAGGGTCACATGGTCACTCAGGTGTTAAAGTAGTGACATGTAGATCACTTTTTGATAAAATAAAATTGCAAAATTTGCCTAATTTTGAAGAAAAATTAAATTACTTGGTAAATTGGATTTTGTCCAGCGAAAACTGTTCTGAAGATGAATTAAAGGCGTTGAAGCACAAGTTTTCGCACATTAAGTCGGAATTTAAACAAAGGTGGAAAAAGCTGATGAACGGAAGTTAGATTTATTTTTGATAATGACGAATGTCTAAAAATATGTTGGAAATACCGAGAGAAAAGCCTAAAAGTTCGGGTCGAGCATCAAAATCATTTAATGAGCTAAGCGAAAGAAGTAAGAGAAAGAAAACTGAAACGTTACGTATTACAGCGGATAATGATATGTTGTGTGACATGCTGCACAAGAGAGCTACAAAGTTATTGTGATTTTCACGCTGCCGATATCCGCTTGTTATATACTTTTGTTTAGACCATAGGATAGAGAATTTCGAATAGATTTTATAATGCCAAACTTATTCAAAGAAAAGTAGTCTCTGAATATAAGTTTTAACAGTTTAAAGTGCTGTAGGTGGGTGTGGTCGCATGCGATCGCTCGGGATTTGAGGAGCACATGCGACTGCATGGGATTTTTACGGGAATTGTAGGGTTAATTATCCCTTCCCGCTTATAAAAGGCTCATAATATTATAAATATATATATATATATATATATATATATATATATATATATCGATCTACACATTTAAAAAAATGTAACCAACTAACGTGCTCCCCTGAAAGGGGACATTACGGGCTTGGCCCCTTGGTAGTGCGTAAGCACAAATATTGACCAAAGTCGCGTACGTCAATGTGTGTAAACGACTAACAGAAAACGATTAAATCCAGCCACAGTGAATTTACGTCACACGATTTACAAATAGGCACACTGGCCTCTCATGTCGTAAGTCTACCGCTCAGCTGAAGGGAAGGGAGTCCCATAAAAAAAGTAAAGTAAAGTTACAGCCTATATACGTCCCACTGCTGGGCTCAGGCCTCCCCTCATTTCTGAGAGGGTTTAGGGCAAGGAAGTGTGCGCCGCGCTGCCCAAATGCGTGTTGACGAACTTCACATGTCTTGGAAATATTTTTTTTCTTATTCCTCACACATGCAGGTTTCCTCACGATGTTTTCCTTCACCGCCGAGCACGTGGTAAATCAGCACTTAAAATTGCAATTAACAATTTCATTGATGCCGGCGGGGATCGAACCCGGGTTACTCGCGTTCTGTTATATTTACAGCGAGCGTTAACCACTGAGCTACCACGGCTTTTAACTTAATCATAAGTCCCTAATATTGGACTACACATTGTGCAACAGTACTACAGTAGTCAGTCAGTCAGTCAGTCAGTTGGGTATGCGTCTCCGGCAGCTATATAGATAAGCAATCTTTACACGAACACCATCTACGTATACTAGAATAGGAAAAAATAGTTAAAATGCAAGCAAGCCCTTAAGGTGCGTAATAATAAACAGCAGGGTAGGCGTCAACTTCATATAATTTTGATCGAAGGACACATACAGGTAAATAACTTTGATCAAATAGTTATATTCCTCCTCTGTGTTTGAATACTATGTAGATATTTAAAGATTTAATTGCTTCATTTTTTACTGTTATAAATTATCATACAATTTACAACAAAACAAACAATAAACATAATATATACATTTAGATAATATAATTTCCCATTATGAATTACTGTTTATTTATTTTATACCGTTTTAAATGCGAACGCTAATATTACTTTAAATTTATAACGGCCTATTATAGAAAATGGAGAAAATGTTGGGTGTTAGTTTTTTGTCTTTCTAACATTTTAATATCAATACCACTTCTTCTAGGACGAAAAGGGGATGAATGCCTGGTAATAATATGTACAATAAAAATTAATGTACTTTTTCGCTAAAATACTCTACCTAACTAGATGTCTGACTTATTGCAGGAATATTAAGCAGTTTTGAAAATAAACAACTAGTTTACTAAATTTCATACAGTGTTAGTGAAATACATGTGATACTGTAAAGTAACTGTTACAAGTAGCAAAATTAAAAATTTACACAATTGACTTTAATATAAACAAAATCAGAACATCATCAATGTATTCGAAGTCGACTCTCAAACTATAGTAACAACTCAAAAACTACTACGCAGATCCCCATCAAATTTACATGACCCCACGAGAAGCACCAGCTTTCAAATAAACAAAAATTCTTCAAAATCGGTTCAGCCAGAGCTATGTGTGTTAACACATAAGCAGAACATACAGTCGATTTGAACACCTCCTCCTTCTCGAAGTCGGTTAAAATAATTATACATTCTCTATTCTCTTTCTTATATATATATTTTTGCTTTTTCTTTTTTTTTTGATGAAATTCAGCTATGTAAACTAAATTGTCTTTCTCAGTCTTGAGATTTGATCGTATTCTAGTTTTTTTCTCTTCCTATAAAACATCAGAAAAGAATCGTTTAACTTCACAATATGAACCCAAAACACAATAGGAAGAACAATAATTAAATTTCTTTCTTTAACTACCACAATGTTAGACAATAGACAGTATAGTGTATATACAGAGATGGGCTTAATGAATTTTTTTATGCTTAACATACATTTTTTTTTATAGAAGAGGGGGCAAACGAGCATGCAGCTCACCTGATTTTGCATGCTTTTTAGAGGCCAATTTGGCCTTCCCTTCCAAGTGACCACGAAACTGCACGTCACTCGATATGTCGACGCCGAGGATTCCGATACTGGCTGAGGCAACAAGGGGAGTGCCTTGAAACTGAGGGGATACGACAAAGGGGTTCTTTTTAGCGGTTAACGCGCAAACTTGTGTCTTCTGGGGGTTAAACTGGACTAGATTTAGTCGTCCCCAATCCGAGACTCTGTTCAGCAAAGACTCGACTTCAGACACAAGTTTGTCCCGGCACTCGGAGACGTTTTCCCGAGAAATATTGGCTCGGCCGGTGTTAAGAGCATCACCAGTGCTGTCATCTGCATAGCAATGAATGTTACGGGTATGCAACATATCATTGATATGCAGAAGAAACAGCGTTGGCGATAGCACGCAGCCCTGTGGAACACCAGCATTAATAGGCTTGCAATCGGAGCTTGCACCGTCTACAACGACCTTGATGCTCCGATCTGCAAGAAAGCTGGTGATCCAATTGCACAATTTCTCGGGAAGCCCATAGGAAGGGAGCTTCGAAAGAAGCGCTTTGTGCCAAACCCGATCGAAGGCCTTCGCAATGTCCAAACTAACGGCCAATGCCTCCCCCTTGAACTCTACTGCCTCCGCCCATCTGTGAGTGAGGTAGACCAGAAGATCACCAGCTGACCGACCACGGCGAAAATCGTATTGGCGGTCACTAATCAGCTGGTGATCCTCAAGGTACCTCATGAGCTGGCAGTTTACAATGGACTCCATTGTTTTGGAGAACAAGGAGGTGATGGCGATTGGCCGGTAGTTGGACGGGTCTGAGCGGTCGCCTTTTTTAGGGATCGGGTGGACGAAAGCCGTCTTCCACGATTTTGGGACTACGCCTAGGGAGTAGGAGTACCGGAAAAGACGCGTTAAAACCGGTGCCAACTCTGGAGCACACGTCCTCAGCACAATTGGGGGGATTCCGTCAGGCCCACTCGACTTGTGGATGTCCAGGGAGAGGAGTGCTTTGCGAACCGAGCGCTGTGTGAACTGCACTTCCGGCATGGAGCACTCACACCGCGGGATGGTCGGCGGCGTACTCCCCCCGTCATCGAGAGTCGAGTTAGACGCAAAAAAGGAGCCTAGAAGATCGGCTTTCTCCTTTGCAGTATGGGCCAGTGAGTCGTCCTCCCTGTGCAGAGATGGAAGAGATGGCTGACAGAAATTCCCCTGGACAGCCTTGGCGAGAGACCATAGTGCACGGGTTCCAGAAGGAAGGCGAACTAGTTTCTCGCCAATTCTGCCTATGTGCTCTGACTTTGCCTTGGCAATGACTCTTTTGAAGGACCTAGAGGCGGAATTATACTTCTTTTTTAGAGCGCTGGTGTTTACATCCTGGGACGCTGATGCATCAACCCAGGCTTGGTAGCACTCCTGCTTATAGCATGATGCTATTTTACAGGAGCGACCAAACCATGGCTGAGATTTGCCTCCAATGGGCACCACAGAGGAAGGAATAAAAAGTTCCATACCCTGAAGTACCACATCAGTAACAGAATCCGCAACAACGTTGGGATCATCCGGCGAGAAGCAAACCCGCCCCCAAGGGTAGGATGCAAAGAAAGACCGCATCCCATCCCAATCGGCTGACCTATAGTGCCAAACACGGCGGCAGCCTGCAGAATGCAACCGCGATTTCAGCGTGAGTGGCACAACACTCCGGATCAGACAATGGTCCGAGGAGCCTAAAGGGGCGTCGACGGAAATCTGATATCCGTCCGGGTGAGAGGTCAGCAGAAGGTCCAACAGGGAAGGTGCATGATCCTCCACATCTGGAATCCGCGTAGGCGAAGTAACCAGTTGTGTCAGACCATATGCCAAGGCAAAATCATGAACAGATCTCCCCGCATGATCGGTTAAACGTGAACCGAGCCATTCGGCGTAATGGGCGTTAAAGTCGCCGAGGATCACGATCTCTGCGGAGGGGATCTGCTGTAGCAACGAATCTGCAGCCATTTGGACGTGGTCGAAGAGTCGGTCTGTTTCGGCATTACCGCTGTGGGACCTATAGAGGCACCCGTAGACGCGCGGATGGTCGTCGCTGTCTACGCGTAGCCAAAGGATGGACAGGTCCGAACCTTCAAGTCTGCCGAGGCGTCGAGAACACATGTCCTCTCTGACGTAAACGCAAACTCCAGCCCGAGGCACAAAGGAGTGTTCCAGTTTGTACCCCGGGTAGGAGAGATACAAGACTTCAGCCGGAGAGGACACCTGCGTCTCGGTCAGAAAGAGCAGAGCCGGCCTCGCCGTCTCGAGATGGTAGTGGACGGCGTTTAGGTTAGAGTGAAGTCCCCTGATATTGCAGAAATTCACGGACAGCGTGGCAGGGGTCGCCTTGGTCTTGTTGCTCCGTTTGCCCCGAGCAGTTGTAGTCTTGAGCGGAATTTTGCCCCCCCCCCCAGAATACGCGGGGCAGCCTGAGCACCCACGCTCAGAAGTGGAGAAACATGGTCGTGGATGCTCAGCGAGGGATTCTCCAGGGGTGCTGGTACCCTCCTGGGGTAGTCTATCTTTATTTAATTCCGCTACCATGTTGATGGGGGGGGGGGGACATAAATACCTCTCTGACAGTACTGCCACAGCAAGGTAAGTTTAGATCAAAGGAGATGTTATATAATAGTTGTTGACCAGGGTAAGAATTTTAATAAGTCGTTTTTTAACAAGGCTTTAGTAACAGGCTTATGAAGACTAGAAGTTTATTCCTTCTGTAATCCGTATTTTAAGATTGTGGAGAATAGTGAATAAAACTTCAGCTTGACCCATGAATTTTATGCATTTATATTTTTTCTAATAGCAAATGAATCAACTTTAGTTTATCTATTAATTTTGATTAATAACTTAGAGACAATTTTCCTATAGGTTTTGAAATTTGATTCCGATTCAATTTCGTTATTAATTTTTCTCAATTCTTTGCATACGAGAGAATCACATTGAGATGTAATTTAAAAGGCAAAAAAGAAATACATATATTTTACAAGATCTATTTTACAAGCTATGTCACTTGATGTGGTTATTACATGACACCCACATGGTTTATGTGTGATATAGATGTAGTTTTATAAAAAAAAGTTATGGTGATTATAAAAAAACGTTACAATTCAAAGTAAACATTTAAGTAGTACCCGCCTATAATTTAAAAAAATATGTTACTAATTATATTAAAATAGGTTCAATATGTTTTGTCTTTCTGAAGACCCATGTAGTTTTTTGACCAAAAAAAAAAACTTCACATCTACTATGAACTGCAAGGATTTTCATTTTATAAACACCCCTGTAACTGGATTACTTGAATTATATTATGTAAGTATACATAATATTATAGTTCTACACCTCGTCAAACGCGAATCGGGGTAGTTAGTTTTTCTGTCGACTTGGCAAGGTCACGCTATGCAAGATACGTCATGAAAGCGACCATTGAATCTCGCTTATTTTGCCAGCTGATGACTAGTGCAAGAATAATTTTATTTCCTTATACTCCAATATTAGTATTCAATTTTGGAAGGAATCTTAATAGTAATTGTACGCATTATGATTTTTAAATTATTTCGAACAGTTCTGTAATATCAGCAGGAATTTTATTATCCCTTGTCATAGATTTATATGAAACTTATCGTTTAAGCTTTTAATAACCTATATTTAAAATTAAAATTTTCTTACAGGTAGCTTTAGCAGATTATCAAAAAGGTATTCAAATATTCAGTCATGTGGAAATAATAAGTTTGTAGTTAAAACTTATTCGATTTTCTAAACTTGTAAAACATTTTACACGTTGTGAATAGTTGATTTCGAAAAATATATCCTTATTTGTTTGCATAAGAGAAAAAACAGAATGTTAGTGTAAGCATTTCAAATCCTCAAAGAGACCAATTCATGTTTTATTTATTCACAATTTGAGTTTGCAGAGCCTGCGTGAATATAGTTTCTGATATTCAAAGGAATATTATAAGCATTTCATTCCAAGTATACATCGATACACATAAAATTGATCTTCTAAATACTTCATACATACACAATTCTACTTAGTTATGTGAAACGATTGTGTATGATCATATTTTTAAATGTTTGAATATTCGAAATCAGTTTAGTGGTATTATAATTTGTAAATGATATTTCATAATATTAATTTATTACTACTATTATAAATATTTTGTGACCCTCGACATTTTAAAATTTATTTAAATAAAAGTCCCGCTGGTTTTCTTTCTAGTTCTTCCCGGGACAGAGGTTTTATTCGAATTAGTGGTAAAGTAAAAATTGACTTTCAAGAATAACAAAACGTAATCTATAATGAATAAAAAAATATTATATTCTATTCTTCTCAAAGTCATGGTCATGACAATGCGCTGCGGGTAAAGATCCCGGGTAACAATAATTTGTAAATCTGCTTATGTCATTACTTGCTTACTTACAGTCTATTGTGATTGTGGGTAATATCTTTCGATTGGCTGAACTGACTTTTTGATTATATATTAATAATAATACTTCGGATTTTCATGAACCTTTTGAATACCGTAATTTAAATAAATTGCAATGCGAGTTATTTATTACGTTAATTAGACCTCAGTGTAGAAACTAAGAGAAGTCTGAGCTTCGTGCAGAGGCATTCGGCATGCATGATAATCTCACGTCCTTGTATTACAGTGAGCTGAGTGGTGGCTGATCGAAATGTGTACTGAATGCTATCCACTTAGTACTTAGGCTTAAATCCAGGAAACGCAAATAATACATGGAAGCACCAGAAATGATTTCATGCTTTAAAAATTAATCAACGCAAATTGAGCTGCTGTAGGTGTCGCTTAACAATTTTATTGCGAATGAGGTTAGTTCCGTTGAGTTCAGTTTGAATACGGTCACTATTATAATACGGATAAATTATAACTATTGGTCGCCCAGTAATCGAAATTTGATCGTGATTTATTACATTTTTAGGTTTGTACCCGAATAGGTATACAAAATATAAAATAATCGATTTTTTGTCTTGGCATACACACCGCATACTATTGAAAAGTGAAATTTAAAATCACCCAAAAGCCAAAGCTTATTCAGTCAATTTGTCAGAAATTATTATTATGTCGTTGACATTGTAAACTCTTTGGTGACAATCTCTACTCTGTGGACATGTTCCACCTTGTATTTGACCGCGGTCGACCTTTTTCAACCACAGCCTTATTATTTGACATTGGTCTTAGAGTAATAACTTACATCCCCACTGACCTCTATATATACAGCTTACTTGTATATATAGAGGTCAGTGCATATCCCATGCCTGTATGCATATCTATGCATATGCTTGTATTTTGACACATTGGTACTGACACAGTTGCAGAATGAAAGAATGATTGAAGGTCAACGAAAGACATAATTTGACTAGCTGACAGTAATGTGTTTGACAAAATAATACAGTAAGTATATACTATAGACTTACAATAGTTACGCTGTACCAAGTTTATGCTCTCTGCCGAGATTGTTGGAAATTGACGGTATGAATGTACACAATGTATATTTAATTTAGTTTAATATATTTGTGGCACATGATATTGAAAATAAAATTTAGCTTTTTGTACTCTTATAATAAATTTTAACTATGCCTAATCTCAAAATCCTCCGTGCGCACAATATTATGCTCTAAAAGAGATACGAAGTTTTCCCTTCACGTATTAACATATAAATTTGCATTTTACCTTATTTCATAAAATACACCTACCTTCTAGCGAGTGATGAGCAGAATGGCGTCATAATAAACGTTTTGAGTAACCTATAATATGATGTATGGCAATTAAAACCTAAAACTGTCGGGAACAAGTGACAAATATTGACTGTGCGCCATTGATTAACTCAATGCTGTGCGCCCTGAGATTTCTTTGTAGAATGGTTTACCACCGGTGATTTTTCCGGACCCATACGACTAAGGGACCTTTAAGAAACAAGCTTTCTCCTATTTAAAAGATCGGCAACGCGCCTGAAATTTCCTGGTATTGCATTTCGTAGGCGACGATCTACTCTTACCATCAGGTGAGCTGTGTGCTCGTTTGTTCCTTCTTATATATAAAAGTAAATAATCATAAACATTCTCGCCTGTTACCCAGAGAGTAAGGCAGAGACTACGGACTTTCCTTGGCACGAACCTGACACACCTCACTCGCCTTTTTTACATCCATATATCTACTACACTATTCAGTTCCGGGTACTTTGACCCATTTACAATATATCACTAATTTGATCGATAAACCTTCGTTTAAAGCGTACCGTCCCGACTCTACCGGTCATATCTGCAATATAAAGAAAGATGCCCATTTTTCACCCGAATGTATAGAAATAAAATAAATATTAAAATTCAGTTAAATGAGTTGTAAATTAATTACGCTTATCACAATATTAAAAGAAACGCAGGAAAAATATTTTTTAATTTTTCTTTAAGCTTATTCTACGTCAAGGGTAAACGTATTACCATATTTTGAATACATCTCATTCTCGACTACCCTTTTTCTAGGACGTTCCATTTTACATACTGCTACTATACTTTATTCAACTCTGTTTCTGAGTTTTATACATTATTTTATATTTTAATCAGGAAGTATTTCTTTACTGGTCTTTGTACGATACAGATTAATTAAAAATAAGATATAGATAAGTTAGTAATAAGTTCTAGCACAATTATTTCTTTATTACAGCCTATTTGGTAACGGCAAATCCTAACCTAAAAAGTAGCGTTAATGTTTTTTGGGCTTCGTAGCGTTCAAATCGTAAAAATGATTATATGACATTATTTTCTGAACTTACATGCAGTTTTTCTACTAAACCTTATAACTATACACAAACTTTCACTGTCAGGTTTTTAAATGTATAGAAAGTGGGAATGATTGTTTGCTTTGTTACTGTTTCCTAGTTCATCCTTTCTACATGAACAAACCACCAAAGTATTCCTTTGTTTCTGGTCACACCATCATTTTGCAAAGCACACTTTTCTCTTATCTCAATTGCTCATTCAAATTCAGCCTTAACATTCTCCACAAATGCAGTAGATATGCGGTCATTAAGACCGGATTTCTACAGCATTTGTTCTACTCTCGTAGTTCTTCTGTCACACACAACATTTACTACTATACATTAAATTACACTAACACTGCATTATGAACTAACACAGCATTATGAATTGCTATACTTGCCTTTTTTAACTCAACTTTTCATAATATCTTGTAGAGCCCCATTTACTCTCTTTCCGACGTTCACTTTTCTTTCTATATCCTTATAATATCTACAATCCCTGCTCAATAAACTCAAAAATCAATAAACTTCCCTTCTATTCTTATTTTACACACCGTTTTATTTTTTTCTCTTTCAAATACCAAATTTTTCGTCTTACTTGTGTTTACTTTCATTCCCCTTTCTTTTAATTACCAGTTCATTAATGTAACCATAATTTGCAACTCGGCTGCCGTACTACGCAAATATGACTTGATCATTGGCGTACAAAAGTTATTTGACGGATAACTCACCCATTTTAACTCACAATCTTCACCATTCAAAGTTTCCAAACAACTGTTCATAAATAGGTTGAACAGCCACGGGGAAGTTTCACAGCCCTGTTTGACACCTTTTTGGATGCCAAATCAGTTGGTACTAATACAAGCACTAGAGTTCCTATAAGAATATCGAATGCCTGTATCAAACCAGCGCTCAACCCAAATGAATTCGGTGTTTGCCATAACACATTTCTGTCCAAGCCGTTTTCAAGTCCATGAACGCACAAGAAATCTTTCTCGTTTTTTGCCAAACACTTCTCCACGATCATGCGTATGGAAAATATTTGATGTCTATACCCCATTCCCTTTCTAAATCCAACTTGCACATCGAAAAATTTGCCATCAGTTTCTTTAACAACTCTTTCAATTAACATCTTAGCATACAATTTACCCACAATGCAAAGCAAGCTGATACCAAGATAGTTATTACAGTCCTGCTGTGATCCTTTTCCCTTATAAGTTGGGACCATAACTGCTTTTTACTAGTCTTCCGGTACCCACTTCAGTTACCAACATAAACTAAACAAGGTGTACAGCAGGCCTGCCACCACTCCCTCTCTAGACCTTAGCATATCTGCCTGGCTGCGTAACACCGCTAAGGTCTAAATAAAACGCTTAGACCTATCTAAGGCGTCTGTTTGTCATGTTCGCCGAACGGAATGACCCGCTGCACGCCGGTCACACCGTTTCTACACTTCCGATAGAAAGTTTTCCAGATGTACCTATGTACATGTTACATAGATCTTTAATAATGTAAGATACTTTTCCGAATTTCGACTTTTTGTTTCTCTTTTTAATCTTTATATCGTTATATTTTCTTTACGTGTAAAAACATGAATTTCAATTTCTCTTATTCACTCTTTGGTGTACGTTGTGGTTTCATAGTAAAGCCGCGAATCACGCAAAATCTTAGAGCAGATATAACGCTTTTCTAAATTGCTTTTTTTATAAATATTTTTTATGAAACAAAAAATCAGTGAATTGAAATCGAAATCTACCATATTTACGAGAATATATTTTATTTAATGTCCATGGATGTTTTGTTACATATTTAGAAGTGTTTTTTTAAACAATAGCCAGTATTTCGTGAAAAATGATTATTTATTATTTGTTGTTATGTATCGTATACTAATATTACTTACTGGCCTTTACTTACCGCGCTCACTCTTTATTAAATAGCACTGACATTTGTGAAGATTTTTATTTTAACACACTTGCTACTATATAATAACAATTTTTTCCTTTGTAACTCAAACCATTTATATTTGAAAAACAAATATATCTTTTATTTTCAACTAAAGCTGTATTAGAATTATTTATTGAATAAAACTAATTTTACGGATTATATTGCGATTAATACTACTCATTTTTAATTCCCGATGTTTCCGATAAAATGCGTAAAAGATGTTCAATTCGATGTATAGTGTTCGCGTAAATATAAGAACTCAATACAGAATTATCTAATATTACATAAAGGCAGCCTTTAAAATCACGAAATATTTTGAAAATTCGTATAATTTATATGTTCCCAACTTTTGAGACCGTTAGCACAATATACTTTACCTGTGCAATTGCAATTTTTATGAAATAAGTAAATTTTTTTCTATATTTTTTATTTCTAATAATCATAAGTAATCGCCCATAGAATCGTTGCATCTTTGCCAACGCAGTGACAGATTGATGTCCTCCTTGAAGAAATCCGCTGGACGGGAGGCAATGAACTCTTTAAAGGCATTTTGTACTGCCTCTCGGATATTGAATTTTTTTCTGGCAAAAAAATTATCTATCATCTATTTAAGGTCTGGTGAGTACGATGGATGATGGGTAGCTCCAACCCTAGCTCTCGGAACTTGGAGACCGTCTGTTGTGCAGTATAAGGTCACACGTTGTCGTGTAGGAGCAGCGCTGACGAGCGATTGACCAAAGCTGGTTGGCTATTGTGTTCAATACTTCACAGTACACATCTGCAGTAATGCTCATCCCGTTTGGTAAGAAACTGTGATGAATCACATCGGCGCTAGACCAGCAAACAGTGAACATCACTTTTCTAGGTGTAAATTTTCATTAAGGGCATTGTTCACGTGCTGAACCAGGATTCAACCAAATAACACTTGCTGAGTGCTAACGATTATCGAACATAATCAATTTTTCGCCGCAGGTAACAAAGCAGTTCAAAATTCCTTCGTTTGGGTGCCTGTTGAGCAGTGTAAGGCATGTCTCGACGCGTACTTCGCAATAGCGATCATGGTGTTGGTGGGGCACCAATTGGTCAAGCTTTATTACCTTGCCAATTTGACTCAAATGGAACGATATTGTTTTGATGCTAACGTTGAAACTTGTGCACATTCAGCCGTAGATTGAGTATCATCAGCTTCTGTGACATCTTGTTATTAATTTTTATAATGAGATTCATGCATCTTTTCCTTCATCTTCATCAGTCCTTAAAATCAACTTATAGACAACTTCAACTACAAGATATAAGCCCCTCGCATTGTAGGAAGGATGTTACGATCGTAGTACGAGAAGTCTCTCATTGTTGACTGTGATGATGACACAAGATGGTTATATCGAAAGTTATTTCATATTTTTTGCCATAACTTATCCATTTCTTGCGAAATCAATGCTACATAACGAAGTATTGGATTATTTTACGCCTTATCATGAATACAATACCTATCAAATTTTCAGTAAACCGATGAGAATGTGGCGGTGCAGTCGTCGCGCCACAAGCGAAATACAGCGAAGCCTAAATCACGCTATCAACATTCCGAATCATAAACAGTATATATAGGACATCTCCGAACTATCACACGGAGTGTTGGACGCTCCCCGGGTAGAACACCTTGCCCGACGGGAGATCTCTCCTTTTCCTTCGTCGGCCACAAGAATAAAAATTTGCGCCCTATTTTTCTGTAAATGCACCTCCTTAATTAAAAAAAAAACAGTAGTAGATAGTAGAGAGCTCTCTTGATTTCCCTTAAGGATCTTGAAACTTCTCTCGAAATTTGAGCTAATAATATGAATCAGTTTCATTACCGGACGGCTGAGATATCCCTTAGGTATTCTAAGCGGTAAAGTTTGTTCCAGAATTAAGTCCGTAAACATATTTTAAAATACACAGATTGACTTTTTGTTTAAAATATATTTTTCAATTTCAAGTCGATTATTAATGACAAACACAACACAATAACGTAAGATAAATTTTTTATTTATTTATCTTAAGGATTTATGCAAAGGATGTTTTATTAATTTTTTTCAATTTTTTTTTACGGAATGACGGCCAATACATTCGGTATAAAGTGTGTTAGTTTACCGCCCTTATACTATAAAATTGTCTATAAAATAAGCTTATTTTATCTGCTTATCTCATTGTTTGACTCCAACGATTATCATTTTCTAATAAACCACGACGTTGACATGCTTCACGATATTTTTCGCAAACATAACCGACTACTGTACGAAGACCATCAAACGATGTTGTTTCGCTAACTTCATTAAGTAGTAAAATCATTCTGCGTTTTTTTGGATGAATCTTTGAGTACATCCGTAAATCGTTCTACAGTGATCTCCCACTTTTTGGTCGAAAAAAAAAATAACACTTTGCGGTGCATCCCATGTGTTATAGCTTCTAGCTATCATACATCCACATACATACACATAGAAAAGTGTTCTTGCAAACGGATTATTTATACACAATTCAAAAACTATCTAGGTTGTATTCAAGGGTTGCTTTGCAACTTTTTCTGCCGTTTGACTGGTAAAATATGCTCGTTTTCCATTCTCGAGATGAACTGCTGAATGAAATACTGCTGGGTTTTTTAATTAATTTACACGATGACAGTAATGTTATGAATTGGTAAAGCTAAGATACGCCAAACTGCATCATTACTATTGATATATCGTCCTATTTGATATCCTAAGTTTCTTCATGTCACATGTAACTCAAAAATAATGTATGTGTACGCACGTGTAGTGTAACAAATACTCGAAAACTCGAATTTCGCCTTTTAATATACTCTATAACCCTATTTCGTCCTCTGGGGTAAGAGGCGCTATTAAATTGACGGCAATCTAAACAATTCCCAATTACGTGTTTAATGTCTTATACAATATCATATTATCCACGTTTAGAAATATGAGGTAATGGATATTATTACAATGCCAATACTCGTGGTAGCTCAGAAGAGCCGTGGTAGCTCAGATGGTTAACGCTCGCTGTAAATATAACAGAACGCGAGTAACCCAGGTTCGATCCTCGCCGGCACCAATGAAATTGTTAATTGCAATTTTAAGTGCTGATTTACTACGTGAAGGAAAACATCGTGAGGAAACCTGCATGTCTGAGAAATAAGAAAAAAATATTTCGAAGACATATGAAGTTCGCAAACACGCATTGGGGCAGCGCGGCGGACACTTCCTTGCCCTAAAACCCTCTCAGAAATGTGGGGAGGCCTGTGCCCAGCAGTGGAACGTATATGGGCTGTAACTTTACTTTTTAATTTTTTTTACAATGCCAATACAAGTTTATGTAGTGTATGATTCAACAGTAATGGTGCTTCGATTTCGTAAAGAAATTGACACCAGATACTCAGATATAACAAACTGCCTAAACCAGCCAAACCGTCGACCGGCGCGGCGAGACGCTTTAGCCTACCGACCGAAATTATACCCGTAGTTATTTCTGCGAACGGACTAATGCCAGTCAACCTCTCGGGTTATTTGAAGCGACTAGGAGTACTTGACGGACCGCTCCAAACTTAAATGCAGAAAGCGGTGCTCGTAGATGCCCCCGCATCGTCCATCGATTTCTTTCCCTTTCCCCCTAATCTTCAGTCGTGTGGTCTCCCCTGACGAAGGCTTTCATCTGGTTGGCTTTTTATGCATTTGCATATTGATTATGTGTTTATTTCGCTACATAAAATATGTTTATTTATCATTTCCATTTATGTATATATTTATACAGTTCAACCAGATGAGAAAACTATTTAAATATCCCAGTATAATAATAATAATTTATTTAACTCTCAGTTTAACAAATTACATTTATGTTTTATACATATAGTGCATTGGGGTAAGATCGGTGATGGGGTAAGACCGTAAAATTCAAATTTCCGGTGAATTATGCTATATTTTTGAAAGCTAGCAATATGGTACAAGACTCCATTTTATTCTGCCCCGACCCCAAGTTTCAGGCAGTATTTTATAAAACAAGGTAATTTTTGAATTTTTTAGTCTGTCCGGTCTTTCCCTAGCACTTTTATTTGCGATTTGTAGCGACGTCCGGTCTTCCCCTTGATGGCCATATTTTTCATCATGCCTATAAAAAATTATGGCTTGTCTTCGCACACGTTTTAAGCAGAAACTGTTGAGTTTTGAAAAGTAAAAGCTTATTATAGCTAAATAACGTGTAGCCATTAACGATTTGCGCCATGTTTCAGAAATCTGACGTATATGGATGTCGAGAAAATAAAGTTTTTACCAGACTCTTTTAACTAGTCGGAAATCCGTCCGGTATTACCCCAACGCACCTTATTTATTTTAAATTACAAAATTACGTTTCAAAGAAGTTATGGCGTTAATAACCGTACTAGATGACAGAGAGCTTCCAATCCCAGCTCTTGTAACTTCGAGACCGTCTGCGGTGCAGTATGAGGTCACGCGCTGTCGTGCAGAAGCAGCGGGGATAAGCAAGCTTCACGATCATTGTGTTTACTTCTTCACAGTACACAATTGCAGTGATGTTCATCCCGTTTGGTAAGATGCTGTGTTTAATCACACCGGCGCTACACCACCCAGTAACCATCACTTTTCAAGGAGTAAGTTTTCGTTTATGGCATTGTTTAGGTGCTGAACCAGGGTAATATAAAAGAAAAGATCGTAAAAGTGCAAATAAGACAACGGCTAGATTCTAACCGCTTTCCTTTATTGCTTTCTTTAACTACCGGCCTACTTATAATAATATCACACATCCAACTTGCTGAGCACTTGCGATTGTCAAACAGAATCCATTTCTTCTCGTAGGAAACAATGCGTTTCAAAGTTCCTTCGTTTGTATGCCTGTCGAGCAGTGTAAGTTACGTCTTGACGCGTAGTTCACGGTGGTGGTCATTGAGTTCTTGGGGTACCTATTTGTCAAGCAAAATTGCCAATTTGACCAAACGGACATTGTTTTGTCGCTAATGTCAAAACCTGCTGCTAGTAGTAAATTGAATACCATCAGCTTCCACAATCGCCCTTAATTCGTCAGTGTTGGCCAAAATTTTCGAACGTTCACGAGGTTTATTTTTCATATATACATTTCTAGAATGAAAGAGCAAAAACCAATAGCAAATGACACGTTCGTTTGTAGAATTCGTTCCGTAAAATTCATAGAGCGTGTCGCTTGTATCGTGTTGCTGCCAGGACGGTACTCATATTCCATAATTACTAGAATTTTTGACGTATCTGCGATGATGAAAACGATACAAATGCAATTAAAACATAACGCTAATCAATAAACAAATGCATAATTAAAAAAACTTCATGTTTTTAAAATAAAATTAATTTGAAATAAGAAATGTTAGCCAAACAAAAATTATTTTGATTTGAAATGACCAGTACTGCAGAACGGCAACTTCATAGATAAAAACCTGTTATACTCGTACATTACTTATACAACATATCAAAATTAGATACAGTTATTTACAATATTTATATAATACTGTTACGAGCTTAAGGTTCGTGACAATAAAAATTGCCGATAAAATTACCTAAATTAACACTTTAATTTACTTTACACAAATTAAAGTTAAAACACTAATAATTAAACACACTAATTCACTTAATTCCGCTCCGAAGCTTCGCTTGTGTCGCCGAGTTCAACTCTGTCCCGATCGCATCTTGCGCCACCTATTTATTTAAATTAGCAAAATATCCGGAATGTTCAAGTAAACACGCGCAAGGTACCGAGAATTCGAGTATAGATTTTCTAGAAACTTAGTTCTTCGGGTGGCGCTGTCGGTCGAAAGACGTGTGATGTCATTTACTGCAACGCTCCCCTCGCTCTCGTTCCTGACACTAGATGGCGCCAGTTGACTTATTCGAGCGCGGCGTAACACTGCCCCCTCCTAAGACATGCTCGTCCCGAGCATTATCGGCCCCATAGTAACGCGCCAAGCGATCCACTTGGACGATCTTAGGAGTCCCTCTTACGCCTTTCTGTAACGGCTCCGCAATGTCTTGACATCCCGGATGTCCTATCCCGTGGTGCACCAACATTGTACAATTTCGACGCTCCTCTACTCCGTGCCTGAGGTCCCCTCACAGCCGCACAACTTGTACATGTACGACACCAATCCTCGACATCGTCACGATAATGGACCCAGTAAAACTGTTCTCGGACCTTCAGTAGAGTTCGTTTACCTCCCAGATGGACTCTTGAACGACCATTATGGCACAGCTGTAGAACATTCGGCACTTTAGCTTTAGGGACAACCATTTGTAAACGACCATTGTCCCATTTACGGCACAGGACTCCATCCTGAAGCAGCAAGCTGTCCCATTGGGCCCAATAGCTTTTCGTGGTTAAACTCATCGCTGAGACGTCCCTCCACTTAGGCTTGGTAGCACGGGCCTTCATCCATCCCAGAATCGGCTTGGTGTCTGGATCTTCCTGCTGTGCAAGTCGTAGGCTGTCCCTCCACCCGTTGCTGAGGTAGTCTGTCCTGAGCATCCTCACGGATACCACTTCCTTACTCTCTTGCCTACCCCAATGGTTGCAATCTTCAGGAAAAGGTCTTCTTGACAATGCATCTGCGTTGCCGTGAGATTTCCCGCTGCAGTGTCTGATAGGAAAGTCGTATTCCTGCTGCTGCTGGGCGGTGCTGTTAGCCGCACTTCCTTTCTGAGACCGTTCACCTTCCCTTCCTAGGGTGTGCTTAGGGCAGCTGGACCGAAGATGGCCTCTTACCCCACAGCCATAGCACCTAGGGCTGTATCTTTTATTGTGGTCGCGAACCGTAACTGCTGTAACCTCCCTAGCGTGAGGTGAACGATGATCCTGTCGCCGCCAGGCAGTGCTGTTAGCTCTCGAGATCGATCAACTCTCCTTTCCACGGTTCGCTTAGGGCAGCTGGATCGAAGATGGCCCTTTTCCCCACAGCCATAGCACCTAGGGCTGTATCCTTTGTTGCGGTCGCAAACTATAGCTGTTGCAACCTCCCTGACGCGATGGGAACGGTGATCCTGCCGCACGGCTTCCACTTCCAGTGCATGGGCCAAGGCGTCCTTAAGCGTCTCGTGGTGCCCGAGCCTCACAGCAGCTCTGACTTCCAGGTCGCGGATGCCGTCGATGAATGTCTGCACCAGGTTCCCTTCAATGAGCGCAGGTACAGACCGGTATGCTTTTCGAACCATCTTCTCCACCTTAAGGGCCCACTGCTGCAGGTTTTCATTGCTGCGTTGCACGCGATCTTTAAGCTGCGCGCGAAAGACGTGTTCCAGGTGAGCGTCACCATATCTCGCCTCCAAGGCCTCAAGAAGTTGCTCATAGGTCACTTTCTTACCGAGAGCTTCCAACACAGTTAAGGCTTGGTCGCGCAGGCCTAGGGTGAGTGCAGTCATGGCTTGGCTTTTATTCCAGCCGTTCGCCTCCATGACGGCCTCGAACTGGATTTTGTAGGCCGACCAGGAAGAGGTCCCGTCGAACGGCGGCACTTTGAATCCACGTAGCGAAGGTGCTGCAGCTACTACGGGAGCTGTAGTTCCATCCCCAAGTTTGAGGTCGTTTAGCGTTTTCTTAACTTGGTTGATTTGGGTTTCATGTTCTTCGATTCGGGTTTCAGCTTCCGACAGGCGGTTGTCGTGTTGAGCAACCCTATCCTTCACCTGTCTTATCTCTTTCCCAAAGGTAGCGTGAAGGTCCTTCATGAGGAGCATCTGCTCTTCCGACCGACGAGCCTGTTCCGCCTGCTGACGGGCCTGTTCCTCCTGTCGGCGAGCCTGTTCATCCTGTCCGCCCCGCAGCTGCTCTTCCAACCGACGGACCTGTTCCTCCTGTCGGCGAGCTTGCTCCTCCTGTCGGCGAGCCTGCTCCTCCTGTCGGCGAGCCTGCTCCTCCTGTCGGCGAGCCTGCTACTGCAGCATCACCATCAGAGCACCTAAGTCAGGTGTTGCAGGTGTAGGAGCTACTGACGGGCCCGCAGCCTCCGTGGCTGGCAGTTGGCCCTCCGACGTCTGCGGCGTTGCACCACCAAATCTCCTCTGGTCCGTCTCATGCTGGCGTTGACTTCGGGTACGGACACCCTCCGTTTCCTCCTTGGGTAAAATCGGCATTATTTTATCCCACTTCTGACACCAATTGTTACGAGCTTAAGGTTCGTGACAATAAAAATTGCCGATAAAATTACCTAAATTAACACTTTAATTTACTTTACACAAATTAAAGTTAAAACACTAATAATTAAACACACTAATTCACTTAATTCCGCTCCGAAGCTTCGCTTGTATCGCCGAGTTCAACTCTGTCCCGATCGCATCTTGCGCCACCTATTTATTTAAATTAGCAAAATATCCGGAATGTTCAAGTAAACACGCGCAAGGTACCGAGAATTCGAGTATAGATTTTCTAGAAACTTAGTTCTTCGGGTGGCGCTGTCGGTCGAAAGACGTGTGATGTCATTTACTGCAACGCTCCCCTCGCTCTCGTTCCTGACACTAGATGGCGCTAGTTGACTTATTCGAGCGCGGCGTAACAATACGTAATATACAGCAGGCCAGCATAGCGCGACAGTATTTCATACCGGCACACCGCCTGCAACTTTACAAGGCCCAGGTTTGGCCTCACATCTTCCTATCTCTGGGCCGGGGCTCTCCAGTATCACCTCCTTCCACTTGACTGCATCCAGCGTAGAGCGTCTCGAATCGTTGACGAGTCCTCTCTGATCGACTCGATCCAATGTCGCTGCGAAGAGATGTTGCATCCCTTTGCATCTTCTGTCGCATCTGCCACGGGTAGTGTGCTGAGGAATTGTTCGTACTAATTCCAGCCGCCAAATTTTCCCATCGCAGATCGCGACAAATCTCACGATGCCATCCACACCATCTAAATGCATGGCGGTCCATCATTATACGTTTTACTAGGAGTTTTCTTCCTCGTACGACCCCTGTGTGGGAGGGATCGTATATCACCGGTGATTTTTCCGGACCAATACGACTAAGGGACCTTCAGGAAAAGAGCTCTTATCTGAAAGGCCGGCAACGCACCTGCATATTCCCCTGGTGGTTCAATTGTTTATGAGCGGTGGTAATCACTTACAATCAGGTGTGCCGCATTTTAGTTTGCCCCCTTTTCTATAAAAATACAACATTTTAGTATAAATTTAGAAACGAGACACGTTGCGATCAAATGCTATTACTAAACGTGGAAATTCGAAAACGAGAATTTTTCCTTGTCACGGAAACTGAATCCTTATTGTATAAAAAGTAAGCTTCTAAGAATATAGATACCTCATATCGTAAAGTAAATTACATTAACATTCTTCGTTGGTGCTCTTTAAATTGCTTATAACATTGCAATAAATAGCAATGGGTAGTCTCATAGGTTTGAGCTAGAAAGCTTTTAAGTTAAAAGGGTTTTAATAGTAATGTTGTAAGTATTTAGCTGAACATCGGTCTACTCCAAGGAATGCTACAAATCCCAGTCTTGAGCCACCTGCATGCATTGGCTTCCTGCATGTGTTACCAGGTCGTCACTTCATCCAGTACGGGGCCGCCCCACACTACGCCTACTAATCTTTCTTCTAAATAATCTTTCTTCCCCATCGGTTGTCGGTTCTTCGAGCTGTATGACCGTCTCATTGTTACTTAAGCTTACCAGTCATGGTTGTACTGTGCATATCCCCATTACTTGCGGGCCTATATTCAGCAGTTGACTTGTGAAGGACTATAATTATGATGATGATGATAAAGTATTCAGATTTGAGCCACGCTCCAGCTTTATTAAGGTTGTAGCCACTGACCTCTATATACTTATCCAAGTACGCTGGACTGGCTATACCATACAAAATGTTTGCGCCGATTTGAAGCGCCACCACAGAACTAAAATTGACATAATATGTCTGTTATCTTCCTTTAATCTTATCTCTGCATTTTGAACCTTTAAACTAAAAAACGAAAGTAACTTCGTTCGAAGAAGTCCGTTACTTAATTGGTCTAGATTTCTCGTATGTTGATCGTAGTAGTATTTTTTTATTTTGCCTCGCGACTAACTTTTTATGTACATTTTTTTGTAATTTTGGTTTTAAAGTGTGATCTAACTTTGGTAACATACTTCTGAATTTCCTACTTTGCAATAGCTCAGCCGGTGATGAAATATCATTTTCTAAAGGTGTGTTCAGATACTCAAGTAACGCCAACCGATAATCAACTCTATCTTCTTTACTTTTAAGTATTATGTTTTTTACAGTTTGTATCATTCGCTCAATTTGTCCGTTAGATTGCGGATATCGTGGCGATGAGGTTATGTGTTTGAAATTCCATTCCAACGAAAACTGTCTAAACAGGCTTGACGAAAACTGCGGACCACAATCAGACATTACTATGTTTGGTTTATGTTATTACCCTGACGACTGAATATGTTTTTTAGGGTTTCAATTATACTAGCTGAAGTTGTACATTGTAATTTTTCTACTTCAAAAAACTTGCTATAATAATCGACTAATAATAAGTAATCCACGCCTTTTATTTGAAATAGATCTGTACCTACTTTTGCCCATGGTCGGTCGGGATTTCGTGAGGTTGCATCTCTTCCTTTTGGTTGTGCTTCCTATACGTTAGGCATATACTACAGTTAGAAATTAAATTTTTTAAATCGTTATTTATTCCTGGCCAAAATATTGTCTCCCTTGCCCGCAATTGACATTTTTGCAACCCTACATGACCGACGTGTATCTTGTTTAATAAATCCTTTCTTGAGAGTTTTGGCACCACTATCCTTTGATCCTTCCAGACTAAACCATACGCGATTGATAAATACTCTTTATAGCTCCAATATGGCTTTACCAAATCTATGACGTCATGTTTGTTTGCGGGCCACCCCTCTTTTATGTATTTTCTCAACAACATGAGTTCTTCATCATTTTCTGAACTCTTTTGCAACTTAATAAACTGTAAGTCCGTAACTTCAGTCGCTGCGCTCAATGCCATATCTCTTGTGATCGCGCAAACTTCATCGTGCTGTGTATAGTCAGCGCTGGAATGCTGCACGCTCAGCGCCGGCTCCGGCTCGTATGCCCGTGATAACGCATCCGCAATAAACAGATGTTTATCCGCCTTGTAGACTAATTTGAATGTATAGCGTTGTAATTTCATTAACATCCGTTGTAGGCGCGATGGTGAGTCCGCTATTGGTTTCTTTATAATGCTAACGAGTGGCTTGTGATCAGTTTCAATAACTACATCTGTTCTTCCGTAGATGTACGCATGAAACCTCTCACAAGCAAAAACGCAAGCGTATAACTCCTTCTCTATCTGAGCATATCGTTGTTCTGTTTTTGACAATGACTTAGACGCATAACAAACTGGCATTCCTTTTTGCATTAGACAGGCGCCTAAGCCGCTTTTGCTCGCGTCTACTGAGATAGTAATAGGGAGGTCTAAGTCGTAATATCTTAACACTGGTGGTTTTGATAAACACTCTTTTATAACTTTTAAACACTTATCATGTCGTTCATCCCAGTGCCATTCTGTTTCCTTTTTTTAACAACTCTCTCAAGAACAATGTTTTATCAGATAGATTTGGAACAAAAGCACCAACGTAAGTAACTAGTCCTAGTAATCGCTCTACGTCCTTTTTATTTTCAGGTTTAGGCATGTTCGTAATTGCTGTAATGTGTGAGTTGTCGGGATAAAGCCCCTTTTTTGTAATCCTATGTCCCAAATACCTGATTTCTTCTAACCCAAATTTGCACTTATTTTTATTTAGTTTGAGGTTAATTTTCCTACACCTGTCCAATACTAATTTTAATCTTTCATCATGTTCTTTTTTGCTGCTACCATATATTAATAAGTCGTCGATGTACATACAAACTCCATCCAAGTCATCAAAATTTTCGTATATTTTTTTATGAAACACCTCTGGAGCCGAGCATATGCCATAGGGTAATCTTAAGAATTTGTAACGTCCAAAGGGAGTGTTGAACGTGCACAACTCGCTAGTATCGTCCAAAGCCACCTGCCAGAACCCTGATACCGCATCCAGAGTACTGAAATACCTAGCGCCGGAAAGTTTTGACACAATCTCGTCGAGTGACGGTAACCTAAAATATTCTCTTTTGATCGCGCTATTTAATTCCTTCGGATCAAGACAAATCCGTATGTCTCCGTTAGCTTTTTTAACAATAGTTATGCTACTTACCCAATCCGATGGGCCCTCTACTTTGGCTATAATGCCTTGTTTCTCCATCTCTTCCAATTTCATCTTAACGTTATCTCTAATCGCGAAGGGTAGTTTCCTAGGAGCATGAACAACCGGTAAAACATTTTCAATTAATTTTATTCTGTATTTTCCCGGTAAGCATCCTATACCCTGAAAAACGTCGTCATACTGCCCTAAAAATGAGGGGACTTCGTTATCCTCCCGTATCGTCATCACACGCCTCACCATATCCAACTCACTGCACGCAAACCTGCCCAAGACCGGCATAGACTTAACATCTGCTATTTTAAATTCTAGTATGTACATTTTACTTTTGTAGTAAACTTTTAAAGTAATTTTTCCTACTACTTTTATGGCGGCACCCGAGTAGCCAGACAACTTGGTATTTGTTTTTAGCAAATCTTTATCCGAGACCCCAATTTGTGGCAAATAATACAACGGCAATATATTAACATCAGCCCCAGTATCTAATTTAAAGTTGACAGACTTATTATTTATCATCAGGTTAACATTCCACTCACTACTATATTTTACAGTATGTATTACCTGCTCATCAGACTCCTCGACATTGAATACACTAGCACCACAGACTCTGGCAAAATGGTTCATTTTCGCACATCTTAGTCACTGCCATACGCGGGACACTCAAACTTTTTATGTACACTGCCACAATGCCCACATTGCTTCATCCAAGGCATCAAACCCGTGGAGGAACGTTCGCCGCGAGCGCGCGGCGACTGGCGCCGAGCCTGGCGGGTTGCGCCGCGGCGTACGCCGCGTCCGCCTCTGCGCGCGTCCCCGCTTACGCCAGCTGCGCCGCCGCGATATCCTTTCCTTGAATCCATCCGGTGCCGCACACTCCAAATATTCTCATCATTTTCGACCGCTTGATTATTATTGATAGAACATGCTGATAACTGCTCCTGTTTAATGTTATCCGCATACACCCTCGATACTATTGCGACTCGACATATTTCTAATGCTTTTCTTAAAGTAAGATCGTCCTCCCTTAGTATCCGTTCCCGAATAGTCGAATTGGATACGCAACATATTAGCCTATCTTTTATAAGACCGTCGTTTAGAGCCCCGAATTCGCATGTTTGAGCCAATTTCTGCAAGTCGAAAACATATTCCACATTCCACAATATATTCCACAACTATCACACACAACGCCATCTAGTCCCAAGCTAAGCAGAGCTTGTGTTATGGGTACTAGACAACTGATAAACATACTTATATATTTCTAAATACATAAATTTTATAGATAAATTACACCCAGACACAGAACAAATGATCGTGCTCATCACACAAACATTTGTCCTGGGTGGGAATCGAACCCACGACCTCCGGCATAGCAGTCAGGGTCACTAACCACTAGACCAACAGGCCGGTCAAATTATTCAAATATTGTTCTATGGTCTCATTTTCCTTCTGGTTTCTTGTAAAAAATCGGTGTCGTTCCATTGTAACATTGGGTTTAATATTAAAATGTCCATCCAATATTTGTAACACAGCTTCCGCACTAGTGCATTTTAAAAGTAAACCTTTGTTTTGGTCTAGAATATCTCGGCACTGATCACCAAGTACGTGCAATAATATATTAATCTGTACACTCGCCGCTTTATTCGTTATTTCACATGCCTTTGTATAAATTTCATAGCTATTCCTCCATTTTGTCCAACTGGCACTTAAACTTGCATAGTCTGAGCTCCCGTCGAAACGAAATGGTTTTGGTGGACTTAAGACACCTTCCATAATTATTAAATGTTATTAAACTAAACACTGTTCCAATTAACTTTTAATATACTTAATAAACTTATTTATCCTACCGGCTGCGCCATGTAAACACGGGCACGCAACAATCAAACACCGAGATCGAGTAAAGACTGATTTATTCATGTTTACCCTCCACTATTACAATAATCTCTTACAAATTATAGGATCCCAAGCAGATGGCAGCACGGCATCCCAAAGGTTCTCGAGTGGCAGCCTCGTACCAGCAGGCAAAGTGTAGGACGTCCCCCCACTAGATGGATTGACAACCTAGTAAGGCATGTAGGAATTTGATGGATGCAGGTGGCTCAGTAACGTAAAGGGAATGCTAACAATACTTAGGACGAAATAATCGTCTTAGCGCCACGTTCAAAAGTATTCTCATCCATGTCTAATAGAGAAAATTCTTACAATAAAGGAAAAGTGTATTCTTTTCTCAATCCTGTTTGCATACTGAATGTAATAAATTTGACTGAAAACATCTTAAAATAGGTTGGTTTATGGTATATTATAGTTGCGCTCATCGAGTGTAAGGTACAAGAAATTCGGCATCCCATCTCATCCTAGTCGTGCCGTATTATTATTGATATATTTTAGTGTCCGATAGATGGGGTAGTAACATCCTCTAGACAAAATTTCACTGTCACGTCGGCCTCGATGCAAGAACAGTTGCACTCTATATACCTTCACTGTCATCACTCAGTTAGGTGGGATGCCCAATCTGATACTAAGCGATACCAAAACCAAGGGCTCTATGTGCGTTACAAGTCACGGGGTTGAAACTCTGCTAACTGTTTTGATACTTATTGACAGTAAAACGCAATAACTAATTTTGGTTCAGCACGGGATTCGTTCCCGGGGCCACAGGATCAGCAATCGCGCTTCCGACCAAGATACCAACAAGCCATTCGGAATAGATGGGGTTATAATAACTCACCATATAAAATATTCAAACTATCAACGGGTAGCGTAAGAGTTGTGAAATGGCCACCAATGTATTATAAAAGTTCGAAAGTAAAACGCCGTAGAAATCAATATACCTTAATAATTTCCCTGTCTGCAAAAAGACACAGTAGTTAAACAATTGAAATGTTTATATATGACTAACAGACAGTGAAATGCAAACTTATTAATATGCAATGTCGTAGATCGGTTCATTACAGTTGTTTACTATAAAAAATATTACAAAATCAACAACCGAAATACTTATATGAAAGGCTCAGTTTCTCGGATCGTCTCTCGCGGGAAACTGTTCGATGATTGTACCCAAGACACAGAACGGCCGCGTTTCGTGGTAGCTTTCGGTATGCTGCTACAATGTGTTGGAATAATATACCGCCTCCGATCAAGGGCAGCTAAACAGTTCGCACTTTCAAAATAAAACAAATTTGCAAAGTAAGTAGAATTCTGTGTCAATGTATCACATCTTTCTTAAAAGTACCTATACTGTGTCTGTATATATATATATATATATATATATATATATATATATATATATATATATATTATAAAACTAACAAATGCTTGCATAATTGTACATTTATTTCTTTTGTTTTTGTAGCTTGTCAAATAATTTAATTGTGTGCATTGTGCCTTGTACATGCCTTTTGTTGCGCTTTTTGTTGTGCCATTTTCCTAAATGCTAACAGTTTTATTCTTATTTTTAAATCCTTATAAGTGTGTTTGTATAAGTGTGTATTTTTATAAGTGTTGGGATCTGTAATTAGTGTAATTAGTGAAGTTTATTTTATTCCACCTATGTCTCTGGCGTTTACTGAAAATCAGTAGCTGTAGTTACCATATGTGGTTTTTTTAGTTCTATTACATTAAAGAATTATGTTATGTTAATTTGTGTGTATGTTTGGATCTCAATAAATTAAATTATTATTATTATTAAATGGTTAAGTTGTTACTTGATATCAAGAAGAACGATGAGTTTTACTTAGGTGGTATTTCATTTTTATCAAGTAGTCCATTGTGTGTTATTTTGAGAAAACGATTTAGTGGTATGGAGTGTATCTTTGAGAACACTGACTCAGTGTTCTCAAAGATACATCAGTTCCTTCTGAACTAATGTCGGTCGTGTCAGCCCTCTGTCACTCTTGCTATCTGCGTGAAACACCTAGCACCCAGGGTAACATACGCAGTCGGGGCTAGCGCGTTGTAGGCTAAAATGTTTTAATATGTCTTTGGTTGTAGCAGGCCTCTGTCACTCTTGCTACCTGCATAAAATAATAACCTACAATAGCTAGGCAACCAGGGTGAAATACGCAGTCGCAATTTTTCTTCAATACTTGTTGAAATAGTTTTTGATTAGTGTTTAGTATATTTATTTAACTGTAGGATAAAATATTTAAAAAAATAAAGTAATTTAAATTAATTATGTATCAATGTACCAATCTAATTGCTAAATTTTAATTGCAAAACGTCGTTCCTACTATAATTGTTGCGTGGGTAGACCAACAAAATGTTTCAGATATATCATTCTTTAAGTTACCGAAGGATTTTAGTAGGAAGTTATGAAACGTGAATTTACTTAATTCTTAATGTTAAATTGGTACTTATGGCAAAAAAGAATTAGGTAATAATTTATCCCATACCTACGAATCTTATTACAAAATTTAGTTGAAATTTACTTCACTATCCAAGTATCTACTTATATACCTATACATTGTCTTTTGTATTTAAAATATTTAAAGTTATAATAACACAAAGCACTAAAATTAAAACTTTGTTTACTAACAAAATTTTAACTAAGTAGAATACGATTGTATTTCTGTTAGGAGTCGTATTTCAAGTTTATTTGTTGTTTACACTATCCACCTTTTTCTTCCGAACCAAGCATCGCGATTCCCAACGAATGACCTTGCAAGTTGCATGCGTTATGCACATAGGTGTGAAAATATGGTCAGTCGATCATAGTCAGAATAGGTATTTCACCTAAGTAACTTAATTAATATTTCGCAATATATTTTTTACTCTTTATTGACATCTGCATTTATATATTTATATAGCCCAACCAGATGAAAAAGCTATTTAAATATCCCAGTAAAATGATAATACTTTATTTGACTCTCAGTTTAACAAATTACACTTACGTATTATACTTTTTTTTACAAAATAAGATGAGTTTGTTGCATGCATTTTTCGTTGTGTGCATGTTTCTAAAACAACTAAAAATATAAAAATCAGCGGTAGCCGACGCGCTCGCCATGCCGGACAATTATGGAAAATATTCGCCTATAATATGTGAGAGAGGTCTTTTTTGGTTTTACAAGGGGAAATGCCTACGCATACGCGTCTCTCGGGAGCAAGAATGGATTATGTCGGAATCTCACCGACTAAAACCCCATGGTGCTCCAACTTCGTTAAATATTAGTAGGGCCACGGGAACGCTTTCGCACACGTCCGCGACCCCACCAGCGTTGATCACGCCATGGAGAGACTCCTAGTGAGACTTCTTCTCCATTTTTTTCTCAGCTAAGGCGCACCAGAAGACATGGCGCACCTCCAACTTCAACTGCGCAACGGACGCCTCATTTGTATCCGATTTTTGACTTTGATTCAAATACTCCTCTCAGAGTTTAAAAGTCTTCTTTTTTATTTTTTTAAAGCTTTTGAAGCAGCTGTAATAACTGAAATGATTTTGGAATCAGATATTGCTTTTTTGCTGAGTTATCATTACCCTATAATTCCATATGTGACGGATACCCGTTGCAATTTCAGGTCATATCAACATCTCGTTCATTTTTGGTAACAAATATTTCGTTAATGTTTTGTTTCATATTGGCATTAATTTACCATTAGGTAACTTGTTGCGAAGATGAAAGCTTTAAGTTTTACGTATATCAATAATTTAGTATTATCTGCACTTATATACAAAAATCGAGTACACCACCAAAATTTTCTTTCATACAGATAAAAAGAAGTACTCAAATTGCTTTTACGGTTTTAGTAGGCATTAGAGTACTTTATTTTTTCAAATTTATTGTTTTTTCTATTCAGTTTGTAGTCAATGAATTTAGTAACTATAAAGCAAATGCCTGTCTCAGTTTTTTATAACTAACCCTTGAAAATATGACAAAGTTCTTACACCGCTTCATAATTTAAAATTTAACTTTTGTTACCACACAAAACTACGCTCGCAACGCCATGTTGCTCTAATTAAAAGTTATACGCAAGTTCAGAATTCGAAACACTCGTGCCACATACCACTACACACAGTCACATACCACTGCCTCCACGAAATCTACGTGACAGTGATTGATAGTGAAGCTATATATGTATATTGCACCATCATTATAATTAGTCGTAACCGAAACGTCGATGGAAACGGGTGGTTATGCAGCATGCTTTGTAGCATTTCTTGAGGGATGCATTTGTTCAGCAAAGCTTAATATTTACTTTATAACAATACACGTAAGCTATTTATTATAACAATGTTAAGTGTATTACTTAAAAGTTTATTTGTTAAGTTTGATGTAATTTTCTAATTCGTATGTACTCGTACAATATGTACTTATCTTTTTGTGAGCTAAATATGGGGTAAATTGATTTTTCATCATTAAAATATATAGTTTCTTTTTTAAAATTAGTATTCTTTACAGTTGAATTTAAGTAATCATTCCTTTTTCAATTTATTTTATTATCAGAGCAGAGCTTTTATAATGTGTAAAGTACTTCGAATAAAAGCTCAGTAAATTGCACTCCACAGATGTAATCGATAGCACGTTAGACGTTTAGTGGGTTTCGCTTAATGTACCCTTCTTAATCCGCTCTTTCCCATTTTCAGCCGGATATTGCCAGTTGAGTAAGTTACTATCTGGTTTTAAGACGATTAAACATAGAACGCAAAAGACATAATAATTGTTTTTTTTTTAATTCAATGAATTATTTTAAAAACAAAGATAATGATCGTTGAATGGAGTTCCAAAGCTGTTGTTACTCAAGAAGCTCATTGAATGAGTAACGATGACTAACGGACTTACAGTCTACCCGATGATAAGTAACTCCTACATTCCATGGAAACATGCAACTAAATTCAAACAAAGATGGTTACAAACGCGTTGTCACCTCTGAAAAAAAGTCTGAATGCGTCACAGCCCGAAATTATGCTAGCTCTCTTATACCAACAAGCCAAAACAGAGATTTCTCGGTAGAAATAGATAAGAAGGTGGTAACTATTCAGCGCTGTTCCGAGCTTGGATTGAGGTTGCAACTACAAGAGGCTGTCCACAAGGAGGCGCTTTGTCACCTCTTCTTTGGTATTGGCCAAGTATTGTACAGGATGGTGGACCTTCACATTGACTCACTAGGTTATGACTTCTTCACGAGGATATCTTGTAATCATTGCAAGGGTCTTTTGCCAAAGTATCTTATCATTTTTTTGTTTTTGTTTTTTTTTTTGTAAAAAATATTAGTAATCTTATTAATTAACATTACTAATATTCCTTTAACCACTGCTGGTAAGTTTGAAATGCTTGTGTTAGGAGTGGTTCACTACAGTAGTCAAATGGTGGATACGAGCCCATGACCTTTTGTAGTTCGCGATTCGTGCCCTGCCATTAGACACACCATAAATAACTGGTGTACGGATAACAGTTAATCAGTTATTGCTAATAAAACTGTTATAATACCTCACCGAATCTCAATGGAAAAAAGTGCCATTCTCCACTGAAGTTGAGTACTTGTACGTAGCAATCGACTAAAAACTAACGTCGAACTGTCACCTTGGCAACGTATGCCAGAAGGAAAAAATTGCTTTAGGTGCGTGCAGTTATTTGGTCGGGTACAACTGGGCCTTGCGTCCTAGTATGATCTTATGGCTGTACAGCAGCGTAGTGAGACCGATTCTTACCTTCACCTGCACTATCTGGTGCAATAAGGCAAGGACTATTTCTACGAAGATGGCACTGTGTCTGTCTGTGTGCGTGCGTGCGTGCGTGTTTGCGTGCGTGCGTGCGTGCGTACGCGCGTGCGTGTGTGCGTGCGTGCGTATATTGAAAATAGAAGTATATTTTTATTGGCTTCGACAAAATAATTTTTAAAGAGAGTTCCGTAATTAAAAATTGTAAAAACTGCGAGAATAGAATTTCGTAGAACCAAATCCCCCTATTCGACTTTGCTATCACGAGCTATTCAGAATTATATCATAAGTTCATAACGTTAGTTATAGTTATAGCGAGTTAACGTTACAACATTACCACTGCAAAGCTTCAAATTGTTATAAGTTTTTTCAGCATAGATCAGCCCAAAAATAATTATTTTAAGCTGAAGGTAGTACGACGTATACGAAGAAGGTACAATCACATTAAGACATCGACCACCTAACTATTCTCGTAACCATGGCTACTGTAAATTACTCGAAAAGTCGGGCGTATTAAGTCTGTAAAAAGTAGTTTCATTCAATGTACTTACTCTACATTACCGTATTTTAAAAAGTGCTTAATAAAAAAGGAAAAGTAAAGTTACAGCCTATATACGTCTAATGCTTATGACTAGCCTGTTGTCATTTTTAAAAATGTTTTAGAGCAAAATAACTGTGAATCGCTGTCTTCGTAATATTCATACATCACTGTAATGAAATGAAATAAAATGAACGATTTTATTCAACATAGATTAATATATACGAGGGTGGATTGAAAAGTACTCGGCCTAACACAGATCCATTCAATTCTAAAAATCAAATCTACCCACATTATTTAGTTCAGTTCAGACTGGTTCATTGTGTGAAGTTCGAAACGTGTGCTATAATTAGTTGTGATTTTATAAATTTATTAACAAAGTAATCGGACATAATTTCCGCGAATGGAGCAAATCGAGCAGCGTGCCGTCATTAAGTACCTCCATAAGAAGGGGCTATCATCAAAAGCCATCCATGATGACATGGTCAGTACATTAGGCGATTGTGCTCTGTCATATTCATCCGTCAAAAAATGGATAGCAGAATTTAAGCGTGGTAGAGAGAGTGTGAAAGATGAACCCCGCTCTGGAAGGCCTTCGACGTCAACTACTGACGAAAATATTAAAAAAGTACTTGATTTAATAATGGGAGACCGCAGATTAAAAATTAGAGAGATAGCCGAGATTATGGGCATCTCTTATGAACGAACTCAAAATATCATTGTCAACGAGTTGGGTTTCCACAAGGTGTCTGCGAGGTGGGTTCCGCGACTGCTTTCAGTTGAACAAAAAAGGACGCGATTGACTATTTCACGCGACTGTTTGGAGTTATTTGAAGCCAATGCAGATGATTTTTTGAATCGTTTTGTTACTATGGACGAAACATGGGTTCATTACTGTACACCGAAAACAAAACAACAATCAAAACAGTGGAGAAGACCTGGTTCACCACCCCCTAAAAAGGCTAAGTCGATTTTGTCGGCAAATAAGGTGATGGCTTCAGTATTCTGGGACTCGAAAGGTGTGATTATGATTGATTATCTTGAAAGGGGTCAGACTATAAACTCTGATTACTACTGCACCTTACTACGTCGTTTACGAGAGGAAATAAAAGAAAAACGTCGAGGAATGCTCAGAAGAAAAGTCCTGTTTCATCAAGATAACGCCCGTGTTCACACGTCAGTACAGTCAATGGCTGAAATTCACAACTGTGGCTTTGAACTGTTACCGCATCCGCCGTATTCACCTGATCTGGCACCATCGGACTTCTTTCTGTTCCCTAACCTAAAAAAGCACTTGGGAGGTCAAAGATTTTCGACAAACGACGAGGTCAAAGCAGCTGTAGACGCATATTTTGACTCTAAGGAAGAATCATTTTTTTTCAACGGTCTAAATGCTTGGAAGGGGAGGTGGCAAAAGTGTATTGAACTTGATGGTGATTATGTAGAAAAATAAAAATATAACTGATTTAGTATGTGTTTATTTTCTTGGTTAGGCCGAGTACTTTTCAATCCACCCTCGTAATACTTATTGAAAGTCATTTTTTAATTTACCACTGGTTCGCAAAAAGAAACCTCTGTCCTGGGAAGAACCAGCAAGAAACCCAGCGGGTCTTTATTTTTAAACATATTCATATATACAATAAATGTATTTTGTTATATTTTTGAATAAATTTTTATAGAAACAGCATGATGGTGGTCACTTCATTCCCAGGAGTTATTTCCATGTATGTATTCATTTATATCACTACTATATTTTCCTGCACCGCTGAGCACGTGGTAAATCCACACTTAAAATTGCAATTCAAAATTTATTTAGTGTCGATCCAACCCAGGATCGATCGTGTAGAGAAAGGAGGATGGCCAAAACGTACCAGAAAACGAAATGATAGCGTCCCAATATGAAATATTTATGTAAAATACCCTTATTGTTTAAGGTCTTAAAACACACTAGAAATACCTCTCTAAGTAGCCACATAAAAGGTTATCCATTTATTTCTATTTTTGTAACTGTTCAAAATTATTTAAAATAATAGTTTCAGAACGCACCTAATGACGATTCATTTCGTATGTGAAAGGATTTGGTATTCAAAGACTATAATTATTCACGTTTTTATGAATAGTTGTTAATTTTAATTCAATTCAATTAGGATGTAGACATCAAATCAACTACTATGCTGATTTATTATGTATTGGATTCTTGTCATAAAAATAATTATTTAGGTCGTAGTAAGCTAAACGACGAACTTTTAATTCACGAGCTACCTCTGTTCTTGCTAGTCCATTTGATTTCACGTTCTATAATTTTTTTAACATTAATTTATTTTGATGAGAAATAATACAACACAAACCCATTTTATACCCCGTAAGTTTCACATACAATAAAAAAGAGCAAAGTTCTTGTCGATTAAGATACAAATTATATTGGATTGTATGTAGGTTTCTCATTCTCTCCAACTCTCGATTTCTCTCTCTCTCTCGCTCTCTCTCTCTCTCTCTCTCTCGCTCTCTCTTTATTTCTTTCTTTTGACTGTCTATATTCTGTTACATAATCCTTTTAGTGAATTAACATAAAAATATTTCTATTCTTATTAGTTTATTCATTTTATTTTTATGTTATTTGAAATTAAATAATCAGAGATAAGTACATCTTCATTTTTTATCCTCTCTTTTGTAGGGAATATTTACCTTAATTGCCACGCTGGGTAGAGGAATTGCCAGTGTCAGTACTTACTTTAGAATATGTTCCTCGTTGCCCGTATTATTACCAAATGAGTTGTTTATGTACTATTTATCTATTGGATATCAAGAGACCCCATTTCGTCTCATAGATATCGTAGTAAAATATATTATCATAGCCTTCTACTACGACACTTGGCATGAAACAAGGTGATAGATTCTCTAATTTTTTTCTGTATTTCGATATCTTTGCCAGCGTCTCTGTTAATAATGAAAGTAATCCATTAAGGTTTCAAAGGTCCCAACATGATGGAAATATTTCTATGTCCCTTATTTAATCAAATAAATGTGGTTCAAATATAATAAAAATATGAGGGTGCTCCAGATACTCTATATTAAATATATTTGTGGCAATGACATGAATTGTAAAGCATTATTGATATGAGCAACGCTCCAGTACCGCTCATAAATGAGATTGGCGAGAAACCCTAAAAGGATGTACATTTTTATAACTGTGAACCCTCAACTTTGGTTGAAAGTATCAACTTTATTATATATTTTATTTACAGTTTTGGTATTGAGCTGGTAGAATAAGTTTGAAACCAGAAATAAGTAATAATTTGGTTTACCTCTCACCTGTGGTGTACCCGATATTGTAGCGTATTTATACCAGCATTTCATTTAGTAAAGAATTTTTATTTATCAAAACAATAAAAGACAATAAAAGAAATTGGTTTCAATTGGAATTTGAAATCACTTCTCTCGTTCACGGTATTTACCACAGAAATAATAATAATAACGATTCCTGTGGTATTTACTTAAGTCCCTTAGAAATGATATAATTTAGGTACAAGAAATCATATTCACTGTAGCACGTAATAAGTTTTTCTTTCAAATTAAGCTTATTTAATACGGTTACTCCAGCGCTAAGTACACTCAAAGACTTACTGAAATTACCATAAATTGGCTTGTTTTGTTGATACTTGTTAATAAACAGATAACCTCAATTCTGTGGTGAAATTATAGACGTGGTACGAAGTTGACGACAGACGTTTTTGAAATAATGAAAAATTTGTAGTACTAAAGTGGTACGAATTAACTAATGTACTAACTACTATTACTACTACTACTACTACCAGTATTCCAAGGATACATTCCAGAAAGTAGATTATTTATTTAAATATTATAGGTAGACGTTTCTTATGATACGGATCGGAATAAGGCTTTGTTGTTTTACGTATATTTTATTTAGTAAAAAGGTTCCTCAGTGATGTAGCTGGATTATATCGAATTTGATCCACAATTAGAATTTGTCCAAGAATTACGTTTCGTCAATATTTCAGCGACCATACGGCATATTCGCGTTGTGTGTCGTAGCGTTGATTACTTCTCATCACCTTCACCAGCCCGTAAATTCCACTGCTGGTGATGGGTCTCTGCCGCCGTAGAGAAGATTCACTTAAAGCATAACGCGTGCAGACGGTTGTTGGCGGGCGGATTAACGATTCCAGTACCTTTTACAATGTTGCTCGGTCTCAGTTCAGCTGGTATACGTATATACGCAAGACGTAAAGATAATGTTTTATAACCATCTATCGGAAGTCATATGTTTTTTTGGCTTATCCCATAGTCATCTCCCACGATGATCATTCATACCCGCTTGGGCTACGCTGCAGCTATATTGTGGTTATGGTATGGGTAGGACCACGCTTTCACAGAATAACGGCGTAAATTAGCAGCTTAATGCTGGTGTTTTTCGTATGGTATAAATGGTAACTAGAAAAATTCGCATAGAATGGCCACAACATTTAGGTCACCCTATTCTATACAAAACGCCTGCACCGCATTCCAAGTGTTGCACCAAGAACTGACAACTGACGGGGAAGAAAGAAGAAAGGTTCTATCTGCCAACTTTGTACCAACAATACGGCACCGCTAGATGAATTTGCGATTGATAATTGCTTGCAATAATAGAGTATAGTGTAGTAGAGTATCACTCGTTTTTAAAAACACATCTGGATGCTTGGCGGTCCACCACTGTACGTTTCACAAGGAGTTTTCTTCCACGTACAACCTCTCTGTGGAATAGTTTACCACCTGCGATTTTTCCGGACCGATACGACCTGGGGACCTTCAAGAAAAGAGCTTACTCCTTTCTAAAGGGCCGGCAACGCACCCGCAATTCTCCTGGTGTTGCGGTTGATCATGGGCGGCGGTAGTCACTTAACATCAGGTGAGCCGCATGCTCGTTTGCCCCCTCTTCTATAAAAAAAAAAAAAAAAACACAATGGACAGTTTCTTACATTATTAATATAAAAAATACGGTTGACCCTACGGGCCATTCTTGGAACTTCCTGTTAATTACAACTACAAAGCGCTCAAAATAAGTGGACTATTATAATTTAGAAAAATCACTTATTTTTATTTTTCAAAATAGAATATTGCACGAACAAATCAACCGATTTATAAAAACTTGACGGCGTTCGACGCAGTTTTTTTAAGCACTCATAGTTAATTTATTACATCAAAAACGATTCAAGAAAAATTTCAAAGTTATTTGAAAAAAAAAATACTTTTTTCGAAATTTTTGTTAACGATTCCTCTTCAACACATCAAACGATTTTGATGCGGTTTGCAGCAATCACCTCGAACAATCATCACCAGTCTTAATGTCGTAAACACGCCAAGACGAGCCTGCTTCAAATTTAGTAATCACGTGGAAATTTTTTACACGGGCTTGCTTCTGAGCGCCTGTAACCAACGGTGTTAATGTAAATTTCACCAGATTCGCCACTGGGATCAGAAATTTGTTGGGATTTCTAATGCTCGTTTTTTCTTGTCGCATTCGCATAATGAACTAAGGGGGTCCATTGCGCAGAACAAGAGTGTTACATATTCATAATTACTCAAAATCAAGAGCTTACTATATATATATATAGCTTACTATATAGATAGCCGAGTGACAGGGTTAAGGAAAACAAACCCGAGGTACAAATGTAGAAGGAGCATCATGGGATTGTAACTAGTATTAGTTGCATTACCAAGCGTTTGAGCATACTTAACTAAATTTTCAAAGTCAAATTAAATTTTCAAGTTTCAGTTAGTTTGCCTATACGTTCCTTAGAGGTACTCGTATTAATAACTGGACGTATCACATAAGTAATTTATGATCCTTCGGAAACTGGCTAAATTGTCAAAATTCCAGCCAGCTTGAGCCCAACAATGTGATTGGTCAATCATTTCTAATAATTATATCTCCTTCTTGATTTTTATTGTAAAACTAGCTGTTCTCCACGAATTTATTACGATTGGATTTCTTGGATTTAAATTTTTTTGTGTCGAACCCTTATATTTTCTTAAATAAAAGTAGCCTAATAGTCGTTAACGTTAAAACGACGCCAACCATGATCCCTCCAATTAATCCGTTTACTGTGTCTTGAACGAATCTTAGTCAAATAATTTTGGTTTTGGAATCTAGTTATATTTTATTTTAATTGAACATCGGTGGATTTACGCGGCAGCCTTTACGCAGAATTTGACCATGGTTTGCTCACTTCTGTAAAATTGCATCACACCATAAACAGGAGTTCTGCTGGGTCTGAGCTCACGCATCAACGTCTGTAGTTGCAAACACAAGCACTCTTAAAGAAGTATAATTTAAAAAAGAATTTGTTAGCTTTTCTTCAATAAAACCACAACATTCACTTAATTAAAGTTGAATCAGAAAGTTAGTTGAATCTAAATCAATAGTTCACTCTTCTTACTAAAATATTACCGGGTACATAGAGAACAAACGGAAAACGGAAGCAAACTTTAACTCGATTTGTTCGCTCGCTTACTAATGTAAAAAACACCCGCGACGAGTCTTCTTTCCAACGAATTGACAGAATAGAGAGACAGTTCAAGTTCCTAACTAAAAGTACGATAAGAATTGAATCAAAATTTTCTATATGGATGACCTCAAGTTATTCGCCTCCAGTCGCTCCCATCTTATGGAATTGCTAAACATCACTTGTGAATTTAGCAATTCTATTGGAATGGAGCTGGGAACGGATAAGTGTGCGGTCCTTCATGTTGAAAGGGGAAGGGTTGCTAACTCTGAAGCCATAGACTTATCTATGCTCGTCAACTTAAGGACCCTTTCCGAGGCTGAAACATACCGATACATGGATATGTGACAGAACATCGGTATCGATGAGGCTGGTATGAAACAGTCAGTTTGCGACGTGTTTTATGCACGCTTGACAAAAGTGCTTAACAGCCTTTTGTCCGTTGTGAATAAGACACATGCATATAACGGCTGGGTCATGCCTGTCCTCATGTATACCTCATACTCAGGTGTACTCAGACTGAACTTAACGCCCTGGATAGAAAAGTCCGCACCACCATGACGTCCCACAGGACGCATCATCCGAGATCGTCGGTAATGAGGCTGTACTTGCCGCGAAAGCATGGTGGGCTTGGCTTCTTGAGCGCGCTCACCATGCATAATCGCGAAGTGTGCAGCCTCCGTAATTACTTCCTGGCGAGATCGGATGATCCATTCTATAAGGACGTCATTTCTAGTGATAAAGGACTTACCCCTCTATCCTTAGCCAACGAGCAATGGCAAGACCCGGCAGTGCAGACAATTTCCGACCGGGAGACCGTATGGAAGGAGAAGGAGCTCCACGGGAGGTTCTGCAAGGCTCTACATGAGCCTTTTGTAGACACAGTAGCCTCACTCCACTGGCTACGCTTTGGTGATCTCTTCGGGGAAACCGAGGGTTTTGTCTGTGCAATACAGGATCAGGTTATTAAGACCAACAACTATCGGAGATACCTCCTAAGGAATGGCACCGTGGACATTTGTCGAGCTTGTCGCCATCCCGGTGAGTCACTTAGGCATGTCATCTCCGGTTGTTCGGCGCTTTCTAACTCTGAGTACTTGCACAGGCACAACCTAGTAGCCAGAATTCTTCACCAGGAGCTCGCTCTGAAATACGGTCTCGTGGATCGGAAATTGCCGTATTACAAGTACTTGCCGGAAGCCGTGCTCGAAAATGATCGCGCCAGGCTCTATTGGGACCGGGCCATCATCACAGACAGGACTATTCTTGCGAATAAGCCTGATATTGTGCTGATGGACCGGGCACAGTCAAGGATATTTTTGGTCGACATTACCCTTCCGTATGACGAGAACCTTGTGAAAGCCGAAACAGACAAGCAAACAAAATATCTGGACCTGGCTCACGAGGTGACCGACATGTGGGGTGGTCTGCCGACCGAAATTATTCCTGTAGTCGTCTCTGCAAACGGGCTAATCCCAGTCAGCCTCTTGGGTCATCTGAGGCGACTGGGACTACGTGGCGGACCGCTCCGGGCTCAAATGCAGAAGGCGGTGCTCCTCGATACCACCCGCATCGTTCGCCGGTTTCTTTCCTTTTCCCCCTAACCCTCGGCCGTTTAGTCTCCCCTGCCGAGGGCCTCCATCTGGTTGGGCTTTTATTTATTTATGTATTTTTATATTTATTTTATGTTATTGATATTTATGTATATTTATCTTTTCATTTTCATTTATAATTATATATTTATAGAACCCAACCAGATGAGAAAACTATATAGATACCCCACAGTAATAATAATATTATTCCACAACTATCACACAACGCCATCTAGTCCCAAGCTAAGCAGAGCTTGTGTTATGGGTACTAGACAACTGATAAACATACTTATATATTTCTAAATACATAAATATTATAGATAAATTACACCCAGACACAGAACAAATGATCGTGCTCATCACACAAACATTTGTCCTGGGTGGGAATCGAACCCACGACCTCCAGCATAGCAGTCAGGGTCACTAACCACTAGACCAACAGGCCTGTCATTTTTTAATATATGAAATAATAAATTTTTTAATATATGAATATAATAAATTATATGAAAAAGTATATTTCAATATCTTTTACTACTATAAAAATAAAAAATTCAAATTCCAGCCTTAGGTCTCATAGCGGTAATGCCGACCCAGATCGACTCATCGACCACGTCTAAATGGCTACAGATTCTTTGCTACAATAGTTTCCATCTGCAGAGATAGCGATCCTTAACTATTTTAGCACTCGTCAACTAAATGGCTTGGTTTACGTTTAACCAATTTTGAGATTTGTTAACGACTATGCTTTGGCATATGTTCTTGTGGTTACTTTGTCTACGCGAATCCCAGATGTGGAGGATCATGCACCTTACCTGTTGGACCTTTTGCGGACGGATATCAGGTTAACGTTCCTACCCCTCTTGGGACCATTGTATGATTTGGAGTGTAGAAGCCTGTAGTACCAAAGACGCTGCTGCCGTATTCGGCATTACAGGTCAGCGGATTGGGACGGAATGCTGTTTTTCCTTGCATCCTACCCATGGAGGCAGATTTGCTTCTCGCAGGATGATCTCAGTACTGTCGCTGCCTCTGTCACCGATGTGGTGCTACAAGTGCTAAAGAGTGGACCCTTTTCTTGTAGTATGTAGGTCCCTAAGTCGTATTGGTTCGGAAAAATCGTTGGTGGTTGTCGATTCTACAAGTAAGTTGGGCGAGGAAGAAACTTCTTGTAAATCGTACAGTATTGAACCGCCAATCATCTGGATGATGTGGAGTTATCGCGAGTTTTATCGCTATGTGCAATGGTGAAATTGAGCAGCTGGAATTAGTCCGAACAATTTCTCAGGGCACTCCTCGTGGTAGATGCGATAAAATACGCAAGAAGATGCAACATCTCTTCGGGGTGCCAGTGAGTTAAACCGATTCGAAGCACCATGTGCTGGATACAATTAAATAGAAAGAGCTGTCACTAAAGAGTCCTGGTCAAAAGATGGGAACAGTATTCCATGTGAAGCCAAACTTGTGCTATGTAAAGTTTCAGGTGGTGCGCCGGCACGAAATACTGTTCCACTGCGCTGAGCTCTCCAAACTTTTTCGAGGCCAATTTGGCCTTCTCTGTTCTTTGTGTTTCTTTGTTAAATAGTATGAACTCCTCTACAGAATCTAGGGATATTTTTTATTTCGTCAAATATCTAAAAATATAAAAAGAAAATTTGATATAGTAAATGATATATGATTGTTTTTAAGGTCTTTAAAAAAAGTTATTTTTTCAATCGCCCTAGAAAATTAGTATGATAAAAAGCTTAATCTAACTGTCTAGTAATAAAACTTTTGAGCCTTATCTTAGTACATTATGCAACACATGGCGATATATCGATATATATATATATATATATATCACGAGATATATATATCAATACTATTTAAATATATCGAAACGATAGTAATCGATTTTTTTTTTCACTTGCTCATCCTATCCATCATATCCCATCATCCCCCCACTGGCCGATAAAAACGAAGACACCCACTAAGGCAGCGCGTTTCAAAAAAATACCACCGTTTAAAAATATTTCATTCTTTATTGAAAAAAGTACATAAAATTTAACCAAGGGTTGCTATAAATCAAGATTAACATTTAAAATATTTCCGTATTTAGTCGTGCAGATAACTTAAATTAAGGAACCCAATACGCAATCCTGCTACGTGCCCAAAATAAAAATGCTATAAATCAATAAGTTTCACAGTTGGGAATGCCGAATTGGTAGACAAAATAATAGTAGTTTCAACTCGAATTCAAAACGCGTTTTCTCTTTTGTGTATTGCTTTTAAAAAATAATTAATTGCGAATTTTCCAAATCTAGTATTTTTCAGAATTCAAAAACCAGCGATAAGTGATAGAAGTAAAAAGTGATTCTTCATTCTTAACAGCTGTCACCTCACGGTTAATGGCTTATTGCAGTCTATGGACACCTGCATCAACGTCAAACAAAGAAGGCTCCAAATGAAACCCATGGAGAGCCAGTATAATATGCTAAAAACCAGAACAGGAGTGCATGCACTGCGGCAGCGGATATAATGACACCGATACAATCATATTATAGTTTAGTGTTACTTTAGAACCTTTCCAGTTTTTGACTATAGTGCAGTACTTACTGCAGTCAACTTCGAATAAAGATGGCTACAGATGCGTTGTCACCTCTGAGGACGGAGAGAGAATAGCCTAACGCAGCTTATAATCATACTGGCTACCTATAACCTTCAGACCGGAACAAAACATTGCAATAACTGCTATTTGGCGGCGAAACTAATAATAATGATCAATTATAAAAGTAACATAAAATTGTCTATTTTTTATACGTGGTACAGCTATACTGCAGCTATGTAGTGGGTCGGCTCGACCGGGTAAGAACTACGCTCTCACAGAATACCAGCGTAACATAGCAACCCAATACTGCTGTGCTTCGTATGGTGAGTGTAGAGAATCTGAGATCCTTTTTATTGCATACGAGGTATTCCATCTTAGTCCTCAGGGGTGACAACGTATACGCATTTTGCTTCGTAATCGAGGATAGATGCAAATGTCTATTGGATTCCGCATCCACTTCCAATCAGATGTGTTGTGTCTGTATTAAGAATTGAAATGCAAATGCGTTGCCGGCCTTGAGGACTAAAATGAAATGCTTCGTTTCCAGAAAAAGGATCTCCGGTTCTTTACACTCACCATACAAAACAAAGCAGCATTGAACTGATTTCTGATTGCAATAAGACGTAAGCTAAAGATCACTAACGTTGAATGCATCCCGTCAACAAATTCAGCTGCTGACGTGATTCGTGTTTCTATTTCATTGGAACGACATACACGATGCAACATATACTGTTGTTATTTTCCACAATGTCGAATTCATAAAGATGTATTGTCAAACTTTTATGAATATATCTCCGATGAAGTTTTCTCTTACCCTGATGACTACTTCATTATATTAGGAGATTTTAACATACCTAACGCTTTCTGGTCGAATAATAGTAATGCTGATTTGACCTTACATGGAGATTTTTCATCGGATACAGTTAATGAAATAGCAAATTTTCGTTCTTTTAATAATTTTATTCAGTAAAATATATTTAAAAATTTACAGTACTCAGTTGCCTAGCTAGATCGTTACAGTACAATACTATAGCTAAAGATCGTTGAAAAAAACCTATAAAGTCAAGGTTCATTATAAACAAGTAGGCATTTGTTTCTTAATTTCCGCTTATACATACTCTCACGGCTATAGCCGGGCGGAGGCCTTTAGGTCCCTCCCGTTGCAGGGAGCACAATATCGTTTTAAAAAAATATATTCTTTAAATTTCTTGCAGCTTGGATATCCACTTAATGGCGATAACCATCTCTTATATACTACATATTAAATAACTTGTTGGATCGAGTGATGTTAGGGTGTTACATATCCAGGACTGTAACCGCTGATGCGTTCGCTAATACAATTTCAGCAAGTTTCCATACTATAGGTGAGACCTACGTCTAATAGCGAAGTATTAATATGGGCTAATGAAAAAGTCTAGCTCAAAAATAATTTTAGCATATCAAGGCAAATGACACTTTTATGAACATGAAGAGGAATTACGCGATACTGATTTAGAATATTAGACTATATTAGACTGCGTCAAACCAACCCAACGCTCGGTGCGCAAAGCACTCCTCTCCCTGGACATCAACAAGTCGAGTGGGCCTGATGGTGTCCCAATTGTGCTAAAGACGTGTGCTCCGGAGTTGGCACCGGTTTTAGTGCGTCTTTTCCGGTGCTCCTACTCCCTAGGCGTAGTCTTAAAAAGTCCCGAAATCATGGAAGACAGCCTTCGTAAACCCGATCCCTAAAAAGGTAACTGATCTGATCCGTCCAACTATAGTCCCATCGCCATCAGCTCCTTGTTCTCTAAAATAATGGAATCCATCATTAACAGCCAGCTCATGCGGTACCTTAAGTAGCACCAGCTGATTAGTGACCGCCAGTACAGTTTCCGTTGCGGTCGCTCGGCCGTCGATGTATAATTTTTTTCATTTATGTTGTTATACGAAAATCCAAATTAAAATTTAAAATTGAGTCTTGTCATCCAAATGTTTTTCGTAGAGAGTGTGGTATTCACCATCTAGTCCTCTTTTCAGCCACGTAGGATGTACAGAAAACCTCCTTTTACTCTTGACGGTTGTAGCATGTTCATCACCATCTAAAGCAATAGCAATTAATGCAAATTCTTCAAAAAAATACATCTTCACAACACTAGCACGTTAGTTTCAAGTTACAGTCACTGTGCGTATGCATTAAACCTCCGTCCGTGTTGACTGTTGACCAATGGTGGTTAATATAGCGCACCAGTAGTGTTGACTAATGGTGCTTAATACAGCGCATAGCGCCATATTATAGCGCGCTATCTCTCCATAACACATAGCGCGTGCTATGTAAGTTGTCGCCATGGTGCTATTGCGCTAAGGCGCTTTGGCGCAATTAAGTATTAATATCTAGCGACAACTAGTTCTAGCAGCAGCGCTGTCGGGAGAGGACGTGTGACGCAAAGATCTAATAGCACGCTATTCATCGCGCACGACCTAATTTAGTATTAGATGTTGTTTAGTTAGTGTATATACTGTATATTTATAAGTGATCGAAGGACACAGTTGTCTGCTATAAAAGAAGCCTAACTAATGTTTTTAAATGTAAATAAAATATAGATACAAAAGTGTATATAATAGTGTATGTAAATAGTTGATTTTATAAAGACAATCAATAAACTTTTAAATACACCTTTATTTGATTTATAATTTATATTAAGGTAAAATTAACGTTTACATCAATTATAATAATTTTATTAATAATAAAATTTTACTTCATTTTAAAAAGTACATGCCTTAAAAATATCTTTAGGATTATAGAAAGTCGTAAGCCTGAAAAGTATGAAAAAGAGTTCATTGGTTTTTCTTTACCGCTTTATTTTATTTTAGTCTAAAACGCGACTTATTACGAAATAATGTTCTTATACATAGCACGCGGTCTATCCAATGAACGACGATGTAACGTGCTACGAGATATAGCGTGCTGCAAAACATAACGCGCTTGCCGGCCTCCTACACGCTTTCTTATTAATTAAATTATTAACTAACTAAACCCAAAATTAAAACTAAACCCAAGCATACCACTGCAAGACTTCAAACCACAGTTAGTTCATTCTGCGTAGATCAGTCCAAAGACAATAATTAAAAAAGCTGAAGGTACTCCGGGTTAACTTTGACATCGGGACGTCAGTCACCTCAGTCCCCCGTGACCATGGGTGCTGGAAAGCACCCGAAACGTCGGGTGTTAAAAATAAAATAAATAAAACGCGAAAAAATCCGTAAAAGTAGTTTTAATCAATGTACAGTGTTCGCGTAAATATAAGAAATCATTATTATTATAACGGTTTCATTTTTAAAACTCTTTTTAGCAGGAATAACTTTCTTTTTGCCTATTTCTAAAAAAAAGTGTTATAAATGTCATAAGAATTTGATTGTTTATTTAAAAGTAAAAAAATAATAGAAGGATAAATTTTTAACAACATATTTTGTTTTTTAATTAAAGAATGGCACGAAACACTTCTAAATACGATGCAGGCATTTGTTAAAGAATTCCCTTGCGTTCGAAATAGGCACCTAAAATAAATAGCGTGCCTGATACGCTTTTATAAAGACAAAAGAAGAAGGAAAACGGCCGAAAAAATAAAATAGTAGACAAAATAAATTATTTGTCTAAAACATTATTTATTTATTCAAGAAATGTGATGAACATTATTTAAAAATTAATGATAAATATTTCTGAAGGTGTTTCAGGGCAAGGAATGTTCCGCCGCGCTGACCAATGCGTGTTGACGAACTTCATTATTTATTAACTTAACTTCGATATCTTTTTTTTCGTATTTCCTTCACCTCCAAATACGTAGTAAATCAGCACTTAAAATAGCAATTAACGTCTGAAATGAGAGGAGGCCTGTGCCCACCAGTGGGACGTATATAGGCTTTAATTTTATTTTTTAATGATAAATATTATTTATAATTCATTTGTAATTTATTATTATTATGTTGGGGGGAAAATCATAAGAACCATAATTTTTTACTCATAGTAGTAATTAACAACATTGGCTAAGCGATGCAAATTAATTATAGCTATAGATCGGAGCTCTCTCTGCTTGTCATTTACCTTATATGACAAAAGACTTATTATCCACCTGATGGTAAGTGGGTACTGCAACGCATGGACACCTGCAACCAACTTCAAACAAATAAGGCTCACAGAATACCAGCGTGAAATTGTAGCTTAATGCTGCTGTGTTTCGTATGGTGAGTGTAGAGAACCGGAGACCCTTTTGCTGGAAACGAGGCATTCCATCTTAGTCTTCACGGCTGATAACGCATCTGCATTTTGATTTGTAATCGAGGATAGATGTAGATGTCTATGGGCCGCAGCAACCACTTACCATCAGATGGACTGTGTGCTCGTTTGTCACCTTATCCTATAAAAAATGATGCGCTGTCACTTCTGACGACTAAGAAAGAATGACACATGGATTTACTACAGTACTGATACTGAGTACGACACTATTTGTGGATATTTTCTAAGATTTACTACGGTCAAAGGTTACAAACAGCATTACTTTAACTTTTGTCATACAGTAGTATTACCTATACCTATACCTTAACAAGTATGACAATATTCTACTAACACTATACTATTCTACTTCTTCTATACTTGAAAAAATATTAAAAATAATATCTATATCTAGTCCCGAATATTGTTTTTTTTTGAAGAAAACATTTAAAATTCTATTATTTCAGTAACTATAAGTGTTTTTTTTTATTAATTGTCGTAAATTCGTAAGTTAGAAATAAATTACACACTTTTTTAAACCATCATTAGAAAAGTCCCAATAATGCTCATGATGAAATATGTAGGACTTATTCCCTTCAGCATTATTCTAACTACCTGTTGAAAAGAGAGTATGATCTTATTCATTAGGAATAGTAAATTTTCCGATTATACCTTTAGGGAATAAAGTACCGTAAAGGAATGGTGATTGACTGTTTTTACTGTAGTTTCTATTCACACTTTAATCATATTATAAAGCGAAAAGTTTTTTCTTAGTAACGGGAAGCGTTCGCAAGTCGGGTGACGCTTTATGACTACTAGCACTGAGATTGCAGTCTTAGTTACAAATTTCTATCAAAAAATAGCTTTCAAAGACTATAAAGGTACAAAAGAGTGGGATTATAAATATGCTCTCGAAGAACTGGCAGCTGATGGGGATAAAAAGGTTCTCAAGTGACAGCCCTCCACTGGTAACAAAGTGTAGGGTAACTCTTACTAAATAGAGTGGCGACCTGGTAAAAGAAGCAGGAATTCTATCGAAGCAAATGGCTCAGAACCGTGCTTTGTGGCGTTCCTATTGGACGGCAGTGGTCGTGTGATAGGTTGGAATAGTAACGGTGATATACTTATTTTCACTACTGATCATACATATATGCATAGACCTCCGTCATATTTGCCACAGTGGCCATGCTTAGTAGGAGGAGAGTAAGAGCCAACAGGGGGAAACTATAACAGGAGACGGACAGCAGCATTTTACAGATAACAACTGAAAATAATGCATAATTGCGGTATTCAGCTCATACATATGCTACCTGCATATGTATGAGCTGTATTCCGAAATGTGTCGTTGAAGATGTTGAAGACAAGAAGTGCACGTAAACAGGCTGTTCTTTTAATTTTCTTATATTTATTAAAATCCAAAAATGCCTTAAATGATGTATCGCCAGAAATACCCCAAAGTAAGTATATAATTTTGTTAATTCTTGTATGTTTAATTAATTAGCTTCTGGCAAGAGTGGAATGTAATTAATGCAAAAACTTTTAAGACGTCTAAATCTTACTTAAGATTTCTTCGATATTTTAATTTCGAAAGCGGTCCTGAAGTCAATGATTCTTGAGATAAATTAATAAGTTTTACTTTAATATTAGATTGCGACTTACACGATTGCCATTTTTTTCTAAAAATATGCGAATAATAAATATAATAATTGAGGGTCAATGTCCGGAATCGCCCTGTGCAATAAAAGTGGCGGATATACACGTTAGTTAATTGTCTAATTTATTATATTAAATTATATACAAAAAATTAAGCCAAACTGAACATTAAAAGTATTATATACGACTTATAACATTAATCGCCGACATCTTCGTCAAACGTCACGTGGTGTTGAAAAATAATTAGGAATATCCAATGGATTATTGTATTCGATTTTTTGAAGTTTTAATGAACTGTTGATATTTTTTTAACCTGAATTTATTTTTAATATAGTGGAAATTAAAACTAGAATAAAAACAGTTCATTCACATTCACCAATCCTTTATTATTGTTCTCTAAAGGTATAATTTGAAAAATTTGCTTAAGGCCGAATACGAAGAGAACTGGCGAAAATTAAAGTATTTCTCTTGACTAGAATTTTGACCTGAAGTAATTCTAAGCTTTAAAACATTTTTGTAGGTTTGTTCGGGTCCTTCACAAGGTGACCGTCATTTTAAAATTTTAAAATAAATGAACATACCAACAAATAAAAAAAAATGTTAAGAAATGATATATAAAATTATTGTTCTTCCAAAACTCTGTAAATTTTAATTTAGGAAAAATTCTTTTACTTCATAATTTACTTGCTCATTATTTTGATAACTTAAATCAATAATTTTTTAAAAAATATTTTAAGATTCTGACAATTACTAAGCGCTTTTAATCGTCGCGGGCGCTACGCTATTTTAGACCTTATGACGGCGTTTCTTCAAGTTTTTATAGAAATTATGTATTCACTCGGATCAGTATGGCGATAGCGTTTTCGATGTGTCGTCTTTAACCTTGCGAACGATATTTTCTTTTAGCGCTAAAATGATCGCTGGGTTTGTTTCATAGACTTTACTTTTGAGGTACCCATGAGGATGAGATCCGGCGACCTGGGTGGCCAGGGGATGTCACTAAAACGGCTAATCTATTTAGTAGGGAAGAAATCACGAAGAAGTGCCATGGTCTCTCTGGCAGTGTGTTGTGTGGCACCATCTTGCTGGAACCATGTAGGCAGGATGTTCTTTTAGTGATGGTAGAAAATAATCGTTAAGCATGAGCCGGTAAGAAACACCGTTCTCAGTAATGGCTTGCCCTCAATGGTTTTCAAAAAAATAGGGCCCGATTATTCCACTACTTGACAGTGCACACCAAACCGTTACTTTGGGACTGTCAAGTGGTTGTTGATGTTTTAAACGTAGATTCTGCCCTTTAGGTGCCCAATAATTTTGCAATTTTGTTTGTTAACACATCCATTCAAGTGAAAATGAGCTACGTTACCCCAAAAGATTGTGTTTACTGTACGAAATCGTTGCAACATTGTTTCGCAGAAACTTTTACGCAAATTGTATTCAATGGGCTTAAGCGCTTGCACAATTTGAATTTTTAAGGGGATAAAATGGAGATCCTTTTTCAATATTTCGTGCACCACCGTTTTTGGAAGCCCTAGATTAGCCGCCCTCTTACACACGGACTGACGCGGATAATCGCACAAACTGTTTGCGACAAGTTCGATGTTGTCATCACTCCTCGACGTTCAGTTATTTATTGCTGGACTTGTTGTCCTGAACCTCCACACCCGCAACCGAATCAAATCTTCACTTACCGCAGCGTTTAAACGTCAAATATTTTAATGCGAACAAAACATTCGACGAGCAACAGCACAGGAATCATTAGCTTTAAAAGTACTTTTCGATTGCGAACGCACGTTGTTCACCCGTCCACTGTGACATCGTGACTTTCAGGTATACAAAAGTACTCTGTGATCGTGATGATGTAACTCGCACGAATGACGAATCGAACGCAACCCCCCGCCCGCCCATCCGCTCAACGGCATTAGAACAATTTGAAATTTAAATCGTAATTCTGCCTCCGGACAACCTGTATCATCATCCTGTATGACAAAAGTTGATGTAAAACTGTTTGTAACCTTTAGCCTTAGTAAATCTTAGGAAAAATCGATAAATCGTATCGTATTTGGCAACCCTATTTATGACGTTACTAAATCGTTACTTATCACTGGTCATTCTCATGTGCCTGTGCTCGCACTCTGTTAATTACATTGGCTTCGCACGCTCTTCGTAATCATATCAGTGTATTTTGGAGACTTTCAGGACTATCTATTGAATATTACGACTTGGCTATTTTAACGGACTCTGATTGTTTTCAAAAACCTGACTTTAATTTCCGTATCAGTATACCGCTCAAAAATAACTTGCCGCTCATAAATAGACTTACGCATATGAAATAGAAAGTGTAAATTGTGACTCTGCTGCTGGTTTTACATTGTTGGAAGATGGTACTAAAATTGTTAAATGTTTTAGGACAATAGGGCCCGATTATTCCACTGCTTGACAGTGCACACCAAACCGTTACTTTGAGACTGTCAAGTGTTGCTAATGTTTCAAACGTAGATTCTGCCCTTTAGTTTCTTAAAAATCATTTGGAGCTATGAAAAACCATCATCATATTAGTAGTTCGATCATAACCTCAAAACCCGAATCTTTTTTTAAATATATCTATTCTGCAGCAAGCCCACTATAAAAATGAGATCGTAACGATGACGGGAATTTAAATTGTCGTAAAGAACACTTTTGCCAAAAATGTGCTTGCTATATATATGGAATCAGCGTCGCGAGCTCTATCGATCGGTATATTTAAAATAATTCTATCTTTAAATAAAGCCCCTTACGACCAGGATTTTCAACAGCTCTAGCTCGATTTTTTTACTATTTGGGATGTATCGAAAAATAATTTTCAATAAAGAGCGTAAAGTCATGTTTTAATTATTTATGAGTTTATAATCTAATTTTTGCATTGAACTTTTTATACGCCATTACAAACATTCTTTTACGTGGTAAAGCCACGCAGCTATTTCATGGTTGTAGCATGAATAGGTCGGCTCGACCGGGGAAGGACCACGCTCTCACAGAATACCATCACAAAATAGCAGCTTAATACTGCTGTGTTTCGTATGGTGAGTATGGATATCCGGAGACCCTTTTTTACTGGAAACGATCTTAGTCCTCAGCAGTGACATCGCATCTGCGTTTTGATCACAGCATCCACTTATCATTAGGTGGACTGTGTGCTCGTATGTCACCTTCACTCTATAAAAAAACAATATTATTATTACAAATCAAAAGATCGTCAACGTGTTCTTTAATAATTGAAACCCTTACGACCTAATCCATGCTTTGCATATCTTACATGATTTTGCATTGAATTTTGGATCAAAACGGTTTTTCAATACTATATTTGGTGGTTATTTTAATTTTATTATTATAAAAGACTACTACGTTTTAGAGTCGTGGTAGCTCAGTGGTTAACACTCGCTGTAAATATAACAGAACGCGAGTAACCCGGGTTCGATCCCCGCCGGAACCAATGAAATTGTTAATTGCAATTTTAAGTGCTGATTTACCACGTGCTCGGCGGTGAAGGAAAACATCGTGAGGAAACCTGCATGTCTGAGGAATAAGAAAAAAAATATTTCGAAGACATGTGAAGTTCGTCAACACGCATTTGGGCAGCGCGGCGGACACTTCCTTGCCCTAAACCCTCTCAGAAATCAGGGGAGGCCTGAGCCCAGCAGTGGGACGTATATAGGCTGTAACTTTTACTACGTTTTTTGAAAAAAAAATTATTTGTTGTTTAGTTTTATTACTAATAATTTTAACTGACTGTAGTTACTTGCACTTTAATTAATACTTTTGAGTTTTAAGTTGCTTGAGTTTTGAGTTCTGGTGGGCAAAACTTGACATACTGTTTAGTTATTTCAATTTTATAATAAGTTTAAGATTATTTTGATATATATTATTTAATTTCATTGATAATTATTCAAAAATTATACTAATTAGTAGATTCATTCATCAGCTGATTATTCTAAAACTTGGGTTTTTTTTCAGCATCGCAACAATTACTTGCGATTTAAATAAAAAATAGCATCACATTTTGCTTAAATTTTGATTATCTGTTAAAATAACATTTTTGTCAATTTTTTATTAAATATTTTGATTAATTAATAAAAAATTGTATAAAATACCTATATTTCACTTAGTTTTACTACCTATTGTAGGTACTACTTAAACAGATCCTTAGGTTTTGTTCCTTTCAATCCAAGTCAATTAAATCAGGAGTCTAAGCGGTACCCTTGGACTCTGATTTAATTGACTTACCACCCATTGATGATCAAGATTAGTCCTTTGCTATACATCTGACTTTACCACAACCAATTTTTCGAGGTTGTAATGTACTTCAGTTCAATTTCTGTGGGCTGTAAAGGACTCTCATTTTCGTCTATAATAAAGTTTGGTTAATTTTGGTAATCCAGGGGGGGTAGAACACGAAAAAATTGTTGGGGTACTTTTGACATCATGAATCTAGTACTGTTTTAAAAACATATTAGACAAGAATAATTTTACTTTATGTTTTTTGGCTCTACTGAAAACTCGTGTTTTGGTCTTTATGACAATTGAAATTTCTGGTATCGATATAGGAATTTATTAATTATCGACAGTTTAACACATAATTTTCAGATGCTTTTGATTTCAGAGCGAACAATGTATGGTCGCAGAGTAATGTCTTTTGATGCCTTAACACCTCTTTATATTTATAATAAATATAAATTCTATGTTAATTTTAGGCGTAAAGCATTCATCATCATCATCATCATTACAGCCCGTCGGAAGTCTATTACTGGACATCGGTCTCCCCAAGGGAATACTACAAAGGGGAATGCCCAGTCTTCATAGACACTTCGGCCATGAGTGCCCACATATAAAAGCATATAGATATGATAATATGCAATTAAAACAATGAAATGGTAAAGGAATTGCTTTAAAAAAAGTCGGGGTTTTGAAAATATTTGAAGTTTTTATTTTCACAAATGCAGTTTTTTTAACAACCATTTTTATCGATTTTATCGCGTTTTATTTCTTTGATTTTTAATTCCAGACATTTCGGGTGCTTTCCAGCACCCATGGTTACGGCAGACTGAGGTGACCGACGTCCCAATGTCAGTGTTAACCCGGAGTACCTTCAGATTTTTAATTTTTATTTATTGTCCGATCTACAGAATGAACTTACTGTGTCTAGAAGTCTTGCAGTGGTATGCTTGGGTTTTTAATTTCATTAATTACAGGGTCCTAAGCAGGTGGTAGTACCAAGCATCCTTCCTAAAAAAGAATTTATATATTAGATATTATATAGAATTTATATAATAAAATACACTTTACGACTAATAGTGATGACTTGCAATTCTAGCCCTAAGTAAAGATCAGCTAGGGCTTAACTTTATTCCTTCCATAATGCTGCTCCTCTGGTTATTACAGAGTTCTATCCGGTAGCAACCATTAAATCTTATATGCTCACCATAATAGTAGCGAGCTTGCTTTAATTGGTATGTGACACAAGCAATTAATATTAAGTCGCTGTAAGTTAAAACAGGAAATTCCCTAACATTTTAAAGTCTACATTTATATTTCTAAAGTCTGCCTGCCCTAGCTCTATTTAGATTGTTTTCCCTAGCATACTCAGAAAAATCATTATTTGTCTCCATATTTTGATGAACTATTTCAAGTATTTGAGCCGCATCATCCCTGTCCCTTATTTTTGTGTGGAATTTATTAACTATAGCAGAAGCCACAGCAGTCTATCATCAAATGTGTAGAAGCCCTGTTAAAGTAATTTTGATGAAATATTTTAAATTCAGTTTTAAAAATGCCATTCACCACCTCTACTACCCATATCGACACATAGTCACGGCTCTGGATTTATTAGCATATCTTGTCATTAACTGAGATTCACCATCTGCTGGAGACATTTCTGCGACCCTTAGACATCCACATCTATCCTCGATTACAAATCAAAATGCAGATGCGTTGTCACCCGTGAGGACTAAGATCATTTTCTCGTTTCCAGTAAAAAGGGTCTCCGGTTCTCTACACTCACCATACAAAACACAGCAGCATTAAGCTGCTATTTCACGCTGGTATTCTGTGAGAGGGTGCTCCTTCCCCGGTCGAGCCGACCCATTCATGCTACAACTATACTTCTAATATAACTGCAGCATGGCTCTACCAAGTATAACACACATACATAGTACTTGTCACTATGTATGTTTGTTATCGCAAAATGTAGTTAATCACAAAAGAGACATACTTGCAATGCTGATGGAACTGTTACAACCTGGTAAAAAACATTGTGCTTTTATATAATTAGTTAGCAGTACACTGTGTGATGTATGATCTAAGCTTTGTTGTTCTGGGTGCAATACATTACTCACTTCAGATTGCAACGAGGACGGACTAGATGATTCAGATGGTTCCCGTTCTGCAGTTGAACATGATGCTGTTCTATCAGTTCATTGCCAGCAATTATGATACACACGGCATGACAACTGAAACAATGTAAAATACAAAAAATGAAGTCAAAGTGAAAAAATAAAAATAAAATAGATATATTTCAAACTCAAATATAAATAAAATATTTATCAAGTTAAATGTTACTGCACAAGGACGGATTTAATGCCCTATATTATTTAATAATTAAGGACTGACAGACTACCAGCAGTCCAAAAACAATGAAAAATCAACTGTCTCCTTTCTTGGTAGTTGATAAAACTGGTTAATCTCATAAATAAGCTAGTATGTTTGTCAGATATAGCTAGGGCAGATGTGAAAAAATAAAACAAGTTCTTGAGTTGATATACAATCAGTGTAAAAACATGTATAATTATCAGATATATGGATCACATTTAATAAATTGAAATGTTAAACACTTACCTCACGTAGCGCAAATAATTCCTCACGTGGAAAATCGAAGACAAACAATGTGTGTGATCTTATTCTCATAAGTGTCAGTGCCACAGCTGATGTATAGATGTTCAAGACGAACTATTGGTGCATTTTGCGAGTGCCACACTACACGTTCACTGTACTCGAAACTTGTACCTAATAAAGAAGCTACAATTATTATATTGATATTATTCAAGTAAACTCAGTTATAAAGCATTTCTTAGAGGAAGACATACCACATCGTGATATGTACCAACTATTTACCTGCTGTGTTCGAACCAATTGTTGAGAGATCAACAATTGCATTTTACTTTTACAACAAAACAATAACACGATAACAACACGTAATTTAATTCTTGTGACATAACAGTGACAGCGGCCTACCTGTCGGATACGATGTTGCCACTTAACGGTCATAAAATCTATGGAATGATATCGATTTTTATTCGATTAATAATATCATAAAACGTTTTAAGTTCTGCACGCTTTTTAAAATATAATTTCCTTTATTTATTGAAACTCTATTTCAAATGTATTTTTAAGAACAGTTAGCTTGTGCTGTATTGTTTTGTTATGCTTTAGAGAATTCGTGGTAAATCAGCTGGAAATAACTTCTTGAATTATCATAACATGATTCCATTTTAAATGTTATGTTAAAAACAGATAAGAATAACAGTCAACTTGTGCAGTAGCGTTTTGTTATACTCTAAAGAATTCTTGGTAAATCAGCTAGTAATTCGCTTGTTTAATTATCATAACTATAAATGTGAAGGTTGTCAATGAATTCAACCGAGCCTATAACAACGGTTGTTTTAGTTTTTAATGGTTGACTGCCGCTTTTGATGACTTAAAATTAATAAAAACCTATTTTGCGAAATAAGTTTTTTCTCTTTGGTAATGAATAAACCACAGAAAACCCCTTTAATGTATAATAGTCCTTTTTTTGATACAAGTAGCACATTTTAAGGAACCGCAAAAACAACTTTGTTATTTATACAAACACTATGAAAAACAAAATAATTTGTTGCTGGCGATAATGATAGTGGTATTTTGACTCGATTTAAAATATATGCTTGTTACTACTGAACTCTTCATGGGCCTGCGAGTCCGACTCGCACTGAACCACTCTTTTTCAACATTTAGTTTTATTCTAATAAATAGTTTTTTCGTTTAAGCGGAGCTCTTTTACTTTAGGTTTATTACCTCTTTATCTACAATAATCAATCTGAGTAAGTAAAGTGTGTAAATACGATTCTTAAATTGTAAAAATAATAATTGGATTTGAACATCTTAGGTAGGTATTTAGTTTTATTTATTTAGAAAATATTAATCTCACAATTATTTATTGTAATAATATAATTTATCACACAGCTAACGCCCTCATTAGCAATGTAATGGTGAAAGAATTTTCAAAATCGGTCTAGTAATTTTTGAGATTAGTCAAAAAACGTATTCATTGAAAGTAGCGCCCTCTGTAATAAAATTAACCCTATATTAGATATCTAAAATTATACATAACAATCTAGTGGTGAAAGAATTCTTGAAGTTGGTCAAGTACTTTACGAGTTAAGCGAATAAAATATTCTTTGATAGTAGCTCCCTCAATAATAAAATGCATTCTACGTTTTAAGCACCATAGCAAAAAACGATTCAACATAGCCTAATCCGCACACACAGTAAAAACATAACCATCCTTTTTCGTCTGTAGTCGGTAAACATTTGGTTAATAACGGTTGCGTATCGACTGCTTTGGATAAATATCCATTGTCAACGGTTATTTTAAACCTATATCATAACATCGTAATAATTATCGAAAGATCATACAAGCATTGTAATAATGACACCATAAGTAATCGATCGAAAAGGGGAATCGATTTTTTAATGATTTTTGTGATTGGCAACATTTTTTATTTTATTCACAGACTAATGAATTACGTATTTACCTAATTTTATTTTTATCTTTTCGGTACTTTTAATTTGTGCAAAAATATTTCCATTGTTTTAGGATAAATGAATACCGCGATTAATAACCATAAATAAAGATATATTTTTTTAACAAATGCACATTGTTGGGCGTTCCATGGCCTAATATGGGCATCCCCCTTTGAGTCAGAATTGAGTAAAAATTGAGTCATTGGCATCCATTGACTTCCTTTATGTCTCACCTAATCGTCACTCCATTCTATTGACAAAACCGTAATAATAAAGACCGCTACGCTAATTCGCCCTCCAAATGTAGCAATAATTTCACAAACATTACTCCAGTAATCCCCAGCAAAGTATATATTACATTAATTAAAAAGTTAAATGAAAACGGGTTCTTATATAAAGTTTAATTTTTTCATTGAATAAATGTGACAAACGTGCACACGGTCCACCTGATGATTGTCGGATGCTGTTGGCCATGGATATCTGTTCTCGATTAAGAATCAACGTGCAGATGCTTTGTCACCTTTGAGGAATAAAATGGAATGCCCTGTTACCAGTAAAAAAGGGTCTCCGGTTCTTTACACTCTCCATATAAATAAACAGCATTAAGCTGCTATTCTTTGAGAATGTATTCCTTCCCCGGTCGAGACATCCCATTTGTGCTATTACTATATTGTATCTGCAATATTGCTCTACAACGTCAAGTTTAAAAAACTTATAATTTTTGTATAAAAATAGTATATGGAGACGCCAGCAACTTAAGGTATCTTCGATAATGATTTAGTGGACTGTAATTTTGGTGCATACGGCAAAGGGGAAAATAAATAGGTGGGATAGCACGCACTGACCTGATGAGGGCTGCCGCGCCTTCCTCCTGGAGTGTCTGCTATACAGCTAGCTCGCCACGTGGTTCGGCGCACACGCACTCTCGGAACAGTCTCGTGCAGTCCCACACTCTCCACCTTTGCCCTTACGGGGGCGTCTCACACCTTTATGAGTTACAAAGACACAATGTCTGATGCGGTGAATATTAAACATAAACAGGAGAACTCAATGTTCATCCTGCGCGGTTTGCAGTTAATGTACATAAGACGCGACGGGTGGCCGTGTGTTGCGGATGGCGTAATATCACTTAGTATACTGACGCGCGCCGAGATCCTCTTTTTCACCTCGGCGGCAGCGCGTGCGGTAGGAAAGGGAAGGAAGGAAGGAAACAAAAAATATGCACTAGTTATGTTGATAAAGTAGATATAACTTAGGACGAACTCAATGCGATATGTAATGTAATGTTGATAAAGTAGATTGTTAACTGGCGTTACCATTTCCTCCCGCCCTTAAAGGGTCACCTTTAAAAGACAACCGTAATATAAAAGTAAAAGGAAAACAAATAAATAAGCGGTATATAAAGTGAGAGGATGCGCTCAATGCGCATGTCTCATCTACTAACCTTACTTGGTAAGCGAGAAAATGTATACATAAATATAATATTGCGGTTTAATACTTTTTTAATATATATAAATATAAACTTAATTCCTAATTTAGATAAATAATTATAATCAAAATAATCGTGATTTATTGTCTTGGGAGAGGGCAAATACGAGCAACAGGACGGAGATATGTTCCCTTAGTAGTTCTCACGGTCACTACTCGAACTACGCCATCCTTCGAAGGATGAACAGACTCGACAATCGCTAATGGCCAAGCAAGGGGCGGTTCATTATCATTTATCACAATTACAACCATGCCTGGTACGATAGCCGTAGACGGGGTGTTCCACTTCTGACGAACTTGTAATCCGTGAAGGTATTCCGTCCTCCACCGGTCCCAAAACGACTGAACTAATTTATCCAGTAAAGAATGCCTGTATAACAGACTGATAGAGTCAGATTTGACTTTGGGTGCGGGTAATGACAATAAAGGTGCGGTATTCAAAAAATGACTCGGAGTAAGAGCTGAAGGCTCTGCAGGATCAGAACTCAATACTGTCAAGGGCCGCGAGTTTAGCAAGCACTCAATTTGCGCAAGAACAGTATTAAGCTCTTCGTATGAAAGTAACTGATGTCCGATAACTCGGAACAGATGCGTTTTACGACTTTGATCATACTCTCCCAGGCGCCTCCAAAATGAGGAGAGTTGGGACAGATGAACTTCCATGTTATACGATTCTCAGCACACTCTTGCTCAAGCTTTGGGCGGTATTCAACGTTTAGAAATTTATAGAGATCGCGAAGATACGAAGCGGCACCTTTAAAATTCGTTCCATTATCCGAATATAAAACCTGAATCGGCCCTCGTCTAGAGAGGAAACGTTTAAGCGCAGCGAGGAAACTAGAACTACTAAGATCTGTAGCGATTTCTATATGTACAGCTCGAGTCGTGAGGCATGTGAAAACACATAAGTACGCCTTCTCGCTGCGTACACCACGACGACGTACAGGAGTGTATGCGATAGGACCGGCATAATCGCAGCCCGTGTGTGTAAATGCCTTAATAGCTTGTCTTACACGACTATGGGGAAGATCAGCCATCAAAGGGTAAGTTGGACGGGGTCTAAGCCGGAAACATATATTACACTTGTAGACTCTGCTTCTCACAGTGCGGCGTGCGGAAAGTATCCAAAATTTTTGACGGAGCAATGACAATAACAATTCAGGCCCAGCGTGTAAATTTTTAATATGATAATAGTCAATGATCATGTTCACTACATGATCACTGCGCGGGAGTATAATTGGATGTTTTTGTGTGTAATCTAATGCGGAGTTCGAAAGACGACCACCAATGCGGATTAAACCGTTCTCAATAAAAGGCCTTAAACGATTGAAAGCGGGCGAGCAAGGTTTGTTACCTTCAATATTTAAATATTCCACTGCAAAATGCTGTTTTTGCAGGGCGCGGAGGATTATAACCTCAGAGAAACTGAGATCATCAGCAGTCACTACAGTAGTGCTGCGGCGGGGCAATAATTTAGCAAACTTACTCCAAGAAGAGATGCGGAGTGCGAGCTCATAAATCGCAGAATTACAGACGGATGTGCACACAGTGTGCGACAAAATCTTCTTCTCAGGCATATTTGCAATAACCTTATTGTCTAAAGTACGAAGAGGCCATTGAGATGGATCTAACGAAGTCCACTGAGGCCCATGGAGCCACAGGGGGTTTGAAACTAATTTATTTGGCGTAACGCCACGTGAAAGTATGTCAGCGGGATTCTCAGTACCTGCGACATGATAAAAGTTATCAGCGCGAATATTGTCGGTAATCTGAACAACGCGGTTTGCAACAAAGGTCTGCCACTTGTGTGGCGAACTCTTTATCCAGTACAGAGCTACTTTTGAATCTACAAAGGCATAGACTGATATTGCAAGGTCAAGAGAATAATTGTCGAGTACTCTGCGAAGCAATTTTGAGAGTAAAACCACTCCACAAAGCTCAAGGCGTGCAATAGATAGTGGTTTCGTCGGTGCGACTTTAGTCTTTGCACAAATCAACTGGACGGTGTTACCATTGACGCTCTTTACATGTATGTAGACTACGGCACCGTATGCGTGCTCGCTGGCGTCGGAAAACCCCAGGAGTGACGCAGTACAGTTTTTGGATACACCAACATGTCGCGGGATACGTAAATCATTAAGAGCTGGTAATTCAGCACAGAATTGCCTCCACATCTTAATAATTGGCGGTGGTGGTATGTCGTCCCAATCTAAATTAAGTTGCCAAAGCTGCTTTATTAACAATTTGGCGTACGCGACTGTGGGAGCAACAAAACCCATTATGTCCCACAGGCGAGCGACAGTAGATAAGATGGCGCGCTTAGTGCACGTCACATCAGCGGGAACAGATATCTTAAAATAAAAGGCGTCACTATCGGTAGACCAATGCAAGCCTAGTATTTTATGTGGCATTGATTTATCGAACTCTACTTCTCCTGTAATTTTATGGGAAGTAAGGAGGTCATCTAAAACAGATCGACGGTTGCTATGCCATTTTATCAGGTCCCATTGGGCACCCTTGAATAAGTCTATCAGCTGCCGAGAGGTCTCACTGGCCTCGGATTCACTGGGCATAGAGAACGCGATGTCGTCCATATATAGCGAAGTAAATGCGATACGACTCGCAAGCGGATACTTTGCGCCGTCGTCATCAATGAGCTGTCTTACCGTGCGCAATGCATGGTATGGACTCGAAGTTAAACCGAAGCACACGCGATTGAAGTGGTATAACACAAGTGGGTCTTGTGGACGGAAGCGGTATAGGAAGCATTGGTAACGACGATCAGAATCGCGAACAACTATTTGCAGAAATTGTTGGCGACAGTCGGCTGTCATAGCGATTGGATGTAAGCGGAAAGTTAAAATTATATTGAACAAGTCGCCTTGCAAATTTGGTCCTGAATGCAGAATATCATTTAATGATCGCCCAGTGCTAGTCTTACTGCTAGCATCCAGGACGATGCGCAGACGCGTTGACTTCTTATCTTCGCGTAAGACTCCATGATGCGGTATGACATATATTGGAGCGGGTTCATGAGAGTCATACGGCGGTGCGGGGGATATATAATTTTTAGCTAAGTATTCCTTTATGACGTCATCATATGCTAACCTTAATGTAGGCGAGGCTTGAAGTTTCCTCTCCAAGCACATGAATCGTCGTCGAGAGGTTTCATAAGAATCTCCGAGAGAGTAAACGTCATCTTTAAATGGCAGGCCAACAATATATCTACCAGTAAAAGGATCGCGGGATGTCGTAGATTTATAAAAGTCTTCACATTCAATGTCTGAAGGACACTGAATGGGCGGTGCGGAGGGTGGCTGTTCAAGCTCCCAAAATCGTTGCACTAATTTGTCAACGATAGGAGACTCTAGAACTGAGCAGCACGTTAAAGAATGATTTACCTGAAGTGTCGGCACTGAGCCCATAATAACGTAACCAAATACCGTATTCAAAGCCGAGGGCCCGGACAAGTCGTTAGACGAATAAATTACGTCTGGACATAGTAAGTGCGGGAAAAGAGATGCGCCTATCAAAACATCAATTTTATTAGGCATGCTATAACATTCATCAGCGAGTCTTACGCCATGGAAGTGTGATAAGACAGATGTGTCTACCACAGCAGTGGGCAAAAGGTCGGTGATTTGATCAACAACTAGCGTTGAAATATTGAGGTTAATATTCGAGTCGAATCGTGAGAAAATTTTAATATCAATCGATTTCGATTTTACAATTTTTTCAACTCCACCGAATCCCTTTACTACAGTACATTCGGCATCGTGTTGTTGAACGCCTAAACGATGACAGCACTCTTTAGTCATAAAATGGCTTTGAGCCGCGGAGTCTAATAATATACGAATAATTTGTTTCTCTCCCTTAGCATCGTAAGCAAATACTTGAGCGGTTGATAATAAAACAGTTCTCTGCGAACGACTTGCGCGCGCGGGAGGCGGTGAACGTTGAGAAACATTCTTGAACGAAGTACACAGCGCGACGTCTGAACGCGCACCTGCGGTGAGGGGTGGCGAGTGTGCGGGCGCGGGGGTTGTAGACTTCAGTGTAACTGGCTGAAGCGGTGGAGAACGCGCCAGCGCAGGGGAAGCATTATCGCTTCTGCGGTGGAAGTGCAACAATGTGTGATGTTCAAATTTACAAACTCGACAACTATAATTTGAAGAGCAACTAGACACTCGATGACTTAAACTGAGACAATTCACACATGCATTGTTACTCTTTACGCATTTAAATCGTTCCTGCGGCGTCATTTTATTAAAGTCTGCACACTTAAATAGGTGTTGATGCACAATATTATCGCACAGACACTTTGAGCAACTAGTCGTCGTGCTTACGTACGCCTGATACTTCGGCGACGAAGTATTATTACAGCGACGATTATTACCGTTACCTCGTCGATAGTTTGGTGCGCTATTAGAATTTGTACTAGAATCGGTGCGTTGCAAAACTTTGGAGCGGGTCTTAATAAAATTTACTAAATCATCAAAGGTAGGTACCATCGAGTTATGACTATATTCGAAAGAGCGAATGGTATCCGGGTCCAGCTTCTTAAGCGCGATATGAAGAATAATTAAGTCCGCGAGATTATCTAACTTTAAGTTTTGTAAAGCGCGCACTGCACTTATAAAGTTATCAGTAAATAAATCAAAATTATTTGCGGTGGCCGATTGCAATGGCTTAAATTCGAACATCTGATTAATATATGTAGATCCTAGCATACGCCGGTCTTCATATTTGTCAACGAGTGCTTGCAATAAAATTTTATAATTTTCAGCGCAAGGAGTTATACCTGAGCATACAGATAGGGCTTTGCCCGTTAGTTTACCTAGCAAATAGTATAACTTTTCAGCGTCGGTAAGCGATGTGTTGTCATGGACGGTTGATTTAAAGCTAGCATAAAATAAAGGCCATGAGCGAATGTCACCCGAAAATGGCATAAGTTCGATAGGCGGAAGTGTGAATCTGGCTTTAGACGGTGTACTAGTACTTTGTGAATTAGATTGCGAATATTGTAAATAAAGCCTATTTATTCTACCGCAAAGAGACTCAAACGCAATGAGGCTGTTATAATCAGGTTTAGCAATAGGGTTTATTTTTAATAAATGTGAATTATAATTATCTAAGACCTGTTTAAACTCAATACGTAAAGCATTAATATTAGAACTTCCATCAAGAAAACGCTCCATCGTGGAAGTGTTTATGTGGATGTCCGAGGACATATCATACATTTTTTGCACTATTTCAAATAAAGCATCTCGTTTAGCTAACAATAAAACCAACTCAGCATCAGGTGTGCCCTCATTATCCGAGGAATCGCTATTATTCGATGCTATTTGTTTTTTAGGCGGCATTACAACTTAAGTTATGCGGCAAAAATAATATAATTATAAGCGGGTAGTCTGTAAGCGACCTCGCTACGCGGTTGAATTATTAAATATTAGTTTTGTTAACGATGAACTTTAATTGTTAACTTTTATAATAATTATGAAGTTATTTATAACGAATATAATGCTTAAATATATGTGCAAATAATAAATGTAATTTAACAGTATAATCTATAGATGTAGTTAAAAGTTGATGACGTGATGTGAACATACAACAAATAATTTATATAGATAATTATATGCTTATTCATTCTATGAATATAGTTTTAAAATTACTATGAATGTCACCTATTAGGACCTATTCTAGTGTTCTAATAATGGCGGGGTTAATCCGAAGTCGGATTAAAATATAAATAATTAATTATATAAACGCTTATTACGATAACGATCTAATAAGGGCGGAAAGTCAAGGTCAATCCGGCTCGAAGGACCATTAAAAATGGAGACGTCAGCAACTTAAGGTATCTTCGATAATGATTTAGTGGACTGTAATTTTGGTGCATACGGCAAAGGGGAAAATAAATAGATGGGATAGCACGCACTGACCTGATGAGGGCTGCCGCGCCTTCCTCCTGGAGTGTCTGCTATACAGCTAGCTCGCCACGTGGTTCGGCGCACACGCACTCTCGGAACAGTCTCGTGCAGTCCCACACTCTCCACCTTTGCCCTTACGGGGGCGTCTCACACTTTTATGAGTTACAAAGACACAATGTCTGATGCGGTGAATATTAAACATAAACAGGAGAACTCAATGTTCATCCTGCGCGGTTTGCAGTTAATGTACATAAGACGCGACGGGTGGCCGTGTGTTGCGGATGGCGTAATATCACTTAGTATACTGACGCGCGCCGAGATCCTCTTTTTCACCTCGGCGGCAGCGCGTGCGGTAGGAAAGGGAAGGAAGGAAGGAAACAAAAAATATGCACTAGTCATGTTGATAAAGTAGATATAACTTAGGACGAACTCAATGCGATATGTAATGTAATGTTGATAAAGTAGATTGTTAACTGGCGTTACCAGTATAAAAAACTATATTATTATAAATTATCCCACTTATGATGTCAGAAATTATCCTAAACCTATATAAATAAAAGTAATATTTATTTAATTAAGGTTAAATATAAAATACAATAACCAAACACCATAGCACCAAACACAAATAGAACACAATGATACAAGTGTAATGCCGGCTGCACACGCTCGTTGAGACACCACGAGACATGCCTAGAGGTGAGAATTATTTAACATATTGGTTTCAGAAACTGCTTACGAGCCTGATAATCGTACGCAGTTGACACACACAACTACCGGCACTCGCGTAAGCGTTTTGTTTCGAACAGAAAAAGATGATTATAGGTACGTAACACGATATACGACTCGCACTACGAGAGTAAAGAGTCCCTTCGGGATAGGTATGGGTATGGCTTACACGCAGTGTAAATAACTTTTTAGTGTACATAAACAGACATATAATTAGTGTAAATAAATAATTAATATTTTTTGTATTAAGTTGATTTTTGTGTATTATGTGGATCATAAAAGTATGTGATGTGATGGACAATAATACTTAGGACAATATTACTTTCATATTTTTGAAAGGTATAAAGTTGTACAAGGGTACTAATATTGACAATATCGCGCGCATATTATAATACCTATAAACTGTTATATATTCGTAATCATAACATAACACAAACGCAAAACTAACCTACGCTATACTGTATACAGAGGTATGTAGCTCACTGCGGCTGTACTCGTACACGCTTGCCTCAACGCTCGTGTGCCTCTCGTCGCGTAAAGGCTCAACACGAGAACACAACAAGGACACACTCGTTGTATCACTTGAACTTCGGATGCCGGCTGCGATGGACCTAGAAGAAACTGTTACTGCGTTTTGGCTTTGTGCTATTAGTTATTGTAATTTTTTACACATTTATCATAAAAAGAAAATTAATAAGCCATGGCGAGGAAGAAGATGGTGGATGGTTTCTATTCACCGTAACAGAACCACGCTAGTATATATTTTATTTAACAATATCGAAGAATTTTTTTAATAATTTTTATAATTACCAAATACTTATATAACTAAATTAAAAAAAATATAATTTAAGGTACCTACAATTAATTTGTAATTCATAACCAGTAGTAGAAACACTTAATGATTTTTTTTCTAAAGAAAAAAAAAACGGTAATGTATATGTTTAATTTTTATTTCTAGTAGTACCATGGATAACCAGTTGGCTGAGCTCGTGGCCGAACCCTCTGGTCAATTTGACAATTTTACAAGAATGTCTTTAGCAGACTTTGAATATTTGTTGCAAAAAGTTTCCCCGTGTATTTATTTCAAAGAAGAATACAACTTTCAGAGAAACAATACCAGCCAAAATTCGCCTAGATCACTTTGAGATTCTTAGCCAGTGGAGATAGCTTTGAAAGTCTACATTTTTTGTTCAAAGTCTACAGCTCCATTATATCCCAAATCGTACCTGAAGTATGCATTGCATTAAATGGAGTTTTAAAGGATCTAATTAGGGTAAGTACAAAGAGAAACATAACGAGATCAGCAATGTTTTATTTAAATGAACACAAAGGAAAGTAGTTAGTTTGTTGGCGTGCGCACCATTTAGATACATTCTGATACAGATGTTTACTTTGATCGACTGAAATAATATAACAGAAAAATAATAACTATACCTAATTATTTGAATCAATAATGTTAGTAATAATTTAAAATATGAGTATGTTTAATTATTGCTAAATTTGTCTGTAAAATAATTAAGCATCATAATATGCCTGAGTTATGATATTATCATCATTAGATTGGTTATTATTACACAGTGAAATTGTTCTTGGGGTCAAGACCTGATCTGATACGACATGTATGTAAGGAGGCTCAGTGGTAGCCGGGGATGGTATTTGCACTCTTGATTGATTGGTATATAAAGTTGTAGGGTCTATGTAAGATGTGCACGACGATGAAGGACGCGCGCAGTATATGGGTGTATGAATTTGTCCGGTGGCTTCTGAGTAAGATGTACATGCCGATGAAGGACGCGCGTAGTATAAGGGCGTATGAATTTGTCTGGTTGGTTTTGAGTAATATGTGTGCGATGGTGAGGGACGGCCGTAGTATGTGGGAGATGCCTTAGCAGCATTGTTTATTCGCCTAATAAATATGCCATCTATTTCGTACATTATTTGTAGAGATTTTGTATCGGAAAATTTACGGAGTTTATTGGCTACAATCTTGCCGTAACGATCGTAATCATCTTCTGTAACTTGTTTTTTATTCAGAAATGTATTAAGTGTAGACATAGCATCCCTCATTGTCCTCCCGGCTTCTTCTAGATCAATAGGAGTTTTTCGACATCGTGGTATTTTTGACAATGGCGAAGAAGTCTGAACTTGTGATTGATCACTATTAGGATCTGTATTTTCATTTGGAGTTGTAATTTCGCTTTCAATTCGACTTCGAAATGGTGATTCTGGTGCTGGTAGACTCTGAAAATAACAAAACATGTAGTATTGTTACAGATACCACAGGATCCACAGTCATGGTTAGAATTAGCTAAAGGGATTAGAAATTTTTCACGGTGCCTTGGAGCTATCGATGGAAAACACATTGTGTTGCAATCTCCTGCACATAGTGGTTCGGAATATTACAACTACAAAGGGACTTTTAGCATTAAACTACTTGCTTTAGTCGACGCCAATTATAATTTTATATATGCAGAAATTGGTAGTCATGGCAGAATTAGTAACGGTGGTGTCTTTCAAAATAGTCAACTCTGGCAAAAAATTTGCTTGAATAATCTAAATTTGCCAGTTCCACGACCACTTCCTGGTAGTACAAGAGAAGTTCCATATGTGTTTTTGGGCAATGGAGCATTTGCATTATCAACACATATAATGAAACCTTTTCGTGGAAGTCATAATAAATGGACACCGAAACGTATATTCAATATGAAACTTTCATCTTCACGCTTAGTCGTTGAAAATATTTTTGGGATATTAGCCTCAAAATTTAGAGTATTTCGAAAACCATTGCTACTTGATCCAGAAAAAGCAACTATCATTACTATGACTTGTGTACTACTACATAATTTCTTAAGAAATAGTAATGCTTCACACTCAATATATACTCCTCCAGGTACACCAGATGTTTACAACAGTAATGATGTACTGGTTACTTCAGGTTCTTGGACTACTAAGTACTAAGTCCTAAGAAGATCGGCATTGAATGCCCATCAGATAAGGGATGAATTTACAACTTATTTATTTAACTGTTATAATAATGCATAATTAATAACATTGTAAGTAGATATTTAATTTCTCGGTGTAAAAATATCGAAACCAGTAATGCTTCTGCCTGCCTATCAAACTAATTGTTATGTACCTATGTGTGTCTTTGTCATAGGATTGCATAACTCGTTCGTTTACAAAGAGCCGGTCGGCATATTGTAAAATGGCCAAAATTAATAAATTGTAAGTTTTTAACAATTGTTCCCTGATGTAATGATACTTACTTACTTACTTACTTATCGTCACGCACAATCCCTAACGGGGTAGCCAGAGAGAACAGATCGCCAAGTGTCACGATCCTTACATACCTCTTTCGCTTCTTTCAGGTTCATTAACTTCTTCATACATGCACGTCTAGGTATCCGAGTACTCTTGACCCTCCCCTCTTCGAGCAATTTGCTCACATGGTCTTCGAAAGTTAGTCTCGGTCTACCTCGACACCTTTTAATATTTACTTTCGCTCTATATATTTTCTTCACCATTCGGTCTTCACTCATTCGTTCAACGTGCCCAAACCATTGGAGTACGCCCCTATCAATTTTTGTGATAAGGTCATCTTTCAATCCTGCCATATTGCGAATCTCTTCGTTTCGCTTTCGGTCGGCTATGGTAACGCCACACATTTTACGAAGAGATCGCATCTCCACTGCATTCAACTTGCTTTTATGCTTCTTCTGGCATACCCAGGTTTCGCTGCCATATAACAAAGTCGGTACCAAAACTGCGTTATGTATTGCAAGGCGTGCACTCTTCACCACGCCTTGCCTTTTGACTAATGCATTCAGGGCACTATTGACTTTGTTTCCGGCAGCGACACGCCTATCCACATCTAAATCACATCTTCCATCCCGGCTGAAAGCACTCCCCAAGTATACAATTTCATTTACCTGTTCTAGACATTCCTGATTTACCCATATTTCACATTTCGTTCTCTCTTCGTCCTTTTCAAATACCAGAACCTTAGTTTTATTAGCATTCAAACGGAGACCTTTAATTTCACATTCCTCTTTCATACACGTGACTAATGCCTGCAGTTCTGCTTCTGATGGTGCAATAAGCACTGCATTATCATCATACAGCAGACAATTAACTTTTATGTCACCCAATTTCACACCCAAACAGCTATCTTTCAGCTTCTGTAAACAGCTGTCGAGATACAGTATGAACAGCCAGGAAGACATGACACAACCCTGTTTTACGCCCGCTTGGACGCTAAACATGGGTGACAGGTCATGCCCTACCCGCACACAGGCTTTACAGTCATAGTAAAGTGACTGCACAGCCCTTAACAATCGACCATCCACACCATATCCCGGCAACAGTTCCCACATTTTCTTCCTTATAACCTTATCAAATGCTTTCTCCAGATCCACAAAAGCACAGAAAATCCTCTGGTTAACACTCAGAAGCTTCTCCGTGATCATGCGGAGAGAAAACATTTGATCCGTGCATCCTCTTCCAGGTCTAAATCCGCATTGTGCCTCCCATAAGAATCTTTCCGATTTCTCTTGCATCCTGCGTGTCAAAACCTTCGAATAAACTTTACTTGCTAAACTGGTCAAGCTGATCGCCCGATAGCTCCCGCAGTCAAAATGTGAACCTTTACCTTTATATAAAGGCACAATGACCGCGGATCGCCAATCATCCGGGACATCTCCCGTCCGCCAGCACAAATTGCACAGCAGATGAAAGCTGTCCCAGACGCGAGGCCCACCGTACTTGACCATTTCAGCAGTAACTCTGTCTAGTCCCGCAGCCTTACCACATTTCAAACTTCGAATCGCACGTTCAATCTCTTTCATGCTGATGACCTCAGTGTCATCGAGGTCCGTGTCTGGCGTGCCAGTCACGGCGTCACACCCGGATCCTTCACTAAGATCATGACACGCATACAATTCTCTATAAAATTCACTCCATCGCTGCATGACGTCCGATTTTTCTGAGAGGACGTTATTGGTTCTCGAAAGCACTTTGTTCATTCTTAAAGCTGTCGCACCACTCCGGGACCTTCCAACCTCTTTCCAGAAGAGTTTGGAGTTTTCCCTAAAGTTGTGCGACAACCTCTCGTCCGCTTCTATTCTACACCTTTCACGTACTTCCTCAATCAATGTTTTCGCATGAACTTTCTGCAGCTTATATCTTTCTTTCATCTTCTCTCTCATATGCTCATCGTTACTAGAGGCTAAGTAGTCTAACCATGCTTTTTCCTTCTTTTTTACAGCTTCTTTCACTTCGTCATTCCACCATGCATCTCTTCTTTTACTACTACCTCTTTTTGTCGTACCACATACTTCTGTTATGTAAAATATACGTAGCATTAAATAAACATAAAATAAACTATAAATAAAATAACATAAGACATAAGTCAATATTTTAGTGAGAAGGATGAACCTGATGCTTTAATAATAGATTATCAACATTTGGCATCCATTTTGTAAGGGTTAATCTTAAATCTCCTCGGCTAATGATGTCCAGTCTGTTTCTTTTTTTCGTAAGGAGATTGGTAACAGCGCTGAACCCCCTTTTCACTAGGTATGACGATGGAAAGGAAATTAAAAATTTCCTCGCTATATTCCATAATACGGGATAAGTAACGGGTATGTTGTTTTGCAGCCAGAATTGCTGATATCCGTTTTTAAACTGAACCTTAAGTTCCTCGTTTGTACTTAGTTCAGTCAGTTCCTCTTGTATTATGACATTCGTTTCTTCTATGACACCATATGGATTAACTATCCACGGGGGTATTACCATATTCAAAATATCCTCAAACCTAGATTCAATATCTGAATAGAGGACATTTAAATGTTGAACGTAATTGAATAAAACTATTATTTACGGATTTTATCGCGTTTAATTACATTAATTTATTGTTATTATTATCCCGACGTTTCGGGTGCTTTACAGCGCCCATGGTCACGGGGGGGACTGAGATGTTTGACGTCCCAATGTCATAGTTAGTCCGGCTACCTTCAGTTTTTGAATATTAATTTTTGGTCCGATTTACGCAAAACGAGCTTATAGTATCATGAAGTCTTGCAGTGGTATGCTTGGGTTTGGGTTTAATTTTGTTAATTATAGGATCCCAAGCAGATGGTAGCACCCAACCATCTTCTCTATTAAAATTTGGATGTTTTTTAATTTCAATAGCCTCGCGTATCATCCTTGGTAGGAATCGGTGTTCTTTTGCGAGAATTTGTGGTTTATCAAATCTAATGTAATGGTGGGGACGATCTTGAACATGTTCGCAGACTGCAGACTTCCCGGAGCGTCGGTGCTTCACATCAGCTATATGTTCCTTCACGCGGGTTTTTATAGATCTCTTTGTTTGACCTATGTAAGAGAGACCACATTCACAATCTAGCTTGTACACACCTGCATCTTGTAGAGGAATATTACATTTGATGGATGGTAAAAATTGACTAATCTTCTTAAGCGGCTTGTAGTATGTCTTAATGGACGCTCGCTTCAAGATGTAGCCAATCTTGTCCGTGACTCCTCTAACATATGGTAGTAGAGCAGGCGCGCGCTCGACTGTGGCCGGCTTCACTCGTTCACTGTGACGTAGGCGCGGGACCCGAAGCTTGTTGTCTTGCAATACTTGCTTGACATGCTGAAGCTCCGCAGCCAGATGTTTTCTGTCACAGATCCCTCGTGCTCTCGAAAAAAAGATTTACCCACGGTAGCTAACTGTGAAGGATGATGGTGAGATTCACCATTTAGATATCGGTTGGTAAGGGTCTTTTTCCTATACACAGTGTGACCAATAGTGTTATCAGGATTTCGGATGACTAAAACATCTAGGAAAGCTAAGGAACTATTTGCCTCTAACTCCATTGTGAATTGTATTTTAGAGTTTATGGAGTTAAGGTGGTCTAAAAATGCAGTTACTTTGTCAGATGGTAAAATTGTGAAAGTGTCGTCTACGTACCGCTTGTAGAACCTTGGATTTACAGGAGCAGTAAGAAGGGCTTTCTCCTCAAAGTCCTCCATGAATATGTTGGCGACTATGGGAGACACAGGTGAGCCCATCGCCACACCATCTACTTGCTTGTAGAACTCCTCCTTCCACAATAGATAGCCAGATGTGAGGCAATGTTCAAGTAGTATTGCATATTCTTGAGGCCTGTTATTTTCTTCTAGCTTCCTAGTTACAATTGAGATGCAGTCCACAATAGGTAGGCATGTAAATAGTGACTGAACATCAAAACTGACCATAGTTTCATTGTTAGCGAGATGTAGGTCTTTTATCTCACTCACAAAATGGTATGAATCCTTTGTGTGTGCTCTGGTATGTCCTCTCAGTGGTGATAGTATTTTTGCTAAGTATTGTGCCAGCTTATAAGTTGGTGAATCGATCTGGCTCACTATGGGACGTAGTGGAGCGTTTGGTTTGTGTATCTTCGTCCCATAGTGAGCCAGATCGATTCACCAACTTATAAGCTGGCACAATACTTAGCAAAAATACTATCACCACTGAGAGGACATACCAGAGCACACACAAAGGATTCATACCATTTTGTGAGTGAGATAAAAGACCTACATCTCGTTAACAATGAAACTATGGTCAGTTTTGATGTTCAGTCACTATTTACATGCCTACCTATTGTGGACTGCATCTCAATTGTAACTAGGAAGCTAGAAGAAAATAACAGGCCTCAAGAATATGCAATACTACTTGAACATTGCCTCACATCTGGCTATCTATTGTGGAAGGAGGAGTTCTACAAGCAAGTAGATGGTGTGGCGATGGGCTCACCTGTGTCTCCCATAGTCGCCAACATATTCATGGAGGACTTTGAGGAGAAAGCCCTTCTTACTGCTCCTGTAAATCCAAGGTTCTACAAGCGGTACGTAGACGACACTTTCACAATTTTACCATCTGACAAAGTAACTGCATTTTTAGAACACCTTAACTCCATAAACTCTAAAATACAATTCACAATGGAGTTAGAGGCAAATAATTCTTTAGCTTTCCTAGATGTTTTAGTCATCCGAAATCCTGATAACACTATTGGTCACACTGTGTATAGGAAAAAGACCCTTACCAACCGATATCTAAATGGTGAATCTCACCATCATCCTTCACAGTTAGCTACCGTGGGTAAATCTTTGTTTCAGAGAGCACGAGGGATCTGTGACAGAAAACATCTGGCTGCGGAGCTTCAGCATGTCAAGCAAGTATTGCAAGACAACAAGCTTCGGGTCCCGCGCCTACGTCACAGTGAACGAGTGAAGCCGGCCACAGTCGAGCGCGCGCCTGCTCTACTACCATATGTTAGAGGAGTCACGGACAAGATTGGCTACATCTTGAAGCGATCGTCCATTAAGACATACTACAAGCCGCTGAAGAAGATTAGTCAATTTTTACCATCCATCAAATGTAATATTCCTCTACAAGATGCAGGTGCGCACAAGCTAGATTGTGAATGTGGTCTCTCTTACATAGGTCAAACAAAGAGATCTATAAAAACCCGCGTGAAGGAACATATAGCTGATGTGAAGCACCGACGCTCCGGGAAGTCTGCAGTCTGCGAACATGTTCAAGATCGTCCCCACCATTACATTAGATTTGATAAACCACAAATTCTCGCAAAAGAACACCGATTCCTACCAAGGATGATACGCGAGGCTATTGAAATTAAAAAACATCCAAATTTCAATAGAGAAGATGGTTGGGTGCTACCATCTGCTTGGGATCCTATAATTAACAAAATTAAACCCAAACCCAAGCATACCACTGCAAGACTTCATGATACTATAAGCTCGTTTTGCGTAAATCGGACCAAAAATTAATATTCAAAAACTGAAGGTAGCCGGACTAACTATGACATTGGGACGTCAAACATCTCAGTCCCCCCCCGTGACCGTGGGCGCTGTAAAGCACCCGAAACGTCGGGATAATAATAACAATAAATTAATGTAATTAAACGCGATAAAATCCGCAAATAATAGTTTTATTCAATGTGTAGTGTTCGCGTAAATTTAAGAAATCATTATGTTGAACGTAAGTTGAAACGTCGTCTTCCTGGCAGCTTGTCTATGACAAATTGGGGAACTGAGAAAATTCGCCCCGTCCAATATTTTGCTTCATTAGTTTAACTCTGGCAAGAAACGCTGATAAGATGGACTTTGTTTTAATCAAATTTAAACTGTCACCTTGTAATTGCAAATTAACCATATTAAATTTTGTAAACAAATCTGTTAAATAGGCGATGTCTGTTTTCCTCTTCATTAAATTTTCTTTTAAAATTTTATCTTCAGGATCCAGAAATTCTAAACTAGTCTCAAAAAGTGCAAAAAATCTTGTCAAACATAAGCCTTTCGACAGCCAGCGTACTTCAGTGTGAAGGAGTAATTGATAAAAGTGTTCGTCATTTTCTTCACACAACTGCGCAAATAACCGCGTATTCAACGCGTTGCTTCGGATTCGGTTTACTGCATCAATGACTAAATGAAGTGATTCATGCAATCTTACACTCAAAATTTTAGCAACTAAATGTTGTCGATGGATGACGCAATGTATTGCTAACACCCCTGACACATTTTGTTTTAAATAGTTTATAAATCCACGATAACGTCCAACCATAGCAGGTGCTCCATCTGTAGCAACTGATATTATATTTGATAAAAGAATTGCTTTTTCAATGAAGTAATCCATCAAAACATGAAATATTGATTCATCTTTAGTGTCGGTTATCAAAGTTCTTGCGAAGAGCAGTTCTTCGTAGATTTCTTGATTCATAATAAAATGAACACATGCCAATAATAATGCTGCATTATCAGGTAAAGTTGACTCGTCCAGTTGTGTAGAGAAATGGGTCGTTTGCGAATAATTACATAAGAAGCTTTCAATATCAGAACTCATTTCATCAATACGTCTTTCAACAGTATTGTTGCTTAAGGGAATTCTTTTAATGATATCAGATGCAAGTTTGTGTAAAACAATTTTTAAAACCTCTTCAACGGTTGGCAAAATTAACTTCTCTCCGATAGTATGCGGTTTTCCGGATTTTGCTATAAGTAACGAGATATTGTAAGACGCTCACAAACCACCATCATTTCTTTGTGACGTCGAAGCGAACATTTTGTCCAGTGTAGGTCTCTTCTGAAGTTTATCTTTGAGTGTTTGAAAGTATTTCAAACATTCTGTCCAGTGTAGTTCTCTTCTGAAGTTTATCTTTGAGTGTTTGAAAGTATTTCAAATCTTTCTCTGTTTTATCAGTGTGGCATCTTCTCATATGATCTTGCAGTTTAGATGGTTTCAAAGCGTCATTGCCCAAAACTTTGTTGCATAAAAGGCACATAGGCAATTGTTTGTCCGGCAATGATGGAATGAAGCCAAATTTCAAATAATCGACACTGTACTGTCTACATTTCTTTTTAGATTCGGACATGGCATCAGGCATCTGTGGGCAAAATTGAATTATTTAAATATGACAGAAAATCCAGCAGCTGTATATTAAAAATATTTTTTGATTTTTCCGAAAACATTCCATAATTCGAACATCTTCTTGCAACAATTAACTCGAATTACGGAGATTGCACTGTAATTATAATACCGATTGCTAAAACTTTCAAAAAGAAAGTATTGAGGAGTACTCGTGTAATTTTGCACGATTGAATATTAAACTACTAATAACTAAAGTCATGATTGGCGTAATTTATCTATCTTTGCTAACTACGAGTACAAAACTAAAATTTAATAAAAAATAATGTACTTACTTTTCTCCAGCACTCTCAAACAAAATAACACTGACTCACTATAAGTTGTGTGATATACTATATGTTTATATTTTTTTAAATATTTTCTTAGCACTTTCCTTTTCAAGATTCAGGAACGAATAAACGTATTTGTCCCACGTTCGTATTTATAAAGTGCCGAATTGAACAAGTCAGTGCAAGGTAGCGAAGCTCTGACACTGCGATTCTCAGGTTTTTACAAGTTCAAAATGTATCGCGACCACAAAGCGAATATCAACATCCTACAAATTTATAAACATATATAATACACACAATATTATACACATATATAATAAATTTTTTACTTCATAGGAACTTTTATAAATAATATATATGTTTTGATATTATAAGATAGTATGATGTAAGTAAATAGGTATTATCAGTGTATGTGTTGAGATCTAATATCGTGGAGCCCCATTTTCATTTCAGGGACTCCCAAATTTTTTTTCGCTGACGTAGACCCCTTGCAGGTTGTCATAGACCCCTAGCGGTCAATATAGACCACTTTGGGAATCACTGTCAGTTAAATAATGCTCACCTCTAGGCATGTCTCGTGGTGTCTCGACGAGCGTGTACAGCCGGCATAAAAGTAAGTAAATACCTACAAGAAAACAAACACGACAGCAGGGCAGGCACTCTGCACACTACGGACAGAATCACTAAAGCAACAGCTAAGACTCAAGTTTCAATTTTGTAAAAATTCTTTTATCAACAATTTAGATTTACACTAGAGTAGCGTAGCGGATTTTATCCTGATTCTTTTTAAAAGACAAAAGTGGGCCTCGGCGGTTTTGTGTATTATAATTATTTAAAAGGCTTTCAGCGTATTATGCGTATGCTCAGTCTATACTAAATTACGGAATAGTCGTCTAGGGCAACTGTACTGACATAGATAATATTTTGAAATTGCAAAAACTGTATCAAAATCTTGACAAATATAAAAAACACTTATCATCATGCAGACCACATTACAAAAAATTTGGTATACTCACACTTACTTCAATTTACGTTACTGAATGTTGTAAGTTCGTAAGAAAAAACCCAAATCTATATTATTATCCTGTAAACACTGTTAAAAGAAATAATCGAACTTGAAATAAATTGAATATTCAATTCTCAAAACTAAAATGATTTACAATAGGTCCCTATATGACGGTAGTTAAAATATGTTCCAAATAATCTCAAAAATATAGACAACACTGTCTTTTATTAAAAAATTAAGTCGTTTTTAAATTATAAAAGTTGTTATAATTTAAATGAATTATGTAAAGATGCGAAAAAACAGTAAATGTCTCGTCATCCATGCTTGTTTCCCCTCTGTAATATTCCTTCTTTTGTACGTAAGATATAAAAGGAAGTGATAATAATGATAACGTTATTTCTTTTGTAATATTCTGTTAGTGATATTTTTATTTCAGATAAATACAACTCAACAAACAGAGTATATTTTATGTAAAATTACTATTTTTTTTCAACGTGTACAATTTGCCAAGTCCTCGCGTTCACCAGTTTCCAGTCACTAAAACGGGAGATGGATTTTCATCTGTACCCAACATACCAAGACCACAAAACAGCGAAAAATTCGCGGTAGAGCCATGCTGTAAGTATATAATAGTTGTCGGGTTCCCGCCTTGTCGTGCCGGGGGGGCTTAAAAGCTGTGACTTTGTCACCCGCGGTGAACTAAAGAACCCACATCGCTGGCCCGAAGAGGCCACTTCGAGTGGGCTTGACGAACCCACTTCGGATGTGTGTTGGTGGTCTATGGCGAGAGGGGTGCCCTCTCCACCTACTGCTGCAGTCGAGGTGGAGTCGCGCAGGAAGAGGAGTGTTGGTATGGCGATGCGCCACTCGCCCTATTCTCCTTGATTCTGACGAGGATGCACCATTAATTAATGCAATGGTTGTGCGGCTGCGGGGGGAGAGAAGTGTCGATATTGCGAGGCGCCACTATCCCTACCCTCCGTAGTCAAATATTGGTTGACAGCGAAGCCATAGACCAGATCCGCTGCTGAGGTCAGGAAGGCCAGTGCTTCTCAGTGCTTGTTTTTTCTGGTCCCACAGCCTTCGCGCAACGGGCACGCGGGAGTTGTTGCGCATGTGAAGTTTGAGGCCGCGGAGGAAGGCGCGCCAAGTGTTCTGGTGCAGCGTACCTGAGAAGGAGATGGGGGAGGAGTAGTACTCTCTCGAGGAAGGGCCGCGGAAGTTAATTTTATTTTATATGTCATAGCAATTTATATGTAATATTAGTATGGATATTAACTTTTAGGGGAATAAAACTCACAGAATTTTCCGTTTTTGTTGGAACTTCTAAAAAGTATATAAAAATACTTCTTGTGCAATGCAATCATAAGTAATTATGGAGTCAATTCATCAACCACTTATTGAGATTTGTGGACACAAACATACAGAATATTATACACATAAGAAATTAATTAAAATATTTTTGCACTAAAGAGTATATTCAAAAAGCTAGCACATTGCCCGAGGCGTCCCCCCTCCCCGTATAAAAACCATATTAATCCGTCACTCTATTTCAACATGAAAGACTGACAAACAAACACACTTTCATGTTTGTAATAATAGTTCAAAAATATAATTACTGGCATTGTGGGAGGATCTAGCCAGCTGCCGACGAACATTTAGTATACCTCGCTGTGGGTGTCTGCCTGATCCAGGTGTTGTAGGCATCGGACTTACTGGCGAATCAACTCTTGGAGGGGTGCTGGGCACACAGCCTGTGCTCTTGGCATGGGGCTTTGAGACACCTGAAACCAAGATTTTAATAGAAATATGCAATTACACAAGGATTATAAAATAAACCTTTAAATTAGTTACATACTATGCGTCCTTCTCATGGCCGTGAAGACAAATAGGATGTTCCGGGAACACATTCAAGTCTGGGTCACTGTGGTGTCTGAAAATGTAAGACATTGCTGAAAAAGCACATATTAAATAACTGTCCCAAATCTATTTCACATAAGCACAAAATAAATTTTTGAATTAAAACCTACACTTTTAAATAGATTTTGTAATTGCATTTACTTTAAAAATATATCATACCTCTATTGTAGGAATATCGATAGTATCTGCTTCGTTAATAGAATATTTGTTAAAGAATCTTGTTCCAGAAACACATTGAAACATAAGCACACAAGTATAAAATATTGTAAGTATGTATTATCATCATCTCACTATAAATTTAACTTTACCAAGAAAATTAATTATAATATAAATATTTATTAATATATCAAAACTGCATACTAATGGACACTATTTAATATGTTAAATAATAAAGGACAAAATAATAATCCACTTACCATTGTGTTTAGTGGGGCTTCATTAAAACCAATAAATAATTGGTTTGCCAGCAATGATGGACTGCCATCAGTACAAGGATCTAGTCTATCACGATGTGTATCCTTAAAAGTAATAAAATTTTATTATTTATGCAATCATACTTAGAACCTATAAATAAATTTGCATAAACATATAAAAACTTACTTCAACAGGGTTAATTTCTAAGTGCCTATCACCTATGGCAAAACATTAAACACCCATTAAGGTCAAAATCCTTTCCTCTACGTCTGTTAATTCCACAACCTCTGCTCCACCACCAATCTTATTTTTTGCACGAAACCGTAAAGCCCCCTTTTTCTTTACTACACTTTTTTATCGGCCCAATACTAAAACCAATTTAAGCCTTTTTAAGCATACTACAATGTATAATTAATAGACGAATTTCATTTAATATAAACAAACCTTCATCTATTGCTTCGAAGTTTTAACACAGCCCTCCAAACTATTTAACTGTAGTAGTGGTTTTCTCCCACATTTTCCGAGTGGCATCTCTTGCACTAAGCACTCTTGAAAATCCTTTTGACAAACTTGGATTTCTTTGCAAAAGGTCCAAAAGAGTAGAAGTTTGATCCCGAGATGCATGTGACGCTCTTTCTATAATAAAAAAAATATCTAATAAAAAAGCAACTATTACAGTTAAGCAAAGTTCTATTAATAATGAATTAAAAAATTTAAACAGTTGATTAACTTACTTCATGTTTTTTTTTAATTAAACGAACGCTTTAATTTATAAAAGTCGTCACAAAATATTTTTCACTTCGCACTGTCAGTCGGTTTTGGTTGTAAGCAAACTTTGTATATGTCATAAAGTTCTCAAATAACTGCGGCAAAGACACTGCAATATAGAGCCAAATTATTAAAATTTCCGTTATTTTGGTCATTAAAATATAATAACATATAAAGTATGTAGTTATATTGAATAGTTATTAATTAAATATAAAATTACACAAGAAAATTTTCGTTTATTACCAAAAAGAGGGATAGGCAACTAATATCGACTAAGTTATTCTTACGCCCGAAATGAATAATCAATCCTGATCCAATTTTTTGCTATCTTAGATTGGTATTTTAATCCATTTTATGGGTAAAGCGTGCCAATAAACGATCTATGCATTAAATTTGCTATCTTTAAAATCAACCTATCCTATAGAGGGCGGATCACAGAATAACGATTGACCTCTGTTTGAAAATGACAGTTTGTGCATGTTAATAACCTATCTGTCCATTTTGACATTTGTTTTGACTGGTGTACACGATCGCAGATTGCAATCCAAGAAATACCGGGGATTTCGTCACAGTGTTGATTTTACTAAAGAAAGAAAATGGAAATATTGATATTTTCTAGTGATAGTGATGACAGTGATTTGGATGTGCTGGCTCAGTTATCCGATTGGGATACTGATAGCGATGCTGAGGATAGACACCGCGCTTCTTCACGAAAAATTAGAAGAGTTAACTACATGCAGAGCCTGGATGATGCCGAGTTCACGTTTAGATTTAGGTTATTGTTCGCGCCACTTTGCACTATCGCTTAACGCTTATAAGGGATTCGTTAATTATTATCCAATAAGATTACTGCAAATCCCATTTCCGGTTTCCTATCTACCGCTTTATGCCCAGCATGTGCATTCGTGTGTTAACGGGCTCACACAAGTTGAGAAGACACGCAACCAACCGCACCGCTTATATCTCGCATCGTCGCTCCCGCCCTTGTGTAATTTGGATATTGAATTATAGACCGAGACTAACTTTCGAAGACCACGTGAGCAAATTGCTCGAAGAGGGGAGGGTCAAGAGTACTCGGATACCTAGACGTGCATGTATGAAGAAGTTAATGAACCTGAAAGAAGCGAAAGAGGTATGTAAGGATCGTGACACTTGGCGATCTGTTCTCTCTGGCTACCCCGTTAGGGATTGTGCGTGACGATAAGTAAGTAAGTAAGTAAGAATTATACAAGCATATAGTAAAAAGTATAGACATTTGCAATAACGCTATATTTCGTGATTATCTGTGAAGTTGATAAGTGTGAAGACAGCCGGCAGCCATCGAGACACTAGGCAGATCAGCGGAAGTCCAGGTGGGTGCACATGCATTCCTTCACGTCCTTCCTATATCCCGAATTTAGGGGATTTGCAGTATCACGAATAAATTAAATTCCATTCACCGCTTGCACCGCGCTCATATACAGTCCACTATTCTATTTAAATTAATAGCCGCACCGCATAACATTATTTAATACATTTGAACCAGCAGTTTGGTGGTTGAAGGCCAAACGCCAAATCCACCATATATTTTTTGGTCACTTCGGCCGGGATTAAATTAACCTTTAGGCCCGGAGAAGTAAATTCATTTTTTTTATATATTACAAAAAATTGTATACGTATATATTATTAAATCATAATAAATTGTAGTTCTAATTATACTAACTACAATATTTATTTGTCCCGCATCGCTTATTACACGTATTATAATACCTTTGTAACGCATACCACACCGCTTCATTATTCCATTAATGATATTTTTCTTGTTGATTAACCGCCATTTTTTTAGTAACGCGAGCTTGCTTCGTTCCCCAGTTAACTAATTCTACCGTCACTTATCGCAATAATTTTAGTCCGCACTTGTTTGTTGAAAATGACGACGAGAAGCAAAGAATCTAAACCGGTTTCGGATGAAGAAGTTAGTTTAAAAATTATTATCGCTAAACGTAATTATATTTACGAACGATTACAAAAAATTTACGAGACCTCAAAGGGCGCATTTAATTCCTTGGACGAGCAAAATTTATTTCTTAGCATCGCTTCGAATATAGAACAATTACGTAGTGAGTTTCAAGAAGTTCTAGATAACTATAATACTAAACATTTAAAATTAAACCTTAATGCAGACGTTGATTACGAGGCTTGGAACTCATTTGAAGATTTATATAGTCGTATTAAGTGCCAAATTACGAAAATGTCCACATCGCCTTCCACTGTTACGTTAGAAAATAGATTTCCTACTAAATTAAAAACTTCACTTCCGCCAATTGAATTAATGTCATTAAACGGAGACATACGCCAGTGGTCCATGTTTTATCAACAATTTAAGACATTAATTCACGACAATTTACAATTAACTGATGCCGAACGTGTTTATTATTTGGTTAACAAATTGAGTGACAGGGCGTTATCACTTTGTGCCGGGTTAGCCCCTACCGCAGAAAATTATTCCATTATTTGGAATGCGCCTATAAGAAGATATAATGACGAACGCACACTCGCATCTACGTATATTAACCAACTATTGAATTTAACACAGGTGAACGCAAACACAACAGGAGGTTATCATAAATTTATGGACAAATTTGATGCTTCAATTATTGCTCTAAAGCAATTTAAAATTGAGGACTTAGCTGATTTTTTGTTTTTAAATATTGCACTTAGAAAATTAGATCATGACACTGTTAAGTCATTTGAAATGTCTTGTCGCAAAATCAGCATACCAAACTACGCTTCTTTAGTACAATTTTTATACGAACAGAATAGGGCTATATGCCGTACATTTAATAATTCGCATACTTTATCTACATCCAATAATAATCGAAACAAATCAATTTCAAATAAATTTAGTAAAACATTTATTAATACAGATCCTTCGCATTCATGTATCTTTTGTAAATCAAATGATCATGAACACTTGTATGTTTGTCCACGCTTTTTAAAATTAAATACACAACAACGTTACGATATTATTAAACAAAACAATTGTTGTATTAATTGTTTAAGTAATAAACACTCGACTTCTTTTTGTAAATCGAAGCGTAAGTGTATATACTGCGCGCGGCGCCACCATTCTTTAATTCATTCCGACCCGCATCAGAATGGTTCTAAGACTGCTTTTCGTAGTAGCAATACGTTACAATCAGAGGTTGTGCAGACGCCTAACGCTAATTCATGCAGCGCGCATTCGATTGACTACCGCGCAGTTAACGATAATAAGGTTAATTCTTCTGTCGCTCACAATTCGAATACGGTGGAAGATGAAAAAACACTTACCTCTTCATGTAATATTTCTCCCGATTATAGTACTTTCCCACGCTATACTACTTTATTGGGGACTGCAAAAATAAAGGTCGTAGATAAATACGACAATGAACACTTTATTCGGTGTTTAGTTGACCCCGGATCCCAAAGCGACTATATTACGAAGGGTTGTTGTAAACGCTTATTTCTTTCCGATTCGAATAAAAATCGTTTTACCGAAGTACACGGGATCGGTGGTGTGTCCCAAATTATTTTAGGAGTCACCTCACTGCAGTTCACGTCTCGTTTTAATGATAACAAATTTTGTCATATTGAACCATTAGTTGTTCCGATCATCACGGGTCAGTTGCCAGATTCGATAGTATATGTTTCAAAAATTCGCTATTTAGATAAAATGCGCTTAGCAGATGATCAGTTTTATCAACCTTGGTCTATAGATATTTTATTGGGGGTTAATACCTACATAAAACTTTTGTCGCCTGAAAACTTAATTCATTCGCAATGGCCTAGTGCCATAGAAACATCACTCGGATATATTATTATGGGTGATGGTGAAGTCGCTATATCACATCATTCCCCGCGTTCATTTGTTTCCTGTTCTTACGATACAAATTTAAATCAAAATTATCTTAATGATATAATGGAAAAATTTTGGAAAATTGAAGAACTTCCGCAAAAAATATATTTGAGCCGTGATGAGCAGGAATGTGAAGACATTTATACTTCTACTACTTACCGCCAAACGACGGACGGTATGTGGTCGCCCTGCCATTTAAGAAAAGGCCCGACATATTGGGTGACTCTTTAATTAATACAAAAAAACGCCTCTTACTTTTGGAAAAACGCTTTAAAATATAAAGATATAGATCGGGATATATTTCAAATATCCCGATCTTCGCGATCAATACAATGTTGTTATACGGGAATACATTAATAAGGGTATTTTATCCGCTGTTTCTGATAATGATTGTATACAGCCTTCTTTTTATTTGCCGCATCACCCTGTCGTACGGAATGATAAAAGTACAACGATGTTGCGCATCGTTTTAGACGCTAGTGCTAAGTCGGATAACGATATTTCTTTGAATGATATTTTGCACACCGGGCAAAATTTACAAACAGACATTTTTAATATTTTATTAAACGTTAGAGTTTATCGCATCGCTTTCTTTGCAGATGTTAGGCAAATGTACTTGTGTATCGAAGTCCAAAAATCCCATCGCGCTTTTCAAAGCATTTTATATCGGTTTTCTACAGAAGAAACTATACGAACATATGAATTTAATCGCGTCACATTCGGATTACGCTCTTCCCCTTTCCTCGCACTTCGCACTTTACGCCAGTTAGCCGCTGACGAAAGGGGGTCCTATGCCCTTGCTGCTTCTGTAGTGGAAAGGGATATTTATATGGATGACCTCGTTTCCTCCACGCCTTGCGTCAACAACGCAGTCAACACCGCCACTCAACTTATCCAAATGTTTCGCCGAGGTGGATTCGATTTGGTTAAGTGGACAAGTAACTGCAAGGAGCTTTTACAACATATACCATCATCACATTGTCAACAAGACTCGGTATCATTTGATGATAATGACATTTTAAAAATTTTAGGCCTTCGTTGGTATCCCGCTACCGGTAAGTTTTCCTTTCTTGTTCCGCCACCACCGGTCACTTGTACCAAACGCGCTATCCTCTCCGCAACCGCTCCCTTGTACGATGTTTTAGGACTTGTCGGTCCAGTAATACTTTACGCCAAATTATTAATTAAAGCCTTGTGGGTTCTTAAACTTAACTGGGATGAGACTCCACCCACTAATATTGTCAATACATGGCAGCGATATATATCAGAGTTACCTTTAATCTCACATTTACAGATTCCACGTCATATCGGCGTAAATGAAAAATCCCATGTGTCGCTACTAGCCTTCGCCGACGCTAGTGAAAAAGCTTACGGGTGTGTCATCTATTCGCATGTTGTTAACGGAAATAATCCTCCAATTATAACGCTCCTATGTTCTAAATCTCGGGTGTCCCCATTAAAGGTTATAACTTTAGCCAGGCTTGAGTTGTGTGCCTTGGTTTTGCTCGCTAAGTTAGTACGCACCGTTTACGATTCGTTATCATTGAGGCATCCGATCGACAATATTTATGCGTTTTCAGATTCGGAAGTCGCGCTCTGTTGGGCGCGTTCTTCACCGCATAAGTTCAACACCTTTGTTGCTAACCGTATTTCGCAAATACAGTCCTATTTATTACCGGATAACTTTTACCACATCGCCGGCTCGGAAAATCCTGCAGATTATATTTCGCGTGGACTGTTACCCTCACAAATTTTAAATTGTGACCTTTGGTTACATGGGCCTTCGTGGGTTTCCTTGCCGTGTAAAGAATGGCCTGTACAAAGGTTTGTATCAACTCATATCAGTTTACCAGAAGAAAAGACTGTATCGCTTGGAGTCAGTGACATGGAAGAAAACCCATTTATCTCGTTAAGCTTAAAATTTTCTAATTGGAATAAGTATTTACGATCCGTTGTTTACGTTTTAAGGTTTTTAAACAAATTACCGCGCATAAATAAAATTATAACCGCATCCGACATAGAGATTTCTGAAATCACCGTTATTAAAATTGTGCAAGGCATCGCTTTCGCCGAAGATATAAAAAATATTTAAAAAGGACAACTATGTTCATCAACATTACGAAGGTTATCGCCATTTATCACGGACGATGTACTTCGAGTAGGTGGTCGGTTAGATTATTCTACTTTATCGGATTCCCAAAAGCATCCAATATTGCTACCAAAAAAGGGGCATATTGATGATCTTATAATTGATTATTATCACTATAAACATTTCCACGCTGGTCCTCAGTATTTACTTGCTGCATTACGGGAGAAATATTGGATATTATCAGCTCGCCGTGTAGTGAGATACCTAGTGAGATAGATAGTGTAACATTTGTTTTCGACATAAACCCAAACCTATTTACCCCATGATGTCTGCCTTGCCTGCTTGCCGCCTAGAGCAGTGTAATGCGTTTACACACACAGGTGTGGTTTTTTCGGGCCCACTTTATATCACATTGAAGCGTAAACGTGGTATACGAAGCCAGAAGGCTTATTTATGTTTATTTATATGCCTCGTTACTAAGGCAGTGCTTTTAGAATTAGCGTCTGATCTAAGTTCGGCGGGTTTTTTAGACGCTTTTAAGAGATTTATCTCTCGTAGAGGTCCGTGTCGATTTATATACAGCGATAACGGTACTAATTTTGTCGCCTCGCGTTCATATTTACATGAATTACATGGATTTTTAAAATCAGAAGAATATTATAAGGCATTCAGTCAGGTGCTCACTGATAATCGCATTGTTTGGAAAGTCAACCCTCCAAGCGCTCCACATTTCGGGGGTTTGTGGGAGTCCAATATTAAGGTTGTAAAAACCCATTTGTTTCGCGTAATAGGTAAGCAAATCCTCACGTATGAAGAAATGCTTACTACTCTTTGTCAGATCGAGTGTATCTTAAACTCTCGCCCGCTTTATGTATTAAGCAGTGATCCATCGGAACCTACCGCACTTACACCCGCACATTTTCTAAATTTAAAACCACTTGAATGCTTACCAGCTGCAGATTTAAGCAAGGAACGCATTAATCTGTTATCACGCTTTTCTTTAATAGATTCTTTAGTTTAGTCCTTTTGGAAACGCTTCAGATTCGAATACTTACATACATTACAGAGTAGAGTGAAGTGGAATAAGAACGCTACTGCCATTTCTGTAGGGACGATTGTTCTAATAGACGTGGATAATACTCTACCGCTTCAGTGGCCTCTAGGCGTTGTCACCGAATTGGTTCCCGGTAAGGATGGTGTGGTACGCGTTGCGCAAGTTAAACTTAAGAATTCCACTTTAAAACGCCCTCTTATCAAACTGTGTCCTTTACCAACACAGTGATTAATATAGTTAATTTTACATTATCGTTTATATATTTAGTTTAATTCTTAGGTCATAACGTCGCTTCATTTCGCTACTATATAAGTATTTATCTATATATATATCTATATTTTTATACTTTACTTGCTAGTTGAGGATACCTCAAGGCCGGGTTAAGCGATAGTGCAAAGTGGCGCGAACACCCCGTTCGCGCCACTTTGCACTATCGCTTAACGCTTATAGGGGATTCGTTAATTATTATCCAATAAGATTACTGCAAAGCCCATTTCTGGTTTCCTATCTACCGCTTTATGCCCAGCATGTGCATTCATGTGTTAACGGGCTCACACAGGTTGAGAAGACACGCAACCAACCGCACCGCTTATATCTCGCATCATCGCTCCCGCCCTTGTGTAATTTGGATATTGAATTATACAAGCATATAGTAAAAAGTATAGACATTTGCAATAACGCTATATTTCATGATTATCTGTGAAGTTGATAAGTGTGAGGACAGCCGGCAGCCATCGAGACACGAGGCAGATCAGCGGAAGTCCAGGTGGGTGCACATGCATTCCTTCACGTCCTTCCTATATCCCGAATTTAGGGGATTTGCAGTTTCACGAATAAATTAAATTCCATTCACCGCTCGCACCGCGCTCATATACAGTCCACTATTATATTTAAATTAATAGCCGCACCGCATAACATTATTTAATACATTTGAACCAGCAGTTTGGTGGTTGAAGGCCAAACGCCGAATCCACCAGTTATCAAAACCTGCTTTCACATCGCTTTTAATGGAATTGATGCCGTTTATTCGTGTAACCTCAACAAGGTAAATAGTTTTGGAAATGATGTAAAAAAATAAATTAAACACAAAGCAATTTAATTTCAAAACATTGTATTGCGTGGGTGTTCAGTAATAGTTTTAAATTTTCAGGAACAATGGAGTTTCACCACTCCATCAACTTTTACTAACATTACGATTTTATGCATTAGGCACGATGCTAATTTCTGTAGCTGACTTTGTAGGAGTCTCCATATCGACAGCTGGCAGAATAGTTCGTGATATATCATCAGCAATTGCCAACTTGTATGATGAATACATTTTTGTACACCAACATAGTGCTGAAAAATTCTATCATATTGAAGGATTTCCTAGAGTTCTTGCCGCAATTGATTGCACTCATATACGAATCCAATCGCCATGTGAGTATTTCCTAATATTTATCGGGTAAAATTGTTTTCTTATCATAAATATCATTTATAAAACACTATTTTACTATATTAGGTATGTGGTATGGCTATGCTTTAATATGTACCACAAATGGGTTGGCTCGAAAGGGGAAGAACTACACTCCCACAGAATACAAGTGTTAAATATGCTGTGTAAAATATGATAATAAGGTATTTTATCATAGTCCTCAGGCGTGACCATGCATCTACATTTTAATCTTAAATGTAGAACAAACGTAGGTCTATAACAGCATCTTCTTACCACCGTGTGAACTACATACTGGTTTGTCACTCTTATTATATAAAAAAGATACACTAACTATGTTTTCTTCTAGGTCTTGTAATTGGTGAAGAATTTAGGAATCGTAAAGGTTACTTTTCCTTAAATGTCCAAGCCATCTGTGATGCTGATTTGAGATTCATGAATGTGATTGCCCGTTGGCCAGGCTCGACACATGATGCCACAATATTTAACAACTCAATTCTTAGAGGTTTCTGACTGGTTTAATAATTTTGTTAGCTTTTCTTATATTTCAGTGCTACAATAATTTAATTAAATGTCTTTATTTACAGCACAATGTGATGCGGGTCTGTTTTGTAACCGCTGGATGCTTGGTGACAGCGCTTACCCAAACAGGCCATATTTGTTAACACCTATTATAAATCCTGTAATTGAGGCTGAAAAGCGCTATAATGAAGCACACATATAAACTAGAAATGTTATTGAAAGGTAACTACTTTGTTTATGTCTAACAAGTATTAGGTATTTTATTTTTAGCAGAAAAGGAGGTTCTATATTCTACCATATTATTTCATATTAATAAAAATATAAAATCTTGTAACTAGCTTTTTCTAATATACACATTCATCTTTTTCTCAGAACATTCGCTGTCTGGAAGCGTCGCTTCCCTGTTGTGGCATTAACACTGCGTTTATCATTGCCTAAAGTTCAGGCAATAATAATTGCTACCGCAGTGTTGCACAATATTTGTAGGAACAACAATTTAGAGGAAGTTCCTTCAGAAGTGGAGCTGCCAACAGCGGAAATAAATGAAGAAGTGTACTATACGGAAGTTCAGAATGTGTGAAAGAACAGCCCTTATAAGTAATTATTTTAGATAAATTAAATACTTTTCAAATCAATGTTTGTTTTATTATATATGAAATTTTTACCTGTTAAATTTGAAATAATGAATCAAAGATGTCAAAAATTTATATGTTTAAATATTAATCCTAAGAAAACCCCATGCTACAAAAAGAACAAGCCTACCTTAATCCAATTACTGCACAATTTCATTTTTTTTCAATAATTTATTTGAAAAGATATAAAGGATTTTTATTAATACAATTACTTCACTAAAATTGAACTATGGGTTGACTTTTTATTCTTTTGTAATTGGGAATGCAATAAATGAATAAATTAAAATTCAACTTATTTTAATGATTATTGAATTCATACAAATATTTTTAAATATTGCTTAACTTGGTCCAAAATAAGTTAGACCTTATAATTATATGCATTATTAAAATTTAGGTGTTAACAAATAATACTGAAAAAACAATTATTTGCTAAAAATATCTCGGTTGAGGTATTTATCGCAAACAGTCATTTGTAAGTTAAACGCCGGAATTCACTGTATGCCGATAATTAATAAATATTTAACGTTATTAGAAAGAATTAATACTTGCTGCGACATTATCGTTCTTTCTGAATGCTGGCTATCTTGTAATCCTATAATTCCGATTCTCAATGGATATGATCATTATAAAACTACAATAAAAATGACGATGTTATTGTATACATCAAGTCTTGTTTAGCTAATATTAAAGTAAAAGAACCTATAACAATTGAATGTAACTGTCTGGTGATTATTATAGGTGTTGATGTGGCTATTGTTGCTATATATAGACCACACGCTATTGTTGATCCTTCAAAATTCTTTCAGTCTCTGGATCTTGTCCTCACGGATCTTAAATCATACCGAACCATTATTCTTGTAGGAGACATTAATATAGATATCGCTAACGGGTTTCATTCTACAAATACTTTAGATTATCTTGATCTACTTGTTCATCATGGACTTCTTCCTGGTCACAACTTCCCAACTCATGGTTCTACCAGTCTTGATCACGTTAATTTAAAAACTGCTTTTTTCGCTAAGGTTCTAGTTCTGGAAACTACTGTAACAGACCACTTTGCCGTTATGTTTGCCCTCTCAAAAATTAAAATGAAATTATGTAATCGTAAATTTATAAAAAAATAAATGAAGATAAGCTTATTCATGAATTACGCTGTATTAACTTTAACTCTGTATATACAACGAATGATCCTAACTTAGCTGTTAAATTCTTGGTCGAACCTATTATTTCAGCTATAGCCAACAATACCAAAACTTTATTTCTGTCTTGTAGACGTAGACCTATTAAGCCTTGGATCACTCTGGCTTTGTTGAAATGCATGCGAAACAGAGATAGATTATATAAAAAATCGAAAAAAGACCCGTCAAACCAGATTATTAGAATTACTTATAAAAGATATCGCAACTTCTGTACCAACCTCCAGCGAAATGCAAAAGGTAATTATGAGAAGCTAGAATTTCAAAGAGCCGGCAAAGACTCCAAACAACTGTGGAAAGTCATTCAAACTGTTACAAATTTATCTAAACAGCGATCAACGGCGTCTGATCTCCTAGACATCAACGAAATTAATACTCAAAAATCTGTTGAGGATATAAACACATATTTTTCAAATATAGGAAAATCACTAGCAGACAAATTAGAAAGAGGCTCGGCAATATTACCGGCATCCGTTACTTATTCCAAATCCTTTGCTTTGCTTGAAACTGACGAGAGTGAAGTCAAACGCTTGATTACATCTTTGGATAACAACCGAACAGCTGGTTGGGATGGTATTTCTTCAGAATTCTTAAAGAAGCACAAAATTTTTATTATTTCACCTCTTACATATATTTGTAATTTGAGTCTCCAGACAGGTATTTTCCCTGATTTGTTTAAAAAGGCAATAGTTCACCCTATTTTTAAATCCGGCGATCGAAATCGTATCGAAAACTACAGACCTATATCAGTTTTGCCTACGATGTCGAAGATCCTCGAGAAAATAATTAACACAAGGCTTGTTAATTATTTAGAGACTTATAAACTGCTCTCTAAAAATCAATTTGGTTTTCGAAAAAAATTGTGTACATCTGATGCTTTCCACAGCCTTATTGATTTTGTAGTCAGGAATCTAGACATACGCCAAAAATGTATTGCCTTGTTTCTTGATCTTACAAAGGCGTTTGATACTGTTTCGATACCGATCCTAATTTCAAAACTTCAATCTTTAGGAGTAAGAGGAATTCAGTTATCTTTATTCCAAAGTTATTTAAGTAATAGAACTCAATGTGTTAGGATTGGTCCTTATAGTAGTATACAGTGTACCGCAGGGAAGTATTCTCGGCCCAAGTTTGTTTTTAGTATATATAAATGACTTGTGTAACATCAATCTTTTAAACGGGATGATCTTTTCCTACGCAGCTGCACTGCACTTGTGTTTCATTCGAATGCTTGGACTGAAACCTATTCCCTTGCTCAAAAAGGGTTTTACGTTGTAAAGAAATGGTTAAACGCGCATTTACTTACGTTGAACATAGATAAAACAAAATTAACAGACTTTTCTATTCGAAACACAAAAAGTTCAACAACAAACTCATTTAAAATCGTTGTTAAGCCTCTTCTTGGTATAAGAAATAGTACAGACAATAACGACTTACACTATATAAAAAAGTGATATCTATAAAATATCTTGGAATTATAATTGATAATAACCTCACATTTAAAGCTCACATTGAAGATCTGTCAAACAGAGTCCGTAAACATATTTAAATTTTTAAACAATTACGTCAATCTGCAGATTCAGAAATCATGAAGATGGTTTATATGCCTTTGTGTCAATCTATTTTATCTTATTGCATATCCACGTGGGGTGGTGCGGCTAAAAGTAATTTTATACAACTTGAACGGGCACAGAGAGCTGTTTTAAAAGTATGTTGTTTCAAACCACGTATGTTTCCTACAGACCAACTTTACGACTGTTGCCAAGTACTAACAGTTAGACAATTATTCATTTTAACCACCGCTCTCAAACAACATGCGTCAACCAAATATGATGAATGAATGAATAAGTTTTCTTAACCATAACCAATTATTTCATTTAGGTATGACAAATAAGGAAATAGAGTTAAACTTTACGTGTTAATGTTTTAGATATAATAGCATTCCTCGCAGAGGTGGAGACCTGGTGACCTGTAATACGGGTATCTTACCCACCATAGGCACCAGCGATCCACGGGCAAAGTTGTTTTGTACTGCTTATATGCTACTTATAACTCTAAATATAACTTTGTTTTGTGGTGAGAAATAAACGTTATTATTATTATTATTAAGTTTTTTTATTAAAAAATTAAAGACTGTAAAATGGGTCAAATTGGTTTATTCAAAATAATTATAAAAATAAACAATAATATAATGGTGTTAAAAAAAGGTAATAATTTTATTCATCACTATTTCATTTAGACAATGCTTCGTCAACTGGGTCAATAAGACCATATATAAGCTGAAAACGATACCTACTTACATGCTAAAGTTTCTTAAATTTTATACAATTACACAATCATTTATATATTCAAATTTACTACTACTAAGCTACAGACTAATTAAGTATTAAAGTTATTAAACTACACTAGACATTATTGCGTTCTTAACCTCTCTAATTCTAATTTTAATTTCTCAGTCTTTAACGTAAGCTTTTCATTATTCAGTTTAAGGGGAAATACAATCTCAATTGGCTTAGCAAGATCCTTCGTTATGCCGAAAATATTGCAGCATTAATTTTGAAATAAATATATGGTAAAGTTGAGGATTAATTTTAAGGATTATGTTAGACGAAAATACGATTCCGTAAAATTTTCTCGATAGAAAAAAATCCAAAGCTACCTCCAAAATAAACAATTAACCGCTGTTATTCATAAAATACTTTAAATAAGATCATGAAACTTTGCATACTAACTGAACTAACTACAAAGCAGTGCTTATGATATTTACATTTTTTAAAATACTATTATTTTCACTGTAAAAAGAAATTACCTAAACTATCGGCCTCTTGAAGCGTGATTCCTGCCGCACGGTCACTTCGCTTCGGCCTTTGAAGGGGGAAGTTGTGTCGCTTACGATCAGAATATACATTACGCAACAGGACGACGTAAAATTAAAATGGGAAATAACCGTAATAAAAATAAGAAGCGACTGGCTTGGCGTTAAGAAACAGGCATAAATATGATAAACCTATTGAAATAAGTGTCTAACGACCTTTCTACTTACAGTATTAGTGATTACAAACATGTCGGTACATAGCATACGACGCGCGGGCAAGTGGGTACGAAATTAGAATTTGAGCTGACTTACTATATCCCCTTAAGTTCTACATTTTTTAGTTTTAAATAATCATTTTCTAAGTTAATATTATTTAACTTGGCATCCAAGCATTGTTTTTTCGCTGAATAATATTCAGCTATAGCAGTGTTCCTGGCTGTCCTGTTCTCATCTGGCTTAAATTTCCTTTTTTTCTGGAAAACAAAGCAAATGTGAGATCAATACAAGTACACTTACTTTTTTTTTCATAAAACTTAACATATAATAATACTGTGGATGCAATAATGGGATATTGTTTGTATTTAGCCGTTTCAAAGACATTAGTATTCATAAAATTCTGTCATCTCATCTATAAGATCACAGTGTGAAGAAAAAGCAAGTATATCCAATTCAGTAAGGAGGTTAAGATACTTTAATGAGATTATAACTATTAACATCAAGGAGTCAATCTCATAAAAAAAAGATCTTTCACAAATGATTATGATTGACAGTCTGATTTCCCTGTGATATAAATGTTGTGATAGCTTGCATCGACGTATTTAAATAAGCCTTACATAAATAATTCTCCACAAGGTTAAATTAATAAATATTGTATTTCATAAATCTAAAGAAAGTATGGAATGTAAAAAAACAAGAAACATTTATCAGTAATAAATCAAACATCGACAAAACAACCATTATAGGTGTACTAAATGTAAGCCTATTGGTTTTATTAGAAGTTATTAAATTTTGGTCAACTAGATCCAACACTTGGCAGTCAGCGGCCACTGTCTCAATACCTTTTTTATTAGATAATGGTGTTGAGATTGTGGTTTCACCTGTATCAACTATTTGTTCTGTCTGCACCGTCACATTTCCAATTTTTTCAAGATCACCACTTATTCTAACTATACCATCAGCACCACCACAAACATCAAACCAAGCCATTTCCTTATCACCCCCAAAAGGCACAGTAAACCCACTGACTGTACTTCCTAATAGACTGGTCACCCGGTCTAATATGTCATCTGGAGGTATATAATCGGAAGGACCACCACCAGTCTGCAATAAGAATATTAGATTTAACATTATTATTACAACATGCCATTAAAAGTCTTAGTCTTAGACTATGAATAAAGATATACATGTGTTAGAAGTATATAACCTTAATTTAGTTCTCCTGATTTGGGTGCTGCACTTGCGCGAGTTCTTTTTTAAATTTTCCCACTTCAAACGCAACTACTGTGGTGTTCTCGGACAATTCGTAGCTGTGGCATTGAACCGCTCTGCCAAACGAATCCACTCTTCCGTTTTGAGTTTGTTGTTTGTGGCGTTGGTTGTTTTGGTGGTAATTATTTTGCTACCTTCTATTAGTCCAAGCAAAGACTTTGTCTCTTCTTTTGTAAGAGGTTTGCCTTTTACCTAGTAAAAGAAAATTATAACGATTAACATCAATGTTACAAATAAGGCGGGAATAGTAAGCGTCACAAAGTAAGCGCGCGCAACTTAGAAACATATTATATAAAACAATAAGTACTTACGATTTCTGAATCCATTTTAGTGTAATTACTAATATATAACAAGAGATAATATTGTCTTAAGTTTGCTACACTGAAATAATTTACGTCGCAACTCGCAAATGCAATCAAAATGATCTGTGAAAATCAAAATATGTCAAACATAAGACGCCTAACATCATACGTTCCATTTTAGCTAAATAATGTCATAGTTTTAATACCAAGAATAGACTGTGAAATCATAATTTTTGTAAATTTTTAGACATAATGTTTCTCGATCTAACTTACAAAGATTATTTTGAACTATTTTTTTAAGTAGTTACGCGAATGATTTATTTTTAAAACACACTTAATATATTTTTATGCAATCGATATTTTTCATCAAAAGGAACGGTCAAGAGGGATCGGATTGCTTGCAATCTGTCGTCGAAAAAAATTTGGGATAGCCGAGTTGAGTTATTGGCATGCGGATTGAAGATCAATTGAACGACATGTCCTAATCCAAGATTGTGGTTAATCTTGGATTCAAGATACATTATTAATATCGGGCGTTAATGGGTCAATCCCTAGCTAAGCGATCTTTGATTCGAACCTCACTTCACTTCGCATGTGCGTATCACATGCTAACAGAATACCGAATCAAGGTCAAGGGAGTTCGCGTTCGAAGTAAGCTTTATCGTTTGAGTGAGTCTTGAAATCGAATTTATATTTTAGAGAATAGCACTGCTGGTAAAGGCGGTGTCATAATGATAGCACGGATGACAAAATTTGCATGATGCTACGCTTTTGTTTGTCAAAGCCGAACACAAACCTTTAAATCGAGACCGTCTCGCCCAAAGTGGGGCGTATGGTCAGGTTAGTTATGAGATAACTCGTACGTAACAGATATACTTTGACAAGGTGACTCCGCGGAGCACTGGCTTGGCAATGAGTGGCTGCGCTGGGGGCTGCGGGTTCGAATCCTGCACGGAACAAGTATTTGTATGGCCTACAAATAATTGTTTCGGGTCTGGATGTTAGTCGTTGTGCAATTTATGTTTGTAAACTGCCTCCACAATATAGGAGAAAATCCTAATGTTAAAAACCATGACGTTACAAAAAATACTGTTAAAAACACTTGAGTGTGCCTAGGCTGCCTAGTTTTTTTTTGGATATTGAAAAGTACTTCATCATTATTTTAATTGGACATAATCGTCCAAGACGCTTGGAATGAAAATTTATAAAATGTAAGTTTGTTAGTATTATTTGTTGGTAATTATTAGTTTACAAGAAGCGCGTTGGACAATAGTGTCCAAATAAAATAATGATGAAATATTTTTCAACGTAAAAATAGACTAGGTACATACCTCGTATATACATACCATTACGTCAACTCGTAAGTAAGCATCTATAGGCATAGGTACGAGTCGTATCATGTTGTACCTGTCTATAATATAATTTAAGTATCGCCACACGAGAAGGCTGTTTTGGTGCACCCAATTATGAGCTGAAATTATTTTATAAATAAACGCTGGGTATATCAATCAATTCCAATATATTTGTTTACTACGTAGATGTATTCAACTATTAGTGGGTTATGAAATAATCCTACACTTACGAAAGTGCTATCTGCAGCTTGTCGATAGGCCTGGGTAAAAAACATAGATAATATTAATATATTTATCGTGGAGTATCGAATGCGTATTAATTTCGATATATTTTTAAATGTTGTATTAATCAATAAAACATTAGGTAACAAAAAAAGCTACAAAAACTTTCATCTGTCGTTATCATTTTTGTTCGTCATCAAACCGTAATACTATTTTGAGCCTTATCGTACTACATTATGCAAAACATGACGATATATCGACATTTATCACGTGAATATGTCGATACCGTTTATAAATATCGATATATATATATATATATATATATATATATATATATATATATATATATATATATATTAAAATATATTTAGTAGATATAGTTTTTACTTGCCCGTCCCTACTCGTCGCTATTGCCACATGAGTACATAAACGGAATATTGCTAGCAGCGAGCCGGACACGCGAGGTGCGCCGTTTGCGCACCAATCGCACGCTTGCGTCTACTTTACCCCCTTAAAGCCTCATTTAAGCCTCATTTACATTCAGCCACTGCCACTGCGGCAATACATCGCTAAATACTGCCGTAGCAGGATCGCGGGAAGTGTGTATTTTACTCTGCCCTACCACTCACATCACTTACGGCTTTCGCCTATGGCAGACGTCGAAATAATTACAGCGTCCGCGCTGTGTCTTCTTGCAATACAAAATTATGTTAATAATTTAAAAAGATATCGAGTTCAAAAGAAGATAGATAGATAAATAGAAAATTTATTTGCTTAAAAACATGGTACAAAAGATCATCAATGACGTGGAACTGACATGTTTTGCCATAATTGGCATGCAAAAATTATATGAAATACAGCTAATTACACAAACCCAATGTTAAAATATTGCATTGCTTAAAGGTTAGGTACGAACATTCTTTTTCAATTCAAATATTATGTAAAATTAAGTACCAGATCCACTCTATTTGAATTCATATACAGTAAATTGTTCATAAATTATTAATTGAATTATTATATTATTGTTACATAAATAATATTAAATATTATATGAGATTAGTTAAGCTATTATTATTTTTATAATTACACTACAGTATAAATTAATTCATAAATTTAATTACAATAAAACTATAATTTTAAAATCTCAGGCTATTATGCAAATATTACCATTTAATACATACATACGTAAACACTCACGCCTGTCACCCAGAGGGGTAGGCAGAGACTACAGACTTCCATTTGGCACGATCCTGACACACCTCTCTCGCCTCCTTCACATCCATATACCTACGCACACATGCTCGTCGGTTAAGGGTACTACTTATTTGGCCCGTTTTCAATAAATCGCCAATTTGGTCGATAAATTTTCGCCTAGGACGTCCCTTTCCGACTCTGCCATTCACTTCTGCAACATAAATTTTCTTTGTCACTCTTTCCTCATTCATTCTTTCCACATGACCAAACCATCGAAGCATTCCTTTCTTAATACACACTCTTCTCTTATTACACCATTTCTTACCCTGTCGTTCAGATTCAGCCCTAACAAACTCCTTAAGGACCGCATTTCTACTGCGTTGATTCTACTCTCGTGCTTCTTCTGCCACACCCAACTTTCACTACCATACGTTAAAGTAGGGACCAACACAGCATTGTAAATTGCCATACGTGCCTTTTTTGACACATTTTAACTCTTCACAATAGAGTGCAGGGCCCCATTTACTCTATTTCCCGCATTCACTCGTCGTTTTATATCGTTATCATATCTCCCATCCCTGCTAAATACGCAGCCCAAATATACAAACTCATCTACTTGCTCGATCAACTCCCCTTCTATTCTTATTTCACAAATCGTTTTACTTTCTTCTTTTTCAAAAACCATAACCTTCGTCTTACTTGCGTTCACATTCATACCCCTTTCTTTTATTGATCTGTTTATTAATGTAACCATCCTTTGCTACTCGGCCGACGACGACGCAAGGATAACTTGATCATCGGCGTACAAAAGGCATTTGACGGTTAACTCACCCATTCTTAATCCGCATTCTTCAACTTTCAAATTTTGCAAACAACTGTCCATAAATTTTACCATTAACTAATTAATATTGCCATTTAACTTAATACATTATTTTACATTTTAATAAATAAAAATAATCAATATGAGTTACTAATTGTTTTTAGAAATAAAATGTCAATGTTCATTAATTCCGGTTTTTCGTGCGGAAGTCAGAGGACGGGCAGCGCGAGCGGCAGTGAGTGTTCACATTCAGCTCCATCGCTCACTTCGCGCCAAGCGCCTGGATGAACGGACGTGCGTGCCGTCCTGTTATTAAATAAATACGATCTACCAAAATGCCTTTCGAGTGGATTAATGAAAATACAATAAAGTTTTTAGAACTGCTGGAATCAGAAAAAACTATATGGGATTTCAACGATAAAAACCACAATTCATCATGTTCTACGAATACGAATTTTCTTTTTGAGTTAACATAGTACCTATGTACATAATTAATTATAAATTCGTCAAATTTATTATATTAATATAAAATTTAGTTTAAGGAATTAATGAACATTGACATTTTATTTCTAAAAACGATTAGTAATATATATTGATTATTTATTAATTAAAATGTAAAATAAGTTAAAAGGTAATATTTGCATAATAGCCTGAGATTTTTAAATTATAATTTTATTGTAATTAAAATTACGAATTAGTTTATACTGTAGTGTAATTATTAAAATAATAATAGCTTAACTAATCTCATATAATATTTAATATTATTTATGTAACAATAATATAATAATTCAAATTATAATTTATGAACAATTTACTGTATAGGAATTCAAATAGAGTGGATCTGTATAAGTATTTAATTGTACATAATATTTGAATTCAAAAAGAATGTTTTTACCTAACTTTTAAGCAATGCAATAATTTTAAAACGTAACGCGTTACGTTTTAAAATTATTGCATTGCTAACGTAACGCGTTACGTTTTAAAATTATTGCATTGCTTAAAAGTTAGGTAAAAACATTCTTTTTGAATTCAAATATTATGTACAATTAAATACTTATACAGATCCACTCTATTTGAATTCTTATACAGTAAATTGTTCATAAATTATAATTTGAATTATTATATTATTGTTACATAAATAATATTAAATATTATATGAGATTAGTTAAGCTATTATTATTTTAATAATTACACTACAGTATAAACTAATTCGTAATTTTAATTACAATAAAATTATAATTTAAAAATCTCAGGCTATTATGCAAATATTACCTTTTAACTTATTTTACATTTTAATTAATAAATAATCAATATATATTACTAATCGTTTTTAGAAATAAAATGTCAATGTTCATTAATTCCTTAAACTAAATTTTATATTAATATAATAAATTTGACGAATTTATAATTAATTATGTACATAGGTACTATGTTAACTCAAAAAGAAAATTCGTATTCGTAGAACATGATGAATTGTGGTTTTTATCGTTGAAATCCCATATAGTTTTTTCTGATTCCAGCAGTTCTAAAAACTTTATTGTATTTTCATTAATCCACTCGAAAGGCATTTTGGTAGATCGTATTTATTTAATAACAGGACGGCACGCACGTCCGTTCATCCAGGCGCTTGGCGCGAAGTGAGCGATGGAGCTGAATGTGAACACTCACTGCCGCTCGCGCTGCCCGTCCTCTGACTTCCGCACGAAAAACCGGAATTAATGAACATTGACATTTTATTTCTAAAAACAATTAGTAACTCATATTGATTATTTTTATTTATTAAAATGTAAAATAATGTATTAAGTTAAATGGCAATATTAATTAGTTAATGGTAAAATTTATGGACAGTTGTTTGCAAAATTTGAAAGTTGAAGAATGCGGATTAAGAATGGGTGAGTTAACCGTCAAATGCCTTTTGTACGCCGATGATCAAGTTATCCTTGCGTCGTCGTCGGCCGAGTAGCAAAGGATGGTTACATTAATAAACAGATCAATAAAAGAAAGGGGTATGAATGTGAACGCAAGTAAGACGAAGGTTATGGTTTTTGAAAAAGAAGAAAGTAAAACGATTTGTGAAATAAGAATAGAAGGGGAGTTGATCGAGCAAGTAGATGAGTTTGTATATTTGGGCTGCGTATTTAGCAGGGATGGGAGATATGATAACGATATAAAACGACGGGTGAATGCGGGAAATAGAGTAAATGGGGCCCTGCACTCTATTGTGAAGAGTTAAAATGTGTCAAAAAAGGCACGTATGGCAATTTACAATGCTGTGTTGGTCCCTACTTTAACGTATGGTAGTGAAAGTTGGGTGTGGCAGAAGAAGCACGAGAGTAGAATCAACGCAGTAGAAATGCGGTCCTTAAGGAGTTTGTTAGGGCTGAATCTGAACGACAGGGTAAGAAATGGTGTAATAAGAGAAGAGTGTGTATTAAGAAAGGAATGCTTCGATGGTTTGGTCATGTGGAAAGAATGAATGAGGAAAGAGTGACAAAGAAAATTTATATTGCAGAAGTGAATGGCAGAGTCGGAAAGGGACGTCCTAGGCGAAAATTTATCGACCAAATTGGCGATTTATTGAAAACGGGCCAAATAAGTAGTACCCTTAACCGACGAGCACGTGTGCGTAGGTATATGGATGTGAAGGAGGCGAGAGAGGTGTGTCAGGATCGTGCCAAATGGAAGTCTGTAGTCTCTGCCTACCCCTCTGGGTGACAGGCGTGAGTGTTTACGTATGTATGTATTAAATGGTAATATTTGCATAATAGCCTGAGATTTTAAAATTATAGTTTTATTGTAATTAAATTTATGAATTAATTTATACTGTAGTGTAATTATAAAAATAATAACAGCTTAACTAATCTCATATAATATTTAATATTATTTATGTAACAATAATATAATAATTCAATTAATAATTTATGAACAATTTACTGTATATGAATTCAAATAGAGTGGATCTGGTACTTAATTTTACATAATATTTGAATTGAAAAAGAATGTTCGTACCTAACCTTTAAGCAATGCAATATTTTAACATTGGGTTTGTGTAATTAGCTGTATTTCATATAATTTTTGCATGCCAATTATGGCAAAACATGTCAGTTCTACGTCATTGATGATCTTTTGTACCATGTTTTTAAGCAAATAAATTTTCTATTTATCTATCTATCTTCTTTTGAACTCGATATCTTTTTAAATTATTAACATAATTTTGTATTGCAAGAAGACACAGCGCGGACGCTGTAATTCAATTTTATTGCGTATTTTAGGTAAAATTTCATATAGTAAGCCACACCAACCCGCCATTGCATGTTTGTGTGACTATCTTTATCTTATTTTAGTGACGATATTGTTTTGGAAACTTGTGTAAGTGAGATAGATATATGATAATTTAAAATTGTTATTAGTTTCAAAGCTACGTCGCGTCGTCGCGTTTGGATAGTGGTTACACTTTTTTCGACACGCTGTAATGTGGCTTGCTGCTCTAGTGTTGTATAACTTAATGTAATAAATGTGATTGCCCAACACTTCGCTTACCGATACGAGGCTGATATTCGAAAACTATCCTTTCATTCTTTAGACCGTGCTTCCTGGCATCCTTTTGGGAATACCTATGTTCTGCACTGAACTTTTGATGGATTTTAATGATGATGATAGTGACGAAAGGAAAATGTCTTCCGTAGTAAGTAGGATAACGAAAGGTATGGTGGATGAGGACGGATCTCTTGTTATGCTAACCTCGCCCAAATCTGCTGTGCAGTATGTGACACGCGCTGTCATTACAAATAATTGGCAAAGAGCAGTTCACCATTCCGGATTTATTGAGTGCTATCTTCTCCACTATCATTTACAATTCTTGAGAATAACGGCCACCAGTCACTGTGGCACCAGATAGCAAGCTATAGTGAATAACACCAACAGTAGACCATCATACTGTCACCATAATCGTCGTATGGCTTTTCTCTAAATTTCGTTTATGCAAGCTGGACCCGATGCAAGCTGGACGCGGATCTCTTACTAATTCGTGAGGTACCTATTTCTACAAATAGACTTTTTTACTTTATCAATTTTCCGCAAAATATCCTATATTGTTTTGACGCTAGCTCAGCCTTAGTTTGGGGTAGATCCCGTTCCACGAACGCCAAAAGTTCGTCATTATCAACCATCTTCTCCCGGTTGTCACAGAGTTAGTTTGTGAGGTCAAAGTTTCGAACGAAAGCAATGAAACAATGCATGGTTCGTTCATTAGCAGAGCTAGGTCTGATTAAAAGTAAAGTAAAATTAAATCTTTTATACGTTCCGCTCCTATGGAGAGGCCACCTCTTGTTAAATCATAATAAGGTTTTAAAGCAAAGAAGTGTCCACCGCGCTGCATTTAGACGAAATGGTATCGTGTTCACGTAGGTTTTATGCCTCATTTAAGCCCCATTTACATACAGCCACTGCCACTGCTCCTCGCGCTGCCGGCAATACTTCCCTAAATACTGGAGTGTGTGTGTGTATGCAGGAACGCGGGAAGTGTGTATTCACACTCTGCCCTACCACTCACATCGCTTTCGGCTTTCGACTATGGCGGACGTCGAAATAATTACAGCGTCCGCGCTGTGTCTTCTTGCAATACAAAATTATGTTAATAATTTAAAAAGATATCGAGTTCAAAAGAAGATAGATAGATAAATAGAAAATTTATTTGCTTAAAAACATGGTACATAAGATGATCAATGACGTGGAAATGACATGTTTTGCCATAATTGGCATGCAAAAATGATATGAAATACAGCTAATTACACGAACGTTAAAACGGCTATTTATCTATCTATCTTCTTTTGAACTCGATATCTTTTTAAATTATTAACATAATTTTGTATTGCAAGAAGACACAGCGCGGACGCTGTAATTATTTCGACGTCCGCCATAGTCGAAAGCCGAAAGCGATGTGAGTGGTAGGGCAGAGTGTGAATACACACTTCCCGCGTTCCTGCATACACACACACACACTCCAGTATTTAGGGAAGTATTGCCGGCAGCGCGAGGAGCAGTGGCAGTGGCTGTATGTAAATGGGGCTTAAATGAGGCATAAAACCTACGTGAACACGATACCATTTCGTCTAAATGCAGCGCGGTGGACACTTCTTTGCTTTAAAACCTTATTATGATTTAACAAGAGGTGGCCTCTCCATAGGAGCGGAACGTATAAAAGATTTAATTTTACTTTACTTTTAATCAGACCTAGCTCTGCTAATGAACGAACCATGCATTGTTTCATTGCTTTCGTTCGAAACTTTGACCTCACAAACTAACTCTGTGACAACCGGGAGAAGATGGTTGATAATGACGAACTTTTGGCGTTCGTGGAACGGGATCTACCCCAAACTAAGGCTGAGCTAGCGTCAAAACAATATAGGATATTTTGCGGAAAATTGATAAAGTAAAAAAGTCTATTTGTAGAAATAGGTACCTCACGAATTAGTAAGAGATCCGCGTCCAGCTTGCATCGGGTCCAGCTTGCATAAACGAAATTTAGAGAAAAGCCATACGACGATTATGGTGACAGTATGATGGTCTACTGTTGGTGTTATTCACTATAGCTTGCTATCTGGTGCCACAGTGACTGGTGGCCGTTATTCTCAAGAATTGTAAATGATAGTGGAGAAGATAGCACTCAATAAATCCGGAATGGTGAACTGCTCTTTGCCAATTATTTGTAATGACAGCGCGTGTTACATACTGCACAGCAGATTTGGGCGAGGTTAGCATAACAAGAGATCCGTCCTCATCCACCATACCTTTCGTTATCCTACTTACTACGGAAGACATTTTCCTTTCGTCACTATCATCATCATTAAAATCCATCAAAAGTTCAGTGCAGAACATAGGTATTCCCAAAAGGATGCCAGGAAGCACGGTCTAAAGAATGAAAGGATAGTTTTCGAATATCAGCCTCGTATCGGTAAGCGAAGTGTTGGGCAATCACATTTATTACATTAAGTTATACAACACTAGAGCAGCAAGCCACATTACAGCGTGTCGAAAAAAGTGTAACCACTATCCAAACGCGACGACGCGACGTAGCTTTGAAACTAATAACAATTTTAAATTATCATATATCTATCTCACTTACACAAGTTTCCAAAACAATATCGTCACTAAAATAAGATAAAGATAGTCACACAAACATGCAATGGCGGGTTGGTGTGGCTTACTATATGAAATTTTACCTAAAATACGCAATAAAATTGAGTTTTTTTAAGCTGCAGTTATCTGCTTTTATATTAAAAAAGTATATTTTATTTTAAAATCTTTATTGCGTTCCATGAGAAAAAAAGGATACAAAGCTTATCAGATGAATAGAAGAAATGATGTGATATATATACATAATGATGAAATAAAACATATTTTTATAAGTATTTTTATTGTACTAATAAATCAAATAACATAAAATAGGTAATAAAATATAATTAATATAAAGTTTATATGAAATTATAATTAATATAAAATTATTAATATAAAATACGTAATAAAATATATTTAATAGAAAATTTATGAATAAACTAAAATAATAATAATTAATTATTTTGTAGGAAAGTTAAAACGTAGTTTTTATTATAATTTACAAGATATTTAAAATCAGATGTAACAAATTAACTTACTCCATTAATCATATAGTCTCCCATTAACGTAGGATAATCACAAATGCGGAAAAGTGCCAACATTGAACCTAAATGGCAATATTCGATAATTTTATTTAATTTTTGAGTTTTTATACGTTTATATGAAAACAAGAACTAAAAATTATGTGTTGAAAGGTTGAAAGTGGTTCCGCTTGATTTATTACGTTTTTGTGACCTTGAATAGCATTCTTTCACTACGCATTTACCAATTTTTTGTCGCGGCTCAACTCTGTCGGCGTCACATTGAACACTGAACTGACGTTAGCTAGGCATATGGCTGTGGCCATATGTGCAGTGGCAACGCTTTGGCCTTTGATTTATTATCGTCTTGATTTGAAGTATATTATAAATGAGCAGTAGTAGCCATATACCATCAAGTTGAGTCCTTTAATCCATAAATTGTACAGAAACAGAAACAAAAATTTTTTTATTCAATATAGATTATAAATAATACTTATTGAAATTCACTTTTTTAATTTACCACTGGTTCGGAAAAAAAAACCTCTGTCCTAGTACGAACCAGCAAGAAATCCAGCGTGACTTTTTAATATAAATATAACAGCTCACAATTGTATATGTTACACAAAAAACAACACAAAACAAATTAGACACAATAATAAATATAAGATTTTACGCCATTCTCAAACCCTCTCAAGAATACGAGTAGGCGTGCGTCCTGGGGTGTTACGTATACAGACTATTACTTTTTTACTTTATCTTTAAAATATTTTCGCAGAACATTTTTATAGTAGTATAAAAGTAATATACAAATCCAATCAACTAGGGTATCAGATTATATCGACCTAAAATTATTGTGAAAACCGTTCTTCATACGCATGGATACGCCCACACTTGGCGTTGGTGTATAGATGGAGGCTTCTTTCATATATTTATTCAACAACGATGTACACTATACTTTGTAAATAAGTTACCAACTTTAACCGTGCATTGTTCCTAAAATATTATTTTATAATTCTAAAATATAAATCCAATTTCAATAAACAGATATGAGGCGTTTATATACCTCAATTATTATAGACACATAAACATAAATTAAATATTTCGTCGAAGGCAGTTATTTATGTGACTGTAAGTCACAAAACAAAACAAAAGAAAATTCAAATATGTTTCGCTTTCATCATCATTATCATCATTACAGCCCTTCACACGTCCACTGCTGAACATAGGCCTCACCCAAGGTATAGCACAAAGCACCGTGCTTTGAGCCTGAGCCTGAGCCACCTGCATCCATCGACTTCCTGCAAGTCGTATCAGGTCGTCACTCCATCTGGTGGGAGTCACCCTACACTTCGCCTACGTACGTACGAGGTACTACGTACGAGGCTGCCACTCGAGAATCTTTTTTCCCCAACGGTTGTCAGTTCTTCGAGCCATATGGCCGGCCCATTGTCACTTCAGCTTACTAATCCGTTGGGCTATGTCGGTCACTCTGGTTCTACTACGGATATCCTCATTTCTAAGTTTATCATGCAGAGAAACTCCGAGCATAGCCCTCTCCATAGCTCGCTGAGCGACTTTGAGCGTCCTTATACGGCCAGCTGTGAAGGACCACGTCTCGGTTCCGTAGGTCATCACTGGCAACACGCACTGTTTGTACAACATAGTTTTCATGTTTTGAGGTATACCTGACGAGGAGATGCGTCGTAATTTCCCGAACGCTGCCCAGCCGAGTTGAATCCGTCGATTAACCTCTCGGTCGAAGTTGGACTTACCTAGCCGGACTATTTATTCCAGGTAAACGTTCTCGTCAACAACTTCGAGCTTAGTGCTCCCAACAACTACCGGCATAGGTGTGACATGGACATTAAACATGATCTTTGTTTTGTCCATGTTCATCTTAAGACCTATCCATTGGGAGGCACTATTGAGGTCATTGAGCATAGTGCTTAAGTCCTCCAGCGATTCTGCCATAAGGACTATATCGCCGGCAAATCGAAGGTGAGTGATGTACTCGCCATTGATGTTAATACCGTATCCTTTCCAGTCCAGTAGCTTGAAAACATCTTCCAATGCAGCGGTGAAGAGTTTCGGGGAAATAACGTCACCCTGTCTTACACCTCTCTGTAGTTGGATAGGTTTCGTACTCTGATTCTGTACTCGGATAGCCATCGTAGCCCTATTGTATAAACACTTCAGCACTTCGATATACCGACAGTCAACTTGGCACCGCTGAAGAGACTGTAGTACCGCCCATATTTCGACGGAATCAAAGGCTTTCTCATAGTCCATATACGCCAGGAAAAGTGGCAGATTGTACTCTTCAGACTTCTGTACAATTTGCCGAAGGGTATGTATGTGGTCTATGGTACTAAAGCCTTTTCGGAAACTGGCTTATTCGGGAGGCTGGAAGTCGTCGAGTCTGCGTGCGAGACGATTCGTAATGACTCTCCAAAACAGCACGTAGACGCGCCTCAGAAGGGATATCGGTCTGAAGTTCTTCAAGAGGACGTTGTCACCTTTCTAGAAGAACAAGACCACCGAACTTCTGCTGCACGCCTCAGGAGTAGTGCCACCATGGAGAACGGAATTAAAGAGCCTCTGAAGGACTTCAAGTACCGGTTTTGCACCTGCTTTCAGAAGCTCCGCTGTAATTCCATCCTCGCCCGGGGACTTGCCGTTTTTACAGTGCTGGAGAGCCATTCTAATCTCACTCAGACTGACGTCCGGGATATCATCGGAATAGTGTCAGATAAGACTTGCTCTTGGATTGTTACTCACACTTGCGTGTGGTTTCAACGATGATGTGTACAGCTGCCCATAGAACCTCTCAATCTCACTAAGAATCTCAGGTGTCCCGCAAACGATGCTGCCACACTCAGTCTTCAGCTTTGACAGTTGGCTCTTACTGGCAGACAGATCTCTGGCAAAGAATTTGGAGCCCTGGTTCCACTCGATCGCTTCTTCAATACGAGCAGTATTAAAGTTGCGCAAGTCTCGCCGCATGCATTTGGAGATCTGTCTGTTCAATTACCTGTATGCTGTCAAATCTGTTGACGATTGCAGCCTCATCTCCCGTCTAACAGCCATGAGATTAAGAGTGTGATCGGAGAGTTTTTGTGTTCTTCTGCGGCGGGTCTTGCAGAACTTAGCTCCGACCGCATGGACAGTTTCCACGAGCTTGTCATTCATTGTTTTGGTTTATATCGAACAAAGTAGGAAAGAGAATATTCTTTATGGAATTTGAATATCGTTGACGGATTGAGAAATTGACTATGGAAAGTTGGAACGTCCTTTACATTATGTAGCCTGCAGTAAAAAAAAATATATTAGTATACATTTTGCGTTAAAGCTTTCAATAAAAAATTTAAAAAAGTAATTATCTAATATTTAACTATATTTAAAAAAATGCTTTTGGAATTGCGAGAATTCCTTTAGCACTTGGGTCGAGAAATAACGAAGTTAGTTTGATAGGAAGCCCAGCTCTCGCCGAATGCGATAATTATTGTGCAATTAAGTGAGAGCCTTTGAGTAGAAAACCTTTCTTACTTCTCTTCTGAAATCAAAACTCTACAATTAACTAAGGTAAAGATACATTCAAAGTTCTAGTCTTTCAAAGTAAAAGTAAGTGAGCGTTTTATTTTTTATTTTACGTATTTTATTCAGATGAGATTGAAAAAAGTAATGACGATAAATATTTTTGCCTTTTTGTACGTATTATTCGCCTATTCGAATTAAATAAACTAATCATTTTTCAATTAATTTACCTATTTTGTCTTAACTTAAATTATCTTTTTAAATATTACCGTCTTAACCTATTCTAAAAGTAAGCAATGCAAAATATATTTTAATATATATATATATATATATATATATATATATATATATATATATATATATATATATATATATATATATATATATATATATATATATATATATATATATAATTACTCAATGAAAAGGTCTTTACAGTGTTTTTCCACAAACACCACATAATAAAATTTTTATTATCTTTTACAAAAGAAAATAAATATTCTTGTATCAAACTGAGATTCCCGTAAAATTCCTAAAAAGGTTACCCTGAAAAATTATAAACCATTTTGTCAAAACAAACATATTTTTGGATACTATTCGCTAAAGGTTTTTGATTATTTTCGTCACGCCAATGGTACAGATAATATAATAATTCGGAAAGCAAAATAAAACAACGCATTTTCAAAAATGTTGTGATTTGTTTTTTAATTTGCAACCACTTGTCAAGTGAATTGCAATACGCATTTCCACAAACTTATTTCTAATGTAAAATAATTTTTAGCTCACTTTTTATTCACGATAGTTGTAATTATTTAATGAAAATAAAAAAGCAACCATCGACAACTTGAAAAATATCTTGGGGCATAGCAGTGCCCCCGCCAAGTCGAGCAAAAAAGTACTATACTTTTCTCGAAGCAATTCAGGCCATTTTCGACTCCCTTTAACTTCGTTGTGGATAGAACTAGAAACCTAAATTCTCATTTTTTCAAAATCTTTTACGTTTAAAATAAATAGATTGACTTGCGAATCGCACTAAGCAATCGAATTTACTATAATATGTATAACTTGTAAGATACATTGTGTTTTCATGCGATGGCCCAATTATTTTAAACATAAATTTTTTTAATATTGTTATGGTCACAATTAGATCTTGTTATGTTAGCTAATTACGTAAGAACTTAAGACAAAAGAACCCTTAAGCAGGGACTGAATAAATTAACTACTTGTTGACTTGTTTTTTTTTACAAGTTATGTTTTTGATAGCATAATATCATCTCCGACCTTGTTGGATTCGGAGGAACTTCGACTTCTTCTAATTTATCAACACGAGCTAATTTCAGATATATTTTAATTTATGACTGCCTCGTTGGTCTGTGGGTGTTAGCGCTACTGCTGAGCATGGGGTGACGTATTCGAATTCCGTTTTTCTGTTTAGATAATCTCAGTAGCAGCCCATAGTTAAGAAGATGGTACTGTTTAAGCCACGTGCCTCGCAAATCATGTAAAGCCGTTGATCTTACGCTTGATCTATTTCCGGTCGAATCGGATATCCGTCCCATCGGAATATGAGAGTGAGGATATAGAGAGTGCACCTGTGTTTGTGCACACACTTGCGCATTAAAATTCTTAACTTCTCTTTTGGCTAGCCTCCGTTGATACTGGTTACCTCGTCCGAAATGCTATCTGCAGGAAAATATTATTATTATTAGTAGCCATAGACCGTAGAAGCAGAAAAAATATTCCCGAACGAGACGATTTACAATAATGAAATTCAAAAAGGTTCCTAAGAATTATAATCTGAAGCTAATAAAAAAAACCAAAGTGATAAGTTCAGTTTTTCGAAAGATATCTTGTTCACATCCATACCGACCAAGTGACATCCAAGTGAAATTATTTTCAATTAAATTTTTGATGATAATTGAAATAAATAATCCTATAACTACATCAAGTACCTTTTAATTCAAATCTCCTTTTGCTATCGGTGTAATTTTTATTATATAAGTACGATTAAAAGCTGGTGGAAGTGATTCCAGTGGATTTTGATTTTTGATTTTGCGACAATAAAGCACTACATTTCCGCTTTGCGTACGATGTGTGAAAAAGTATTTACTAAAATGTCTGAATGAGAACACGATTTTTATCATACCTACATGTAAATTAAGGGAATAGAAAACTTTTTTGTTTCTGGAATATTGCACGATAGTGTTATAGTAGTTTTATACATGGTAGAGCTACGCTGCAGTTATGTTAGTTGTATAGTTGTAGCACGAATGGGTCGGCTCGACCGGGGAAGGACCACACTCTCACAGAATACCAGCGTGAAATAGTAGCTAAATACTGCTGTGTTTCGTATGATGAGTGTAGAGAACCGAAGGCCCTTTTTACTGGAAACCAGGCATTCCATCTTAGTCCTCACGGGTGACAACGCATCTGCATTTTGATTTGTAATCGAGGATAGATGTAGATGTCTATGGGCCGCAGCAACCACTTACCATCAGGTGGACTGTGTGCTCGGTTGTCACCTTATCCTATAAAAAATGTTATTGTTATATTTGGTGGAGCCACGTGTCTAAGGCTGCCGAAGTCTAATTCCCCGGTCGAACCTTAAACCTATTACGCGAGATATTAACTAAAGTGGACTGTATATGCGATTGCTTCTACGCTTACGTAAAAGCGACTACTATAGCATGCGGTATAATGCACTCGCTCTTCCCTAAACTAAAACTATTATTGTGCCAAATCGCTGAAAAGGAATCCTGCCTGATTAGGAGAACAACAAAATTGGAGCGGGTTAAACAACTATATAAGGCAGGAACTAATTAAAGGAATATTGACTCACCGGGGTTTCTTCTATTTGTGTAGAGCACTATAGCTGCAACTTCTGGAACTTCTTCTAGACAGACACTCTGGGGCCCCAGGGGTGCGTCGGGAGAGAAGCGTTGTAGTTTCAACGATGACTGCGGCGGAAAAGAGGACGCTCAACGGTCGCGCGTGTCTTATATGTCCTCGGCTCCGATGATTACGTGACATTCTAGAATCATCTTCTTGCCCCTCCCACCCCACCACCCCGATGTGTCGATAGGAGGGTATGAATAATATCGTTTTTTTTCGGAAAGGAACAAGCGACTTGGCACCCCTACCGTCAAATATAATAATACGAATGGTTTTCCGCGCAACCATCTCCCCCGCCCTTGAAGGATTTCCTTCAAAATTAACTAATACAACTAGAGCTAAGATCAACTAACAAAATAACTAACTAACGCTAAGATTACCTAAATTCAACTACAATTTAATCTAGAAAGCTAATTTAAATTATGGAAGAGGCAGGGGGCACAAACGGACAACCGGACGCAAGTAAGACCCAACCGTGGTCTTAACGCGCTATCCTAACTACTCCGTCGGAACCGGGAAAGACCTCTTCGACAATTCCTAACGGCCAGTGGAGAGGCGGCGTATTCTCTTTGGTGAGCACAACTACAGTTCCTACAGCTAAAGGCTCAGTTGCTGTGTTCCATTTTTGTCGAGACTGCAAAGTATGCAAGTATTCCATCCTCCATCGTTTCCAAAACGATTGCACTAACCGATCTAATAATTTGTGGCGTGCGGAAATGCTAAGTCTGTTCTCATCCATATCTGCGGCTGGCAAATACTTTAAAGGCGTTAAATTTAAAAAATGTGCTGGAGTTAGAGCCAGCGGTTCCGAGGGGTCATTAGACAACGTACGACAAAGTGGGCGACTATTCATTACGCATTCAATTTGAGCGAGCACCGTACTTAGCACTTCGAAGGACAAAATCTGATCTCCTATTACTCGGTATAAATGACTCTTTAGACTCTTGATATTAGTCTCCCAATTGCCCCCAAAATGACTCGCGGCTGGGACGTTCAGAGACCACTCAATGCGGTTCTCGGCTAGAATGTGAGCGAACTCCGAATTATAATATTTGCTAGCTAAGAGCTCATGTAGTTCTGATAGAATACGTTTTGCACTGACGTAGTTCGTACCGTTATCCGAATACAATTTACTTACAGGGCCTCTGCGGGATAGAAATCTTTTAAATGCACCCATAAAGCCTGCTGTGCTTAGATCACCAACGAGTTCTATATGCACCGCTCGAGTAGTTAGACATACGAAAATGCAGACGTAAGCCTTTGTGGATCTTATACCACGCCCGCGAGTGAGCGTGACCTTAAACGGGCCAGCGAAATCAGACCCGGTGTGCGTGAAGGGCTTTACTGATTGTATTACTCTACAAGATCTAAGTTCCGCCATTTCCGGAAATGACGGCTTGGGGCGTGCCCGAAAGCAAGCTATACATCTGTGCACCCGATTGCGTATTAAACTTCGTGCAGAAAGAATCCAATAATTCTGACGCAAAATCGACATCAACAAGTCGGGGCCAGTGTGCGAGTTCAATTTATGATGGTAATCGACTAATTAGTTCATGATATGGTCTTTACGTGGTAAAACAATAGGGTGCCGTTGGTCGAAACTCAATTGCGAGTTGGACAAGCGTCCACCTACCCTTACAATCCCATCCTGTAAAAATGGCTTAAGGCGTTGAAAGGCGCGACTACAAGCTCTATTTGATTGTAATCTTCTAATTTCTTCAGAGAAGTGCGCACGTTGAAGTTCACGTAATACTAGCGACTCGGCATAGTTGTAATCGGACGTAACGATATACGAACAAACACTACTTATCGACTTTTAAACTACAAAGGCTACACTGTAACGACAAAAATGATTTAAATATAACACAGTGTATTGCTGTGGCGCGGCTAAACTATACTATTTTATTTTTAATTTTACGGAACACCAACAAGCTAAACAAACACTAAGGAAATACCAATATATAATTCTATCAACGACAAACTAATATTTAAATAATAAAACTATCCAATCACAAGTATGCAATTTCTAAGCGGCTAAGCTATAATCATTAATAAGCGGTGAAACTATGCGATGAACGCTTCGGAACAACACTGCATATGGCTTGTTGCTCGCGAAGTCTCACTTCCTCCCGCCAATCAAGATTGGTCTCAGCAGGTCTATTCCGTAGCCTCCAGTGAGGCACGCTTTCTGTCGCAGCGGCTCGGTGTCTCCATGCGCCGCGACCGTGACCTCGATCCGCGCCGCGCGCGCTTCCGCTAACTAGATCGATTCGAGCACTGAATATGTGCGGGGCGATCTAATCTTGCTAATATGGGCCTTGTTCGCGGTGTCGGTAAACCTAGCTCCAGGGCTATCCCTACTCGGCGTTCCCTTCGGCTGCGACGAAACTACAACAGGTGTACTAACAACAGACTCTAACGTCTTGCTTCTCGACCCTTCGCATAATTTATTACCCGAGCGCGGGATGTTCCCCTCCCCTATTTCCCGAAAATTGCGAGTCAATAATTCGGGAGGTTCGACAGCGACGGTGCAACAACAGGATGTTGCCGAAATGCTATCTATGATGGGGGCGGAGCCAAGGATAACATATCCCAATACGGTTTCCAGTGCGTAAGGCACGGTATGCGAGGAGTTGCCCCTGACCTTATTGTTTAACAAAAGATGAGGGAAAAGCGATGCTCCAATGAGCATGTCTATGTTTCCAGGAACGGCGTAAGTGTCGTCCGCCAGAGTCAAATTCTTAAATTCAATCATTGCCGAGGTGTCAACCGAAACGGTTGGCAACCGTTCAGTGACCCTATCTACTACTAGTGCATTTATATCAAAGTTAACATTACGATCTATCCGAGAATAAAATTTTAAATTTATATATCCCTGGGTAGCTTTACTAGTACGTCCGATGCCTTTAACTACAGGACATGAAAGTGACCTATTTATTACTAAGCCTAAGCGCTGACAACATTGTCGCGTTATAAAGCTATTTTGGGCTCCGCTGTCCAGCAGTGCACGGACGCTTTGTTCGTTTCCACGCGAATCCCTAACCAAAATACGTGCCGTACCCAGTAACACGGTTGAAGGAGGTTGTGCTCCCATATTTGCCAATGAGCACAGAGCGACATCACCAGGTCGACCGCTAGAATCGTTGACCTTAGTAGGGGCGAATTCCTTGTCCGCTTTACTTGACGCCGCTATGTTGCTATTTTCAAAATGTAATAGCGTGTGATGTTTCCTGGCGCACTTGCTACATACGGAACTCGAATTGCATTTTGCAACTAAATGCTTATCGCTTAAGCAGTTCAAACATAGGTTGTTGTCTTTACTAATTTATAACGCTCGCTTGGTGAATATTTACGAAAAGTCGCACAATTATATAAATTACCGTGTTTATCTTTACATACTATACAAGTATGCTGGAGTGATGTTGGCGTAGCGGTTACGTAAGTTAACGACCCTGCTATTTTAGATGATTGAGTCTGTCTACGGTCGACGCACCTTTTAATCTCCTGTTTAACGTTCGGAGAGCGCTGCATCACCTTTATTTGATCTCGCACGAACGATGCTAATGAATGAAAGGAAGGCATCTTCGAGCTACGATGCTCCATTTCAAACGCACGCACGATGTCGGGGTCTAATTTCTTTAATGCAACATGGAGAAACACCACGTCCATAAGATCATTAAATTTCAAATTCTTAAGTGCAGCCACCGATGCCACAAATTTATCTAGAAACTGCTCTAAGCCGTTGATGTTCGCGGATGATATAGGTTTAAGATCGAATATCTGGTTCAAATATTCGGAAGCTAACATTCTCCTATCTTCATATTTAGTTTTAAGCGTTTCGAATATTAATAAGTAATTGTTTGCTGTAGGTGTAAAACCAGAACAGATCGACTGTGCCCTGCCACTAAGTTTACTAATTAAGTAATATAATTTTTCAGCGTCCGATAACGATGGGTTATTGTGTATATTGTTTTGAAAACTACTGAAGAAGAAGGGCCACGTCTTAATATCACCATTGAATGCCGGAATATCTATTGGCGGCAACCTAATCGAGTCACTCGGACGTACCTGTGTTTCTGGCTTTGCTTCGTTTTGAGATTGTAGGGACCTCGCAGTTCTTTTCACGCGACACAACATATCTTCGAATGCCAGCAGCGGTTGGTAGTTCACTATGTATTTCGGGTCGATTTGTAATTCCAAATGATTAATTTGGTCTAATATTTTTTCGTAATCTATCCGCAAATAATCTATCGTTTCGATTTAATTCAAAAAGGTTTCCCGCACTGCTTCTATATGAATGTTCTTTATATAATCACTTATATTCTGCATACGCGAAAAGAGTATGTCCCTCTTGGCATAAAGCGTTTTAATTTTGATTTCACTTCCACTAACTGCCATTTTAAATTATTATAATAAAGTTATATTAATCACAATTAATCTCACAACGCACAAACAATGAAGGATGGACACTCGGTATGCCGTATTACGTAATTAAATCGAACACCTGCGCAGCGAGTCGAGGTGACGCGTCATTTGCACTCAATAATTTTATCAAGATTGTGGGTAAGCGTATCAAACGGTTCCTATTACACTGTTTCAATTATTTAATAGGCTTTAAATTTAATCAAATACGAGCGCTATAAAACGAATAATTCTGTTTGCGAGTACCTAATCAAATTTTAAATTTAAACGAACACTATTTAAGTCTATTCCATAAATTAGAGTGCATTATCTAATTAATTAATTCAACAATTCGACCAAATCCTGCCGAAGTGACCATAAAATGGTGGAGCCACGTGTCTAAGGCTGCCGAAGTCTAATTCCCCGGTCGAACCTTAAACCTATTACGCGAGATATTATCTAAAGTGGACTGTATATGCGATTGCTTCTACGCTTACGTAAAAGCGACTACTATAGCATGCGGTATAATGCACTCGCTCTTCCCTAAACTAAAACTATTATTGTGCCAAATCGCTGAAAAGGAATCCTGCCTGATTAGGAGAACAACAAAATTGGAGCGGGTTAAACAACTATATAAGGCAGGAACTAATTAAAGGAATATTGACTCACCGGGGTTTCTTCTATTTGTGTAGAGCACTATAGCTGCAACTTCTGGAACTTCTTCTAGACAGACACTCTGGGGCCCCAGGGGTGCGTCGGGAGAGAAGCGTTGTAGTTTCAACGACGACTGCGGCGGAAAAGAGGACGCGCAACGATCGCGCGTGTCTTATATGTCCTCGGCTCCGATGATTACGTGACATTCTAGAATCATCTTCTTGCCCCTCCCACCCCACCACCCCGATGTGTCGATAGGAGGGTATGAATGATATCGTTTTTTTCGGAAAGGAACAAGCGACTTGGCACCCCTACCGTCAAATATAATAATACGAATGGTTTTCCGCGCAACCAATATTCATATCAATTATTGCAAAACATAAACAAAAACGTCCACTAAAGCTGAATTTAATAGGCTGACTATAGGATTTTTTGGCATTCATCTGGAGAATCTGCCAGAAAATCTTATAGGTAGGTAGACTATATCAATTTCGCACATATAAATATTATTTTAATGTTATTCAGGCTTTAACTGACAAAAATTAAAATATATAATATCAAAGACGCTTTATCTGATGCCATTATCTCGTCATCCATGCTCGTTTCCCCTCTGTAGTATTCCTTCTTTTGTAAGTAAGACATAAAAAGAAGCGAAATGATAACGTTATTTCTTTTGTGATTTTCTGTTAGTGCTATTTTTATATTGGACTATCAAAAAAAAACCTCTCATAATATCTTAAAGTAAGTACTAAATATCTAAATAAAATTTTAGACTACATTTTATGAAAAATTATAGTTTCTTTTTTTCCCAACTTGTACAATTTGCTAAGTTCCAGTGTCCACCAGTTTCCAGTCACGAAAAAGCGAGGGGGATTTTCAAATGTAACCAATATATCAAGACCAGAAAACATCACAAAATATACGGTAGAACTATGCTATAGATATATTACAGCTGTAGCACGAATTGGTCGACTCGACCTCACAGTTTATAATAATAGTTAATAATACCGGCGTATTCTGAGTTGTGGAAGTGTTCAGAGGAAGTACACCACCCAACGCGTTTTGGCGAACTTTAATTTTTTTCAATTTCTTAGACATGGACAGGTTTTCTCACGATGTTTTCTTCATCGCCTAACATATTTTAATAGTCAGCACTTGAACAGGTTGCTTATTTACTGACAAAATTTCAGCAACCACTTGAGTTACCACGTCTGAATTTAATTATACACGTAGATCTACGAATTAACATACGAATACAGTCAGTGTACATATTTTCCATTACTGTGAATTGATTATCTCCTCTGTATGAGACAAGTCTAAAGAAGGAAGTCGTCCGCAATGTCCCCGAATATTCTTAAAATATTGGCAACTAATCAGAAATGCACGTTTTCCCGCAATTTTTAGTAGCAGTTAGTATTACTTTAAACAATTTATTTCCGACGCTTTGGTGTTGAGGTGGACTTAAGCTCAGGTTGTTCACGTACAGCTTACAAGTTGATCACAAGGATTTGAACGTATTTTTTTATCGATTAACTGATTGTAAGAAAGATTGTTTTAAGAAAACGGTGTAACTTCGTTTTGATTTACCTTATACATAAACCAAGTAGCTTCCGCCAATCAGAAAACTGCTGGTATTTAATAATACTGGGTAATCCCAGAAAGATTTTAAAACAACTCTTAGATTATGCGTCACTGATATGAAGCAATTTGATTGCTAGACCATTGGGAAATCCCTCCATGATACCAACTCGAGTTAGTTCGTGAAGTTCATAAACCTAGAATAATATTAACGAGCATAGTCGTAATTCGTTCTGATAATCTAGATAGAGAAATTTATTATGTCGTTAATATGATGGATTCTTCACTTACTCCTTTAAAATAAATGAATGATGATAAATAGACGAATCTCTCACAGCACTACAGATTTTCCACTAGTCAATATTTATGGAAAAAATTTTTGTACTTGTTTCCAAGTCTCTTCAAATCCTACTAGCCAACTAGAATAGGTCGGGTGAGTCCGTATTTTTACGCATAGTTGTGGTTGTTGAGGTTACTATGTTTTGCACAGTTTTTTAGCGTTCGATTTATCGAAATTTGTTTGCGTTAAAAACCACGATCTCACAGACTAGCAACGTAAAATAATGATAGATGCTCGATGCCACTGTGTTTCGTATGGTGAGTGTAGAGGGACGGAAGCACTTTTTACTGAAAACGAGACATTACATCTTCGTCCACGGGAGTGACAAATCATCCGCATTTTGATTCTTATTCGAGGATTGATGTATATGTCCATGGATCACAGCATCCACTTGCCATCGATTGGACTGCGAAACGCTTTTATGAACGTCCAATTTTTCTAGTAGTCATGGTTTCCCACGTTTTTATTTATTTTTATAAAGAAAAAAGTTATCAATCCATTTTAGATGCTAATGATTGAATGGAATTATATTATGTTAGTATATAACTGCAGACCTCGTCGAACCTGAAGCGGGGAGATTGGTATCTACTGTCGACTTGTAATTGTTCGCTTTTATTAAATCTCGTATACATTATTTTAACAGCTGATCGCTAGTTCACAAAAAATTTAATTTTCTTATCCTCCAACAAAACTCTGAAATTTTACAAGAAGTCTTAATAGTCATTATACATTAAATAATCTTTTATATACTATTCGGACAATCTAGTAATATCAGCTGCACTTTTATTATCTACTTTCATAGATTTGTTTGAAACTATTTGTTTTAGTTTTAACTAACCTAAATTCGATATAAATTGTGTTTGATTATTTTAAATGTATTTCATAGATAATAAAGGTTTTCAAACATTCAGTCACGAGGAAAAAATAAGCTTCCGGTCAAAATTTAACATTTTCTAAACTTGTAAAAACATTTAAATACTGTAATGGTTTATCTGCAGCTCTTGAGTTGTCAGTTGCACTTGCACAATAACGTTTAAAGCGACCTCAACCGATTTTATATATTTACTTTAAGATGACGTATGTAATATAAATGTTTAGACGATAGTCTCCTTAAGTTCGTGATGTTGCTTTGCTTACTCAAGAGGTAAAGAAAATTAAATTTTCTTATCGTAGAATAATACGTTTTTCTAATAAAAATAAAACGCAACTTCATCAACTAAAAAATATAAAATAATTTTCAAATGATTGCTTCTCAAGTCGGTCGTCTTAGCAACGACTTCAAAAGCTATTACATTGAATTATTTGATGTCGTCACGTTTAATCGAATAATTTTTATTTGATACTTGTTCTGTATATGTCTTCACTAAGTCTGCTTAATATTTTTGGTAAAATTAAATTGCTATTCCTCATACAATGTTGTGATAATTTGGCAAATTGAATATTTGGTTTTTATATAATAATGTAAAGTGTGGAATGACTTATAAGTTGACCGTCTATAATTTTAGGTGCTTTAAATACATAATCCATAGTAACTCCGTAGACGTATTAAAATGAGTATAAGAATGCTAATAATACTTAGCGGAGCGACGAAACAACCTTCTCAGCGCCACGTTGAAAAGAATTCTCATCCATGTCTACTATGGCAAATTCTCACGAGAAGCAAAAGGTATAATAATGTGACTAAAAAAAATCTTCAAATAGGTTGAATGGTAGTTGTGCTCACCGAGTGTTGTTGTAGTGAAGTAGTCGTGCCATATTATTAATGTGAAGGTAAAATTAAGGACGCCTAATTCGGCACTAACCGAGAGAGATCTGGCGGAGGACCAAATGCTCTATGTGCTTTGCGAGAATAGAATAGAATAATTTTTATTCAATATAGATTACATGTAATTCTTATTGAGAGTTATTATTATCAGCTACTTTACCAGTGGTTCAGAAAAAAACTCTGCCCCGGGAAGAACCAGCAAGAAACCCAGAGGGGCTTTTTTTTAAACAAATTTAACAATGTTAACTTGAAACTATGTTATTGTTACGAGCTTAGGGTTCGTGACAATTAAAACTGCCGATTGAATTACCAAAATTAACACTTTAATTACCGAACACCAATTAAAACTTAAAAGACACTAATAATTTATCACACTGATTCACTTTATTTTGCTCCGAAGGTTCGCTTGTATTGCCAAATTCAATACTGCCCCGGTAGCGGGCTTCAACGCCTTTATATACGCCTTTTCTCCGATACATCCAGAATATTCGAGTGTGGAGCTTTCCAGAAAGCTTAGTTATTCTATTCGACACTAGATGGCGCTGTTGGCTGAAAGTTCAGTCATGGCATTTTCTGGAAAGTTCTCCTCGCTCTGTACCCCGACACTAAATGGCGCTAGTGCCAGGTACCAGACATCAACTTAAGCGCGCAACACTGCCCCCTCCTAAGACATGCTCGTCCCGAGCATTATCGGCCCCATAATAACGCGCCAGTCGATCCGCATGGACGATCTTAGGAGTACCTCTTGCACCTTTCTGTATCCGGTAGGTTACGTCGTTGATCCTGGTCACAATCCGTTACGGGCCGTCCCATTTAGCTTGAAGCTTAGGAGATTTCCCTTTGCTGCGAACTGGATTGTGCAACCACACTAGTGAATCGCTACTCTCACTTTCGTGTGGCTCCGACGATGACGTGTACAGCTGCCCATAAAACCTATAAATCTCACTCAAAATTTCAGGTGTCCCAAAAACGTTCCTGCCACACTCGGTCTTCAGCTTCGACAGTTGGCTCTTTCTGACAGACAGATACCTGGCAAAGACTTTGTAACCTTGGTTATGCTCGATTGCTTCTTCAATATGAGCTGTACTGAAGTTGCGTAAGCCCTGCCGTATGTATTTGGAGATCTGTCTGTTCAGTTGCCTGTATGCTGCCAAATCTGCTGAAGACTGCAGCTTCATTTCCCATCTAACAGCCATGAGATTAAGAGTGTGATCGTAGAGTTTTTTTTGCTCTTTTGTTCTTGCAGTTCTTAGCTCCGACCGCATGAACAGTTACCACGAGCTTTTCATTCATCATCAATATTCATGCAACTTCGAATTCTGTCTTTCAGAAAAACCATGGATTAGCAGTATTTTTCTTCTCATTGCTGTTTTATGTTTGTTAATATTATTTGTAACTAAGTTCAATTGTTTTCTGATCAGTGGTAGCGATTGACAAACAATAGATTTGAAATCGGTGAAGTCCTTGGACAGGGAAGAAATGTCTGGGTGAACTGGCGTGGTAACAGCTGTAGCTTTTAAAAGCTTATCTTCATACTCACGCATGTGAGAAGCGAATATTTTTTTTCATTTGATCAAGATTATTTACAATCTGTGGGTCCATCAGTCAAATGACTGTTGTGCAAAACTGTGGCTTAGCAATAAAAAGACAGAAAGTGTTAAGAAAAGCACGTGTTGGTAGATTTTAGCAGTATTTTAACACATTTGTTTAAAAAGAATGAATACTTTAAATAATTAAACAATAGTAAATATAATTAGCACACTGAGTATGCGTGGTTACTTTACTTATTATTGTAACGGAAGTGCGTAGTAAAAAGCGTGGCTTAGTCAACCACGGTGAACGGAGAGGAATGAACTTAGCTAGCCTTATGTAAATAGTGCGGAAGGAGGTGTAGGCATTCCTACATGTAAAAAGATCTGCTTAACGTTAAATGAATAGTAATTTTGTTCGTTACTATAACATTAGTAGAAATTCGTTAAGTAGGCGAATAGAATCATCATCGTCATTACAGGTTCAATGCCATACATAGGTCTTCCAACCGAGCCTCATGAATCCATACTGAACAACTCGCCACCCCATTTCGCGGAGGTCACCCACACTTCAAAAACCGGTACGAGACTGCACTCTGCTTAGGCGCCTTGAGATACTGTCGACATTGAATGGCTCGTCTATCGTGTGAATATCTAACGTGTCTATCTAATGTGACGCATCTACTTATTTTAAAGAAGTTTTTAAACAGATTAAATAATAATGATTATACATGATTGTAGGTTATAGTAGTGCGACTTCTGATCACGAGGTCCCGGGTTCGAATTCTGGGTCGGGCCACAAAGTATCAGTTATTGACTTCTTCCATAATAAATACTCAGTAGCTGCTCGTAGTCAGAGGGTAAGTAGGTACATAATATGTTCTTTTTACCATTTTGCCTATCAAATATGTGTGCGTGTGCATAGAATATTAAATAAACAAACAGTCCAGTATCAAAGAAAAAAGTTTTCTGTTTCAGTTTCAGTTTCGCCTATACCACACGACATATATTACGTTCAGTAATCTATTACGATATGAGCAGTTTTAAAGTTATTTTGAACATTTAATGATGTTCGCAAAACACTTCATTACAGCGTTTTCTTTGTGCGTATTCATCATTTTAATGCCCTGTCAAACGTGAATTGAAAATAAATGGGGAAACGTGTATACTAAGCGCTCCGCCATCCCCGCAGTCTGTACAACCTATTCATTACATTTCACATCGTAAATATTTGTCAATTTACTGACGAAGGTCGTTCCCTTTGTGAACATTTTGTTATAATAGAAGTAGCAAGCTAAAGCGATTGAATTTTCATTCAGGTGCGTAGAATAACAAATTTAAGCTATTCTGCGTTTCTATTTAAATTTTTCTGTTGTAACAATGATAAGCACTAAAGTATATATAAAAAGTGGTAAAGTAAAAAATGTCTTTCAAAAATAATAACACGTAACATGTACTGCATTAAAAACAGGAGAGGAACGGAGAACAAAAGAAGAACTGGAGACCCTTTTTACTGGAAACGAGGCATTCCATCTTAGTCCTCACGGGTAACAACGCATCTGCATTTTGATTTGTAATCGAGGATTGATGTAGATGTCTATGGGCCACAGCAACCACTTACCGCTAGGTGGACTGTGTGCTCGTTCGTCACCCTATCCTATAAAAAAACGCCGGGCTAATTCCCGTCAACACCCTTTTTAAATTTTCGTCGATTCGGATGCTTTTCAGGACACAAACAGGTGAAATACAGTGCGTGTTAAGAGTGATGACATACGGATCTGAAACGTGATCCTCAACTGCCTCGTTATCTTGAAGTTAACATCAACGTAACACACAAATACACAAAACCGCACCACCGTTACGTAATAATATTTACTTCTAGCCATTATTTAAGCAAACCGGTACGCAATTATATTCTGGTGGTAAGAAGGCTTCGTTTTGACGTTGAACGTTTGGTGTCGTTATATTGGGCTTTATCAATATCTGATTATAATCCGGTGTTCTTTTTAAAATTATCTTGTTATTATTATGTTAAATATAGGTAACCCGTTTTCAAAGAAAAAGGAGTTTATAATTAAAATCACGCTAAACTGTTTCAATAAAGACGTCCCATGGAAAATATTCAGTCTAAAATGTAAAGATAACGACAAATTCTGCGAAGACTGGCGCTGCATCTTAGGGGCTTTTTAAGCAACAAAGAACTTAACAAAGAACTTTTGAACCCAAGACTACCCATTAACCAGGTTAAGTTGTATATGTCGTTAAAAGACCGAACGCAGTTGCAGAGTTATTTCTATCAGAGTTACACATACACTGTCACTGGCCACTCGAATCTCACGGAATTTTATAAGTTAAATTGCTTTGAAAACCGTAAGAATATTTTTATACAATAATATATTAATTTTTATAATTATATTGAAATGTATTATTAACAGCCAGCTCATGCGGTACCTTGAGGATCACCAGCTGATTAGTGACCGCCAGTACGGTCTCCGTCGCGGTCGCTCAGCTGGTGATCTTCTAGGTTATCTAACTCATAAATGGGCTAAGGCAGTAGAGTCCAAGGAGGAGGCGTTGGCCGTTAGCTTGGATATAGCGAAGGCCTTCGATCGGGTTTAGCACAAAGCGCTTCTTACGAAGCTCCCTTCCTATGGGCTTCTCGAGAAATTGTGCAATTAGATCACCAATTTTCGTGCTGATCGGAGCATCAAGGTCGTAGTAGATGGTGCATGCTCCGATTACAATCCCATTGACGCTGGTGTTCCACAAGGCTGCGTGCCATCACCAACGCTGTTTCTTCTGCATATCAATGATATGTTGCAAATCGGTAGCATTCATTGCTATTCAGACGACAGCACTGGTGATGATTTAAAAACCGGCCGTGCCAATATTTCTCGGTAAAACGTCGCCAAGTACCGCAACAAACTAGTGTCTGAAGTCGAGACTTTGCTGAAGTTTAATCCCCATAAAACACAAGTTTGCGCGTTTACCGCTAAAAAGAACCCGTTCCTCGTATCTCCTCAGTGTCAAGGCACTCCCCTTGTTGCCTCAGCCAGTATTGGAGTCCTCGACGTCGACATATCGAGTTAAGTGCAGTTTCGTGGTCACTTGGAAGAGAAGGTCAAATTAGCCTCTAAAAAGCTTGGCGTGCTCGGCAGAGTGGGGCAGTATTTCATGCCGGCTCACCATCTGCAACTTTACAAGACGCAGGTTTGGTCGCACATGGGATACTGTTCCCATCTCTGTTCCATTTCATCGCATTCAGCGCAGAGCCGTTCGAATCTTCCCGATCGGCTTGACTCACCGGCACTGTGAAGAGATGTTGCATCTTTTTGCCTATTTTATCGCATCTACCACGGGGAGTGCTCTGAGGAATTGTTCGGACTAATTCCAGCCGCATGGTTTCACTAGCGCACATCGCGACAAAACTTGCAATAGCACCCACACTATCTGGATGACTGGTGGTCCACCACTAAGCGATTTAAAAGAAGTTTTCATCCTCGCACAACTTCCTTGTGAAATCAACTACCACCAGAGATTTTTCCGGACCGATACGAATTAGGGACCTTCAAAAAAAGAGCCTATTATTTTTTTAAAGGCTTGCAATGCATCTGCAATCCCCTTGGTGTTGCAGCTGTTCATGGGCGACGTAAATCACTTACCATCAAGTAAGCCGTATGCTCGTTTGCCCGGCTCCTATAAAAAATATTCGAGTTAAAAAAATAAAGCTTAATATTAAATTATAAATTTTCAAATAACACGTTCACAACAAATTCTTTTTAAATGAGCTCTCATTATGCCTTTCTAAAAAAAACGTGCGGCTTCAAAGTAGGTTCTACTTACTCGTCAAAATTACAGTATTTGCATTAAAAAGATAGCGAATTGATTCAATTACGTCGCGAACACTATAGCGAAAATATTTTACTTTAAAATAGGCACAAAAACTGGTCTTAAAATATGGATAACTTGTAATAAGTTTCTACCGTCCTTGAAGAGTAGATAAATTGATTCTCAATGGCAGTTTAAGAGACATTTAAATGAAATGATGACCTGATGACTTGAGAATTACTTTAGTTTGGTTGGAAATAAGATTTGAAGTTTTATTGAAAATTTCCATACAAGAAGTATTCTTAGTGTAAGATATATTCGTATTCTTTCAGCAGATTTTTTATTTTAAGGTATAAAAAGAACGTCACGTGGTACCTAATCAGGCTGTCAAGGAAGTTCTTCGTTTCGAGAGCTAGGTGCGCGGGCTCGTTATCATGTTGAAGCAGTAGGTCCCGACTTTGGCTGCTTGTTACTCACAGCTATTGAGAACTTCTGGCATGGTAGTATACCATAAAACGTTTACGTTTACTTTTATTTTGTAGGGAAATCGATATTAGATACCTTCTAATAAAAAAAAAAAACTAGCGAACAAATTCTTCCCCGCGCGTTTCGATCGATTCACTTGGTAGTAGTTAGTTTATATTGAAACAGACATGTCGAGATGAGCCTACTTCAAATTTAGTAACTATGTCGTGGAACCATTTCATTTGGGCCAGCTATTGAACGTCGGCGAAGTTCTGCGACACCCAACCCGAAACTATCTTCCTCATCCAAAACTGTTCATTCATAATCTCGTGAACACTTCCTGATCCAATCTTTAATATTTGCTGCATCTCGCCATACGTAACTTGATTATTTTCTTCAATAAAAATATTCCCTGCTAGTGCGTTTACTTCGCTACGAATCGCCAAAAACCCACTACTTCTTTCTTCATCTCCCAAAATTTGTTCACTATAGTAAAATTTGTTTAATAAACGGTTCCAGACCGATTTTTGGTCATGCCGGCCAGTCTCGATGGAGGCTAGCCATTTCTGCCTAAGACAGGATTTTAGTGCACGAGTATGGTCTAAAATACGTTCGTGACAATAAAAATTGCCGATAAAATTACCTAAATTAACGCTTTAATTTTCTTTATATAAACTAAAACTTAAAACACCAATAATTAATCACACTGATTCACTTTATTCCGCTCCGAAGCTTCACTTGTCTCGCCAAATTCAATACTTCCACGATCGCGTATTGCAGCGACTTTATAGAGGGCTCTTCCACGAAAACATCCAGAATATTCGAGTAAATACGCGCAAGGTACCGAGAGTTCGAGTTTCAACTTCAAGAAGTTTAGTTCGACGCTAGATGGCGCTAGCGCCGTCGACTTTGGCGCGTAACACTATAGTCCTATTCTCATCCTTACAGGCAGCAAGATCTTCCGGGTGTTTCACCATGTTCCTCTAAAATCACCTACTAGGTGAGATCAGACAATAATTACAATCGTGCCAGTATCTCAATCCATGATTTCAAACATTTTTGCTTGTTAAAATTGATTCGGGATGAGTTAAAATTAATTAAACGTAAGTTAATTGGACTATTATGAAAAAAGCTCTCGTTCTACATTAAATGCTATTGAATAGCGAAGATCTCGTAAAATGGTACTTGAGTTTTCGTTGATCCGACAAATTGGATCGCTTTTCATCAATATCCTGACAAGAAGGAAAACTAGATTAAGAAATGCACTTAATTGGTATATTTCATGAAATATTAGAAAATTAATCGTATTTTTTTTTCTTGAAATATCCTAAAAAATTTAATGGATACTTAAGCGTTCTTATATTCTATTTTACTTCTGAATAATATAAGTGGTGTAGTGGTGTATAGCCTATCTATATATTCGATGTCATAAGAGGTAGCTTTGGAATATGTCAAAAACATTTATTTACTAGAGATGGGTGGCGCTATACCTACCTCATTTACATCTATCTGTTTGTAGCGTCTTCAAGGCAAGAGTGGTAGGCTTTTTTACGCCAGGACAGTGCGATTTACCATCTAAGGCTGCATCACCGAGCACACCACCAGGTGGGATTGTGGCCAAGAACTGGCTTTAGAGTAAAAAAATACTACTATACTTATATATATATATATATATATATATATATATATATATATATATATATATATATATATATATATATATATATATATATATATATATATATATATATATATATATATATATATATATTAATATTTATAAATATATTTATACACAAAACTCATGAAGAATAGTAGATATAAAAATAAAGGCTTGTTGGATAAGTCGCTCGCATCCGTAGGCTTTGACCACCTGTTCCTAGGCCCACCCTACACGTGTCCCCGGGTGGTGCTAAATGAGCGACAAGCCGATAGCACAGACTCGGCTCCACGCCGTGGTAGCGGCGTAAAATATACTACCCCATATTTCGCACCATGACTAACCAAATAAAGGAAATGGCCCCGAGTTCCCGGCGCCCCTTTAATGGGGCAGGGGTGCGAAGAATCTCCGGGAGGAAAACCGGCGACGAGGTTCGCCACCCGTCACGTTCTGTCTCCCGGAGAGGCGAAAAGTGGATTGCAGAGACCCGTCAGGCTACGTTGAATGTATGTGGGGCAATGAATGATAAAATGGATGAAGTATGCGATATGATATATCATAGAGGAATAGATGTGTTATGCGTAAATGAGACGAAAAGGAAGGGGAAGGATCTCACTGCACATGGGATGTATACCGCATACTAGTCTGGTGTAGACGAGATCGAGCGAGCATGCCAGGGAGTAGATATCATCCTTTCAGAAAGAATGGGCCAATGTGTATAAATGTGTAAGCTCAAGACTGCTATGGATACGAATGAAAGTGGGCTTAAAGAAGTTGTTCGTGTTAGGGGTCTACGCCCCAGACATGTCTAAGCCCACTTATATCCGAGAGCAGTTTTGGGAAATGGTAAGGATGGTGTTAATGAAGTGTAAGGGAAATGAAAATATTATTATGCTAGGAGATTTTAATGGAAGAGTTGGGGTGAGGAGGCTTGATTATGAAAGGATATTGGGAACGTTTGGTGATGAAAGTATAAATGAGAATGGTAAAAGTCTCCTCACCGTATGTATGGAAAAGAATCTTTTTGTGACGAACACTTGCTTTCGCCACAAGAGGATTCACATGTATACTTGGGAAAGAGGTGACGGTAGAAGCATGATAGAATTCATAATTGTGGATGAAAGATTGAGGGGCGCAGTGGTGGATACAAGGGTTTACCCGGGTTCTAACGTAGGAACGGATAATTATTTGGTTTTATGCCGAATTAATGGTCTATTCAGGCGTTGGCACCATCGGTCATCTGTGTCTACCACTGCGTTACAGCGTATTAGAACAGAAAGGTTGCAAGATGAAGGTGAGAGAAACAAGTTCAAATGTAGACTGAAAGAAAATATAAGTGATTTGGATGAATTATGTATGAAGGAGTTAGACTTGGAGAATGTATGGCAAAATGTAAAGAAAGGTTTAGTGGATGCAGCTACCGAAGTATGTGGTGTTAGTAAGAGAAAGAATGGAAGGAAAAATAATACGTTATGGTGGAATGATGAGAGACGTATGGAAGTTGAAGCAAAGAAGAGAGCATGGCTAGATTTACTAGCAACAAAGGCTGGTAATTCTAGCGGTACGAATGATGATATTAAAAGAAAAAAGGCAATCTTTAGACATCTTAATAAGAGAGTAAAAGAAGTAGTTGAAAGAAAAAAGCATGAAAGAACGGATAAGAATGATAGAAGAACATCGGATAAATTCCAGGCAAATATTAAAATGTTCTGGAAACTTGTAAGAACAGCCAAGGGACATTCAAAACAGCCTATGATGAATGCTATAAGAGGCGAGAATGGCTATATTCTGAATGACGAAGTTTTGAGTTTAAAGAGATGGAAGGAATATTTTGAAAGCGTGTTTATGAGTGAGGAGACAACATGTGTACTAAGTGAAATAGAAACTCTGAAAGAAGAGGAAAGAGGTAGCGAGATAAGTATAGATGAAATAATGAAAGCAATGAAAAGCATGAAAGCGGGTAAGGCGCCCGGATATGATAGAGTTTCACTCGAAATGCTAGGAGCTGGAGAGGAAGTGGTGGCAGGCCTGCTGCACATCTTGTTTAATTTATGCTGGGAACTGAAGCGGGTACCGGTAGACTGGTGCAAAGCCGTGATAGTCCCAGTATATAAAGGAAAAGGGTCGCAGCAGGACTGTAAAAACTACCGTGGCATCAGCCTTCTTAGCATTGTGGGAAAACTGTACGCTAAGGTACTGATTGAAAGGGTCATGAAAGAAACTGATGGAAAAATTTAGGATGTGCAAGCGGGATTTAGAAAGGGAATGGGATGTACAGATCAAGTTTTTTCCATGCGCATGATCGCGGAGAAGTTTCTGGCCAAAAACCAAAAGGTTTTTTGTGCGTTCATGGACTTGGAAAAGGCCTATGACAGAGTGGATAGGGATTTGCTATGGCAAACACTGAACTCATTTGGGTTGAGCGCTGGCTTGACACAGGCATTGGAGTCTCTTTATAGGGACTCTAGTGCTTGTGGTAGGATCAACGGGATCTACTCGGACTGGTTTGACATCCATAAAGGTGTCAGACAGGGCTGTGTGGCTTCCCCGTGGCTGTTCAACCTATTTATGGACAGTTATTTGCAAAATTTGAAAGTTGAAGAATGCGGATTAAGAATGGGTGAGTTAACCGTCAAATGCCTTTTGTACGCCGATGATCAAGTCATCCTTGCGTCGTCGGCGGCCGAGTTGCAAATGATGGTTACATTAATGAACGGATCATTAAAAGAAAGGGGTATGAAAGTGAACGCAAGTAAGACGAAGGTTATGGTTTTTGAAAGAGAAGAAAGTAAAACGATTTGTGAAATAAGAATAGAAGGGGAGTTGATCGAGCAAGTAGATGAGTTTGTATATTTGGGCTGCGTATTTAGCAGGGATGGGAGATATGATAAGGATATTGAACGACGAGTGAATGCGGGAAATAGAGTAAATGGGGCCTTGCACTCTATTTTGAAGAGTCAAAATGTGTCGAAAAAGGCACGTATGGCAATTCACAATGCTGTGTTGGTCCCTACTTTAACGTATGGTAGTGAAAGTTGGGTGTGGCAGAAGAAACACGAGAGTAGAATAAACGCAGTAGAAATGCGGTCGTTAAGGAGTATGTTAGGGCTGAATCTGAATGACAGGGTAAGAAATTGTGTAATAAGAGAAGAGTGTGGTTTGCAAGATGATGTTGTGACCAGGATTAAGAAAGGAATGCTTCGGTGGTTTGGTCATGTGGAAAGAATGAATGAGGAAAGAATGACAAAGAAAATTTATGTTGCAGAAGTGAATGGCAGAGTCGGAAAGGGACGTCCTAGGCGAAAATTTATCGACCAAATTGGCGATTTATTGGAAACGGGCCAAATTAGGAGTACCCTTAACCGACGAGCATGTATGCGTAGGTGTATGGATGTGAAGGAGGCGAGAGAGGTGTGTCAGGATCGTGCCAAATGGAAGTCTGTAGTCTCTGCCTACCCCTCTGGGTGATAGGCGTGAGTGTTTATATATATAAAAATAAAGGCGTTACCCCTAGCGAACGACTTTGAGCATTGGGTCCACAGAGTAAATTATGTATACCAGGAAGTTCGGTCCTATACAATCCACACGCTCTCGCTTCAGTATATCGCGTAAGAAATACGGCCAAATTTTGGAATTATCTCAATTAAATAAGAAAAACGAAATTAAGAAATAAATAAAACGTGAATAATATAGATTTTTAAATTATGTATCCATTAGTGTAATCCTCTAATGATTAGAGCGTTGTTTAGCAACAGATGCATGTAATCAATAATTTTAGTCATTTTTAAAAATTGATTTTAAATGTATTTGTAACACATAAAAATAAATTAGAACGTGGAATGTGATGATAGGATATTGAACATTACTAATGTGCTTTTAGATGCAGGTTATTTCTTATAACTAATGAGATAATTATCCTCTGAAAAACGCACTATCGCAAGGTTTTGGTCGGGGTATCGCCTTACATATTTAAATAATCATTTTAACCATTTTTTGAAAGACTCATTTTTTGCTTTTTGTGCTTTCTTAATTATTAAAAGAAGCGACTTCCATAATTTGATTGCATTGACACCAAAGGAGGGATGAAAAAAAATTTGAGTTGTGAGCAGGCTATCGCAAAACAAGGCTATCTGCTAATTTGAAATTATCCTTATTTGCGTCCTCGAACTCAAATTTTTCTTTGAAATATTTCAGTGTTTTAAGATCAAATAGTATACAGAGTACATTAGAGATAGCATTTGACTATTCCGACGAAGTCTGATTGGGAGCTACTTGAGCTTAATATGAATAAAAACATAATAATATTTTCGAAGGCCAAATACGAACCTAATAGCGAAATTCTGAATACGCTTAAGTTTATTTAATGGATCCTCAGTAAGATTAGAATAGCATACATCACATCATATACAGTAGACCAGTCAGCATTCCGAGCATCCTCTTGTAGACGTTCAATATCATTCCCACCAAAATTTCGTAGCATTTTTTTTTATAGAAGAAGGGGCAAACGAGCATGCGGCTCACCTGATATTAAGTGACTACGGCCGCACATGATCAACCGCAACACCAGGAGAATTGCGGGTGCGTTGTCGGCCCTTTAGAAAGGAGTAAGCTCTTTTCTTGAAGGTCCCCAGGTCGTATCGGTCCGGAAAAATCGCCGGTGGTAAACTATTCCACAGGGAGTTGTACGTGGAAGAAAACTCCTTGTGAAACGTACAGTGGTGGACCGCCAAGCATCCAGATGGTGTGGATGGTATCGGGACGTTTGCCGTGTAGTGCGTTCATGAAATTTGGCGACTGGGATTAATCCGAACAATTCCTCAGAGCACTCCCCGTGATAGATGCGATAAAATACGCAAAAAAGATGCAACATCTCTTCGCAGCGCCAGTGAATCGAGCCGATCGGAAAGCACTCGGTCGTCGACGAGTCGAGCCACTCTGCGCTGGATGCGTTCAAGTGGAAGGAGCTGGTACTGGGGAGCCCCAGCCCAGAGATGGGAACAGTATTCCATGTGCGGCCGAACCTGCGCCTTGTAAAGTTGCAGGCGGTGTGCCGGCATGAAATACTGTCCCGCTCTGCTGAGCACGCCAAGCTTTTTAGAGGCCAATTTGGCCTTCCCTTCCAAGTGACCACGAAACTGCACGTTAGCATATCATATTTAGCATCAGTACCTTGTCTATTTTTTATAGGATAAGGGTGACAAACGAGCACACAGTCCTCCTAATGGTAAGTAGATGCTATGGATATGTTCAGCTATATATGTTCAGCTGTGGGCTTTTATAGGCTGCAATGGATGGATGTATAATATGACATGAAAGTAAGTAAAAATGTTGTGATATGAGAACTGTTTTACCTTGATATTGAATATCAAAAGGTTACAAGTTTAAATAGGCTTAAAATATAAGTAAGCAAAAAGTAAGTAAAAAACAAGTATTTTAGGCTGTTTAGAAAAATCTGAAAGATTGAATTAAACCTATTATTTTAATTATATCCCTTGTGATATATTTGGCTCCACATGATGTTAATAAAACCAGATTTGACAGATATGCAAAACAAAAATAGTATTGTAACCATCAGATTGAATTACAATAAATTTGTTAAATTATCAAAAGAGTAATAAAAAGAACAGATAGCCTGTTAATTTTTCATGACTTAGATTATGGTAAGTTTTAAAAAATCAACAAAATATAATTAAAAAGCCCAGTAAGAGAAGGTAAACAATAAATTATTGTCATTGATATAATAAAACTATTAAAGAGGAAGTTATTGAAGTCATGCTTCTATAGAGAAATTTCTGCTGATAGGCATTAAAAAAATCTAGACCATGATTTATTAATTGAATTTAAACATAGGCATATTGTTGCATTCAATCTGTATTATGTAACTTAATATAACCTAAGTTACAAGAAAGAAAGAAGTGTTTAGCATCATTAGGGTTTAAACAGAACGATGGGTTGCGCTTGCATCAATGGCTTACAGCGCAGCGGTACATAAAATATCAATCTGGGAAAATATAAAACTTACAAACTTCACTAATTTAAACAGTGGTAAATTAAACAATTAAAAAGAAATTTAAAAATAATTATTGTATAATATTTTCCTATAACATATTAAAAGGTTATGGCAAGTTATAAGCAAGCAAGAAATATGTGAAGGACTTAGTAAATATGGTAAGTAATAATCTTAAAAACTAAAGATGGGTTTATTCAGTAAAATTAAGTATGGTATCATACCTACCAGGTTATTATTATTACCTTCATATACTAAAACTAGGTATGGTAAACGTACAATAGAGTTATGCCGACAGGTGCATACAACTGATTAGTACCAAAATATGTTAACAACAAAAATAAAATTGTTGTAGTAAGAGGAAATTACGTAAAAATACTTAACTATATATAAAAATTATGACATGAAGAGTGACCATATATATTTGTGCATAACCCATGTAGGTTGCTATTAGTAAAATGAGGTTAATAAGGTTGTGCTTTAAACCTTATTATATATAATAATGTATATGTTATTTAATGTAATATACAATATGTAACGTAATTAACGCACACCCTCAGACACCCCAATTAGTATATTATGTTATAATCATAATACATACACTGAATTTTAGTTGAACATTTTTATGCACTGATTATTTATCAAATTAGTTATACTAATTCCGGAAGAATGTTGTGGTCACAGTACAAATCCACGAACGCAAAGACTTTAACTTGCTTGAAATAAAGTTCATTTTTCTTTATTTTTATTGAATGACAGAATTAGTAATAATACAAATAAAACTGCACTCCTAAAAGTCTTATTGCCTTAAGTTACGGTCCATTTCAGTTTGTTTTGTCTGTACAGATTTAGTGTGACTGTAATTAACGTAGTTTTAATTATTTTTGGGATAAAAATTACCTATATTAAAAATGACAGGAATCGATTCAGTAAACTAATCTGAACAAACTACTTTCTCAAAGTGCGTTAATTATGTTACATGTTGTATATTCAGTGGCAAATTTCTGATCTTAGATGGTAGTTGATAATATTGCAAAAAAAAATTAAGCGCATAAAACTGTTTGAAATATAAATTGACAATTCTCAACTGGACGGAGAGAAGTCAATGGAATGAGACAAAATTTGGGTCTTAATCCTTCATTGAGAGAGAATTACATGGTTATTATTGGATATGAAAGTAGTATATCCTTATAATTTTGAAAATTGTAGAACACAATACAAAAACTTTAAGGAAAACAATATAGTTATTATGAATAATAATCTTACTACAACTCAGAGTTGATAAAACCCCTGCTTCATATATTAACAAGATAGAGAGGGTTGTATTCATTACTTATTGAGGGTTCAATACTTTAAATTAGATAATAATATGGAAATTAAACATACAATCTAAAATTGAGCCAAGTAAACAAAGAACAGTCTGAGGAGTCTTTCAAATCTATTCAACAAGATCATAAAGCAGTGTCAAAAACTAAAAATTGATTAAATTAGTAACGAGAAATAATAAAATGATTATATACAGAACAACGGGTTTCTATAGGCATAACCCAGAAACCATGGCAGTTAAATTTGATTGGGGGACGTCTAATATTTATGATATCAAAAAAATTAAGTCAAAAACCATAGGTTTTTGGTTTTTTTCACATGGGCAGTAAATGTGAAAAAATGAATTATTTATCTTGAATAAAATAACAAATTATTTATTATTAACACTGCCTTACAGATGATCATACTTCTGTGTCATGTTACAGTCATGTCATAGACATCTTATACACATCATAGGTTACTATTAGTGAAGCATTTTGTAAAATATGGTACTCCAAAATTAATACTAAGAATTATAGTGAACTCTCCTTTGTCAAATACTATACATTATAAAATAATCAAATTATTAATTCTCTATAGTACCAAATTGTAGTACTTAAGTGTAATGAAATTCCTTACTGGGCTTTTGTGCCTTTTACTTAAGTTTGAGTTATAAAATAATTAATTACTTTTTGATTATTTAACAGCAGAATATTGCAATAAATATTGAGAATATAGAAATTTACAGAAACTAGTAATAAGCTGAGCTGTGATGAGTTACAAGTAATAATATCCTTCAACAAATACTACATTTATTCAAAGGGGAGTTCAGATATATAGTTAAGATATGGATAGAATTTTACTTCAACAGGGTTTGCTTGGGAAAATAAATGAGAAGGAGTTGAGCCTTTCTTGTGAATACTTTAATTGAAAACAGAACACAAGATAGTGATAAATTTAACATTAACTCACAAGAACCCACTTATTATATATACAAGAACCGGCGATATATACCAGGCGGTCCCATAATGAACTGGCCTGATATAGTTCAACGCGACATGTCGCTACATGTTGTGTTGCATTAAATAGTACGTTTATCGTGCACTTAATATAAGAAACATACATCGACATGAAATGCTTAGTCTTAGTTTAATAGGCATTTGAATAACGAGAGTCGCGTATTTTTTCAAATGTCGAAAACTGAGTATCGAAGTGTCATAAAGTTTCTGTTTAAAGAAGGTTTATCCCCTGCCCAAATAAAAGAACGATTGGATGGCGTGTATCAAGAGTCTGCTCCCTCCTATAGCACAGTGAAAAATTGGGTGAAAGAGTTTCGCCTCGGGAGAGAAACCGTCGAAGACTTTGGCCACGACGGTCGACCTGTGGAAGTGCTCACTCCCAAAACGATTGCTCTTATCGAAGAGGAGGTTCTGAGTGACCGCCGTTTGAAGATTAGAGAAATTGCAGCAAGGCTTGGGCTCTCTGAGAGTACTGTTCACCGCGCGATCCATGAACATCTTCACATGAAAAAAATGAGTGCAAGATGGGTACCGAAACTTCTTTCAGCGGTACAGAGACAGGAAAGAGTGCGATGCGCTTCGGAGTTTTTGGATCTTTGTGGCGAAAATCCACAGACTGTGATCGAGCGGCTAGTGACTGGTGATGAAACTATGATCTTGTATTATGATCCACAAAGCAAGCGCGAGTCAATGGAATGGCGTTATAAGGGTGAAAAGCCCCCTAGAAAGGCAAAGGTGCAACAATCGACTAAAAAACTGATGTGCACAATATTTTGGGATTTTCAAGGCATTTTGATGGTGGATTTTAAAGAACGTAATACAGTCGTGAACGGCGAATATTATGCTTCTTTAATATATAAATTACGAGACAAGATAAAGGAAAAACGAAGAGGCAAGCTGTCTAAAGGTGTCCTGTTGCTCCATGACAACGCCCTGTTCATACCGCTGGTGTTTCGAAGGATGCAGTTCGTCAATGCGGGTTCACAGAAGTACAACATCCACCTTACAGTCCAGACATGGCCCCGTCCGACTATTATTTATTTCCAAATTTAAAGCGGGACTTAAGAGGAAGAAAATTTTCAAGCGATGAAGAGTTGCAGGCGGCCGTCTTCAGTCATTTTGAGGATAAAAAATATGATTATTTTTATAAAGGTTTAGAGATGTTGATTCACAGATGTCAGAAGTGTGTTAGTATTCATGGTGATTATATTGAAAAATAAAATTGGTTTCATTTCATTTCCTTCATTGGTTCATAGTTAGGCCAATTCATTATGGGACCGCCTACGTACACATATCGCCGGTTTGCGCTATGCATCGTAATAATAATCAGTACAATATCTAACTAACATGATGCTGCTTAGATAAGTACATGTAGTAAAATGCAAAAGGCTTGTGGAAAAGTTCTTCCACTAGTCAATTTCTTCAATCGTTTGTAGGTACTGTTGTTTTCAATAAATAAACTAACATTATATGTCCGATGTAAGGATTTTATCCAGGCTATCAAGGTGTGAGGTATTAAAACCGTTGGAACTATGCCGTTCTTTTTTAAAGCGCTTTTTGAAGTGTATGACTTGTGAGTTCATAAGATTAATTACCATTTTCACAGTTATATTATTCAGAAAGTTCAGTCTTCAACGATGTTTGGACCAAAAATGTTTCATTAATTTGATCAGTTCTATATAATAATTATAAAACACATTGCGAATTGTGTCGAAAAACCTGTATAACTAATAGCGACCACAATGCCTACAAAAAATCTGTTTTTTTAGCTATTGTAATTGTCCCGATTTTAAAACCAAATTCCCGATTTTATATGGGCACACTATCGAAACGATGATAAGGCGCTTAGCTACAGAATAAACAATAGTTTACGCAACACAACGTAAGGAATAATACTTTGTTAAATAATATTATTTAAATTAATTATTAATAATCTTTCAACTATATTTAACAGTAAGCCATTTATAACTAAAATATTTATCCCTACAAAAGATATATTTAACGGCTCCATGGCGGAGTGGCTTAGCAATAAGTTTAACTCTAAGGGCCGCGGTTTCGATTCCCGCACCGAACAAAAATTTGTAAACCTACAAATAATTGTTCCGGGTCTGGATGTTTGTCCTTGTAAAATCTTATGTTCTTATGTTAACTGCCTCCACAATATACTTAGGAAACATTCTTAGTGTGGAGGTAACGTTATTATAAAATATAAACAAAACAGATATGAGCCATGGTAACTCAAGGGCAAAGAGCTCGCCGTAAACGCGAGCAATCCGGGTTCGATCCCCGCCGACTCCAATGAAATTGTTATTTAGATAAATTATCTTTACATTATGATACAGAATAAATGTATATCGAACGAAATCAGTTTTATATAATACATATTTTTCAATTCGAACATATATTAATTACCCTTTTCTAGTTCTTAACTAACTTGGCGTTGTGAGATTCCTTTGTCTACTTACTCAATAGAGTAAAAAAGAAAAGCCGACTTCAATTTACTACAAGAATAAAATAATTTATACATATTAGCTTCCGATGTCAGGACTAGATCGGATATTAATTCTCATATACACTATGTCTTAGCTGCGACCTCATAAGGTATTATGGGGAAATTATTTTATTCTTATAATCCAATAGTATCACGATACAAAAATCTTTGGATACAAGGTCATCCAGGTACTAATATATATATATATATATATATATATATATATATATATATATATATATATATATATATATATATATATATATATATATATATATAAATACTTGTGAGATCGTTCGGAGGGGTCGAATATCAATATAAATCCGTCGACTTAGTGATAAACACCGATGATGCCATTCACTAATCGGGCGATTTCCTGAATACTGTGAAGCCTCTTGGTCTCCCAACTCACATATTAAAATTGCGAGTTAACGTGCCAGTTATGTTGCTGCGCAATATAAATCCACCAAAATTATGCAACGGCACCAGATGCAGAACGGCATTGCAAGTAAAAACATTGCATAGCAATGTAATGGAGGCAATTATACTAACAGATTGTTATAAAGGAGTGTCTGTATTTATTCCTAGGATTCCCCTAACACCATCAAATCACCCCTTCGAATTCAAGAGAGTGCAGCTTTGTATCAAAGTCTGCTTCGCCATAACCATAAACAAAGCTCAAGGTTAAGCTTAAGGTAGAGGGAGTAGACTTAAGAGAAAGCTGATTCTCTCACGGTCAGTTTTATGTGGGATGCCAGAGTAAGCGCACACAATAGCCTGGTAATTCTAGCACCAGAAGGAAAAACAAAAAATATTGTTGTACAAGTGGTATTTAGATTTCGTTGTAAAAAGATAATACATTCTTGTCACTTTCACCAGATCAAAGGCCAAGCTTCGTGGTGTTAAACTATTTTATTTTCATCTTTATTTAACCTTTAAATCTATACACATATAATAAAGATCGTTATATTTTATAGGTATTCAAACATTTTAACATAATTATTTATATGTTCTAACAAAATTAATAACTTAAAAAACCAATTAAAAATCCTGTTAGGACCAATTTCTTAATTTTTTAATTGATAAGAAAAAACTTACTGAGCTTGAAGCGGAAAACTTGCCATACGATACAAAAACTCGCCTTATACAATCCGATCCGTTCATTTGCGCCACATATTTTGAAATCAAATTAAAAGAAATTCAAAAAACCTGGTCCTGTTCATCTGGACCTTTCTTAAATTATAAAATCACACACTTTTATTATCGCATTGAATTTCAGCATAGAGGATCGCCTCATGCTCATATGATGTTATGGTTAGACGAAGCGCCCACTTTTGTACCCGGTGATACAGCATCTGCTCGTGATATTTCCAAATTTGTTGACAATATTATTTCCTGTAACAGCACTGAAGTACCTGATGAACTTAGACGTCTACAACTACATAAACATACACATACATGCCGGCCAACATCAGATAGACTGTGTCGCTTTGAAATACCATTTTTCCCCATGGATAAAACAAAAGTATTAAAAGAACTTTCAAAAGACTATCCAGAGTTCAAAAAGTCAAAACAATTGGCAAAAGACATCTGCCAAAAAATACAAAATATCCCTGCAGAAATATACACTTTCGTTGATTTTTTGGACTGGATTAGAGTTAGTTATGAAGATTACATATTGGCTATTAGAAGCACCTTAAAACGACCTACGGTAGTCCTTCAACGAAGACCTCAGGATGTATTTATTAATCCTTTTAGTAAAAAAATCTTAGCTTTGCACAAAGCAAAACATGGACATCCAATTCATATTAGACCCTTTTGCGTGCGCAGTATATATTGTTGACTATATTAACAAGGCTGACCGAAGGATGTCTCGTCTTTTGCGTGAAGCTTTGGACGAAGCTAAAAAAGGAAATAAAAGTGTTAAAGACTCATTAAGAATAATATCTAATGTATTCTTAAATTCTAGTGAGATCTCTGCTCAAGAGGCAATTTATGTACTGACTGGTTTACCACTGTCACGAGCTAGTGAAGCTGCAATGTACATAAACACTAGTTTGCCACAAGAGCGAGTGCATATTTTAAAAAGTTACCTTGATTTGCAAAGCCTCGAACCTGATTCTTCCGATATATTCCAAAAGGGTATTAATGATTATTATTCAAAACGACCACTATCGTTAGAAAACATAAGTCTTTCCCATTTTGTAGCATATTACACCTATTCCAAAAAAACTCATTCAGCTAGTTCAATAGAAACTCTCAATGACAGTTCTCAAGCAATTAATTATTCCCAGGCTGTTGAAGAAGTTGAAGCGGAAGGGAATTGAATTCCTTTGCAAGATAATTTAGGATACATACGGAAAAGGACTAAAACTCGAGTAATACGATTTCGCCGGTACAGTTACATTGATGATCCAGACAATTTCTATAGGGAACAGATAATGCTATACATCCCTTGGCGAAGCGAGGAGGAAGAATTACTAAATCCCAACATAAATATAAAGGACATATTTGACGAGTATAAAGAAAGAATAAAGGCCGAAAGTAAACAATTCAATAAACTAGGTGATGCTGAAATGTTTGAAACATTGCTAACAGAAATAAGAAATGTAGAATTAATAAACGAAGAAGAAGATTTGCAAGGAAGAGGAGTCAACGTGGATGTATTTGAAGGCTTTGAATTTGAGACGCAAACAGTAGATATAGCAGAAGAACTCATTCCAGGCGGAAATCCCGGGCCGCAACTGTGTGGTGACCCCTCAACTTTCATTGCGCAACCACCTGTCTTGTCCCATGACGATTTTTTGATTCTTACTAGAAAACTAAATGATGCTCAAAGAGACACGTTGTTTCATATTTATCAACACTTTTCCATTACTTCTCCACATCCACTATATTTATTTATCAGTGGTGGGGCTGGCGTTGGCAAAAGTATTCTGATTAAAGCAATTTATCAATGCCTAACTCTCTTATTTAACAGAGAAGCTGGTAGTAATCCCGATGAATTAAAAATACTTTTAACAGCTTTTACCGGTAAAGCTACATTCGGAATAGGAGGGCAAACAATCCATAGCGCACTTGGACTTCCAGTGTCTCAAGCGGGCAATATTTTACTAGAGCTGTCGCCAAGTGTGGCCAATACTCTGGCCACAAAACTAGCAAAACTACGTTTAGTTGTAATTGATGAAATTTCAATGCTAGGATCCAGGACATTCCATCAAATAAATCGTAGACTTCAGCAAATATTTCATTCTTCTACCTTCTTTTCTGGAATTTCAGTGATAGTAGTCGGAGACTTCAGACAATTACCACCAGTTGGCGACAACTGGGTGTTTCAAGCTAATTCTCGAAATCCTTTAGCAGAAATAGCAGGTACGCCGCTTTGGGATTTATTTGTACTGACAGAGCTTAAAGAAATAATGCGTCAAAGGGATGATGTTGCCTTTGCAACGGCATTAAATAATATGGCTAGTGGATGTATGTCACCTGAAGATGTCAATTTAATTGAAGGTCGGTGCTTTAGTAACTCATCACTTCCAGACACGTGTAAGGGCGCAGTTCATCTATTCAGCAGTAACCGAGAAGTTGATGAGCATAATTCTAAAATACTCTCAAATATGACTACCGAAGGAGCGATATCCCGGGCTGTGGATAGAGTAAGTGGCGAAGCTAATCCTGCTATGAAAGAAAAAGCTCTAAACACAGTTGCCAAGTTACCTACGTCTCAAACCTACGGATTACCTAATGCTATAACTTTAAAAGTCACGGCTAAATATATGATGACAGTAAATATTAACACGTCAGACGGACTAGTGAATGGAACCACGGGGGTACTGACTGCGATTGATTTTGCAGTCAATCCAACTACCGGTGAGAGAAGACCATTACGCATTTGGATATGTTTCGATGACGTAAATATAGGCAAATTAAAAAGAATTCAGAGCTCAACATCCCTCACTCGTTATCAAACACGGTTAAAAAATAATTGGACTCCAATAGAGCCAGTTACGTACACTGTGAAAAGGTACAAATCTTCAAACTTACAAGTGCGTCGCAGTCAATTCCCAGTAGTTCCCGCTGAAGCTGTTACTATACATAAAAGTCAGGGTTCCACCTTAGAAAAAGTTGTAGTACATTTAAAGCCCAATATTTTAAGATCTATGTTATACGTCGCCTGCTCACGTGCCACTAGCTCAAAAGGTTTATTCATTGTTACCGAGACCTTTCGTCCTCCACGTCCACCATCTGAGCGTGATTCCGTCGTAACGGAAATGCGAAAATTAAAATTAAATCCCCTGATTCCCATATATCGCTTTTTAAGAGAGCCCCGCAGTTCCTGCCAAATTATGTTCCATAACGTACAATCTCTACGTAAACACTTGCAGGATGTAGTAACCGATCCGCAGAGGATGGCATGCGACATTTATTTAGCCGTAGAAACTTGGAGTTGCTTTCAAGATTTATTCAATATGAATAATTTTGAAGAAATAGTTCGAAAAAATGGCCCGAAACAGTATTCTGCAAACCCCGGCTTTGGTGTATCTGCAATGATAAAACATAATCTAGAATATTCCAACCCACGATCTTACAGTGAAATTTCCGGAACTGAGCACTGTGAAGCAGTATCTTTTGAAGTAAATAATGTGAAAATAGTAGCCTTATATAGATCATGCAAATGTCCCAACAGCGTCGCAGCGGGTTTTATAAGTAATTTACTGTCGCATAATAGTTCTTGCATTATATTTGGAAATTTTAACGAAGACTACCTTAATAACAGCAATACTGCAGCATTTAAATTACTAAATGACGCTGGTTATCACTCCATGTTACAACCCCTACCTACTACTCGTGGTGGGACTCAAATAGACAACATTTTCTCGAATTTTCCATGTGTGGTTGGAATCTATAACTCTTTTTTTAGTTATCACCGTCCTTTGTGGGCCCGTTTTTAGTGTTCCGTAATTGTTAGAGTTCCGTAACAAATAGCCTTTTTAAGTTGGGTTACCACTATGTTCGCGCTCCAGCGGCGCTCCGCGCTCCTGCAACTGCTCCAATGGATACGTGGTGCGCACTTCTACATACGCTCCCCTTTAACACACTGCGCTCCCCTTTGTGTTCGCGCTAAAACCATCATGAGTCGGAGCGCCTGCCGCGGAGCGTGCAATATTGCACGCTCCATATTCGCGCACGTACCCACTACCGGGAGCAGTTGCAGGAGCGCGGAGCGCTGCTGGAGCGCGAATATAATGGATACCCACCTTTAAACTCATAAGTGGGAACACTTATTGTGACGGACGGGAAACTACGGAACCCTACACTGAGCGTGGCCCGACACGCTCTTGGCCGGATTTTTCTTTTTTAAATAGCAGCTTACAATCATGTATGTTACAATTAACAACACAGAACAAAAAGTAAGAAATAGCTTGGTAGTGATCACCTTACCCAGGTGTTATTATTATCCATAAATTCCTTAATATTATAATAACTCTTTTTATACAAACTTAGTTTAAAAAAATTTGAACTTGTTGTTGTTGAACACAAGAGGCTGTCAAGAGTTTGTGTTAATGTTTTGGTATATTAGTTAAGTACTTGTACATTATAACAAAATGACTGTGTAATAACATAACAAAGATGACTAGGTTATCACGGTTATCTTTGTTATAACACTGATAAATAGTGAGAACGTAAGATGTTTTAAACTATTTGTGTAAGAATTACAAAAATACAGGTATAATTTAATTGTATTTATTACTAGCGATCCACTTCGGCTTCGTCCTAGCTATTTCTGGATATCGACAATGGTGCCATCTACCGGGTCCAAATGTAAATATAAACCATCTAGGGATCCATTCAAACACATACAAAAATGTTCAACAAAATTGATTGGATGGTTTCAGTCTATAACAGACATTGATAGAAACATTTTTGTGTTTTATATAACTTAATGGTAACATGTGCATTTATGCTATTGTTAGGAATGAGAAGGGCATTTTCAACGATAGAAGATATGATATAAGACTTTTGTCTTCACTAACACTTTTTTCTCTCTGCCTACGGGCAGCCCTGCAAGCTTTCATCCTGCAAGGCGTACAGGTTTGTTCTAAACGATCCATCTGAAAAGAAGTTAATGAATATTGTAAAGGTGTCACCCGTAAACCAAGCCATGCTCACTTTCGATCGCGCAATACCAACCTTCTGTCCGCCGAACCGTGATCTAATTCCATCAGAATTATGTAAAAATGTCTACCTATGAAAAAACTATTTTTTCGTTTTAAACAAAACCAAAGACACTATGCAATAGATATTAGTATCAAAGACAAAGATATGCTCTTTTATTTTAAACCATAACCTGGCAATGTTTCTTAGAAAAAAAAAAAGAAATCACTCTGAACTTCCGGCGTTCCACGTGTCGCTTTGATGAAGGTGCTCCGTCTTTTTTATAGAATTTTATATTTGTGTCTGGACTAAAAACGAAAGTATTATACTTTTTTATATTCCTTGTAATATAGTAAACACGTAGATATGTAATTTGTGGTATAAGAAGTGAAAAGTAAATTGCCAAAAGTACTTCAAATTCCGGAAAGCCCGTTTTGGCAGGTGGGTTATAAATGTGTTATTTTTCAAATTCTCATTTATTTTTAGTGTAAAATGTAAGTAAAAATAGTTTTCGTATATATTTCAAATAACACGACGTTGTATTTATTTCAAATTCACACAAACATATTTTAGAAATATTGTTCGAAATGTCATACAGATAAAATATTATTTTATTTTTTTTTTAATTTTTTAATATTTTAATATTTTGGTATGAGTAACGAATGGAAACACATAAAACATAAAACTATACATATTTCCAAACAATTTTATATAAATTTCTCCAAAAACAAAAGTGTAGAATTCAAATTAGTAGTAATTTTGTCACTAAAATTGAAGTATATACTACTATTATGCTATACAGGGTAATTTACGTATTTTATTACAATTTCTAGCAACCAAAAATAATTTTATTCGATAGTTTATACATTCAACAAGAATTCCTGTAAGTTTTATCCATAAATATTGTCTCAAAGTGAAAATATAGCAAAATTTGCAATATAGCAAAAAATTTTCTAACTTACAAATTTTCCCGCCAAAAAGGTCCCGAGTGCACGGGAGTATAACATGTCGCGCGCTGTCAGAGCGAAGAGGTTTAAAATAATAATTCTTATCAATATAATATTTTTTCTACATTTATTACAATCTAAAAAGCTTGTGGAGACTTTGTTTATGTATGTATTAGATTTACATTTATGATTTACATTCACATTTAAACGGTATATTGCCAAAAACACAAGTATATTGTTAGTAATCAAAAAGAGGCAGCTGGTCCAAAACATCAAGGATATAACCATTACACTATATTATTATGCAAACTTATATACTATAATATGTTGTTATTCAAACTTTATATTTGCTTATGATACAATTACAATACTACATTTTGTACACATAAATATATCTATCATCTGTATTACCTATCTACTATGGCTGGTATTAATACAAGATCCATGTCTGACTTACAAAATAAGCTATTTAGCATTTAAGCAACTTGCTGAATACATAAGGTACCTATTTGTACATAAATGCAATTATATGAATTGCTCTTCAAAGCTGCATCAAATAGAGAAGCTTCGTTAAATTCCTCGACTCAGTTTCTAGTTTTCTTCTAACATACACAACCTCATTTGTGTATTTATTGTATCTATTATTTATTTTGGATTTTAATAATAATATAAACTTAATACACTGTCACTTTTAGAATAGGTACTATTAAGTTTCTAAGACCTAGGTATTTGTCATTTTTTTAGGTAATTCAGCATACATCAATATAATAGAATTTCACAAATTCTAGGTGGAAAAGAAAACTTATATAACATACAACATACTCTTATATTAATTAACACAGATTCGTCGGTAATATTGGCAAATTTTACCACAAAAAATATAAAAAGAGAAATACATACGTAATGTGGAATATTAATATTTGGCCAACCTCCATAATAATATCCATATTCTCCTAAACACTTTTGTTTTGCATCGATGATATTTCTTGCAAACAAACAAGTATATAATCTCTGAGTATTCAACCAACTGGAGAGGCCATGCGCGTTAAACGTTAATTCCTAAACAAAAATTCTGTCAACATCAGGGGGGCGCAAGATAAACACAAACAACTGTATACTTACTTAACTACAAATGCAAAATTAAATCGTGTCACTATAAACGCAAACTACAACATTTGTGTTTGTGGTCATCGCGTTTACGCATACCATCAAATCGTACACGTGTCGATAGTCGATACACTGATAGCTTAGCGCTGGCTGAATGCGTAAGCAATGGGTGCGTTTGGCAGAAAAAAGCGCTAGCAAGCGCTTGCTAGCGCTAAAATAGTTTTCGGCCAGGACACGATTGCTACTTCAGTCAGCGTTGCCATATATACAGATTTCCCCGTATTTATTCAGATTTTCGGTGTGTGATACAGATTAGCACCGGGTACAGATTTTTATACAGAGTTTTCTAGCTCTATTGATTGGATTGCCATAATATTCAACTTAAAATAGAATGAAGCAAAATAAGTGACTAGATACCGCGTTACACACATTCATGATTCTATTCTTTACGGTTAATTTATTTTTTCACAACGTAATTAGTTAGTATGGCAGAATTACAAGTGTATTACAAAATATGTATACAAGGTGTAAGTGTAAACACCGTTGTCACTAAAACCATAGGTAGTTGGCTTAAATATAAAAATATTTATCCGATTTTTTTAAAAAAAAAAACTATTTTCTTTCGTAAAATTTAAGACGTTTCTGTCCGAAACCGTCCGTAAATTCATGAATACCCTATGCGCCCGGTGATGTAATCACTGTAAAGATCACCGCTCGCGCTAGCTACTACAATATATTCCAATAAAAACACAATAGGTACACATAACCTGTGATGTAACTTTTCCTTCATACTTTCATCCTGGCTTAGGACGAAATTGAGGAATTAAGGAAAAATTGAGATTTTACTAAAAAAAAATGTTGTTATTTTTCATTGAATTTACGTTCTATAAGTGAAACCAAACCACTGGTTTCAAGGATAACGGTGTTCACTGTTTACACTAACGCCCTGTAAATAAAATATGTATGACTGAAAATAATAAAGTAATTAAATGTTCATTTGGCAAATGTTTGAGTTTTAATATGTTGTTTGCTTAAATTTATGTTTTCAATTTTGCTATATAAAAATTTAGTGTATAGTATATATTTTATACGTGGTAGAGCCACGTTGCAGCTATATTATGGTTGCAGCACTGTAACCATAACAGCTGATGCTCGACCGGGGAAGGACCACGCTCTCACAGAATACCAGCGTAAAATATCAGCTTAATACAGCTTTGTTTCGTATGGTGAAAGTAGAAATCCGGAGACCCTTTTTACTGGAAATGAGGCATCCCCTCTTAGTCCTCAGGCGTGAAAATGCGTCAATAGACTGAACAGCGTGACTCGTGCGATGTCTATGGGTCACAGCATCTATTTACCATCAGGTGGACTATGTGCTCGCTTGTCACCCTTATTCTATAAAAAAAAAATTTTTATTTAATAACGATAATCAAAAATCATCTGCTTATCACGTTAGTAGTTGTTTCTTGATTTTCAAAAAAAGCTATGATGATGATGATGATGATCAATTATTCTATTTTATTTTATTAAAATCTGTATAATCTTATAAACTAAATATTATGAGTATTTTAGTTTATAAGATTATACAGATTTTAAACAGATTTTAAGTTTAAATAGCATACAGATTTAATACAGATTTTAGCAGTGTCTAATACAGATAAAAGGTTCAAGACATCTGGCAACACTGACTTCAGTAGCGCTGACACAATCCGCCATTTTGCTTATTTAATTTGTTTGTTTTGAAGTAGAGTTTATAAGTCGTTTTTTTGCAATATTAGTTTTAAGTAATATTATGACATGAATAGACACATACATGTTATAAAATTCATGATTGGTAAGTTTTTAATATGAATACTTCACAAACATATATTTAAATTAGGTTAGTTTCCCCGGTTAAAACTAACATCGTGTCCTAGAGGAAAATAGCTACTTACGATTTGACAGCGCTTACCGCTTACGATCGCCATTTTGCTTACAAGCGCTTGCTAGCGCTTTTTCTGCCAAACGCACCCAATGTAAGGCGTGGACTATGTCGATATTTTTTATCGATAAACAAATCACCATAGTCCGCACAAGTTTTTATTTGATTATAAGTAATACATAGATAAATAATACCAAGGTGTTATTTGAAATTCTTTTTTTAAAGTATTTAAAAATGATCTTCGGAAAAAAACTTACAAATTGTTGAAAGAAACTTTATTATTATGCTACAGGTTTATTTTACATTATTCAGGATAAAATTTAAAATATTTAACAAATCAAAATAGGAGGTTTAGTTAACTTATTTTAAAAATCAGATTTATGAAAAGAAAAATCCTATCAGTTTATCATCTTAGATGGTGTTAACCAAGTTTTTGTTTTTATTATAAGGCTTCAATCACAAAACCGCTTTTTATAAAAAGTTGTTGATTTTGAATAGTTATTAAATGAACTTTCTAGAAAATATTTAATAAAGTAGGAAAATAAAAAGGTTTTACACTGTATAACAGTTGAACAAAGTGAACTTTAAACAGACAGCTGCTTAAAAATAAAATGTGACATCTACCAAGGGTTACGTATTCCCCAGAAAGATGTTTTGCTAAATTAATGAATGTACAATTGATGGCCGATGACTTGGCTGCAAAAAAAAGCGTTAACTGTTTTAAAAATTAGATTAGAGAGTAACCCTGACAAGAAATTGTATTGTATATTAGTGATAGATGAAATGAAAATAAAACAATTGACTGAGTACTATGCCAGTTCTAAAAGACATTTTGGTTATATACATAATGCCTTTGGCTGCTAGCATGGTATTTCGTCAATTGCCTAATTTTCATTTCATCCATGACCAAGCTTCAATAATTTTTTTATCAGGGTTACTCTCCGCTCTCAATTTTAATGCCTTCGACGCTTCTTGAGTAAACCCTGGTCGGCGATCGACGGTAGTGTATCACTCAGTCAATGTCCGCGGTGCAGGCAAACATGTTCCAAAAGTTTTACGTACATAGCGGTAGGCTTTTGATGAGTAATAGTTAAGTGTTAGGGCAAAGTATTACTTGCAAACTTGTGAAGCCGAAGTTTATGCTATTGTTTTTCATGTCAAGGCATTTTTTCAGTTTAATTTTCCTTGGCCTACGTGTTGGCTCGTACTTGCAGTGAGAGTAGGACTAGTTTGGGCTATATAAAGATTTTTTTCCGAATTGTGACTTTCGAGACAACTAATGGAATTTTTCCGGAACATCCAGCTTTCTTTTTTCGATGTTGCTGATGTTGTGCAATCACCACGATCACCCTAAAATAAATAATTTACTAATTTACTTACGTAAGTCAGAAGATTCAAGATGTATATAAGTATATGAATTAAATTTGATAGATTAATGCTTTTGTAAACTTAATAAAATATTTTCAAGTAGAACAATATTGGGGTCACAAAGGTAATAATAAAAATATTTAATCTAAATCTAATTCCATCAAACATTACCTCACACAAGTTCATGGTTGGTACTGCAGTGTCAGCTAAGCTTCTTTTGTTGTAAGCTTGGGGTATGAAATATGATATGTTCGGAGCAAATGGTGCTAGTCCGTTTGGGTATCCAAGATTCATGGTTTCTACAAGATGCAATCCAAGTTTGTAGCCTAAAAGGATCCTTTAGAAATCTGTAAAAACAAACCGATAAAAGAAAAATTTACTACTTTTTGTAATACTTTACTGTAAAAGCTAAATAAAAACTACAAAACGGTTCGGCAGACAAACCCGCATTGTTACCTAACTTATCGATAGCTAAAGTTGTGGCGTCCATCACTATAGTGCAATACTTTCGGTTGCAGTGATACCAGTTTATTTTTATAAAAATTGCACACTTTTGCTGCGAAGTAGCAAGTTTCGATTTGACTTACTTGGCGTTTATTTTGTATAATATTTTGATAAATACTAGTTATCGGTTATATTAAATTATATAATATTCTGTATCGTGTTGAAATTGTGCTGAATATATAAATCATTTAAAATCCACTACACATCAATATGTAGTGATTATTATGCATCACAAACTGATTTAGTTATTAGGAAATATATTTTCCTTAATATGTTTAACTTGTGTAGTAAATTACATTTATTTAAAAATAGATTATTTTTCACTTTATGAACTATGATGGCCACACTTGGTATTGGACGAAAATATGCACATATTACGAGTTTTAGTGATAAAATTACTTTAATATTATGTTAAAAATACTCACAGATGAAGTCACATTGTCCTTTTGTATACTTGACGTTTTTGATTGTTTTTTTTTTTTCATGTAAATACACCGCAATTCGGCATTTTATCGGAGCTCGATTTACTGACACGATCATTTCGGAATGACGCACGACGCGGAGCAACTAGTTTTATATGACGAGTATGAGTCGGGCTCTCGTACCTTTTACAGAGGGGTGTGCCTTGCGATGCCGTCTCCTTTGGTTTAATACTCAAAGTATAATCTTTAATTATAATTTTGCTACCATCTTTTTTTATTTAACTGGTCTTACGGATCCGGGTACTAGTCCTGCTGACTTCTGAGCCTATAATTTCTTTCAGAATCTTCATTTTATATATTTTTTCTTCACAATATACTGATCAGTCACATTGCGAAGTTTTTGGGAGATTTTGACTACAGCTCAACCCAGCGGACTGTTGATGACGACAGCCACTCAAATTCATAAGGCGCCCAAGCGATAAAATTAACTTGAGGTTTATATCAATATCAAAACACTTGTTTCGTCGTTTTCTGTAATGGTTCACACGCGTAGACACTTAATTCACAAAATCACATCACTTTTACGAATTAATCCACTTGAAACCATTATTCAAGCGACAAAACAGGAGCGACAGTCCGTCGTTGGCCAAGTTTTCGCCAAAACTCCTTTGCTACCATCAAAGTTATATAAACACAGACTTTATTCTTACAAAAGTGGTGCAACTCGATCTCTGTTTTTTCTTTCACTCGTGTGAATCGAGTGGATTTGTCCAACTCGGTAATTGAGTGGAAATAAATTTTACTGAGTTACTAAGTCAACTCGGTGCACTTTATAGATTCGGAGATCTCTAGATAGATATCACTTAACTTATTTACTGTAGTTTAAGTCGGCGCGCAAGGGTGACATCACAGGTTGCATCCAAATTGAATCTAGCATCTGGAATGTTGTAAATAATTGTGAACTTAGTTTGATTTATAATATCGTGGTTGTACTGTAACTACCACTGCTGATTTTTTACTTCATATAAGTAGTATATAACATAAAAAGTGATTGACATATTACTTCTTTATTTAAAGTATGAGTGATAACTACGAAACAACAAAACAAAAATGGTTAATATGGGCTTAGTTAAAAATATCATGAAGAAAGTGGTTTGTTAAATATGTAAAATGGAGTTTACAGAACATGAAAATACTACAAATACATAAATATTTAATATTTTCACTTTATTTCATATTACCACATATTAATTATTTAATTAAGATACATATTTAAAAAAATTTGACTAAAGTAGTCGGTACTCTCAACTGTAGAGATAAACTTTGTAAATAGTCAACTTACTCGAAAACTAGTGTACAACTAGAATGACATACATACATAAATTAACCCAAATGGCTCGAGTCATAAAATTCTACTCGAATCGCATCGCTATCTTACGGCCAATGCAGTGTCTGTCTAAAATTTAGTGATGAACTCCTCTTACTTATTCGAGCAATTTATTGATATATTATGTAATATCAATATAAATGATATTACGTAATAAGTATGTTATGTTATATAATTTTATGTTATATATATAATATAAATTGATTAAGTGTAATGTGTGATCTTTAAATTATTATAACTGTAACAGTGGTAGAGTCACGCGGCAGCCTTTGCTGTTGCACGTAGGGGTAGGCTCGAACCGGGGCGGTACCACGACCTCACAGAGAAGAGAGAGTGAAGTAGAAGCTCCGTTTCTGCATTTCGTCTGGTGAGTGCAGACGGCCGGAGGCCCAATCCTCTCTCGCTTTAACATTTATTTATTTATTTATTTATTTATTTATTATAAAAACAGTAACAGCACCATAAGAGTACAAGAGCAAGACATTGTTGTGCAAAAAACAAACAAAAACTGATAATTATAACTACTGACATAAAAATATAGACTATTATAATTAGGAAAAGGAGTTAAATATAACACTGGAGGGTACCAGCACCCCCGGTGGCGGAAAATCCCTCGCTAAGTATCCACGCCCAAGCTACTTACTACCACGTACTCTTCCTCAGCGTACGTGCTCAGGCTGCCCCGCCTTCTATTGCTATTCTGATGATGAGTCGGAAATTCCGCTCGAGACTAAACCTGCTCAGGACAAACAGAGCAATATGTCAAAGGTACTCCCTGCCACGCCACCGTCCACTATCATCTGGAAACGGCGAAGCCGACCATGCTCTTTCTTACCGAGACACAGTAGTCCTCTCCGGCTGATACTTTGTATTTCTCCTACCCGGGTATAAATGAGAACACTCCTCTGTACTCTGGGCTGGAGTTTACGTGAACGCCAGAGAGGACATCTGTTTTCGACACCTCCACAGTTTGAACCTGTACATCTTATGGCTGCGCGTAGGCAGCGATGACCATCCCCACATCTACGCGTGCCTCTATAGGTCCCATAGCGGTAAAACCAACACAGACCAACACATCGACCTCGACCAAATGGCTGCAGACTCCGAGCTACAACAGGTCCGATGTGCAGAGATCGTAATACTTGGTGATTTTAACGCCCACTACGCTGAAAGGCTTGGTTCTCGTTTGACCGATTATACGGATAGATCTGTTTATGAGTTTGCTTTTTCATATAGTCTAAAGCAACTGGTTACCTCGTCTACGTAGATCCCAGATATCCAAGATCATGTACCTTCCCTGAATAAAAAAATTCTATCATTATACCATAATTTATCTAATATATCTTAATAATTTTAATCTATGGTAACCGCGGTTAACTATGACATCTAGACGTTGAACATAACAGTCTCCCCCGTGACCATGGGTTCTGTAAAGCGCTCGTAACGTCGGGTATTTAAAAAGTTAAATATACGCGATAAAATCCGTAAAAACCAGTATTATTTAATTATTTAATTCTTATCGTACTTTTAGTTATAAACTTGAACAGTCCGACTGTCCCGTCGATTCTTTGGAAAGAAGTCACGTGTCGGGTGTTTTTCACATCGGTATACGAGCGAACAAATCGAGTTAAAGTTTTCTTTCGTTTCCCGTTTGTTCTGTTTGTGCCCGGTAATATTATAATCAGAAGAATGCACTATTGATTCAGATTCAATAAACTTTCTTATTCAAATTTATTTAAGTAAATGTTGTGGTTTTATTGAAGAAAAGCTAACAATAGTGATTTCTTAAATTTATACGAATTGCGAATACTACATATTTAATAAAACCACTAATACGGATTTTACCGCGTTTAAATAAATTATTTTTAACTTATGTTTAATTCTGCGGCCGAGGAAGATTAGACAATTTTTACCTACCACAAATATTCCTCAACAAGATGCAGGAGTGTACAAGCTAGTAATCAATGTCAATATCTATAGTAATCTAAATCAATGTCAAAACGAAACACAACCGTTGACCACAGAAGCAAACAGTAAATAACGCGCGGTCTATAATCTGTCAAAACATACACTGGACGAACCGACACTAAAAGTATTATAATATATACGTATAAGTATTATATATATATATATATATATATATATATATATATATATATGTATATATATATAGCTATGAAGTGTAGAAGTAAGGAGTACAGACTGTGTATTAAAACGTAGACAGAGAAACCTATAGACTAATGATCGGCGTGGCCTCGAGTGAGAAAGGACGATAACGAATTTTTAGGTTATACAATAATCTTTATGACTTTTAAACATTTATTTATATAAAATTTTTAATTGTCCTAAGAACTGAACTGAATAAGGTTCACCAATCTTAAGCTCACAAAACACTTTTTTCTCACTTAAACCAACTTGTAAACTCCTTAAATCGCTACGCTATCAAAGTTGTTTAGCAAACTGTAGAGTGTGCTAAACAAAAAAAAACCGGCACGGAGAAAAGGACAAGCAATCACACCGCTCTATCTCATTTCTATGCAAGACGTATGTATAAATCTATCTTTTTCGTGTGCGAATGCGAAAGAAGGCGTCAATTTATATATAGTTTTCTCTGTCTACGTATTAAAAAATGTCCATAGAAAACCATTAAGTAAGGATGGCGCCACAATAGCTACGAGGTAAATTTTAAAGAACGCACCGAAAAATACATATTAGTGGGACAGACGACTTTTTCGAGGTTATACTTACTAAATAAAATTATTTTAGATTTAGGAGCTACTGAGCAGTTTAGCAGCACACTTAAACCGTCGACAACTGCTAAATTCATTTCATCCCAGTAGCTACTCCAGCGCTGTTGTGGAGAGTTTTTGAACTGTTATATACTGCTTACAGATACAGATGACCATAGAGGAATTAGACTTATGACTTATAGAGTGATAGTGTCATTCAAAATTCCATTCAAAGTTGAAGCAACAACACAATGAATGTGTGCAAAAGCGGCCTGTAATCACGTTTGCCCGCACGCACACAAGCAAATGAGTAATGTATGCAAGTAAATGACGATTTCCCCAAAAATATGGGCAAAGTGTAATAGTAGACATAGTCGTAAAATTTATATTTAGGTTGCGTTTAGAATTATCTATTGATAATTTCATCATCATCATCATCATCATTACAGCTTTTCACAAGTCCACTGCTGAACATAAGCCTCCCCCAAGTAATGCCACAAAGCACGGTCTTGAGCCACCTGCATTCATCGACTTCCTGCATATCTTACCAGGTCGTCGCTCCATCTAGTGGGGGGTCGCCCTACACTACGCCTACCGGTACGAAGCTGCAACTCTAGAACTTTTCTTCCCCATCGGTTATCGGTTCTTCGAGCTATATGGCCGGCCCATTGCCACTTCAGCTTACTAATCTGTTTGTCTATGTGGTCACTCTGGTTTTACTGCTTTATATCCTCATTTCTAGTCTATCACGCAGGGAAACTCCGAGCATAGCCCTCTCCATAGCTCGCTGAGCGACTCTGAGCGTCCTCATACGGCCAGCAGTGAAGGACCACGTCTCAGATCCGTAAGTCATGACTGGCAACACGCACTGGTTGTACAATCTAGTTTTTAGAGATTGAGGTATACCTGACGAGAAGATATGTCGTAATTTCCTGAAAGCTGCCCAGCCGAGTTGAATCCGTCGATTGACCTCTCGGTCGAAGTTGGACTTACCTAGTCGGACTATTTGTCCCAGGTAAACGTACTCGTCAACAACTTCGAGCATAGTGCTCCCAACAACTACCGGCATAGGTGTGACATGGACATTAAACATGATCTTCATTTTGTACAAGTTCCCCTTAAGACCTATCCGTTGGGAGACACCATTGAGGTCATTGAGCATAGTGCTTAAGTCCTCCAGCGATTCTGCCATAAGGACTATATCGTCGGCAAATCGAAGGTGAGTAATGTACTCGCCATTGATGTTAATACCGTATCCTTTCCAGTCCAGTAGCTTGAAAACGTATTCCAATGCAGCGGTGAAGAGTTTCGGGGATATAACGTCACCCTGTCTTACACCTCTCTGCAGTTGGATAGGTTTCGAGCTCTGGTTCTGTACTCGGATAGCCATCGTAGCCCTACTGTACAAACACTTCAGCACTTCGATATAACGGCAGTCAACTTGGCACCGCTGAAGGGACTGTAGCACCGCCCAAATTTCGACGGAATCAAAGGCTTTCTCATAGTCCACATACGCCAGGCAAAGTGGCAGATTGTACTCTTCAGTCTTCTGTATAATCTGCCGCAGGGTATGTATGTGTTCTATGGTACTGAAGCCTTTTCGGAAACCGGCTTGTTCGGGAGGCTGGAAGTCCTCGAGACTGCGTGCGAGGCGATTCGAAATGACTCCCGAAAACAGCACGTAGACGCGGCTCAGAAGGGAAATCGATCTGTAGTTCTTCAAGAGAGCGTTGTCGCCTGTCTTAAAGAACAAGACCACCGCACTTCTGCTCCACGCCTCTGGAGTAGTGCCACCATGGAGGACGGAATTGAACAGCTTTTGAAGGACCTCAAGTACCGGTGTTCCACCCGCTTTCAGAAGCTCCGCTGTAATTCCATCCTCGCCTGGGGCCCTGCCGTTTTTAAGGTGCTGGAGAGCCATTCTAATCTCGCTTAGACTGACGTCCGGGATATCATCGGAATAGTGTCGGATAAAACTTGCTCTTGGATTGTTACTCACACTTGCGTATGGCTCCAACGATGATGTGTACAGCTGCCCATAGAACCTCTCAATCTCACTCAAAATCTCAGGTGTCCCGGAAACGATGCTGCCACACTCAGTCTTCAGCTTTGACAGTTGGCTCTTACTGGCAGACAGATCTCTAGCAAAGACTTTGGAGCCTTGGTTCCGCTCGATCGCTTCTTTAATACGAGCAGTATTAAAGTTGCGTAAGTCTCGCTGCATGCATTTGGAGATCTGTCTGTTCAGTTGCCTGTATGCTGTCAAATCTGTTGACGATTGCAGCCTCATCTCCCGTCTAACAGCCATGAGATTAAGAGTGTGATCGGAGAGTTTTTGTGTTCTTCTGCGGCGGGTCTTTCAGAACTTAGCTCCGACCGCATGGACAGTTTCCACGAGCTTGTCATTCATATCGTCCACTGCATTGCAATCTTGTAGGCACTGAAAGCGGTTGTATGACTCGAGCTGAAAGTTTTCGGGATTCTGGATTAGAGCCCGAGGGGGACGGAGCGTTGACTTCATTAGCCGAGACCTCTCCAACTTAACGTTTAGGTTCAGTGTGCCTCTAACCATTCGGTGATCGGTGCCAGTTTTCACCCTTGCGATCACTGAGACATCACTGAACAGTTGGCATCTGGTCGTTATAATGAAGTCAATCTCATTTTTTGTCGAACCGTTGGGGCTCGACCAGGTCCACATCCTGTGGGGCCACTTCTGGAAGAAATAGTTCATCATAAAGAGTCCCTCTTTCTCCATAAAGTCGGCCAGCTGCTGGCCCCTTCGGTTCCGTTGCCCTACTCCAAATTTCCCTAACTTCAGCTCACCGTTTTCTCTTGTGCCTAGTTTTGCGTTGAAGTCTCCCATCAACACCGTGTAGTGGGTTTTGGAGGAATGCATGGCTTTGGAAATATCTTCATACATTTCCTCCACCACCTCATCGGGATGTGCCGAGGTTGGTGCGTAAACCTGTATGACCTTCAGCGAATACCGTTTGGTGATTCTGAGTATCAGGTACGTGACCCTCGTCGACACACTCCCAATCTTTACAACGTTGTTGACGAGAGACTTGTAGACGATAAATCCGACACCTCCTTGGGACAGATGGTCGCCATCCCGGTGATAGAACAAGTTGCCGGATTCGAGAATCACCGTGTCCTCCCCCTTTCTTCGGACCTCAGATAATCCTATAATACTCCAGCGCAATCTGCGGATCAGCGGATCTTCTCGTCAGTCCTCAGTGTGCGTGCGTTAAATGTTGCCAGGTCGAGTCGTAGTAGGTGGCAACCGAACCTCCACCGGAGATTCTTAGCACGCCCTGCCCCGCCTTTACCATGGTCGCCATCGTAGCCAGGAATAGTGGGGCCGTCTATTTATGTAATTCTTCATGTGGGGTATATTGCCATAGTTGCCACGCTTGGCGAGCAGGTTGGCAACCGCAGTTTTTTTTTGTCGTACAGTTGCTGTTATCAGGAAGATGCTGCTGCCCATCTCCTGCCTGTTTCCCTCTGTCGCCTTTTACGACACCCACGGGAAGATATGGGGTAGTGGATATTCTTAACCGCCACTACACGGCAGATTGATAATTTAGAAAGAGAGAAATATAAAATTACTTATGTTTGTTAACTAATATTTTATTAAAATTATTTATATACGTAATATCACATGCTATAATAATATTCACAAATCTATTATGTCATTATATTATTCTGTTAGAAAAGATATATTTGTATAAGTATATAGTATTATATATTTATATAAATATATGATATACTTTTTTGAATAGGCGTTTTGTATTAAAACAAAATAAGGTTCGGAAGGAGAAAAACTATTCAAATAAAACACGAAACTAAAAATATTTATTAAATAACGATATGCCCAAGTACTTAAACTAAACGTCTCTTACTTAATAAGTAATAACCCTGCATCTGCAACTGTTTTCTAAATAACTGCCGCTTTGATGACGCTATCCGCGAAATATTATCTTTTTTGGATTTATATAAGAATCGAACTCTTACATCCTGATGTTGCGAATTGATGTGCTCTTCTACAATAGGAAATAGAGAACAACCAACGAGTTTGGAAATAACTTCGAGAGATAGCTCTTTCTCTGAATTGTTTTCCTGTTCATTATGCTTAATATGATTTCGCAGATTATTTTCAGCAATAATACAAATGGAGTAAACTTCATTAGAAATTTTCAGCAATACTACAAATGGAATAAACTATACTAGAAACGTAAATTAGTTAGTTTTCGTTAGTTTTCTTTGCGATTAAGTCAATTTTTTTCAATTAATTGAGCAGCACCGACCACCTAGCCTACGAGACATGTAAAGCAAGGCGACAAATTTCTATACTTCATCTGCTCAACCAGAGCCTATACAGTTGAACACGAACGCTACCCTGTTTAGTAGTGACCAGACAACAGACCTGTGCACTGCGTCCGTAGCACTACAGTTTTTTAAAATTAAAACAGTAAAATATGCCCACTTTCGCAGTAAATTGGTGTGATAGTGATAGCAGGAAACATAATTTCAAGAAGGATAAAGTCACGTTTCGCCGATAAATGCATCATTTAATAATCTTAAAATACTAAAACTGCGAGGGTTCAACGTGTTCTGGCCGTAGTTCTGAGGCTGTCCTTCTCAAGCACGCAATATTATAGTTGTGTCTCTGTCTCAGAGGGGCTGCAGGCGGCACGTGTAAGAAGAAATGCCCAAAAAAGTAAGTAAGATGATTTTGCCAGTTCTCACCTTTACTTCTACCAATTCTCACTCACATATTTAATTTTTCTATATCGTCATCATGTTTTCCTTCAGTTTGGAAACAAGCATATATAATTCCTCTGCCCAAGGTTTCTAATCCTTCTTCTTTGTCCCACTTTCGTCCCATATCTATTTTACCTTTTCTTTCTAAAGTTCTGGAACACATCATCCATAGTCAACTCTCTCTCTTCTTATCGTCTAACTCCTTGCTCTCCACTTATCAGGCGGGCTTTCGTCGTGGACGCAGCACTGTCACTGCTTTATTTAAAGTAACCGATGATATCCGTTGGGCCAGGGACAATAAATCTCTTACACTTTTGGTTTTGCTTGACTTTAGTAGTGCTTTTACCTCAGTAGACTTTGATATTCTTCTCCGGATCCAGGAATCTATAAACATTTCCCCATCTGCCGTCACATGATTTGATTCATATCTTCGTGGTCGATCACATTGTGTCCGTGTTAATGACACTAATTCCGATTGGTCTGGTATCACTACGGGTGTACCTCAGGGTGGCGTTCTTTCCCCCCTTTTATTTTCCATATTTATTAACCCTATTACGAGTGTTATTACATTTAATTACCCTCTCTACGCGGATGACTTACAGCCTTATCTTCATATTCCGGTGGGTGATACAAATAATGCAACTGCAGCCATGAATGCGGATCTGAGCCGCATCTGTGAATGATCTGCATCCTTCGGACTATTAGTTAATCCCACGAAATCTCAGGCCATCATAATAGGCAGTAGGCATTTGCGTAATAGATTAGAATTTACATCACTACCTCTTGTTTGTTTTAATGGCGTTCCTATACCCTTTGCCAATACTGTCAAAAACTTAGGCGTCATATTTGATCACCATTTAACATGGACCACGCATATCGCTGAGGTTAGTCGCAAGGTCTACTTTACTTTGCTTTCGCTTAAATGTCTACAAAATTTCTTACCCCTTAAAGCTAAAATATCACTAGTGCTTACTCTTATCCTACCTCTCCTTGATTATGCGGATGCCTGTTATTTGGATGCTACAAAGGAGCTTCTTAACTTGAGCGCTTGCAAAATCAGTGTATACGTTTTATATTTGGGCTCAAGAAATTTGACCGTATATCTCAGTTTCGTAAGCAACTCAAGTGGCTCCCAATTCGACTTCGAAGGAACACTCGATTGTTATGTCTCCTCTATAACATTTTGCACAACCCTTCCTCTCCCACATACCTCAGAAGCCGATTTTCCCTCACCCATCCTCCGGACAAACCATGCAGATCCCTTGTTAAAACTCTTCTTGACTTTCCCGTCTATAATTCCGGTTTTTACTCCCACTCCTTTTCAGTTCACGCGATAAGGTTATGGAACTTACTACCGTCAAATATAAGAAATGCCGAATCTTTATTGCTATTCAAGAAACGTCTTAGAGATAACTACTTTGCATCCTGTTAATTACTATATATTATTCTATTATATTACTTTAGTTTATATATATCATACGTAACTATCGTATTTATTATTATTATTATGTTTTGATTTATTTTATTTTTATTTATTGTTTTATTTTATGTACTTTACGTCACATTGTGTACATTATTTATATTTAGTAGTACTAAGGTATGCACTAAGTTTGCAATTTCAATATAATTTCCTTTATGGGTCTACTGGAAGATATTTCAGCTTTATGGAATAAGTAGAACCTTTGTACGAAATTACTATAAGACTGCTTCTGTATCTTGATGTGTGTACATAAAATAAATTAAAAAAAGTATCGATGCAAGTTTATCGACTATTTATGGTGTTATTATTTTTTGTGTAGACGAACAGTCATACTATTATATTTGTGTATATTAATCTATATGTAATTATAATTTGAAATCCAAATTACAGTTTTACAAACCCTAATTAATAAAAAAATAAAGGTAATTTTTGTTTATATTTTTATATTACTTTAATTTTACCTATTGTCGATATTTTCACCTGACCGTCGCGGCCGAGGCCGAAACAAAGTCATGGTTTTCGAGAGTATGTATTATGTTTATGTATTTCTTAGGCACATTCTGCTCTTAAGGGATTTATGGTAAGCGATTAGCGTTGTAAATGACATGTTAAATACATGCATATATTTTAAAGAACTTTACTTGTATTAAACAGTGTATTTTACGCATCATTAATTTTTTATAATTACGTTACGTTTTCATAGTCTCCCATATTTACACGTACGATTTATGGATATGACACATCTCTAAGTTACATCTTGAAGGAAAATATCAATCCCAAAAATATTAAATACAAATTAAAAACATACTTTTTGAATCAACTAACATGATATAACTAAAAACTAACATACTTACTATATGTAATATAATTACCATATGTATATTCCAAAAATATAAAATAATATTTTCTCCAAACAACCTGTATACTACTCTAACTAAATAGCCGCTACAACTCATCCTCATGTTATTTGTATAGAAGTGAGCGAACTACCTTCTTATTTATTTATTTATTTATTATGACACATCAACAGCATAACACACAATACATTTATATGCAAATCTTACATAAAACAAAGGCCTGGTATGTATGCCAATAAAAGACGTGTACAACATTCTCTTATAATCTAAGACATGTTATTATAAATACAAATATTAGAAAACAAAAAAAAAGCACAAAAATAGTAGTAGTAAAATAATTTTACAAAATTTTAAGAAATTTTAAGAACCTGCTTTGCGAGCAGGTACACAGATAACTTCTTTCTCAAACTAATGCATGAGTCATGAAAAATGTCAATTTCAATAAATGCACATACCCGGTTGTATTCGGCGCAGATTTTTGATATAGGCGAATTTTTTAAGAGGTTTGTTCTACTGGCAGGGATGTAAAAGATTTTAGTAATAGGATGGCGTGGATAGTTGCATGGGATGTTAAGATTAATGCACTGAAGTAGGTTATTACAATCTACGGCACCAGAAATTATTTTTTTTAAAAACAATATATTCAGCAATACACGACGGTTACAAAGTGACATCATTGCGAAATGTTTGAGACGAACGTTATAGGTGTTACGGTGGGAAATGCCCGAAGAATGGAACGCAAGATGTCTACTAAATGAGCGCTGTATGCTTTCAATGCGTTGGGAATAAGTGATAAACTGAGGACCCCAAACCACCGATGCAAACTCTAGGTGACTTCGAACCAAGGCGTTATATAAAATTATTTTGGTTTTGGCTGACATAAAACATTTAGCGTTTCGTTTTAGGAAGCCAAGCATTCTTCCAGCTTTTTGGACGGTATCGTCAATGTGAGACTTAAAATTTAATTTGCTATCCACTATTACGCCTAAATCTCGAACTTCTTTAACCTGCTCCAAGGTATCAGAGTTCATCTTATAGGAGGACGTGAAAGGTATAAACTTTCTTGAGAATTTTATATGATATGATTTTTTAGTATTAAGTATCATACCATTTAATTGGCACCATGTACTAATTCTGTTTAAATCACATTGGATGAGTTGCACGTCTACAGTAGATTTTACTGTTTTGTATATTTTTAAATCGTCAGCAAAAAGACAGAATTCAGAGTTGCGTATTTCAAAAGTTATATCATTGATAAAGGCAAAAAGGACTGGACCCAGATGCGATCCTTGCGGGACGCCTGAGAACGCTATATAACTTTCTGGTTTGTAACCATTCACTACCACAAACTGGAGTCTTTTTGCTAAATAAGACTGGAACCATTCCAGCAACTCTTACTCTAAATAATATTAAAATGTTTGCGCTCGAACGACGGCGAACTGCAGTGTGCAGAAAAATCTTATATAGGTTTGTGTTGCACTGTATTTATGAACTTTGTTTAGTATGTATTTTAGTTGTTGTAAATAAAATAAAAAATCTCACGCGCCACCCGCACACCTTTCTTTCTTCTAACCTTGACAGACTAATTTAATTATAAAATCGTAATGGTTTCGTGTCTTGCAGGCTGGGTGGTCTGTGTTGAGCAGCAACAGTCGGACCAGACGAAAATCTAAAAACGAATACGTTTAAATTGGCAATAATATTTACGATATTATCAACTTCACTTCATTAAAAGAAAATAAATATTTTTGTGCTATTCTGGCTAAACGTTAACCATTGTCTTTACCATAATTTAATACACCAATGTTGGCTAGGGGCCAAATGTATCGTCTTTTTAGAAAATGACCAAGGTATGTAAATCATTATTAGAATTTTAAAAAATGTTCATAGGGTATTTATCCTAAAACACATACTGTAAAAAAGATAAAAATAACTGCAAGTTAACAAAACAAAATAAAATCAACACATTTTTTTCTTGGCAAGTGGGAACCCTATAATAGTGTTTGGCAATTAAAAATACCTACTCATGCGTGAATATTGTAGGTATTTTTATTTTTAATATAGAAATACAACAATAATAGTCCCATATTGGCAGTATGTAATTATTATATTAAGAAAATATAGGGTAAAATATTTTACTATATCTAGCAACATTTTCATTATATTGGCGCCTGTCAAATTTAAGATATATTATTTTGTTATGATGAATGTTTTTTATAAACATATAAGATGCTAGGCAGTAATTAGTTATCTTGTTTTAATTGTTAAGTGCTTTTGTTAAGTTTAATGTATACAAAACTGTTGAGTCTTCTGTAATAAATGTGACAGTCGGAACGTCATCGGAAAGTAGTAACTCTGATACAGAGAAATCGGATTCTGATTTTTGAATTTTCATTTTTTTATTTCTGCCAAATTAGTAATTATAGTGGACGACACACACGGTAAGTTCAACTGATCAGCTTAAACTACGACTGCTGATATTTTTTAAAACATCGGATTTTCGACATATCTATAAATAAACTTATATATAAAATACTGATAAATAAAATACTGATAAATAAACTTATACATAAAATACCGATACTGATATATTTATAATAATCGATTTATCGAAAATCCGATATTTTAAAAATATCAACAGTCCTAGTTTGAACTGATCAGTTGAGATGATTAGTTGAACTAACCGTGTGTAGCGACCATAACTCGATTTTTATAATTGTTTTTATAATGATTTCTTATATTTACGCGAACACCACATTGATTAAAATTAAGAAGGAGGCTGGGTAGTACCACCTGCTTGGGACTCTGTAATTAATACAATTAAAACTGAACCTAAGTATACCGCTGCAAGACTTCAAGACACAGTAAGTTCATTCTGCGAAGATCGGACCATAAACAATAATTAAAAAGATGAAGGTACTCCGGGTTAACATTGATATCGGGACGTCAGTCACCTCAGTCCCCCGTGACCACGGGTGCTGGTAGGCACCCGAAACGTCAGAAATTAAAAATCATATAAAGTTAAACGCGATTAAATCCGTAAAAGTAGTTTTAATCAACTGTTTTTATACTAAAATCAAAATAAATAATTTATATAATACCAATAATTTATTTAATACGATAATAAATTATTTTTTTTCCTTCAAATATTTTATAAAAATTACACTTAACACAAAAATGTTTGTCACTGTCAGTAGGCAAAGAGGTCATTGTACGAAATTCTTCCTGCTCCGCGACCGTTTACAGAATTATTTCACATTTTGTAAAATTTGTTTTAAATTTTTTTATCTTTGATTTAGTTGAAAAACTCTAGAATGGGAGTACTCACCTATTGATTTTGTTTTTTTTTTACTATTACTATAATTCTATAATAGGTTGATGCACATAATGACGGAAGGGAGAATTTAAAGTAGAATATTTTCATTTATCTCTCATATAATCTTAATAGTAACGTGACTAATTATAATATTTTTTTAGAATATTGTTTGCATAATTCTTATAAATAACATTAAAAAAGAATTTTTCTGAAAAACAAAAAATAAAAAGTGAGTTTGTCAGCTCCGGCGCACGACTGAAGTTTACTCCTTACGAACGATTATAAAATATATAGATTAGTAAATGTGGGTAAATGAACGCATTTTTGTACTACTGAAAGCATGCATGATACATTTACTTATATTAATTGTATAATTTGTATTCATCAAAATAAATTACGTAGTCATAGAAACGTAAATTGTTTACGTTTCCAATACTACGTTATGTAGTCATGGACACATGAGAACAGCGTCCACGGGGATCACATTCGCATGGGTCCGTACCGTACTAGACAACAGACACTCGCATGCCTTGTACTCTTGTATAAAATATTTGGTTGAAGTCCCGAGTCCCGACTAGTCTCGGGTCTCGAGTATTGACGGACAAATATAGAAAGACTGCGGAATAGTGTAGTTAAAAAAGGACAGACTATATTATTACACAACACGAGTCCGTGTCACGTTACTTTTATGAGCATTGAAATTTGGTTCAAATTCAAATGACGAACAAACTAATAACGATTTAGGCAAAGACGACCCGAGTTGAGCGCCTAGTAACTACAGTCTACGGCAACAAAATAAGAGTACGATGCGTAGGCACAGTGAGACTAGATGGATCGAGTATTTTAAAAGTTGGAATAGGTTCAACCTAGTCTCGTTAAATACTTAGTGCCTGGATCTGTTCTAGTATATACGCTTCATCTCTACTACTATGGGAGTTGGTACTCCTTACGCAAAGGTAATGAATTGCAGTGTTAATGCGAAATGAATTTCGCATTAACACTGCGAAAAATCCCGTATGAAGAAATTATGTGCAGTGTTGAGGATGATTTATGTAAATAAATTAACTATTAAATGTAATGATGACATTTGTGATCATTCTATTATTGGCACAGGTAATGTCAAATTAACAGAAAATTGTATGGGTTATTCCAAAACTATTCAATTATTGCCAACAAGTACTTATCAATATTCGATTAAGTCATCTATAGATATAAGCTTTGATATCGTCGCCTTGGAGGGCAATGGAGCTAACCCACAATTTTTGCGAAATGGAGTTAAGTGCATTAACGTACTGAGAAAGAACCATAGTTTATATTAGTCAATACATGTAACTGATATCATAACTGTAAGCAGGTTTTTTTTAAATTGCCAATAAATTTAAGTGTAGTTTCAATAAGAGTCAAAAATTCTATGCCGCTTAGATTTATTGTGATGACAAGGTTACAAGTCATAGTTAAAGTAATAATTCAGTGGTCAATAGTTGTAAGAGCTCATAGAACTCTTGACCACCAAAATTATGTCTTCATAATATCTATGTATGTTATGTCATTTTTTATCCAATCCCGATTTTATTTGGGAACATTTTAATTGGCAGAGAAAAATCATGTTTATTCCTGTTAACCAATCCACATTCTGTATTTCTACGAGTTTGTGCGTGCATTGTTTAGTTTGCTTTGATAGTGAGTCGGTGATTTGTGCAAAATAACAATAATGATCTATTATATTAATAATATAAACTACTTAAATAATTGAGAGTTCATTATGATTTCTAGCAATTGATGTGCATATAATATAAATATATATATTATTTTATCAGTATTCAGTGTGTGGTTAATATTATTATCATGAATTTATCGCGAGGACAGAAGATGGTTGCGGCGGTTTTTGATCTATACAAACAAAACAATCAAGGTATGTACATACTTATGTTTTTATTAATAGACATCTAATTATTTTAAAATACTACTAGGTGACATTCAAACATAACACAACTTTCATAATTCGTTTTCGATCAATCAATCTAAAAGACATTCCAAACGATTTATGCGGGGCGGGGTGTCGGGCGCGACTCACGTGTTTCTTACTTATCTGCTTTTTTTTGTATTAAATGTAACTTTCTAGATGATTATAATATGGAACCATTCTAGAAGATTTTAAATATCAGAGTAGAGGTTTTTTTTTTTGATTAAATTGAAGGATTAAACCCAATTTTGTCAGGTGTATAGTGTACAAACTTGTACTATCAACAAAAAGGTACTGGGGTGTTATTTAGCGCGGTCTCGTGGTAGATATTGGAGCAACTTAGTGCTACCTGCATTTAATTTTAATTTTATTGTTTTAGTTCTTGAAGAAAATGAAGAAAATTCGTATCATGTACTTCAATCTGTGCCTCCAACAGTTGAGACAACCGATGGTTCTAGTGTTTCACTCACAGAACAAACACGTAAATATACTTACAACTTTATTGTTTTTATTTAGGTAATTTAGCCATAAAGATTCTTTTAATTTAGAATTGTATCAACTGCCCTCGTCTTGCTGCCCTAGGCAAGCGCTCATGACGAGTGAAGCGGTTGGTGACCCTGCGCATTGTGTCCCTTGTACCCTTGATAGTCACTGGCGCTTTAACGTTGAATTCACAAACGAGATATTGTAAAATATTGCTATATTTATATAGATATACATACCCAAATTTGATTTTAATTTTTATTGTTTTAGTATTTGAAGACAATGACGAAAACTCGTATCATGTACTTCAAACTGTGCCTCCAGCAGTTGAGACAACAGATGGTTCTAGTACACTCAGAGAACAAACAGGTTAATATAGTTATGTAATACGATCTAGGGTAATCTAGCCATAAATTTTCTTTCAAATCTAGAATTTTAGTAACTGTATTTATTTGTTGTAGAATTTACAAAGTTTGTAGGAATTTTTGAATCTTGGTGTAGCTCAAACGTGGTAGAGCCATGCTACAGCTATATTATTAGTATAGTTGTAGCACGAATGGATCGGCTCGACCGGGTAAGGACCACGCTCTCATAGAATACCAGCTTAAAATAGCAGCTTAACACTGCTGTGTTTCGTGTGGTGAGTGGAGAGAACCGGAGACCCTTTTTACTGGAAACGAGGCATCTTAGTCCTAACGGGTGATAACGCATCTGCATTTTGATTCGCAAACGAGGATAGATGATGTCTATGGGCCACAGCAATCACTTACCATCAGGTGGACTGTGTGCTCGTTTGTCACCCTATCCTATATAAAAAAGCTTGCCAGACTTATTTTCAGGTAAAAATAATAATGCTCTTTCTGGACATGGTTATAATTTTTCTTGTTTATACTTTCAGGTTCTATAGTTGATCGCAATCCTTACTTTACCTCTGATTCTGAAAACGATACAATGTACCACCCTGTAACGAGAGTTTCGGAGACCTCTATCTCTGAAAATATATCTAACAGTTCTGAAGAAGACAATGAAGTCCTATGGAGTAAATACATTCGAAAACACGTCACCTCTACAAGTAAAAAAGTAGACTCCGACACTTTGACAAGAAAACGTCAAAGAAATCCACTTAAGTGGAAACGTAATACTCAAAAAACTTTAAGGCTAGCTGGAAAGGAATATACAACAAGATCAGGAAATAAAATAGGTATTAAAAAAGTTAAAGATATATCGTGTAAGTGCCATTACAATTGTAACTTTAAATTTTCATTACAAGAAAGAGAAAATCTTCTACAAGAATATTTATCTTTGAAATCTGAACATGCAAGATGGTGTTTCATAGGTAAGTGTGTGCAACGTGTACCTTTTAAACGAACCTACAAAGAAAATCAAAGTAGACGTAAAAACACGTTGGTATATAGCCTGTTTAGAGATAGCCAAAGTTTCCAAGTATGCAAGTCATTTTTTTTGACTACTTTTAATATATCTGCGAAGAAAGTTGAGACAGCTTTAAGTAAATTGACACCATCTGGAGTTACTGAACCAGATATGAGAGGGAAGAAAGAACCACCCAACAAGAAATCAGATGTAGTTAAAGATATAATTAGAGACCACATTAAGTCTTTACCTACTGTGTCTTCACATTATTGTCGTAGTACGACGAAGAGAAAATATTTGCCTTCAGGTTTAAGCGAAAACCGTTTGTACTTAGACTATGTAGAGTATTGTAAAGAACGTCAAGTTGTACCTGAAAAGGCCAGTTTTTACAAATTTATTTTTACCAACGAATTTAATTATGGTTTCCATCGCCCTAAGAAGGATCAATGTGACCATTGTATTCAATTTAAGAATAGGCCAGAGCATGAGCAGCAACTTCATAAAGAAGAGTATGATTTGCATATTATTCGTAAAAACGAAGCAAGAAAGCATAAAGTTCTTGACAAAAATCGTACCAAAGTAGATCCTGGCTTTATTGCCTTTGCTATGGACCTGGAAAAACTACTATTAGCTCCAAACTTACAGGCTGGTCAGGTGTATTATAAAAGAAAGTTAAAGATTTACAATTTTACATTGTATAATTTAGGAGATTCTGAGGCTACAAATTATATGTGGCATGAAGGAGTAGGTACTAAAGGTGCATCGGAGATAGCCACTTGCATTTGGATGCATTTATCGTCATTGGCTCCTGAGATAAAAGAAATAACTTTATTTTCTGATACTGCTTCTGGCCAGAATCGGAACACTATTATTGCCGCAATGTTTTTACATGCAGTAACAGTTTTGCCAATCCAAACCATTAATCAAAAGTTTATGGAGTCTGGACATTCAGAGATGGAATGCGATAGTGTACACTCTGCAGTTGAAAACAGAGGGAGGCATGTAGATATCTATACACCAGAAGGCTGGTACACTGTCGCACGTACGGCTAAAACAACAAAGCCATATTACAAGATCAAAGAGTTGACATATTCAGATTTTATTGACTTTAAGTCGTACAGTAACAAAGTTATCACAAATAAAAATAAAACAGATACTGGTGACAATATGAACTGGCTGTTATTAAAATGGATACAATATCGAAAAGAAAGTCCTAAAATTATATTTTTCAAGAACCAATTATCAGAAGAAAATTTTAAATCTTTACCTATACAGCGCAAAGCTCTACGCAAATCTACTATGACACCATGTTGCGATTTACAGAAGCTCTATAACAAAAAGCTTAAGATCTCTGCCAATAAACTTAAAGATCTGAAGGATCTCTGCGCAAAAGGTACCATACCTTCGGTGTATCATGATTTTTATAACGATCTGGAAGAAGGACTAATTAGTGACAACTCAGAAAGTGAATAATTTATTCCTGTACGCTCTGACAGCGCGCGACATGTTACACTCCCGTTCACTCGGGACCTTTTTGGCGGGAAAATTTCTAGGTTAGGAAATTTTTTGCAATATTGCAAATTTTGCTATATTTTCACTTTGAGACAATATTTATGGATAAAACTTACAGGAAGTCTTGTTGAATGTATAAACTATCGAATAAAATTATTTTTGGTTGCTAGAAATTGTAATAAAGTATATAAATTACACTGTATAGCATAATAGTAGTATAAACTTCAATTTTAGTGACAAAATTACTACTAATTTGAATTCTACACCTTTGTTTTTGGAGAAATTTATATGAAATTGTTTGGAAATATGTATATTTTATGTTTTATGTGTTTCCATTCGTTACTCATACCAAAATATTAAAATATTAAAAAATTAAAAAAAAAAAATAAAATAATATTTTATCTGTGACATTTCGAACAATATTTCTAAAATATGTTCGTGTGAATTTGAAATAAATACAACGTCATGTTATTTGAAATATATACGAAAACTATTTTTACTTACATTTTACACTAAAAATAAATGAGAATTTGAAAAATAACACATTTATAAAACTCACCTGCCAAAACGGGCTTTCTGGAATTTGAAGTACTTTTGGCAATTTACTTTTCACTTTTTATACCACAAATTACATATCTACGTGTTTACTATATTACAAGGAATATAAAAAAGTATAATACTTTCGTTTTTAGTCCAGACACAAATATAAAATTCTATAAAAAAGACGGACGGACCTTCATCAAAGTGACACGTGGAACGCCGGAAGTTCAGAGTGATTTCTTTTTTTTTTTTTCTAAGAAACATTGCCAGGTTATGGTTTAAAATAAAAGAGCATATCTTTGTCTTTGATACTAATATCTATTGCATAGTGTCTTTGGTTTTGTTTAAAACGAAAAAATAGTTTTTTCATAGGTAGACATGTTTACATAATTCTGATCTAATTCGATCACTACTTGGCGGGCGTAAGGTTGGTATTGCGCGATCGAAAGTGAGCATGGCTTGGCGTACAGGTTACTTCCTCATTTTTCTACATTACTTTTTAATTGTTAATTTGATTTATTTTCCTTTAATAAAAGTAAATGAACAATTAATTATTAATAATATGTATTTATTTTTAAACACTCCACTCCGCTTGCGCGTTTTTATCTATTTAGATTGATATGTCATCGGAATAAAAAGTCAATAAGGCAAGAGAGTTAAGTGACATACACCTCGTAATATGAGTATTACATTGTAAATAAAATGGTAGTCAATAGGTCTAAGCCACATAACTTTTAAACCATGATGTTTTGATATTTTTTAATTATAGCATTCAATGGTAACACGTTTTAATAATCTAAGGTAAAAATTTGAACTCTCTACTAAAATATGACGCTGATTTATGTTAAAATAACTGTTCTTACTCGCATCATTTAGTTTTTAAACGTCCATAACTCAGAAGTGTAGTTCTGTGGAATAGCTCCATTACCTTCCAAGGCGACGATATTACAAAACATGCTTGTTGCAAAAAGGACATATTTAATAAAAGTCTACCACATTTAACGCCAATCTCTTTAAGCGAAGTAAACTTAAGATTCTTTGAAATATGCAAATCATCAGCTGGACATCTTAGAATTCGAATTAAATAATCTTCAAGAGGAATCTCATTTGATTAAATATGGCTCACACCATTCCACATTTACTTATATTTCAACTATATTACTATTTTAATACTTTGCGTATAAATTAATTAATTGCGTATAAATAGTCACGATAATAGTGGATCACCGATATAATAATGTAATAATAAAAGGCAATCGAAACAATTCTAAAATTACAAATTTAATTGAGATGACAGATAAATCAACATCCGAAGAAGATAATAACTTGCTAATAAAATCTTTACCAAATTGTACTAATTATAAATTTTATAGACTTGTATACAGGGTTCACTCTTCCCCTGGTAAAAATCTTAATTTCTAACTTTAATCAATTTTAGTTTTTAAAATGTTTTTATTAACACTAATAATCGATTTTATTTTCATACAATTTTAATTTCTACTTTGTCATTATATCATATTTTGTATTTGCTATATTTTACTATTTTAATGCAATATATTTAATTGTAATTAAAATTACTACTTTGTTTAATGCAAGTTAATTTCTAATTTGACTATTTCATTTAAAATACTTACTTTTAATTTTAGATTTTACTTTTGCATTTTTATATCATTTAATTGCTTGTTTGTTGTTTTAAATTTGACTCTGTCTCTTTTGTATTACTTAGTTACAAACGATTATGCTATTTCATCTTTTTGTTAAATTTAATTTTTTTTATTGTTATAAGATAAATTTGAAATATCTAACTACAACATTTGGTTGGTTGGTTTTACCGCAGAAAGAAAAACAGGCTTTAGTTGGTTGGTTTAAAAAAATGTTGAAGAAAAGAGTGTTAATGCTGAGTGGTACACCACCACTATTTCTTTGCCAAGAGGTTTCCTCGACGTTAGGGAATAATAACCAAGAATTCGCTTCCTACTGCACCATTACAATGTCTCGGCGCATACCACGTACAAATCAAGGTCATTGTTTTTAGCTACTGCACCAGTCCAGTCCACACCTCGCACCATGTGATCTCTCTATTTTTCCAAAAATTAAATATTTGATGAGATATATTTGACATTTACGAAGCCAAAAGAGGCCGTGATAGCTTTCAACCCGCACTTGAAAAACATTTCCTTAGATGATCTATGGTTTTTAAGTTTTCAAAATGGTTTGATACACAGTGATTTTATTGAATTAATTTTTCGAAATATTTCTTTATATCACTTATTGTTTTGACGATTGCAGCCTCATCTCCCGTCTAACAGCCATGAGATTAAAAGTGTGATCGGAGAGCTTTTGTGTTCTTCTGCGGCCGGTCTTGCAGAACTTAGCTCCGACCGTATGGACAGTTTCCACGAGCTTGTCATTCATATCGTCCACTGCATTGCAATCTTCTAGGCACTGAAAGCGGTTACGTAACTCGAGCTGAAAGGTTTCGGGATTAGAGCACGAGGGGGACGGAGCGTTGACTTCATTTGACGAGACCTCTCCAACTTAACCGTTTAGGTTCAGTGTGCCTCTAACCATTCGGTGATCGCTGCCAGTTTTCACCCTTGCGATCACTGAGACATGACTGACCAGTTGGCTTCTGGTCGTCATAATGAAGTCAATCTCATTTTTTGTCGAACCGTCGGGGCTCGACCAGGTTCACTTCCTGTGGGACCGCTTCCGAAAGAAAGAGTTCATCATAAAGAGTCCCTCTTTCTCCATAAAGTCGGCCAGCTGCTGGCCCCTACGGTTCCGTTGCCCTACTCCAAATTTCCCTACCTTCAGCTCACCGCTTTCTCTTGTGCCTAGTTTTGCGTTGAAGTCTCCCATCAACACCGTGTAGTGGGTTTTGGAGGAATGCATGGCTCTGTAAATATCCTCATACATTTCCTCCACCTCCTCATCGGGATGTGCCGAAGTTGGTGCGTAAACCTGTATGACCTTCAGCGAATACCGTTTGGTGATTCTGAGTATCAGGTACGTGACCCACGTCGACACACTCCCAATCTTTACAACGTTGTTGACGAGAGACTTGTGACGGGACAGATGGTCGCCCTCCCGGTGATAGAACAAGTTGCCGGACTCGAGGATTACCGTGTCCTCCCCCTCTCTTCGGACCTCGGATAACCCGATAATATGCCAGCGCAACTTGTCTAGCTCTTCTTCCAACTCCAGTATCTTCTCGTCAGTCCTCAGGGTGCGTGCGTTATATGTTGCCAGGTCGAATCGTCGTAGGTGGCAACCGAACCTCCACCGGAGATTCTTAGCACCCCCTGCCCCGCCGTTACCATGGTCGCCATCGTAGCCAGGAATAGCGGGGCCGCCGGGGACTGGGGGCCGGCAACGCCAACAACAACGCCGGCAACTGAACAGACAGATCTCCGAATGCATGCGGAGAGACTTACGCAAATTTAATACTGCTCGTATTGAAGAAGCGATTGAGCGGAACCAGGGCTCCAAAGTCTTTGCCAGAGATCTGTCTGCTAGTAAGAGCCAACTGTCAAAGCTGAAGACTAAGTGTGGCAGCATCGTTTCCGGGACACCTGAGATTCTGAGTGAGATTGAGAGGTTCTATGGGCAGCTGTACACATCATCGTTGGAGCCACACGCAAGTGTGAGTAACGATCCAAGAGCGGGTCTTATCCGACACTATTCCGATGATATCCCGGACGTCAGTCTGAGCGAGATTAGAATGGCTCTTCAGCACCATAAAAACGGCAAGTCCCCGGGCGAGGATGGAATTACAGCGGAGCTTCTGAAAGTGGGTGGAACACCGGTACTTGAAGTCCCTCAGAGGCTCTTTAATTCCGTCCTCCATGGTGGCACTACTCCGGAGGCGTGGAGCAGAAGTGTGGTGGTCTTGTTCTTCAAGAAAGGTGAAAACGCCCTCTTGAAGAACTACAGACCGATATCCCTTCTGAGCCGCGTCTACGTGCTGTTTTCGAGAGTCATTACGAATCGTCTCGCACGCAGACTCGACGACTTCCAGCCTCCCGAACAAGCCGGTTTCCGAAAAGGCTTTAGCACGATACACCACATACATACCCTTCGGCAAATTGTACAGAAGTCCGAAGAGTACAATCTGCCACTTTGCCTGGCGTATGTGGACTATGAGAAAGCCTTTGATTCCGTCGAAATTTGGGCGGTGCTACAGTCTCTTCAGCGGTGCCAACTTGACTGTGGGTATATCGAAGTGCTGAAGTGTTTGTACAGTAGGGCTACGATGGCTATCCGAGTACAGAATCAGAGTACGAAACCTATCCAACTACAGAGAGGTGTAAGACAGGGTGACGTTATTTCCCCGAAACTCTTCACCGCTGCATTGGAAGATGTTTTCAAGCTACTGGACTGGAAAGGATACGGTATTAACATCAATGGCGAGTACATCACTCACCTTCGATTTGCCGGCGATATAGTCCTTATGGCAGAATCGCTGGAGGACTTAAGCACTATGCTCAATGACCTCAATAGTGCCTCCCAATGGATAGGTCTTAAGATGAACATGGACAAAACAAAGATCATGTTTAATGTCCATGTCACACCTATGCCGGTAGTTGTTGGGAGCACTAAGCTCGAAGTTGTTGACGAGAACGTTTACCTGGAATAAATAGTCCGGCTAGGTAAGTCCAACTTCGACCGAGAGGTTAATCGACGGATTCAACTCGGCTGGGCAGCGTTCGGGAAATTTCAACGCATCTTCTCGTCAGGTATACCTCAAAACCTGAAAACTAAGTTGTACAACCAGTGCGTGTTGCCAGTGATGACATATGGAACTGAGACGTGGTCCTTCACTGCTGGCCGTATGAGGACGCTCAAAGTCGCTGAGCGAGCTATGGAGAGGGCTATGCTCGGAGTTTTTCTGCGTGATAAACTTAGAAATGAGGATATCCGCAGTAGAACCAGAGTGACTGACATAGCCCAACGGATTAGAAGGCTGAAGTGGCAATGGGCCGGCCATATAGCTCGAAGAACCGACAACCGTTGGGGAAAAAAGGTTCTCGAGTGGCAGCCTCGTACCGGTAGACAAAGTGTGGGACGACCCACCACTAGGTGGAGTGACGTCCTGGTAAGACATGCAGGAAGTCGATGGATGCAGGTGGCTCAGGACCGTGCTTTGTGGCATACCTTGGGGGAGGCCTATGTTCAACAGTGGACTTGTAAAGGGCTGTAATGATGATGATGATGATGACTTATTGTTTTGAGCGTATTAGTTGTAACGTCTGCCTTGACCTTTCTGTACTTTTGTACGGTAAAAGTTGTTTCTTTTTAAATTATAGTCTGACGTACCTAATACCTATTACTAAAGATTATTATTTCCCAAAATTTCCATCTAAAAAGTTTTCTACTACTTCTTTACTTTAAAATCATGAAATTGTTTCTTCAATAATTAATATCAAAAAGTAATTCCAATATTTTCTAAAAATAATTTATAAAAATGCTTCGAATTGACGCAACATATTTCTTACAAAGGCACTGTCTTTGATTACTAAAAATGTGAAGTAAGAAAAATAGGTTTCTTTTAGCGAGGGTGAATGATACATAATCGAGATCGTCTACCATAATAGAACTTAAAATAAACTATATTTGTATTATTTATATTAATAAACTATTATTTTAATAAAATATTTATTTGCACATAATATTATTATTTGGTAAGAGAAAAAATGAGAACAAAAATCAAGAAGAGAGATTGGGAAGAAAAAGAGTTTGAAATCATGATTAACAGTGGTCGAGCCACACGTGAACTATTGCTGTCCCACGGATGGGCCGGTTGAATCGGGGAGGTACCACAACCACAAGAACACTAGCGTGAAAAAGAAGTTTGCTTTTGCGTATCGTCTGGTAAGTGCAGTAGGTCGGATTCCCAACTCCTCCCCCCATTAAAATACTACCCCAAGAGTTCACCATCACCCCTGCTGACGGATAGGTAATCCCTCGCTAGGTATAGGCTAGGTATCCACGCTTAAGATACCCTACTCTTTTTGAGTGTTGGTGCTCAGGCTACCCCGCGTATTCTAGGCGAAGTGGCGAAATTCTGCTTAAGACTAAAACTGCTCGAAGTATAAAGAGCAAATAAACAAAGGCAACCCTTGCAATGTCCCGTTAAATTCTGCAAAATCAGGGGAATTCCGTCGAATCTTAACACCGTCTACTACAATCTGGAAACGGCAAAACTATCTATATAGGGGATCATACACCTTCCCTGTTGGACTTTCTGCTGACCTCTTATCCGAATGGATATAAGGTCTCCGTCAACACCCCTCATAGCTCTTCAGACCATTGCCTGATTAAAAGTATGATGCAACTTACGCTCCCATCGTGGTTGAGTTCTTTTTTTTTTGATTTATTTAGGACAACCAACAGGAAGTACACGAACACAATGTAAATACTACAAATTACAGGAAGGTTCATATCTAAGTGTCATCTTAATTAAAGATTGCCACGGCATGCAATGTGGACAACGAATATGTTTTTTAAAACTTACAACTATAAACTTAAAAACTAGGTCTAAATGTTAGTTAAAAGTAAAGGACTGCATAATTTTTCGTTTGAATTTTTGAGGCTTATCAGCAAAAATATCAACGTCACATGTCTTGCAGAGCTGGTTATATTGCCTCTGTAACCTGTTTATGGTGGCGTGGTGACCCAAATTAGTTTTACTGCCTTCAACTGAAAAGGGGACGTATCGGCTGACACGCACTAGCTTAAAAGGTACCTTGAAATTTATTGCACTTAGTAGGTATGGGCAGTCTACGGTTCCATTGACGATTATGTGTAGCAACATGAAATCCAGCAAAAGCCCCCGCTGTTGCAGGGTACTTAATTTAAAATATGTCAGTCGGTCTTCGTATGAGGGTAGATCCTTTATTTTGTAAGTTTGGTACGAAAGATACCACAAAAAACGCTTCTGGATATGCTCTATGCGTTTCACGTAAATGTCATAAAATGGAGACCAGACCTGACTACAGTATTCGAGGCTGGAACGGACTAAAGACTTGTACAAGGATATTTTTGTAGAGGTCCTCTTAAATTCTTTAGAATTACGCAATACGAATCCCAACATTTGAAGATCCCTTGTAACAATTCCATCAACGTGCTTATGAAACCGCAACTTTTTGTCCAGAATCACACCCAGATCTCGAACAGAGTCCACTTCTACCAAAGGATGACCATCAATAATATACATAGGTGTCGGAACATTTACACACCTTGAGAATCTTATAATTTTACATTTATCGAGGTTCAAAAATAGTCTGTTCTTAATGCACCACAAAGAAATCCGGTTCAAATCCTCTTGCAATAGGAGTGAGTCACTGTGGTCTTTGATTTTCAAGGACAATTTTATGTCATCTGCGTACATAAAGCAGGTCTCGTGTTTAAAACAGACGCTAGGTCATTTATAAAAATATTGAAAAGGATCGGACCGAGATGGAAACCCTGAGGAATACCAGGCGTAGGTAGAAATGGTTCTGGGGAGTAACCATTTACCACAACTCTCTATTTTCTCTGCCTGAGGTATGAAGAGAACCATTCGAGAAGATTGCCAGTGATGCCCAAATTTGAGAGTTTGTGAAGTAAGATGTTATGATCTGCAATGTCAAACGCCTTACTGAAGTCTGTGTAGATGGTGTCCACAGATAAGCGGGAATCGAGAGACTTGGAGACATAGTCCACAAACGAAACGAGATTTGTAGCTGTAGAGCGAGATGTTAAAATACCCGATTGTTAGGGTGAGATTTTTTGTTTTATGTGCCAAGCCAAAACAGGACAAACTAATGATTCAAAAACTTTAGCGAAGACAGACAATATGGATATTGGTCAGTAATTTCTGACGGATCCTGCGTCTCCTGATTTGTAAATTGGGACAATACGTGCCTTTTTCCAGACCGAAGGGAAAGTACCCGTTTTTAAAGACATATTGAAAATGGTTAACGCTAGGATAACGCTTCGCGGCAGTTGATTACAAACAAAGGGGGTATATCGTCAGGTCCAGCTCCCTTGGCCCGATCTAGACCATTAAGAGTTTTGAGTACTTGATGAAGTGCAGATTAGCAAGATTATTTGAGGTAAAAATTTGGTCAACAGTGGTCACAGACAGTACTGAGCTAGTGTTATACACCAATGCGAAAAATGAGGCAAAGAGATTGCATATGCCGTCACCATTATCTGCTTTGTGATCTCCGAAGGTCATGGATGTAGGGTAAGCATTGCTATTGCCTTTACTATGGCCGCTTGTTTGGACGTTCCCTGCTTTCCACGGCGTGATGTCACATTGGCATCGGCGTGAGCACTACTAGTAGGTGTTGACGGACGGACCGGCGTATTTGAATTATTACTGCACGGTTTTTTGCTGCGACACTCAGGGCATATCCAACTCATCTTTGTGTCAGAAGAGAGTCTCTCGAATTCGGTGAGCGAAACACCAACGCACTGGCCATGATAAAAACGTAAACAGGTGCAGTACATTCTAAGAAATCGTAATCGTCAATCGTTAAATGACAAGCGGCGCATTGATGCATGGTAAGTGTTGTTTATTATAAACAACTGGGTTTGACGTGGGACGGTCCGCACAGGTAGCACAAGCGGGTGCGTAAGTAGAACAGCAATTATGTCCACTATCTCTTACTGCGGCGGGGGTGCGGCAGGTCATCCCGCAAAAATTAACAGCAGCGCGACGGAGCTGTTTTATTATAAATGTTTACTAAAAACAAAATTATCTACTAATAACTAAAATTAGCAAAGATTACTACGTCGTTCACCTGTTTTAGTACACAAAATCGCGCGCACGGATCGGGTATTTCATTAGATAGTCCGATAACACGTCCACTACGAAAGCTTGTTTGGACGACAAAGTTCTGCAGGTTACTGCCATGTTTGGTACTATAGGTGTCGGCCAGTCGGTCGGATTTGTACTCGCCGCATGATCCCAACGTTGTTGCTGATTTTATCACTGACGTGGTACTTAAAGGAATGGAACTATTTATGCCATCATCTGTAGTGCCTATCGTAGGCAGATCCAAGCCATAGTTTGGTCACTCCTGTAAAATCTTAGCGCCTTTAAAAATTATTATAATTCCGCCTCCAGGTTCTTCAAAAGAGTCAAGGCGTAGTCAGATCTCATCGGCAGAATTGACGAAAAACTAGTTCGCCTTCTCCGGGAACACATGAACTCTGGTCTCTCGGGCTGTCCAAGGAAATTTCTGTCAGACATCTCTCTATCTGTCTCAGTTCGGGGCGGATAATTCACTAGCCCTTGCTGCAAAGGAGAAAGACCAACTCGACTCTCAATGACGAGAGGAACAGTATTTCGCGACGTGTTTCATGTCGGATGTGGTGTTTATGCAGCGCTCGGTTCGCAAAATACTCCCCTCTTTGGACGTCAACCAGTCGATTGGGCTTGACTGAGTCCATAACATTATGCTGAGGACGTATGCTTCGGAGTTGAGAACAATTTTAACGCATCTTATCCGGTACCCATACACCTTAGGCGTAGTCCAGAACTTATTGTGGCGATCTCTCAGAACCGTTTGCCATCACCTCCTTCTTTTGCAAAATAATAAAAACTGTTATAATCTGCCAGCTCATGAGGTTCCTTGGGGATCATTAGCCGAATAGTGTCACCACTACGGTTTTCGTTTGGGTCGCTGAGATAATGATCTTCTGGTTTACCTGACTCATAAATGGGCGAATGTAGTAGAGTCCAAGGGGGAGGCCCTGGTCATTAGTTTGAACATTGCGAAGGCTTTTGATTGGGTTTGCACAAAGCGCTTCTTTCGAAGCTCCCTTCTCTTGGGCTTCCCGAGAAATCGTGCAATTGAATTACCAGTTTTCTAACAGATCGTAGCATCAAGGTCGTTGTAGACGATGCATGCTTTGATTACAAGCCTATTAATGCTGGTGTACTACAAGGCTGCGTTCCATCAGGCATCACTGATCAGCTGTTTCTTCTATATACTGTAATGCACGCCCCCCACCCCCTATTCTTCTTCCTTTCTTAACATATTATATATTAAATGATTACTATATATGTGACCAGGAAAAATAAATATGTTTTGATATTTCTATAGGTTTAATGTTGTATGCGAATGTTCGTAATACCGTTTGTAATTTTTATGGCGTGATCGTCTTAGTTGGGACCCTTATTTACGTTGTGCTTATTTAGAAACTATGTAACGCTCCCCCCCCCCCCCTCTTAATATATATTATTTAAGATTAATTAGAATTAATTTCCCCTTTTTTAATAAAATTATATATATGTGACCATGATAAATAAAATATGTTTGATCTTTCTAAATGATCTTTCTACAGGTTTAATAATAGGCCGTATGTAATATTTTTGGCGTGATCGTCTTAGTTAGAACTCTTATTTACGTTGTGTTTGTTCAGTAACTTAGTTCTTTTAGGTGTCTTTTGGAGGAATGAATATTCACTAGAGCAATTGAGAGCCATTGGTATGCCTTGTAAGCTAAGTAAACCCCGTTCACGAAGACAGAGCTCGAGAAAAGTCCCTATTCAACTTGTATCAGTTTTAAATTATTAATTCGTTATTAATTATCCCTTCCTGCTTGGGAAAGGCTCACAATATGTATTAATAGAAATGAGACTAGAAAATGATTTTCATAGTGGCGTGTAGACTGCATCACAATCGACCGAGACCGAGGTTTACTTGCACTCGCAAATCGATGTGTCCTAGACATATCATCTTAGTGTCGGCGGTAAGCGGGTTTGTTGAAGCAATACGGCTTTCCCGTGGACATCGCACACCGATAACGTTTCTGGGCGGCGTCTTAGCGCATAGCGTAATGATGCATCGGCTATCTGTCGGATTGGGATGAGTGTGTTTAGCAGCAATTTTAAGTTTAACAAGCATACTCAACTTCATGTCTTAGTGCATTAGCGCTGTGATACGTGGAGTATTGTCCAGTGGCATCTTAGTAGCGTGCTACTATGATACGTTGGTGCTATTTTTAGTTAACAACATTACCAATTTGTTAACTAAGTCGATAGGGATCATGTGCCTGTGTCGAAACTTGTGAGGGAGCGCCATCCGTATGATAGTTACATTGATGATTGACCTACTGTCTCAGAGTAAAAAAAATACAGCTGTTTCCATCAACAGTAAAAATAAAATGGAACAAGCGATTTTATTTTGCTCGAAGACGTAGATAGGTTTCTTAGAAAAAAACCGTTGATATTTAAAGTACAAATGACCTTGAAAGTAGGCTGGTGTCCTGTTTTCTAGGAGACCCTGTACCTATATGTAAATATAATATTTTTCTTAATAAAAATGGCTGTCAAGATTAAAATATCCATAAAATTTATAAAATTTTTACGACTCATTAACAACTTAACTTTAAAAATTATATGATAAAGTAATATGATATTTATCTAGGTGTAATTATTAGGTAATACGTCGTAAATCGCAACTCGCAAGCGGTTGATATTTGTTATTATCAAATGTCCATTCACTTTACAACGTTGCCAGTTCGCATCTGGAACGCGTGCGGTGCGGGAAATTCCACGTCCGTCCGAGCTTTCTAGTATACCTATTAGATTCCAGGCTATACCCATCTCGTAAGTCGGGCAGATTCGTGCGCTTTTGAAAATGAATAGGCAACGTCGCGTATTTATCGTTATTATAACGTTAACTTGCCTGTCACAATTTCGTTCTGTTACTCTTAAAACGTTATATTAAACATTGAAAACGATAGGCTTGCTGAAGTAACGATACCATTATAACGTTGAAAATTCTGTTATTTATAACGTTTTGAGTCCCTACCCACGAGATGATAGACCCACAGTAAACACACTTAACTAAAATTAATAACTCTTAACATTGTCATTTTAACAACATTCGATGAAAGAAAAACACGTTAAACTACTATAACAAGATTAGGATGTGCCGAAACCTTAATAGTTAATACATTTTTTGCCGATGATATGAACCATAAAGCTTTATTGTTATTGCCGACGCAACCGCGTTGTTCATAGACGAAATTGGGAGAAAATCCGAAAAGGATTAAGTTATTTGTAATTTACCCTTTTTCACTTCCTCAAGAGTTTTTCTTAGTATAAAGATTATCTAGGTAATACTTATATCAGGTAAGACTGTAAAAACAAATTATTAATTCTTGGATTCAAAGCTGGTTTTTTAATGAGTCTCAGAGAGTTTCAGACACTACATCCTTTTAACCTATCGTATTAAAAATCACAATTGTTAATGGTGATAGCGTGGATAAATTACAGTTTATCCACAGCCCACTCCTAGGCACAGCCTTCTCTCATTTCTGAGAGATTAGGAAGTTTTGGGGCAAGAAATGTAAACCGCACTGCCCCAATGTGTAATCGGTCTTCGAAATATATTTTCGTTAATTTCTTAGACATACAGGTTTCCGTTTGATGTTTTCCTTTACCGCCAAACTCATGGTGATTCACTTAAAATCGCAATTAAGAATTTTATTGGTGCCGGCGGCAATCGAATCCCGGTTGCTCGCGTTCATATGATCTTTACGGCAAGGGCTTGGCTCCTGAGTTACGAAGGCTTACAGAATTTCTGCAGGGTAAGACTGGACAAAGGGCTTTACATAAAAAGGAGTTCAAAATAAATAAAAATACTCAATCAAACATTAATAAAATATTTAGACGTACACATAATTATATACCCCATATAGTTATTGTTATTGTTAAGACACATCATTTTATTTTATTGAGCGGATGGTTGCGATGTAACTCTTAACATCTTGAATGTAGTGGAGTAGTAGTAGTAGTGTAGTCTTTTACCACCACTACACGGCACGGCATGTATAATATATTATACATAATAAGAAATATTTTTTTAAGTAATAATGTATAAATTTAGAAAAGAGACACGTTGCGATCAAATGCTTTAACTGAACGCGGAAATTATCAAACGAGAACTTTCCTTGTTACTGAAAATGATTCCTTATTGCATAAAATGTAAGCTTCCGTGAATATAGATAGCTCATGTCGTATAGTAAAATACATGAAAATTCTTCGTTGGTGCTCTTTAAACGGCTTATAATATTTAAGTAAATTTGAATGGGTATCCTCAAAGCTGTGAGCTAGAAAATAAATAAGTTAAAAGTATTTCAATTCTCCTTGGGGAAGTATTAAGCTGAACCTATGTTCAGCTTAATACTTCCCCAAGGAATGCCACAAAGCACGGTGCTGAGCATGCATCCATTGTCTTTCTGCATTTTAACCAGGTCGTCACTCCATCTAGTACGGTGCCGCCACACGCTTCATCTACCGATAAGGGGCTATAACTCGAGAATCTTTTTTCCCAGTCGGTTGTCGGATCTTAGAGCTGAAATGCCGGCCCATTGCCACTTCAGCTTACTAATCCTGGTTCTAATGCGAATATCCTCATTACTCTTGGGGCCTATGTTCAGCAGTGGAATTGTAAAGGGCTGTAATGATGATGGTGATAACGTACTCAGGAATAAATTTTACACGTGGTAGAATCACACTGCAGCTATATTATGGTTGTTTTAACACAAGTAGGGCGGCTCGACCGGGGAAGAACCACACTCTCACAGAATACCTGCGTAAAGTAGCGGATTAATGTTACTGAGTTTCGTATGGTGAGTGTAGGGAACGATCGAGAGAGTATTTTAACTGGATGTAAGCTATTCTATTTTAGTTCTTAGCATTGACAACACTTCTGCATTTTGATACTTAATTGAAGGTAGATGAAGGTGTCTATGGGCCATAGCATCCACTTACTATCTTGTGGACTGCATGTTCGTTTGTCGCCCCTATATTATAAAAATATGGATATAATTTAAGCATAGTTTAAGAAATTCATGGAATTGATAAGGGTGCTATTTATAACTGTTGATTCAAATTAAATAGTTTTTTCTTTAATAGAACTGGAAGTTAACTAGCCTGGAGCTTAACTGATGTTAAGTGTCAGTCGCAAGGCTGAAAATATAGTTATAATGTACTATGCTACGCATATATGTATGTATTTTTCATAAGTCCTGGTTAAATTAACCATTTTAACCAGTTGCTACAGCACCTAACTACGGGTAAATCCCAACGCTACTTCGTCATGTTCTGAATTATGTTCGGACATTATGAATTATGTCCTATTAATCACTTGGTCCGCAGCATACAGAAAAATAAATAAAAACAACAAAATAATGTTAATGTTTTACCCACAACTGTTGAGTTATGTTTATGTTGCACTCGCGCAATAACGTTCGGCAACCCACGGAAATTTTTGGCGGTACTATCAGTTGAAACTACTCAGTCGGACTGACGTACATCCAAAAGATGACGAATGTAATATAACTGTTTAGACGACAGTCTTGGTGTTACCTTGAGCTCATGATATTGCTTTGTCTACTCTAGAGGTTAAGAAAATTAAATTTTCGTATGTAACAATAATAACTTTTTTTTAAATAAAAGTAAAACGTAACATCAACTAAAAAAATATAAAATAATTTTCACGTAATTGCTACTCAAGTAGGTCTTTAATTCCTCGAAACACTACGCCTTAGCAACGATTTCAAAAGCTATTATGTGGAAATTATTTAATGTCGTACGTTTAATCAAATAACTTTTATTTGATTTGAAGGATGCGAAACGGAGAGGTACTTCTAATTCTGAATATGTCTATACTCAGTCAGCTTAATATTTATGGTAAAATTAAATTGCTTTTCCTTATACCATACATGTTGTGAAGATTCCACAAATTTAATCGATTTATTTCAGGATATTTTTATATAATAATGTATTGTGTGGAATGACTTTTAAGTTGACTGTCTATAATTTTACATTAATAAACATAATCCGTAGTAACTTCGTAGATATATTAAAATAGGAGTATAAGAATGCTTATAATACTTAGCGGATCGACGAAACAACCTTCTGAGCGCCACGTTGAAAAGTATTCTCATCCATGTCTATTACCGGAAACTCCTACAAAAAGGCAAAAGTGTATTATTATCTGAATACTGTTTGCATATTGAATATAATAACGTGATGAAAAAATCTGAAAATAGGTTGAATGCCAGTTGCGCTCACCGAGTGTTGTAGTGTAGTTTTTTGTAGTAGTCGTGCCGTATTATTAATGTGAAAGGAAAATGAGAGTGAGAGACGAGGAATATTGCAATTTTAGGTCATATCAACATCTCGTTCATTTTTGGTAAAATATTTTACTTTTTTTCGTCTCCATAAAGGTAACTTGTTGCCAAGATGGAAGCTTTAGTTTTACATACATCAATAATTTAGTTATTATCTGCACGCAAACACAAAACATACTCAAATTGTTTTCACAATTTTAATAGGCACTATAGTATTATTCTTTAACTTTTTCTTAATGAATGTCTTACTCGGTACTTTATAATTAACACTTGAAAATTTGACAAAGTTCTTACCGCGCTTAATAATTTAAAATTTAACTTTATTTTACAAAGGGCACTACGCTCGCAACGACATGCTGCTCTAATTTAAAAGTTTTGCGCAAGTTCGAAATTCGAAAAACTTGTGCCACATTTGATCACATACTACATACCACATGCGTACTGCCTACATGAAATCTACAGTGACAGTGATTGATACTCAAGCTATATATGTGTATTCCACCATTATAATTTAGTCGTGACCGGAAACGTCGATGGATGCCGGTTACTTAGGACCGTGCATTGTGGCATTTCTGGGGGATGCCTTTCTTTAATAGTGGACTTGAGATAAGCTGAAATGATGATAATGTTGATGAATATCTACTTTTTGACAATTCACGCAAGCTATTATAACAATTTTAAATGTATTACCAATAATTTTATTTCATAAGTTTGGTGTAATTTCCTAATTGGTATGTACCATTATATGCATTTATCCTTTTTGTGGGCTGGATACGTGGTTGTACGATTTTTTATCATCAAAATATGTAGTTTTAATTAAAACGAGTATACGTTACAAGTGAATCTAAGTAAGTATTCCTTATTCAATTTATTTTATTTTCAGAGCAGGACTTTTTATTATGTGTTAAATTCTTCTAGGAGTACAATCTCAGTAAATTCTACTCCTTAGACGTAACCGATAGCACGTTAGTCTTTTACTGGGTTTCACCTAATTTACACTTCTTAATCGGTTCTTTTCTATTTTCAGTCGAATATTGCCAGTTGAGTAACTATCTAGTTTTAGAGGATACCTAGTTTTCGAACAGTTAAATATAGAACTCAAAAGACATAAAAGTTAAGTTGCTTTAAAATAAATTATTTATTTTTAGAAGCAAAGAAAACGGTTTAGTAGTATAGTTGTAGCACGAATGTGTCGGCTCGACCGGGGAAGAACCACGCTCTCACAGCGTCAAATAGTAGCTTAATGCTGCTGTGTTTCGTATGGTGAGTGTAGAGAACCGGAGACCCTTTTTACTGGAAATGAAGCATTACATCTAAGTCCTCGAGGGTGAAAACGCATCTGCATTTTGATTCATAATCGAAGATAGATGTAGATGTCTATGGGCCACAGAAACCACTTACCACCGGGTGTTTGCTCGTTTGTCACCCTATCCTATAAAAAAAGCACCAGCATAAAATAAGAACTCAACACTGCTGTTTGCTTTGAAATTTAAAGAATCCGATAATCTTATTAATGGTAAGAAAGGATTCATTCTATCTTAGTCCCTGCTGACAAGCAATTTGTACTTTGATTTTTAATCGGGAATAGTAATCAGTATCAATAACAGTGTCTAAAATTTACTTACATCATCTGAATTTAAAGAAAATCCTATAACTAACCGCAATCATGCATTAAACTTCTGCTCCCTACTACTCGTATTAATAAACATATCAATTGTCGCATGGCTGGACTGATTTTAATGAAATTTTTTGTATGTTTTTGGGTGGGTTACTGGATGGTTTGCATTAACAATTATCGAGATCCAGAAATCAACCGTGCAAACCCGAGGTGAATCGCTAGTTTTCTTAAAACTAAATATTTATGAGAATAATTAATGTCTAATGTAATAAATTTTGAAGAACTTTAACTTTATCAAGGAAAGACTTAAAATGCTGAATTAATCAGTCTAAATACAAAGCAAGATTTAACAATTTTAAACTGATGAATCTTGCAATTTTGCGCAAAACCTGTGACGTATAACCTTGCATTAAATTATTTATATATTCTCTTTAGAGTTACTCCGTACTGATAAGGCACTAGCACCATACATAGAACTAAATAATTACAACATTTATTTATTGTAATACTATATTGCTGAAATAGTTATTTTGTTTCGAATATTTTACCTTTTATGTGTAATCTTTTTTTAAACATTAAAATTTCTGTTAATGCTATTGTTACGAGCTTAGGGGTTCGTGAAGATAGAAACTGCCGATTGAATTATCTAAACATTTGACATTTTAATTACCGAATAGCAGTTAAAATTAATAAACACTAATAATTAATCAAACTTAATACTTTAGTTCACTTTATTTTATCGTATTGTATCGCCAATACAATACTGCCCCGGTCGCGGCCCAAACGGCTTTATATAGCTTATTTGCTATATTTTCGTAATATATTTGTTATATACTTTGTGTTTTTGTCTCTTGTCCTCTTTTCTTATAAAACATTATATGTGTATGTAAATTAAATTCCACGTGAAAAATACCTACTGCCATACCAAGTTTTACGTTAAAATCACCTTTATTGAATCTTTTTAGCGTATGAAGCAAATTTTGTGTTTAAAGAACAAAAGTTAAGAACAAGTTTCATGAAGGTATGTTTGAACGGAGTTTTTTGGAACTCGTTAAGTAAGTTATTATCAAACGTTAAAATATTTATTGAATGCAAATTTAGATAGTTGTTGCTAAACCGCGGTTTTTATACTCAAATAAAATACTTTATATCATGCGGTACTATAATATAATATTGTTATGTAGTTAAAAACTTTCAGTTTTACTCAGAGTAAGTTGTTATTAGAAATACCGGTTAACGCAAAGATGTAAGATGTCCGGTCTGCGATATGTGACGCATAGGGTAAATCTACGTGCCTTCCGTTTTCAGCAGAGGACTTGTTAAGCTTTTGATTGATAAGTGGTTGTCAATTGTCTTTATTAATTTATTGGATTAATCTTTCTGAATAAATGTTTTACTAGCGGAACAATTTTTATCTTCAAAACTTCTAATGCTATTATAATTTTTCCTGATATGAGCGTTTGTCCTTGTATAACCTATGAATTTAAAATATTTAGTATGAATTTAAATCCTTTATGATAACAGAAAAATACCATCCTGAAATTATGCTAGCTCTCTATAGCATGGAGACTAGAACACATCAGTCAAATGGACATTAGGCAGAAAATGAGTCCTACCACATAAAATCTACTGATAAGATACTGGAACGGTTTGTATATGGTCTTAAATTCAAGTTATATTCACGAGTAAATAGTTGATTCCAAACTTTTATCATAATTTATGAAACAACATGTATAAGTTATGCAACGATAAGATAATATTGTTCAACGTTTTAATTTGAAAACTTTTATGAATATATGATTTTTTTCTTACAAAGCATGATTTAGCTTTCAAAGTTTCCTACTTTGAATTCTGAATTAGAAGTAAGAGATTGGATGCCGTGAAGTGACGGTGTCAGAATATCCAATATACCATTTTGTTCCGTGGGTGTCGTCAGAGACGACAGAAGGATACGAATCGGGAGGTAGGTACACAGCAGTGGCTTCCTAATAACACCTAGAAAAGATACTGCGTTTGCCTACCTGCCTGCTGAGTGCGGTAACTGTGTGAATATGTAAATATTTCCTTAATGGGACATTTTATGGGGGCAGATGTTTATCATAAGATTTTGATGGGTTGTAATGAAAGATAGAGCTGGTAAAAGAAACTCAACCAAATTAGAAGTAATATTTGGGAAATAAAGCATTTTTTTATAGAATAAGGATAACATACGAGCACACAGTTCCGACAAATAATTTTTTTTTATTAGAAAGTCGGTTGTTCGATGGTTTATTTCTTCAAAGCTTATTACGCTGGTACATTATTTTGTAAAAAGAAAATCCTTTTCTAAAATTGGCGCTCGCATTTTAAAAAAGATTTGGATTGAGTTAGTTTTTCATTGATTGTAGTGTTTTTAGATAGGAGAAGACAAGTAGGTAGGTTAGTAAAGAGTATTTTAAACAAAACTTTAAGAGCTTCTTTACTTCCGCAAAGTAAACTTAGTGACGAAAGCTGCATGTCTGGGAAATTAAAAAAAATACCAGACTAAAACATGTGACAGAATAAGACATGTGAAGACCGCTAACACTTCAGGTGGACCTGAAGGTAAATGGATTGGTTGTTACCCCTAAGGGCTAAGGTGAAAGGTGGTCTCGCTTTCAGTATAAATTGTCGCCGGTTCTCTACACTCACTTTATGAAATATAGCAACATTAAGTTGCTATTTTAGGCTGGTGTTCTGTTAGAGGGTGGTACTTCCCCGGTCGATCCGACCCGTTGGTGCTACAACCATAATTAGCTGCTACATGACTCCACGTATAAAGCAAACAAATGAAAAATATATTTAGTCATTGCATTTCACAAATTTTCGTTTTGCTATAAAACTATTAAGGAAAAAGACAATCACGGCTTTTCCATCATCCTTTTTTTGAGAAAATTTAACAATATTTCCTTACTTAGCGCAGGATACCCTACTACACCACAACTATTTGTGGGGATTGTTAGAGGTGACAGAGGGAAATCAAATAGGTAATGATCATCAGCATCTTCCTCCCGAAATAATAAGCCAAACCGCCTACCGAGCATAGTAACTGAAGCATTTACGACGAGGCAATCAAATAAAGGATGCCTGTGTACTGCAGGTTACTTTTAAATTCAGGCTTTACTTTCAGACTTACGTACTGACCATTCCATAGTGAGAATATAAGAGAATCCATCACTACAGCTCATCTAGTAAGCGTAGGAAGAGTCAACTATGGGATAAAAATATGCAAAAAGTACTTAGGGCTTGCGTTTGATAGGGTTATATGTCAATTTTAAGTTTGTCACATCGGATCAGAACGTCTGGTTCTGCGATTACGAAAATATCTGGCAGACGTGGCGATGAAGGTATATCCTCCCATATATGGAAGAGACCTATTTCTCACTGTGGACTCTCAATGGAATAATATAATTAGCCTACTTACTTTTTACTTTGTAGACCCACGATGCAGCGTAATAGAGTTAGCATAAAGAAAAGTTTTACAGGAGATGAACCTCGCTCTAACAGAATATTAGCGAAAAAAGGGCCGTAATGCTGGTGGATTTCGTAAGGTAACAGATTAGTTGGATTTTTGAGTTATTCGGTTACTCTGCTTCTGCTGCGAATATCTGCATCACGAATAATATCACGCAGATATGCGGATCCCTTTTATGACTTCCAAGTATTTTATCGGAAAGATAAGTCGTTTTCCTTACTTATTATTTTAATGTAATTAATATAACATTAAAATAAAAAATTAAATTACTTAAATCTAATCTTACGCACTTTAAATCTAATTAACTAAAATTTCACGCGCTGAAATCCGATTAAGTAGTTCTATTCGATAATTGGCGTTCGCCTAATTATAAGAAACTATTAATATGTTATGTTTTAATTATTTTAAATTTCATTTTTATCTATTATGAAATTAAATAATACTTTATTCGAATCAACCCTTTCCACTAAATGAAACTCAGTTTTTAACTCAGCGTGTTAAGCAAAACTCTAACACCCTAAGTCACTTAGAACTTCGAGCGATAGACCTGAATCTGTTAACAGGGATATCGAAAGATAACTTTGCAATCGGATTTATTAGAACTTTCGACAAACTCTTTAAGTATTGGTAAAATTTCTAGGAGTTCAGAACAAGAGCTGAGGGATCCTGTGTTTATAGCAGTATATGTTTTGTTTTAGAATAAAACATAAAATCTCACTTTCGCAAATAAGAAGTAGCGAATATAACATTTATTCGCTTTAACTACAAAAATGTGTTTTTATAAGCAATATCAGTAATTCTTCCAAGAATTTCAATTAATAGTTTTGAAACTATTACTTTAGGTGTCGTACTTTCGACGTGCTGTCGGTGCTAAAACTAAATTAAATGATTCAGACGATTTCAATATCTCCGGAAATTGTTGTAAGCTTTGCATAAAGCTAAAATAAGTTTTTATTTCAAAACCTTTGAATTACTTATCTTCACCGAGTAATAATTTTATTTGTTAATTAAACTCTTTATTTAAAAAAATTGTAAAAAAATATTTTAAAAACAAGCTTTTATTGTAATGCTCGATAAACAAGAAAATAAACTTTAAATTAAATCAAACCCACTAACTTATTGCATTACACAATTTATACTTATTTTATAAAAGCATGTCGCCAGATTTATCTGCTTTGTAAAAGAATTGTTTTTTTTTCTTTCTTATAATTGCCTGTATTTTTATAGAATAAGGATGACAAACGAGTACACAGTCCACCTGATGGTAAGTGGTTGCTGTGGCCCATAGACATCTACATTTATCCTCGATTAAGAATCAAACGCAAATTCGTTGTCACCCGCGAGGACTAAGATGGAATGCCTCGTTTCCAGTAAAAAGGGTCTCTGGATCTCTACACTCACGATACGAAACACAGCATTATTAAAGCTGCTATTTGATGCTGGTATTCTGTGAGAGCGTGGTCCCTCCCCGGTCGAGCCGACCCATTCGTGGTACAATTTTAATATAGCTTCAGCGTGGTTCTACCACGTATAGTATTCTTGTTTCGTATATCATATTATAAATTGTTTAATCTCATTAATTTAATAGGTTTGATTAAAATTAAAATTAATTTGACAAAACTTCAAGGAACTAAAAATAATAAAATATAAAGCAGTGTATAGAAGAATAACTTCGGCAGCTATAATGTGAGAAAGTATTTTATTCATTTTATTTGTACGAATTTTTAAACAGTTTAATATTTTGACTTTGAGTGAGACACGTGAAGTCCATAACCTATTTAATATAAACAAGATTCATCAAAATTGGTTCACAAATTACTAATATATCGAATAATATACTTACAAAAATCACACACAGTCAAATTGAGAACCTGCTCCATTTTCAAAGTCGATTAAAATGAATGTAACCAAATAAAAGACGTGGACTGGCAAGACAGCCATGATAATGAAACAAGCTTCCTTTATGCAATGGCACCCGTACTTACAGTTGAAACTTATCTTTCCGGCATCGAGTCACTAACAAAGACAGTATATTTGCAAGTCCAAATAATCCAACATCGCTTTGAACGCTTTCCACGTGATTATTTGACTTTCAAATAGGTTGCAACTGCTCGTCAAATGAATTCGTTATGGTGACGTACAAAAATTTACTATTTCGAATAAAAAAAATTAGCTTTTTTAAGGACTTACTAATTACATGACACGCGAGTAATCCAATAACATGAATTGTAATTTCAAATCCCGTGTTTCCCTCAGAACTTTTTCCTAGGCGAACAAATTTTAATGATTGTTTTTATTTGAAAGCTGGTACTTCTTACGTGGTCCCATAAATTTGGTCAAGATCTGACCGTTACGGGATAAAATGGAATGACTGTGTGGCTTCTTATAAAGTATGTTACATAACACGGCCCTGAGCATGTATTCATCGATTTTTCATATGTGTTACCAGGTGGTTATACAATCCAGAGTGTGTTAACACTATAATTCGCTACCGGTACGAGACTTCCACTCAAGAAACTTCTTCCCACATTGGTTGTCGGTTATTCGAGCTACATGCCCAGTAGATTCCGTTCCATTCTATATTAGCTTACTGATCATTTGGGCTATAAAGGTAGCTTTGGTCCTAAGCGAAAATCTTCTAATCTTAATTGTAATCTTAAAAAAAATATTTATCTTGTATCATGGAGCCCTTGAAGGTTTTCTTAACCAAAATAAGAATAAAACATGGAAAAACAGCCAGATCCATAACAATAATTTATAGGCTTTACAAATTGTTTGTTCCATGCGAGATTTGATTTTACGGTCTGTGCAGTCGTAGCCGAACGCTTACGCTTAGTACTTTTAACCAGTTGCTATATACTCTATGTTACGTTGCATAATAATAATAATGTCCTCCACACCAAATTTCGGTCACGGTGGCCTGCCGCAACAGAGGCTAGCCATTGGCGCAGGACAGGATTATAGTGCCCAAGTGTATGCGCAAGCACAGGTGCACTCTATTCCTTCACTCTCATAATCCGATGGGACGGTAAACCGACAAGACCGAAGAGAGATCAGGCGCAGGACCAACGGCTTTACGTGCTTTCCGAGGCACGGCGGTGAGATACCGCCAACTTCCTGACTCCGGGCAGCTACTGAGAATTTCTAGACAGAAAAACTCAATAATTGATTTTTTGGCCTGGCCCGCGATTCGAACCCAGGACCTCATGATCAGCAGTCGCACTACTACAACCACTACACCAGCGAGGCAGTTATTTTGCATATAATATAATACAATTTAGTTATTTATTTTCACACAACTGGTACAGACACACACGAACAGAAGCCTTGCGCAGTCAGTGATTTAAAAACTGTAACAGAAACTTTTTTTATTCAATCTACATAGATTATAAACAATACTTATTGAAAGTCACTTTTTTATTTACCACCGGTTCGCAAATAAAACCTCTGTCCTGAAAGGAACTATCTAGTACCCAGCAATATTTTTTTTTCAAATAATAACTAACAATCATGTTTACAATTAACAACACAAGACTAATTAGAAATAGCTTGGTAACGATCACCCTTCCCAGGGGTTATTATCATCCATAAATTTCTTAATATTATGATAACCCTTATTATACAAACTTAGTTTAATAAAATTTTTGAACTTGCGTATGATATATTTTGTATAGTTTCTGAGAATTTGTTGTAAAAGCGTATACATCGCCCCAAGAATGTATTACTCAGTCTGTTCCTAGTATTTACAGAACGAATATCACTTATTTTTGCAAAATTACAAGTACACCGATTCATTCACTGCAAATGTAACTTTGTAATTCTATATATTTATATGATATTACAAAATTATTTATGCAGTTGGTGTATCTAGAAAACTGGACCGAAATTAAAAATATTTTAGTTTTTCACTAAATTCACTAAACCCTAATTTTATTATAAATTTGAAGCTTCTATGTCTGCTAGAAGCGCCTTAGAGTTTTGATGATAGGTCAGTTAGTGAGTGAGAAAATTAAGAAATTGACTAGTTATAATTCTTAAACTACTGGTTCAAATTGAATGAAATTGAAATATACCATGTATATACAATGTCTACTTGGTTACTGAAAATTCGGGTTTCTAGTTCCATCCACTACGAAGTTATAGGGGGTCGAACATGGCCTGAATTGCTTCGAGAAAAGTATGGTACGGCCATGTCGCTTTTTGCTCGACTTGGTGGGGGTACGTCAATTGTTTGTCATGTAATATATATTATTAAACAACAACTATTTCACAATACGCGAGCAAACCGGGTTCGATCCCCGCCAGTACCAATGAAATTGTTAATTGCAATTTTAAGTGCTGATTTACCACGTGCTCGGCGGTGAAGGAAAACATCCTGAGGAAACCTGCACGTCTGAAAAATAAAAAAAAATATTTCGAAGACATTTGTGAAGTTCGCCAACACGCATTGCGGCAGCGCGGCGGACTATTCCTTGCCCTAAAACCCTCTCAGAAATGAGAGGAGGCCTGTGCCCAAGAGTGGGACGTATATAGGTTGTAACTTTAACAACTATTATTACAAATATTAGATATATTATTTTAGTCTGTAGTTTACAATCTCTAATAAGTTATTTGTTTCACTGAAACTAAACAATGAACAACGCAAAAGTCGCTGGTTGATTTAAATATTCTCGGCATCATTTGTAGCTGAAGAAATTGACTTTCAAATGTTGTTCACAGCTTTAGTCTGATTGAGCCTTTGGTAAACCGAAAATATTTAAATAGTAATAAATTATTTCTAAAGCTTTGATGGCGTGATAAAATATATATTGTAAATAATAGAGAACAATTATCGACTATTTGTTTTTTCTATATAAACTCTTTTTCTTATTAAAAAGGAAATTGTTCCGTCTTTCTATTATCTATTTATTGTATTTAAACTTTTTTAAAACGTTTTTAAGAAATAAATTGATTTTTAAATTGGCACGCCTTGGCAATAAAACCGACAAGTATGGCGTGACGCTCTCTTATGCCCCGGCTTCACGCTCCGTCTTGCCTGCACAGTCCAGACCTGTGCAGTCATGACTGTACAATGGCTCGTCCTGCACGAGTTTGTTAAGTAAGTTTGTTTGTAAGTTTGTGTAAACTGGACTGTGCAAACTGGACTGTGCAAACCTCAAAGTGTTTTGAGAGCTAGTCACGTCACGATGTGGCCAGAAGAGGTTTTTTTTTAAACGGAGCCTTATATTATTGTTTACTTGTAAAAAAGCAACAAATAAGAAAGTTGGTTTTCAATTAATAAATGATAAGCTTAATTTTTTTTGTTCCTGTCGGAATATTCCTTACTTTTAATTTTCCACAACGCCGGCAACGATTTGTACATTCTACGAATTCAGTTAAAAATCCCTGGAATAATTGCGTACATTTCTCATTTTTAAGATTTTATAACATAACATAACATGTGTCGTCAACAAGAATTTAGACGGACTGAAGCGCGGCTTGAATAACCGGCCACACGCTCAAGTAAGCTCGCAGGCAAAACCGTGCAAACCAAGCCCGCGCAGTCCAATCTTCAGCACGTCGACGATTACGCAGGTCGCCTGCGCGAGCCACCGTCTTACCGTCCACACGCACGCGCTTACCTGTGCAAACCGGTTTGTGCAGGCATGCTCACAGGCAAGACGGAGCGTGTAGCCGGGGCATTATACCGCCATGCTCAACAAACGGTATAGGTATTTTACGTCTGACTTCAAAGATACTGTTATATTGCCATCTGTCAGATGCCAAGAGGCCTTTCTGGCATTTCCGATAACCGCCTCAACGCACGCAGAACGAGAAGGAGGCAATACGGTAATTATTAATGATCAATTTATATGTAGATGAATGTTAAAACATGTAGTGGCGGTGAAAAAACATCCACCACCTCATTACCGCCCCATGGGCCCTGTATAAGGTGATAGAAGATAATGAAAACAGATAGAATCTTCCCGATAAAAGCTCAAACTAAAAAACACAAAATTGCGATTGCCAAACCACCAGTCAAGCGTGACAACTCTGGCGAAATTTCCCCATATGAACTTTAATTAACTGTGGCGATAATGGTTATATAAACGGTATCATATTCGTCATTATCATTATGACTATAGTGGGTTTACTTTTTTTATTTAATTAACTTGTACGACACTCCAATTTGCGATCTAATTAATCATAATATTTTACCACTTAGCTTAGCAAATTCATCATTTGTGATATCCACTTAACATTGATGTCATGTATGTTGACATAACGTAATCTCACACCTATGCTGTAGTTCTGTATAAAGTTGTAAGAAACATTACGCTCGAAGTCGTTGACAAGTATTTTTTTTTTATAAAATGGAATAATGGTGATATGAAACGAGCACCCAGTCCACTTGATGTCAAGTGGATGTTGTGGCTCATAAACATCTATATCTATCCTCGATTAAGAATCAAAAATGCAGATGTGTTGTCATCTCTGAGGACCAAGATGGAATGCCTTGAATGAATGATTGGAATCCAGTAAAAAGGGTCTCCGGTTCTCTAAACTTATATGAAACACAACATTCTTAAGCTGCTGATTTACGCTGGTATTCTGTGAGAGCGTGGTCCTACCTCGGTCTAGCCGACCGATTTGTGCTACAACTAATTTTCTCTGCGAGAAAGATTTCGTAACTAGGACATCCGCAGTAGAACCAGAAGAACCGACATAGCGCAACGGATTAGAATATAGAAGTGTGAATAGGCTAGCCATATAGCTTTAAGAACCGATAACCGATTGGGATGAAAAAGTCGTGTGGCAGCCATGTACCGGTAAGTAAAATGTATGGTGGCCTCCCACTAGATGTAGTGTCGACCTGGCATGAGTCGCAGGATGTCGATTGATGCAGGTGCCTCCAGGCTGTACATTGTGGTATTCATCGGGGATGATGTTTGTTCAGTTATGGACTTGCGATGTTCTGTAATGATGATGATGATATCAAAGTATTGATAAAGCGCTACGACTTTGATAACAGATGATTTTACTTAAAAACGTTGCTTACCACTGAATATAAAATATCTTGTAACATACATAAAAATAATAATAGTAGCAAAATATGGGTTTTATACGTGGCAGAGCCGCAGCTATATTATGCAGCGTGCTTTTAGCACGAATGGATCGTGTCGACCGGGGAAGCACCATATTGTTCTGGATACCAATTTGAAATAGCAGCTTAACGCCGCTATGTTTCGTACGGTGAGTGTAAAGAATAGACCCCTTTTACTGGCACTACATATTCGTTTTCAGAGGTAACAACGCATGTACATTTGATTCTTAAACGAGGATAGATGTAGGTGTCTATGAGCAACAACATCCAATTGCCATCCGGTGCAGGTTTCTTTATTGCATTAAAACCCTTTACTCAATTAAAAGACTGCTAATAACTTCGTTGTATTAAAATATATTTGCAAAATATCCATCTTATTTCACTCGAATTGGAAACTACTTAATTAAGGTTTTAGCTTAATATATATCATTTGAATAATTTATTTCTAACAAACTTTACATTGCTCCCTTGGATATCATTATTCTAAAGAGTCACTTTAAAACGATAACGTTTATTTACTTTAAGAGTCTATAAATGGATGAAAATCTCATTCTAAATGTAATAGATGTACTATGATAAGTTATGGCTATTGCTATTTTCCCTATCAAACAAATTTAATGATTGTGAGTAATTTTTTTAAGTAATTTTTGGTGTTATTAGTGGATGCTAAGTGGCTACTGCAGTTCATTGATACAGAAAACTTTAAACAAAAAGGCTACAAATACATTTTACCTCTGAGGACTGAGATCTTTTTTCTTTAACAATCATTGATATTATAAAACGCATACGAGCAAATATTATTGTAATGTTTAGTATGCAAATTTGTATACGTATGAATTTACTCGAAACTGATGGACTAAATCTCGCTCCGAATGAAAATAGACAATAATTAATTTTGCAAAAACCAATACATATTAGGTGCTCGTTACGAAATTTTCTCATAGGCCTCGATAAAGCTTTGAAATATATCCGTTTTGTTCGTGCGGATGAGATAAGTTAAATTCACGCCTCCAATTTTTTTGAGCTCGCGTGCTTAGAATAACAAAGGAAAAATTTATTTCTGTACATGTATTTGTTCCTTTTGTCGTAACGGAAAAATAAAATTCAAGGGCTTAAGAATGTATTGTAATAGTTACTATCCGGTAAGACTTCTTTTGTGCCTAGATGTCTGGGTAAGTAAGCAGCTGTGCCTACACCGGCTCTTCGTCTGTAGGAACCCAGTATGATTACATGCTGAGTGCCAAAGTTTTCTTGAAGTTGGATGCAGATGTCCTTGGATTTTAGTAGCCACTCACAATCAGATTGATTGTAGGTTCGGTTGTCACTTCACAATAGATGAAATCAAAATAGACCTGTAAAATTAAACGTAACAAACCTTTCTCTAGTCTCGTACTAGCAAGAGGCCACATCAATAGTACGAAAAGAAATCTGAAGAAATTCAGTCCAACCGACAATTTCCGATTAATCTACAATATAAACTAATAAGTACAGTGTAATTGTAATTTTAATTCAAACTACCACTCTTAATTACTGTAGTAAGTAACAACTTTAAAGTTAATTATACTTAAGGAATAATACAATACACACTACATACAAATAATAAAACCAAGTTAAAAGATAATTATGATAATTATATATGTTGAATGAATAGATATTTTAATAAGTTTAAGGCACTTAAATTAAGGAATAAATATTCCAAACTCCACTTCCAAACTGTTTTAAGAACATATATAAAAAGTAACGACATAGCTTCGAAATGGTTTTTATAAGTATAATTGTTACAAATATCAGACAGCGACAGCAAGTTCTAAGTAGATGAAATTAAATGTGGGATTTAACCTTGAGTGGGTTTTTATCCATGTGAGTAAAAACTTACGCACGTACATATTACTTCAATGTTTGTATCCCATCAATACTCAGAATTATAGCCAGCATCGTGAGAGATACAGGCTATAGACTTTCTATTTATAGTTAGTACTAACCGTGCCCCGCGGTTTTACCCGCATGTATCACATTTCCGAGCCACGCGACACACGAGAAAACAATGTATGGAAAATGTATAGAGTACCTATCTGTATATTTATGTACCTTTGTTACAGAGCGAAGTTAAATTTATCCACTCGCCCTCTCCCTTCCGGATGAGCGTCATTCCCCTGCGTTCCAGATAGTGTCCCGAAGCGCGGTTTTTTTCTGTATTAAAGAATTAACCCATAAGCAAGAGTGCTACCAGGCTTGGGCTCAAGCATCGACATTTCGGCCGCGGGTAGGGGAGGGCCCTCCGCCGCCGCCACCTCTGTGGCCTCCGCCGCAGCCGCAACTGCCGCCGCCACCGCTGTCACTGCCGCCGCCGCCGCCGCCGCGACACCGACGCCCGTAGAGGGGCCCACCGTGGAGGAAGCTGAAATGGAATGCCTATAACGGCCCCATTAAGCTTCCTCCAGGCGAATATCAACCACTGCGCCAGCGCTCAGGATCTGTTGCTCCAGAGCATGGCGCAGTGGTCGATTAACATCGATGTGGTCGCTGAGCCGTATTTTGTCTGGCCTAGGGAGGACTGGGTGGCGGACCTTAACGGCTCAGTTGCCATCATCTCTTCGGCCGCCGCCGGTACCCCGACCCTTGAAGGTGTCAGAAGGGGTCAGGGGTGCGTAGCAGCACGGTTCGGGGAGTTCGTCGTTGTGGGGGTGTACTTCTCCCCGAACCGATCTCTCGCCGAGCTCCACAACTCTCTTGCAGAGCTGAGAGCAGTCGTCGTCGGAAGTTATTCCCTCCCCGTACTTGTCCTCGGGGACTTCAATGCCAAGAACTTGGCTTGGGGTTCTCGTCGTACAGATGTGCGGGGTAGGATGGTGGAAGACTGGGCTCTGGAGACAGGCCTGGTCATCCTAAATCGGGGTTCTGTCCCCACGTGCGTGCGGATGCGGGGCGAGTTGGTGGTGGACATCTCGTTCGCTAGCCCCGCTCTGTCGCCGCGTGCCATTAACTGGCGTGTCATGGAGGGGGTGGAGACCTACTCCGACCACCGGTACATCAGGTTTGACGTCTCCACCCAGCCCTCGAGCGCGCTAGTCCAACAGGCCCCGAGTGGTCCGCGTTGGGCGCTGAAGCAGCTGGACCGGGAGCTCCTCTTGGATGCCTCGATCGTGCAGGCCTGGGTGTCATCACCGGACAGGCCTGCCGACGTCAATGATGAGGCAGGGTGGTTCCAAGAGGCCATGTCCGAGATATGTGACGTGGCAATGCCCCGCGTCCGGCCAGGAAGCGCCCGGCGTCAGGTGTATTGGTGGTCGCGTGAGCTGACGTCTCTGCGCGAGACGTGTGTCGCCGCGCGGCACCTGTATGCCAGGCATCGCAGGCTCCGCATTCGCCCACCGAATGCGGCAGCCATTGAGGCGGAGCTAGCTGTACGAGGGATATAGGGCGGCGAAGACGGCCCTCCGGGAGGCTGTCCTGCGGACCCGTGAGGAGATGCTGGAGACTCTCGACAGAGATCCGTGGGGGCGCCCTTACAAGATGGTGCGGGATAAACTCCGCACCTGGGCCCCCCACTGACAAAGAGTCTCCGGCCCCAGCTCGTGGAGGACGTGGTGAGCGCTCTGTTCCCTGCGCGAGGGGAACATCCGCCTATGGCTCCGCCACCTGCGGTGCCGGAAGCGGACCACCAGGACGACGACGACGACATCCCGGAAGGGACCGGGGTAGACCTGAGAGTGGCGGTACGTTGGCTCAAGGCCAGGAATACCACCCCAGGACCCGATGGCTTGCCTGGCAAAGCCTGGGTCCTGGCCTTGGAGGCTCTCGGGCCCCGACTGGAGGGGCTCCTAAGCGCATGCTTGGAGAGAGACCAATTCCCGCTTCGTTGGAAGACTGGGAAATTCGGAAGCCGGGGCGCCCTGCGGACTCTCCGTCCGCATACCGGCCCGTGGTGCTGCTCGATGAGGTGGGCAAGCTCTTTGAAAGAGTCATTGCAAACCGCCTCGCCGAGCACCTTGCGGGGATGGGGCCGTATCTTGCGGAACACCAGTTTGGTTTCCGCAAGAGGCGCTCTACGGTGGACGCCATCATGCGCGTGAGAGCCCTCACGACGGGGAATGCAGTGGCCAGAGGGGGGGTTGTCTTGGCGGTGTCTCTCGACATCGCCAACGCCTTCAACTCCATGCTCTGGAGCTGCATTAGGGAGGCACTCCGGTATCACCGGGTGCCGACGTATCTCCGTCGTATAGTCGGGGACTATCTGACGGACAGGGCCGTCATCTACCCCGGTCGCAACGGTGAGTGGAACCGGTGAGAGATGTCGTGCGGTGTCCCATAGGGTTCGGTTCTGGGGCCACCTCTGTGGAACATCGGTTACGACTGGGTGCTGCGTGCCGACCTCCCTACCGGCGTCAGCGTAGTTTGCTACGCTGACGACACGCTGGTACTGGCATAAGGGGGGTCGTACGAGGCGGCGGCGGAAACTATGACACGCGGGGTTGCGATAGTCGTTGAGAGGATTCGGCAACTGGGTCTCGAGGTGGCTCTGCGCAAGTCCGAGGCCATGCACTTCCATGGTCCTCGGAACAGGCCACCACCGGGATCCTCAGTGATGGTAGGAGGGGTATCCATCGGCGTCGAATCGACGATGAAGTACCTAGGACTCGTCCTCGACGGCCGATGGAACTTCGTTGAGCAATTCCGACGTTTGGCTCCCAAACTGGAGCTGCCTTCAGGCGGCTCCTGCCGAACCTGGGGGGGCCAAACGCCTCCTGCCGGAGGCTCTACGCGGGGATCGTGCGATCCATGACCCTTTACGGGGCCCCGGTGTGGGCGCGTGGTTTGGCGCGGCTTGCCGTCACCACCTGAACGCGCCCCAAAGGGTGGTTGCCGCGAAAATGGTTCGCGGCTACCGCACGATCTCCCGCGGGGCGGCGAGCCTCCTTGCCGGATTTCCGCCATGGGATCTGGAGGCGATGGTCCTCGCGCCTGCATGAATGGCGCGCGGAGGCACTATGCGGGGGGGAAACCCCGCTGCCGCGGCAAGTTGTCGCGCAGCGGACAGACTTCCGGCACGATCTCATGGCGACATGGAGAGAGCGACTGTCGCAACCCCGTTCTGGGCACGCCACCATAGCGGCGATAAGACCCCTCTTTGAGGAGTGGCTTGAGAGACGCCACGGCATCCTCACCTTCCGCCTGACGCAGGTCCTCACCGGACACGGTGTGTTCGGGAGGTTCCTGCACCGAATCGGGCGGGAGGAAACGCCCGGGTGCTCCCACTGCGAGGATGGACCGGAGGACACGGTGGAACACACCGTGGAGGTGTGCTCTGCTTGGGCGGAGCATCGCCGTGTCCTCGTAGCGGCGATAGGCGGCGGCGACCTCTCGCGTCCGGCCCTGGTCCGAAGCGAGACGGAATGGGATGCCGTCACCACCTTCTGCGAAGCAGTGATGCTAGCGAAGGAGGTGGCGGAGCGGGAGAAGGAGAGAGCAGCAGCTTTCCTCCCCGGCTGCCGCGAGAGACGCCCCGGGCGTCGTGGGCTACGTCGTGGCCCCCGGCCACCGTCGGCGCGGGCCTGTGGATGGCGAGCAATGGGTAGCTCGTCGTCCGTCCGTCTAACGACGACAGGCCGTGTCGACGGCGCGTTTTGTTCCACGCGCGCCTCAAAGAGCTGTCAGCAGCGTGAAGGGGCCCGCAAGGGCCGACGCCTGCCGGGGCTGCGGGCTGTTCGAAAGAGATACCGCGGCTCCGGAACGTAAGGGCACTGAAGGAACACGGATGGTTTTTAGTCAGTAAAAGTCTGACACTCCCTTACGCTCCACCCAGAGCCAAAGGCGTCATTAGATGATTTTCCATCCGCAAAAAAAAAAAAGCATCGACATTTCGGGATGCAAATACCAGCGCTCTTAATACGAAATATAATTCCGCCTCTAGGTCCTTCAAAAGTGTCATTGCCAAGGCAACGTCAGAGAACATTGGCAGAATTGCCTAGAAGCTAGTTAGACTTCCTACGGAACACGTGCATTCTGGTGTTTCGCCAACACTGTCCAAGGGAACTTATGTCAGCTATCTCTCCCATCTCTGCACAGGTAGAACGACTCATTAACCCATGCCGCAAAGGACAAAGCCTCTCTCTCTCTGTTGGGCTCTCTTTTTGCGTCCAACTCGACTCTTGATGACGGGGGGACCACAACGTTGACGAACACCCCGCGGTGTGAGTCCTCCGTGCAGGACGTATTGTTAACCCAGCTCTAGGAGCGCAGATCACTTTTCTCCCTGAACGTCAACAAGTCGAGTGGGCTTGAGGGCATAACTCTCATAGTGCTGAAGACATGTTCTCCGGAGTTGGCACCGGTTTCAATGCATCTTTTCCGGTATATAAGTACGCAAAGACAAAGAAAAGATGCATTGAAACCGGCTCCCTAGGCGTAGTTCCAAAATCATTGAAGAACACTTTAGTGCACCCGATTCTTAAAATAGGCGACCGATCAGATCCGTCTAACTACGGGGCCTTGAAGAAAAGAGCCTTTAAAAAGCCGGCAACGCATCTGCTATTTCCCTGTTGTTGCAGTTGTTCATGGGCGGTGATAATCACTTACCATTAGGTGAACCGTATGCTCGTTTGTCCCCTCTCCTGTAAAAAAAAATCTTACACGATACATAAAAAATGCAAAAGTACGAAAAATCCCTGATAAATTTGCAATCAATCTCTCATATATACAAAAGCTATATCCCTTGTAGTTTTCACGTAAAATGAACCTTATGTTCTAAAAAATTCCCACTTTACCGCCAAGGTACGTAAAAGTAACGTTAAGAATAGAATGTTCTGTAAAAAAGGGTAAAATTTATTTCTAAACTCTCATTTCACGTTGCTATGCTATTTGGAAAATATTATTGATCAATAATCAAACTGAAAAATGAGAGGTGAGAGGGTGACGCTCACCCGGGAGGGGGAGGGTGAGTGAATTAAATGTAACTTTGCTCTTTAACATACATATGCCAATAGATATTTGAAAGTACTCCATTAATTCATCCAATTTTTAACTAAAAATTTTAAACTAATCTCGCCCATAGAAGCGTTCACTTCTGATTTTTCTCGGTTCTCATCGGAGGGCTAGGATAAATGCGTCGTTATCGCCGAGCCCAGACTTGAATTATTTTAATTTATCTCCTCAACTATGCGTTCAAATAAAGTGCAAAGGAGACAATTTAATTTTGTATGTAGAATGGGCCCACCACAAATTTTAAGGATTCTTAATGAAATGCATGTCGAGTTATATCTTATAATCAATAGATTAGAATAGTAATTTCTTATATTTACACGAACACTATACATTTATTAAAACTACTTTTCCGGATTTTATCGCGTTTTATTTATATTAATTTTAATACCTGACGTTTCGGGTGCTTTCCAGCACCCATGGTCACGGGGGACTGAGGTGACTGACGTCCCGATGTCAAAGTTAACCCGGAGTACCTTCAGCTTTTTAATTATTGTCTTTGGTCCGATCTACGCGGAATGAACTAACCGTGTTTTGAAGACTTGCAGTGGTATGCTTGGTTTTAGTTTTAATTTTATTAATTATAGGATCCCAAGCAGGTGGTAGTACCCAGCCTCCTTCTTTATTGAAATTAGGATGTTTTTTAATTTCAATAGCCTCACGTATCATCTTTGGTAGGAATCGATGTTCTTTCGCGAGGATTTGTGGTCTATCAAATCTGATGTAATGGTTGGGGCCATCTAGGATATGATCGCAAACTGCAGACTTCCCGGAACGTTGATGCTTCACGTCAGCTATGTGTTCTATTAGAACCCGCGTAAAAGAAACACGGTTAGTTCATTCTGCGTAGATCGGACCAAAGACAATAATTAAAAAGCTGTAGGTACTCCGGGTTAACTTTGACATCGGGACGTCAGTCACCTCAGTGCCCCGTGACCATGGGTGCTGGAAAGTACCCGAAACGTCGGGTATTAAAATTAATATAAATAAAACGCGATAAAATCCGTAAAAGTAGTTTTAATCAAGATTAGAATAGTATTATTCGCTTTACTGCATCTTAACAGAGTGCTGAGAAATTAACAATTAAAATATGAATCTAACAATAACCTAAAACAAACTGAAAGCGATATTCTTATAGTTTTCACTGGTATTATAAGATAAATAGTGCACTGTTGAATAATTATAGTACTATAAAACAAAGTTGTAGGTGTATTCAACATTTATAGGTACTTTAAGATCGATGAAAAATCTTTTCACTAGTTCCGGCAAAATATAGTCTCTGTGTATTTTTTTTTTATAGAAGAGGGGGCAAACGAGCATGCGGTTCACCTGATGTTAAGTGACTACCGCCACCCATGATCAACCGCAACACCAGGAGAATTGCGGGTGCGTTGCCGGCCCGTTAGAAAGGAGTAAGCTCTTTTCTTGAAGGTCCCCAGGTCGTATCGGTCCGGAAAAATCGCCGGTGATAAACTATTCCACAGAGAGGTTGTACGTGGAAGAAAACTCCTTGTGAAACGTACAGTGGTGGACCGCCAAGCATCCAGATGGTGTGGATGGTATCGGGACGTTTGCCGTGTCGTGCGTTCACGAAATTTGGCGGCTGGGATTAATCCGAACAATTCCTCAGAGCACTCCCCGTGATAGATGCGATAAAATACGCAAAGAGATGCAACATCTCTTCGCAATGCCAGTGAATCGAGCCGATCGGAAAGCACTCGGTCGTCGACGATTCGAGCCGCTCTGCGCTGGATGCGGTCAAGTGGAAGGAGCTGGTACTGGGGAGCCCCAGCCCAGAGATGGGAACAGTATTCCATGTGCGGCCGAACCTGCGCCTTGTAAAGTTGCAGGCGGTGTGCCGGCATGAAATACTGTCCCGCTCTGCTGAGCACGCCAAGCTTTTTAGAGGCCAATTTGGCCTTCCCTTCCAAGTGACCACGAAACTGCACGTCACTCGATATGCCGACGCCGAGGGTTCCGGTACTGGCTGAGGCAACAAGGGGAGTGCCTTGAAACTGAGGGGATACGACAAAGGGGTTCTTTTTAGCGGTTAACGCGCAAACTTGTGTCTTCTGGGGGTTAAACTGGACTAGATTTAGTCGTCCCCAATCCGAGACTCTGTTCAGCAAAGACTCGACTTCAGACACAAGTTTGTCCCGGCACTCGGAGACGTTTTCCCGAGAAATATTGGCTCGGCCGGTGTAAAGAGCATCACCAGTGCTGTCATCTGAATAGCAATGAATGTTACGGGTATGCAACATATCATTGATATGCAGAAGAAACAGCGTTGGCGATAGCACGCAGCCCTGTAGAACACCAGCATTAATAGGCTTGCAATCGGAGCTTGCACCGTCTACAACGACCTTGATGCTCCGATCTGCAAGAAAGCTGGTGATCCAATCGCACAATTTCTCGGGAAGCCCATAGGAAGGGAGCTTCGAAAGAAGCGCTTTGTGCCAAACCCGATCGAAGGCCTTCGCAATGTCCAAACTAACGGCCAATGCCTCCCCCTTGAACTCTACTGCCTCCGCCCATCTGTGAGTGAGGTGGTCTACCTCAAAGAAGATCACCAGCTGACCGACCACGGCGAAAACCGTATTGGCGGTCACTAATCCACTGGTGATCCTCAAGGTACCTCATGAGCTGGCACAAATGTCGTATGACATGTATTGATTAATTGTGAGTGTACATTCCAAATACCATTAAAGTAATGTGTTTAAAGCCAAGATGACTAAGGGATAATATGTCCATTTATATTTACAATATTACCAATACACAGTAAGAAAAGTTTTAAACTGGTTGTATTACAAAAGCAAAATATAATTTAACTCTATCCATTATTGTAAATTATAATTTCTAAAGTATTCTATTAAAGTAGTACGGAAACAGAAACATTTTATTCAATATAGACTATAAATAATACTTATTGAAAGTCACTTTTTTAATTTACCACTGCACTGGTTCAGAAAAAAGCCTCTGTCTTGGGAAGAACCAGTAAAAAAACCCAGTGAGACTATTTTTTAAATAACAGCTTACAATCATGTATGTTATAATCAATGACACAGAAAAATTAGAAATAGCTTGGTAGTGATTACTTTACCTATTAGATATTATCGTCCATTAATTCCATCCATTAATTCGTTTTATATAAACTTGGTTTAATAGTTTTTGAACTTCGATGATTGATTAAGATAGATAGGAGCTGTGTCAAGACTTTGTTTTAATATGGTTTGTAGGTTAGTAGTACTTATACATCATAATAAAATAACTGAGTAATAACATATCAAAATGACTGTGTAATATCATGCTTATCTATGTTATTACACACTGATAAATATTGAGGAAGGAAGATGTTTAAACTGTTTGTGTAAGGATTACAAAACCACAGGTATAATTTAATTGTATTTATTACTAGCGTCCACCCTGGCATCCCACTGGTGGTTTATGGACTCGACAACAGTGCCATTTACTGAGTCCAAATGTAAAAATAAACCATCCAGGGATCCATTCAAACACTCACAAAAATTTTCATCAAAATTAGTTGGATGGTTTCAAAGTCGATAGGTAGAAACATTTTTGTGTTTTATATAGATAGATTTTCAATCATCATCATTTCAAAAGATGTTTTCAATATAACTTGATGGTGACATGTCCATGTATGAAATTGTTAGAAAGCAGTAGGGCATTTTCAATGATAACAGATTTGATAAGACTTGTCTTCAGTAACCGTACACTTTTTTGTCTGTGCCTACGGGCAAATCTGCTAGCTTTCGGCATGCAAGGCATACAGATTTGTGCTAAGCGATCCACCTGAAAAGAAGTTAGTGAATATTGTAAAGGTGTCTTAACTAAATAACAATTCTTATCAATATATTTTTTTCTATAGATATTGGAATCTAAATAGCTTGTGGGTACTTCGTTTATATATGTATTGATTTACATTTACATTTAAAGTATATAGCCAATAACACAAGTCCATTTATGATTTTGTTAAAATTCAAAAGGACATTTTTAATAATAAGAGATATAAGATAAGACTGTCTTCAATATCAATAAACTTTATTTCCACATTTTCATCACCACAATCAGTGCAGTGTTAATAACACAGCTGTCTAATCACAATAGAAGCATCTGATTCTATCACAGGGTATGGTCCAAAAACATCAAGGATATAACTATTGCCACTATATTATTATGCAAACATATATACTATAATATATTATTATTTAAACTTTATATTTGCTTCTAATACAAGTAATTAATACATTTTTTACACACAAATATATGTATCATCTATATTGTCTATCTACTATGGCTGGTATAAATCCAGGATCTACGTTTGACTTACCAAATAAGCCATTTTGTATTAAGTAACTTCATGAATACATAAGGTACCTATTGTACATAAATGCAGTTAAATTTATTATCTCTATTATTTATTTAAGATTTTACTAATAACATAAACTTAATACTTTGTCTCTTTTAATAACAAGGTTCTAAAACCTATTTGTCATTTGTTTTAAGTAATTCAACATAATTCATAATAGAATTACACAAATTCTAGGTGCAAAAGTAAACTCTTGTATTGCATACATACTCTTATATTAATCAGGCCTGGTCAACTCTGTATGGACAGAATGAAATACCTACGGGGGCTGAATTTTATTATTGCCATTTGTCAGATAAATGTCTTGTTTTATAATTAGTAAGATTTTTCTAAAGATAAATTACACTCAAAAATTTTGAATATAGAAATAATAATCCATAGGAAGATAACTATGCCTGTCGTATTTTTCTACATTATTATATTAGCATATCCTTGACAGTAAAAGAAAAATAAATGTTTTCTTTTTGTTTTGATTTTCAATGAGTAGAAAATTATATTTTTTACTGGTAGCACCAAAATATCTAAATGAGTATATAATTCTTATTTCTCATAATATGGCGCCGCCGTATAAATTATTGTTGTTCATGATTAGTTGTTATGTTTGTTTTGCTTGTGTCTTGTTCTAAGATTTTGCAAGTTTACGATGCTGAGTTGAGATTAATGTCCTTCGTTTATATGATGTGCAATGTGTTAGTCAATGATTCGTAGTGAAATACGAAATAGTGACTCTAAAAACTACGCTGCTATGGCGGATAAAGAAAATAGAAAAAGTGTTCTAAGTGCAACAGCTTACCAACCAGTGACTACATTAAATTATTTAGGTTTTCGAAACCCGCAGTAAAGTATATTTTACGGTACGTATACAATATACATGTACACTATTTAATAAGTTCTAACCTTAAAGTAAATCTCTTGTCCAGCTTATTGTTTCTCTTTAACCATTTAAAAACAAATTATGGGTTTGTAAACCATTGGACCTACTTTGATAATATTTGTATTTAATAATTATATCTTTTGTTTTCAGCTGTAAATTGTGGGTACTTCAGCTTTCCAGACAAAGCTACATAATAAGCCCAGAATGCTGTGTGAAAAACATTTTCATGATGGTTAATTTAATGATGCAATCAAGAAAAAGCTCTTAAGAACTGCATTCCCATGTGATGTAAGTAAAGTGTATAATGTATATGGTAATATTGTATGTATATAGTTTTCTTTAAGGACTACTCAGATATTTTATATGGGGATTACTATATTCAGGAGTGGACTTTGATAGACAGTAATGAAGATGATGATGATTATTCATATGACCATCATCTGGATCTAACATGGATGGACAGACCACATACAGTAGTTTGAATCCTGTAAATGCTTTAAGTTAACTTATAATAATTGGACGGACAAGGCATCCAAAGGATTGAAGTCTATAACTCTATAAAGTTAGCACAAGCCCTTCCTTACATTATTAAAAGTGCAACACACTGCATACATTATTTTTAACAATCAAATATTTTTTTAAAACAACAACAAACCTGAAGAAAGTTCAAGCATCACAATCTATGAATAATTACATTTCGTCCTAAACCTATCAAATTTAAAGGCACAACTTGTACAACACAGTAGAAATACATGCATCGAATGGTTCTCAAACAATAGATAAATACTAGACTTCTTTTCACATAGTTATTGTATTTACTATCTTATTTTGTTATATTAATTGTAATAGTGGTTGTATTATAGAGCAAGTTGGATGAACAAGATCCATTCATTTATTTTGTATTGGTAGAATGTAGCGCCACGAGTAGGGACTGGTTTACTATGAAAGTAATGTCAATGAATATAATGTTAATTTAATTTTATATAATAATTTTGTGATACTATAATTTATTTCAGTTTTTAATTATTTCCAGACTAACAAAGTGTATTCCCATTTTATTTTGTGGAATCATAAACTGGCTCCTCGCAAATTATTGCTGCAAAACCACAAGCAGGATCTTCAAAAAGGACAACATTATATCCACTGAAGAACAACCACAAACATCAAAGCATAACAGATAACGTTGAAACTGAAAAAGAAAGTACTCTATATGAAAATTTTTAAAATTATATAAGGAATATTTTTGTAATCTAATATTTAATATGTTTTATAATTTTGAATTAAAATTATTCTATTTATAAGCTCATTCAATACTTAATATATTGCATATAATATAGAGACAAAATTTTTAGTGTCAATTAAGGGAAATTTTATAAGTGGTAGAGCCATTCTGCAGTTATATTAGAAGTATAGTTGGAGCACGAATGGGTCGGCTCGACCGGGGAAGGACCACGCTCTCACAGAATACCAGTGTGAAATAGTAGCTTAATGCTGCTGTATTTCGTATGGTGAGTGTAGAGAACCGGAGACCCTTTTTACTGGAAACGAGGAATTCCATCTTAGTCCTCACGGGTGAACGCATCTGCATTTTGATTCGTAGTCGAGGATAGATGTGGATGTCTATGGGCCACAGCAACCACTTACCATCAGGTGGACTGTGTGCTCGTTTGTCACCCTATCCTATAAAAAAATAGATGGAGAACCAAATATTATCAAAAAAAAATTATTATTTGTGAATTTTGCACTTGTGTGTAGGAGCTTATTTATTAATTAACTTGTTTTTGATTAAAATATTTATATTTGGGTTATTGTAGACATTCTGTGATTTGTGATTGTGCATATTATCAATTCATCCATGATTGTAAATCTTATATATATTGTTTACTTAAGTAATTGAAATTTTGTAATCAATATTGATTTTCTTTTCATGTTTAAACCCATCAAATGTCTTTACAGAAAGAACTAAGCGGCTGGAGAAATTTTGTCTTAAGTTATGTATGTTTTTTTATTTTATTTTGAATAAATAAATAGAAATTTTGTAATTTTTGTTCTTTTATTTAGCGCTGGGATAGACAACCCAAAAATGCCTCAAATAAAAAAACCAAAAAAGACCACGTTCAAATTTCCCGCCACACGAGAAGTGCAGGAGGCTGACGATAGATGGAGCTAGTGGTTATATAGCATTTCTTAAATTTTGTATGAAGTTGTCATTCTTCTCCGATAGGAGTAATATTGTTCTGTGATATTAATTAACCTGAACTGTTTTATTGGCGAATTTTACCATAAAAAAAAATAAAAAGAGAACATACGTTATTTGGAAATTCAAATATTTGGATTCAATTATTTGAGTTGGGTTTACAATTCGATCGTCTGAATTTGAAGATTGTGGGGGGTCAAGGGGGTTTATCTGAAGCACCCACTCGATTTTTGCTGCCGAAGCAGCGTCGAAGTATTTTTAATTATTTTTTTTTTAAATAGTAAATGAGTAAATGACTAATTAATTACGTTTTTGACGTTTCTGTTTCATCTGTCAATTTCATATCGATATATAGTACTGAATCGATTTAGTGGATCGATATTTCACCCTAGAGAATTGAGATCGAAACTTTTTCTGTTTTATTAATATTTGCAAAATTATTTACAATTAGTTGAATATACTCGTAAAGAATGACAGTTTTAATTCAATGTTATCTGTATTTTATTGGTTCTTTGATATTGTAAATATAAACTTTTAACGCAAATCAAAAAAGATCTATTTTTGCGAAATCGATCCTTAAGATTTCGATTTTTTGTAAATCGATTCATCCCATTTCGATTTGAATCGATTTAAAAATGTGTAAAATTAATCGCTAGGTCGGCCATTTTGTTGACAGTTTTTCGTCATGCCGTTGCTCAGAGTTTCATAATTTTGGTGAATAGTGAAATATTTGTGGCGGCGGAATACTGCAAAATATCGCAAAGATCCTTACAAATGGTGGCAGCCATAAATTATGTTTATAAATTAAAGTAGTAATAAAAGTTAATGTTTTGGTGTTATATTGGGTGCAATAGCGAGCGAAGCGAGCCTAGGACGTGGGGCACCCCGACTTTGACAGGTTAGGTCAGAAGGGGAGGACGGATTTGAGTGAGGCGAGCGAATAGACCCCGTCATCCCCTTATTATTTAATTATTACTTACCTTACCTTATTACTCAATTATTTAATTATTATATACCTATTCCAATCTGCATGATGACATCCTCTTAAATAATAATCTTTTAGACATTTTTGCATCGATGAGACGATATTTATTGTCTTGTAAACAAAATATATAATTTTTAATTTAGCTACCATCATTTTTTTATTAACAGGCTTTACGGCTCTGGGTTCTAGCCCTTCTGGGCCTATCATTTCTTTCAGAATCTACATTTTATATTCTTTTTCTTCACAATATGCTGATGCGTCACATTGCGAAGCCCTTGGGAGATTTTGACGACAGCTCAACGCTAAGCGATCAAAATAACTTGAGGTTTATATCGACATCATAGCACTTGTTTCGTCGTTTTCTCAAATATTTCACACGCGCGGACACTTAATTCACAAAATCGCATCACTTACGAATCAAAATCCACTTCAAACCATTATTAAAGCGACAAAATAGGAGCGACAATCCGTCTACGGCCAAGTAAATAACCACAGACCAGGCATGTCAATCTGAAATCGATAAATCGATTATTCCGAGTAAAATAATCGATTTTTCAGATTGATTTGGAACACTGGTTATGACTGTTTATGACTTTGCCTTGGTATATGGTCTGACACTACTAGTTACATCGCCTACGCGGATTCCAGATGTGGAAGATCATACACCTTCGCTGTTGGACATTCTGCTGACCTGATATCCGGATGGATATCAGGTTTCCGCTGACGCCCCTCTAGGTTCGTCGGACCATTGTATTGTCCAGAGTGTGGTGCCAGTCACATTAACGTCGCGGTTGCATTCTGTAGGCTGCCGCCGTGTTTGGCACCATAGGTCAGCCGATTGGTATAGGATGCGGTCTTTTTATGCATCCTACCTTTGAAGACGGGTTTGCTTCTCGCTGCGCGATCCCAGCATTGTTTCTAATTAAATTCTGCAACACTCATCGCAGAAGAACCCAAAAACTCTCTGATCATACTCCTAATCTTATGGCTGTTAGACGGGAAATAAAGCTGCAGTCTACAGCTGATTTGACAGCATATAGTTAACATACAGATTTCCAAATACATGCGGCGGGACTTCAATACAGCTTGTATTGAAGAAGCGATCGAGCGGAACCAGGGCTCTATGTTCTTTGCCAGAGATCTATCTGCCAGAAAGAGCCAACTGTCGAAACTGAAGACCGAATGTGGCAACATCGTTTCCGGGACACCTGAGATTTTGAGTGAGATTGAGAAATTCTATGGGCAACACCGATGCCGTACACGTCTTCGTTGGAGCCATCGGTGTTGCCATTGATGACTTATTTGAGGCGTGTTCCTTCACTTCTGGCCGTACGAGGAAGCTGAAGGTGCTACTACTGCACTCAGCGAGCTATGGAGAGGACTATGCTTGGGGTTATCTGCGTGATAAACTTATAAATGAGAATATCCGCAGCTGAAGTGGCAATGGACTGGCCATATAACTTGGAGAACCGACAACCGATGGGGAGGTAAGGTTCTCGGTTGGCGGCCTCGTACAGGTAGTGGATGTCTAAGGTGGGCCCTCACTTGATGAGGTGACGACCTGGTAAGATATGCAGGAAGTCGATGGATGCAGGTGAATCAGTACCGTGCTGTTTTGAATACTTTGGGTTTTTTTCTTTGGGGATTTTTTAATGTTATGTAATGGACTTGTGAAAGGCTGTAATGAATGAATGAAATGAATGAATTGAAATGTTTCTACTGCCTAAAAAAACTGCATGTCACTATATTCATTAATCTAGGTAACGAATATGGAGATATACGAGTATTTAAGGAATTAATCAATTTAGTGTACTTTGAAAAAGTGTACATTTAGATATCTAAAATGCAGTGTATTTTAAGCAAGGAAATTTAAACAGAAGATGAGTAGCAGCATCTGTCTGATAACACCTAAATATAACATTAAAAATAAAATTCATGGCTGAATTGGCAGAATCTATATAAATAATGATTTTCCACGCACAAAAATACTTTATATGTTATGAAAATTTTAAATGCAATTTTATTTATTTTCTCACCACAAAATCACAAGGTCTTAACCCTAGGGTTCATTAACAGCTATTATAACAATAATGACTTTGAATTGCTGTCTGCCTACTAAATGCACTTAGTATATTTAATACTGATATGGTTATTAGTTTTGAATACCAACATTATTGACCTTTTGTTGCACAGCAAAGTTCCTTAACATTAGTCACATGAGCACTCTACGGCTTTAAAAAGATTTTTCAGAAAGCTTTTTTCTACTTAAAGAACTACATATCGACTGCAAACGAGCCTTTTCCCTCGCTCCGTTTAATAGCGTTGCAATTAGGTCGTGACATTTAGTACCATATTTTTACGTAATAGAGATACGCTGCAGCCATTGAGTTATAATGTACTACGTACTAGAGAAGCTATTCCAAACAAAAATTGTGCACTACTCGCGTATGTCTTCGCGCATGCGCGGTAATAGTAGAGTCGCGCATGCGCAGTTGGTATAAACGCGCATTGCGCTTGCGCGGTCAGTTTTTGTTATTATAGATTATACGTAAGTAGAATGGTCAGTATGTAATAATTGTTTATTTATATTGTATTGTTAATTATATCGAGTACAATTTTTTAAATTGTTTTTTATTTTATATATGTGCTAATTTAATATAATATTACATAATATTATGTCAGAATTACATTTTAATGATATTTTTATCTGAATATTTTAAAAGGTATCTATATGACATAGATAAAAAAACGTACTAAATGTATGTTTAACAAAACTTATTAACATAAAATTTAAATTACAAATATATTTATTTAAATTAGAATCATAAATGTTGTAAATAATCGTTCATAAATGCTGGGCACGCGAGAGTTAAAAATGGACGAATTTATTCCACTTTGACTTTGATGTGGAAACTTAAAAATAAAATAAAAGAATAATAAGCGGATTTAAACATGGAAATTTTTGCCAAATCATAATAACTTATATATGTTTCTATAAAAAAATGTGTATAATAATATATTCGTCCTATACTTAAGTACCCACGGAAATGTCGCATCTGAACATATTAATTTCATAATCTATATTCAGTGACACGAGATGGCGTCTTAGGAATAATTTGTTTTATTATTAATTTATAATACTTTTTTATTGAATAAGTATCTTATTAACCGATGAAAAGTAATTCCTTGGTTTTTACTGACATTTCTTGAATTATTTGTGCAATATCTAAGTACACAAGACGGCATATTTTTATCAAGAGATTTTTTTTAAATCAACACAACACGTGACAACTCTACAAGCGCCTAGCGAGTGACTGATTAAAGTGCAGTGCATGAACCGCAGTTGAGTGGAACAGAGTAGCTGAATGCGGTGTCTCCTCTAGTACGTAGTACATAATAGCTCAATGGCTGCAGCTATATTATCAGCACGAATGGGTCGGCTCGACGGGTAAGGACCACGCTCTCACAGAGTACCGGCGTAAAGTAGCCGCTCAATGCTGCTGTGTTTCGTATGGTGAGAGTAGAAAACCTGAGGCCCTTTTTACTGAAAACAAGGCATTCTATTCTGGTTCTCAGGGTTGACTGTGCCCTCCGGATTCATGTAGATGTCTAGTAGGCCACATCCATATGCTATCAGAGGAGCTGTGTGCTTGTTTGCCGTTGTCTTTAGAAAATAATTAAATTGATGATTTTCTAAACGTTGTATTTGGTTAAAATAAATAACAGAATTGCACAATATAGGTAATAATAAGAAGCCACCGTCGTAATATGATATTGGCCATGAGTCTTTTTAAGTACATATTATTGGACACTTAAAACATCGTAATAAACGTTAACGTTAGTTTCGCCAATGCCGTTGTGACAAATATTTTTAAATTAAAAGTAATTATTTTAGAGTTCAAAAATAACTTTTTTAAATACGTCAGCAAAAATTAAAATTATTCAGACGTCTCAAAGTGGGTATAGCGTATTTAATATCGTGTAATAATACTAGCGTCGTAACTGGTGTAATACAGTATTAAAATTCGATTTGCTGACGATATACTCATTATGGAAAATCGCTGTAGGACCTTCTCAGTACTATGCTTAATGATTGCAACCGTATCTCCCTACGGATACGTCTTAATAAACATTTTCAAGGTAAAAGTAACGTTCACGTCACACTTAAATCGGTAGTTGTTGGGAGCACTACGCTCAAAGTTGTTGACGGGTGTGCTTACCTTGGACAAATTTTCTGAAAAACCAACAACTGATTGATAATAAGGGTTCTCGGATCAGTCTCGACCGGTAAGCGAAGTGTAGTAGCCTCTCACTAGATGGAGTGAAGAGCTGGTATGAGATGTAGGAAGTCGATGACCGTCTATGTAGATTTTTTATAGAGACAAAGCCTTTTCGAGTAACATCCCATACGGCACAACCAACTGGCATTTTTCTTTTAATAAAATCCTGGAGATGAGCACACTCGTCGACTAGTAGCACGTGCCACATGATCAGTAGTCACGCTACTCGCAACGACCAACGACCACTTGACTAATGAGGCAGTCACTATCTATGTTGAAGTGTGGTCGGTTTACGGGCTGATAGAGTGCTCACCATTTTACATACTTAATGTTAAATACCGTACTATTATGAGACTATTGTGTGGTACCGGCACAATAGTCTCATAATAGTCAACTGTGGGATATGCCAGGAAATCTCATAACTTCCGATAGATGGTGGTGCTACCATCGTTTATACCAGGCATAAAATAGCAAGACCAGCGACGGGGAGCAGAGTGAACGGTGTGATAAATCTGGTTGTCTTATTGCTAATCTTTGTCGGCTTAACTTAGCAATGATTTGCAGCAATAAGGGTGCGAATCCCGCACGGAACAAATATTTTATGGCGTTGTCCTTGTGAAATTTATGTATGTAAACTGCCACCATGATACAGGGAAATCTGCGTGAGGAAGTAACGTTTAAAGAAAAGAAAGAAAGAGTCTTTTTTGAAAGAAGCCCGTTTGCAGCAATGGACTTTTTTACGGACTAATGAAGAAGAGGAATAAGAAATGTAAAATATCTATTATAGTTTTCGCTTAAGCTAGAAAAGAGCAGCGCTGTCCTGAACACTATTTGCCGCAACGAAACAAATCATAAAGCCTTATTGAAGCAGCTCATAAATGATATTAGGGGTGAACCGCAAAAAGGGTAAGCTTGTTTGTATCTGGAAAAATTTTGCATAATGCTTGAGCCTGGGCATTTATTAAACTTATGAAGGGCTGGAAAATTAATAAAATTTTCCTTTTTGACAGTGATAAGACTTAAGAAATTTTCTAATTTAGTCTTCCATGCCGACATCAATAAGACGGTTTTTCTACCAGCGGTAGCGATAAGATCTATGCATTTTTCATGGTCGTCCCTTATAGTACGAAATGGGGTGATAGAGTTTCTTACGCCTCTAATAAAGACATAGAAGACAGGATAAAGACCGGCTGAAATCTAGTGGTGAGTTACAACAAAGTGTACAACATAAGACTGCGTGTCAACTTTCAAGATGACTTAGTCAAAGGGGGTCGAAGTCTATTGATCTTATCAAACTTCAATACAACAAAAGTATCAAAGGCGCAACACAATTGGTTCTAAACCAGCATTCCGTCTGTCAAGCGTGAATAATTATGTTAAATCTTCCTTACAACGGGAGAAGCTCATCATAGAGCTATAATATTGGACTAATAAGAATGAGGGGGAGCTAAACTTATAGTTATGAACTCATTACAGTTGATGTTAATATAGTATACGCTATTGTTTTATATACATTATTTTTAATTTATACGTGGAATAAAGTTTGAAAAACGTTATTTTAAGTCGCCTTTTTTTAAGATATTGTCTAAGTTCCGCTGCAGTTCACTTAGCTACTGTCGAACTTTTGAAATTTTATTTCAATACATAAATCGGAATAAAATGTTAAGTAGGAACCTTACCTAACACTGCAGTTACTTTATTGTAGCTACGAAAAAATAAATTGTAAGGCACGGTTTTAAATATAAAATTGTGACAAGGATTCCTTTGTCTTTATCGGTATGAAATAGTTTTTATTTGTTATTTTTACGAGGTATTTGATAACTGGGGTAAGGGCTCGCCGCAAATTTTATGAAATGTGTGTGTTTTATATGGTGAGTGTAGAGAACTAGTGATTCTTTTTACTGGAAACCAGGTTTTCCATCTTAGTTCTCACTAAGTTATATCTATAATACGCGAAGGGAAATCTTTCTACAATCTTTAATGCATATTGCGCATACGGAGGAATATGATACTTTCCATTGTTATAGTATATATAGAGAAGGAGTGCAGAAATCTAAAATTTTATACAATGTGTACTTATTGTGTATGTTGCTTACTTTTCCAATCCTTAACACATAATTGTCGCTTGGACAGTTAATGTCGTTTGTCGACGACGGTCATACCTACTCTTCAATCAACAATGTGGGTATTGTTGGTCGAAGTACCTACTGCCAATGTCTCATAGTAAGTACTTATGTACCCTAAGACCAATTTCAAACTCTATAGCCTGTCGTCGTTTGACGATTCGATAAAGAATATTAAAATGTTGACAAGAATAATTATAAGAGATTGACTGAATAACCTGTAAATTTAGTGTGATTCCAAGTTTTCCTTTTTCAGTAGTATGTTAAGGCAAAAAAGCGTTTATTTTATATTTTGTGTATTAGATATTTGGCAATAGAAAGTGAAATACAGCTTGCTAAGTATTTAAACCTATAAATTTAACCTCTAGCCAACCACTAGTTAACATGTTAGGACGTATTCTTACGTCTTTCGTATTCTACTTAATTTATTTTATTAGCTTAAACATTTTATGTTTTTATTACGCAGCTTCAAATCAATGGGATGGTTATTTATTCGTAGCGCATATTTTATTAATATTTTCACTGACTTTTCGAAAACGACTGAACAGATTTAAATGATTTACCATGGTCCCATATAACTTTAACAAAATTCCAATCCTATGAGTGGATAAACAGTAGTGGAGATTTAAATGTACTTTTTTATAATAAATTCTACTTTTCATTTTGAGCAGGCTTCTAACCTTATTAAAAATTTAATTATAAGGGAACAAATCTTCATAAACCCCGCATAAAATAAAATAAAATAAAATAAAATTTAATGGTGAAACATAAATGGTAATACCGCCGAAAGTTCGAAGTTAGCGGTCGCCGACGACGGTGTTGCCAGATTTAAAAATTTGTAGTTTTAGTAGACTTCAAATAAAGGAGGTGCTATACAAATCGTTTGTAAGCTTTTGTAAGTAATTTACACGATATATTCGTCAATTGGGAACCTATTTTTATGACTATTATTTTAATAAATAGGTTTACATTAATTATTTTTGCGTTTTAATTTTTTTTTTGGTAATATCATTGTAGTACGTATGTGCTGTTAAAAGTTAAAAACTGAGGATATTTGACATACGAAATGAATGAAATTCATTTTCTTTATGTCAAAGAAAGAAAATGAATTTCATTCGTTTCATATAATATATACCAAACAACAACTATTGCTATTTTATAAATAGTAGAGATATATTGTTTTAGTCTGGAGTTTATAGTCTGTAATAAGTTATTTGATTCACTGTTGCGAAACAATTTGCAACGCAAAAGTCGCTGGTTGATTTAAATATTCTCGGCATAATTTTTAGATGAAGAAATTGACTTTCAAATGTTGTTCAGAGCTTTAGTCGGATTCATAGATTACTGACTATGTACGTCGGATTGTGCCCTCGGTAAACCGTTGATATTCAATTAGTAATAAATTATTCGTAAAAAATTTGATGGCGTTATAAATTATAAATAGTAAAAAATAGAGAAAAATTATCGACTATTTGTCTTTAATAACTTTCTTTTTCTTTTTAAAAAGGAAACTGTTCCAATAAAAAAGTGTTTAAGATATAAAATCGTTTTTGATGTAACAACTATTTGCGCGCCTTGGCAGTAAAACCAACATGACGGCGGCGTAGCGACGTGACGGCAAACAACCTCACGTTCTCTCATTTCGCTATGCTCCCCCTACGCCAACGCTCTCAAATCTCAATCCTCTTGTGTTTGTGCGTGCGCGCATACCATGCAATTTGTTGCTACTCCGTGTGAGGTGCGTACTGCGTCTTTTGTTTTAATTTTATTAATTTATTTTACTACATAATTGGCTAGACTTGGCGCTAGGAAGCGCTTGTAAGCAAAATGGCAAAACTAAACAATTTTCGGCCAGGACACGTTTGCTAACTTCAGTGGTGCCGACACAACCCGCCATTTTGCTTATTTACATTGTGTGTTTTGAAGTAGAGTTTATAAGTTGTTTTGTGCAATATTAGTTTCAAGTAATATAATGACATGAATAAACATATTATGGGTACATAATATTAAAAAATCATGATTGGTAAGTTTTTAATATTATTGATATTTATACTTTACAAACATATTTAAATTAGGTTAGGTTCCCGGTTAAAGCTAACTTCGTGTCCTAGAGGAAAATAGCTACTTACGATTCGACAGCGCTTACAGCTTACGATCGCCATTTTGCTTACAAGCGCTTACTAGCGCTTTTTTCAGCCCAAACGCAGCCATTCAGTATTGGTCTATTACCTAATAATAAATTCTTCTATAAACTATGATGTTTCACATCTGTCAGGCGTCCTGTGACGGCCAACTTATTTGTTATATATTGCATCCGAATTAAAACTTGGCCGTTATTTTTTGTTAGTTTTCAGAATACTATACTAATAGTAAAAATACTGAGTGGCAAGGCGCAATCTGTTTGTGCCGGTCTCACACTGACCGCGAATTACTATTTGTTTATATTCGAATCGCTGAAAAATAAATACGAAGACAAACGAATGTTGACTTCTTCATATTTGGACCAAATATTTGATCTTAAAACTTTGTCGTCCGCAAATATTCATAATTTCGAACAATTTTTAGATATATTCGCAACGGCGGTAACCGCTCTCAAAAATCTTAAATTTAATGACCTTATGGACTTTGTATTTTTACACATTACGTTAAAAAGGCTTGACCCCGACACGAAAATGAAAAAATTGAAACTGAAAATCGTAGCAACGATATACCATCGTTCGATGCCTTAGCATTTTCGTGCGAAACCAAATTAAAATAATGCATCGCTCATCTAATGCAAAACAAGAAGTGAAAAAATACGCCGACCGTCGAATGTATGCGCCGCCAAAGTCAACGAAATCGCTAACATATGTGAACACGCACCTGCATTTGCGCACAATATCTGTTTCTTATGTAAAACTCATCAACATGCTAATTTATATATTTTTGCAAAGTTTTGCAGACGCTCATCAAGCGAGCGCTATAAAATAGTAACGACTTGTGCTTAGTTTGTTTGAGTAACAAGCATCGTGTTTCTAATTGTTATTCTAATTCAGTGTATCAGAAGTGTGGCAGTAGACATCATACTACGCTACATTTTGAAAATAATACCGCATCTACGTTGAGCAATCCTTTGAATCAGGCTCCGCCCACAGGGGCCGACGCGAAAGCCTTATCAACAATGGAGTGAAATTGCATCAATGCTTCCCGCTGGACATCGTCGCACACGCGCTCGGGCGACGTAACTTGAACAAATGAGAAAGAGATTGCTCGCGTTCGCACTACTGTTATTTTAGTACTTCGCATGTTATAGTTAAATATTCGCATTTACATTGTGCAGCGCATTGTGCAGTTTACAGCGCGTCTCAAAGTAATTTTATAACGCATCAATGTTGTCAATGTTTAGGAGTATTTGCAAGCCTCCATATCCCGTAGCGTCCTCCACTTGGAGGCGTCCATAAAACGGTTCAAGGTTCAGTATTAATTCCAGTATACCTAAATTTATTAGTTGTATAGGGGTAACTCATTTGACTTACAACTGCGTAATTTTTGTGACAAACTTACGGACATTACGTTATCCCAATGATAAATTTGTTATTGCTGGTGAGTTTAATGTGCCTACTATTAAATGGAAAACAAGCCAGATAATTCGGAGACGACAGCGACTAGCTACATGGGTCATCTTCATGATTTATTTATTATCACTCTGAATTATTTAGGATTATGGCAATACAACTATGTACATAATGTAAATAATGCGATTTCAGATCTTATGTTGAGCAATTCTGACACCTTTGTAATAGCTAGCAACCCATTTATTCTAAAATGTGCTCACCACAAAGCTTTATCTATTCTTGTAAAATCTCTAAAGGTCAATGAAGTACCAGTTTTAAATCAAACAAAGTACATTTATTCAAAGGGTAGGTTTGACAAGATACGGGCTGAATTAAATGGCTTTGATTGGTACTCTAAACTTAATGTGAATAATTTAAATAACGCGACAAAATTATTTTATATTAAAATATACGAATTAAGAAATCTATACATACCGACTAAAACTGTTAAACGTCCTCGTTTGAGGAAGAGAATGCTACCGAAATTTCGTCTCTCAAACGTATACAATATTATCGTCGTTATATGTACACACACACACATATATATATATATATATATATATATATATATATATATATATATATATATATATATATATATATATATATATATACATATATATATATATATATATATATATATATATATATATATATATATATTACTCAATTTGCAATTGCAAAACGCTACAGAAGGTTACGTCAACTAAATACTTAGGATTAATATTGGATCATCGACTATCCTGGCATCCACATATTGAATATATGGACGAAAGAGTGCGTAAACGAGACGAAAGAGTGAGTAATTATATACGAAATGAATGCTTATTTAGAAAAATTTAGAAGACAATTTTACTTACATTATTCAAAATGCTATTTAGAATACATGCCCTTAATGAATTAAGGACTTAAGAATTAAGGAGGAAGAGGGCCAGTCTTCATGTCCGATAAAGTCAATTCCATGGGCGGTCAACCAGTTTTGCGTGCTTCGTGGCGTATGAGCTTGTGCAGAGTCCTGTTCGAATATCGATTGTCGGTCTTTAAACATCGTCTGAGAAAGAGGTTCCACTATTTTTGTAAGAACGGTATTTTGGTACACTTAGGCATTGTTGATATTGATAATGTGCTCATTGTACCCTCGGAATACGCGTGCTGGCTTCTTCATTACTGTGGGCATACACCTTATCATTTATACTTACACTTATCATATATACATATATATATATATATATATATATATATATATATATATATATATATATATATATATAAAGTATTTGACAGAACATGAGACCTGACCTGACTGAGTATTTTGCTAAATATGATCCGAGTAGCTCGATGCTCGTTTTTATATAGAATACGAGCAACAACGAGCATACATTTCACTGATTGTAAGTGGATTTTTTTAATAGGATAACGGTGACAAATTAGCACACAGTCCACCTTATGATAAGTGGATGCTGTGGCCCATATAAATCTACATTTAACCTCGATTCAGAATCAAAATGCAGATACCTTGTCATCCTTGAAGACTAAGATGGAATCTCTCGATTCCAGTAAAATGGGTCTCCGGTACACTCACCATACGAAACACAGCAGCATTAACCTGCGTGGTCTTTCCCCGCTCGAGCCGACCCATTCATGCTACAACCATGATATAGCTGCTGCGTAACTCTACCACGTAGTATTCTAATATATATCAGAATTAGTTAAGATGTTTTTTCACCACACTCACATAATTCTTCTCCAAGAGTGTTTGTCACTGGACTACTCCTAAACGGATCCTGAACTGGACCGATTTTAATGAAAGTTTTTGTGGGTTTGAGGACCATCCAGGGACCCAGGTGGTTTAGATTCGTAATTAAAATCGAAAGGTTCTTTGACGAGATCTAGATATCACACGAGCAAAGCCGGGGCAAATTGCTGGTTTTAAACAGAAAGTTTAGATACCTAAAACCCTTTGAGTATTAAACCAAAAAAGACGGCTTCGCAAGGCATACCCCTCTGTAAAAGGTACGAGAGTCTGACTCATAGCTGTTATTATAAACTAGTTGCTCCGCGTCGTGTGCCATTACGCAAATTAATGATCGTGTCAGTTAATTGAGCTCCGATAAAAATGCCGAATTGCAGTGTTTTCATGAAAAAAAAAACAATCAAAACCGTCAAATCTACGAAAGGACAACGTGACTTTTCATCTGTGAATACTTTTAACATAATATTATCGTTAAAACTCGTATTTTCTGAATATTTTCGTAAAATATCAAGTATTGCCAGCATAGTTCATAAAGTGAAATATAAGCGTTGTTAAAATAAATATAATTTACTACACAAAATAAATATATTTAACGAAAATTTATTTCACATCAACTAAATCAGTGTGTGATAAATAATAATCGTTAAATTAATTAAGATGTGTAATGGATTTTGTCAAATGATTTGAATATCCAGTTTTAATTCAACACGATTCTGAATATTATATTATAATTAATATAGTTGATAATTAGTCTTTATCAAAATATTATACAAAATATAGGCCAAATAAGTTGAATCGAAACTTGCCACTTCGTAGCAAATGCAATTTTTGTAATATTAACTGGTATCACTGCAACCGAAAGTACTGCAATGTAGTGATGAACGCTACAACTTTAGCTATCGATAATTTATTTAACCCATTCGGTTTTGTCTGCCGAACAGGTTTTATTTTTTGTATAAATTTTATAATAAAGTGTTACAAAAGTGGTAAATTGTTCTATGATTGGTTTAATAATAATAATAAATAAAAATAGTTTATTCAGTTAACGATCGTACATAAATTATAACAAGGATTGAGGTCTCCTTTAAAGTATAAATACTTGTGTTAGGAGACTCCACTCTTCCATAGCACTTATTCCTACCTACTCCCTAAAACCATACTTAAAGAAGGTGACCGTTCAAATCCTTCAAACTACAAGCCTATCGCCATCACCTCCTTGTTCTCCAAAATAATGGAATCCATTATAAACTGTCAGCTCATGCGGTACGTTGAGGATCACCAGCTGGTGGCTGGTGACGCCATGGGTGACCGCCAATACGGTTTTCGTCGGGGTCGATCAGCTGGTGATCTTCAGGTCTACCCGACTTATAGATGGATATAGGCAGTATACTCCAAGGGGGAGGCACTGGCCGTAAGTTTGGACATAGCGAAGGCCTTCGATCGGGTTTGGCACAATGCGCTACTTTTGAAGCTCCCTTCCTATGGGCTTCCCGAGAAATTGTGCAATTGGATCACCAGATTTCTTGCAGATTGGAAAATCAATATCGTTGTAGACGGTGCATGCTCCGATTACAAGTTTATTAATGCTGGCGTTCCACAAGGCTGCGTGCTATAAGCAATGCTGTTTCTTCTGTATATCAATGATATGTTGCGAACCGGTAACATCCATTGCTATGCTGATGACAGCACTGGTGGTGCTCTGTACACCGCCGTGTCAATATTTCTCGGGAAAACGTCACCGAGTACCGGGACAAACTTGTGTCTGAAGTCGAGTCTTGCTCGAGTCGAGTGCTAAACATAGTCTCAGATTGGGGGCTACTAAATCTAGTCCAGTTTAATCAGAAGACACAAGTATACGCATTTACCGCTAAAACGATCCCCTTTGTCGTATCTTTTTAGTTTCAAGGCATTCTGTGTTTTTTTGTCAGTTTGTGAATAGTTTACCACCGGCTAATTTTCCGGACCGATACGACCTGGGGACCTTCAAGAAAAGAGCTTACTCCTTTCTAAAAGGCTGGTAACCCACTTTACTTAAGTTACTTAAGTTTTAATTCTTTTTTTTTAATTTCATCTAAATTACTTAAGTTTTCACTTATTTTTATTTCCTATTTAGGTTGTCTGGAAGAAATTGCTGCATAGCAATAGGACCGCCTTTTGTTTTTCTCTTTGTTTGTTTCTTGTTATGTTGTATTTTTTTAGTGTTCAATAAAGGGTATCCGTATTGTATTGTAACCCACCTGCAATTCCACTGGTGTTGCATTGGCGGCTGTAGTCACTTAAAATAAGGCGAATCGTATGCTCGTTTGCCCCCTCTCTTATAAAAAAAAAGATATAAAATGTTTCACTATAGAAATTTTTAATAGCGCAAAATTTTAGTAAAAAAAATCTTAGGCAAGCTGTTAAAATAATTATTTGTTCTTTTAGTTTCTAAATTTAATTTAGGCCAGGTTTCGTCCAATTAACAATATTTTGAAGGTAAGTGAAGGTAAGTTAAGTGCCAGTATAAATTTTGGTAATATAATATGTATTTATTCATATCTAATCTCTAAATAAAGGGAAAAAAGTTACGTCATATGCCTAATAACTTTCAGGTTAATGCCCTCACTGTCAATCACAAGGGAGTGTTGACGAATAGATTACGTGATTGAAAAACCTAACGGCGGCGGTTCGTTTTCATGCGGTTTTTGAAACCGTTTAAACTTAGTAAAGGAGTTTGATATATATTCTCGATATTTTGAATAATAATAACAAAACTCGTTTAGAAGAAAATATATTTATTCAAATTTAATATTAGAATTATTTTTAAGCTTAAGCTTTGTCTGAATACTTTGCAAAAAGAGTTCCCTAATTATAAATTGTTACTGCGAAAATAAAATGTCGTGGGACCAAACTCCCTAATCGACTATGATATCGTGAGCCTTTGCAGAATATCATAATTTCATAATTGTAACGCTAGTGAGTTAGCGTAACAATGTCACCACTGCAATGTTTCATTATACTAACTGCGTAGATCGGACCAAAAATAATAATTTTAAACTGAAGGTATGACGTATACGTAGTATGACGTAGCATGAAGAAGGTAACTATGACAGTGTGACATCGACCACCTCAATACACTCGCAACCATGGTTACTATTAAGTACTCGAAACGTCGTTTTGTGTGACAAGTGCTTAATTTAAAAAAGTAAAAATAAAGTTACAGCCTTTCTACGTCTATTGCTTAGCACTGGCCTGTTCTCATTTCTAAGAACTGTGTATATCCTCAACTACGAATCAAAATGCAGATGAGTTGTCACCCGTAAGGACTAAGATAGAATGCCTCGTTTCCAGTAAAATGGGTCTCCGGTTCTTTACACTCACCATACGAAACACAGCCACAGCGGTGACACTCCCTGTACGTGAGAGCTTAAGCGCCGGTGACCTTGAGTCGAAGCTTGTAACGCTAGGGTTGATATCGAACCGAAAAGAAATATTATAGACTTGTACCAAAGAAGATACATAGTAGGTATGTGTTATATATTATGTAAACTTATGTATTTAGGTAGTGAAAGATATGTTCAATTTTAAATCAACTTTTATTAAATGAGGAATATTAAAACTTCCGACAAAACAAAATATGCACGACAGTTAATGGTAATCTTAAAGAATTAACCAACATTTAGTATTTCAGTACGCAATAATCAGTATTACCTACTATCCTTTAAAATAATTTACTCTTATATATTTTTGAATTTTTCGATTAACTTTTAATTTTCACTATTATTTCTAACAATTGCAAAAATTCGTAGCATGTATATTTTTTTTAGAAAATCCAAAGGTATGCAGGTTTCCTGGGACATAGCGACCAACAAATTGTTTCCTATCTGTTGAGGAGATAATTCATTTCTATTTCTAATGAAATAATCCATAAATACAACAATGAACAAATACAAAAACTGTTTATAGATATCTAAAATTTTTGACTCTCTAGTGGCTTATTTTTAATAGTGTATATTTCAGTTAATTTAATATAATAAAATTATTGGCGATATATTAGTTTGATTGCCATGGTATTTTCCCATAATTCTTGTTAAGATCATATCGACTTTCATTAAAATGAGATCACATATTTTTAGGTATCATAAAACATTATTAAAAGTTAAACTAACAAAACAAGGGCCCGTTTTTTGTGCAGTGGAATTTATTTTAATTGTAATCACTTAAAATCACTTTCAGTAACACTTATACGTATACTATAATATCATTTATTTAATAAAAACAAAAATATTTATCAAAGCATATAAACCTAGCATACACGACTATAAAAACGAATAACGTTACTTGGTAACATAAACTTAATACCTACATGAATAGAATGGTAATATGTACTTTAAGATATCGTAATATTCATATTTTAATTGAAATATTATATCACTTGACGAATATATTTATATTAACTAATACTCGTACTGACAAATATCGGTATTACTACTAGCCCTCGGCCAGGGCAGTCGGCGACTGCCCGTTCCACGCCCCGCGCGCCTCTCAAGGCCCCCGCACACACCCAGACACCCACACATAGCCGCAAGCGATTTTACGTGCACACGTGCTTAAGTGTCGTTTCTTTTCGCGCAGTGTATATATTCTTTGACACAGCAGCATTAAGCTACTATTTTACGCTGGTATTCTGTGAGAGCGTGGTCCTTCTCCGGTCGAGCCGACCCATTCGTGCTACAACTATACTACTAATATAACTGCAGCATGGCTCTATTACGTATAAATTTTTCTGCGTGATAAACTTAGAAATGAGGATATCCGCAGTAGAACCAGAGTGACCGACATAGCCCAACGGATTAGTAAGCTGAAGTGGCAATGGGCCGGCCATATAGCTCTAAGAACCGACAACCGTTGGGGAAAAAAGGTTCTCGATTGGCAGCCTCGGTAGGCGAAGTATAGTGCAATCCCCCACTAGATGGAGTGACGATCTGGTAAGACATGCAGGAAGTCGATGGATGCAGGTGGCTAGGACCGTGCTTTATGCATTCCTTGGGGGAGGCCTATGTTCAGAAGTGGACTTGTGAAGGGCTGTAATGATGGTGAATGACGATGATGTTAATTTAAATTGTATAATAATTCTACATAGATGCTTCTTCATTTATCATCCACTCGTTTTGTAGGGAAGATTTACCGTAATTGAAACGATGGGTAGAGGGATTGCCAGTTGCCGTACTTACTTTTGAGTATGTTCCTCGTTGCCCGTATTCTTTTACGTCTATTCCAAACCGGTTGGTTATGTACCATCTATCGGAAATCATGAGACTCCATTTCGCCCCATGGGTATCGCAGTAGATTTTCTCATAGCCTTCTACTACGATACCCATAGGGTGAAACAAGGTGATTGATTCCCCGCCACTACTCACGACTTCTGATACTAACATGTGCATTAATTTTATATTTACAATTATATTTTATTTTTAATGTTTTTTTCTGTATTTCGAATTTTTGTCAGCTTGTCTATTAATAATGAAAGTAATACATTACGGTTTCAAAGGAACCACGCTGACAGAAATATTTCAATGTCCCTTGACATGAACTGGTGGAATATTGAGAAAATACGAGCATTACGTTTAATCGAGAAATTTGGTTTGCCTGTCATTTTCAATAATAGTGAAATGAAGTAGCGGTAGCCCAACGGTAGAGTGCGGACTGCGAAATCAGAAAGGCGTAGGTTTGAATTCGAATTTTGACTTATGTGGTGAACCACTCCTAACATAAGCATTTTAGCGTACTTGGAGTGGTGAAAGGGAGTGATAGTAATGTTGATAGCGTAGTACTGTTATCGATTTTAATTTTGTCTGCGGGCGAAAAGTATCACACCTCTATGCAGTTGGATAGGTTTCGTGCAATAATTCTGTACTTTTATAGATATAGCGTATAGCGTATAGCGTATCTATGCAAGCACTTCATTTAGAAAAAGATTTCATCTCAAAAAGAAAAGACATTAAAAGAAATTTTGTTTAAATGGTTTCGTGGAATCACTTCTCTTGTTCACGGTATTTATTAAAGTCTCTTAGAAAATGATATAATTTAGTTACAAGAAATAATACTCAATGTAGCCACATAACGAATATATCTTCCAAATTACGCCCATTTAATTTAGTTATTTTAACATAGAGTACACTCAAAGACATTTTAAATTACCATAAATTGGCTTATTTTGTTTGTTTTGTTGATAATTGTTAATATACATAGATAACCTCAATTCTATTCAACAACGATATTCCAACAGGACTCTGCACCTACTCTATCTTCTTTCTTCGACCACTTTATATGTGAAAATTAACGTCTTTTTTATTTTCGGCAAGAACAAACGTTATATTTTTAAAATCGGTGAAGTTCATTTATACAGTATTCAAAAATTTTAAATAATAAGGTTTTGACAGAACTTATGACCTGACTAAGGGTATGTTCCGAAATACAACCCAGTACACTAGCAAATGCGAATGACGTCATTAATTGACGCCGTATTCCACCATATTCCATACGAGCCACCAATATGGCGTCGATTTATGACGTCATTTGCATTGGCCAGTGTACTGGGTTGTATTTCGGAACATATCCTAAGTAATAATTCACATACTTTTTAAAATAATATGAAAAAAACCGACCATGAAGTGATCTTTCGATGATTGATTTTCTTGCCCAAAGATCACTGTTATAGATAGCAGTTTTTTTAATGTTTTCTGAAGGAGGAAGTCTTGTGTAAAAGCTATTTAAATAAAATAAAATAAACGACTGTAAACCATCGTCAAACAATAATTTCAAATTACCATTTATCCAGCTGCAACATAAAAATAAATATCTAATGTACTTTCCAACGCAATAGATTATTCAGTCCTATCCGATGATCTTTAAAATTTTCTATAGGTGTTTAATAGGTAAGAGCTTATCTGTGAAAGTGGTAATGGTAAAAGTTTCAAAAAATATCTTAGCGTTAATTTTGTTAAAGCTTACTTACTATTTAGAACAAGGGGGAATATTTATTGAATATAGAATAAAGTGACTATGCGAATTACCAGAAAGATCTCTAATAGAAGAAGCATTGAGCTATTATGTACTACGTACTAGAGGCGACACTGCATTTAGTTGCGCTGTCCCATTCAATTGCGGCGTCATCGCCGCACTTTATTCACTCACTTGCTAGGCACTAGTGAGTTAACACGTGTTCGTTGATTATATAAAAAAAAAAACTCTTGATGAAATATGTCGTGGTGTGTTTTTAGATATTACACAAATAATTCAAAAAATGTTAGCAAACATCACGGAATAACTTTTCAACGGTGGATAAGATAATTAATAAAAAAAGTATTATAGATTAATAATAAATAATATTCTTAAGACGCATCTCGTGTCATGGAATATAGAATTAATTTCTTCAGATGCGACATTTCTGTGGGTACTTAAGTAGGTATAGGACGATTATATTATGAACATTTTTTTGTAGAAACAAATATAAGTTATCGTAATTACGCTAAATTTCTTATATTTAAAGTTGTTCATTATTTTTTTAGTTTATTTTTAGGTTTCCACTTCCAAGTCGGTGTGGAATAAATTCGTCCATTTTTAACTCTCGTGTGACCATAACTTATGAACGACTCTTATTCTATTCTAAATATATATGTATGTAATTTAAATGTTATATTATTAAGTTTTGTTGATTATGTATTTAGTATGTTTTTAACATTTAACATAGTTACCTTTTTAATTACTTTTCATTATACTTACGTTACTCTTCGTATAAAAATTATATCTAATTGTGATATAATATTATGTAATATTATATTAAATTAGCATATATAATGTACAAAATAAATGACAAATTAGAAAAACTGTACTCTATCGAATTAACAATGCAATCTACTATTACATACTGAACATTCTACCCTACGTTTATTGTATGCTAAAAAACCAACCGCGCATGCGCCACACTACTCCTTACAGCGCGTGCGCGAAGACATAGTAGCGCACATTTTTTTTTTTTTGAAATAGCTGTTCTAGTACGTAAGTAACTAATTACTTCAATGATCAATAAGGGTGAAAAATAAGAGATAAAATTTTTAATGTAAGTAAGTATAGATTATTAGAAATTAGAGAGTAGTTACCTTGAACATATGATATTCTTATTCCACTCAAAATGGTAAGAAAATTAAATCAAAAGAAAACAAAGTAAAATTAAGTAATTTTTAAAAATATTTCAAATGTAAAATAAAATAAACGTAATTTCCACACATTAATGGTCTTAATACCGATTTCAAAAGCTAAGGATTTTTTATTTCATTTTTTGTCTGGTAATTCGGTTTTACATAAGAGGCGGCCTGTGTGGCCGACCGGCCAGGAGTAGGACGCATAAATAATTGAAGATTACTTTACTTTTAAACAGACCTAGCTCCGCTAATGAACGTACCGTGCATTATTGGTTCACTCGCTTTCGTTAAAAATTTTAAACTCATAAATAAACTTGGTAAATGAACGGGTGGCCACCCGGAGAAGACAAAACAGCGTAACCATGAAGACTTTTTTCATATATTTATTGCTCGAATAAATATTATCGATACTCAATAATATACTTAAGTAACCACCTTTTCACCTCTGAAGACTACGACACAATACCTCACAGCCTGTATTTTTACTGGCTCTCCATACGTTTTAAATCGGAACAAACCAGTGCAAGCAGAATTGTAATTGATTGTTTTACATTTTGATAACCTAGATCACAGCTAAAATTATAATAAAACTGCCATCCTACATGAGTCCTAATGTTGGGCACATTCTTTCTCCAAATTCTGTGTGGATTCTTGGATCAGCAAGATTTCGCTTGCCACACTGCCCCAATGTGTGCCTAATGTGCTCATTTACTCACATGTAGGTTTTCCGACATAGTAAATCTGTACTTAAAAGTGTTGATAGCAAATTAATTGATAATGGTGTTGATCGAATTTAGTTTGCCCGTGTTATTTAAAATTTTAAATAAACCTTAGATTAAATTTTTAATAGAATCTTATGAGCATTTTTTTAAAAATTAACTCTTGTTAAAATTCATATAAGAAAGAAAGTGAGGAATACTTTATGTTACGAGCTTGTTTGAAAGGCTGATGGAACTTGTACTGGCCGGGCTAATTGGTGATGCCTGTCTGGTCTACTTGGATGACATCATCATCGTAGGCCGTACATTTGAGGAACACCTTCAAAACCTTGAACGCGTGCTCATGAAGATTCAGAGTGCCAACCTCAAGTTGAGCCCGAAGAAATGTTCACTATTCCAACGGCAAGTTAATTTTTTGGGGTTTGTAGTATCGGAAGAAGGTATCCGCACAGATCCAGAGAAAATCGCCGCTGTCAAGGATTGGCCGGTTCCAAAAGACAAGACGCAGGTTAGAGCATTTTTGGGTTTGTGCTCCTATTACCGGCGATTCGTGAAGAACTTTGCAGATATAGCCAAACCTCTGCACAAGCTAACCGAGGAGAAGCGACATTTCTGCTGGGATGAAAGTTGCAATATCGCATTCCAGGAGCTCAAGGACCGTCTGTGCAAAACACCTATTTTGGGATACCCTGATGCAAGCAAAGAATTTATAGTTGACACAGACGCAAGTGATATAGGACTTGGCGGTGTGCTGTCTCAACGGAATGGTGACCAAGAGGTCGTGATAGCGTACTTCAGCAAGTCGTTGTCAAAACCGGAAAGGAACTATTGTGTCACAAGACGCGAATTGCTCGCTGTGGTAAAGTCGTTGCAGCATTTTAGCAAATATCTTCTGGGGCGAAAATTTCACTTACGAACTGACCATGCTGCACTAAAATGGCTATTGCAGTTTAAAAACCCAGAAGGACAAGTTGCGAGGTGGATCGAACTACTGCAGGAATACGACTTTGAGATCGAACATCGCAGCGGGAAATCTCATGGCAACGCAGATGCATTGTCAAGAAGACCTTGTCCTGAGGATTGCAAACATTGTACTAGGCAAGAGAGTAAGGAAGTGGTATCCGTGAGGATGCTCAGGGCAGACCACCTCAGCAACGAGTGGAAGGACAGCTTACTACATGCACAGCAGGAAGATCCGGACATCAAGCCGATTCTGGAATGGATAAAGGCCAGTGCTCCCAAGCCCAAGTGGAGTGACGTCTCAGCGATGAGTTCGACCCCTAAAAGCTATTGGGCCCAGTGGGACAGCTTGCTGCTTCAGGATGGAGTTCTGTGTCGTAAATGGGAAAACGTTCGGGGAGACAGCTGTCATTTGCAAATGGTTGTCCCTAAAGCTAAAGTACCGGATGTTCTACAGCTGTACCATAATGATTGTTCAGGAGGCCATCTGGGAGTTAAACGAACTCTACTGAAGATCCGAGAACGGTTTTACTGGGTCCACTGTCGAAACGATGTCGAGGACTGGTGTCGCAAATGTACAAGTTGTGCGGCTGTAAAGGGACCTCAGACTCGTAGTAGAGGTGCATTGAAGTTGTACAATGTTGGTGCACCATGGGAGAGAATAGCCATTGACGTGGCGGGGCCGTTTCCCGAGAGTGAAAGCGGTAACAAGTATTTCATGGTTGTGATGGATTACTTCACTAAGTGGCCAGAAGTCTTCGCCATTCCAAATCAAGAAGCTTCAACAATTGCAGATAAACTAGTTCATGAAGTCTTCTGTCGTTTTGGAGTACCTTTAGAGATTCACAGCGATCAAGGAAGGAATTTTGAGTCTCAAATATTCCAGGAAACTTGCCGAGTTATGGGTACTCATAAAACAAGAACGACTTCTTATCACCCGCAATCTGATGGAATGGTGGAGCGATTTAATCAGACATTGGAGAGGTACCTAGCAAAAGTTGTAGACAATCGGCAACGAGATTGGGACAAGCACATACAACCGTTTTTGTTGTCATATCGAAGTTCTGTTCACGAAAGTACAGCAGTGACACCAGCTTTCGCAAACTTTGGAAGAGAATTACGGCTGCCTGCAGACCTGATCACTGGGATACCACCTGATGCCCCACGCAGTATAACCGATTATGCATATGACTTGCGGAACAAAATGAATGACATTTATGAGCACGTCAGACAATCGGGCCAGCAAATGTCTGAGAAAATGAAAACCCGGTATGACCGCAAAATGAACAATAAAGGGTTCAACGAAGGTTCATTAGTGTGGTTGCACAATCCAGTCCGCAGCAAAGGGAAATCTCCTAAGCTTCAAGCTAAATGGGACGGCCCGTACCGGATTGTAACCAGGATCAACGAGGGACTCCTAAGATAGTCCATGTGGATCGCTTGGCGCGTTATTATGGGGCCGATAATGCTCGGGACGAGCATGTCTTAGGAGGGGGCAGTGTTACGCCGCGCTCAAATCAGCGCCATCTAGTGTCAGGAACGAGAGCGAGGGGAGCGTTGCAGAGAATGACATCGCGGATCTTTCGACCCACAGCGCCACCCGAAGAACTAAGTTTCTAGAAAATCTATACTCGCAAACTCGTCCCTTTGCACGCATTTACCTGAAGATTCGGGATGTTATTCTCTGCAACGCTCCCCTCGCTCTCGTTCCTGACACTAGATGGCGCTGATTTGAGCGCGGCGTAACATTTATTTAACACTAAAACACAACTGGTAAAAGAAACATAATATATTCAAATTGGTAAATATTAGGTGTTAAAATCCTTCTCTGCTTAGAATACCGCCTAGGCATGTGACGCCCTCATTTATATTTCTGCAGCAAAGCAGCAGTGCAGGATCTGTTAAGTTCCGATCTGAAAGGTATGGAGAGTCAATACAATTATAGGCTAAGAGGCATTCCCTTTAAGTCATCCGTAGCATTATTTGCTTAATGTTATTTTCAGGTGTCTATGAGCTGCAACAGTCAGTTACCATGATTTAGACTGTAAGTTTGCTTGTCACTTAAAATTTATTTGAACAAGTATTGACTACAACAACGAAAAGGCATAATGCTTTTACTCGTAGCATACAACTCAGCATAGTGCTGTACTCGTAGCAGTGTTCCCATAGCCACAGAGCTGTTAATATATGGAAGTCTTATTTACCGAGCAGTTGTCAATAGGAAATAATATATAATGCGAACAGTGGACTAGTGAAAGTCTATAATAATGTTGATTAATTGTTGTGTTTTTAATGGGTAAATAAAAAATGAGTATGATAACGAAAAAAGTCTAATTGGCTATATTATTTCAAACACAGATTGAGCAGTGTAAAAGTAAATAAATATTAGTAGTAGATTAGAATTAAAAAGTTAAGGTCTGACTCTCTACTACTGCTCATAGGCACTATGATCAGACACGAAAAACACGGAAGTTACTACTTCGTCCAGTAGAACATATTATTAATTTTTTGTACTATTAAATTGTTTCTATTTCATTGTACGACTTATTTTATTTATGTTGCTGATTGGTTCTCAGGACAGAGGCTTTTTACGAAGCAGTGGTATAAACATAAAATGACTTTCAACAGGTATTCCTATAATCTACATTGAATAAAAAGTATTCTTTTCTCTTTAAAAAAATGGTGAAATTTTATATAATAAATACGTTATCTCTGCCCAATAAATTATAGTAAACTGTACTTAACGAATGATTATCCACAAAATGGTCCATAAATTGAAGGACGGGACAAAAGTAAAAAAATTGGTCCCATTTCTAGTAATAGTGCCATTCTTCACCGATGCCACCATTAACGTTGACCATTGAATTTAGTTTGGTTAAGTTTCATCCGGTTATTGACGGAAGATAGCGATTGAGTAACTTAAATGAATAGGTTCGGGCCACTTATTTAGAGGACTGCGGTTTGGAATTGTTATTTCATTTGTAGAGGTCGTAAAAACGATTAAGAGATTTAAAACGACCCATTTATAAATCGAAAACTATTCGTGCTTAGAATGAGGTTTTAACCCGTGACTACGATATAAATCAATTTCAAAATAAATTGTGGTATTTTATCATTAAATTCTTCAAACTTTTTAAATTTAACTTACATTTGTACATTGCGTTTGTTTTAATTTTTTTTAATATTTTATATCAATGCTTCTTTTTGTGTAATATTTTTGAATAAAAATATTCATTAGTTAAATGGTTGTAGTTTCTATAACATTTTCTGTTTACTTTATTTTTGTTTCTTAATGAATGAATAAACGTGGTAGAGCCATGCTGCAATTATATTAGTAGTATAGTTGTAGCACGAATGGGTCGGCTCGACCGGGGAAGGACCACGCTCTTACAGAATATCAGCGTGAAATAGTAGCTTAACGCTGCTGTATTTCGTATGATGAGTGTAGAGAACCGGAGACCCTTTTTACTGGAAACGAGGCATTCCATCTTAGTCCTCACTGGTGACAACGCATCTGCATTTTGATTCGTAATCGAAGATAGATGTAGATGTCTATGGGCCACAGCAACCACTTACCATCAGGTGGACTGTGTGCTCGTTTGTCACCCTATTCTATAAAAAAAAAAAACCTCAATATTTTATACTAACAATATCGCCCTGTATTGGTGATGTAAGAAAATCATTACTCTACGTTGACCTGTGGATGTCATAGGTACTCGTATGTGAAGACTAAAGAAATTTCACAACTTCGAATAAATGGCGATTTTCAATTTATCTTTAATTTCAGTAATAAAATGAACCAGGCCGACGTTAGGGTTAAGTTTTAAAAAATGTTTAATTAGAGTTAATTTTTAAAAAACATTCTCTTTACATTTTTGAATAACGCAAGCAAAATAAATATGAGGTTTTAACTCGTGACTACGATATAAACCAATTTCAAAATAAATTGTAAAAAAGTGTGTGGTATCTTATCATTAAATTCTTAAAACTATTTAAACTAAACATAAATTTGTACATTTGTTGTATGTTGTGCGTTTGTTTTAAATATATTTTTTTAAAAATATTTTATATCAATGCTTCTTTTGTGTAATATTTTTGTATGAAAATATTCATTAGTTAAATGGGTGTAGTTTCTATAACATTTCTATTAATTTTATCTTTGTTTTTAATGAATGAATTAACCTCAAAACTTTGTACTATCAATATTGCCCTGTATTGGTGATGTAAGAAAATTATTACCATATTTTGAACTGTAGCTGCAGTCTCGACATAGATATCGATCACTTTACAACCGATATCGGTCGTTAAGTCATAACTATCCGAATGTAGCGATTTTTGGTAGTCTCTTCTCTCATAGCTATCGACTTATATCGGTACCGATCGTACACTTTACAATTATTTGTTATGTTAACAATTATTTTAACGACCATTTTCGACTGCCCGCTAAGTGTTCGTTACGATCATAAGCTGTTTATAAAGTTGTTTCAGAGTTTTATAAATTTAAAATCGATTATCTATTATAATATATAGTTGATGTCATAGGTATTCGTACGTGAAGACTAAAGAGATTTCACAACTGCGAATAAATGGCGATTTTCAATTTATCTTTAATTTCAGTAAAAAAAAAGAACCAGGCCGACGCGACGTTAGGGTTAAGTTTTAAAAAATGTTTTAATTAGAGTAAATTAAAAAAAAACAGTCTAAAATTTTGAACAACACAAGCAAACTAAATTCGATCATCAACGTTATCAATGAATTTGTTATCAACTCTTTTTAAGTATAGATTTACTACGTTGGAAAATCTGTATGTGAGTAAATGTGTCGCCAGTGGTGGATTTTCGGACCAGCAAGATTTCGCTTGCTGGTCCGAAAATCCACACAGAATTTGGAGAAGGACTATGCCCAGCATTGGGACTAATTTTATTATAAAAGAGGTGGCAAACGAGCTTACGGTTTACATAATGATTTCTTATATTTACGCGAACACTACACATTGAAATAATACTAGTTTTTACGGAATTTATCGCGTATATTTAATTTTTTAAATACCCGACGTTTCGAACCGCCCGTGAACATGAGTGCTGTAAAGTGTTCGAAACGTCGGGTATTTAAAAAGTTAAATATACGCGATAAATTCCGTAAAAACTAGTATTATTTCAATGAGCTTACGGTTTACCCGATGTTAAATGACTACCGCTGGCCATGTACAACTGCAACACCTGGGGAATTGCAGGTGCGTTGTCGACCTTTAAGAAAGGTGTAAGGCATGTAGGATGTCAGTTTTATTTTACTTTTAGCTGTGATCTAGGTTGTCAAAATGTAAAACAATCAATTACAATTCTGCTTGCACTTCTTTGTTCCGATCTAAATGGTATGGTTAGCCAGTATAAATACCGACTGTGAGGTATTCTGTCGTACGCTCGCTCTCCATGAGTTTTGAGACCTCTCCAAACCCTCTGAGAGCCAGTCTAATTACAGACCTTGAGACATTCCATCTTAGTCCTTAGAGGGGATGACGCATCTGCAGCCTTCTTTGTTTGTAGTGAACTGCAGGTGTCCAAATACACCTGCAGTGCTGTAGCTACTAATCGTCAGGAGGACTGTAATTTTGTTTATACTTCTGTACTGTAACTAAAAAAAAACATGTTTCTGTAACAAATAATTCACTGACATCTAATATTAAAAATTTCTTTACTTTGCCTTAAAATTTCAACAAAGGCTGAAAACGACTACGTGAGGGAGGTGGAATAACGGATAGACGTTATTTACAAAACACGTTTCCTTACTACTGTCGGCAACATTTATTTAGAATGATAATATATTTCCTCGAGCGAGTCACGCCTTTTGTATAAGTTTTCGTTTAGGTGTTTTTGTTAAGATTGACAAACGATATACTGACGCGTGGGTTCAGAATATTATTGACGGCGTAAAATAAAAATGCTTTTCGAAGACTCCATGACACAAATATGTCTGTAAAATAATAATATAATAGAATATAATCAAAGTAGTAACTGACAGTATTATTAACACACGGGTTGTCATTCAAATATTATGTATTTTCCGCATAAACTTACCTAAGTAATAATAATAATAACTAAGGTAATAAGTATTGTTATACATTTCAAAGACATATGTAACTTGCTACATAAATATTTTTATTTTTATTTCTTAGACAAGCAGCTTACCTTGTAATGTTTTATTTTACTACCAAATTTCGATAAACACAATCTCAAAGGAGTCGACGAGTGAAATTCAAATTGTAAGTCTATCTTGTATAACTCAATGCTATAAACACCTAAGTACTAAACGATACGTATGTTCACGTTGTTTCTTCGTCTTGTGCGGAACATCCTAGTCTACCCTATTGAGTACAAGTCCTCTTCTAAACATACCGCTACCGTTACAGCCTGTTAAAGTCCACTGCTGAACATGGCCTCCCCCATTAGCTTGCCTCATAAAGGGGATATTTGCCATAGTTGCCATGCTCTTGGCAAGTGGCAAACGCAGATTTTTTTAATTATTATTAAGAAGACACTGCTGCATATCTCCTGATTTGTTTCCGGCGGTCACCTCTTACGGCACCCACGGGATCATATGGTGTAGTAGATATTCTTGCACCACCACTACTCGTTACTTTTAAAATGAGTGGTAGATTATTCGAGCGATATGGCCGACACATTACAGTTTTCTGATTCGTTGGGATTCCTTAGTCACTTTGCTTTAACTGCCGATTCTTTTACTCAGAAGAATTCTGAATATAACATTTTTATATTATATATTAATATAACATTAGGGCTCTGAGAATCACGTCTTAGCCCTATAACTTATCATTGGTTACACGCACTGTTTGTAAATTTTTTATGAGTTTTTAGATTCTGAAATATACTAGATTTCGAGAGGTGTTACAAATTTTCGAAGCCTGGGAAATTCACACTTTTTTAATGCAATACACAAAATAGAAAACGCTTTAAAATTAACATTTTTTGTCTTACAATTCGGCATTCCCAACGGTGAAATTTATTGATTTACAGCTTTTTTATTTAGAGCACGTAGCAGGAGAGGGTATTGGGTTCCTTAATTTAAACTATCTGCACGACTAAATACGGAAATATTTTAAATGTTAATCTTGATTTATTAAATGTACCCTTGGTTAAATTAAATGTACTTTTTTCAATAAAGAATGAAATGTGTTTTAAACAGTGGTATTTCTGGTCTTTTTAATCAAATACATAAGTCTATATTACTAAATGAGCAACTGTTTACGAACATAAATTACATGTGGACTTAGACCCGGAACAATAATTTTAGATTTATAATTTTTTTATTGATTAAGGGTGATAAGTGAGCACATAGTTCACCTGATGGTAAGTGGTTACTGTGGCCCATAGACATCTACATCTACCCTCGATTACGAGTCAAAATGCAGATGCGTCGTCACCTATGAGGATTAATATGAATTGCCTTGTTTCTAGTAATAAGGGTTACCCGTTCTCTGCACTCACCGTACGAAACACAGCAGCATTAAGCTGCTATTTTACGCTGATATTCTGTGAGAGTGTGATCCTTCCTCGGTCGAGCCGACCCATTCGTGCTAAAACTATACTACTAATAGAGCTGCAGTGTGGTTCTACCACGTAACTTTTTATTAACAAATATTTGAATCGGTGCGGGAAACAAACCTGTATCTACAGCACCGCAGATATCGGTTAAGTTACCGGCTGATCTTTTGAGACATTTTTAGAAAAAGAAGTTTGTACCCTTTTTGTGGAAAAAAACTGCATACTACAAACTGCTAATGTGCATAACTAGCGAAGGGACAATTTGTCCCGCCGTACACATATTTAAGATCACATTCTCAGAAACGAGCTATATTATTATTTTTTCCAAAACGATATTTGTTTATTTTACATATTGGAATTAGTTTAACTATTTATAACAAATTAAAAAATATATTTAATGAAAAATTATCAATTTCAAAAGTTCCAAGTTATCCTATAATAAATATAATCTAAACACTATAGACAAATATGCCACATTCCCGTGGGACCGTACCGTACCGTAAGAGAATCCCTAACTCTATAATCCCGTTGGTTTCTTAAAAGGTCATTATTGAAAATGCCAGAAAAACTCATGGCTGCCTATAATTAAATACAGTATAATCTCCTTTAATAGTGTCGTTAAAAACTAAATCTCAACTGTTTGTGTTAGGAATGGTGCGCGACTGAATTATTAAAATAAAATAATATATTGGCTGATTTTTTAACAGCGAGGAAAAAATAGAGTGTAAGTGTAGCAGGTAAACTAATAAGAAGCAAAAATATTTATAAGGAGCAAATCTATTATTCGATTATTTTTTACTTTTTAAGGTTGAAAAACTAAATAAAAATAGCGAATTCAAATAATGTGCAGCCTACATTGCACGTGGTAAGTATCAACGCCCTTGACTTTGAATCTGTATTTTATTGACAGATCGAATTTTATAAAGTGCCAATGAACAAAAAACAATTCCATGCAAAGGCTCTTATATCGTTTATAAATAAAAAAAACGACGGGTTGCACTCAGGGAGTACCGGCAGAAGTGAAAACTTGAATATTCACGTTGTGCATTTTTGATATTTTGGAATGGTTAGAGAATAATTTTGCACGAATTTTTAGTTGTAACGTTATAACTTTAATTATCAGTATAAAAGTAATATCATTTATGTGGTAGAATACAATATTTATTTACGCACATTTTTTGCAAATATAACGAGGGTGATAAACACAGTCTACTTGATTTCAAAAATATGATCTGGCCCAAAAACATCTACATCAATCATCGACTAAAAATTCAAATGCACCATGCTTTGTTATCCCTGAGGACTAAAATGGAACGCTTCGTTTCCAGTAAGTCTGTAGTTCTCCACACCCACCATACGAAACACAGCAACATCAAGTTGCTATTTTACGCTGGTACTCTTTGAGAACGTAGTCCATATAAAGTCTGTTTACTAAGACACTGTCGATACATTCGGAGGCGCACTTATTATTTTGCTTTTGTTTTATAATTATTGTGTTTTCTAAATAAACGTTTTCTTTTCTAAGAATAAAATTTATTGTTAATTAATTTATTATTAATTAAAATACGAATATAAATAATAAATCCAAGTTCGGTAGTAAAAAACCGGTAGTAAATAAACCTACTACGGTGCTTCGTTTTAAAATGCCAAAATTTCCAGCGGGTGGACGCCGCACGCTGCGACTCGTTGATGTTACGGCGGCGCGGCGCCTTTGATAAGATGAGGCACGTGCCAGGCGGCGCGATACAAAGACCTTATCTAAGCAAACAAAATATAGCTGCAGCGTGGTGTTCACCATGTTTCATTTTTTTTATTATTTTCAGTTGCTACCAGTATAAGAAAACTTTAGAAATATTTGATTAAAAGTATCCTACGCGTATGTCATATTCCTGAACAAAATCAACGTCCATGTTAAGATTTATTACTGTCCAGCTTTAAAAGACAAACACATTCTTAACAATCATTCTTTCATATTTTTATAAATTTGTTATGTTATTATAATTAGCTCGTATGGACATGAATCTTCTGGGAGGATTTACCTTAGTCATCACGCTTAGGCAGGTTCACGATTGTAATACAAGACGTCTAGCATATTTGATAATGCTGCCCGTCGTCGGCCTGGGTGTTTTATGTCTGGCGTAAACGAATTGACATACTGCCTTCTACCGATGCTATAAAATTTCACGGATATGTTCACTAGTTGCCTGTTACCAGTAACAGATTAATTTTCTCCTTTTATTTCCCTTCTATAAAAAAGATTGCCTTACGCCGCAACCACGCGGCACTATTAATAAGATTTAATGTCTTTGTTTGATACCAATGATACGTAATATCCAAGATGTGCGAGGAAAAGCTCAGATCCGTTAATCTTGTGAGAAATGTGTTAAATTGCTCCCATGTAAGTGACAAATTAATACTCATTAATGACCCTTTTACGCGCCAACGTAATTTTACTAAGTGTTCCTTAGCTTTATCTGAGCACGTTGTAAAATGCCGCTAAAGGTTCTCCATTTTATAAGAAATTTTCCATATATAATGAATAGATTGAGTGTATTAGTGTCCGAGCAAGTGTTTATTTATTTCAGATATTTATCGTCCATAAAACAGACACAAATATCAGAACAAAAAGATAAACTTATTCAGCAGGTTAAAAAATATAGGAAAGGTAATAAACATGTAAATTTAATTGCACTATGTAGTGGTGGTGTCCATATTATTTCCTGGGTGTCCTAAATGGCGACAAAGGGAAACAAATCACGAGATGAGCAGCAGCGTCTTTTTAGTAACGAATAAAAAAAACTACGGTTGTCAACACGTTTGCCAAGCGTGGCAATTATGGCAAATACTTCCCAATGTGGCAATCTATGGGAGAGGCCTTTGTTCAACCGTGGACTTAAATAGGCTGTAACCGTAACGCTAATTACACATTCATCATTCATTACTGACTTTCAAAGTCCGCTCCATGAAGGTTAGAGAACAGGAGAACGATCGCCGTAGAAAATAGTGTCCTAGAAATATGGACACCATTAGTGAGGCGCTGCGATCGCTAAGTTTGGTCAATAAAAGTCATTTTCAGTCTATTTTTCCGATCAGATGCTAAACCACTTGCACATCTACGCACAATAAAATATTTCTCCATTTTTTAATGTCTCTTTTTGTCAAAAATTACAAAATTACGGAGCATGAAAATTTTCTCACCAATGACGCGGAGAAAATTTGTACATTATTCAACTAACTTCATCTACTTGTACTCATAAACAGCTAACTTCGCTGTCACTACTCACCGACGTCAGCGCCGCTATAAATTCTACAATTTCCAAGGACGGGCGGGCTATGCTTTAGTACGTAGTGATCGTTCTCCTCTTCTCTAACCTTCATGGTCCGCTCCTGAATATAGTCCTCCCAAAGAATTTTCTCATAAGAAGGAAATTTGCCACAGCTGTTATGCAGGGTTGGCAATCGCATTTTTTGTTATTATCGACTAGTTATCAAAAAGATACTGCTGTTCATCTCCTGTTTCTTTAATTTTCAATTTTTTTTTCTATATGTTATTACCAACCCATGGGTATAGTAATAGGCAGAGGGAAACAAACCAATCTCTTGGTTTGTTTCCCTCTGCCTATTACTATACCCATGGGGCGATATAGGTTAGTAAATATTCTTACACCGCCACTGCATAAGTTTATACATCAACTCGTCTTTAAAATAAGCTAGATAATAATGACAGTAAGAGAGTCACCTCAGGTCTCAAGAAATTCTATATGCGACATAAAGCTATTTCGAAAAGAGCTTAGAACGTCGTAGATAAAATAACTGAACTTTACGAAATAAAGTCAATCTTGCCTGAAGATATAATTCAAAATTCGGGAAAAAATTTAGAAATATAAATAGGAGAAGAGACTCCTAAAAGTAAAATATAACAAAGCAGCATTTTTTTTTTGCTTATTTAATATTTTATAAAGTTTAAAGCCTAGTTAGTTGTTCTCAATTAGCAGCCTCGTATCGATGAGTAAAATGTGGCTCACTAAATGGAGTGACGACTGGGAAAAAGGAAAGAAAGAGAGGAAAGGAAAAGGATCGTGCGTTGTGTTATTCCTTGTAGGAGGCTTATGATCATCACTGGCCATGTGACAGATTGTAATAATGATTACGATAATTATGACAATAACGCTCATGTTTTAGAGGTAATAGAACGTTAAGTAGGGTTGTTGCGCTGGTTTTTGGTCTTTTAGTGGAGTTGTCAAATTTAAGGTGCTATAAAAATAATTGCCATTATGGTGACCTAGTGCTGTTAATGTTAATTTGTAGCTTAATGTAGTTTTCATTTTTATAATTTGGTGCTACAAAATAAATCTATTTTTATAATAATTGTTGACGTTAACAATATGCAAAACGCTAGTTTTCAGCCCCAAATTTTAAATTTCGGCCTACAAGAATTGGGCAGCGTTCGGGAAATTACGACACATCTTCTCGTCAGGTATACCTCAATCTCTGAAAACTAAAGTGTATAACCAGTGCGTGTTGCCAGTGATGACTTATGGATCTGAGACGTGGTGGTGGTTACAGGCCTACACAAGTCCACTGCTGAACGTAGGCCTCCCCCAAGGTATGCCACAAAGCACGGTCCTGAGCCACCTGCATCCATCGACTTCTTGTATGTGTGTACCAGGTCGTCACTCCATCTAGTGGGGAGTCGCCCTACACTTCGCCTACCGGTACGAGGCTGCCACTCGAGAGCCTTTTTTCCCCAACGGTTGTCAGTTCTTCGAGCTATGTGGCCGGCCCGTTGCCACTTCAGCTTACTAATCCGTTGGGCTATGTCGGTCACTCTGGTTCTACTGCGGATATCCTCATTTCTAAGTTTATCACGAGGAGAAACTCCGAGCATAGCCCTCTCCATAGCTCGCTGAGCGACTTTGAGCGTCCTCATACGGCCAGCAGTGAAGGACCACGTCTCGGTTCCATAGGTCATCAATGGCAACACGCACTGGTTGTACAACTTAGTTTTCATGTTTTGAGGTATACCTGACGTGAAGATGCGTCGTAATTTCCCGAACGCTGCCCAGCCGAGTTGAATCCGTCGATTGACCTCATATTGTCGAAGTTGGTCTTATATTGCTTAATTGGAGAATTAACTCTTCGTTGACCTGTCTGCGTGGAACAATATTGATATGAGAAGACTTTCGTTTCAATGTCCTTGTCTTATGCACTATAATAGCAAGTTTTAATATGTTTTTTTCTGCCAAAGTTGATTTAAAATGTTTTAAAACTTTTCTTGTGGAAACTAGGTCTGCGTCAATTATTTCTTTAGAAATATTTATTCTTTCTTCCAATTATCACCGATTAGTCTTTCCAGGGTTTTCTGGACTCATTTTGAGTAATCCGCTGCATTGAGATATATTTAATAAAGTCTGCATTTTCTGAAACCATTTACTTATTATATTTCTTTGGAGGAGTCATCTGAAGGAAAAAAAATCTTATTGAGTCTGCTTCCTAAAACGCAATGTGAATGAAATATTTCATGAAATGGCCGTCAACGTAAACTAAAACAGCATTCTATTTTAAGCCGCCTTAGTCTTTCATACAATTTTAGGTTGGCCGAAAACTAAATAATTATTTTAGAGTCAATCTAGTTTTTGGCCACGACCGAAATGGGTATTTTTGTTTCATCACTAATTAGCTGTTCAAAATGCACTTCTTGGTGTCCGAAAACTGAAAATTAGTGTCTACGCACGCTATGATACAATATAAGTAAGAAAGATGAATTATAGTATGTAACCAAATAAATAAAAGAGACAAAGTATTTAGGCTTAACTCAGACTACTTTTCGGCCGCATGTCTGACAGCCAAATAATAGGACAATTTTATGTGTCACTTTTCGGCCACTTAATTTATTAACTTTATCAATAAACTATTATAATAATCAATGTGAAATAACTGTATTAGGTTATTTATACAGTGAATTATAAGCACAATATTAAGTAATTATATTAGGTACAGCACGAAACTTACTTTTAAATGGAACGCCTGCCACTATTTTTTTTTGCTCAATCTTACACGTTTTGAGAGCTGTTGTGCCGGCGTCGAATTAAACTATTTATTATAAAATATTAATCGCGTGTTCTGTTTACCTGATTAATTTATTTTACCAGATATAATGCAACTATTTACAAATGCATTAAACTTCATTTCATTTCGTATGATAATATATTTATTAAAACCGTTATTAAACCAAATTTACTGCATCACCTCGTGCCAAAGGCCGAAAACTAGACCCAGCCGACTTACCGGCGCATCAACCCTACTTGCTAAAATGGTAATTCAACTGCTTTTTAAAAAGGATAAAGTTGTCAGTATTTTTAAATGAATTATATTTTAAACTCAGACGAAATAAAAACTCTTTACTTCGTCTGAGATTTTAAACGAAACTATGCGATCAGTGTTATTTGTGGCAACCCTGGTGATAAGTTGTAAAAGGAAATGGTTCCGAGGTTGGCATTTCCAATATGGACCATCGATTTAAACGCCCATATTTTTTTGTAAGATAATACTCACTAAAAGAAAGCGTTTTGCAAAGTCTTAGGTTGCGAAAACTTACGGTTCATGAGATATATTTTTTTTAACTTTTCATACAAATTGGCAAATAACACGCAATTACAAAATAAATTTGACAAATAATGGCCAACATTTTTTCTAAATAATGAAATTAAATTATAATATTTTTAATTAATACTAATTACACACAATATGTAAAAAAAAGAAACTATGATATAGAAAAACTAACACCAAAAGTTATTTAGTTAGACAAATAATTGATGTCAAACGTCAATTACTTCACGTTTCAATTAGTGTAGCTCGCCTTCGCAGCTTCGGCTTTTTGGTCGCCTTCGACGACCAGCTTCAGCCGCTACGGCGATCTCAGTGCCCGCACTTCCCTACGGCGGGCGGGTACTGCTCTCCCTCCGCGCCTCCGGGCTCTTATATACACTCTAGGGCTAGGGCAGAAAAGACCACGCGGATAGTGGGGTGCTCTGATTCGGTTTTGGATACTTTTTCGATATTAAATAAGTAAGTAAACACTTCATTGTAATAAGAATTAGATAATACAGAAAGTTGCAAACAATAGAATACAAGTACAAAAGCTGTACTAATTAAGAAATACAAACAAGTTGCAAACAATGAAATACAAGTACTAAGGTGGAACTTAAATAGAGTAAACTTTATTCTACTTCCTTATATAAATATGTAATTGCACTTATCAGATCTTCCTATGCATCTAATTGGTTTGTCATAATTTTTCGTCTCCAAAATTAACGAAATGTACTCGATACCAAGTAGTATTGATACTTTTGATACGATACTTGGTATCTACTTTCTAAATATTTGGAACCCTACACTAATTGACATTTGACATCAATCATTTGTCAAATTTAACCCTTTGTAATTGCGTGTTGGGAAGCGCGGGAAGTTCTGAAGTAGGCGGGCGTCCTTTTTTGGCTAAACTTTTGAAAATTAAATTAAATTGATATTACAGGATCAGTTAAGTTGTAAAGTATATATATATTAGTAGTTATTGTTGATTATTTATAGTTTTAGCTTGATTTCTTCATCTGGTAAGTCATTTCATTGTATTATATGTAAATAGGATTTTTCTCTTGGCGTCCATGTTGGAGCCCGAAGACCCTGGAGGGACATCCCTCCAAGTGTCTTATGTAGTCACAATCGATGCGTCGGGAATGGAAACGGAAGGTTCAATTATAAATACAGACTGTTCGGAAAACACGAAATCGGTGAAAAGAAAGAGAATTTCAGCTAGAAACCAAAAGAAGAGAAGGAATCACAGACAAACGGGTCTATCAGATTGCCAACTTTCCCCTAACGATTTAAAGGATAATGTTATTACTAAATTGCTTGATTCTGATGATAAAAACACTGAAATTCACCATAATGATGACACTCACTCTAACAATATTACAAGTAACCCCCGCGCTGCTAGGTTGCTTTACCAGGCGTCAGATCCTGCGCCTTATGTTGTCCATGTCCAAAAAATCTTACAACCAAATCAAACTGGATCTATTCACCCAGTACAATTTGGATTATTCCTTAAAAAAAATTTAATAAAAAGCATTGTAGAGGGAAGCATCAAAAAAATTGGAAGAAACAGATTGTATTTACAATTTGAAACATTTCAGGATGCTAACACATTTCTAAATCACAAAACTCTTGATGTTAATAAATACAAAGCATTTATTCCAGCCTTCACTATCACCCGCATGGGAATAGTGAGAGGTGTTCCATGTGATTGGGATGAGAAAGATATAATGGAAAATATAGACCTTCCGCAGAACTGTGGAAGTATTTTGAAAGTTCGGAGATTAAACAGAAAGGTATATGACGGCGAAACGCCCAAGTTCATTCCAACTGAGACTGTAGTTTTAACCTTTGATGGGAAGGAAGAAGGAAGACACTTTTTGTCTGTGGCGAAATGGGAACCAGAACATAAGATAGACACAGCATCATGTCTTTCAGTCTCGCAGCTTATACCTGAATGGTTGTCTCCACATTTGTAACACCTTGGAGAGCCTCTGCATTGCATTTTGGTGTGACCAAAACGACAGCAATTAAAGCATTGCAGCGTGGGGTAAATATAAAGCTCTACAGATAGGGAGTTGAAACATATAAAGACCCTGGGAGGTAGCCTCCCAGGGTCTTTATATGTTTCAACATAGCCTCCCAGGGTCTTTATATGTTTCAACATATAAAGACCCTGGGAGGTAGCCTCCCAGGGTCTTTATATGTTTCAACTCCCTATCTGTAGAGCTTTATATTTACCCCACGCTGCAATGCTTTAATTGCTGTCGTTTTGGTCACACCAAAATGCAATGCAGAGGCTCTCCAAGGTGTTACAAATGTGGAGACAACCATTCAGGTATAAGCTGCGAGACTGAAAGAGATGATGCTGTGTCTATCTTATGTTCTGGTTCCCATTTCGCCACAGACAAAAAGTGTCCGGAGTACGCTAGGCAAAAAGCTATAAAAGAAACAATGGCTAGAAACTCTATATCTTATTCAGAAGCCAGTAAAATCCACCCACCAGTTTCGAAATCTTATGCTGACGTTACTGCTTCTGCTTCATTGGCCCCTTCTGGTCGAACTATTACTTATTCCAGCCCCTATAATTCAACAAGCCCTTCTAAGAGTCACACACAGTCATATAGGAAAACAGTATTCTCGAAACCCAAAGCTCGTCCCAGAAATACTAGTAAGGGATATGATCAAAAAGCGCATGCAGAGCTTATCCAAGATTACAGCAACATTCCTTCCTCTTCTACAGGTTGTCTCAAAAATTACAAAATTACAAATGATGAGATCCTTTGTTATTATTTCTGATAGAAATAATAACAAAGGATCTCATCATTTCTATAATTCAGTACCTTTCACAATATAACCTAATTAAAATACCGTCCAACGATGCTGCTTCTTCAAAAAGTTTTTTAACTCATGGACAGTCAGGACCACCCACGAAACCAGTCTCTGGTGATTCAATGGAATTGCCGGAGTATTAATAGCAAAAAAAGTGACCTAATTTTCTTATTGAATAGTTACAAACCATTTGCAGTCTCTCTTCAAGAGACTTGGCTTCGTCCCGGATTCAACTTTAGAATTCCAGGACATATCTGTCTTAGAGAAGACAGAACAGATGGGTATGGAAGAGTTGCACTAATTCTGAAGGGCGGTGTGCCCTTTGTCCACATACCCATACCTAATCACAGTAATAAATTTTCAATTATTGCTGTTAGTGTAAATAATATTTGTTTTGTAAATATGTATATACCTCACCCTTCCACTGAAGTCTTTGACGATATTCGTAGCATTCTATCTTCCCTCCCACGCCCTATATTGGTCATGGGAGACTTCAATGCACAACATTCTATGTGGGGAAGTTCTAAGTCTGACCATTATGGGGCTAGAATGTTAGACATCTTAGATGATAATAATTTATGCCTTTTAAACTATGGTTGTCCTACTAGAAGGACTCGGTCCCATGAGGGTATTAGTGCACCAGACCTTACCCTGTGTAGTCCCTCCCTAGCTCCTACATTAAACTGGTGGCCTCTATCGTCGTCATATGGAAGCGATCACTTTCCGTTAATTATATCATTTCCTCAAAAAATTGGCGAAAAGATGTATAAGGCTCCTCCCCGGCTAAAATATAAACTTAACGATGCCAACTGGTCATTATATAGAGATAAAGTTCAACAAAATTTGTCAACTATACCTTCACTAAATGACAACAATAATCATCTTTGTGCTGAAGCTTTTACACGGGCCCTACTACAGGCTGCTGAGGAAGTTTTTCCTATTAAAAATAATAGTGGCAATGGGTATATTCCATCACCTCCATGGTGGGACAGTGAGTGTTCTGCTGCGATAGCTGAGAGAAAGATAGCTGAAAAAAATTACAGGAAAAATTCTACAACACAAAATTTTAATATTCTTTGTAACCTTATAACTAAAACACGTAAATTATTAAAACAAAAAAGATTTAATGGCTGGAAATCTTTTTGTGCCTCAATTTCACCACACATTTCTCCATCTGAAGTTTGGCAAAATATTCGTAGATTCAGATCCGCTTTTAAGCCTCCAAGGTTTCCTTTTATGGATAGCAGTACAGTTGATTTGTTTCTTGACAAATTAGCCCCACCATTTTCCCATCTATAGATAATATTTCTTCTGACCTACAGTCTTCTCTCCTCTCCCAGCATGATAGTAGCGATTCATTCATTTTCTTTAGCCTTTCAGAACTCAAAGGGGTTCTTTCAAAACTTAGGGACTCAGCCCCAGGTTGTGATGGAATCCCATATTCTTTTCTTCAAAACGTGAACGACTCCTGCCTTTCTTATTTTCTTAGTTTAATTAATTCAATTTTAACAACAGGTAATATTCCTCCATCATGGAAAATTCACGAAATTATCCCAATACATAAGCCAGACAAACCGATTAATGATCCATCATCTTACAGACCAATTGCATTAGCTTCAGTTATTTCCAAAATTTCTGAACATTTAGTTAAAAATAGGTTAGAATGGTTCATTGAGAGTAAGGGGTTACTATCTCCAAACCAGTTTGGATTTAGGAAAGGTAGGAGTACAATGGATAGTCTCAGCATTTTTATGACAGACTTAAGATTGGCATTTTCGCACAATAACTCTGTGTTAGCAGCATTTTTAGATGTATCTGCAGCCTATGATAATGTCAACCTTTCAATTCTGAAACAAAAAATGATTAATTTGGATATCCCACAAATTTTTATAAGATTTACAATCAACCTTCTCTCTGGTAGAATGCTTAAAGTAATATCAGAAGACTCTTACCAATCCCGTATTGCCTGGAAAGGTATACCCCAGGGCTCAGTTTTAAGTCCTTTAATTTACAATATATATTCTCATGATCTGGAAGCCTCCCTTAAGGGTAAAGTTAGCACTCTCCAATATGCAGATGATTTACTCCTCTATGTCTCTGGAGATTCTGTTCACAACATGTCTGATACTATGACATATTCCCTTAAGTTACCAAAAGTTTGGCTTGACAATAACTGTCTCAGCCTTTCAGTTTCTAAAAGTAGTATAGTCTTATTTTCTCGTATGAGGATTCCACCTCCAGTGTCTGTACTTTATAATAACATTAGAGTTCCCGTTAAAAGCGAAGCAACATTTCTTGGTGTAATTTTAGACTCGAGACTTACAGGCATCCCTCATTGCTACTATATAAGTGCCGAATGTGAGAAGATTCTAAATATACTGCGCTGCCTCTCTGGAGTTTGGTGGGGAGCCCACCCTTTCTCTCTAAAGCTTCTATATAATGCCCTTATAAGGAGTATTTTAGACTATGGAACATTTATTCTTGAACCCTGTAATGCAGTAGCCCTCCATAAATTAGACATTATCCAGTCTAAGGCTCTGAGAATAATTGCTGGGACTATGCGTTCGAGCCCTATTAACGTTTTGCAGGTTGAATGTTCTGAAGCGCCCCTGCATCTCAGACGACAATTTCTTTGTGACAGGTTCCTGTTTAGAGCATTCCAAGTCTATAATCATCCTCTTTACTCTAAGTTACGGTCTCTGTTGGAATGTATGGATTATCCGTACTGGGCTCATAAATCGTCGCCATGCCTTATTGTTAGTCTCCAAAAATTCTTAGCTCTTCAAGCTCCAACACATAGATCAGAATTTCTTCCTATATTTTGTGTTAACTATGATGCCTTAATTTTAAAACCATCTATTTTGTTTGATTTCGGTGTATGTAAACAAGATACTTCTGCCAACGTCAAATTTATTAATATAGTTGACAGTGACAGCCGATGGAAACATTGCCATTTAATTTTTAGTGATTCTTCCAAACCCGGTTCCGAGAAGTGTGTGGGAGTTGGTGTTTTCCATCAACAGTTTGGCATTGTACAAAAAATAAAATTGCCTCCAGAGACTTCAGTATTTACTGGAGAATGTTTTGGTCTGTTGAAGTCTCTGGAGTACATTTTAATTATGAAGTTAAAAAACTCAATAATTTTTACCGATGCTAAAAGTGCCCTCCAAGCCTTGGAAAGATTTCCTTTTAGCAATAACAGAAATAATCATCCAGTTATTATTGCATGTCGTGATTTATTGTATCAATGTTACATCAAAAATTACACAGTTTCCTTTGCTTGGATTCCGGGGCATTCAGGTATCTTTGGCAATACCAAGGCCGATAGCCTTGCTAAAGCTGCAGTCAATGACGGAGATCTAGTTCCGTACAAAAACTTTTGTTGTGATTTGGCTCTCCTTCCTAAATCCCAGTTATTGAATTCTTAGACACATATTTGGCGTTCTTCAAGTCAGACTATAGGTCGATATTATAGCACGATCCAGGTGGATATACCTCATAAACCGTTGTTTTCAAATCTGACGTTCGGTAAAGCTATCACTTCGACTCTTATACGTATGAGGCTGGGCCATGCATGCATTCCCTTGCATTTGGCACGACTTAAACTTTTACCTAGCGATATATTATGTGAGTGTGGCAATGACGTTGGGGATTTTAACCATATATTTTTTGCTTGTCCTCGACTTGACCGTTCCGCTTTTATTTCCTCGCTTTTGTCCATTAAAATTCCTTTTCGTACTTCAATTTCTGTCCTTTTATCTTATGTAAATATTGATGTATATAGAATTTTAGCCAGTTTCATTTTTCATAACAATATAAAATTATAATCATTTATGTACCCATATACTAAATTTACCTGATCCTTTTTCAAATTCCGTTCCAATTTCCAATTCAATAAAATAAATCTTACTTCCTAACCTTCTTGCATGGCTGACGCACAAACCGTGCAGGCCAAGAAAGGGAAAAAAAAATTGCGTGTTATTTGCCAATTTGTATGAAAAGTTTAAAAAAATATATCTCATGAACCGTAAGTTTCCGCAACCTAAAACTTTGCAAAACGCTTTCTTTTAGTGAGTAGTATCTACAAAAAAAAAATGGGCTTTGAAATCGATGGTCCATATTGGAAATATTAGCTCAAAAAGTGGCAGGTAACGAACATTGTTTTAAAATCTTTGTAATTCTTATTTTATTTCATACCATTCATTTTATTAGTAAAGATGTATTATATTCTTTGTGGGTTTCTTTTTGAATTATTCTTACGACAGTTTGATTTGAGATCTGTAAATAATAATTCAAAATAAAAAACTCGAAATTACCTTGCTCTGTTCCTCCTGTTTTTTGTCTTTCTTTTCATTTATTATTTACAATAAGTAGTAAAATGAATACTCGCAACGTCAAGTCACGTCAGCTGGAGAACCAACAACAGCTTGCGCACAAAGAACCTAAGACGTTCAGGGAGCAGTGTGAACTGTTGCATAAAGAAAGGGATTATAATGAAAAGGAAATAGTTAGCATAATTGCCAGAAATACACAATTAAAATGTGATATGGTTAACCCGGCGAGAATGTGGTGAAAATAATTACATGGAGGTTGCGGAGGGTATCTATGACCCTGTATTTTAATTCCATTGTTATCGAAATTGTTTGACTTTTTTGTGACTTTTACATAATAATGAAAGGAAATAGACATTTCTTTTAACATGTAAATAAAAATAAACATCAATATTGGTACAAAACTTTGTTATTATTCACACTTTTATAATACTTAAAAATCAAACAAGTTTTTTCAACACTTACGTACATAAAACAACGTAACATAAAATAGAAGTAAAAAAACGAACTAACTAAGATAATTTGGTAATCAACAATAAGATCAATCAGTTTCACATAAAATAAGATAAAAAAAAACTTATAGTTACTCAATATTATTGTCAGTTATTGCAGCACATTCTTGGCAAAAAGTAACTGTGTGTTCTGGACAAATGTACTTATGACAATCTTCGCAGACATTGCTCGTCTTTCGATGTCTGGCATAAGGACACACTTGGCACCTTTTTCGTACACCTGGGACCCTTACAGGCGTCTCCTGAGCAGATTCTCCTCCAAATTCTCTCATTCTTTTACGTAGCTGGCTTGACAACTGGGGTATTTCTTTTCGAGCACTCATATGTTCGGCTACCATCATACGGCCCAAAGTTTTGATAAAATTACGGCGTTTTTGGGTTGAATTTGTATTACATTTGAATACAATATTTGCATTGATCCCTGCCATATTCAAAATTGCATAGAACACAGTCAGAGGCCATTTTTTGGAGTTGCGGCTTACATCATAAGTTGCGGACAACTCATCTGCAACGTCTACTCCTCCTTTAGTGGAGTTATAGAATGTGTTTATTTCTGGTTTTTTTCTCTCTCCAGTAGTTTCGTCAATATCAGCGTCGTGATGGAGACTTGACATGAGTAGAACAACTTTTTTCTTCTTTGGTATGTAGGATACCAGAGTTATATCTTTTTGAAAGCCGAACTTCGATGAATAAACATCTGCATCACGATCGCTCGTTTTCAAGAACTTGTTCGGGAGTACTCTCTTGTTTTTCCGCAGTGTGCCCACGGAAGTCAGCTTGTGCTCGTTGAGTAGATGTGACACAAGTTCATAACTGGTAAACCAATTGTCAAAAGTAACATTCCGCCCAGTTTTTGAAATGGGCAGCACTAGACGATTCACCACGTCAAAAGGTTTATTGCTTACGGAAAATGGTCCTTCTGGCTGCTTTCCTGCATAAATTTCGAGGTTGAAAATGTAAAAATTTTGTGCGTCAACCATTGCTAAGACCTTTATGCCATATTTTGCAGGCTTGGATGGTATGTATTGTCTAAATTTGCACCTTCCTCTAAATGCCAGCAACATTTCGTCAATGGTGACATATTCGCCCAAGACGTATGATTTCTTACAGTTCTCTACGAACAGCTCGAATATTTCACGTATATGAGCTAAATTGTCCAATAGTTTTCTTTCTTCACGCGTAGATCTATCATCGAAACGGAGACAGCTCTGAATAAAATGAAATCGTTGACGTGACATTGTCAACCGAAATATTTCGACTCCTGTACCATCGGAAGCCCACAGATCTGCAGTATTTTGCCTTCCAGAGCGATAAAATCCGGCAATATACAATAAACCGATGAAAGCCCTCAATTCACTCATTTCTAATTCTATCATGAAGTGAGGAATGTTTTCACGACTAGCATTTCTTTCTCGAATTTGTAGATTTGTGTGAGTCAGGATAATGGAAATCATATTTTCGGGACAAAACAAGCTCCAGCATTCAAGTTCTGACTGTGCTAATCTTGCTTCTGGGCTCACACCAGGTGTTTGTCTGATAATATTTTCTGAGCGCGTCCGAACTTGCCGTAAAGGCGGATTTTTGAACCACTTGGAGCCATCTTTACCAATATAAAACGAATCCCTCACCTGGGCATCTAATTCCTCTTCTTAAAGCAGAATTTGATTCTGGCTTCGCAAGCTCGATATCGGAACGTCATCTTCGCTGTCATATTCACTGCTTATGTTCTGCTCAGTATCACTACCGCAACTGCGTACACTCAAATGATCTTCATTTTCACTGCTTTCTAACAGGAACTCATTTTCGCTGTCTGATTCCATCAATTTTTGACGTATCCACTCATCTCGATTTTCTTGCCGACTCATTTTAATCAAAAATACCTACAAACACAACAATATTCAAATAAAACAAAAATAAAAAATCGTAAAAAAAATGTTACGTCGCGATTGTCGCGGGGTCATATTCACCCTTATTCGCTTTGCGCACGTCCAACTCCCATCTCAGGCGACGGCCGACTAAATAGAGGCGTGCGGGGTGCGCTGTGGTCTATTCGTGACAGCTACTGAGACATTCGAAAACGTGCGTCCGCGCGAAATATAAAATCTAGCCGATTTAAATTTGTTAGGGTCAAATTGACCCCTCCACATTCTCGCCGGGTTAAGTTACACACTGATTACACTAGATTTATAAAAAAAGATCAGCTACAGGGAACAGTTAATGAGTATGACCAATGCAGCAAGGAATGGAAGGAAGCTCTCAGGTTTAATGCTGAATTAAAGTTACAGTTGAATGAGGCTAATAAGCAAATAACACAACTTAAAACATCTATAGATAACATAAAACATCCCAGACTCAATGTTCTCCGCGCCTGTTCTCTGAGCTTGGGCAATGTACTATACCTCTTAAATATTACAGCGATCTGCAACAATAGAAATGACAGGTGACAAATTTTTCACTTCATGAGAAATAGTAAGAATTAATTGCAGTTAAACCAAATTGAGGAAATATATAAAAAATGATAAATACATGAAGAAAATACACAAATAAATAAAAAATAAGAACAATACCAAAAATTATGTAAATGTATGTAAAGAAAAGCAAGCATTGATATATGAACTGAAATTGTATGCAATTTAGGTGGATAACATTCAAAAGATGTTATGAGACTGAGGTAGAGTGCCTTAAATCATAAATTTTACTGCCTTCTGTGTCCCATAAATATAAATCAGTTCAAAATGAAATGGCTATAGCTAACCTGGTGAAAGCATGTAAATATAATGAGGAGCATTTTGCCTCCTTAGTAAAACATCAATGTGAGTGTCAGCGGTGCTGTGTATATGTGCTGATAATATTACATCACCACCAAAACTCTACGACAGTACTATAGTAGAGGAGATTAAAATAAAATATAGTTCAAATATTATCAAAGAGAATATAATTGTGTATAGTGATGACATAGGAAAAATTTTGGCATAATTTTAAATAACATTTTCAAGGGCCAAAAAATTACAAATTGCTGCATGCCTGGAGCATCTTTTAGTGACAGTTTAAATAAAATTATAGTTACAAAATTTTATCCAAATAGTACAATAATAACTTTATGCGCTGCACGCGATCTTGAAGCTGCGCACGAAAGACGTGTTTCAGGTGAGCGTCGCCATATCTCGCCTCCAATGCCTCAAGGAGTTGCTCATAAGTCACTTCCTCACCGAGAGCTTCCAGAACTGTTAAGGCCTGGTTGCGCAGGCCTAGTGTGAGAGCAGTCATGGCCTGACTTTTATTCCAGCCGTTCGCCTTCGTAACAGCTTCGAACTGGATTTTGTAGGTCGACCAGGAAGAAGTCCTGTCGAACGGTGGCGCCTTCAACCCTCGTAGCGAAGGTGTTGCAGCTACTACGGGAGCTGTAATTCCATCCCCCAGTTTGAGGTCATCCAGCGTTTTCTTCACCTCAGCCATCACGTTGTCAGCCCGATTGTTCAGTTGGTCGATTCGGGTTTCAGCTTTCGCGATTTGGGTTTCAGCTTCCGACAGGCGGTTGTCATGCTGAGCAACCCTATCCTTCACCTCGTTTATCTCCTTCCCGAAGGTAGCGTGAAGGTCCTTCATGAGGAGCATCTGCTCTTCCAACTGATGGGCCTGTTCCTCTTGTCAGCGGGCCTGTTTCTCCTGTCCGTCCCGCAGCTGCTTTTCCAATCGGCGTGCCTGTTCCGCCTGCTGGCGGGCCTGTTCCTCCTGTCGGCGAGCCTGTTCTTCCTGTTGGCGAGCCTGTTACTCCTGTCGGCGAGCCTGCTCCTGCAGCATCACCATCAGGGCACCTAAGCCAGGTGCCGCAGATGTAGGAGCTACTGACTGGCCTGCTGCCGGTGGCTGGCCATCCGACGTCTGCGGCGTTGCACCACCAAATCTTCGTTGGTCCGTCTCCTGCTGGCGTTGACTGCGGGTACGGACACCCTCCGTTTCCTCCTTAGGTAAAATCGGCATGATTTTATCCCACTTCTAACACCAATTGTTACGAGCTTGAGGTTCGTGACAATAAAAATTGCCGATAAAATTACCTAAATTAACACTTTAATTTTCTTTACACAAATTAAAACTTAAAACACCAATAATTAATCACACTGATTCACTTTATTCCGCTCCGAAGCTTCGCTTGTCTCGCCGAATTAAATACTTCCCCGATCGCACCTTGCAGCGCCTATAAATACACATTAGTACCGAATCATCCAGAACATTCAAGTAAATACGCGCACCAATCGACAAAGCGCCGAAAGTACGAGAGTCAGCTTCCAGAAGCTTAGTTCTTCGTTTTTACAACAGATGGCGCTGTCGGTTGAAAGATTAGTGATGTCATTTTCTGGAAAGCTCTCTCTTCGCTCTGTTACCCGACACTAGATGGCGCTAGTGCCAGATGTCAACTTAGCCGCGCAACAATATGATAAGACGTAATGCAACAGTTAAAAACAAATTATACCGTTTACCGTTTCAAAGTAGAAAAATCACGCTGGAGCTATTTTATTGTTGCAGTAGATATGGCCGAACCATTTCTACTGCATTTCTCAAATGGGGAAGGAACAGCAGATAATGCTGCTGTGTTTCGTTTGTTGAGATTTGGAGAATGATCGTAGGGCTCCATTTCTGTCTAGAAGTCCGTCTGAGTAGGTACCACCCTCTTACCTTATTCTGCTGCCAAATGACAGGGATCCAGTTGGGTATCGAGGCCCGAATAATTAAAGGCTGTAACTTCTCCTTCGCTCTGGACCGCGAAAGCGCTTAGACATGCTACCCGTATTATTTTTTCGGAAAATGCATTAATTTGATAAGTTAAATTCAATTGTTATTTTCCGGCAAAGTACTGGCAAAGTACTGCATAGCTTTCTGGTGATAAACAGTGGTACGGAGCGGGCGTACGGGTACCACAAAGACACAAACAGTGGGCATAACGATCTAACTTCGTTTCACCTACGTCACTCCAACTACTTATACGTCGCAAGAGTCGCGTGCTCTAATTCATAGGTAGAAACGATTAAAAAAAAAAAAGAATATGTCACTAAAGAGAACTCCACCGTCTACTCCTCAATAGGAAAGGTCCTTGCTTCAGACCCTTGAATCTGATGCACATCAAGCCATGCTCTACATACTGATACAGAAAATGAAAGTTTCAATGTGAACCATCGAAATAGAAATTGACCCCGGAAACGTCAGCGTGATGCCGAACTAACTTCTTTCATGGTGGAAATAAGGAAATCCATTGCAATAATAACTAAGCAGCAAGATACAGTTAATCATTAAAATATTAAACAGCAAAATATGGACATCAAAAATCCATGGATTTCATTTAAAAGCTATATGAAGATAAGCTAGCTAAGCTAAGAGAAGATATGATATATCATTGAACCTATATTCAGAATCTTGAATAAAAGGTAGAGTCAGGACCTAAGCACCTGGTCCCAACAATACTGGAATAATAATATAAATATAATTCATTGATGCTTGTTCTTGTGCAATTTATGTTTGTAAACTGCATCCACGATACAGGAGAAAATCCTAGTGTGTGTGTGGGGGAGGGGGGGGGGTAACATTTTAAAATTAATAAAAATAAAAATAATACTAATAACAATAAATATCAGCCTGAAAACGTGGATGCCGCCGTGAATGCCCCAGTTGTGCTTAATTCAAACGATGATATAACAGTCGCCCAGGAAGTGGAACTGGAGAAAATTTGGAGTACGTTGGAAGTGGTGATTGTGAAAACGCGCAGTATGCCTCTCGAAAATCGACCGCGACGTCCCCCGCATAGCCCTAAACTAGCAGGATCGGGTTATTGTGAGGGCACTAAGCCCAATGCTGGGTACCTATATGGAAGCCAGCCGGGACTTTTGCGAGACGGATTCAACACTTTATGGCGCCGCACTGGCAGTCTGCCGTATTATAGGCGCCAAATTGTTCACATCTAGCCGTGAACAATTTGGTTACTAAGCAAAGAAGCGCTATCCCAGCCTTGAGAATAAGAATTGAAGAATGTATCGCAAGGGCTGATATGCTTCAAGTCAGGTAATAACCGTCCCAAGGATTGTGCTTCGGGATGGCGTTTGCTGGGACAAATGTCAGTTTGTCCCAGTCGGATATAACGTAGAAACTGACGGAGGGCATAGATGACCTGAAGTGGAGTGTCACTGCTTGGGAAAAGCGTAGGAAGATAGCGCATTGTAAGATATAGAAAATACCAAAGAAAAAGAGAATTACGCAACCGTGGGTTGATAACGAACTATTTAAAAAGATAGAACATAGAGACTTAGTAGCTATAGACAAGATGTATTACGTAAGTAGGCTGACCTTTTAACATTAAACTTTAATAAACCGACCAAGAGCGTGTCTCCCGTGTTTCCCGTCCGTCACAATAAGTGTTCCCACTTATGAGTTTGTACAAAAACTGTTGTTTCCATCCAAGTTCAAAATGATTTTCCTAGAAAGTCCTTGTAACGTTCTACTTTTCAGATTTTTTTCATATTTTCTAAACTTATGGTTCAAAAGTTAGAGGGGACACATTGTTTTTTACTTTTGGAGCGATTGTTTCCGAAATTATTGATATTATCAAAAAATGATTGTAGTAATTCCCTATTCACTTTTAAATACCTTTCCAACAACATATCACACGTTAGGGTTGAAATTAAAAAAAAAATCACTTCCCACTTTACATATAGGGGGGCTACCCTAATAAAACATTTTTTTCCAATTTTTATTTGACCACTTTGTCGGCGTGATTGATACACATATTGGTACCAAATTTCAGCTTTCTAGTCCTAACGGTCACAGAGATTAAGCGAGGACGGACAGACAGACATGGCGAAACTATAAGGGTTCCTAGTTGACTACGGAACCCTAAAAATGCCTCAATTGATATATCGCCAGAAATACCACAATGTAAATAATTTTGTTAATTCTTATACGTTTAATAAAGTAGCATCTGTCTAGAGTGTAAGGCCTATAATATAAAATAACGCATATATATATATATATATATATATATATATATATATATATATATATATATATATATATATATATATATATATATATATATATATATATATATGTGTGTGTGTGTGTGTGTGTGTTTTAATTAATGCGAAAACTTTTAAGATGTCTAAATTTGACTTGAGATTTCTTTAATATTTTAATTTCTAAAGCGGTCTTGAATTCAATGATCCTTGAGATAAACGAATTAATTTTACTTTAATAATAGATTGCGATTTACGCAATTGCTATTATTTCTAAAAAATATGCGAATAATAAAAATAATTAAATTTGATATCTTTGTACTTGTCTATATACTTTGTCTATATATTTATAATAAATATAAATTCTATCGGTAAGAATTTCCTTTGACATCCGTCTCATTGTGAGTATGAAGGGGGAGGGGGAGGTGTACTACCTCCCTTAAAAGGAAAGGTTTCGGAGCCCCCTTGTTATGGATTTTTTTAATTTTTTAATTCTGAGGAAATTTTCCTCATTATGTGGATTAATATTAAGTGTAAAAACCCAGGGCACCCCTTCCGGGCGGTTCCCCCTCTACGAAAGAGGGGAACCTCTTTCATCGTAAAAATAGGGGAACTGATTCAGAGGGATTTCTGTATCTATTTTGAGACTGGCAACGTCTCCGGCGCTGCGGAAAGAGCACCCTCTACGCCATTGCGACGAGTCGGAGCGGCTGAAGCTGGACCAACAAGCAGAAGCTGCGAAGGCGAGGATGCGGTTTGTTACAGCAGGCGAAAGCTGCTCCCCCTATGTACCTCCCGCTCTGTAAAAACACTCTAGGGGTTGGACAGACTCGTAGGTGGAGTCGGGGTCAGTCGATTCGGTTCTTTGACATAAGTTGAACCTAACTTATTTTATTTGTTATCTGCCCTAATGGGTACTGTTTAAATAAATAAAATATGATTAATAATTTATTAATCAGTTTTATACACATGTTATATTGCTTTAATTAATTCTTCGAAAATATATTTATGCGCTATTTTTTTTTCTTCGCCAAAATATTCAATGAACCAGTCTGTAAAGTTTGCTTTATAACCATCCCTACATAACGCCACATTTAAATTCCAAAAAGTGTGTGTGTGCGCGTGCGTGTGCGAGTGAGTGTGCGATTGCGCGCGTGTGCGCGTGTGCACGTGTGCGCGTGTGCGCGTGTGCGCGTGTGTGTGTATGTATCCATATTGAGGTAGGCAATCATTGGCTCTTCCAAAATCGGTATGGATTTTAGTGCCTACTTCCATAGGCTTTTGTAATAGTGGCGCCAATATTTTCGCGGATCCATCATTATCGGGACACACTTCTAATCTCAAATTATCTTTCCCATTTTCTATCATGCCCAGTGGCCTTCAATGTATCTCCCTTTATTGTACTTTTTTCCAAATTTTAATTCATCTATTTCTACGATTTTGCCTGGACCACCATATTGCCGTTTACTTCTTTGTGCTCCGATTCGTAAATAACAACTCATATGTTGTCATAGGTCTGCTATGATATGTACACATTTCTTATATAGAAATGCCTTTGCTCTTCATCAAATGCATTGCACTGTGCTGTGGTATCTAGCCGGGTAATGGTCTTATACATATTCCAGTGGCACCTAAAACAAGTAAAATTTTTCTAATTAGAAATCTAATTACTGCTTTACTCGTCAGTTTTTTGTGAAGTTTACATATGTGGTTGGCTATATAAGAAAACACAGTATACCTTATTTCCTCGGCATAGTAGTGAACTCTTCCACCAGACGATCCAGAAGCTCGGGGTTCCGCATCACCCACGCTGCTCTCAGACGTCGGAGACGCAGGTGGCAGTACCGACACGGTACTGGGAACGGTGGCGCGGAAACTACCAGCTACTGGTTCCGATGGCACAGTTATGGGCACAAGTGGCACTCTAGTGTGCAACACTTGCACACTCGTGTTTTTACCGACAGGAGTACGTAAACGTTCTCAACTGTTAGGTACACATGATGACTGACGATGACAGTGACAATACAAAATAGCTTCAATTTTACGTTTCGTTCAACAAGCCGGCAAAATACAGGTTTTAATTTTAATGTCTCGTAATGAAAATAATTCTGTTCTTTAAATATAAATTGTTAAATATATGTGTATGCATGAAAACTATTGAAATGAGTACAAGATATAATTATTTACGATGAAACCACATGAAATTGAATATTCATGAAACCACAATGTATCTCACAAGTAATACGTATTATATTAAATTAGAATGCTTAATGCGATTGCCAAGTCAATCTATATATTTAAAACATAAAAGACTTTTAAAATTGATGTGGTCACTATAAAATGTTGTTAGGTTAGCTAATTACGTAATAACTTAAAACAGAACGATCCTGTAGTAGGAACTGAATAAATTAACCGACTTGGTATTACATGGATCTCACAACTATTTACGGTTGAAGAACTGAGTTGCGAGACTTGGTTTTTTTACAAGTTATGTTTTTAATGGCATCTCATTTCTTTTTGTATATAAGATAGTCCTAATTTTTTACCTTTCCAGTACCTTCTACTTCTTGAGTACCAACAACGTACCTATGTACACCTGTAATACATATTATACAAGTACGGTGGTTCATTTACTGCAAATGTAACTTTGTAATTCTATATATTTATATGGGATTACAAAGTTATTTATGCAGTTAGTGTATAGAAAACTGGACAGAAATTAACAAATGTTTTAGTTTTTCCTTCATTTATATACTAAACACTAATTGTATTTGAAGCTTCTATGTCTGCTAGACAAGTGCCGTGGTAGCTCGGATGGTAAGCGCTCGCTGTAAATTTCACAGTACGCGAGCAAACCGGGTTCGATCCCCGCCGGCACCAATGAAATTGTTAATTGCAATTTTAAGTGCTGATTTACCACGTGCTCGGCGGTGAAGGAAAACATCGTGAGGAGACAGGCAGGTTTGCATGTCTGAGGAATAAGAAAAAAATATTTCGAAGACATGTGAAGTTCGCCAACACGCATCGGGACAGCGCGGCGGACACTTCCTTGCCCTAAAACCCTCTCAGAAATGAGGGGAGGCCTGTGCCCAGCAGTGGGACGTAAATAGGCTGTAACTTTAACTTTTAACTTTAACTTTATGTCTGCTAGAAGTGCTTTAGAGTTTTGATGATCGGTCAGTCAGTGAGTGACAAAATTAAGAAACTTTGACTGGTTACAATTCTTAAACTACTGGTTCAAATTGAATGAAATTTGAAAAATACCATGTCTATACAATGCTTACTTGTTTTATTTAATTCAGGCTTCTAGTTTTATCGACCACGAAGTTATATGGGGTCGAAAATGACCTGAATTGCTTCGAGAAAAGATGGTACGGCCGTGCCGCTTTTTTGCTCGTCTTGGCGGGGGCACTGCCGTGCCCCCAGATAATAATAATGTAATAGACGTCAGCGGCAACTGCACTGATATAGATAATATTATAAAATTGCAAAAAAAAATTGTACTTATCAGCATCTCGACAAATATAAAAACAGATGGACTTATCATTATTTTAAAAAACTTAGTCACACTTATATTTATTGAATGTTGTAAATTTGTTAGAAAACACCGAAATCTATATGATCCTGTAAACAATGTCAAAAGAAATAATCGAACTCAAAATAAATTGAATACCTACTCTATTCGCAAAATTAAAATTATTTGCAAGAGGTCATTATCAGCTAATTAAAATATACAATAATGTTCCAAATAACCTCAAAAATATAAACAACACTAAAACTTTTATAAAAAAATCAAAGTTATTCTTAACTGATAAATGTTATTATAATTTAAGTGAATTCTTTAAAGATACGAATAAACGACGTTAGACTAGAAGATGTTTTACTAGTAATGTTAAGAAATGTTATGTTAGTTGGTATTTAGTAGTAGTTAATATGTATTATTTAATAAAAAAAATTGTTTAAGTATCTGCTCGCAATATCCAATTTATTTGCAGGACTGATTATTATCAAATTTAGAAAAGAACCATAATATCTAAGCTTAATTACAAAAAGACAAATTTATGCGAATAATCATACATATAATTTAATTTTATTAATCACCGAAACACGTATTTCGCTTAAAGCTATAAAATTGTTTCTGTTTAATTAACATGAAAATTTTTTGACTGATTTTGATACCAGTGATTCGTATTTTAATACCAAAAAAATTATCAAAAATACCAAAATATACAATTACAAAATTATCAAAAATATTACTGAACGAGACGATTTACAATAGTCATTCAAAAATCTTTCTAAGGATTAAAATCTAAAGCTAATTAAAAAATCAAAGTAATAAGTTCAGTTTTCGAAAGATATCTTGTTCACATCCATACCGACCAACTGACGTCCGAATGAAATTGTTTTCAATTAACTTTTTTGATAATAATCGAAATAAATAATCTTATTACTACGTCAGAAGTAGGTACCTATTAGTTGAAATCTCATCTTGTAATTGGTGTAATTTTTTATGTAAATACGATATAAAGCTGTTGTAAGTACGAGTATCGCGAATTTTGATTTGGCGACAAAAGAGCACTACATCTCCGCTATGCGAACGATGTGTGAAAAAGTATTTATCTGAATGAGAACACGATTTTTATCGTACATGTAAATCAAGGAAACAGAAAACTTTTTTGTTTCTCGAATATTGCACAAGGGTGAAATTTGAAACTATGTTATTTGTATCAATTATTACAAAACGTAAGACGTCCACAAAAGCAGATGCTCTACCCGAAAATCTTATAGGTAGGTAGACTATATCAATTTCATCACATATAAATTTTATGATTATTGTTTCAATGTTATGCAAGCTTTTACTGACAAAAAATAAAATATATATCTAAGACGTTTTATCTGATGCCATTGTCTCGTCATCCATGCTCGTTTCCCCTCTGTAATATTCCTTCTTTTGTACGTAAGACATAAAAAGAAGCGAAATGACAAAGTTATTTCTTTTGTGATTTTTTGTTAGTGCTATTTTTATATTAGAAAATCAAATAAAACTCGTAATATCGTTAAGTAAGTATTTAATATCTAAATAAAGTTTTATATAAGTATATTTTATGAAAAATTACAATTATTTTATATTTGTACAATTTGCTAATTTCCAGTGTCTACCAGTTTCCAGTCATTAAAAGGGGAGAGGGATTTTCAAATGTACTTAATATACCAAGACCACAAAACAACAATAAATATACGGTAGAGCTATGTTGTAGATATAATATAGCTGCAGCACGAATGGGTCGGCTCTAACGGGGAAAGACCACGCTCTCACAGAATACCAGCGTATTCTGAGTAGTGGAAGTAAGTGTCCTGAGGAAGTGTCTATCACCCAATGCGTTTTGGCTGACTTTAATTTTTTTAATTTAGTAGACATGCACAGGTTTTCTCACGATGTTTTCTTCGTCGTCAAACACGTTCTAAATCAGCACTTAAAATTGCATTTAACAATTTCATTGTTTTGGCGGAACAGGTTGATCATTTACTGTCAAATTTACAGCGAGCATAGGGTCTGAGCTACCTCGCCTGACTTAACATACATTTTGACTTAACGCATAAATAAGAGCATACTAGTGATGGATTAATTAGCATTAGCATTCATTATTAGCATGCGAATGCTCATTTAGCATTTAGTAAATGAAATGTAGTTGTGAAATTCTGTGAAGTGCGAAGTTAATTAATCGCTTCGTACTTGGTTCATACTATTGATGCACGATAATGACGCGGCACTCTGCGAGGCAGCGGCAGCATGCGCTCTCCGTCGCACCTACAGGAATAAAAATCTAAAATCTATTATCTATCTGTTTCACGTGACCTTGACTTTTAGCAGGTGCATTTGATGCGAAGAATAAGGTTAGGCAATTATTATCTTATTATCTTTGATTTGCTCGTATTTAGGGTCGTATATTGTATGAATGCGTGTGATCGTTTAATTCGTTAAAGTTATTAGCAGGGTGATGCGAAAAATGGGATTAAGCAAATTATTACCTTATTATCGTTGGTTTGCTAGTATTTAAGGTCGTATATTGAATAAATGCGTGTGATTATTTAATAATAATTTGTGTGACACGTGGGTGGCGCGCGTCGTAATGTAATTTATTGTGTCAACATTCAGTACGTTTTGGCAAGGGATAGCGAGAGTTTAGTTTTCTAACGGCGCCTCTACACGTTCGCCAACACAGTGGCGAATGTAGTGGCCAATAGCATTGGCCAACGTGTAGATGGGGTGTTTGGGCTTCATTGGTATGTATTGGAAGATGGCCCGCAAGTTGGCGCGAGATCCGTGAGGTGTCGGTTTTTTACAAAAGATTAAAGGATTGTTGGCAGAGTTTGGTCGCCGCGTCAACACGTTGGCCGCGCGTTTAGTTTGCTACAAGCTCCCAGAGTGATTACACGCGTCTGATTTAAATTTTATATTCAAGCTGTAGTATATGTATGAATGTATGTAGTAGTGTATGTGCACATTTAGGTATATACACGATAGCCTAAGAGAGATTAGTTAGTAATAAACCTACATTCAAGACCGCTAGACGTTTAATTTATTCCTCGAATCTCCCAACATTACATTGCGGACCTGCCAGGCGGTGCGCTGCTAGAATGCAAGCGCACCGCCGGGCCCTGCGTAGAAAATGAAGTTTTGTTGAAGAAAATAAATACGTTTATTTTGATTTACAATAAAAATAAAATAACAAAAAGAACATTATACCGGATGTGACAAATAAAATAAAATACGAATATAAGAAGAGACTACAATTTTTTTTTTGAGAAATCGAAGCCTATAATATACTTAAAGAAAAAATGTTATAGAAGAAACGAAGAAAAGATCTGAAAAATAAATTATACAAGAAGCTCCAGTAACATTGTTTTAACAGCATAATCAATATTGACAAGTTCCAAGAAAGAAGATTCCAAGAACAGAAAATTTCTTAATCAAAATTCCTTCAAGGGAAGAATAAAGAACTTAAGAAAAAAGAAGCTTACGAGGAAGTCCAGGACCAACCACATCGGGGAGCTAAGAACATCTTCGAGTGCCAGAGCAGTACAACGAGCGACTAGCCAAGTTCTGTAGCAGGTACAAGACATCTCGAGAGCACCGAATGTAAGTCTAATTATAATATAATAGTGTCGATGTCTATTGTCAAATTATATTATTACTTATATAATGTTATACACAGAACTGGGGAATGAAATTTTTTAAATCATTCATTAAAAAGTAGAAAAAAACTTTAGTACTATTCATAGAAAAATTCGATATTACGTATTATACCGCAATAATTAATCGGTAAATAAGTACTTAATAATGATAATAATAATATGTGTTTTGCAACAATATGGTTGTGCAATGGTGTATAAGTATAATTTAGTTCTACATATTCTACCATAGTAATGTGTAAATTTTAATGGACAAGTAACTATAACAATATTTATAGAAATTTTAACAACATATAAATTATTCAATATTTTTTTAATTGATATACCATATCAATAATTTTCTTCTAATTAATTATGTAACAGCGTCAGAGGAAATACCAACGTAAGAATATTATTATAGCTCAATGTCATATACTTGTTATAATAATTAATTTGTCAGTCATTATATACTATAAATTACAAATGTTACAACCAATTATTATCGTTAATTTGTTTCTGTATTTATGTCAAACTTATTAATTCCATATTAAGCAATGTTCAAAAAAAACATTTATTACTAAGAACGTCTTATCATAACATTTAAAGGTACATAACACCAACATTTTCTTAAACAGGGTACACATTATAATAAAAATTAAAGGAAAACTGACTAGAAAAATGCCATTCTATTTTAAGGTATGTACTTCGGCTGCCTATAGTAATGTTTCTTAATGGAGTTAAAGGTTGAATGAAAAAAATAATCCATTTTGTACAAAAATTAGCAAGTATTTATTTAAAAGATGTCAGGAATTAAAGAAATGGAAATTAAGGAAATGATGATAGTTTAATAAATTTAAATAAAGAGATAGAAAGTTATTCTTTTCAAATTACAGTGTTTAAGATATTTTATTTTTATTTTATTATGTTACAATAATAATAATAATAATATTCCACAACTACCACATAAATATGATATAGAACCTAGGTATAAGAATTTTAATATTTTTAAATAATGTAAAACTTTTTTTTTGATCTAAAGATCAAAAAAAAAGTTTTACATTATTTAAAAATATTAAAAACTTGGTGTTTACACCAAGTTTTGTTTCCAATGAAACAAAACTTGGTGTAAACACCAAGTTTTGTTTCATTGGAAAAAAAATTTTTGTAAGTAATTCTATTTTTTTTTCTTTTTGCCGATGGACGTGTAGTGTATTTGTAGTGTATGTGCACATGTAGGTATATACACGATAGCCTAAGAGAGATTCGTTAGTAATAAACCTACATTCAAGCCCGCTAGACGTTTAATTTATTCCTCGAACCTCCCAACATTACAAAGCTTTGTAGGGTGGATGCCCCAATTACCAGACTTAGTGCCAATTTCAACTTTAAACATTCCTACTACTTTAATTAGCGCGATTTAATTATTACTAAACATTTGTTTTAATCAATAAGCTATTTATCGAAAAAAATGAACGTTTTTTTACAATCAGATTATTACGAGAACAATTTTAAAATCAAAAAAAAAATGAAGCACGTCCTTTATACGTGGTAAAACCATGCAATTATATTATAGTTGCAGCACGAAGGTCGGCTCGACCGGGGAAGGACCACGCTCTCGCAGAATATCAGCGTAAAATAGTAGCTTAATGATGCTGTGTTTCTTATAGTGAGTGTAGAGTACCAGAGACCCTTTTTAAAGGAAACGAGGCATTTCATCTTAGTCCTCACGGGTGACAACGCATCTGCATTTTGATCGTATTCGAGGATAGATGTAGATATGTCTGTGGGCCACAGTAACCACTTACCATCAGGTGAACTGTGTGCTCGTTTGTCACCCTATCCTATAAAAAACGTCGATTTCTTATAACTAAATCGTGCAAGATTTCGAATCATCATCATCATTACAGCTCTTTACAAGTTCACTTCTGAACATCCTCCTCCACAGACTGCCACAAAACATGGTCCTGAGCCACTTTCCTTGTCATGAGTTTTTCATTTATGTTCTAAGTTATAATTAGTACCTATTATTAAGTCAGTGTTAATTACATTTATTGCTATTATTTTTGTCTTTCTCAAAAAATAATTAAATTATCAAATAAATTATAAGGTGTTTTTTATATACATCAAATGTCTGCTGGAAAAGCAAGTACATGTTTTGCTAAACTTTAAAATCAATACCCAATTTTAAAACATAGACTCTCTCTCTCTCTCTCTCTTCCTGGATATGTGTCCCACATGGTGGTGGGGTCAGCCTTTCTTGTCTTACGCCTCCACTTCGCTCTATCCTCAACTTCATTTTCGGAGACTTCGCACTCTCTCATGTCCTTTACCACTACATCTTTCCATCGTGTTTTGGGTCTGCCCCTGGATCTTCGACCTGGGATGGAAAGTTGTAGTGCCAAGTTCCCCACGTAGTCTGGTGGCCTCCTCTTCACGTGCCCATACCATCGCAGCCTACTTTCCTGCATCTTGTCAGCGATGTCGCGCACGCCCAAGCTTCCTCGCACGTACTCGTTGCGGATTTTGTCGAGCTTGGTAACGCCGCACATCCACCTCAGCATCTTCATCTCGGCAACTTGCATGGTATGCACATTCTTTTGAGTTACGACCCATGTTTCACTGCCATACAATAGGACTGGTCTGATGATGGTCTTATAGATTAAACCTTTAAGTTTGACCGGCATTCTCCTATCGCACGTGACACCAGTCACTTCTCGCCACTTTAGCCATGCTGCGGCTATTCGGTGCTGAATGTTAATTTCCAAGTCCCCAGAACCGCTCATCCAGATACTTGTATTGATCACACGATTTGACCAATTGTCCATCGATGGAAATCGGACTGTTGTTTGTATCTGGGTCGTTGAAGGACATGAACTGAGTCTTTGCCACACTCAGCACTAGGCCACCGGTCTGTAACTGATATTTCCACGACACGAGTGCCTCTTGCAAGTGAGCGCGGCTGTCTGTGCAGATGGCTACGTCGTCAGCGTATATAAAAGTCCACGTTGCTGAATTCTGTGCCGCTTCAGTGAGTGAGTCCAGAACCAAACAAAACAGAAAAGAGCTCAATACAGAACCTTGGTGCACTCCTTCTGTGACCGCTATCGACTTGGTCTCACCCACCTCCGTCCGAACCATTGACCTCGCATCTCTGTACATTTCGGCAATGATGTTAACGTAGTGTTTGGGGACATTTTTCTTACGAAGGCTCCACCAGATCGTATCCCTTGGGACACGATCAAACGCCTTTTCCATGTCCAAAAATGCGACATATAATGGTCGGTTTTTCGCGCGATACTCTTCGACAATCGTGTTAAGAGCAAACATCGGATCCGTGGTAGACAATCCAGGTACGAAGCCATAGTGGTTCTTAGACAGCTCGCACTCGGATCTTATGCGGCTGTCAATTACCCTCTCATAGAGCTTCATAGTGTGACTGAGGAGCTTGATTCTGCGGTAGTTGTTGCACTCGTACTTACTACCTTTTCCCTTGTAGATGGGAACTATAGTGCTCAATCTCCACGCCTTTGGCATTTTGAAAGAGAACAACATACAGTTAAATAAATCGGTTAGCAGTACGAGTCCGCGTGGACCTAAGCATTTCCAAGCTACCACTGGTATTCCGTCAGGTCCAATGGCTTTCTTGTTGGACATTTTCTGTAGGGCTTTCTTTACCTCATCAGGATGTATTGGAGGTATAAGTCCTGCATTCGCTTCCAATCCAGGGAGTTGTATGGTAGCTAGATGGGGTAGGGATAGTAGCTGTTCGTAGTAATGGTGCCAAGCTGTTATGACATCATGGTCTTTATATAACAAGTCGCCATTTGGACCTTTGACAGTTTTACACCTGGCCGGATCCTTTGTGCTTTGACAACGCTGTTTTGCTAGCTTATATACACTTTTGGCCTTTTTTTGTGTTTAACTTACTATAAAGCGTTTTTTGGGACAGCGCACGTTCTATGGCTATAACTTTCTTGATAACTTTTTTAACTTCATTGTACTTTTCCCGATCTTCTGGGGTTAAAGTGGACTGCCAGGTCTTAAAAGCGTCTTTCTTTTCCCGTATTGCATCTTGCACCTTCTCTGTCCACCACCACGTCTCTCTGTCGGATTTTTACCGCTTTTTGTACGGCCAAGAATGTTGTTTGCAGTAGTTATAATGGACTTACGTAAATGTTCCCATATGGTGTCAATATCTGATTTAACATCAACCTTTAAATTAGCAAGACGTTCACAGAACTCGGGAATTTTCTCACCTTTTAGGTTCCACCATTTGGTGAGTTCAGGAATTTGAGTTGGTTTTTCCTTGGGATGTCGTTGGAATAGCACGTCCATTACAACAATACGGTGTTGGGGGGCGACGCGTTCTCCCGGAATAACCTTACAATTTGTTACACGGCCAATGTGAGCTCGGTTGATTAGTATGTAGTCAATCTGTGAAGATGTTTGGCCGCTTTTATACGTGATCAGATGTTTGATCTTTTTAGCGAAAAAGGAATTGGCAATAGCAAGATTGAAGGCTGCTGCCGTGGAGAGAATGACTTTACCAGCATCGTTTAGTGTTCCGTATGCGTAACCTCCGTGCACCCTTTTGAAAGCGCTGTTTGCTTCTCCGATGTGGCCGTTTAAATCACCTCCCAGTAAAGTAGTTTCTTTAGGAGATATTAATTTAAGAGTGTATTCTAGGGAAGTCCAAAAATTGTCTTTCTCTGCTTGGCTACAACCCACTTGGGAAGCATATGCAGCTACAATATTTAGTACCTCACCTTCCACCAGTACCTTTATTGACATGAGTCTGTCGTTAATACGGTTGACCTCCAGGATGTTTTCAAGATGATCTTCTTTGACAGCAATTGCTACGCCATTCCTACCATGCTTTGCACCTACGTACATAAGTTTGTAGCCCTCTCCGATATTACGGGCTTTGGATCCAGTCCACTGAGTCTCTTGTAGACATATAAAATCTACCCTTCTGCGCTTGAAAAGAGAGGCAAGTTCCTTTGTCTTCCTCGTTAATGTTCCTACATTTAAGGTAGCGAAGCGGACTTTTAGGTTACGATTTGAGACTAACGTCGTTAGCCGAGCCCGTCCTTGACTCGGTAGCCCTAGCATACTATTCGCAGATTTAGGGTGATGTGTCTGCGCGTCGTTTCGCGGTGACGGCCTATCCGTGAGACTCAATGCATTACGTAACCTTTCCATGTTTCTTTTCTAAAGATTTGGCTTTTGGGGTTTATTAGTCTATTGCCGATTGCCATCTGACGCAAAAACACCTACCCGCTCAAGGTAGGGAAACCCGTTATGGAGGTGTTGTATCCAGTATACAGGGTATTTCTACCTGTATGAAGCGTTGTCTGGTTATCCCGCCAGACGTCAGTCGCCAGATCCCCGTTCGTAGGTCAGCAGAGTGTACCACGTGCAGGTGGGGTTGGCGTTTGGGCTGGTAAAGGTGTTGTTTCCAGCCCCTTACACTCCAGAATTTAAAAATTTGAAACATTTAAATTTAGAATTTTAAAACATAGACTAATCGATTATAACTCCTTTAACTTTAAAATAAGTTAAGTTCTTATTAATGGTATTTATTCCTGTTTACGATGCATGTAAAGAATAAATAAAGCTAATCGTATATCGGATATCTATTTACAGCCCCATTAATATCCACTATTCTTTTATAATTATTTTATAAAAACGTTACCCCATACACTTGGATTTTCTCCTGTATCGCGGAGGCAGCTTACAAACATAATTTGCACAAGGACACACATCCAGACCCAAAACAAATATTTGTAGGATATACAAATACTTGTTCCGTGCGGGATTCAAACCCGCGGCCCCCGGCGCAGCTACTCATTGCTAAGCTACTGCGCCACGGAGCCGTCGTCTAAAATAAAATAAATTCGTCCGCACATTGGCCCGAACCGAAGTAAACTGAACGACGTTCCAACGTGTGGACGCCGTCACCAACTCTCGGCCAATATAATTCGCCACTACATTCGCCACTGTGTTGGTCAACGTGTAGAGGCGACATAAATTACACTCTTTCGTTACGCTTATTATTGTACCTACTTAAATTGATAATAGTGTGAACTCATTAGGTACCTATCTGTAAATAATGGTAGGTACCTACTACCTAGTCAAAAGTAGTAGTAGTAGTAGTAGAAGTGGCTGTGTATAGTATAAAAGTGTAAATAATAATTTTAGGTTTTGTATATAAATATTTTAGTGTAAGTAGGTAAATAAACTTTTGAACGTGAAAATGTCTCACCGAACTAACCCTATATTGGATGATTTTTCAAATGTTGCTGCAGAAAATAAAATTGATAACTGTAATCAATGCCCTAAAAACCTTTCATACCGAATATCAAACACCAATTTAAAAACCCATCTAAAACTAAAACACATTGGCCATTACAATAGCTTTTTAGCCGAAAATAAACCGACTCGGTCCCGTTCGGTACAGGTGCGTCAGCTGCAGAATACTGATGCATCTGTACCTTCGCAACCAGTTCAACCAGGATCTGTGCCGTTTACATCAGCACACCACTATGTTGAGGAATCCCGACAGGAAAACACTGCTACCAGAACCGGGACCCAAAGAAATATTTTAGAATATGCACGAATTCGAAGACCTTTACGTACCGAAGAAAAAAAAGCATATAGATGCCATGTTTTTGAAGCTCATTGCAAGAACGTACCAACCGTTCTTTATCGTTGATGAACCTGATTTTGTAGAATTTGTAGAGGCGTTAAACCGTAATTATGTTTTACCGGGACGTAAAGGTTTTAAATTGTTAAATATCTTTAATTATATTAATATGATAATTCATTATCTTAATCACAACACAATGCAAGTAGTAGAAGTAAAACGTTATCCGCGAGCAAACTAAACGCACGCTAGGACACGACGTCCTCCTTCCTTCATAAGCCGAACGCGCTCTTAATTCGTATAATAACAAAATTCATATAATTATTTAGGTAATATCAATTATAGTTATATTAGCAAATAGCATATCAATAGCAATTAGCATACCACTGCTGCTAATTTATTAGATTTTCTAAACTTGTTAAACGTTTTGCACGTTGTGAATAGCTGAATTTGTAAATTATTATTCATTTGCTGGCATAAGATAAAATACAGAATGTTATTGTAAGCATTTCAAATCCTCAAATAGACCGATTCCTGTTTTATTTATTCAGAATTCGTGTGTGTAGAGCGAACATGAATATAGTTTCTGATATTCAAAGGAATATTATAAGCATTTTATTATGTTTATGGATACACAGAAAATTATCTTTTAAATACTTTATACATACGAGTACATAATTAAACGTATTTCTGTGATACCTATGTGTAAGATCCTTTAAATATTCGAAATCAGTTCAGTGATATTATAATTCGTAAGTAATATTTCCGTTGCTAGTGAAAAAAACGTTCGATAGTTACAAATTTATTACTTCAAGTTATGATAATGCGCTGCGAGAAGAGAACCCGGGTAATAATCTTTTTTATGTATGCTTATTTTATTACTTGCTTACTTACAGTCTATTGTGGTTGCAGGAGGCATTTTTGATTGGCTGAATTGACTATTTGAACATAAACTAATAATAATACTGTGGAATTTTAGAAACATTTTGTTCGCCGCAATTTGAACAAACGGCAATGCGAATTAATTATTAGGTTAATTAGACCTTAGTGTTGAAACAAAACTGATTGTTAATCAGTTTGAAGACTGAGCTCCGTGCCGAGGCATTCGGCATGCATAATAATCTTACGTCCTTTTATTACAGTGAGCTGAGTGGTGGTTGCTTGAAATGTGTACTGAATGCTATTTACTTCCTTAGGCTTAGGCCCAGTGAACGCGAGAAAAACATGGAAGCACTAGGAATGATTTCATGCTTTAATAATGATCCAACGTAAATTGAACTGTTGTAGGTGTTTCTTAACAATTCCTCTGCGATCGAGTTTGGCTCAAATACCGTCACTATTATAATACGGATTAACTTCAACTATTGGTCGCCAATTAGTTGAAATTCAATTGTAATTTATAACATTTTTGGGTTTGTACACTAATATACCAAATATAAAATAACCACACACTATTGAAAGCTTATTCAGTCTATTTATTGTTCAATGCAAAATCTTTAGTGACAATCTTTACTGTGTGCATAATATGTTCGACCTTGTCTTCGACCGCGTACGACCCTGTTCGACCACAGCCTATTGTTTGACATAGGTCTTGGAGTAATAATATATATTTTGCATACCAGTATGAATATACTTGTACTTACTCTGACTTCTTGGCAGTATGAATTTCAACAAGGGACATAATTTGTCCCATATGATTTGACTTGACAGTAATGCGTTTGACTACACAACATTTGTTTCTCTATACCTTAGACTTAGAATATCAACTACATCCCAAGTTAAAGCACTCTACGTAGTGTTTGAAAATGGCGTTATACTGAAAATAAATTTTTATTTCCGTACTCTTATTTTACTTTGCCAAATCTCACACTCCTGGGTGCGCGCAATATGTTCAGAAGGAGTAAAAGTTTTCTCTTCTCTTTGGCTATTTTTAGACTACATGGGGAAGACACCTGATGGCAGACGTTTATTTATACATTTTATGAGTGCTGGAGCAATTATGTTTTTAACATACTTGACAGATTTAGTATTGATTCCATTTGTACCTGACGCCATGTTAAGACTTATATTGTTGATGATTTTGAGGATTTCCTTTGTATTTGTAGGGATCAGTTGTGACAACATCTGGTCTTCCGATAGCACCGTGTGCTTATCAGCAGTGAAGATATTATTGTGATGAAAAGAAGAAGGTATTTCACTTGCCAAGGATTCTCCGATAGTTGTAAAGTACTGGTTCAAAAGTTCACATATTTCTAAAGGATCTGTCAGCATGGCGGTTTGTGCCTGGAGTTTAGCTGGAGACGTAGTTTCCTTTATTTTATTAAGATCCATGTTTTGTTGCTGATTTGTTTTTGCAATTCGTAAATAATTTGTAGTAGTACTGATTTTCTGTTTTTTATATATTGAGAGCAAATCTCCCGCCAAGCGAGGTGTTCAGCCCAGGGGGCGGCCAATACTCCGTGTGTTAATATAGAGCTGTTCTATATATAGCGCAGTACTACGGAGCTTTTATTAGTCTTATTAAGGCTTCGGTGTGTTTTGCTTGTAGCGCGACGACAATGCCGCCACATTCGAACTGATTATTTGGAATCAATAATATAATTTTGCTCATTTCCTTTTTCTAATCGTATGCTTTTTCTTTACAAAAGTATGTAACAAATGTTTAAAATACTAATACGTACTTATTTTGTTAATTGCAGTTCATAGAAAATTGCAAAACATTATCTTTTTTATTTAATCTGTTTTATTAATGTTAGTCCGACTGAAATTTTTAAATCAATGGAGTGAAACCCATTACAATTACAGCCTATTAAAAATCCACTATTGAACACGGGCCTCCCCCATTTTATTGCCTTATACTTGTCATAGTTGTGTTAGTGGTTTAGCATCCGCAGTTTTTTGTTTTTAGTTGTAATAAGGAAGACGCTGTTGGCTATCTCTTTGTTTGTTACGAGATGATATACCTATAATAAACACACTGAACTAAAATAAATAGATCTGAAATTTGTAATTTTAAAGACATTCGATTCAATTACAACGCGCTTATTTACTATAACAAGGTTAGGATGTGCCCAAAACCTAAATGGTTAATGTATTTTGTGTCGATGATATCAACCATAAAATTTTATTGTTATTGCCAACGCTCCCACGTTGCTCACAAACGAGATTGGGAGTGAATCCGAAAAGGATGAACTTATTTGTAATAAATAAATAATTAACTCTTTGAGTTTCAGACGCGGCATCCTTTACAATATCGCATTAAAAATCACAAATGTTAATGGAGATAGACGAAAGTAAATTACAGCTTATCCACTTCCCACTCCTGGGTAAAGGCTCCTATGATTTCTGATAGGTTAGGAAGTTTTGGGACAAGGAAATGCCTATCGCACTACCCTACCCCAATGGGTGTAATCAGTCTTCGAAATATATTTTCTTAGACATATAGGTTTCCGCACTTTTTTCCTTTACCGCCGAGCTCATGGTAATTCAGCACTTAACATTGAAATTAAGAATTTCAATGGTGCCAGCGGGAATCGAATCCTGGTTATTCTGAGTTATGCCAGCTTACAGCATATCTGGGAAAGACTGGAGGAAGAAGAAACTGAAAATTTCTCGAGGACTTTACATAAAGAAGAATCCACAATAAACAAAAATACTCAAAAGACACTACTAAAATAGTTACACACACACGCACATAATAATTACAGTTAATGTTGTAATAAATTACGTAAATTAAATTTCAATTTTTTTAATTATTGAACCCCTATCCCTATATCGTGTAAAAATTTTATATTCTAACCACAGGGATCATATACAGTTGGCTAATTTGGCTTTGGGTTAAGCAGGCCCAGATCCCATCAACTTTATCGACTCTTCAATTTATAACGTCAAATAGTTGTAGAGAAAAAAAATGAAGCCAGCCCATCACCAACCAACTGATGAATATGGGCCTCTCCCAATGTATGACACAAAGCACAGTCATGAGCTACCTGAATCCATCGACTTCCTGCATCTCCTACCAGTTTGTCACTTAATCTAGTGGGGGCGGCCTATTCTTCGTTTACCGGTCAGAAGCTGCCACTCGTAAACCATTTTTTTCCCATCGGTTGTCAATTATTCTTTAATTATATAGCCAATCATTTCTTATATTTAAACGAACACTATTATACATTTAAATACAAGTTATCTTATCGCGTGTATTAACTTTTTTATATTTACCGGCGTTTCGAGCACTTTACAGAACCGATGGTAACGGAGGAACTGAGTTGTTTGACGTCCCGATGTCCAATTCTCCAAAATTGACCAATGATCCAAAATTATTAATTTTTGTTCCGATTCTTGCAGTTGTATGCTTGAGTTGGGATTTAATATTATTAATTATAAGATCCCACGCATATGGCAGCACCCAGCCACCTTTTCTATTGAAATTAGGATGTTCCAATAGCCTCGCGATACACCCTTGGAAGGAATCGGTGTTACTGAGATAGGATGACAAAAGAGCACACAGTCCATCGGATGGTAAGTGATTGCTGTGGCCCATAGACATCGACATCTATCCTCGATTACGAATCAAAATGCAGATGCGTTGTCATCCGTGAGGACTTAGGTGGAATGCCTCGTTTACAGTAAAAATGGTCTCCGGTTCTCTACACTCACCATACGAAACACAACAGCATTAAGGTACTATTTGACGCCTGTATTCTGTGAGAGCGTGGTCCTTCCTCGGTCGAGTCGACAAGCAGATGCGTTGTCACCCGTGAGGACTAAGATGAAATACCTCGTTTCCAGTTAAAAGTTAAAGTTCTCTACACTCATCATACGAGACACAGCAGTGTTAAGCTGGTATTTTACGCCGGTATTCTGAGAGAGCGTGGTCCTTCCCCTGTCTAACCGACCCATTCGTGCAGCAACTATACCAGTAATATAGCTGCAGCATGGCTGTACCACGTTTAGCGACAGCCTAGTTATAACCCTGAGCTCATGATATTGGTTTGTATATTCAAGAGGTTATGAAAATTAAATTTTCTTATCAAATATAAATAAGCAAAATTAAATCAAAATAAAACGCCACTTCGTCAACTAAAAAAGTATAAAATAATTTCCACATAATTTCTCCTCGAGTAGATCTTTAATTCTTCGAAACACTACGCCTTAGCAACGACTTCAAAAGCTATTATGTGTAAATTATTTTATGTTGACACTTATTTGATTTGAGGGATGCTAAACGGAGTGTAATTTATTCTGTATATGTCTTCACTAAGTCTGCTTAATATTTTTGGTAAAATTAAATTGCTTTTACTTATACCATACCTACATGTCGTGAAGATTTCACGAATTGAGTTGATTTATGTTAGGTTTTTTTTAAATATAATGTAATGTGTGGAATGACTGTTAAGTTGACTATCTATAATTTTACATGATATAAAATATATAATTCGTAGTAACTCCGCAGACATATTAAAAATTAATATAAAGGTGAACGGCCATCTGTCCGTACCGAACGCGCCTTACGGTTAGCGTAACACATTTGTTCGCGTATGTGCCGTACGCGTCTTACGTAATTCTTTTTTGTTGCCAACAACTTTTACAATTTTTTCCAACCACTGGTGTGAAACGATACATTGATTGCTCGGATCGCTATGGAAAAAATGTTGTAATAGCTTGCTTATTGGCAGAGGAAGAAGAAAAGAAAATTCGAAGAAAAGAAAATTCTGTATTCATATTTGAAAAGACAGTTATATGGAGAATATTATACTTCATTTAAATATTTATTAGATGATAACAAACGATTTTTCAGATATTTGCATTTAACATACAAGAAATTTCCAGAATTGCTATGTATACTAAAACCATATCTCTATATGAAAAACTCAAGATTTAGAATGCCAATTGAATCAGAGGAAAGACTTGTTGTATGTTTGAGGTAAGTATTTTATTGGTAATTAAGTAATCAGGCATAATTGGGGGTTTGAATTAAAATTACATAGTTATCAAATTTTAACTGTATTTAAATTATTTTGTCGCTAAGTATTTATATTGATAATAGATGCAAAAAAATATTTGTTTCAGATTATGTATAATTAATAACGTATTAATTAAAAGTCTTGTGTTATGACAAAGTTTTGCCTACACAGTAAAGGCAAATGCTCCTGAAATTAAGTAAAAATATATTTCGAAACAAAAGTCCAAACCACCAGTTTTAGTGAAAAATCCACTAAGTTGGTAACATTAAACAATACCGAGTATAAGCACGCACCGAACGAGCCGCATTATATAACGTCATCCGCATGCCGCATGCGTCCTTCAATACTCGGATACCTACCGCATTTTATAAAATGTGGCGCGTACGGTGCGGCTGTAATGCGCGAGGTTTCATATGATTTCATACAACGAATTCTAAAATGCGGCGCGTACGGTGCGTACCTACGGTGCTGACAAATATGCGTTCACCTTAAGAATGCTAGTAATAATTAGCGGAGTGACGAAACAACCATCTGAGTGCCACGGAAAAGTACTATCTGAATATTGATTACATACTGAATATAATAATGTGACTAAAAACATCTTAGTAGTGTAGTAGTCGTGCCGAGTCATAGATGTAAAATCAAAGTTCGGAAGATACTTACATGTCCGATAGATGAGGTAATAATGTCCTCTAGACAAAATTTAGGTCACGGCGGCCAATCTCGATGCAAGAATATGTGCACGCTATATTCCCTCACTCATATAATTCACTTATGGCCGGTTTCTGAGGTACTTTTATCGGCAGTTTCGTTAGCGCTATTGGTTCGATAACTTATGAAAATGCGTTTCCGAACATCGCAATGGAAGATAAACTCCATTTAAGATAAGTTTAATTTAACTGGCCAATCAGTGCCGTTTATCGGTTCCATAACTTTCTTTGACGTTTAAATTAAAGCAAACTGCATCAACTTTTAGGTTTTATATACCCTGCCCAGGCTAATACCCTCCTATAACTAGATTTTTACTCATTGTGTGGTCCACAATTCATATATTTAGTTGCTTTGTTTTTATCCACATTCTCACCTAATAACCACTAACTCCTTTTCCACCGGAAAGCCTCAAGACAAGGTGTGTCAGACCGAAGACCGGACATTCGCAGAATTATTGTGACATTATCACAATACCAAGGGCCATATAGTTATTTAAAAAAAAAGAAACTTTTAGGTTATATCGTGTTATTATTAAAATAAATTGCCAGTGAGCGCTAAGTAGGTACTTAAATATTAAAGGGATAAAATTAGAAGTGCAATGAATACGAGTAGCTCTTCCGAGTCTGATTTGGAAGTACTGGAGTTTATTTCTAGTACCTATATCAGTACCCAGAAACTTAAGACATAGGAGAAATCCTTTCGAAATATTTACGGATGAAGAATTTCAATTGAGATATCGCTTTGATAAGAATACTGTTATACACCTAAGTGATACCATCAGCTCTGTTCTAGCACCCATTATGCATCGGAAATATACATTGTTTGTGTTAGAACAAATTTTCATAGCATTACGATTTTATGCTACCGGTACCTACTTTCCAAATAGTAATTGGTGATGACATTAATGTTCACAAAACTACTGTATCCAGAGTGGTATATAAAGTAAGTAAGGAAATAGCCAAACTAGCAAGGAGTTATATAAGTATGCCAAATGTTGTAGACCTAAGAGAAGTAAAAGCACAATTTTTTGATAACGCAGGATTTCCAAATGTAATTGGTTGTGTAGATGGATCACACATACCTATTCAATCTCCTGGAGGTGAGCAAGCAGAATTATTTAGAAATAGAAAAGGTTTTTCTCTATTAATGTACAAGTTGTGTGTGATGCAAAGTTGCAAATTCGTGACATAGATGCCCGCTGGCATTGATCAACACATGACAGTACAGTTTTTAATAACTCATTCCTCCGAGCACGCCTGAATAACAACGAGATAGATGGTCACCTCCTTGGAGATAGTGCATATCCTTGTGGACGCTACATGATGACACCATTTTTAAACCCAGCTACAAATGCAGAAAAACTCTACAATGAAGCACAAATCAAGACCACAAATACAGTTGAAAGGACATTTGGTGCGTGGAAAAGAAGATTTCCATGCCTTTCTCAAAAATTAAGGTTAAAATTGGATCATATGTTAGCTGTGATTGTTGCAACAGCTGTGTTACACAATATAGCTCTACAGCAAAATGATACGCTAGCAATTGATTCCGCTTCGGAAGAAGATATTACAGAATCAATTGAACAACCTCTTCCCTGTGAAGGAAACCATTTTCGTCGTTTATTGGTGGAACAATATTTTAGGTTGGTAAAATTTTTCTTTTGTTAATATCTCTAAAGCTCAATTTACACAATGATGAATGTAATAAAGCAACAGAAAAAGCAAAGGAGCATATATGGTCCATCTGATGGTAAGTGGATGCAGGAGCCCCTAGACATCTACATCTATCCTCTATTAGGAATCATAATGCAGATGCATTGTCACCGTTGAGGAGTAAGATGGAAAATAAAAAAGCCTAAAGGGTCTCCACTTTATTTCAGAGCAATTTCGCAATGCTCACCAAACGAAACAGCAGCATATTTAGCTGTTAATGCAAACTAGTATTCGGTGAGGGCATGTCTTTCCCCAGTAGAACTGACCTATTCGTGCTATAATTATAATATATCTGCAGCATTGCTACCATGTATCAATAATGTATTATGTTAATAAAAACAAATTTGTGTATGTATATTTTATTTGTATTTCTAGTAAAAATATAGTGAATATAATATATAAACAAGAATTTTAATAAATAAAAACTGTAACAAAATACTAATATAAAACTAAATGAATTTATTATACTTTGGCCATGTAAAAATATAGAGAATAGAATTTATAAACAAGAGTTTTAATTAATAAAAACCAAAACATTACAAATATTGAAGATGCAACATCGATATGAAATTATCAAATAACAAAAACAAAAAATTTACTGTATTTTGATATAGAGTTAAAGAAAATCTTTTACAAAATGCAAAAATGGACTTTATAGGAATTTTAATTTATTATACTTTGGCCATGTTAGAAAACAAAATTTAGAGAATAGAATTTATAAACAAGAGTTTTAATTAATAAACACCAAAACATTACAAATATTGAAGATTAAACATCAATATGAAATCATCAACTAACAATATAAAAAAATTACTGGATTTTGATATAGAGCACTAAAGAAAATCTTTTACAAAGTGCAAAAATGGACTTAGGATTTAAAATAAGAATCTTAATTTATTATATGGCCATTATAAATTAAAATTCTTCTTTTTCAATTCTAAGTCAATTTTTGGATTTTCTCAAAGATTCTTTTTTAATTCTAAGTCCGTTTTAGAATTTTCTAAAAGATTCCGCTTTAACTCAATATCAAGATCCAGTAAAATTTTGTTTTTTTCTAATTTCATATGTTCATTTTGAAGTTGAACCTCCAATATTTCTAATTTTTTCGTAGTTATGGTATCTTCATTCATTTGCTTCTGGTTTTTTCTTTTTATTATTGAAGCACTGATGCTATTTATATTTTTCTTTTTTGTTTCAGTTAAACAAATCTTTTTTTTCGGTGTGATGTCAGATACCAGAAGAGGTGAAATCCTTCTTTTGGAACCTTTAAATTGTTGAAGTTGATGCACAGAATCTTCTTTTGCACCCAATACTTCTTGAGAGTAGTAGAGTAGTCATAATTTAAAATTTAACTTTTGTTTCTACAGCATACTATGCTCGCAACGTCAAGTTGCTGTAATTAAAAGTTTTGCGCAAGTTCGGAATTTGAAATACTTGTGCAACATTTGGTCATATACCACATACGTACTGCCTCCACGAAATCTATATGATAGTAATTAATATTTAAGCTACTTATATTGAACATTTATTAATTACACATTTTACTACTATAATGAATAAGAATACACAAATAACAACCAAGTATATTAACTACCTATAACTAATAAATATAATATGTTAGGTATTTATATTGCACCATTATAATTAGTCTCAACCGAAACGTCGATAGATGCGAATGGCTCAGGATCGCGCATTGTGGCATTTCTTACTTCTTGGTAGTTGCCTTTCTTCAACGGTGAACTTGAGATAGGCTGAAGCTTACGATAATGATGGTGAATATTTACTTTTAAGCAATACACACAAGCTATTATAACAATTTTTTAAATGTACCTATTACAAAAATTTTCTTTGATAAGTTTGATGTAATTTCCTAATTGGTACGTACCATTTTCACATGCACTTATCTTTTTGTGGGCTATATCTGGGGTTGTATGATGATTCATCATTAAAATATATAGTTTTATTTAAAATGAGTATACGTCACAGGTAAATTTAAGTAAGGATTTCTTTTTCAATTTATTTTATTTCCAGAGCAGGGTTTTTTATAATGTGTTAAAGTCTTGGAATGAGAGCTCAGAAAATTGTACTTCACAGATGTAATCTACAGCACGTTAGACTTTTAGTGGGTTTCGCTTAATTTACCGTTCTTAATCCGCTCTTTCCCATTTTCAGCCGGATATTGCCAGTTGAGTAACTATCTAGTTTTCAGACGGTTAAATGTAGAATTCAAAAGACATAAAAGTTGTTTTTTTTAACTAAATGCTTTGCTTTTAGAAACAAATAAAATGGTTGTTGAAGTTCAAGTCGTGAAAATCAAGTAAGCACCAGTATAAATTAATAGCTTTACACTGCTGTTCATTTTGAAGTGTAGACAATTCGTTATATTTTAATAGTAACAAATCATTCATTCTATATTAGCCTCAGCTAACAACCAATTCCCACATTGATTTTTAATCGAGGATAGCAGTCAGCTTAAATGACAGTGTCTGACAGCGGAAGACAAATTACGTCATCTGAATTTAAAAAAAAATCCTTCAACAATTGGCAATCATACCACATCGAATTTCTGCTCCCTACTATCGTGCAACTAATGTGCAGGCTAAAAGATTTGTACATACTATTAAAAGATCTCTAGATCTCTATCTAAGAAGAAAATTTTGGTAATATGTACATCACTTGAGCACGGCTGGACTGATTTTGATCAAAATTTTTGTATGTGTTTGTGTGTCCCTGGATGTTTAGCATTCAAAATTGTCGAGATCAAGAAATCACCTGGGGTATATCACTAATTTTCTTTAAATTAAATATTTATTTTAATGTCTAATACAATAAAGTTTGAAAACTTTAACCCTTTTACGAAAATACTTAAAATTCTGAATTAATCAGTCTAAATTCAATGCTAGATTTAATAATTTTAATTTTGGAACTATGCGCAAAACCTGTGATGTATAATTTGCATTAAATTATTCATATATTCTCTTTAGAGTTACTCCTGTAATTATAAGTCTCTAACACCATACAAAGAATTCAATTATTACAAAATATATGTATTGTAATACAAAATTTCTAAAAGGGATGTTTTGTTTTGTACATTTTAGCTCTTTTGCTTAATTCTGTTAATGCTATCTAAAAATGATTGTCCCCCATTTAGTACACAGTATGTGGGGGTAATATTGTCATTCGGTTAATATGGTATTTTTTTATAACTTGAAACTAGAGCCTTGTTAATAAATGGCTCTGTGATTCGATAGCTCTTCGTTAGTCAATCAAATAATAAATGTTAAAAGAGCATTGTTTCATCGACGTCATTTTGACAGTTGGCATAATAGTAATTATTTTATTTGATTTTAATGTAGTGTAGTATGATTAGTTTATTTTTTGTTTTGATTTTTCGAAGTGACCCTACTTATTGCAAAGCTTTTTTTTTTGCTATTTTTCGTAACATATACATATTGGTGGAGCCACGTGTTTAAGGCTGCCGAAGTCTAGTTCCCCGGTCGAACCTTAAACCTACTACGCTAGATATTAACTAAAGTGGACTGTATATGCGGATGCTTCTACGCTTACGTAAAAGCGACTACTATAGAATGCGGTATAATGCACTTGCTCTTCCCTAAAACTAAACTACTACGGTGCCAAATCGCTGAAACGGAATCCTGCCTTATTAGGAGAACAACAAAATTGGAGCGGGTTAAACTATAAGGCAGTAAATAAAGGAGTGTTGACTCACCGGGGTTTCTTCTATCCTGTTGAGCACTATAGCTGCAACTTCTGGAACTTCTTCTGGAACACTCCGGAGAGAGGCGGTGCGCGACTATATCTCACCCGAGGTGAGGGAACTTCTTCTAGACAGACACTCTGGGGCCCCAGGGGTGCGTCGGGAGAGAAGCGTTGTGGTTTCAGCGACGACTGCGGTGGAAAGAGGCCGCGCAACGGTCGCGCGTGCCTTATATGTCCTCGGCCCCGATGATTACGTGACATTCTAGAATCATCTTCTTGCCCCCTCCCACCCCACCACCCCGATGTGTCGATGGAGGATCGAGGAGGGTATGAATGATATCGTTTTGTCGGAAAGGAACAAGCGGCTTGGCACCTCTACCGTCAAATATAATAATCCAATGGTTTTTTCCGCGCAACCATCTCCCCCGCCCTTGAAGGATTTCCTTCAAAATTAACTAACACAACTAGAGCTAAGATCAACTAACAAAATAACTAACTAACGCTAAGATTACTTAAATTCAACTACAATTTAATCTAGAAAGCTAATTTATATTATGGAAGAGGCAGGGGGCACAAACGGACAACCGGACGCAAGTAAGACCCAACCGTGGTCTTAACGCGAGCTATCCTAACTACTCCGTCGGAACCGGGAAAGACCTCTTCGACAATTCCTAACGGCCAGTGGAGAGGCGGCGTATTCTCTTTGGTGAGCACAACTACAGTTCCTACAGCTAAAGGCTCAGTTGCTGTGTTCCATTTTTGTCGAGAGTGCAAAGTATGCAAGTATTCCATCCTCCATCGTTTCCAAAACGATTGCACTAACCGATCTAATAATTTGTGGCGTGCGGAAATGCTAAGTCTGTTCTCATCCATACCTGCGGCTGGCAAATACTTTAAAGGCGTTAAATTCAAAAAATGTGCTGGAGTTAGAGCCAGCGGTTCCGAGGGGTCACTAGACAACGTACGACAAAGTGGGCGACTATTCATTACGCATTCAATTTGAGCGAGCACCGTACTTAGCTCTTCGAAGGACAAAATTTGATCTCCTATTACTCGGTATAAATGACTCTTTAGACTCTTGATATTAGTCTCCCAATTGCCCCCAAAATGGCTCGCGGCTGGGACGTTCAGAGACCACTCAATGCGGTTCTCGGCTAGAATGTGAGCGAACTCCGAATTATAGTACTTGCTAGCTAAGAGCTCATGTAGTTCCGATAGAATACGTTTTGCACCGACGTAGTTCGTACCGTTATCCGAATACAATCTACTTACAGGGCCACGGCGGGAAAGAAATCTTTTAAATGCACCCATAAAGCCTGCTGTGCTTAGATCACCAACGAGTTCTATATGCACCGCTCGAGTAGTTAGACATACGAAAATGCAGACGTAAGCCTTTGTGGATCTTATACCACGCCCGCGAGTGAGCGTGACCTTAAACGGACCAGCGAAATCAGACCCGGTGTGCGTGAAGGGCTTTACTGATTGTATTACTCTACAAGATCTAAGTTCCGCCATTTCCGGAAATGACGGCTTGGGGCGTGCCCGAAAGCAAGCTATACATCTGTGCACCCGATTGCGTATTAAACTACGTGCAGAAAGAATCCAATAATTCTGACGCAAAATCGACATCAACAAGTCGGGGCCAGCGTGCGAGTTCAATTTGTGATGGTAATCGACTAATAAGTTCATGATATGGTCTTTACGCGGTAAAACAATAGGGTGCCGTTGGTCGAAACTCAATTGCGAGTTGGAGAAGCGTCCACCTACCCTTACAATCCCACCCTGTAAAAATGGCTTAAGGCGTTGAAAGGCGCGACTACAAGCTCTATTCGATTGTAATCTTCTAATTTCTTCAGAGAAGTGCGCACGTTGAAGTTCACGCAATACTAGCGACTCGGCATAGTTGTAATCGGACGTAACGATATACGAACAAACACTACTTATCGACCTTTAAACTACAAAGGCTACACTGTAACGACAAAATGATTTAAATATAACACAGCGTATTGCTGTGGCGCGGCTAACCTATACTATTTTATTTTTAATTTTACGGAACACCAACAAGCTAAACAAACACTAAGGAAATACCAATATATAATTCTATCAACGACAAACTAATATTTAAATAATAAAACTATCCAATCACAAGTATGCAATTTCTAAGCGACTAAGCTATAATTATTAATAAGCGGTGAAACTATGCGATGAACGCTTCGGAACAACACTGCACATGGCTTGTTGCTCGCGAAGTCTCACTTCCTCCCGCCAATCAAGATTGGTCTCAGCAGGTCTATTCCGTAGCCTCCAGTGAGGCACGCCTTCTGTCGCAGCGGCTCGGTGTCTCCATGCGCCGCGACCGTGACCTCGATCCGCGCCGCGCGCGCTTCCGCTAACTAGATCGATTCGAGCACTGAATATGTCACCTGACGGGTTGCGGGGCGATCTAATCTTGCTAATATGGGCCTTGTTCGCGGTGTCGGTAAACCTAGCTCCAGGGCTATCCCTACTCGGCGTTCCCTTCGGCTGCGACGAAACTACAACAGGTTTACTAACAACAGACTCTAACGTCTTGCTTCTCGACCCTTCGCATAATTTATTACCCGAGCGCGGGATGTTCCCCTCCCCTATTTCCCGAAAATTGCGAGTCAATAATTCGGGAGGTTCGACAGCGACGGTGCAACAACAGGATGTTGCCGAAATGCTATCTATGATGGGGGCGGAGCCAAGGATAACATATCCCAATACGGTTTCCAGTGCGTAAGGCGCGGTATGCGAGGAGTTGCCCTTGACCTTATTGTTTAACAAAAGATGAGGAAAAAGCGATGCTCCAATGAGCATGTCTATTTTTCCAGGAACGGCGTAAGTGTCGTCCGCCAGAGTCAAATTCTTAAATTCAATCATTGCCGAGGTGTCAACCGAAACGGTTGGCAACCGTTCAGTGACCCTATCTACCACTAGTGCATTTATATCAAAGTTAACATTACGATCTATCCGAGAATAAAATTTTAAATTTATATATCCCTGTGTTGATTTACTAGTGCCTCCGATGCCTTTAATTACAGGACATGAAAGTGACCTATTTATTACTAAGCCTAAGCGCTGACAACATTGTCGTGTTATAAAGCTATTTTGGGCTCCGCTGTCCAGCAGTGCACGGACGCTTTGTTCGTTTCCACGGGAATCCCTAACCAAAATACGTGCCGTACCCAGTAACACGGTTGAAGGAGGTTGTGCTCCCATATTTGCCAATGAGCACAGAGCGACATCACCAGGTCGACCGCTAGAATCGTTGACCTTAGTAGGGGCGAATTCCTTATCCGCTTTACTTGATGCCGCTATATTGCTATTTTCAAAATGTAATAGCGTGTGATGTTTCCTGGCGCACTTGCTACATACGGAACTCGAATTGCATTTTGCTACTAAATGCTTATCGCTTAAGCAGTTCAAACATAGGTTGTTTGTCTTTACTAATTTATAACGCTCGCTTGGTGAATATTTACGAAAAGTCGCACAATTATATAAATTACCGTGTCTATCTTTCATACTAAACAAGTATGTTGGAGTGATGTTGGCGTAGCGGTTACGTAAGTTAACGACCCTGCTATTTTAGATGGTTGAGTCTGTCTACGGTCGACGCACCTTTTATTCTCCTGTTTAACGTTCGGAGAGCGCTGCATCACCTTTATTTGATCTCGCACGAACGATGCTAATGAATGAAAGGAAGGCATCTCCGAGCCACGATGCTCCATTTCAAACGCACGCACGGTGTCGGGGTCTAACTTCTTCAGTGCAATATGGAGAAACACCACATCCATAAGATCATTAAATTTCAAATTCTTAAGTGCAGCCACCGATGCCACAAACTTATCTAGAAATTGCTCTAAGCCGTTGATGTTCGCGGATGATATAGGTTTAAGATCGAATATCTGGTTCAAATATTCGGAAGATAACATTCTCCTATCTTCATATTTAGTTTTAAGCGTTTCGAATATTAATAGGTAATTGTTTGCTGTAGGTGTAAAACCAGAGCAGATCGACTGTGCCCTGCCACTAAGTTTACTAATTAAGTAATATAATTTTTCGGCGTCCGATAACGATGGGTTATTGTGTATATTGTTTTGAAAACTACTGAAGAAGAAGGGCCACGTCTTAATATCACCATTAAATACCGGAATATCTATTGGCGGCAACCTAATCGAGTCGCTTGGACGTACCTGTTTTTCCGGCTTTGCTTCGTTTTGAGATAGGGATCTCGCTATTTTTTTCACGCGACACAACATATCTTCGAATGCCAGCAGCGGTTGGTAGTTCACTATGTATTTCGGGTCGATTTGTAATTCCAAATGATTAATTTGGTCTAATATTTTTTCGTAATCTATTCGTAGAGAATCTATCGTTTCGATTTCGGTCAAAAAAGTTTCCCGCACTGCTTCTATATGAATGTTCTTTATATAATCACTTATATTCTGCATACGCGAAAAGAGTATGTCCCTCTTAGCATAAAGCGTTTTAATTTTGATTTCACTTCCACTAACTGCCATTTTAAACTATTATAATAAAGTTATATCAATCACAATTAATCTCACAACGCACAAACAATAAAGGATGGACACACTCGGTATGCCGTATTACGTAATTAAATCGAACACCTGCGCAGCGAGTCGAGGTGACGCGTCATTTGCTAGACTCAATAATTTTATCAAGATTGTGGGTAAGCGTATCAAACGGTTCCTATTACACTGTTTCAATTATTTAATAGGCTTTAAATTTAATCAAATACGAGCGCTATAAAACGAATAATTCTGTTTGCGAGTACCTAATCAAAATTTAAATTTAAACGAACACTATTTAAGTCTATTCTATAAATTGGAGTGCATTATCTAATTAATTAATTCAACAATTCGACCAAAATCCTGCCGAAGTGACCATAAAATGGTGGAGCCACGTGTTTAAGGCTGCCGAAGTCTAGTTCCCCGGTCGAACCTTAAACCTACTACGCTAGATATTAACTAAAGTGGACTGTATATGCGGATGCTTCTACGCTTACGTAAAAGCGACTACTATAGAATGCGGTATAATGCACTTGCTCTTCCCTAAAACTAAACTACTACGGTGCCAAATCGCTGAAACGGAATCCTGCCTTATTAGGAGAACAACAAAATTGGAGCGGGTTAAACTATAAGGCAGTAAATAAAGGAGTGTTGACTCACCGGGGTTTCTTCTATCCTGTTGAGCACTATAGCTGCAACTTCTGGAACTTCTTCTGGAACACTCCGGAGAGAGGCGGTGCGCGACTATATCTCACCCGAGGTGAGGGAACTTCTTCTAGACAGACACTCTGGGGCCCCAGGGGTGCGTCGGGAGAGAAGCGTTGTGGTTTCAGCGACGACTGCGGTGGAAAGAGGCCGCGCAACGGTCGCGCGTGCCATATATGTCCTCGGCCCCGATGATTACGTGACATTCTAGAATCATCTTCTTGCCCCCTCCCACCCCACCACCCCGATGTGTCGATGGAGGATCGAGGAGGGTATGAATGATATCGTTTTGTCGGAAAGGAACAAGCGGCTTGGCACCTCTACCGTCAAATATAATAATCCAATGGTTTTTTCCGCGCAACCACATATACTATGCGTTTTTGTCTCTTGTCCTCTTTCCATAAAAACAATCTTCTAATATAATAATATATAAAAATTACGTGTCCGCGATGGACTCCCAAACTACTTAACCAATTTTAATCAAATTTGCACACCGTTGGCAGTTTGGTCCAACTTGAGAGAATGGATAGTTTTTTCGCCCATGAGTGACACACAATTTTTTTTGCGAATTTAAGGATTTTTGATAGGACATGATAAGGGGTCGTCAAAAAGGGCAGAACAATTTCTGCCTAGAAAGCTAGTATATAAATCAAGTAAATTTCACGTGAAAACTAACAACTGCCTTACCAAGTTTTAAGTTAACTCAACCATTGTTAAAATCTTTACGAGGTAGAGCCACGCTGCAGCTATACTTTAATTGTAGCACAAATGGGTCGGCTCGACAGGAGCAGACCACGCTCTCACAGAATACCAACGTAAAATAGCAGCGTAAATGCGGACCCTTTTTACTGGAGTCGAGGCATTCCATTTTGGTCCTCAGAAGTGACAATGCATTTGAATTTTGATTCTTAATGAGGATGAATGTGGATGTCTATGGGCCACAGCATTCACTTAACATCAGGTGGACTGTGTGCTCGTTTGTCATAGAATGCTATAAAAATCTTCTTAACATGTGAACCAGAGTTTGTGTTTAAACAACAAAAGTTAGGAACAAGTTTCACCGAGGATCTCTTTGAACAGAGTTCTTTGTAACTCGTTAAGTAAGTTAGTATCAAACGTTATCACGTTTAATGAATGCAAATTTTGGTAATTTTTCCTAAACCACGGTATTTTTACTTGAATAAAAATATTTTTATAGCATATGGTACTATAATATGGTATATTTACGTAGTTGAAAATTTTTGGTTTTATAAGCAGAATTTGTAGTTGTTATTGAAAATAACAGTCATCGTCAAAGATGCGAGTGTGACGAATAAAGCAAATCTTCCTGCAGGGGTAGTCCATTTTTAGGGACTGATAAGAGATTGTCGATTATCTAATATTAATTTCTTGGTTTAATTTTGCCTATTGAACTTTTTCCGCACGGAACCATTCTTTTTCTTCAATACTTCCAAGGCAAAAGTAATTGTTTCTGATATGGGCGTTTGTTCACGTGAAACCTATTAGTTTAAAATATTTTATTATGAATTGAATTTTTTGTGATAAAAGAAAAATACTTAAAATAATTTTAATTTTGTCTTTTAACTTATTTAAATTTTATTTGTATATTGAATAAAATTTTATTCGAGTCAACTCTTTCTACTAAATGAAATTCAGTTTTTAACTCAACGTGTTACGCAAAACTCTAACATTCTGTCACTTAGAACATCGATCAACAGACATAAATGTTTTAACAGCGATATCGAAATAAAACTTTCCAATCGGATTTATTAGAACTTTCGACTATAGAATTTTCGACTCCTTAAGGGGAAATATAATGTCAAATGGCTTAGCAAGATCCTTCGTTATGCCGAAAATATTGCAGCATTAGTTTTGAAATAAATATATGGTAAAGTTGAGGATTAATGTTAAGGATTATGTTAGACGAAAACACGATTTCGTAAAATTTTCTCGATAGAAAAAAAATCCAAAGTTACCTCCAAAATAAACAATAAACCGCTGTTATTCATAAAATACTTTAAATAAGATCATGAAACTTCTACTCTACTAACTGAACTAACTATAAAGCAGTGCTTATGTTATTTACTTTTTTTAAAATTTATTTTATTTTATTTTATTTATTATTTATTTGGAAAACTTACTGCTAATTTACAAAAATAATATAATTATAACAAAAATGAAGGCCATTTACAAGTTTTCACTTATACACTACTTTATAATAAACAAGATTGTGTCAAAACAGATATGTACAAGTATAATATGGCAAGTAACAGTACACTATCGAGAAGAAAAGAAATTGTTAGAAAGTGATCGCCTAAGTTGGGGAACGCTGGAATGAAACAAGTCAATATCCACGTTGTGAATATGTGCTGTAGCATTAAAAGATTTGCATGATCGAATAATAAAAGAGTTTTGTCTATAATTACTTTTCACGTATGGTACCGATAAAAGTGTAGGTTTCCGCAAGTTAGATGATGAGGTACGTAAACCTATTTTACCCAGTAATTCAGGGCAATCAACAACACAATTAACAATTTTAGAAGGGAAAGAGAGATCTGCAATATTTCTTCGCTCATACAAAGGTAAGATATGAAATTTTTTACATCGAAGAGTATAGTTAGGTATAAACTTTTTTGATTTATATTGAAGAAAACGCAAAAAAAAATACCAATATTTTCACTGTAAAAAGAAATTACCTAAACTATCGGCCTCTTGACGCGTGATTCCGGCCGCACGGTCACTTCGCTTCAGCCTTTAAAAGCGGAGGTTGTGTCGCTTACGATCAGAATATACATTACGCAACAGTACGACGTAAAATTAAAATGGGAAATAACCGTGATAAAAATAAGAAGCGGCTGGCTTGGCGTTAAGAAACAGGCATAAATATGATAAACCTAATGAAATAAGTGTCTAACGACCTTTCTACTTGCAGTATTAGTGATTACAAACATGTCAGTACATAGCATAAGACGCGCGGGCAAGTGGGGACGAAATTAGAATTTGAGCTGACTTACTCTATCCTCTTAAGAACTGGTAAAATTTCTGGGAGTTTTTATTTATTTATTTATTTTATTTATTTATTATGTTCGGAACAAGAGGTGAGGAATCTTGTGCTTTTAGAAGAATATGTTTTGTTTTAGAATAAAACATAGAAACTCACTTTCGCAAATAAGAAGAAGCGAAAATTTTAAAAAGAAGAAGCGGAAATCCCTGTGTTGTTTATTATTATAGATACGTTCAAAAACTTGATTGTTTTGAAAAATTATTATTACATTAAGACGAGCTCTTAGCACGATTTCAAATTCGTTTTTCACCCGCGCGTCCCGCAGTGGGCGGAGCGCAAACGGCAGTCGGAGAGCGCAGTGTGAACACAGTATGCACCATAGATACACCTAAGCTGTTTTTAATATTTCTATGGTATGCGCAAAGCAAGCAGATAATTCACCTCCAAACAAAAACTTTTCCGTGAGGTCTCCTGTTCGCAACACTAATAGGTATTATAGTAATAGTATTTTGAGTACCTACTCACTAATATCAAAACTGTTTACGAGGTCTGGAGTCTGGACATCACACTATATTTTAATTATCAATATTTTTTTAAAGTCAGTTTTACGATATGAGCAGGTACTTAGTCAACTATTTACATATATATATATATATATATATATATATATATATATATATATATATATATATATATATATATATATATATATATATATATATATATATATATATATATATATATATATATACCTACATATAAAACGCCAAGTCACAAATTCTAAAAAAACCCAAGTATCGTTGGCAAAATAGCTAAAATAACAGAAAAAGAATAGTTTCAAATAAAACCACTTGAAAATTCGAATTTATTTTACTGTTTTGTATTACCTTACCTCCGGACATGATGGAGTGACCTGAAAGTGTACTTTTGTAATTGCTATTGGAACTGGTCACCTAGTACTACTAGGTGTTCCGAGTTTGGGCTCGTTTTGTTAGGTATGATGAGTCCTTACCTTCGGACATGACCGAGTGACCTGAAGGTGTACTTTGGTAATCGGTATTGGAACTGGTCCCCGAGTACTACCAGGTGTGCCGAGTTTGGGCTCGTTTTGTTAGGTATGATGAGTTCTTAACTCCGGACTTGACGGAGTGACCTGAAGATGTACTTTGGTAATCGCTATTGGAACTGGTCGCTGAGTATTACTAGGTGTGCCGAGTTTAAGCTCGTTTTGTTAGGTATGATGAGTCCTTACCTCCGGACTTGACGGAGTGACCTGAAGATGTACTTTAGTAATCGCTAATGGAACTGGTCGCCGAGTTCTACTAGGTGTGCCGAGTTTAGGCTCGTTTTGTTAGGTATGATGAGTCCTTACCTCCGGACTTGACGGAGTAACCTGAAGGTGTACTTTAGTAATCGCTAATGGAACTGGTCGTCGAGTACTACTAGGTGTGCCGAGTTTGGGCTCGTTTTGTTAGGTATGATGATTCCTTACCTCCGGACTTGACGGAGTGACCTGAAGGTGTACTTTAGTAATCGCTAATGGAACTGGTCGCCGAGTACTACTAGATGTGTCGTGTTTGGGCTCATTTTGTTAGGTATGATGAGTCCTTACCTCCGGACTTGACGGAGTGACCTGAAGGTGTACTTTGGTAATCAGGTACACCGCGTACGCGGCAGCAGGTACGCGATCAGGTCCAATACCGATTACCAAAGTACACCTTCAGGTCACTCAGTCAAGTCCGGAGGTAAAGACTCATCATACTGTTACGAGCTTGAGGTTCGTGACGATAAAAATTGCCGATAAAATTACCTAAATTAACACTTTAATTTACTTTATACAAATTAAAGTTAAAAAAAAAAAACTAATAATTAAACACACTAATTCACTTAATTTCACTCCGAAGCTTCGCTTGTGTCGCCGAGTTAAACTCTGTCCCGATCGCATCTTGCGCCACCTATTTATTCAAATCAGCAAAACATCCGGAATGTTCAAGTAAACACGCGCAAGGTACCGAGAAATCGAGTATAGATTTTCTAGAAACTTAGTTCTTCGGGTGGCGCTGTCGGTCGAGAGATCCGCGATGTCATTCTCTGCAAAGCCCACCCCGCTCTCGCTCCTGACACTAGATGGCGCTAGTTGACTTATTCACATAACACTGCCCCCTCCTAAGACATGCTCGTCCCGAGCATTATCGGTCCCATAATAACGCGCCAAGCGATCCACATGGACGATCTTAGGAGTCCCTCTTGCGCCTTTCTGTATCCGGTAGGTCACATCGTTGATCCTGGTTACAATCCGGTACGGGCCGTCCCATTTAGCTTGAAGCTTAGGAGATTTCCCTTTGCTGCGGACTGGATTGTGCAACCACACTAATGAACCTTCGTTGAACCCTTTATTGTTCATTTTGCGGTCATACCGGGTTTTCATTTTCTCAGACATTTGCTGGCCCGATTGTCTGACGTGCTCATAAATGTCATTCATTTTGTTCCGCAAGTCATATGCATAATCGGTTATACTGCGTGGGGCATCAGGTGGTATCCCAGTGATCAGGTCTGCAGGCAGCCGTAATTCTCTTCCAAAGTTTGCGAAAGCTGGTGTCACTGCTGTACTTTCATGAACAGAACTTCGATATGACAACAAAAACGGTTGTATGTGCTTGTCCCAATCTCGTTGCCGATTGTCTACAACTTTTGCTAGGTACCTCTCCAATGTCTGATTAAATCGTTCCACCATTCCATCAGATTGCGGGTGATAAGAAGTCGTTCTTGTTTTATGAGTACCCATAACTCGGCAAGTTTCCTGGAATATTTGAGACTCAAAATTCCTTCCTCGATCGCTGTGAATCTCTAAAGGTACTCCAAAACGACAGAAGACTTCATGAACTAGTTTATCTGCAACTGTTGAAGCTTCTTGATTTGGAACGGCGAAAACTTCTGGCCACTTAGTGAAGTAATCCATCACAACCATGAAATACTTGTTACCGCTTTCACTCTCCGGAAACGGCCCCGCCACGTCAATGGCTATTCTCTCCCATGGTGCACCAACATTGTACAACTTCAATGCACCTCTACTACGAGTCTGAGGTCCCTTTACAGCCGCACAACTTGTACATTTGCGACACCAGTCCTCGACATCGTTTCGACAGTGGACCCAGTAAAACCGTTCTCGGATCTTCAGTAGAGTTCGTTTAACTCCCAGATGGCCTCCTGAATAATCATTATGGTACAGCTGTAGAACATCCGGTACTTTAGCTTTAGGGACAACCATTTGTAAATGACAGCTGTCTCCCCGAACATTTTCCCATTTACGGCACAGAACTCCATCCTGAAGCAGCAAGCTATCCCACTGGGCCCAATAGCTTTTAGTGATCGAACTCATCGCTGAGACGTCGCTCCACTTGGGCTTGGGAGCACTGGCCTTCATCCATTCCAGGATCGGCTTGATGTCCGGATCTTCCTGCTGTGCACGTTGTAAGCTGTCCTTCCACTCGTTGCTGAGGTGGTCTGCCCTGAGCATCCTCACGGATACCACTCCCTTACTCTCTTGCCTAGTACAATGTTTGCAATCTTCAGGACAAGGTCTTCGTGATAATGCATCTGCGTTGCCATGAGATTTCCCGCTGCGATGTTCGATCTCAAAGTCGTATTCCTGCAGTAGTTCAATCCACCTCGCAACTTGTCCTTCTGGATTTTTAAACTGCAATAGCCATTTTAGTGCAGCATGGTCAGTTCGTAAGTGAAATTTTCGCCCCAGAAGATATTTGCTAAAATGCTGCAACGACTTTACCACAGCTAGCAATTCGCGTCTTGTGACACAATAGTTCCTTTCCGGTTTTGACAACGACTTGCTGAAGTACGCTATCACGACCTCTTGGTCACCATTCCGTTGAGACAACACACCGCCAAGTCCTATATCACTTGCGTCTGTGTCAACTACAAATTCTTTGCTTGCATCAGGGTATCCCAAAATAGGTGTTTTGCACAGACGGTCCTTGAGCTCCTGGAATGCGATATTACAACTTTCATCCCAGCAGAAATGTCGCTTCTCCTCGGTTAGCTTATGCAGAGGTTTGGCTATATCTGCAAAGTTCTTCACAAATCGCCGGTAATAGGAGCACAAACCCAAAAATGCTCTAACCTGCGTCTTGTCTTTTGGAACCGGCCAATCCTTTACAGCTGCAATTTTCTCTGGATCCGTGCGGATACCTTCTTCCGACACTACATACCCCAAAAACTTGACTTGCCGTTTGAACAGTGAACATTTCTTCGGACTCAGCTTGAGATTGGCACTCTGAATCTTCATGAGCACGCGTCCCAGGTTTTCAAGGTGTTCCTCAAACGTACGGCCCACGATGATGATGTCATCCAAGTAGACCAGACAGGCATCGCCAATTAGCCCGGTAAGTACAAGTTCCATCAGCCTTTCAAACGTTGCTGGAGCATTGCACAACCCAAACGGCATTACCTTGAATTGCCACAGACCCTTTCCCGTCGAGAACGCAGTTTTCTCCTTGTCCTTAGGGTCAATTTCAACTTGCCAGTAGCCACTTTTTAGATCCAGCGTGCTAAACCATTTTACTCCTGTAAGCATGTCCAGCGTGTCATCAATTCTTGGCAAGGGATAGCTGTCCTTCTTTGTAACGTCGTTCAGACGGCGGTAATCAACACACAACCGCATGCTGCCATCCTTTTTTTTCACCAGCACCACTGGCGAACACCATGGACTAGAGGAAGGTTCAATAACACCATCCTTCACCATTCCTTCAATCATGGTTTCCACTTCCTTTTCACGTGCTACCGGCAATCGTCTTGGCTGCTGACGGATAGGCAACTCTTCACCTGTGTTTATTTTGTGTCGAACTAAACCAGTCTTTCCTATGTCAGCATCGTTTGACGAGAATACATCGGCGTACTCGAGTAACAACTTCTTCGCCTTGACCAATTCGTTCGGGGACAGAACACTGCGACAGTCTTCCAAAAGTGTGGTCACTCTCGTTTCTGCATCCTTGCTGGGGGTCCCACTCGATATATATTGGCACCGACGTAACCAATCCACTTCCTCACAAGTACCAATTAATGTGCCTTTTTCTATAATCTGGTCCCGGTCGCAAAGGTTCAGCACACGTACTCCTGAGATGTCCGTGGTCCTGACCAAGGTTCGAGCTACTTTCCATGGAAGCTCATTGTTTACCCTTTCCACAAGTACACAACGGTGAGCTTGCCCAGCGTTTCGGGGAAGACTAATCGGAACAATCTTTTCCGATCTCGGCGGAAGAACAATCTTCTTAATGCTGTACACGTTCCCTAGTAACGCACCTTCCATAAAAAGTTCCTCCTGTCCACATTTCAAAACACCTTGCTTAACGTCGATCTCACAACAATTATTCCTCATAAAGTCTAGGCCTAGGATGCAGTCGTCCATTATATCAGCCACGATGACATTATGCAGGTAGATCACGTTGCCAAGCTTCAACTCCATCTCCTTCTCTCCACGGACGGGTATACGCTGACCGGTGGCTGTTACCAAATTAATGCGTTCTCGGTTGTATGTGGAGTCCCCAAGGAACTGACTTATAAGTTGGGAACTAACAACCGTACGAGAGGCTCCAGTGTCTATGGTCAGTTTACACGGCATTCCGTTGACCTCGCCCTTGATGATTAGACTGTTCCCATCATGGGTTTGTGAGATCGAGATCCTTGGGGCTCTTTTAACGTCAGCCAGCACCCGCCCCGCGGTTCTGGCTTTTACTCGTTTCCCTGCTGCTGCTGGGCGGTGCTGTTGGCCGCACTACCCTCCTGGGATCGTTCACCTTCCCTTTCTAGGTTTCGCTTAGGGCAGCTGGATCGAAGATGGCCCTTTTCCCCACAGCCATAGCACCTAGGGCTGTATCCTTTGTTGCGGTCGCGAACTGTAGCTGCTGCAACCTCCCTGACGCGATGGGAACGATGATCCTGCCGCACGGCTTCTACCTCCAGTGCATGGGCCAAGGCGTCCTTATGCGTCTCGTGGTGCCCGAGCCTCACAGCAGCTCTGACTTCCAGGTCGCGGATGCCGTCGATGAATGTCTGCACCAGGTTCCCTTCAATGAGCGCAGGTACAGACCGGTATGCTTTTCGCACCAGCTTCTCCACTTCTAGAGCCCACTGCTGCAGGTTTTCGTTGATGCGCTGCACACGATCTTTAAGCTGCGCACGAAAGACGTGTTCCAGGTGAGCGTCGCCGTATCTCGCCTCCAATGCCTCAAGGAGTTGCTCATAAGTCAATTCCTCACCGAGAGCTTCCAGAACTGTCAAGGCCTGGTCGCGCAGGCCTAGTGTGAGAGCAGTCATGGCCTGATTTTTATTCCAGCCGTTCGCCTTCATAACAGCTTCGAACTGAATTTTGTAGGCTGACCAGGAAGAGGTACCGTCGAACGGTGGCACCTTGAACCCACGTAGCGAAGGTGTTGTAGCTACTGCGGGAGCTGTAGCTCCATCTCCAAGTTTGAGTTCGTCCAGTGATTTCTTCATGTCGGCCATCACGTTGTCAACCCGATGGTTCACATGGTTGATTCGGGTTTCATGTTCTTCGATTCGGGTTTCAGCTTCCGACAGACGGTTGTCGTGTTGAGCAACCCTGTCCTTCACCTGCCTTATCTCTTTCCCAAAGGTAGCGTGAAGGTCCTTCATGAGGAGCATCTGCTCTTCCGACCGACGAGCCTGTTCCGCCTGCTGATCTTCCAACCGACGGGCCTGTTCCTCCTGTCGGCGGGCCTGTTCCTCCTGTCGGCGGGCCTGTTCCTCCTGTCGGCGGGCCTGCTCCTCTTGTCCGCCCCGCAGCTGTTGCAGCATCACCATCAGAGCACCTAAGTCAGGTGCCACAGACGTAGAAGCTGCTGACGGACCGGCTTCCGTGGCCGGCGGCTGGCCCTCAGACATCTGCGGCGTTGTACCACCAAATCTCCTCTGGTCCGTCTCCTGCTGGCGTTGACTTCGGGTACGGACACCCTCCGTTTCCTCCTTAGGTAAAATTGGCATTATTTTATCCCACTTCTGACACCAATTGTTACGAGCTTGAGGTTCGTGACGATAAAAATTGCCGATAAAATTACCTAAATTAACACTTTAATTTACTTTATACAAATTAAAGTTAAAAAAAAAACTAATAATTAAACACACTAATTCACTTAATTTCACTCCGAAGCTTCGCTTGTGTCGCCGAGTTAAACTCTGTCCCGATCGCATCTTGCGCCACCTATTTATTCAAATCAGCAAAACATCCGGAATGTTCAAGTAAACACGCGCAGGGTACCGAGAAATCGAGTATAGATTTTCTAGAAACTTAGTTCTTCGGACGGCGCTGTCGGTCGAGAGATCCGCGATGTCATTCTCTGCAAAGCCCACCCCGCTCTCGCTCCTGACACTAGATGGCGCTAGTTGACTTATTCACATAACAATACCTAACAAAACGAGCCCAAACTCGGCACCTAGTAGTACACAGCGACCAGTTCCATTAGCGATTACTAAAGTACACCTTCAGGTCACTCCGTCAAATCCGGAGGTAAGGACTCATCATACCTAAAAAAACGAGCCCAAACACGGCACATCTAGTAGTACTTGGCGACCAGTTCGATTAGCGATTACTAAAGTACAACTTCAGGTCACTCCGTCAAGTCCGGACGTAAAGACTCATCATACCTAACAAAACGAGCCCAAACTCGGCATACCTAGTAGTACACGGCGACCAGTTCCATTAGCGATTACTAAAGTACACCTTCAGGTCACTCCGTCAAGTCCGGAGGTAAGGACTCATCATACCTAAAAAAACGAGCCCAAACACGGCACTTCGGGTAGTACTTAGCGACCAGTTCCATTAGCGATTACTAAAGTACAACTTCAGGTCACTCCGTCAAGTCCGGAGGTAAGGAATTATCATACCTAACAAAATGAGCCCAAACTCGGCACACCTGGTAGTACTCGGGGACCAGTTCCAATACCGATTACCAAAGTACACCTTCAGGTCACTCCGTTAAGTCCGGAGGTAAATACTCATCATACCTAACAAAACGAGTCCAAACTCGGCACACTTAGCTCTACTAGTCCAGGTGTTCCAGTATTAGTTACTGAAGTTCACCTACAGGTCACTCCATCGAGTCCGGAGGTAAGGTCTTATCATAACTGACAGAACCAGCCTGAAGTCCACAGCTAACATCTCACTGCCAGAAGAGCGCTCCCAGTGCCAAGCGGTCTCTAGAGTAGGTATTCGTATTTCGTATCTAAATCTAATTACTCTATGTATCTAAGTAGATTTTTGAGGTGTAAGAAATCAAAAACAAATTCGATCTCTCAAATTATCAAAATAATTTTATTGGACTACGATTCCCGCCATTGATTTATTGTATAACTGATTCCCGCAGCCAGCCGTGCGTACACTTGTGTGCGTGATTCCGTGTCACTGTAATAGTTCGATTCTATACCTATATCAATTTTGTAAACGCGTCCTTAAAAAATCTTAACGTAAATATTGCGGCAAAAGGAGCGACACGTCTCTACGGCACCAGGCCTCGGCCGGCAGTGACTGCACAGGCGTTTACGCAAACATCCGTACGTATTATTTCAGAAATAAAAATATGCGATTTAAAAAAAAAACTATTAGTTGGACTAAAAAATTAAAACACTATTACGTTAATATGTTGAATGTATAAAAATCTGACAAAAAATCAGAATGATTGCATGTATACTAGTATGGTTTTTACTCGTTAAAAGAAATTTTTAGAGGTATGTTTGTGATTTTTTTCTGTCGTATTAAATTAGTGGTATCATGTTTTCAACACACTATCTAACTAGCATATAACCTGGACAATATCATATATTTTTCTGGGTTTGTTTACTGTAGTGGATCATATACTTTTAGGCATTATAAAACTTGCATTTAGCATCATGCCTCGTCTTAAAAATAAACAAATTCAATTAAGACCACTTCATGAATCATTATAATAATGTTTTTAATTTAATCGTGAATATTTAACTAGCATCATTAATAAAATTTAAACAATGTGTTATAATAAGCAACATCACCAATTCTTACAAGAATTTCAATTATTAGTTTCGAAACTATTACTTCCGTTGTCGTATTTTCGACCTGCTGCCAGTGCTAAAACTTAATTAATATTTCAAACAATTTTAACATCCCGGGAAAACTGTTGTAAACTTTGTGAAAGAAGTTCTTCATTTTAGAACCTTTGACTTACTTCTTATTTTTTGTATATTATATGATACTTACAATTTTCTTTGTATATTAAACTAATTACTTAGCAAAATCACAGTAAAAATCATTCTCAAAAACAAGCTCTTATTGAAATGAACATTTAACATTTAACATTACACATTACACATACATTATTTTCAGTCAGTTTCTGAATATCGTTGAGAGTAGACGTGCAGTTTGTTGTTTGAAGAACTATTCAAAAAAGTGCATACAAACTTGACTTTTATAAAAAACAACTTCTCGGTGCATATTTGTGTATTCAATTAACTGTGACAACCTGCAAAGTTTGTAACGATCGATCGAACGTGGATAATTGTTTCTTTGTCTCGCATTGCATCTGATGAATCTGAAGGGCGCCCGCACCTCACCTCCGCTAGCAAAAGACAGGTGCATATTTTTGTTCTCACTTGTGTATTTGCGATGCAACGTACACCTCCGCAAAAGATAAAGTGTATGTCAAGCCCAGATCTGCACCGTGAAATCGATTCTACCGATAACTTCGTTACTTGTAGAAAGCGCAAAGAAATGGACGACATATCCGAACATAGTACGATATTTTCCAACAATATCTTAAACGAAAAATATATAGAAAAATTAGTGACAAACTCGGTGCGCTCTGTTTTGTCTGCTGAGCTCACCAAAATAACGGATGCCTTAACTAACATCCAATTGGCAGTAGCCGGGATAATTTCAGATAATACGGCTTTAAAAAATTCTTTACTAGAAGTTAACAATAAGCTTATAGATATCGATAACACACTATGTTCCTCGGAGTTACGTCAAGATTCATTTGACGCTCGTATTAAAGGGCTTGAAGAAAAAATCCAACAGGTTTCGGAGCGGAATGCTGGTCTGGAAAATAAGTTATCATTAATGGAACAACAGGCAAGAGGCAATAATCTTGAAATTTCAAATTTACCTGAAAAAAAAGGCGAAAATCTTTTTACTATAATAACTAATTTGGGGGTTATAGTTGACCAAAAGATTCTTTCGACTGACATCACTGCAATTCATCGAGTTCCACATGCTGACCACAAGGATTCTCGCCCAAAAAATATTATTGTACAGTTGTCATCAAGAATTCTTCGTGACAACTTCCTCGCTGCCTGCCGTGTACGTAAGAATTTAAATTCAGAGAAGTTATCAATCTCTGGACCATCGCATACTATATATGTAAATGAACATTTGACATTAAAAAATAAGATTTTATTTCGTGAATGTCGAAACGCAGCTAAAGCTAATGAATACAAGTATGTGTGGGTTAAGCATGGAACTATATTGGTGCGTAAGAATGATAGCTCACCAGCTATGGCAATTCGATCTTTCGATAATATTAAAAAGATTAAATAGTGGTGTAATTTTAAACAATTTCAGGTTGGACTTAAAACTAATAATATTTAACATTGTCCTAGTATGTACTCATTCTCCTTTTTCTTATTATATTTTATTTTGTGAGGTAAATTTAAATAAATATCAATTTGTTAATATTATACCCTTGCGGGTAAGCAAAAGTACGTTGAACCTTAAGAAAGTTGTTTATATGTTATTTAATATACTAAGTTGGCTGTTGATCAATTCGGGCAAAATAGTCTTTGTTTATGTTTTTACTCGTAATCTTAAGGAAATACTTATTATAACTGTTGATGTCTATTTATTTGTAGGGTTGCATATAATTCAATACATATTAATCATACATAAATTTAACAATATTATTTCAGTAACAGTACAATTTCTTACATTTAAAAATGGATAGCTTGTCTATATACTACCAAAACTGCCGTGGGCTTCGGACCAAATTACATACTATATATACGAACATTCTTTCTCATGCATATGATATAATTATTTTAACGGAAACATGGTTACATAGTCATATTTCTGATAACGAATTTATTGATACTAGATATACTGTGTATAGATGCGACAGAAATCGTGAGGCGTGTGATCGGAGGGACGGTGGGGGAGTGCTCATAGCGGTACGCAGTACGCTTAGCACTGTCGAGGTCCGGACTTCTTTCTCTGCGTCCGCACTTTCCCCACTTATAGATTACGTTACACTTGAGATTAGGGGTGGCAAAAAACTTTATCTATTAAATGCTGTCTATATTGCGCCTAACCAAAAGAGTGATGTATACTTGAGCTATATAGAATATTTGTCTGGTATAGTTAATCAATACCAATTATGTAATAATTTTTATCTAGTAGGAGACTACAATATGCCATCTATAGATTGGAATGATATGGATCTTAATTTTGAAAGTAATTCTTTTTCCGATATATCAATTTCACGCAATAGTTTAATAAATTTTATATCACTTTATAATTTTACACAAATTAATACATATAAAAATTCAAATAATGTTATTCTAGATCTATTTATTACTAACATAAATGACTATATATTATGTTCAGCCCCTATTCCTTTAGTAAGTACTGATAAACATCATCCTCCATTTTGTGTAATAGTACCGTTTGCCGAGAAGATACGAGGCATGCCGAGTAAACACATACGTTACTGTTTTGAAAGTGCGGACTACGTATTGATTAATGAAGTAATATTAGATACTGAATGGAAGGCTTTGATGAAAGACGACGTTTCTGCTGAAGCTGCTGTGGACTTATTTTATGACCGAATATATGGTATTATACGCAAATATATAGTAAGGAAAACTGTAAAAAACAGCAATTTTCCTAAGTGGTTTGATTCATCATTGATACATATCTTCAAAAATAAAAATAATGCTTGGGTTAAATGGAAAAAGTACGGAAATTTGTCAGATTATAGAACATTCGCATTGTACAGAAAACGTTTTAAAACTGAATCTAAATTACGTTATGCTCATTATATGGATACTGTCGAGAATTGTGTGAAGCAAAATATTAAATATTTCTGGAAATATGTAACAAATTGCAAAAGTAGCCTAGAAACTCCGTCAGAAATTTTTTATAAAGACAAATTTGCTAGTAACCCCAACGAAGTATGTAATTTATTCTCTGATTTTTTCTTTTCGGTATTTGAACCCACTTCAGTTACTGATGATTTGAATTATGATAACATTAATATATCAAATAATAACAATTCTGATTTCGTTATTACTGACATTTCTATTCTTGAAAAAGATGTGACAAAGTCCCTTTTAGATTTAGACGCGAATAAAGGAGCTGGTATTGACAACATTCCTCCTTCTTTTCTTAAAGCTACAGCACATACTATTGCAAAACCAATTCATTACATTTTTAATAAATGCTTAAAAGATGGGATATGTCCATCTATTTGGAAAACAGCTCGTGTTGTACCAATTTACAAGGCAGGCTCAAAAAAAGATGTTGAGAATTATAGACCGGTATCAATCTTATCAACACTCGCTAAGACTTTTGAAAGGTTAATACATAATGCGTTATATCCTAGTCTTCACAATATAATAATTCCACAGCAGCACGGTTTTATTAAGAAGCGTTCGACTATATCTAACTTATTAATTTATACAAACTACTTATTTGAGAATCTGGATAGTAACGTCCAGACTGATTGCATATACACAGATTTCCGCAAAGCTTTCGATCGCGTAGACCATAAACTACTTCTGGAAAAACTGGCCTTTAATGGTATCCGTGGTAATTTGTGGAGATGGTTTAAGTCGTATGTGACAAATCGTACACAAAAAGTAGTTATAAGAGGTTTTGAGTCAGATATTGTGCATATAAGTTCTGGTGTGCCACAAGGATCAATCTTAGGGCCTCTTCTTTTCGTCCTGTACATTAATGATGTTAATAGTTGTTTCAAGTTTTGTAATTTTATTCTGTACGCAGATGATATTAAAATTTATCGCAAAATTCAATGTTATCATGACCATCTTAACTTTCAAAACGATTTAGATAATTTTACAACTTACTGTAAAAACAATAAGCTAGATTTGAGTGTTAATAAATGTAAAGCCATAACGTTTACCCGTAAACGACAGTTAAGTAATTTCAATTATTCTTTATGTGGAGTTCCATTAGAAAAAGTTTATAAAATTAAAGATTTAGGAATAATATTAGATAGTAAACTTATCTTTGATACACATGTTGAAAATGTCATTAATAAGGCTCTTAAAATGTATGGATTCGTGATGCGTATTGGAAGTGAATTTAAAAAACCTCTCACTTATTTGCACCTCTATAAATCTTTAATAAGATCACAACTGGAATATGCGGTAGATATTTGGTGTCCGTATTATAATAAATATATAGATAAAATAGAATCCATTCAGAAAAAGTTTTTGCGTAGTGTAAATTACAAGTGCAGAAGAGTTAAATTACCCTACTATCAACTGCTGGTCGAATATAACTTACTAAAATTAGAATCCAGACGTCAACAGATTCAAGCTATGTTACTGTATGATATTTGTCACAACAGGTACGATAGTATAGAACTAGTTAAGATGATACAATACAGAGTACCAAATAGGCCATTGTGTCGCAGAGTTCGTGCCAAATACACATTTTTTACTAATAAATGTCGAACCAACGTAGGTAAAAGATCCCCTATATATATGTTGTTAAATTGTTATAATAAAACTTTCAATAATATTGACATTTTTGCTCACAAGGTGGGTATTTATAAAAAAGAAATACTTTCAGTACTTAGAGGAGAATGAGTTTGTATAATTGATTATTACAATATATATTTTTTTTTATTATTGTGTTATTTGAAAACACAATCACTGTATTATATGAAAAAGTGGTACGCTATTCTCAATCTAAACATGTGTTAATAGTAATTGGTGGTCAACGGTGTTGGTTGCACTATTATATTATATTTTTGTAGTGAATGTATTTTAGATTAATAAATATTGTGTAAACTGTTTGTTGATACTAATAAATTAAAAAAAAAAAATTACACATTTTATATTATACTTGTTTTGTATATCATATAAAGTGTATAATGTAATTAATTTAATAGGTTTGGTTTAATTTCATTTATTTATTAAAAAAAATATCTTCTGGTTTTTACACATTTTATGAAAAGTTTAGTATTTTGACGCTTTTAAGTGCACCAAGGATTATCACGAGCTCAGGGCAGCAACTAGAATATGTAAGATAAAGAATTACGTCTCCTATTATTCCTAAAGTAAGTCTCGTGAAGTCAATAACCTATTTAATATATAAGAAATTAATCGAAATTGGTTAACAAATTACGAATATATCAAACAATAAAATTAGAGAAAACACGCACACAGTCAAATTGAGAATCTGCTCCATTTTCTAAGTCAGTTAAAATTAATGTAACTTAACAAACGAGGTGAACTGGCAGGAGATTTATGTTCACATCTCTTTCTGGCTTCGAGTTACTAACAAAGGCAATATTATATTTGTCACAATCAAAGAGATTTAAATATATTACTACTACTATTTAATTGTCTTTAGTCACAATCTCGATGTTTGTAAATTATATTCTTTTTAGACATTACTTTTATAAATATATTTAAAAAATGTATTCATCTCTTTTTTCATACATATAAGTGATTATAAAATAAAGACTTTAAGTCATTTAACATATTATATTACCAATGTACAAAATATTTTTTAAGTTAAAACCAAAACAATAATTATATTAATAATTAAAATTATAATATTTACGATTAAAACTAATTTTATATACAATATAAAAGAAAAAACTATAATATAGAAAACCTAAAACTAAAAATTTTAATCGTCAAAAAGACCTGCTCCTCGTGGTATAGTGCCAAGAACGCTGGCTGCGTTTCCTCGCTGAATAGCCATACTTAGCCTTTGAGCGAGGAAAGAACCAGCCCTCTTATCACCAGCAGCGACGACCAGTCGTGGATACAGTTCCTTTAGAAACTTCATTGCACGTGGACCCCACGGACCGATAGTCTCTACTGCAAATGGCACAAATATGTAGTCATTTCTCAAAGACTCATATTTGCGCCATTTACTAAATTCGGCTGCCTCTGATGCCGCCCCGGCTCTAAAACAGGTACCCTTGAGATGAGAGGCCGCCAAAGTGTCAACGCAAGCATCCCACACTAGGGCTTTACCTCTCTCCCAAGGGACCAAAGTCATACCCTCGGGTCTCTTGCCATCGTCTCTAAATATCCCGCAAGGCTCTAAAACCGAGGGGATATTTATGCACTTTTCTTGCATGAAAGTCCGGAGCCCAAACTTATTGACGCTGCTACCACAGGGGCACTGGTGAGGTTGACAAATAGCCACTCCTAGCGGGATTCCTACGGCGATGCGCAAGCTTTCCCCATCAAGCATCAAGCAATGTGCCGAGATTACTTGATGGTAGAGCATGTAACCAGTGGCTAGATTCCTTAGTCAAAACAGCTAGAAGGCGAGCCTGATCTTGTTGAATATGGAAATTTTGAAATAAATTTATCTGGACACTCCGTACCAACGGAATATCCCACTGTTTTTGTTGATTAACTTCCAGTGGGACATTTTCGCCGGGACAGAGCGTTAGCCATATTTGCTTTGCCTTCGCAGCAAAGCATAGGTCTACTTTATTATTTAAAATTGTGTTACATAGGTCATTGACACTACGCACGGAAGCAAGGAAAGCAGGCAATGCGACGCTAGAAATATTTCTTATACCAATTCCACCAAATTTGATAGGTAAAGTAGCTTGATTCCAGGCTATTGTATTTAATCTCAAATTTAGAATGTTTTCTAAAGCAATTTTAAGATTAATTATTGTTACGAGCTTGAGGTTCGTGACAATAAAAATTGCCGATAGAATTACCTAAATTAACACTTTAATTTACTTTATACAAATTAAAGTCAAAAACACTAATAATTAAACACACTAATAATTAAATTCACTTAATATCGCTCCGAAGCTTCGCTTGTGTCGCCGAGTTCAACTCTGCCCCGATCGCATCTTGCAGCGCCTATTTATTTAAATTAGCAAAGAAACATCCCGAATATTCAGGTAAATGCGCGCAAAGGGACGAGTGTGCGAGTATAGACTTTCCAGAAACTTAGTTCTTCGGATGGCGCTGTCGGTTGAGAGATCTGTGATGTCATTCCCTGCAAAGCTCTACTCGCTCTCGTTCCTGACACTAGATGGCGCTAGTGCGTCGATTCGAGCGCGTAACACTGCCCCCTCCTAAGACATGCTCGTCCCGAGCATTATCGGCCCCATAATAACGCGCTAGGCGATCCACATGGACGATCTTAGGAGCCCCTCTTGCGCCTTTCTGTATCGGCTCCGCAATGTCTAGGGCTGTCCTATCCCATGGTGCACCAACATTGTACAATTTCGGTGCTCCTCTACTACGTGTCTGATGTCCCCTCATGGCCGCACAACTTGTACATGTACGACACCAAGCCTCGACATCGTCACGATAATGGACCCAGTAAAACTGTTCTCGGACCTTCAGCAGAGTTCGTTTAACTCCCAGATGGACTCTTGAACGACCATTATGACACAGCTGTAGAACATTCGGCACTTTAGCTTTAGGGACAACCATTTGCAAACGACAGCTGTCTCCTTGACCATTGTCCCATTTACGGCACAGGACTCCATCCTGAAGCAGCAAGCTGTCCCAATGGGCCCAATAGTTTTTCGTGGTTGAACTCATCGCTGAGACGTCCCTCCACTTAGGCTTGGTAGCACGGGCCTTCATCCATCCCAGAATCGGCTTGATGTCCGGATCTTCCTGCTGTGCATGTCGTAGGCTGTCCTTCCACCCGTTGCTGAGGTAGTCTGTCCTGAGCATCCTCACGGATACCACTTCCTTACTCTCTTGCCTACTACAACGGTTGCAATCTTCAGGACAAGGTCTTCTTGACAATGTATCTGCGTTGCCGTGAGATTTCCAACTGCAGTGTCTGATAATAAAGTCGTATTACTGCTGCTGCTGGGGGGTGCAGTTAGCCGCACTTCCTTTCTGAGACCGTTCAACTTCCCTTCCTAGGGTATGCTTAGGGCAGCTGGACCGAAGATGGCCCCTTTCCCCACAGCCATAGCACCTAGGGCTGTATCTTTTATTTTGGTCACGAACCGTAACTGCTGGAACCTCCCTAGCGGGAGGTGAACGATGATCCTGTCGCCGCCAGGCAGTGCCGTTAGCTGCACTACCCTCTCGAGATCGATCAACTCTCCTTTCTACAGTTCGCTTAGGGCAGCTGGATCGAAGGTGGCCCTTTTCCCCACAGCCATAGCACCAAGGGCTGCATCCTCTGTTGCGGTCGCGAAATGTAGCTGCTGCAACCTCCCTGACGCGATGGGAGCGATGATCCTGCCGCACGGCTTCTACCTCCAGTGCATGGGCCAAGGCGTCCTTAAGCATCTCGTGGTGCCCGAGCCTCACAGCAGCTCTAACTTCCAGGTCACGGATGCCGTCGATGAATGTCTGCACCAGGTTCCCTTCAATGAGCGCAGGTACAGACCGGTATGCTTTTCTCACCAGCTTCTCCACCTCTAGAGCCCACTGCTGCAGGTTTTCGTTGATGCGCTGCACGCGATCTTTAAGCTGCGCACGAAAGACGTGCTCTAGGTGAGCGTCGCCATATCTCGCCTCCAATGCCTCAAGGAGTTGCTCATAAGTCACTTCCTCACCGAGAGCTTCCAGAACTGTTAAGGCCTGGTCGCGCAGGCCTAGTGTGAGAGCAGTCATGGCCTGACTTTTATTCCAGCCGTTCGCCTTCATAACAGCCTCGAACTGGATTTTGTAGGCTGACCAGGAAGAGGTACCGTCGAACGGTGGCACCTTGAACCCACGTAGCGAAGGTGTTGTAGCTACTACGGGCGCTGTAGCTCCATCTCCAAGTTTGAGTTCGTCCAGTGATTTCTTCATGTCAGCCATTACGTTGTCAACCCGATAGTTTACTTGGTCGATTCGGGTTTCAGCTTTCTCGATTCGGTTTTCAGCTTTCGCGATTTGGGTTTCAGCTTCCGACAGGCGGTTGTCATGCAGAGCAACCCTATCCTTCACCTCCTTTATCTCCTTCCCGAAGGTAGCGTGAAGGTCCTTCATGAGGAGCATCTGCTCTTCCAACCGACGGGCCTGGTCTTCCTGTCGGCGGGCCTGTTCCTCCTGTCCGCCACGCAGCTGCTCTTCCAATCGGCGTGCCTGTTCCGCCTGCTGGCGAGCCTGTTCCTCCTGTCGGCGAGCCTGTTCCTCCTGTCGGCGAGCCTGTTCCTCCTGTCGGCGAGCCTGCTCCTGCAGCATCACCATCAGAGCACCTAAGTCAGGTGCGGCAGATGTAGGAGCTACCGACGGGCCTGCACCCGGTGGCTGGCCCTCCGACGTCTGCGGCGTTGCACCACCAAATCTTCGTTGGTCCGTCTCCTGCTGGCGTTGACTTCGGGTACGGACACCCTCCGTTTCCTCCTTAGGTAAAATCGGCATTATTTTATCCCACTTCTGACACCAATTGTTACGAGCTTGAGGTTCGTGACAATAAAAATTGCCGATAGAATTACCTAAATTTGCACTTTAATTTACTTTATACAAATTAAAGTTAAAAACACTAATAATTAAACACACTAATAATTAAATTCACTTAATTACGCTCCGAAGCTTCGCTTGTGTCGCCGAGTTCAACTCTGCCCCGATCGCATCTTGCAGCACCTATTTATTTAAATTAGCACAGAAACATCCCGAATATTCAGGTAAATGCGCGCAAAGGGACGAGTGTGCGAGTATAGACTTTCCAGAAACTTAGTTCTTCGGATGGCGCTGTCGGTTGAAAGATTAGTGATGTCATTCTCTGCAAAGCTCTACTCGCTCTCGTTCCTGACACTAGATGGCGCTAGTGCGTCGATTCGAGCGCGTAACATTATTATCAATATCTTTTAAAATATCCGAACATTTCCAGACTGGACTTGAGCGTAACAAGTATGTAAATTTAGGTACAAGGAGACAATATTTTAAAATTGTAAGGGCAATATGGGGGTTTAAAATATATAATTTATCAACGTGATTTAAAAATTGATCAAATTTTGTTTTTAAAACAGGTTTAATACTACCGAAAAACAACGGAGCACCAAGCAGATAAAGCGATTCCGAATTGACAGTTTTTATTCCTGGAGAAATCTGATTGAAATTTTGAATTAAGGTATCTCTTTTAGAATTAGATAAATTATTAGAAATAAATATTTCACATTTATTTGTATTTGGTTCAAGACCAATATTTTTAAAAGTTTGAAAAATATGAGTAAGATCATTGAGGACGTCATCTGCTTTACCTCCCAGTGTACCGTCGTCCAGATACCAGACATTCAGCTTGGATTTTAAATTTGAAATAATAGGTTGAATTCCCAAACTGAAAAGAGCTGGACCTAATGGATCACCCTGCTGAACACCGACAGCAGACTCAATAATATGGTTTTGATAAAACAAGTTTGAATTTTGACTGTAACATTGCCAAACGTAATGATATATTTCGGGGGTATTGTTAGCCACTTCTTTCAGCAGGGTTATCCTATCAATAGAGTTAAAAGCATTTCTAAGATCAACCTTCAGAAGAACATCTGCATTGGAATTAGTTAAGAAAGTACGCACCGAATGTACCGCCGCCTCACAGCCACTTTTGGTGCCAAAGCCTAGTTGAGTAGGTTGAAATTTTGTCTTAAGGTTTGAAATTATGTGCCTGCAAGCTAATTTGAAGTCAAGCGTCGAAATGTAGAACCAACAGCAATAGGACGGATACCGTTATCTTTTTTTTTGAAGGCACACAATCTTGCCCCATATAAGTAGGGAATGAAATTGGGATTGACATTACCAAAAAGCATAAAATTACATAATTTTGTTATGTCATTAAGAAGTACCCTACCGGCGTCACCGGCAGATACGCTTACAAGGTCTTTGAGATGCTGAGGCGTAATCCCGTCAATGCCGCCGGCAGAGCCATTCGAAGATGATAATATTGCGTCTAAAGTGCTTTTTCAGAAACTTGTAATGGTTGCATAGAAGTATTGGGAGGCAGCGGTAAATTCTGGGAAGGATTGACCGAAGGATGTTTCTGACGAAGGCCTTCAAGAGTTCCGACATTACGAGGAGCGAGGATGTCATCTGAGAATAAAATACGGGATGCATTTTTTAAGTCCCCGTCCATTACTTTTGATTCAACTACTTTTATAAATCAAATTTAGGATAAGGTCGAGGGAAATGAGTATTAATCGGGTAATTCAAATTTTGAAAAGAATTTTCTTTTAGTTGAGATGTAATTGATTTATTTATTGTTTTACTAAAATGAAAGTGGGAATACGCGAATGTAAATAATTTTTGCCAATTTTTTCACAATTCGTTAGACAATTTTGAATAGTTAATGATAATGCTTTAGCAAGTTGCATCCTCGCGCCTCTTGGAATTCTTTTAACCACTGGTACGTTACTATACAAATTGTATAATTGTTTCGAAAAAAGTGAAGAATTTGTGTCATTAGGTATATTATCAGAAGAGTCATGAATTTCTACGGTAGGCTGTGAAGCCGAAATATTTTTACTATGGTATCGTTTAATGTGTATATTTAATCCCTTTTTACCTTTAAACAGCCTACCGTCGGTACAATTTTGACACCGTAGGAAATCCGGCTGTGAATGTATTGAAGCGATAATATTCATAGAAAATGTAAAAAATTTAAAATGTAAAAATATATCTACAGCACTCAAAAGTCTATAATTTAGTAAAAATCAAAATCTTGAAAATTAAAAGAAAAACCTAGTTCTCGAGCTTTGTTTATCGCCTTAAAGCAATCTAATATTAATATTGTGTACGATGAATCACCAGGCGTTGCATCTTGAAGTGACCTACAACTATAACCGCTTACAGTTGATGGTTTCAAAGCTTCGTTTGGTGACAATCTCAATAAAACTCTCAAGCATCTCAATAAAAACGCGGCATTCGTTGTTTTCTTGGGATCAGTAGAAGTGTAGTGAGCATTGATTTTGTTATTTTGACGTTGTTCTATTTTCTCATTTAATATTTCTTTAAAGTTCTCCCTGGCATTAATGTTGCAAAATAAAATATATTCTTGGTGTATTCGGCCATCGTCATTTCGTGTCATCACTTCAGGCAAACGAACTTGTAAATATATTATCACATATTCATTAATATTGAAATATGTTTTTTTATTAATTTTTGTCGGTGGGAGATGTAATGTAGTGTTGTAGCTCACACGACCTAACCTAATTTTACATTAAAGTTAAGCTTAGAATAAGAGTTAGAGTAGTCTAATTAAAGTCATAGACAGAACAACACGCCTCCCCTCTCATTGATTTTAGAATGAATAACAATAGCCAATAAATTGATTCGATAGACATTAATTTTATAGAGAAAACTATTACGAATACCTATGTTTTAGTATAAAATGTTATGTTATGGTGTAAATAGATTTATACTCGAACAAGTCTCGTAGCGACAAACGAAATGTTGGGCAGCTACACACTAGGTAGAGTGCAGACGTGGTCGAAGCCAAGAGATGCTTGAAGTATATGAATGCAGGTGGCACACGACCCTGCATTGTGGCATTCCATAGAAGAGAAAGGCGTTCAGTGGTGGACTTGTGAAGAGCTGAAATGAAGATTACTAAGAAAATTATTAGAAAAAAAAAATTACTTTGTAAATCAAATACTTTATCTGTTTATTGTAGTGTTTTAGTTTCTTGCGTGTTAGTTTAATTTAAAAATAAAGTTCCAAGGGTCTTTTTTCCGTACTTAGATTTTTGGTGCATTACATTCGAATCTGTTGTTACTCAAGTAGCCCATTGAATGAGTAACGGTGACAAACTGAGGTGACACACTCAGGTGACAAACGGACTTACAGTCTACCCAATGATGATTTACTCCTACACTTCATGGAAACATGCAAAAACTCCAAACAAAAAAGGCTACATATGCGTTTTCACCTCAGAGTACAAAAACAGAATATCTCACATGAACCACCTGAATACCCAACCCTCCAAACAATTGCAGAAACTCATCTCACTCATCAGAACGTGCAAGCGCAACTGCTTGTCGGCAGAAATAGGGAAGAGAGTGGTACCCACCCAGATGGCAGCTAGGCAGATAAAGAGTCCGACCACATAGAATCTACAGAGAAGTCGTAAAAGATTGAATACCGAAATGGTTTATATCAAATATCAGGAATTTGTCAAATATAACGATCTAAGAACAACGTGCGAATGGCAATATTTGTTTTTAAAATTATACCCGAAAGCTTTTAACCTGTCACAGATATCGATTTACATCATATTAATTTAGGGCACGTGGGAACGAAGGGGAAATAGGGTCTTTAATTCAAGTTATCTTCACGAGAAAAATGTTAAATATTTCAAACCTTTATCATGATTTATGAAACAACATTTATCCTTGATTTAGATTTTGAAATTGTAAATTTCAAAAAAGTTATACAACGATAAAATAAAATTGGTTCAACGTGTTAATTTGAAAACTCTAATGAATGTATGATATTTTTCTAACAATGCAGTATTTAGCGTTTAAAGTTTCCTACTTCGAACTCTGAATTAGAAATAAGCAAGGGCACCGTGTAATGACGGTGTGTGGATATCCAATATCCCATATCGTCTTTTGGGTGTCGTCAGAGATAGAAGACGAAAGGAAACTAATCAGGAGGTAGGCATCAGCGTCTTCCTAATAGCAACAAGAAAAGAAACTGCGGCCAAGTGTAGGAACTACGTGAATATGTAAATACCTTCTTAATGAGACATTCTATGAGGGCCTATGTTTAGCATTAGATTTCGGTAGGCTGTAATGAAAAAAAGAGCTGGTAATAGTAACTTAACCAAATTACAAGTAATATTGAGAAATAATACAACATTTTTTATAGAACAAGGATGAAATAAGAGCACACAATCCACCTCAAGGTATATGGATGCTCTAGCCCATAAACATGTACATTTTTAATGCAGATGCGTTGTCACCACCACACAATATCTCGCTTCCAGTATAAATGGTTACCAGTTCTATACAATCACTATATGAAATACAGCAACATTAATCTGCTATTTTACGCCGGTATTCTGTGAAAGCGTGATTCTTCCCCGGTCGGGCCGACCCGTTCGTGATACAAACATAACTAGCTGCAACATGGCTGTACGTATAAGGCAGAAAAATGAATAAAGCAGAAATATATTTTTTCATTGGATTATTCAAATTGTCGTTTTGCAATTAAACTATTGAGGAATAAAAACGATCACGGTTTTACCATCCTTCTTTTTTTTTTTGAGAAATTTTGAAAAAAAAAATATAGTCTTAATACGATCGGGTGGGGGGTGGGGTGGGGGCATGGGCAATACAGAGGGTAATTAAACAGGATTTCCTCCCAAAATAATAAGTAACTATGGTTGCCAATCCACCTGCCGAGTATGATAACTAAGGCATTTATGATAAGGCAATCAATATAGAAGACCGGTGTTCTGTAGTGGACTTTTGATAGCCTGAAATGAATGAATAATAAATACAGTACAAAAGAATCCATAACTACAGTCTATTTAGCGTAGGAAAAGTCAACTATGGGATGAAATTATGCAAAAAGTACTCAGAGCTCGCGCTCGATAGCGGTCACGTCAATTTCTAGTTTGCCAAATCGATGTTAAAAAGCAGTATCTAAGGAAATGAACGTCTGGTTCTGCGATTACCAAAATACTGAAAAACGTGGCGATGAAGGGATATCCTCCCATATATGGAAGAGACCTATGTCTCACTGTGGACTATCTACGGAATAATATAAAAATACTCTTTACATTGTAGAGCCAAGTTGCAGCGTAATAAATCTAGCACAAAATCTCTACAGGAGAAGGACCACGCTCTTATAGAATACCAGCGAAAAATACGAGAAAAACGAGAGCCGAAGTTCTTGTGACCAGGCATTCCATACGAGGATTTCAAGTGATTTTACTTCAGTTTACTGATTCGTTGGGTCATTTTTGGATAATTCGGTTAGTCTGCTTCTGCTGGGAACATCTGCATAACCAATAATATCACGCGTATATGTGGCTTCCTTTTATGACTTTCAAGTATTTTATCTGATAGAAAAGTCATTTTACTTATTTTAAACTCCTGACGTAAATAGAATCAGGTGTTACTTTGCGGCAAGCCATTGAGATAGTAAAATTATTTTCGAGTAGCTAATATTCGCATAAAAATAAAATGATGTGTCGTGCCTAGTTTGAGGAGCACCTCCTACACTTTCTCAGTTGTGTGCACTATCCCCGTGACCACTTATCCCAGGACACTACTCCCAACACAACAGCCGTCGATAATATGTCACGTGTTTCGCATCTATACAAGGCATCTTTAAAATAAATAGCCTAGGCGATGACTGACCGCCAAGTTACTTAAAGCAGATCCTAGCTATATATTTTAATATTCTTAATACCGACCCTTAACTAAAGTTTCACGCGATAAAATCCGGCTAAGTAGTTCACTTCGATAATATTAGTAGAGGCTATTAATATTTTAACTTTTAATTTATTTAAATATGATTTTAATATTTTATGATATTGAATAAAACGTTACTTGAGTCAACTCTTTCTACTAAATGAAATTCAGTTTTTAACTCAACGTGTTAAGCAAAACTCCAACACCCTGTCACATAGAACTTCAAACGATAGACCTACATATTTTAACAGCGACATCGAAAGAAAAATTTTGAATCGGATTTATTGGAACTTTCGACAGACTCCCTAAGTATTGGTAAAATTTCTGGGAGTTCGGAACAAGAGGTGAGGAATCCTTTGTTTTTAGAAGAATATGTTTTGTTTTAGAATAAAACTTAGAAACTCACTTTCACAAATAAGGCAAAGCGAACATTTTATTTTATATTCAAAGTTATCCGATTCATATACTTTAATCCGTATGTTGTTTATTATTAACGATAAGTACGTTCAAAAACTTGATTGTTTTGAAAAATGATTATTACATTAAAGATAACAACATCCAGTTAAGAAAACATGTCAACAACATTTATTCGCTTTAAAACTACCACTTAATAAAAAATTATAACAATATTTTCTTATAAGTTGTTATAATAAACAACATCAGCAATTCTTACATGAATTTCAATAATAGTTTCGAAACTATTACTTTCGGGTTCGTATTTTTGACCTGCTGCCAGTGCTAAAACTTAATTAATATTTCAAACAATTTTAACATCCCGGTAAATTTTTGTAAACTTTTTAAAAGAAGTTTTTTATTTTACAACCTTTGACTTACTTCTTTTCACTGACTAAAATTTTCTTTGTATATTAAACTCTTTACTTAAAAAAAATCAATGGTAAAAACATTCTCAAAAACAAGCTATTACTGAAATGAACGAAAAAGAAGAAAATAAACTTTAAATGAAATCAAACCTATCAACGTTTTACATTCATCATCATCATCATCATTACAGCCTTTCACAAGTCCACTGCTGAACATAGGCCTCCCCCAAGTAATGCCACAAAGCACGGTCCTGAGCCACCTGCATCCATCGACTTCCTGCATGTCTTACCAGGTCGTCACTCCATCTAGTGGGGGGTCGCCCTACACTACGCCTACCGGTACGAGGCTGCCACTCGAGAACCTTTCTTCCCCATCGGTTATCGGTTCTTCGAGCTATATGGCCGGCCCATTGCCACTTCAGCTTACTAATCCGTTGGGCTATGTCGGTCACTCTGGTTTTACTGCGGATATCCTCATTTCTGAGTCTATCACGCAGAGAAACTCCGAGCATAGCCCTCTCCATAGCTCGCTGAGCGACCTTAAGCGTCCTCATACGGCCAGCAGTGAAGGACCACGTCTCAGATCCGTAAGTCATCACTGGCAACACGCACTGATTGTACAATCTAGTTTTTAGAGATTGAGGTATACCTGACGAAAAGATATGTCGTAATTTCCCGAACGCTGCCCAGCCGAGTTGAATCCGTCGATTGACCTCTCGGTCGAAGTTGGACTTACCTAGTCGGACTATTTGTCCCAGGTAAACGTACTCGTCAACAACTTCGAGCATAGTGCTCCCAACAACTACCGGCTCAGGTGTGACATGGACATTAAACATGATCTTTGTTTTGTCCATGTTCATCTTAAGACCTATCCGTTGGGAGGCACTATTGAGGTCATTGAGCATAATGCTTAAGTCCTCCAGCGATTCTGCCATAAGGACTATATCGTCGGCAAATCGAAGGTGAGTGATGTACTCGCCATTGATGTTAATACCGTATCCTTTCCAGTCCAGTAGCTCGAAAACGTCTTCCAACGCAGCGGTGAAGAGTTTCGGGGATATAACATCACCCTGTCTTACACCTCTCTGCAGTTGGATAGGTTTCGAACTCTGGTTCTGTACTCGGATAGCCATCGTAGCCCTACTGTACAAACACTTCAGCACTTCGATGTACCGACAGTCAACTTGGCACCGCTGAAGGGACTGTAGCACCGCCCAAATTTCGACGGAATCAAAGGCTTTCTCATAGTCCACATATGCCAGGCAAAGTGGCAGATTGTACTCTTCGGTCTTCTGTACAATCTGCCGCAGGGTATGTATGTGGTCTATGGTACTGAGGCCTTTTCGGAAACCGGCTTGTTCGGGAGGCTGGAAGTCGTCGAGTCTGCGTGCGAGACGATTCGTAATGACTCTCGAAAATAGCATGTAGACGCGGCTCACGTTTTACATTATATAATTTATATTATGTAAAAGCTTGTCGCGAAATTTATCTGCTTTATAAAAGCATAATTTTTTTCTTAGAAGAACTTATTTATGTCAATATCAAGTTATATACTATATTCTAGTTTTGTAGTAAATATTTCGGCAGCGGTTATGTGGGAAATAATTTTATTGTTTTTATTTGTATGAAATTTACAAAAACTTTGATATTTTGATTTTTGTAAGATTAAGAATTACATCTCCTATTATTCCTAAGGTTAGACTCCTGACATCAATAACCTATATAATATAAAAAATAATTATTAAAATTGGTATTCAGATTACCAATATATCAAATAATAAAGTTACAGAAAACAGTTATAAAAAAAAAAACAGAAAACACGCACACAGTCAAATTGAGAACCTGTTCGATTTTCTAAGACGGTTAAAATTAATGTGTAATGCAGATCAGGTTCGGTAAACAAGTAGTAGGTACTTAAGGCACAAGTTTTTACAAAATAATATCATGCTAGAGATGTTTATTGTTTTAATCGTTGTTCGTTGATCTACCAACAAAGATCTATGATAACCTTTTAACCTGTTAGGATGTTTCTTAATACAATATATTACGATTAAAAAAATTGTTATCTATTGCATTGGTAAATTAGACAGTTACAATGAACTTTATGCGACATTGAGACTAATCTTCCTCCGGTCTTGTCGGATTACCATTCCATCGGCCTAAAAACATGAGGGAATAGAGAATGCACAGCCGTTATTACCGAAATTCGTTCTCAAAGACATTATTATGAATGTCATAGGTTTTTAATAAATTTTAAAAATCCAAACTTATCGCAGTGGGCAAAAGAGAATTAATAAATTCCAATACATGTGCATATAGGTTTTATTATATACTATAGAAAAATACGCAAAACGCATATTTAAAGGAAAATCGTTAAAAATACTTTGTGGATATATCAAACAACTTTACCAAGCTTGATGTATAATAATGTAGCTTTTAGAATCCACATATATTTAGGTCGCGACTTTTAAAGTAGAACGTTGAACGTTGAAAAATCGTGCTATTTTTGACGTCAGAATTACGTTCAAAATCAAGTCGTCAAACAGATTATGAGATTATCGTGGAATAAATACTTTCTTACGATATTTTATTTTATTTTATATTACTACAAGCTTTTATTTAACTTGCAAACTTTGTATGTTTCTTTGTTCGGGTCAAATCTTGCAAATTAATTTTAAAACATTTATCCCCAATCGATTGAGCAGATATTTTGTATACACGTTTAGTTTGAATGACAGTGTATGGTAAGTTAAGTGACATCATTTTAAGTCTTATATGGTAGACTTCCGAAGATTACTAGCTATTTTTATGCATTATCATGATATGGGTCAATTAAAAGTTTTTTTTAAGAAGAATATGAGAAATAAAACGACGTCACTCTTAATTCAATATAGCGAAAAGTTTTACTATCTACTATTATGATATGTGTATCACATGAAAGGGTTTGGTGAGAAGAATACGAAAAATAAGCTCAAAGCTCTTCGCTGATGGCAAAGCGCTTAAAGGTCTCCATACGAAAGAACCAGACTACAAAACTAACAGGCAAACGACCATGCAATAGTGAAGCATTGAATGTAATTTCCAGCAAAAATAAAAAAATGTAGTAAAATGATTTTAAAAACAAGCTTTTATTTATATGCTTTTAAAAACAAGAAAATAATCTTTAAATTAGATCAAACCCATTAATTCATTATATTATACAATTTTATTTATTACTAGCTGCTGCCCGCGACTTCGTACGCGGATGATATTGCTTATGCGAGCGACAACGGGTTTGTCAAAATCGAAGATCTGAAACGTCTGATGTTGAATTTTAAGAGCCCGGGGACGAGAAAACAACGTGATGCACGAGACGATTCGAGACGTTCCAGATCTTTCATTTTTGTAAGTCAACACGAAATGCCCATCAGACTAAACAACTTTTGCTAAGACATCATTCCTATATATGTTATAATGTCGCCGGGCTTTGGAGTTCCACAACAGGTGTTCCAGATCTTCAAATTTATTCTCACAGCAGAAGAAAGTCTTCACGTGGAATATTTTTGCTATGGCACCATTTTTATATCTCTTATATTGTCTGTTGCGGTTCTGCATCAGGTGTTCCATTTTCCAAAATAAATTATAGCCTATATGTTACCTAGACTTAACACCTATACAACAAAAAACTTTTCATCCCGTATATTTCACCGATCCGGTGCGGAATGCACCGGATCCCAAGGGTACACTGAATTAACAATAATATTGCAAATAACTTTTTCTTTCACAAAAATTCTTTATAAACTATAGCTGTACCCTTGGCTTTGCCCACGTTCTCGGTCACGCGCAAGTCGTATCTCACGCTCCTGACTGCTCTCAAGTGAACGAGCAGTCTCAGAGCGGATATTCTGAAAACTCAACCTCTGATCCCTCTGTGTAACCGTTTCGGATGCGCGAGACAAAGAATGACGATCCCGGTCGTAGCTAAACGCATTTTTCGTTGTTCCACACTTTCCTGAGATCGTGAAGCAGTAGTGCGGACTCGTTTAAATTCTAGTCGTAATTGGTGCTGCGTCCTAGTTTCTGCTGACAAACGTAGTGCTTTACGCTCACGGTTAGCACCTAGACGTTTTTCACGCTCTGCGTGGGTTCGAGAGAAACTACTACTAACTAACTAACCTGCGCATCTTAGAAACCCTTGAGTTTCGAGACTGATTTGATATTTTTCTAAAAGGCATAGCTAAAATTCCTTCTTAATCAGATACTAAAGATATTCAAAACAATGAAAAGTAATCGAATGAGTACTAAAAATTGCTAGTAAGTAGAAAAACAATTATTTTTTTTTGCGCCCGAAGCAAATATGGGCAACCCTCCGGAAAGCGGGGGAGGGAGGTTGAGAATGCTCATAGCATACCACGCAGCCGGCTGCGTGGTTATGTGGCGACTTTTACCCACTAAACTCAACCTTTTAGGAATTGGCTTAACTACTACTAGACTACTACTATTAACGACTAGAGATCTCTAAGCCGTATACGAACGTGACCCTCCTTGGCAGAAAGGAGGGCGCAACATAATTATTATTCGCAGGAAAGTTAAACACATCAACCAACACAGACAACAAAGGTAATTCCTAGTTCTACAGGATGAGAGCGGCTCATCGGCACCTATAACATCACTTTTTGGGAACGAAACCATAGTGTGATCTAACTCTACGCCAACGCCATCTAGTTAGTAAACAAAAACTACATATTGTTTACCCAAATGAATTAATTAAATTATGAATTAAAACTAAATAGCCGTTAATTTAATAGACAAGTACATTATTTTTGCATTAAAAAATATGGTAACAGCAGCAAGGAACAACACTAAAAATTACATAATTAAATCAATTACCTGCAACAAATGTGCTTGGTAAGATATAACTTAGAACCAAAAGTTTGACTTGACTTCATGATAGTGTAACTTGTTGTACCACCAATCAATCTATTTAGTAATATTGGTGTGAAACTCTCCATACAATTAGATAGTACATGTAAAGTTCTCAGATTTTCTAATAAAAAGTGCAAAAATTACGATTTTTCAAAACAATATTATGGGATTCAAACTCGCACCATTTAATGCGATAAACGATCGCCTGACCTTACCGCTAAATTCCCCGTTGACATATTGTTACCGAGTATCGTTGCTGCAGACCGATCTTAAGCATAGCATATTTTCTTTGTGTTGAATTTATTGTGCTTTATTGTGGATATGAATAATTATTGTTTTTTTTCTTCCCTTTTTATTTGCAGTATCACATGCCACTTTTATTTAATATATGGCTACTATATACGTAACACTTTATGAGGTATAGTCAAATCCTCATCCTCACTGGCAACAAGACCTTCCACTTTCCCCATGTCCCTCTAAAGACACTCACGAGATGAGATCGGATAGAAGTTTCATTCATAACTGCATCACAACGCATGATACTTAGTATTCTTTGCTTGTTAAAATTTATTTGGTATTAGTTAAAATTAATTAAACACAAATTATTTGGATTATAATGAAAAAGCTCTCGTTCTAAATTAAAGGCTATTGAATAGCAAAGACCTCGTAAAATGGTACTTGAGTTTTCGTTGGCCCGACGAATTGGATCGCTTTTCTTCGTCAATATCCGGACAAGAAGGTAAACTAGATTTAAGAAAATAGGAAATATAATAAAATTAATCGCAATATTTGGCTTGATAAATGGAAAATTAAACGAAATTTTGTTTTAATTTTATTCTTGAATAATGTAAGTCGTGTGTTGGTAGCTTAAGTTTATTCGATGTCATAAGAGGCAGCTTTGAAATATGCTAAAACATCTATTTATTTTCGATAGGTGGCGCTATAACTACCTCGTTTACATCAGTCTGTGGTGTTCTTGTTTAAACATAGCTTACCTATATATGGATGCCTGGCATAACCATGAATAGAAGAAATATAATTTCAGATTAGATATATGTCCTCTATACATATAGGACATAGGACAGATGTCTATACACTCAATGGCAGGGCGTGGACTGCAAACACAAAAAGGTCGTGGGTTCGAATCCGCCATTCGACTACTGGCGTGAACCACTCGTAACACAAGCAATTTAAGCTTACCATGAGTGGTTAAGCGGAATATTAGTAATATTTATAGCATTGTTAATATTCTTTTAATATATATATATATATATATATATATATATATATATATATATATATATATATATATATATATATATATATATATATATATATATATATATATAAAATCTCAGGGACTGATTAAGAAAAGTACTGGCTGAGTGTCGCCAGATGGGCGGCAGCTAATTGTTCGCAATGCGTAAATTACTAATATCTTTTCATCTGATTCCAACTAGGATATTTTTTGTGCTTTGGGCTTTTGATCACATGGGATATTAGTTATATAGTGGCTTATAACAGTAGTAATGCCGCTCGTTTAAATTTAGTAGTAGCAACCAACAACTCAGAAATTTGTTGACATAACTAATATTGTTAATTAAAATCAGTCCATTGCCAGGACGTATGCCTCTTCTTTTGTAGGAAGAATTGTACTTGGTTCGCGATGCTTGGACAGCATAGATAGAGGGTCATGAAATATAAAAAGACTCTATTACCAAGTTTAAATATTTTATTTAACAAAAACAGTGTAAATATAAGGGCTATTATAATATAAATTAATACATTTATATATTATAGCTGATAATAACCCCTGAGATTGAGGTGGTCGCTTCCAAGCTATTTTTATATAAGTTTTGTAAGTAGTTTGATAACCTGTGTTTTATTCTATAAATTTACTTTAAAAAAAGTACCGCTGGGTTTCTTGTTGCAAGAACAGAGGTTTTTTTCGAACCAATGTTAAGAGTAAAAACTAACTTTCAATAAGAATTACTTGTAATCTATATTGAATGAAAATTATTCTATTCGAATCTATTTTATTCATGGTTATGCCACCAACTGTCGGTAACAATTAAATCATTTTAGTATTTTCTGTAGTTGCCTTTTACATCGCCACTGCGCAAAATTTAACCTTTTCTGAAGTTGAATATTAAAAAAAACAACTTTATACACTCCCCATATAAAGTTTAAAAGAAACAGACTTGTATCATTCTCCTGCGTGTACATTATCAACAGACATTTTTTTAGAATTGCGTCAAGTTTTTAACTTCTGTGTTACTTTACTTTCGGGAAATTAAGTTCACTCCACAATGCTTTTATTTAATATTTGGATTTCTTCTGCAGAATTACAGAATAAAACTGTAACTTCAGTAATAGAATAATTATTTCAAATTTTAAACTTTCTATAAATATGAATTTTTAGAGTACTTAAAAAAGAAATTTCATTAATTCATTTATTACAGCCTATCAAAAGTCCCCTGCTGAACTTAGATGGTGGGCATCTTTATCATTAATTCATTTATTACAGCCTATCAAAAGTCCCCTGCTGAACTTAGATCGTGGGCATCTTTATCATAGTTGCTGGTGGAGCCACGTGTTTAAGGCTGCCGAAGTCTAGTTCCCCGGTCGAACCTTAAACCTATTACGCGAGATATTAACTAAAGTGGACTGTATATGCGATTGCTTCTACGCTTACGTAAAAGCGACTACTATAGCATGCGATATAATGCACTCGCTCTTCCCTAAACTAAAACTATTATTGTGCCAAATCGCTGAAAAGGAATCCTGCCTGATTAGGAGAACAACAAAATTGGAGCGGGTTAAACTATGTAAGGCAGGAGCTAAATTAAGGAATGTTGACTCACCGGGGTTTCTTCTATCTTGTTGAGCACTATAGCTGCAACTTCTGGAACTTCTTCTGGAACACTCCGGAGAGAGGCGGTGCGCGACTATATCTCACACGATGTGAGGCGGGTCTCCTGGAGCTCGACTGCTTCCAGGCTAAAGCGGTTTCTACTAGCGGTGTGGTTTCAACGACGACTGTGACGGAAAGAGGACGCGCAACGGTCGCGCGTGCCTTATATGTCCTCGGCTCCGATGATTACGTGACATTCTAGAATCATCTTCTTGCCCCTCCCACCCCACCACCCCGATGTGTCGATAGGAGGGTACGAATGATATCGTTTTTCGGAAAGGAACAAGCGACTTGACACTCCTACCGTCAAATATAATAATCCAATGGTTTTTTCCGCGCAACCATCTCCCCCGCCCTTGAAGGATTTCCTTCAAAATTAACTAATACAACTAGAGCTAAGATCAACTAACAAAATAACTAACTAACGCTAAGATTACTTAAATTCAACTACAATTTAATCTAGAAAGCTAATTTAAATTATGGAAGAGGCAGGGGGCACAAACGGACAACCGGACGCAAGTAAGACCCAACCGTGGTCTTAACGCGAGCTATCCTAACTACTCCGTCGGAACCGGGAAAGACCTCTTCGACAATTCCTAACGGCCAGTGGAGAGGCGGCGTATTCTCTTTGGTGAGCACAACTACAGTTCCTACAGCTAAAGGCTCAGTTGCTGTGTTCCATTTTTGTCGAGAGTGCAAAGTATGCAAGTATTCCATCCTCCATCGTTTCCAAAACGATTGCACTAACCGATCTAATAATTTGTGGCGTGCGGAAATGCTAAGTCTGTTCTCATCCATATCTGCGGCTGGCAAATACTTTAAAGGCGTTAAATTCAAAAAATGTGCTGGAGTTAGAGCCAGCGGTTCCGAGGGGTCACTAGACAACGTACGACAAAGTGGGCGACTATTCATTACGCATTCAATTTGAGCGAGCACCGTACTTAGCTCTTCGAAGGACAAAATTTGATCTCCTATTACTCGGTATAAATGACTCTTTAGACTCTTGATATTAGTCTTCCAATTGCCCCCAAAATGACTCGAGGTTGGGACGTTCAGAGACCACTCAATGCGGTTCTCGGCTAGAATGTGAGCGAACTCCGAATTATAATACTTGCTAGCTAAGAGCTCATGTAGTTCCGATAGAATACGTTTTGCACCGACGTAGTTCGTACCGTTATCTGAATACAATCTACTTACAGGGCCACGGCGGGAAAGAAATCTTTTAAATGCACCCATAAAGCCTGCTGTGCTTAGATCACCAACGAGTTCTATATGCACCGCTCGAGTAGTTAGACACACGAAAATGCAGACGTAAGCCTTTGTGGATCTTATACCACGCCCGCGAGTGAGCGTGACCTTAAACGGACCAGCGAAATCAGACCCGGTGTGCGTGAAGGGCTTTACTGATTGTTTTACTCTACAAGATCTAAGCTCCGCCATTTCTAACTCGTCTTGTATCTTTGCCACTCGGTTCGCAACAAACGTATCCCAACGGTGGGGTGAAGAATGAACCCAGCATAAGGCGACGGTGGAGTCGGAAAAGGCAAATATCCTTTCTATGTGAACTCTATCCCTACATGCGCTGATAACTGCGGTAATAAGCTTGGTGAGTACTAATATTGCGCAAAGCTCTAAGCGCGCCAGAGAGACAACCTTACGGGGGGAGACTCTCGACTTAGAACTAATGAGGCTAATCGAATTTCTACCATTATTCTGGACGTGGAAATATACAACGCCCCCGCAAGCCTTCTCGCTGGCGTCTGCAAACCCAACGACTGTTATGGTGCTACTTCTGTCTACGTTTATATGACGCGGTATTTTAATTTCTCTTAATAAAGGAAGTTCCTCTCTAAAGCGCTGCCACAACCGAACAATGCTGTCAGGCGGCGAGTCATCCCAGTCGCATTCCAATAACCAAAGTTGTTTAATTAAAAGCTTAGCGTATAATACCACCGGAGCTACGAAACTCATGACGTCTCATAATCTAGCAACGCATGACAGTATTGTGCGCTTTGTGCATTTCTCTACGGGCGGATTTACCTTAAGGCTAAACACGTCGGACTCTGGTGACCAACACAGACCGAGCACCCTGTGTGTATCAGAGTCGTCGAATTCCTTTATCGCCGAAAGACGGTGTGATAGTGGGATTGTATCCAAAACCGGACGCGAATTACTAGTCCACTTCACAAGATCGAACTGACCCGATTTCATGAGCCTTATAACCTCGGCGGTGGTTAGGGTTGCCTCCTCCACGCTATCGACCGAGTACACAAAATCATCCATATATAATCCGCTCTCAATTGCCCTCTTAGCTTTAGGATAAGAGGGACCTTCATCGTGAGCGAGCTGTCTCACCGTGCGTAACGCATGAAATGGGCTCGACTTTAAACCAAAACAAACGCGGTTAAATTCAAACACCATTAGAGGTTCCTTTGGGTTGAAACGATATAAAATGCGTTGGAATCTACGGTCGCATTCACGGACCCCTATGCAAAGAAACATTTGACGAATATCGGCGGATAGTGCTATACTAAACAAACGAAAATTGACTATTATATTAAATAAACTGCCCTGTAAATTTTGCCCACTATAGAGGATATCGTTAAGCGACAGGTGAGTGCTAGTTTTAGCACTAGCGTCGAGCACTATACGTAACTTAGATGTAAGTTTGTCCTCTCTAATGACTCCGTGGTGTGGTATGAAATACGACGGTGTGTCTTCGTAGTTATCTAATTTCGAAGCCACAAGTGATATGTAACCTTCTTTTATATATTCGTTAATGACGCCGTCGTAAGCTTCCTTTAATTGGGGTGAAGCGAGCATCCTACGCTCCAAGCTGTAGAAACGTTTTTCCGCCATTTGACGCGAATCGCCGAGAGATAAAACATCTCCTTTAAAGGGTAGCGCTACACTATATCTACCGTCGCGATCACGAACGGTCGTGCGGACGTAAATTTCCTCGCATAACCTGTCATCTGAGCTAGCTATGGGTGGGACGTTCACCTCCTCCATCTCCCAAAATTTGCGGACTAACGACTCGAGCGGTTCGACAGCCATACCACAATAAGAGGTTGCCGAAATACTATCTATGATGGGGGCGGAGCCAAGGATCACATAGCCCAATACGGTTTCCAGCGCGTAAGGCGCGGTATGCGAAGAGTTGCCCCTGACCTTATTGTTTAACAAAAGATGAGGGAAAAGCGATGCTCCAATGAGCATGTCTATGTTTCCAGGAACGGCGTAAGTGTCGTCCGCCAGAGTCAAATTCTTAAATTCAATCATTGCCGAGGTGTCAACCGAAACGGTTGGCAACCGTTCAGTGACCCTATCTACTACTAGTGCATTTATATCAAAGTTAACATTACGATCTATCCGAGAATAAATTTTTAAATTTATATATCCCTGTGTCGATTTACTAGTGCCTCCGATGCCTTTAATTACAGGACATGAAAGTGACCTATTTATTACTAAGCCTAAGCGCTGACAACATTGTCGCGTTATAAAGCTATTTTGGGCTCCGCTGTCCAGCAGTGCACGGACGCTTTGTTCGTTTCCACGCGAATCCCTAACCAAAATACGTGCCGTACCCAGTAACACGGTTGAAGGAGGTTGTGCTCCCATATTTGCCAATGAGCACAGAGCGACATCACCAGGTCGACCGCAAGAATCGTTGACCTTAGTAGGGGCGAATTCCTTGTCAGCTTTACTTGACGCCGCTATGTTGCTATTTTCAAAATGTAATAGCGTGTGATGTTTCCTGGCGCACTTGCTACATACGGAACTCGAATTGCATTTTGCAACTAAATGCTTATCGCTTAAGCAGTTCAAACATAGGTTGTTTGTCTTTACTAATTTATAACGCTCGCTTGGTGAATATTTACGAAAAGTCGCACAATTATATAAATTACCGTGTCTATCTTTACATACTAAACAAGTATGCTGGATGGAGTGGTGTTGGCGTAGCGGTTACGTAAGTTAACGACCCTGCTATTTTAGATGGTTGAGTCTGTCTACGGTCGACGCACCTTTTATTCTCCTGTTTAACGTTCGGAGAGCGCTGCATCACCTTTATTTGATCTCGCACGAACGATGCTAATGAATGAAAGGAAGGCATCTCCGAGCTACGATGCTCCATTTCAAACGCACGCACGGTGTCGGGGTCCAACTTCTTCAGTGCAATATGGAGAAACACCACGTCCATAAGATCATTAAATTTCAAATTCTTAAGTGCAGCCACCGATGCCACAAATTTATCTAGAAATTGCTCTAAGCCGTTGATGTTCGCGGATGATATAGGTTTAAGATCGAATATCTGGTTCAAATATTCGGAAGCTAACATTCTCCTATCTTCATATTTAGTTTTAAGCGTTTCGAATATTAATAGGTAATTGTTTGCTGTAGGTGTAAAACCAGAGCAGATCGACTGTGCCCTGCCACTAAGTTTACTGATTAAGTAATATAATTTTTCGGCGTCCGATAACGATGGGTTATTGTGTATATTGTTTTGAAAACTACTGAAGAAGAAGGGCCACGTCTTAATATCACCATTAAATACCGGAATATCTATTGGCGGCAACCTAATCGAGTCACTTGTCACCTATTACGCGAGATATTAATTAAAGTGGACTGTATATGCGATTGCTTCTACGCTTACTTAAAGGCGACTACTATAGCATGCGGTATAATGCACTCGCTCTTCCCTAAACTAAAACTATTATTGTGCCAAATCGCTGAAAAGGAATCCTGCCTGATTAGGAGAACAACAAAATTGGAGCGGGTTAAACTATGTAAGGCAGGAGCTAAATTAAGGAATGTTGACTCACCGGGGTTTCTTCTATCTTGTTGAGCACTATAGCTGCAACTTCTGGAACTTCTTCTGGAACACTCCGGAGAGAGGCGGTGCGCGACTATATCTCACACGATGTGAGGCGGGTCTCCTGGAGCTCGACTGCTTCCAGGCTAAAGCGGTTTCTACTAGCGGTGTGGTTTCAACGACGACTGTGACGGAAAGAGGACGCGCAACGGTCGCGCGTGCCTTATATGTCCTCGGCTCCGATGATTACGTGACATTCTAGAATCATCTTCTTGCCCCTCCCACCCCACCACCCCGATGTGTCGATAGGAGGGTACGAATGATATCGTTTTTCGGAAAGGAACAAGCGACTTGACACTCCTACCGTCAAATATAATAATCCAATGGTTTTTTCCGCGCAACCAGTTGCCATGGTTGGCAGATGGTTTCACATCGCTATTTTATCGCATTATTATCAGGAAATGCTACTGCATTTCGTGATATTATTTCTTGATTCATTTCCCTCTGTCGGCTCTTACGACATCCACGGGATGCATCCAGTGGATTTGCTTACGGTACCAGATTATCTATATGTGAATTAGATTAATCCATCATAAACTGTCTCAACTACTAAATATAACCGCTGAGTATTTTTAATCTCACGTCCATAGACCCCAGTTTCAGAAAGTTTTGATCCAGTGAACTCATTATAAATTTTAACTTTTCGTTTGTTTCTGTGAGCACTAGCTTCCGCTCCAATTCTGATTTTTCGAAAGCAAACTTTACTTGTTACAAAATTTTTTATGAAGTTCGAAATTCGAGTTTATTAAAATTGTGTATCATACTAAAAATCGTAAATAATTATTTTTGCTCCTGCTTTATCTAAAGGGATAACGAAACTTTTTTATTAAGGATTAATTAATTAAAGTAGGAGACAAGGCCACGTTGCAGCTATTTTACAGGTGCAGTACTTGTGGTTCGACTAAGGAAGGACAGGATACTCGCTTAAAATAGCATAATAATGCTGTTCGGTTTTGTATAATTATCAGCCAGAACCGAAATATGTTTCTTTGTGCCTGTTTGGTCGTTTATCACCCTTACATGTGTAAATTTCTTTTAAATAATGTAAATAAAACTGAAATCTCTGTCACTGTCGGTATATCAAATCGTGTTTTTACAGTAAGGGTGCGATAGTTATCCTAGTGCAGGACCAGAGTACGAAACTTATTCAACTGCAGAGAGGTGTAAGACAGACATTGAAAGACATTTTCAGTTACTGGACTAAAAAGGATAGGATATTAACGTCAATGGCGAGTACACCACTCACCTTCGATTTGCCGACGATATAATCCTTTAGGTAGAATCGCTTGAGGACCTAAGCACTATGCTCAATGACCTCAATAGCGTCTTCCAACAGATAGGTCTTAAGATGAACATGGACCAAAAGAAAGTCATATGTAATGTCCATATCACACCTATGCCGATGGTTGTTGCGACCATTTAGCTCGAGTTGTTGACGATTATGATTACTTGAGACGAATAGTCCGACTAAGTAAATACAACTTCGACTGAGAGGTCGATTCACGGATTCAACTCGGCTGGGCAGCGTTCGGACGATTACGACACATCTTCTCGTCAGCCATACCTCAAAACCTTAAAACTTAATTGTACAACCACTGCGTGTTGCCAGTGATGACATATGAATCTGAGACGTGGTTCTTCACTGCTGGCCGTATGAGGAACCTCAATGTTGCTCAGCGAGCTATTGAGAGAGCTATGCTCGGGGTTTTTCTGCGTGATGAACTTAGGATTGAGGATATCCGCAGTAGAATCAGAGTGATCGGCATAGCCCAACGGATTAGTAAGCTGAAGTGGCAATTAGCCGGCCATATAGTTTGAAGAACAAATAACTGATGGCAAAAAGGTTCTCTGGTGGAAGCCTCGTACCAGCAGGCGAAGGTTAGGGCCCACTGGATGGAGTGACGATCTGGTAAGACATGCAGGAAGTCGATGCATGCAAGTGGCTCAGGACCATGCTTTGTGGCATTCCTTGACGGGGGCCTATAATCAGCATTGGACTTATGAACAGCTGTAGTGATGATGATAAAAATATAGAAATTTCTTATGTCTACGCCAACACTACATATTTAAATAAAACCATATTTTACATATTTTAACGCGTATATTAACTTATTATAAATTCTCGACGTTTTAAGTATTTTGTGGCACCCATACAGGAGGGACTGAAGTGTTTGACGTCCCAATGTTATAGTTATTCACGACTACCTTCAGTTAAAAACTATTAATTTTGGTCCAATCTACGAAGAATGAGCTTAAAATATCTTGAAGACATATTTGAGTTTATATTTTATTTTATTTTATTTTATTTTAGGTGATAGAGCAACGCTGCAGCTATATTATGATAGTAGAATGGGTTGGTTCGACCGGGGTAGAACTGCGCTCTCACAGAAGAACAACGTAAAATAGCTGTTAATGATGCTGTGTTTTGTATGGTGAGGGTTGAGAACCGAAAACGCTTTTATTTGAAAACGGGGCATTCTGTCTTAGTCCTCAGGCGTAACAACGCATCTACATTTTGATCCTTGAGTACAAATATAGATGTTCATGGATACTTATCATAAGGTGGACTGTGTTGTAGTTTGTTACCCTTATTCTATTTTCTTATTCTAAAAAAATACAGGACCCAAAGCAGATGGTAGAGCCAAGCCATCTTCTCTATTGAAATTATGATTTTATTTTGATTTCAATAGCCTCGAAACTTATTCTTCAGAGGAATCAGTGATTACGTGCACAAACGTACGTGCGTCCTGTACGTTTTCACAGACTGCATACTTCCCGGAACGGAGTTCAGCAGGAAGTCTGCAGTCTGTGAACACGTGTGGGATTGTCCCCGCCACTACTTACCGCTACTATCTGCTTGGGATCCTGTAATGAATAAAATTAAATCCCAGTATACGCAATAAAATCCGTAAAACTTAGTATCATTAAAAAAAGGATTTTAATAATATGGCATATTTGAAACATCTAATGAAATAATTCGATTTTAAATCTTACTGCTAATGTAGAATCCCACGTTTCGGTTATATTTGTATTATTATTAATGGCCTAATAAAACTGCTAGCAGCTAGATAACAAAAAAGGAGAAATATTTTAAGAATTATTATTAAGAAACATTTAGTGTATTTTAATAATACAAAGGGTTTTAAATGAAAGTGGGTGTCGTTAGCTGCCATAGAAGGAAACTTAAACAGAAGATGGGTATCAGCATTTTCCCGATCACAACGGAAAATAATTAAAAAAACTGCGGTTGGCATTCCAAGCGTGGAATCTTAGGCGAAATCTCACCTAGTACGACAGCTATTAATGGAGAGAGACGATGTTCAGCGTTGGACTTTGGATAGTCTGTAATAAATTAATAAATGTATTGCATTTGTTTATTATATATGTTATGTATTAATATTTTATTGGGTTTTTAAATAACATTTTATACGTTTATGTCAGCACCTGCCTTTCCATACGGTAGCAATATGAATGTTATCAAGGCAAGAGTCAATAGGTTTCGTTAAGCTAAATCGATGCGTTTCAACGTATTCGGCTTCATTACCAACTAGTGTTTGGTTAGATAGTACTCAAGCACTGGCTAAGTAAAAAAAATATTAAGGCTGAAGAGGCGAAATCTATATAAATAATGTTTTTCATGCACAAAAAGGGACTTGGTACGTTATGAAAATAATTTGAAATGAAATTTTATATATATTTTCACTACAAAGACACAATGCCTTAACACTAGGGTTCATAGCTATTATAACAAAAAAGTCTGTAAATCGCTGCCTGCTTACTTAAGGCACTTAGTATTTTTGACACTGGTATTGTTAGTTTTGTATACCAACAATACCGACCTTTTAAAAAAAAACATTTCTCAACATTAGTCACATAAACACTCTAAGGTTTTTAAAAGATTCTTCAGCAAGCTTTTTTCTACTTAAAGCACTACATATCGATCTTCAAATGAGCCTTTTTACACGCTCGGTTGAATGGCGTTGCATTAAGGTCACGACATTTAGAACGACATTTGTATCAATTTTTACCTAGTAGAGATAAGCTGCAGCTATATTATTAGCAATAATAGGTCGGCTTGATATGGGTAGGACCACGCTCTCACAGAGTATCAGTGTGAATAATTAGCTGCGTTTCGTATGGTGAGAGTGGAAAACCGGAGACTTTTTTACTGGAAACGATGTATTCTGTCTTAGTCTTCAGGGGTGACAGTGCCATCTGATTTGGGAATATTGATCGAGGATTGATGTAGATGTCTATAAGCCACAACATACACACATGCCATGATTTATTTAGAAAATAATTAAATTAATGGTTTTCTAAACTTTAGGCAGTAAAATTCCGTCTGTACGGTGAAAATAAATAGCAGAAATGCACTTTTTAGAAAATAATAAGAAGCCACCGTCGTAATAAGATATTGACCATATGTCTTTTTAAAGAACGTTTTATCGGACACTTATAACTTCGTAATTAACTTGAAAGTTAGTTTTGTTATTGCCATTTTTAATATATTTTTAGAATTATTAGCAATTATGCTTGAGTTTAAAAATAAATTATTTTTAGTATGTCTGCAAAATTTTAGATTATTCAGACGTTCTGAAAGTGTGTCCATATAATATAGTATCGTGTATTAATAAAGTAAAGCTGCATACATGTATTTTTTTGTATGAAAGGGTGACAAACGAGTACACCGTCCACCTGATGGTTATTACCTTGATCCTCGATTACGAATTACAATGCAGATGCGTTGTCACCCGTTAGGATTAAGATGGAATGTCTAGTTTCCAGTAAAAAGGGTCTCCGGTTCTCTACACTCACCATACGAAACACAACAGCATTAAGCTACTATTTTACGCTGATATTCTGTGAGAGCGTGGTCCTTCCCCGGTCGAGCCGACCGATTCGTGCTACAACTTTACTACTAATATAGCTGCAGCATGGCTCTACCACGTCAAAAACCAAGGCTGTCCCACTCTTGGGCACAGGCCTCCCCTCACTTCTTAGAAATAATACTAACGATTTAAGTGACTGATCTGGTATGGTATGGTATCATTTTCAATGGCGAGTACACTATGTATCGTAAGCAAATCGAAATAAACACTTAATTTCGATTTTCTGACGATATAATCAGTATGACAGAATCGCTGTTGGACCGCCACAGCACTATGCTCAATGATTAAAACCGTGCCTCACTACGGACAGATATTAAAATAAACACTCTCTTTTTAAAATAAGTAGTTATTTATAGCACTACGCTCATAGTTGTTGACGTGTATGCTTATCTAGGACTAATTTTCTGAAATACAAAAACCGATCCAAAATATGGTTCTCGAATGCAGCCTCGACCGGTAAGTGAAGTGTAGGACAACCTATCACTACATGGAGTTACAAACTGGTAACAGATGCATGAAGTAGAGGATGTAGATGGTGGTTCATGAAAGTGATTAATAGCATTCCTTAGAGGAAACCTACGCTTCGGAATTAATTTGGCCTTAGTGATGATGATGCATAATAATAATAATAAAAGATCGTTTATATCATAGTTTTTAAAATAATAAATTTTTCAGAACTTCTAATCTTTCAACACATCAAACAAGAACAATAGATCATTGAAATTTAACATGTCAAGAGCCACTTGCCCTCTGGCAAAAAAGCCACGTTTCTTTATTCTGCATAGTTGCGTTCTATAGGGCTCTATTTTATTGCTTGAAGAAAAATCTGCTTAAGTTTATTTATTAATTTATTCATAACAACCTGTAAAATCCACTGCTGAACATAGGTCAGTCCCAAGGGTTGCCTCATTGGGTGGATATTGCCATAGTTGCCACGCATGACAGCTCATTATCACATAGGGAGGAGATCAGCCTATGTCCAGCAGTGGACTTTTATAGACTGTTACGATAATGGTATGTTAATTCGAATTTAAAATTCCAAATAAAAGTACTCGTATCTACTCTATTACAGTTTAAAGTGGGCAGTTCAGCAAAACGGCAATTTGATGGCTAAAGACCGGCTGAAGCGCCATCGAGTGGCGAGCTTCAACAAATTGGACATCACAAAACTGCTTGTCAACTTTCTAGGTGATTTACTCAAATGGTGTCGAAGTCTATTGATCGTATCAACCTTATATACAACAAAAGAGTAAAAGGTGCATCATAATTGGTACCGCACCAGCTGCATTCCGCCTGCCAAGAGTGGCTAGTTATGGTAAATCTTGCCTACGACGGAGAAGCCTATCATATATTTGTTAATAATGGGCTGATAAGAGTGATGATGAGAAAACCACGTTATATTTATAGTTATGAACTCACAGTTGCTGTTAATAATATTTTATACGAGATTGTTTTATGGACATTACTTCTATTTTATTCGTGGAATATACTTTGAAAAACTTTAAGTCGCTTCTTTTCAAGATATTGTCTCATTTCCGCTGCAGTTCACTTAGCTATTGTTTGACTTTTGACATTTTACTTCAACGCATAACTAAAAACATGTTAAATAGGATGATTACATCACACTCCAGTTCCTTTATTGTAGCTACGAAACAATAAACTGTAAGGCATGGTTTTAAATATAAAATTGTAACAAGGATGCCTTTGTCTTTCTCGGTATGAAATAGTTTAGATTTGTTATGTTTGCGAGGTACTTGGTAGCTGGTGTAAGCGGTCGTTCCAAATTTTATTATATTCTCCGTCGATCTCCGCCAGTACGAATGAAATTGTTAATTGAAACTTTAACTTCTGATTCAAAGTCACAGTGTGTACGGCGATGAAGGAAAATATCGTAAAGAAATCGGCATGCGAGAGAAATATTTCAAAGGTATGCAAAGTCCGCTGACTCCGCGGACATGCAAATTCTCACATCTATGAAAGGTGGCCTACACCCAGCAGTGGGACGCATTTTAACTGTGAAGCTACAGTCTGTGTACGTTGTGTGTTGAGCATAGGATACCCTTCATTTTTGAGAGGGTAATTTTTATTTATTGATCATAGTAACAACAGCACATTATAAATATAATCAAAAATTCTATAACAATGTTAGTAGTTATTTATGCCAATTATAGGTTTTCACGTTATATACATATATATATATATATATATATATATATATATATATATATATATATATATACTATAGCTTGGTATAGTATACAAATTAATTATATAGAGTTAAAGAAATTAAAAATGGCAGTAGAGCCAAATTGCAGCTATATTAGTAATATAGTAGTAGCACGAATGGGTCGGCTCGACCAGGGAAAGACCACGCTCTCATAAAATACCGATGTAAAACAGCAGCTCAACGCTACTGTTTTATATGGTGAGTGTAGAGAAACGGGGACTCTTTTAAGTGGAAACGAGGCATTCCATCTTAGTCCTCACGGTTGATAACGCTTTTGTATTTTGACTCACTTATCCTAAAAAAAAGTATAAATAAAAGAAAGGTAATAATTTTTTATGGAAAAAAAATCACTCACAGGTTTATTAAGCGTGATACTTGCGTGCGTATTAGTGCAAGGAATGTATATTGTGTTGCCACAATGCGTGTTGGTGGACTTATTTCTGTAAGGTTTCTGACATGCTGGTTTCCTGACGATGTTTAACACATGTTCAATCAGCACTTATAATTGAAAGAACTGTAATTACTGAGAGCTGTATTTGTGATTGCTCGCGTACTAACAAAATCGCTTCGAGCGCGCAGCCTTAAAGCTACCCCAGCTTTCAACTTGCTTGACCTAGATGTTGCATATTAATAAACGGGGGTCGGATCAACTGAAAGGTATTAATTGAAAATTTTTCCAAATAAACATCAAAATTGCTGTCTCCCACAGTAATTCCAAAATACCATTACTATTTGGCGTTTTCAAAAATTTATTTTTAGATCATGATTTTATTAAATAAATTTCATAGTAACTCGTTTAACCAAAACTTGATCTCCACCGGAACACTTAAGGCATCCACGACTTTTTATACCACCAGGGCAGCGCCAATTTGGAATGTGGTAAAATATTTGACAGATGTTATAGTGGGAAAGTTAATTTGTTGGGAAAATGTAAGGGTTAATGTTTTTTTTCTAGGATATTAGTTACATTTTATATTAATTAGTTTAGAAACGAGTAAACTAAACTATACGCATTAAAGTTAAAGTAGGAAAATTAAAAAGGGGTTAAAATTGTGTAAGAATTTAATTATTTTATTATATTTATTATATTTTGGGTATAAATAAAATACTCTAGATTTCTAGTTACTATTTAGACAAAATTTTATTTAAAACTCACTTCTTAAATAAATGATATGGTGTAACAAAAAACTTAACCCTAGTCGCATTTACCAACATGTGGTGAGCGGAAGATTATAATATAGCCCTCATTGAAACAGTTTGACAGTGAAGAAGATATCGAGAGGAAGCCCTCATGTCTAAGAAATAGTATGGACGATAGTAAGTAAAGACAGGAGGAAAATATGTGGACTCGTCCCTCTTAGAAACGGGAGGAGGCTAGAGCAGTGGACATGTAGCTGTTACTTTATTTATTATAAGAAATGAGATAAGCCAAATTCTTTAGGCTGGTGATAGCGAGCGACATTACGACTGCCAGAATATTGGCTCTGCGCAACATCCCGCCTGTTAATTGTCGTGAATATGGTCTAACCTTCCATTTAAAGGTAGCCATCCATTCACTATAGCCTATTATATACTCGTATTCTTCCATAGTTGCCACGCTTAGTAGTCGAAGTTCTTTCATTATTTCGAGTTGTTATTAAGAAGATGTTTCTGTCTGTCTCCCGTTTCAATTTCGCTCGGTCGTCTCTTATAACAGTCACAGGACGACATGGGGATAGTAGTTACATTTACACCGTCGCTATGCGATTACTTCTTACAGTCTGAAATTGGAAAAGGATAGAATTTCGCTGCTTAGTAGTAGCACCTTAATAGTTTTGTTTAAGTTTAAAGAGTATAGAAAATCATTATAATAACAGCTTTAAAGACCGGTAAGAACTTTCTTTCTTTAAACAATATGGTTGCCTCCGCTTAAATTAAGAAAAAAAATATATCTCGCAAAGAGAATATTTTATAAATTTTAAGAGAATTCTCTGAGCGTACAGATAAGCAGGTTTATTTGTACAATTCGTTTTAAGTATTTGTGCTTAGAATATCATATAATAGGAGATCAGTTTGTTTTCTTATTGTAAATTATTACAATATCCTGAGGTGGATCTAACTAATGATCTCTTGTACTAGGTTTGATTCTCTTTCGAAATAGAAACTTATCAAAACGTTTTTGGAATGTTTTTGACGGGAGAAATTAACAATATATTAAAGAAATCAGAATGTGTCAAGAATCGATCGAGAAAATATCATTATATTCTATTATTTTTGACGTGTATGGTAGTGTACCGCTTCAGCGGAATGAGTCTCATGTCCCGAAAAAGGAACATGCTCTCACAATATACCAACAAAATATTATGTTTTATATGGTGATTGATAAAAACCGGAGTCTGTTTTTAACGATAATGAAGTATTTAATCTTTGTTCACAAAGGTGACAAAGCACCTGTAATAAGATTCTTATAGATGAAGATGTATATGGGCGATAAAATACGTGAGCAATTTGGACAGCAAAATTAAAAGGGTCGAAAGTTATAGTTTTTATATTTCAATCTTTAGAAAGAACTCGATTCTTCAGAATTTAGAATTTTCCAAACACTTTTCAGTCCGCCTCGGATACACTTGCTACTGCTTTTTTGAATGCTACTAGCGAATGTTGCGGCGAGGATATCTGTATCCCTTTCAGCTTTTTTTAACTTTGGGAAATGAAAAGATGTTACACGGTGCCAAATAAGGGTGATAAAGTAGGTGACCCAAAGGCTTAGCCAGTATGCTCTCTAGTCAATCCATAAACTTGAGCACAGAGTGCGCGGGAGCGTTGTCGTGCTGAACCACTAGCCTGCGTTGCTTCATGTTTGGTTGCTTGTTGTTCACCCTAGTAAACAATTCTGGCAAACCTGTGGTGGTATATATTTTGGCACTGATGAAGTTTCGATTTCATAAAGAATTTGACAGGTGTTCCTTAAAAAAGCGATTTACAATCGCTTCTCGATTGAGGAATGTGCCAAAATTGGTGGAGGTAATATACGAGGATATATCTAGAACCATGTATTCCTCCAAAACCCACCAAACGGTGTTATTGGGAGACTACAACTCAAAACTATGCACAAGAGAGAACCGTGAGCTGAAGGTAAGGAAATACGAAATAGGGCAACGGAACCCATGTAGCCAGCAGCTGGTCAATTTCATGAAGAAAGAGAGACTCTTTAAGATGAACTCTTTCTTCAAGATACGGCCCCACAGAGAGAGGACCTGGTGAAACCGCGACGGTTCGACAAATAATAAAATTGACTTCATTATGACTACTTAATAGCAACTGTTAAGTGATATCTCAGTGATCGCGATGGTGAAACCCGACAGCGATTACTGAATGGTGAGAGGCACGATGAACATAAAAGTTAAGTTGGAGAGGTCACGTTTAATGAAGCTCCAGCCTCCTCGTGCTCTATTTCGAAACCCCGAAAAATTTTCGCTCGAGTCACATAATAGTTTTCAGTGCCCAAAAGGCTGCAATACAGTGGACGATATAAATGACAAGCTTGTGGAAACTTTCCATACGACGATGCAGGTATTCTTTGGGTGAGGCCTATTTTCAGCAATGGATGTGTGAATTGCTGTTATGATGTCGATGATAATGATGAAACCGTCGACTGTCGCTTCATTATTGGATTGTATTGATAAAGCCGAAATTAATCACCTGTAATCATTCCTTAAATATGGCCTGCTCCAAATTTAAACAAATGGCAAATGGCAACCACTTCTTTGTTAATTTCGCAAAGTTAATTGACAGCACTGAAATTCGTTATACTAGCGGTACACGGTTGTTTCAGAAGACTTTATTTGTAAATGTCAATTTAAGTATATAAAACGATTCATCCAATTATAGACGATATTTCAAAATGTTACCGAAGTAGATACATTTTATCTTTAACAGGAACAAATGTTTCAAAAAGGTCATATCTCAAAGTCGATACAAAGTAAGTAAAAAAGACTTAATGCGAAGTTGAAATTTTATGCTTAAGAAACGGACAGGTGGGCAAATATATTATTCTTTCGTTAACTCTAACTTTCCTAGCAAATTTCATTAAATCTCTTTTAAAACAATATTAATGGAACGGTATATTCAATGTTGTAATAACAGTACACAACAATGAATATGACGATATGAAGAAAGTAACTACGATAGTTTTATCAAAAATTGATACCATTGTAACACTTTTCTTGAGACTAGGTTATTGATGCTAAGTGTTCAGATCGAGACCACATAGGTGTTGGTCGTTGGTTCAAATTGTGTATTTGTGTGGTGGTAATCTGAAATTCTTCTTACGTTGTAATGCATAAATCTTCGTATCAAAAAGCGTTAGATCTTCATCATTATCATTAAATTCCATCAAAGTTCCACTGCTGAACACAGGTCAACAAGGGGTTGTTAGGTGCGTTGATAAGCGCCGTTTTTATCATAGTGAAATGTTATCAGGAAAATGCGGTTACTCATGATTCACTTACCTCTCTCGCCTCATAAAAAATCATTAAAAGAGTGATATGCGGTAGCTTTAGATATATGGAATAATAATAAAACCGAGTGAAGTCATTCGCATCAATTCAGTGCAATTTTAAATTAAGCTTTAAGTATTGAAAATTATTAGTTTTTTGTTTGGATTTGCAAAATTTAATAGACTATCATTACAAAAAGATGGGCTTTTCCCGTCGTAGTGTAGATTTGCCTTAAACGTCACGTTTGGCACGCGTAGTACTAGACGCGTTTAGGTGGTAGAGCCACGCTGCAGCTATATCAAATATATAACGAATAATTGTTAAGTTGTAAAAGTTTTTCATATGGTGACTGTAGAGTACCGGAAATACTTTTCACTAGTAAGGTTGAATTTAGCTTAGTCCTTAAGACTGCTCTTTCGAAAAAAGCTTGAAAAAAGCGTGCAGATGAACCAACTTTTCGTCGGCACTTACAGAGAAATTACATCTGAAAAAAATAGCTATTAATCTACATGATATGATACGTAATTTGGTTTAGCCATAATTTTTCTATCGGTGTCACATAATAAATAAAAAATACCAAAATCGCCTCCAAATCGTTGAGATGAAACCACTTTACTCCTTCATTTTTTATCAAAGGAATATAAAAAAAATATCTTCTGATTTGCAATACAAAATAAAATAATTTAGTTTGGTTACTTTTTAGAAATATGTGTTATTTTTATGATAATAAATTAAAAATGCGTCCCGGTTAAATACTGCGTCTATATCACCCCCGCACTCGTCCACGAAAGGTGGACGTACGCCGCGTTGCGAGAGCTCAGCACTACGAAATAAAATCGTAAAATATTACCGCAAAAATTTAGTTTAGTTAGTAAAACATGGGGAATAAGCAGAAAAGATTGAAGAGAGGTATACATTTATCAAGGTAAGTTTTAAGTTTTATCTACATATTTCATAATATTAGACAGGTGCTGTTTATAAAATACCTATATTCAAACAAAGTCGTCGTAAGTATAATACTTCTGTGCCATAGAGTAGTGAATGATCACAGAAGGACCATTTTCACGCAATACTTTCAGTCAATACTTTTATTTTTCTTTTCGGTACTTATGTAAAGTATATTTATTTATTAATTTATTCTGATTCGTTGTGATTATTTATGACAAGTTAATTTTTCTGCAGGTCTTGTTTAGCTACAACAACCGGCGAAAACTTTGGCAAAACTGAAAATGCTCCTGAAGTAGGTATTAATTATGATTATAGGTTACGTACTTGCTAGTAATTTGTTAATTTATCGATTACCGGCTTAATTATTTTCAATAATAAATATATTATGTTTATTTTTTTAATTTAATCTTTTTTATTTATTCATTATATAGTTTTTTTAAGCCGTGGTAGCTCAGTTAACGCTCGCTGTAAATATAACAGAACGCGAGTAACCCGGGTTCGATCCCCGCCGGCACCAATGAAATTGTTAATTGCAATTTTAAGTGCTGATTTACCACGTGCTCGGCGGTGAAGGAAAACATCGTGAGGAAACCTGCATGTCTGAGGAATAAGAAAATAAATATTTCGAGGACATGTGAAGTTCGTCAACACGCATTTGGGCAGCGCGGCGGACACTTCCTTGCCCTAAACCCTCTCAGAAATGAGGGGAGGCCTGAGCCCAGCAGTGGGACGTATATAGGCTATATTTTTACTTTTCTTTTATAGTTTATTTATTCATTATATTATATTATACAAAGAAATAAACTTGACAAGCAATTTTATTTATCTAATCATATAAATATTTTTTAGGAATGTTTTGGTGAGGTAAATCATATAAAAAATCACTACCCTTATGTAGTGAATCAATTAGCTCTATCAGAGAAGTTGAAGGTGATTCTATGGATTTGGAGGTGAATGTAAGTAATAATTTGTAATAACTACATATACATATTTTATTTTTATTGTAACTATATGTATAACTGCTTTCATTTCAGGCACAAGATGATTTGGGCACTCAAAAACTATGTTCTCTACCGATTGACATGTTGACTCACAAGCATGTTGTAAGGTCTGTTGAAGAACTTGAAGATTATTCAGCTCCTTGTGAAGTATGTACTATCGATTTGATCTTAAAATTACAATACAACACAAACATCTTGAATAATTTAATTCTAGCTTAAAATCATAATTATTTACATTTAGATATCTTCGCATGGACCTTTCAATTGTGGTGTCGGTAGCGTGGAAATTGTTTCTGCAACAAACCAGTTATACAAGAGAAAAAAGAAAACGACAATGAGAAGGATATAGAATAGAAGCAAAGAAAAAGAGGTTGAAGAGAAAAATGAAGACAACGAGAACGAAGAAGAAAAAAAAGAAGATTTTGTCAGGCTATCGAAATTTCCGAATGTAAATATATGTGAACACGGAGAAATAAGTGAGGATGAAGAAGTTCAACCAACCAAAAGAATAAAAATACTTGGTGAAAGAAACTTAAATTTCAGTGAATTTTAGTTATATTCTATTTGTTTATAAAAAATACAACATATAATATGACATACACTTGTTTAGCACAACCTACCTACCTTATACTACTTTCTACCTTCTTTACCTACCTACCTACACTACCTACACTACCTACCCTACCTAGAAACCTTTCTCAGACTTTAAAGAATATTTGATAAAAATATATTAACCGAGTTGGTCCAGCCATTCTTGAGTTTTGCGCTTAGCAACACATTTAGCCATTCATTTCTATTTATATAAAATATAATTAAAAAGATACATCATGTTTCAAGCCAGACTGATTTATACTAAAGGTATAGTTTCTACCCGCGGCCTCGAAAGCGTTTAACAATTTTACTCGTAACTATAGCCCGAAAAGTACATCCATGTCAATAGATAATAAATAAAAACAAAATTGGACCACTATAAATGCGCTACACATAAAAATTAATTTAACTTTCACGATGATTTGACCTTCTGTTATTTCGCCACTCTGTGACCAGACAAAGCGCGGCAACGGAAGTGGCGGCAAGGCGCGGGCCGCGGCGCATCTTTTCTGTCGCATGCGGGTAGCGGAGTGGCGCGGAGAGGTGTCGTTAGCTCCGCCCAAATGCATAAGGCCATTGGCGTGAATACAAGCCTTAAGGTTGCCCTAGTCGATGGCACGAACTAAGTGGTGGGCGGGGTAAAAATGCATGCTATCTCAACCGACATTGCGTGCGAAAGAGATAGACGCTGTGATGAGCAGTAAGAAGCTAGTGCGCACACACACGCACTCCTGAGTGACGCAAAGCGACGGCGTCATCGCGTATAATTATAATTATACCTACCTATGCGGTTCATGTTTAAATGATAATATAAACTCAAAAGGCAATTCCGAGCTCCGTGACGCAGTAGCTTAGCAATGAGTAGCTGCGCTTGGGGCTGCGGGTTCGAATCCCGCACGGAACAAATATTTGTATGGTCTACAAATAGTTGTTCCGGGTCTGGATGTTTGTCCTTGTGTAATTTATGTTTGTAAACTGCCTCAATGATACAGGAGAAAATCATATTGTGGGGGTAACGTATTTTAAAAAGAGAAAAGAGAGAAGAAACAAATTGGTGTCATTAGAACTTAGGATCTGCAGTGTGAAACGTAATTATTATGAACCCAATTTGGTTGTTATTATGAAAGTTCTTATGTGAATTTAAGTGGGTGTTATTATATACTAATAATTTCATTGATTTGTTTTTACCTTATTTATAACCGACTTCGAAAAAAGGAGGCGGTTCTCAATTCGTTGCTTTTATGTATGTTCTAAAGAATATACTGTCCAGATGATCCCACGGTAATCGATAATGGTCAGGTCAGGATCTGATGAAGGGATCTTGGAGAAATCGACGGAACTTCAATAAATGACAGCAAATCAACCGCGATTGCTGCTATCGCGTATCTATGCATTCTTTACGCAACCACACAGTATAATATCACACCTGTACCCACTAAAGGGACATAACTCTCAACTAAAAATGGTAACATAAAAAACTTTTTTTTGAAAAAAATGTACCGACTTCTAACACAAACATAATTATTTTACACTTTTTTCTGTTTTCTTTATGTTTTCGTATTTTATTGTACGTTATGCAAATATTACTGTAGGTACTATTTATTTTAAATAGGTATTTATTACCATAGCTAGTTAGCTATAATAGCACACAGGCAACTCCCCGAAGTATATGCAAGCCAGTGTCAGGACAACTGCTTTTTCAACTGCGCGATTTTGATGTGAGTGGGGCTTTTATATAGGTTAATTAAATAAATAAAAAATGTTAGTTTGTAAATTGTTTATTGATTGTTTGTGTTCAATAGCGGTTTGCAATATTCTCCTAGTACTTAGAAAGTTATCAACAATAGGCATTGTGTCACTGCAGGGACAATTACATATGTCTATCAAAATAGTAACGTACCTAAACGGAATACTAACAGCACAGACTTCCTTACAGAAGTCCAAAGAACACGTCTAGACAAGGTAAGTAATTAGAAGAAAACTACAACTTGAGATTGATTGTAAATCAAATTCACAGTACAGACACAATTAGCGAAATATAAATAAAAATTTGATTTATTTTATCATAGATAACGCTAGTTGAAAACTAAACACTGTATGGGAATGACATCACTGAACGAGTCGGGTGGTCAGTCCAAACAAATAAAAGGCGCGATTGTAGAAAGAGATTCGTTACGAAACGTTTGTAGGTGTAGTAAAACACACGCCAGTTGGTTTGACACTGACTTTATTTCTATACTCTATACCTATACATTATACTACATCTTTCCCTTCCTAAAATAATTTTAAAAACAATAATAAAATTATAAACAAAAATAACTATAAGAAATTTTCTCCTATTATATGTAGGTTATTTAAAAAAAAAAACAATATTTGACCTACTACCACAATAATTATGAAAGAATTTTTTTTTAAAACTATTATTTTTACAACAATAAATAGTGACATAATACACAATTCTTGTGATAAATAAAACATACGACCGAAAACGAACGAGTTATTTTGTATCATTATTATTTTTCATTTTTTTTTTCGGCCAACATTCGTGCAGTCCGTTCCTTGGACCTATTTATGTTCACTATTGGTGATGGTGGTGAAGAAACACATTCTGTAAATGCTCTATCAGTACCAGGAGTAGTACGAGTACTGGGCTGTGATGACGGCGCTCTGTCTGTCTGCGGACACACTTGAGAGTCTGCCTGAGTCTCGGACCCAACCTTTCGTCGACGTCGTACGCCCCAGGAGGCAATCGTACTTTTATCTAGAATACTGGACTGAAACTCTGCAGTACTGGATGAAGTCCGAGACAACCTTGGTTTCCCATAATCCTTGGAGCGTAAAATAAGATGGCTACGAGTACGTCGGAACCGTTTCCCTTGTTCATCTTCAACTATAAAAGACCTTGGCTCCTCGGCACGAGCTACTACTGAAACAGGTTTCCTACCAGCATTACATAATAAAGTAGCTTTATCGCCTACCGATAAACGCTCAAGTGACTTCGTGGACTTATCGTATTGTTTTTTAATCTTTTCCCTATGAGCCATCAAAGATTGGTAATTGCGATCGTTATCTACTGGAGCTCTTAATAATTTTTCAGAAATTGGCAGTTTCGTTTTTATCCGTCTCCCCATAAGCATCTGTGCCGGAGAATCTAAACCATTTCGAGGCGTCGACCTGAAATTTAATAGACTTAAATAAAAGTCTTGGCCTGAGTCTACGCATTTCTTTAGCAAACTTTTTATAGTTTGGACGGTTCTTTCACTTTTTCCATTAGACTGGGAATAGTGGGGGGGATGAGGTAACGTGATCTATTTCCCATTCATTCAAAAAATTCTGAAATTCTTTCGACCTATAGGCCGGCCCATTGTCTGTCACTATTTCAGCGGGTATACCGTGTCGAGCAAACTGCGTTTTCATAAAATTTATAACATGTTTGCTACTGATACCGGGTAACTCCTCGACTTCAACATAATTCGAAAAATAGTCCACAAGGAGAATATATTTCTTTCTTTTATATTCAAATATATCGGAAGCCAGTTTTTGCCAAGGCAAATCCGGCACGTGATGTTGCAAGAGCGGCTGGCGACGCGGGCGCGGCGCGTGCAGCGCGCACGCCTTACAGCAGCGCGCCACGCGCTCCACTTCCGCGCTCATGCCCGGCCAGAACATCACTTCGCGCGCGCGCCTCTTACACCGATCGATGCCCAGGTGACCCTCGTGCACGCGCTCTAACATTTGCTCCCGTAACCTACGCGGAATGAACACACGGTCTCCCTTAAAAATCAACCCGTCGACATACGACAGTTGTTCTCGATATGGCCAAAATACACTAACGTTGTCACTCACATCGCGCCTATGTTTTGGCCATCCGTTTTTAATATACGTTATTAATAATTTACAGTCACTATCCGTTTCGGTGTCCTTTATAATAGACTCTATTTTTGATAGACTGAATGGTATGTTCTTTAGCATAAAACAGGTTTGTACATTGACCTCATCAGATACATAGTTCTGCATTAACTCACCCAGAGGGGCCCGCGACAGAGTATCCGCAATATACATGTACTTGCCCGGTGTATATATAACTTTGATATCGAACCCTTGCACTCTTAACATCATACGCTGTAAACGTATCGGTACTGAAGTTAACGGTTTTTTAAATAATGCTTCCAGTGGTTTATGATCAGTGTGAACTGTAATATCTGACCTACCGTATATGTACTGCCTAAACCGTTCGACAGCAAAAACTATCGCGAGCATCTCTTTCTCAATTTGAGCATATCTAGTCTGTGTGTCTGTCAACGTTAGCGAAGCAAATTCTACCGGTCGCTCATTCTGTAGAAGTACAGCTCCAATCGCGACGCTGCTAGCGTCCACCGACAATACCACTGGCGCTTCCGTCGAATAAATCGCTAACACCGGAGAACTCGCTATTTTTTCTTTTAATTTATCGACAGCCTCAGAATGGTAAGCCTCCCACACCCACTTGGCATCTTTCTTTAATAAAGACCGCAATATGAATGTATTGCGGTCTTCATATTCAGAGTAACTTTGAATGAATTTTGATAAATAATTTACCATTCCTAAAAATCGTTCTAGAGATTTTTTGTCCGTTGGATAAGGCATGTCCAATATAGCCTTTACTTTTGAATCGTCGGCTTTCATTCCATTAGCGTCAAATTTGTGACCTAAATAGGTTATTTCAGGAACACTGAATTTGCATTTGTCGCGGTTAAATTTAATGCCTACATCTTGGGCACGCTTTAAAAGAGCTTCTAATCGTTGATCATGTTCATGCTGAGTTGATCCGTACACAATTACGTCATCGATGAACGATTCGACACCTTCGAGGTCTTCCAAGTGTTGTCTGAGCTTTGCATGAAAAACTTCTGGCGCACAACTTATGCCATATGGTAAGCGCAAAAACTGGTACCTACCGAAGGGCGTGCTAAACGTACAAAGGTCAGCACTAGCGTCATCAATTTGCACCATCCAAAACCCACAGCGAGCGTCGAGCACGCTGAACACCCGCGCGCCATGCAGCTTCACCGCCAGTTCTGTCACTGTGGGCAGCGAGTACTGCGCGCGGCGCACTGCTCGGTTAAGCGGTCTAGGGTCTAGACAAACACGAATGCTACCGTCCTTCTTAGCCACTAAAACAATTGCATTTACCCACTCTGTCGGATGTGTGACCTTTCTAACAACACCAAGTCCTTCCATTCGTTTTAACTCCACTAATAACTTGTCTTTCATACCTAGAGGTATTTTCCTAGTGGGAGAAATAACGGGTGGAACACTTTTATCCACTACAATACTGTATTTGCCAGGTAACGTGCCTAAACCTTTAAACAAACTCGAATAATTTTCAATATTTATTGCATTGATACAATTAATTACACCCATCGTAATACAACTTTCTAATCCGAGTAGATTTTGACAACATGAATCGGTGACAATAAACGGCAATACAAATTGTTTGTTATTATAAACTACGTTTAGTTTCACAACGCCTAAGACAGGTAACCTGTTTCCTGTGAAGGAATAGACTCTCTTTGAAAACGGACGAAGTTGTTTAATCGATAAGCCAATACGTAAATATTCACTCTTGGAAATAACATTCATCATAGAACCAGTATCTATTTTAACTAAAAGTTCTTTGTTATTACATTTCACGCTTTCGAACCATTCTTTAGTCGACTTACCGCATTTTTTGCCCTCGCTTACAGTATCAACATAGAACATTTCCGAGTCGCTATCATTTTCCGCAGAATCCAAACTCAAATTATGTACCTTTTTTACTACACCCTTTTGTTTACACATCCGTAAAAAATGACCTTTTTTATCACACACAAAACATCTGGCTTGACGTGCCGGGCACTTATCGCCGCCAGCACAGCGCACGCTCCCGCAGCGCACGCATGGCTCCGCCGCCGCCGGCGCGGCCTGCGCTGCGCCAACCGCACGCCCCCTTCTGGACGTGGACGCGGTCTGCGTTCGACCCCTGCCGCTGCGCCAACCACACGCCCCACGGCGGTTGCCTTGAACTGCATTCACCTGACCGCTCTCCGCCTCGTTGCCGTCGATACACAGACTTTCTTCCTTAGAAATTTCTGCAGCTTGACATATTTGTATCGCTTTCGATAACGTCAAATCGTCTGTACGAAGTAAACGATCCCTGATCGTGTTATTCACTATTCCGCAAACGATTTTATCTCGCAGCAGGCTCTCGTGCAAATCACCGAAGTCGCATTGCCGCAAAGCGGTCACATATTGGTCGATATTTTCTCCATTCACTTGATTTCGCGAGAAGAATTTGAACCTTGTTACTGTTATATTCGGTTTAGTACCAAAATAACTATCGAACTTCTTCAAAACGCAATTGATATCATCTGTGCTTTCGCCTTCTTCGAAAGTAAAAGTCGTGAACACCTCGTATCCTGCCGAGCCGATGAGGTTAACCAACAAACTAGCCTGAATCTCTTTAGGCTCTTTGCTCACTCCAGATGCTTTTAAGAACACTTCGAATAGCCGTCGCCATTGACGCCACGCTTCGGCCCGGACGGCTGGCCCGCCTTCGAGTGATAATTCCGCTGGAGGACGCGCGTGTTCCATGATATTTATTATAAAATACACACAAAACTGCTTTATAATAAACTAAATACACGTATTATTGGTGGATTCGCAAATAAATTAAATTTTTGAAATCCCACCGCTGTCACCATGTAGTAAAACACACGCCAGTTGGTTTGACACTGACTTTATTTCTATACTCTATACCTATACATTATACTACAGTAGGCTAGGGGGCTTGGCCTGTTTATGCTATTGATAACGAAGGCTATAAAATATGTACAGCTTAGAAACTAAATCCTATTCTCCTATATGTACTTAATCTGTATTCATAACCCAATATCTAAGGTAGGTTTATGCGCTCCTTAGTTTTTATATAGTTCGTATTATTCTGTAATAAATTAAATCCATTGATATTATAAGAAATTAATTATAATATCATTGATTAAGTCTAATTCAAAATATACTATAATACCATAGCAAAGCTACTATTTTATTTAGTAGTAGGTTATATAGTAGTACTTATAGTAAATTGTATGTAAAAAATATGAGTATGTCTGAGGTAAGGTTAAATATTATAAACAAATATTTGCCAAGTGCGAATCGGACTTCCGAGCTACTACATATTACTATCTATCAAAAAAAGCCAAAAATACACGATTATTTTTCTAGTAGGAAACCCTTTAATTTCAAATTTATTTTTACTATTTGTTGTTATAGCGGCAACAGAAATACACGTTCTGTGAAAATTACAACCATCTACCTGTTACGGATCATGAGATGCAGCCCGCAGACAGACAGACACACGGACAGCGGAGGCTTCGTAATAGGGCCCTGTTGGTTACCCTTGGGGTACGGAATCTCTGTATGGTTCTTTCTTCATAGGAACATATTAGCCACCTGCCTGGTTCTCGTTTGACATGACCAATGTACTGGACTGACCTCTCAGAGTTTGTTTCGGCAGATCGGGTGTTTCTTCTCAGTTTCATGTTTTTGTTGTGTTAAAGTGTTTTAAAATTATTATTGTTCTTAGATTACTTACATAGATTAATTACATTAGGTATATTAGGATATGAGGCTCCTAAACGTAAGCACGATTATCGAAAATTTAAAAATTCCCTATTCTAATTAAATTTATAGATAATTTTAAGATTTTCGACAATCGATAATTGAGATGTTTTCGTTAGTTGGCAAATTAAAGTAGTTAAGTACCTAATGTACTACCTGTATCGAAAGTTCATTATTATGTACCTACCTGTTTTCAATTTTAACTATCATACATGTGCTTCAACAAACTTATGGGTACATTTTACTAGCTATATTCATCCCGGCTTCAGCCTTCAGCAAGTGGACACGAACAAAAGGAAGCAATTATTCTAAATAAATATGTAGATATGTAGGTATTACAACCATAAATAGATAGCAGCGGCTAACTAGTGAGCATGTGTGAGTGCGCGCTGTGCCCCCCCTCCGTCCGTCCCACTGTTCGGGGAAACAATTTGTAGCGAAAGGCAAGATGTTTTATAACAAAAACGGGCGCGCGAAATTTTATAAACAGACCTTTGGTAGTCTGGATGTCATGAAAAATCTATTGAATGTATCTGTTTAAAATAAAATTATTTGCATTTTTGAATAAATAATCTATTCCAGTATGGTAATTGTTTTGCAATTTTCGTTCTTCTTATGGTATTTATTTCCGCCCAAAGATGTGTTAAAATAGTGTGGAAATTCGGAATTTTCGACGCTTATTACTTTTAAACATTATCTTTTTCTACTTTTTTGTTTCCATACAGGGCTAGATAATGAACAGATAATGAACAATGAATAGATAATGAACAAATTGAAATCATTTTTTATTTTGCACCTACACCATCAAACAGTGGAGTTATCGCCAGACTACGTTTGTATGGAAGAACGAGCGACTAGTGTACCCTTAAGGGTGACAACTCCATCTACATTTGTTTCTTTATCGAGGATAGATAAAGATGTCTAGGGTCATAGCATCCACCTACCATCAGATGACCTATGTTCTCTAAATTAAAAAAAATTAATGCAACTCAACGCTAAGCCACTGCGCCATGGAGCCGTCAGAGGACTGAAAATTAATAAATAATTGCATTGGTGCCGAACTAACTCGGCTGGTGCGGGTACAAAGCTCGGGTTGATTGCGTTCTATGAAATATAGTAGAATCGCATTGTATCGTCACGTTAGTTTCGTAGGAGGCGTCACAGGGAAAATGAAACACGAGATGGGTAGCAGAATCTTCTTAAAAACAACTTAACAAAACATAAGACTGCTCCAATCCACCTGCCAAGCATGGCAATTATGGCAAATACTCCCTAATTGTTATAAGGTAATCAATGGAGGAAGTCTATTTCCAGCAGTTAGCTTTTGACATAATGTACAGATGATGAAAATGAAGTTTAACAAACAATTTTGCTTAGTAAAGGCTTATTTTCAATGAGTACTTCCAATATCCTTTATGAGCGGCATGAGGAGATTTCCAATATCTGTGTTTTGTACTTCATATTACAATAAATGTTATGCTAATGGATAAGTAGCTAGACCTATCAGTTATTTGTATCAGTTATACCTATATTTTCACCGATTTCTCGAAAACGACTACACCGATTTAAATGATTTAGGGTGGTTCCATATAAATTTAAAGAAATTCAAATCCTATGGATGGTAAATAGTAGATGAAGACTTTCATATACCTCTTTAAAACATTTCTCTTCTCATTCTACGTTTCATCTCGAACAGACTTGAAACCCAAAAAAAAAAAACAATATAATTTCCATACAAAAGCTTTTTAAGTCAGAGGTTTACTCGTAATACTTCGGTACACTAAGTCTTAGTAGATTCAGAAGTTATTAAGATAGTTATTTTTGAAGGTTGATTTAACGTTTTATTTAAAGTTTAATTATTAGTGAACCAATCTTCATAAAAAATATTTGTTTACATTAACTTCTTTATTCAGTTGCATTTGATAAAAGGCATGTAAAGGCACCGGAGACGTCTTTACGGGCAACATTGCAGTATCAGAAGTTGACGTCTCGCCTGCATAGATCTGGTACTACCCTCCCCTTTTCGCCTAGTGGAGTGATTGGGTGGAGTGAGCGAAATGGGAGAGGCCAATGTCCAGCTGTGTGTGTTAAATTAGTTTACATGGGTTGTATGTTATATGATGTCTCATATGTAATTTACATATTTTAAAATAGTAATCGATCCATAACACGAATGAAACATGTCAGGTGTCGCTTACCCTCTCGAGTCAAAGTCACGTTTTAATTGTCACTAGGTTTCAATTAGTAGATTTTTCTCAGAATGACGAGTAAGTATTGTTTGTGATAAATTTTTTACCACAATCCACATTTTTATAATAAAAATATCAGCTCGCAGTGAAAAATATTCAATGTGAGTTTATATTTACTACGTGCTTCGTTAACTATGTTCTCCGGTGTCTTTATTCCTGGTATATTATTTCGATTATAGTTAACAGATAATTTCTCAATAACGTCAAAGCTTCTCAAGGCCTAATTAGTTACATCATCATCATTGCAGCCCCCACTAGCCCACAGCTGGACATGGGCATCTTTCAGATAATGTTACATAACATTATTTGAAAGACGCCCGTATTCATCGATTTTTTACATGTACCTATTACCAGGTGGTTATACCATTCTAGTGTGTCGCTTCGCTTAGGTACCGGTCCGAGATTGCCATTCAAGAACCTTCTTCCCATATCGGTTGTCAGTTATATGAGCTACATGCCCAGTCCGTTACTATATTAGTTTACTCATCTTTTGGACTATAACGGTAACTCTGGTCCAATGTTAACATCTTCATTACGGATTTGATCATGAAGTAAAACTCCGAACACAGATTTCTTCACAGTTTGCTTATATGAACGGATTTTCTCTTGCACATAGTAAAGGATTTTTTGTTGCAGTAGCTCGAATAACCGAAATATGTAAAATATATGAAATTATAATAAATAATTAGTGTTTTTATTTAATACCTATTCGTAAATATTTTTTTCACCAATTGTTTCGCAGGCATAAATGGTCTAAGGCAATAATATGACTACCGTTTATGCGTTTTGAGTGTGCTTTAATAATAATAATATAGTAAATGTATTCTTAAAATACATAATCGCTATGAAATAAATTTAATTGAAAACACCCTAAACAATCTGTATCAATTGCTAAAGCCGGTTCTAATATTGTTTATTTTTCAGGCTCATTGCAAAGTCCCTTATAAATGCAAAACTCTCGATGCAGACCACAAATTGAAATTATTTCATGAATATTATGGTTTAGCTGATAATAAATGATGAATTTTGATATGGCTATGAGGCTACTTTCATTCTGGAAATAGTTTTCACGGGATAGCATGATTATATATTTTATACATATGTATTAACGCAGACCCATGAATCAAAGCAGTTTTTCCCTGAAAATTGACATCATTTGCTAGGATCTTTGCCGAGGAAAATAAAAAATTAAACATAATATAAATAAGAGCTAGTGTTGTCATAACAATAAAATAATTTGTCACATTCCTAGTGTTTCATGTCGTGGTGGTTATGACTCTTAGTACAGACGCTAAATACTATTAGGAACTTAGACGTTATAAAATGATAAGATACAAGGCACATATACCCTCTTTTAAGTTATTACGTGAAGTACTTAAAATTTTCTTTAGATTAATGAAAAATATATTAATAAATGGGTCAATTGTTTAGTACAAATACTTTTAATTACTTTAATATATACATTTAAGTGTGACAATGGAAATGACATCAAAATAAGTCCAAAAACTGAACTCTAGTATGGGCTATGATTTCATATTCAAATTCCTAATTATTTTTGTTTTGGCACTTGAAGCGTTATTTTATTTCCGGTATTCATTTATAAATTCTACTCTAAACAGTGGTGTTTTTTTGTTGTTGGCAGCCATTTTTTTTGTTATATTACATCCAACTCATATCGACCGTTCAATAGGATAGTATCATTATTGTAAAAATTATGTATACCCCTTTTGCCCTATCAGCCTCTAAAGGTATAGTATTTAATAAGTCGTAAGCTATTTAATATTCTGACCAAGCTTACAACAGCCCCGCGGCATGGTTATCACAAGAGCATGAAATGAGTATAACGTCTGTTTTGCATATTTTACGCTGCTTTCCGCCAAAGCTTTAAATATTTTACGTCTGGAGTCAAAGACACTGTTATATTGCCATCTGTCAGATGGCAAGAGATCTTTCTGGCATTTCTCATAGCTTCTTCTACGTCCCAAGACGAGATGGAGGCAATACGGTAATTGTTAATAAACAATTTGAATGTAGATAAATATAAAAAAGGTAGTTGCGGCAAAAGTATCAGTGGTGAAAGTATCGGCGGCGAAAATATTGATATATGAAAAAATGTTAAGTGGCAGTGAATATCCAATACTTTGTTAGCGTGCATCTTCTTGATAAAAACTCAAAATAAATCAGTTGCCAATCCATATATCAAACGTGACAACTATGGTAAATATAACCTTTATGAAGCTGTATATGAGAACTGCCTTATATTTATGTACCGCAGCGGACGCCGATCAGCTTACATTCAGAATCCACTTACCATCCAGTGCACTTTTTGCTCGATTTTCACCCGTATTCTATAAATAGTTTCCTCATTCAGAAGTTCGTTTATAACTTTGCAGTATTATAATATATTTGCAAAATAAATCTTATTCAACTCGCATTAGAAACTACTTAATTAAATTTTAAGCTTAATCGATAACATTTGAATAATTTACTTCTGATGAATTTTACAATGCTCTCTTGGATATCATTATTCTAAAGAGTCACTTAAAAACGATAACGTTTATATTCCTTTACAAATCGTCTATAAATGGATGAAAATTTCCTTCTAAATGTAAAAGATGTACTATGATAAGTTATGACTATTGTTATCTACTCTATTAAACGAATTACCTCCATTGTCAGTAATATTATTTTTGTGTAATAAAAATATATCGAAAAAATATATATGGTCGGGTATATTTCTTTTTATAAAACTGAAGTGAGGTGAAAGTGAACTTATAGTCCACCTGGTAGTTGCTGGTAAGTGGCTACTGCAGTCCATGGATACCTGCCTCTGGGCATAAAGATCTTTTTTTAAATAGTTTGTGTTGTTAGTGTGCACGGTAACCGCTAAAAAGAACCGCTTTGTTGTATCTCTTCAGTTTCAAGGCACTCCCCTTGTTGCCTCAGCCAGTATCGGAATCCTCGGCGTCAACATATCGAGTGACGTGCAGTTTCGTGGTCACTGGGAAGAGAAGGCCAAATGGGCGATTTTTACGGACCGATACGACCCTGGGACCTTCAAGAAAAGAGCTTACTCCTTTCTAAAGGGCCGGCAACGCACCTGCAATTCTCCTGGTGTTGCGGTTGATCATGGGCGGCGGTAGTCACTTAACACCAGGTGAGCCGCATGCTCGTTTGCCCTCTTTTCTATAAAAAAAAACATTGATGCATCATACGAGCAAATATCATCGTAATGGTTTGTATATAAATATGTCTACGTATGAATTTAATTGACTAAATGACGGATGGACTAAATCTTCACGCCAAATGAAAACAGACAATAATTTATATATTTTATTGAATGAAACTAAATTTACGGATTCTAGCGCGTTTATTTAACTGATTTTACTTATTTTTAATTCCCGACGTTTCGGGTGCTTTACAGCACCCATGGTCACGGGGGGGGGGGAGGGGGGACTGAGATGTTTGACGTCCCAAATGTAATTGTTAGCCCGGCTACCTTCAGTTTTTGAATATTCATTTTTGGTGCGATTTAGGATGCTGTACAGCACCCGAAACGTCGGGATTTAAAAATAAGTAAAATCAGTTAAATAAACGCGATAGGATCCGTAAATTTAGTTTTATTCAATGTGTAGTGTTCGCCTAAATTTAAGAAATCATTTTATATTTTATTATTATTTATATACAATTTATATAACCAGACAAAAACAATACAAATTAGGTGCTCGTTACGAAATTTTCTCATAGTCCTCGATAAACCTTTGAAATATATCTGCTTTTGTTCGTGCGGATAAGATAAGTTTGATTCACGCGTCCAATTTTTTTCAGCTCGTGTGCTTAGAATAACAAAGGAAAAATTTATTTCTATACATGTATTTGTTTCTTTTGTCGCAACGATAAAATAGAGTTCAAGGGCTTAAGAATATATTGTCATAGTTACTATGCATTAAGACTTCTTTTATGGAGGTAACGTTTAAAAAAACACACACACACATATATATATATATATATATATATATATATATATATATATATATATATATATATATATATATATATATATATATATAAATACACATATTTAATAAATAACAAATGACTGAACAACAAGCTTATCTAGCTCTCATATTTTATTTTAATTTAAAATATTCATAAACAACTTTTGTTCTATATAAAGCTACTAAACAAGTAGTGATTAGTTGTTGTATGGATGAAGTATAAAAATATGAACATTTAGAGAAGTTTTGTCTCACTTGCATCTTCCATGAGTGATACTTTATTGCAACCAAATTCCAAAGTTTTCATCTCATTTTGTCTGAACTGCTTAACTGTAAACATAATGGCAAATGTTACTGAAGTGGAGAACATACTAAACATACTAACGCACTACGCGGCAAACGTCCCGCTACCATCCACACCATCTGGATGCTTGGCGGTCCACCACTGTACGTTTCAAGAGGAGTTTTCTTCCGCGTACAACCTCTCTGTGGAGTAGTTTACCACTAGCGATTTTTCCGGACCGATACGACTTGGGAACCTTCAAGAAAAGAGCGTACTCCTTTCTAAAGGGCCGGCAACGCACCTGCAATTCCCCTGGTGTTGCGATTGATCATCGGCGGCGGTAGTCACTTAACATCAGGTGAGCCGCATGCTCATTTGCCCCCTCTTCTATAAAAAAAACATACAGAAGGAGCTTGAAGAATACTGGACCCGTAAGATGACAGAATTTGAAAGAAGATTAAAAGCTGCATCTACACCAACTAGTTCCCCCTTATTTAATTACGTGATGAGTTTTACGCATTCAAGGAGTTGGTAGGTTCAATGTTTAATCTTCTCCGACAGTTACGTGACGTGCTTGTTTACAGTTTATTGATGCAATCGATATGGTGCATAGACGAAAGATTCTGCTATTCAATGGTATACCTGACACAGCGGAGGTTGATGTAGAGAAAGAGATCCTGTGTCTTTTACACAACAAATTAGATATTTCTCATGTGACAAATGCTAGCATCAAGTGGTGCCATCGGTTCGGGGTTAAAAAAGATGGCCACACACGGCCAGTTCTCATCCAATTCAAAGACTATCCTACTAAGCATGAGGTCTGCTAAGACCAAATTAAAAGGGTCTCATGTTTCAGTTTCTGAGTTTCTTATAAGAACAAGGTAATCCGTATATAAGAAAGCTCGCAAGAGGTTTGGTATAAAAAACACACTTGATGCGATAATTTATGTCAAACTACCTAATAATGAAAGGGCGAAGATCTCCTCGGAGGAAGAGTTGGATATTCTTATTGAAAAATTTCCTGCAATTATCCGGCTACTTCTGGCTTGGTTTCCAAACAGACCCTACAAGGCTCTTCTGTAATACATTGTCAAGGTGAAGCTGCTCTGCGGAAGCAGGTAAGGGCATCAGCGCAAAATGTTGACTTTAAGAGGTTTCGTCATTTCAATGTAAAGAAATAACCTGATAAATATATTATTATAATGAATGGGCCACGTGTTCCATTTGGTGTTGTGGTTTATTATTTGTTTATTATTTATTACCCTGTTTTTGTTAAATTTGTATACTCTTTTCCAATTAAAATTTAATACTAATTTTTGTTTTTGTTTAAATAAACGTAATGATCTATGGTTATACTTTTTAGCTCTTTATTCTAGTATAGATTAGTTTATTATTATTAAATAAATAATTTTGCTTGAGTACATAGATTTGTTTTTGTGTACATATTGTATAATAATAATAATAATAATAATATTATGCTGTAATTAAGTATTTTTTATTAAGAAGTCCATTAGATAATATGCGTAAACATTGTAATAATCAGTGTAAGATAAATAATTTTGTCCAGTAAGTTCTTCGGTCGTTGGTGTATATACAGTAATCTATGGGTCGTTGTGTATAGTTGTTATGTTTTCTATTTCGACAATTTTATTTTTCAGATAACAGGAACTTATACAATGGTTCAATCACCATACAGCCTAGTAAAATATGACAGAAATCGATTTTAGCTGGTTATGTTAACGGCTTAAAATATTTTGTAATTTTTAATGATATGTCTGTAATCGACTGCTTTAATCTTTTATTTGCCCTTTGTTAATTTTTATTCAAATAGTTTTCTCTTAATTTTAAATATTCTAAATTTTAACGAAAATTTTACTGAAGGTTTAAATATTTTGTAAGCAGTTCACTAATGGGGTGGTGTTGTTTGCATTAGATTAATTATTTTACATATTTTTTTGCATATAGTTTATATATTATAGTTATACAATAAAATCCCAGAAAATATACAAAATTTGTCATACGCAAAGTTCTAAATATTTTATTAAACTAAGTTTTTATAAAAAGGGTTACTATAATATTAAGGAATTTGTGGATGATATTAACCCCTGGGAAGGATGATCGCTACCAAGCTATTTCTAATTTGTCTTGTGTTGTTAATTGTAAACATGATTGTAAGCTATTATTTGAAAAAGAAAATAGTCCCGCTGGGTTTCCTGCTGGTTCTTTCCAGGACAGAGTTTTTTTTGCGAATCAATGGTAAATGAAAAAAGTGACTTTCAATAAGTATTGTTTATAATCTACAGTGAAAAAAAGTTTCTTTTTCTGTTACTGTTGCAAATAAGGTTATTTTACTACACTGTTATTATTTTTATAACTATTTTCTAGATATTTTATTTGTATTTATTTATAATTTTGGTAAATATTGCTATTTTTATGTCTGATGTAGAATCTTTTTATTCTGCGGATGATTCATTTTTTTCTTTCAATTCTTGTAATGATTCTTTTAGTCATAGTGCGTGTAATCTACATGATATACTGAAAGGGGTATTTTCAACTTGTGATAATTTTTTTAACATATGTCACATTAACGCTCATAACGTCTTTCTCATCTAATTACGTTCATGCAATTCTAGTGTCGGAGACCTGGCTAAAGCCATCTTTGCATTCAACTTTATATCCCTTGCCAGGTTACGTGCTCGTAAAAATGATCGCACTGATAAAGGAGGCAGTGGGATGGCTATCTATTTACGTCCTTCAGTTCCGCATAAAATAGTGTCAGCGTCAGCGGAGTTTTTGTTTTTGGAACTTGATGTCAAAGGCATGAGGATGCTTCTAGGAGTTGTGTATTGCCCGCCCTCCTCTGATTTTGCCACTTTAGAGACGGCTTTCGACGACATTTGTTCTGAGTACACACACTGTATAATCATGGGTGATTTTAATACCGATTTGTTGAAAGTTTCTCTTCGTTCTTAAAAACTTCACTCAATCATGGAGTCGGTTAATCTTTCCTTTCTCCCATTAAGGTCTACTCAACACAACATCGATAACGATGACTCCTTAATTGACCTTATTCTTGCCGCTTCTCCTGAGCATGTTGTATCACACGGACAGTTGCCTGCTTTGGGTTTTTCGCGTCACGACCTTTTATACGTTTCCTATAAGCTCAAACCACCAAAGCGCTCTTGTCCTTTACTGCCTGTACGCAATTTCTCTAAAATTAACTACGATAAGTTAATAAGTGACGCTCAAGATCTCAATTTAACTTGTTTGGTAGCAGAATCAACAATTGACTGTCCATAACGTCTCTCCTGGATGACAGAGAGCGTAAGGATGGCATTACTTAGAAGGAATCGAGCTTTTCTTATATTTAAGAGAGAATGATCTGAAAAAAATTTGTTATTCTTTAAATCAGCGAGGGACAGGTGTAATCATATTGTACCTGCTGCTAAACACCGATATTTCCATAACTGCATAACAATTCATCTCCCACCGAAGTTTGGATATTCCTCAGAACTGTGGGTATTGACAAGCCATCCACGCTGGTCTGTGGTCCTTCTATATCTCTCGATGAGATAAATCAACATTTCGCTTCCTTCAAAGCAATGAATCCTTTAGTCCGTACTTGCGTACGTCGTCGTAGTAAAAAGAACGATTTCAATATCTCTCTTCTTGTCATGATAGTATTCTTCGATCTTCCTTTAATAACAAGATTTATATTCCTACTAATCTCACCGGGTTGTATGGTAACTCCTTCACTGTGCAAGTTGCACTTCTCTGGAATTCCTTGCCTGAAAATATCAGATAAGCGCCTAAAAATACTCCTTTAAAAAGATGGTACGCGAACATTTACTGAAGAATCATTAGAATTACAATATAGATAGTCGTATTTATATGTATGTATTAACTTTGAATTTATGTTTATTTATATCCATATACGTGTATGTATGTATGTTTATATATGTTTATTATAATATAAATGTATTAATAGTGTAATATACGTAAACGTACGAATATATATATATATATATATAAATAAATAGTTTTGTTACATATAATGTGTATTAATTTTAGTTCATCTTTTTTTTCTTTTCTTTTAATTGCTACATCTACGACAAACTTGCACCACTCCATGGTTTGACTAGTAAGGAATACCTTTAGGTATTAAGTTTGCCCTTTGTGTCCTTTTTTTTGCTAAGGGGACGCAATAAAGTTAAAAAAGTAAGTGGACTCAAATTTGTTGGCTACGGACATATTCCTATAGTTTTTTTAAAAAATGTTTTTGGTAGCTATTACTCGCAGGTCAACTGGCAACTTGTTCCAGAGGGAGATGGAAGTTACTGTGAAAGAATTTGACATAAACCCAGAATGGTGGAGAGGAGTAGACTAGTTGTGCTACAAAAATAATATTGTAACTCCAAAACTCTACCTATAAAAAGGATATAAAACCATAAAAGTTTAATCTTCTTTTGTTTTTAATTTGAGTTTATTACCGCCGTTGTACAACTATCTTTGATAATAAAATGTTTAAAGATCATTAAAATACTATAAAAACATGTGAAACGTAAAATAACTTTTAACTTATCAATGCACAACATCCAGAAATATTACAACGTTAACTTGTATAACCTTCTATAAATCAGGACTTAGTCTGCAAGGAATAATTTTTGAAGTAAAGTTAAATCAACTATGAGTAAATAATATTTTCACCGTGTAGTGGCGGAGTAAGAATATCTACTATGAATTATGGTCCCGTGGGTGTCGAGTTAATAGGCAGTGGTGGAGCCCAATAGATAATAAAAGCGCCTCGCCAAGCTTTTTACTTCGATAATTTATTTATGTTTTTTGATAATTTAATTATCAATTATTAAAAACTGCCTCGTTGATCTAGTGGTTAAAGTAGTGTGACTGCTGATCATGAAGTCCTGGGTTCGAAACCCAGGTCGGGCCAAAAAAATCAATTATTGAGTTTTTCTGTCAAGAAATTCTCAGTAGCTGCGCGGAGTCAGGAAGTTGGCGGTGTCTCACCCCCGTGCCTCGAAAAGCACGTAAAGCTGTTGGTCCTGCGCCTGATCTCTCTCCCGGTCGTGTCGGTTTACCGTCCAATCGTATTATGAGAGTGAAGGAACAGAGAGTGCACCTATGCTTGCGCATACACTTGGCAACTAAAATCCTGTCCTGCGCCGATGGCTAGCCTCCGTTGTGGTTGGCCGCCGTGACCGAAATTCGGTCTGGAGGACATTATCAAAGCAAAAATAATCTTTTGTAATTATTACGGCATTTTATTTAGAACTTCTAGCTTCGTACCCGATTACCTCAACATGAAAACAGGAAATGTAATTTTTCCAAATATCTTTAGTAGTAAGTATTGAATTAAACTTTACGGATTTTGTTGCATTTTTATACATACTTTTAATAACTCTAGACGTTAATTTGCTTTGCAGCACGCATGGTCACGGAGGCGCTGAAATATTATCTTCTGAAGACGGGGGCTTTAATTTTTGGATGCCCTTTTTTGTCTTAGCTTCTACTTCAGAAGCAATGTACAAGTATATAAAATCATTCACTTTAGTTTATAAAGTCAGTTGTTACTTTTTAAGATAATATATGTAAATTGTAATTTTTATTTTATTTTCTCAATGCACCTAATATAATGCAATTAAACAGAATAAGTCCAATGAAAACGGTGTGCAATTTTTGCAGTTAATTTTAACCAAACATCTTAGTTTGCAATTTACTGTATCTACCTAATTTGTAGAAATTAATATATTATAAAATAATATATTATGGGGAAGAAAGGTCTCGAGTGGCAGCCTCGTACCGGTAGGCGTAGTGTAGGGCGAGCCCCTACTAGATGGAGTGACGACCTGGTAAGACATGCAGGAAGTCGATGGATGCGGGTGGCTCAGGACCGTGTTTTGTTGCATTACTTGGGGGAGGCCTATGTTCCGCGGTGGACTTGTGAAGGGCTGTAATGATGATGATGATGATGAATATATTATACTGAAGTTATATATGTATATGAAATAAAATGATATGTCCTACCTATGTAGTTTGAAGAAAATCTACCATCCTCAATTGCGTGCACTATCTCCGTCACCACCAATCCCAGCATCACCACTCCCAACACTAGGAACGAGTCGAAACACGTATCGTATTATCGATGGTGTCTCCTATAATATATAATATTCAGGTTTTTACGTGGTAGATCCACGTTGCAGCTATATTATGGTTGTAGCACGAATAAGTCGGCTCGACCAGGGAAGGACCACGCTCTCACAGAATACCAGCGCAAAATAGCAGCTTAATAGTGCTTTGTTACGTGTGGTGAGTGTAGAGATCCGGAGACCTTTTTTTCTGGAAATGAGGCACTTCATATTAGTCCCCAGGAGTGACAACGCATCTGCATTTTGATTTTTAATCGAGGATGTCTATAGGCCACAGCGTCCTCTTACCATCAGGTGGACTGTGTGTTTGTTTGTCACCCTTATTGCATAAAAAATATCCCAACATGAGGTCAGTTCAGGTTCTCTAAACAAGTATTAAGCCACAAGTTTTTATACAATAATATAATGCTAGAGATGTTTATTGTTTTATTCGTAGATCTACCAACAAAGATCTATGAAAACCTTTTAAGCTGACCTATAAGGTTTTTTCCCAATGCAATATATTACGATTAAAGCAAAGTCTAAAAATATATAAAAAAATTGTTATCTATTGCATAGTATAAAGGTCAAATAGACAATTACTATGAACCATATGCGACATTAAAATTGATCTCTTCAGGTCTTGTTAGATTACAGTTACATCGACCTTAAAAATTAGGGAATAGAGAATGCACAGCCGTTATGACCGATTTCCGTTCACAAGCACATTATTATTATCATAGATTTTCAATACATTTTAAAAATCCACACTTATGGCAGGGGACAAAAGAGAATTGAGGAATTCTAATATTATTATCATAGATTTTCAATACATTTTAAAAATCCACACTTATGGCAGGGGGCAAAAGAGAATTGAGGAATTCTAATACAAGCATATAGGTTTTTTATATACTATAGAAAGATCCGCAAAACGCATATTTAAAGTAACATCGTCAAAAACACTTTTTGGGTATTTCAAACCACTTTACCAAGCTTGCTGTATAGTAATGTAGCTTTTAGCATCTACATATATTTAGGTTGCAACTTTTGAAGTAAAACGTTGAACGTTGAAAAATCGTGCTATTTTTGAAGTCAGAATTACGTTCATAATCAAGTCGTCAAAATAAATTATGAGATTATTATGGAATAAATACTTTTTTACAATCTCTAATTATATTTTATAATATTACAAGCTTTTACTTAATACGTGGTAAAGCTATGCTGCAGTTATATTAGTAGTATAGTTGTAGCACGAATAGGATGGCTCGACCGGGGAAGGACCACGCTCTTATAGAATACCAGTGTAAAAAAGTAGCTTAATGCTAATGTGTTTCGTATGGTGAGTTGAGACAACCGGCAACCCTTTTTACTGGAAACGAGTCATTCTATCTTGGTCCTTATGGGTGAAAACGCATCTGTATTTTTATTTGTAAGCGAGGATAGATGTATATGTCACAGCTACCACTTTTTTACGTGGTAGAGCCATGCTGCAGTTATATTAGTAGTATAGTTGTAGCACGAATGGGTCGGCTCGACCGGGGAGGGACCACGCTCTCACAGAATACCAGCGTGAAATAGTAGCTTAATGCTGCTATATTTCGTATGGTGAGTGTAGAGAACCGGAGACCCTTTTTACTGGAAATGAGGCATTCCATCTCAGTCCTCACGGGTGACAAACGCATCTGCATTTTGATTTGTAATGGATGATAGATGTAGATGTCTATGGGCCGCAGCAACCACTTACCATCAGGTGGACTGTGTGCTCGTTTGTCAGCTTATTCTATAAAAAAAACCACTTACCAACAGGTGGACTGTGTGCTCGTTTGTCACGCTAGCCTATAAAAAAAACTTGTAGTCTTTGTATGTTTCTTTGTTTTGGTCTAATCTTGGAAATTAATTTTAAAACATAATTACACTATAAGAGGTAGTAGTCATATCTTCATCCTCAGTGGCAACAAGACCTTCCGGGTCTTTCCGTATGCTCTGCTTAAGACACCCACGAGATGAGATCTGATAGCAGTTTCATTCCTGGCAGCATCACAACGCATAAAACCTAATATTTTTTGCTTGGTAAAGTTTATTTGGTATAAGTTAAAATTAATTAAACATTAATTTTGGATTATAATGAAATAGTTCTCGTTCTAAATTAAAGGCTTTGCTAGAATAGCAAAGCCTTTAATTAGTTAGCCTTTAGTTTTTGTTGGCCCCACGAATTGGATCGCTTTTCTTCGTCAATATCCGGACAAGAAGGTAAACCAGATTTTAGAAAATAAGAAATTTAAGAAAATTAATCGTAATATTTTGCTTGCTAAAAATTAAATGGAAAATTAAACGAGATTTTGTTTTAATTTTATTCTAGAATATTCGTGTATTCGTAATAGAAGTCGTGTGTTGGAGCTTAAATGTATTCGATGTCATAAGAGGCACCTTTGGAATATGCCAAAAACATCTATTTACTTCTGATAGGTGACGCTAAACTACCATGTTTACATCAGTCTGTGGTCAGGTGTGGGAGGTGTTTCACGTCTCAATGTCATAGGTAACCACGGCTACCTTCAGTTTAAAATTATTAATTTTTGTTCCGATCTACGAATAATGAGCTTATAGTTTCTTGAAGTCATGCTTGTGTTGACATTTCATTTTATTTTAGGCGGCAGAGCCACGCTGCAGCTATATTATGTTTGTAGAATGGGTTGGCTTGACCGGTGTAGAACTGTACTCTCACAGAAGAACAGCGTAAAGTAGCAGTTAATGCTGCTGTGTTTCGTATGGTGAGTGTTGATAACCGGAGACCCTTTTAATTGAAATCGGAGCATTCCATCCTATTCCTTACAACGCATTTTCATCCTTGAGTAAAAATGTGTATGTCCATGGACACTTATCATCAGGTGGACTTTGTGCTCGTTTGCAACCCTAATTCTTAAAAACATATAGGTCCCATAGCAGATGGTAGAGCCCAGCCATCTTCTCTATTGAAATTATGATATTTTTTTATCAATAGCCTCCCAAATTATTAGCGAGGATTTGTGGTTTATCCAATCTGTCTGTTTACGTGCGTCCTGTACGTTTTCACAGACTGCATACTTCACGGAACGGAGATCAGCAGGAAGTCTGCAGTCTGTGAACACGTATGGGATTGTCCCCGCCACTTCTTACCGCTACTATCTGCTTGGGATCCTGTAATGAATAAAATTAAATCCCAGTATACGCAATAAAATCCGTAAAACTTAGTATCATTAAAAAAAGGATTTTAATAATATGGCATATTTGAAACATCTAATGAAATAATTCGATTTTAAATCTTACTGCAAATGTGGAATCCGATTTGGAAGTAGTGGTGCTGGGATTGGTGGCGACGGGATTAGTGAACGCAATTGAGGGAGGGCGGGAGGTGCTCTTCAATCTAGGTAAGACACATCATTGTATTTAATTGGCGTATGGTTGGAACATAACTATTATTATCTTTATTATGTTGATTATGGCTTTGACGATGTTCATGAATGTACAGACAAGTTATGTGTATATTAAATTAACGGTTCAATCACTGGCAGGTAAGCTGGATCTTTTGACTTGAACGACAAATTTTAGTGTTCTTCCTTGATCAAGGTATTTTTAATTTTCTTACAGGATAGTTTGTTGTTCTGGAAATCTATTCTGCGCCCTTTGGGGATGACAAAATTTCTAATAATCTCTTGAAACAGCTACGTTGTGCTTAATTCCAAGCAAGTATTATTTGTCATTTGACGTAATAAAATACAATAATATATCTATTGCCTAATAAAACTGCCTGCAGCTAGATAACAATTAAGGACAAATATTTTAAGGATTACCATTAAGAATCTTTTAGTGTATTTTGATAAAGCGGAGGGTTTTAAATGAAAATGAATGTCTTAAGAGGCCACGTAAGGAAACTTCAACAAGAGATGGGTATCAGCATTTTCCTCATTACAACGGAAAATAATTAGAAAACTGCGGTTTGCATTCCAAGCGTGGAATATTAGGCAAAATCTCACCTAGTACCACAGCAATTAATGGAGAAAGACGATGTTCAGCAGTAGACTTTATGTATAATGTGAAGTCCACTATATAATATATAATAATGGGTAGTCATAGTATAATACATTAATGAATTAATTGCATACGTTTATTCTATATGTTGTGTATTAATATTTTATTGGTTTTTTAAATAACGTTTTACATGTTTACGTCAGCGGCCGTCACCGGCCTTTCTATCCGGTAACATTATGGATATTATCAAGGCATGAGTCAATAGGTTTAGTTAAGCTAAGTCGATGCGCTTCACCATATTCGGCTTCATTAACACCTACCGTTTGGTTAGTTAGTGCAAGTTAAGTATATGAAACTCAAGTTCAAAAAAGAATATTATTAAGGCTAAAGAGGCGAACTCTATATAAATAATGTTTTTCATGCACAAAAAAGTATAAAAATAATTTGAAATGAAATTTTATTTATATTTTTACCAAAAAAAAAAACACAATGACTTAACACTGGAGTTCATTAATAGCTATTTATAACAAATTACCTACTTAAGGCACTTAGTATTTTTAACACGTATTGTTAGTTTTGTATACCGACATTATCGACCTTTTTTTTGACAAAGAAAAGTTTCTCAATATTAGTAACATGAACACTCTACGGCTTCAAAAAGATTCTTTAGTAAGCTTTTTTCTACTTAAAGCACTACTACATATTTATCTTCAAATGAGCCTTTTTACACGCTCGGTTTGATGGCGTTGCATTTAGGTCACGATATTTAGAACCACATTTGTATCAATTTTTATAAAGTAGAGATAAGCTGCAGCTATACTCGAATTATTATTAAGAATAGGTCGGTTTGAACTGGGTAGGACCACGCTCTCACAGAGTATCATTGTGAATAATCAGCTCAATGCTGCTGTGTTTCGTATGGTGAGAGTAGAAAACCGCAAATTTTTTTTTACTGAAAACGAGACATTCTGTCATAGTCTTCAGGGGTGACAGTGTCATCTGATTTTAGAATATTAATCGATGATTTATGTAGATGTCTATAGACCACAACATACACATGCCATCATTGAATTAGAAAATAATTTAATTAATGGTTTTCTAAACGTTGGGCGGTAAAATTCCGTCTGGACAGTGAAAATAAATAGCTGAAATACACTATTTAAAAAATAAAAGGAAGCGCTTGTAAGCAAAATGGCGAACGTAAGCGGTAAGCGCTGTCAAATCATAAGTAGCTATTTTTCTCTAGGACACGAAGTTAGCTTTAACCGGGGAACCTAACCTAATTTACATATATGTTTGTAAAGTATTCATATTAAGAACTTACCAATTATGAATTTTAATAACATGTATAATATGTTTATTCATGTCATTACATTACTTGAAACTAATATTGCACAAAACAACTTATAACCTCTGCTTCAAAACGAACAAAGTAAATAAGCAAAATGGCGGATTGTGTCAGCACTACTGAAGTTAGAAAACGTGTCCTGGCCGAAAACTGTTTAGTTTCGCCATTTTGCTTACAAGCGCTACCTAGTGCTTTTTTCTGTCATACGCAGCCATTGACCATATGTCTTTATAAAGAACGCTTTATTGGACACTTAAATTATCGTAATAAACTTTAAAGTTAGTTTTGTTATTCAAATATTTTAAAATTAATAGTAATTAAATTTGAGTTTAAAAATAAATAATTTTTTAACATGTCTGAAAAATTTTAGATTATTCAGACGTTCTGAAAGTGTGTCAACATAATATAGTATCGTGTATTAATAAAGTTACAGCCATGTATTTTTTTATAAGATAGTGTGACAAACGAGCACACAGTCCACCTGATTGTAAGTGGTTGCTGTGACCCATAGATATCTACATTTCAACTCGATTACGAATCCAAATGCATATATGTTGTCACCCGTGAGGACTAAGATGGAATGCCTTGTTTCCAGTAAAAAGGGTCTCCGGTTCTCTACACTCACCATACGAAACACAGCAGCATTAAGCTACTATTTTACGCTGGTATTCTGTGAGATCGTGGTCCTTCCCCGGTCGAGCCGACCCATTCGTGCTACAACTATACTACTAATATAGCTGCAGCATGGCTCTACCACGTCAAATACCATGGCTGTCCTACTGCTGAGCACAGGCCTCCCCTTACTTCTGAGAGGATTCGTGTAATATTACTACCGATTTATGTGACTGATCTGGTATAGTATGGTATCATTATCAATGGCGATTACAAATCGAAATAAACACTTAATTTCGATTTTCTGACGATATGATCAGTACGGCAGCATCGCTGTTGGACCGCCACAGCACTATGCTCAATGTTTAAAACCGTGTCTCCTAAGGGATAGATCTTAAAATATACATTATCTTCTTAAAATAAGTAGTTGTTTGCAGCACTACGCTCATAGTTGTTGACGAGTATGCTTACCTAGGACAAATTTTCTGAAATCCAAACAACCGATTGAAAATGATGGTTCACGAATGCAGCCTCGACCTGTAAGCGAAGTGTAGAGCGGCTGCTCACTAGTACATGGAGTATTAGTAGTACATGGAGTTACAAACTGGTAAGAGATGCATGAGGTAGTTAGTAAAGTAGAGGATGTAGATGGAGGCTCATGACCATGGTTTGTGGCATTCCTTAGAGGAAACCTACGTTTTGCAGTTAATTTGGCAACAAAGCCACGTTTCTCTAGTCTGGATGGTTATGTTATATAGGGCTCTATTTTAGTTTAGTGCTTGAAGAAAAATCTGCTTAAGTTTATTTATTCATTTATTCATAATAGCCTATAAAAGCCCACTGCTGAACATAGGTCAGCCCCAAGGATTGCCTCATAGGGTGCATATTGCCATAGTTGCCACGCATGACAGCTCATTATCACATAAGGAGGAAATCAGCCTATGTCCAGCAGTTGACTTTTATAGGCTGTAACGATAATGGTATGTTAATTTGAATTTGAAATTCCAAATAAAACTACTTGTTTCTACTGTATTACAGTTTAAAGTGGACAATTCAGCAAAACGGCAATTTGACAGCTAAAGACTGGCTGAAGCGCCATCTAGTGGTGAGCTTCAACAAAGTGGACATCATAAGACTGCGTATCAACTTTCGAGGTAATTTAGTCATATAATGTCGAAGTCTATTGATCTTATCAACCTTATATAAAACAAAAGAGTAAAAGGCGCAACATAATTGGTACCGCACCAGCTGCATTCCGCCGGCCAAGCGTGGCTAGTTAAGGTAAATCTTCCCTACAACGGGAGAAGCCCATCGTAGATTTATTAATAAGTGGCTGATAAGAATGATGAGAAGAAAACCACGTTATATTTATAGTTATAAACTCACAGTAGCTGTTAAAATATTTTATACGAGATTATTTTATGGACATTACATCTATTTTATTCAAGGAATAAAATTTGAAAACTTAATTTTATGTCGCTTGTTTTAAAGATATTGTCTCATTTCCGCTGCAGTTCACTTAGCTATTGTTTGACTTTTGACATTTTACTTCAATACATAACTAAAAAAATGTTAAATAGGATGATTACATCACACTCCAGTTCCTTTATTGTAGCTACAAAACAATAAACTGTAAGGCACACAATATAAAATTGTGACAAGGATTCCTTTGTCTTTTTGGTATGAAATAGTTTTGATTTTTTTATATTTGCGAGGTACTTGGTAGCTAGGGTAAGCGGTCACCGCAAATTTTATTATAATCTCCGTCGATCTCCGCCAGTACGAATGAAATTGTTAATTGAAACTTTAATTTCTGATTCAAAGTCACAGTGTGTACGGTGATGAAGGAAAACATCGTAAAGAAACCGGCATGCGAGACAGATATTTTAAGGACATGCAAAGTCCGCCGACTTCGGTGACATGCAAACCCTCACATCTATGAGAGGTGGCCTACACCCAGCAGTGGGACGCATTTTAACTGTGAAGCTACAGTCTTTGTACGTTGTGTGTTGAGCATAGGATACCCTTCATTTTTGAGAGGGTAATTTTTATTTATTGATCATAGTAACAACAGCACATTATAAATATAATCAAAAATTCTATAACAATGCTTTATGCCAATTATAGGTTTTAACGTTATATACATATATATACTATAGCTTGGTATAGTATACAAATTAATTATATAGAGGTATAACCCGCGCAGATGAGAATAAATCTGAAAATGGCGTCCGCTCGCATGCGTTCTCGCTCACTCTCTATCGCTGTCTATACTCACACAGTGAAATACGCGCTACAAAAAAATAGTCAGTCTAGATTCGGTTTCCACGCTACTTGACGCACTCCTAGTTTTCGTTAAATTCGTTCCGTTATTTTGTTGTTTCCGTTGATATTCATTGTTATTTTTGTTCAGTTTGATTGTTATTTGTTTGCGTTAGGAACGTGGACATTTTGTAATTGATTGAACAATGGCTTCATGAAAACGTGGAAAGTTTCTTCATTTCTTTATGTCTACTATTATTAATTAATAATATTAAAAAAGAATAATTTATAACAAAAAAGTCAATAAAAAAATAAAAATCGATGTATGAGAACCTGTTTTGCCAACCGTACCATGTGTACCCGCCGCCATTTTCAGATCTATTCTCTATCTGCGCGGCCTATAAAGAAATTAAGAATGGTAGTAGAGCCAAACTGCAGCTATATTAGTAATACAGTAGTAGCACGAATGGGTCGGCTCGACTAGGGAAAGACCACGCTCTCATAAAATACCGGCGTAAAACAGCAGCTCAACGCTACTGTTTTATATGATGAGTGTAGAGAAACGGGGACTCTTTTAAGTGGAAACGAGGCATTCCATCTTAGTCCTCACGGTTGATAACGCTTTTGTATTTTGACTCACTTATCCTAAAAAAGTATAAATAAGAGAAAGGTAATATATATAACTTGTTATGGAAAAAAACCACTCACTGGGTTATTAAGCATGATACTTGCGTGCGTATTAGTGCAAGGAAGTGTATATTGTGTTGCCACAATGCGTGTTGGTGGACTTATTTTTTTAAGGTTTCTGATATGTTGATTTCCCGACGATGTTTAACATATGATCAATCAGCACTTATAATTGAAGGAACTGTAATTACTGACAACTGTATTTGTGATTGCTCGCGTACTAACAAAATCGCTTCGAGCGCGCAGCCTTTACACTACCCCAGCTTTCAACTTGCTTGACCTAAATATTGCATATTAATAAAAGGGGGTCAGATCAACCGAAAGGTATTAATTGAAAATTTTTCCAAATAAACGTCAAAATTGCTGTCTCCCACAGTATTTCCAAAGTACCATTACTATTTGGCGCCTTCAAATATTTATTTTTGATCGTGATTTTATTAATTAAATTTCGTAGTAACTCGTTTAACCAAAACTTGATCTCCACCGGAAAACTTAAGGCCACGACTTTTTATACCACCAGGGCAGCGCCAATTTGGAATGTGATCAAATATTTGACAGATGTTATAGTGGGAAAGTTACTTTGTTAGGAAAATGTAAGGGTTAATGTTTTTTTCTAGGATATTAGTTATATTTTATATTAATTAGTTTAGAAACGAATAAACTAAACTATACGCATTAAAGTTAAAATAGGAAAATTAAAAAAGGGTTAAAATTGTGTAAGAATTTAATTATTCTATTATATTTATTATATTTTGGGTATAAATAAAATACTCTAGAAATAGATAAAATTTTATTTAAAACTCACTTCTTAATTAAATGATATAGTGTAACAAAAAAATTCACCCTAGTCACATTTACCAACATCTGGCGAGCGAAAGATTATAATATAGCCCTCATTGAAACAGTTCGACAGTGAAGAACATATCGAGAGGAAGCCTTCATGTCTAAGAAAAAGTATGACGATAGTAAGTAAAGACAGGAGGAAAGTATGTGGACTCGTCCTTCTTAGAAACGGGAGGAGGCTGGAGCAGTGGACGTGTAGCTGTTACTCTATTTATTATAATAAATGAGATAAGCCAAATTCTTTAGTTCTGGTGACATTACGACTGCCTTCAGCTCTTTTTTTAACTTTAGGAAATGAAAAGATGTTACAAGGTGCCGAATAAGGGTGATGAAGTAGGTGACCAAAAGCATGGAGTGTAGAAGTAAGGAGTACCAACTCCCATAGTAGAATAGTTGAAAAAGTGGCCATCTGTAAGCAGTAAATAACAGTTCAAAAACTCTTTACAACAGCGCTGGACTAGCTACTGGGATGAAATTAACTTACAGTTGTCGATGGTTTGAAGTGTGCTGCTTAACTGCTCAGTAGCTCTAAAATCTAAAATAATTTTATTTAGCAAATATAACCTCGAAAAAGTCGTCTATCCCACTAATATTTTTGGCAGTTCTTTAAAATTTAGCCCGTAGCTATAGTGGCGCCACCCTTATTTAACTGTTTTCTATGGACACTTTTTAATACACAGTCTGTACTCCTTACTTCTACACTCCATACCCAAAAGCTTAGCCAGTGTGCTCTCTAGTCAAACCATAGACTTGAGAACTGAGTGCGCGGAGGCGTTGTCGTGCTGAAGCACTAGCCTACGCTGCTCCATGTTTGGTTGCTTGTTACTCACACCGGTAAACATTTCTGGTAAACATTTCTGGGTAACATATCTTTTGGCATTGATGAAGTTTCGATTTCATAAAGGACTTGACATCTGTCGGGAGTTTACGACACACCTTCTTGTCAGTTATACCTTAAAACTTTAAAACGCGATTGTACAAACAGTGCACGTTGCCGGTGAGGGTTTATGGATCTGAGACATGGTTCTTTACTACTGGTCGTATGAGGAAGCTCAAGGTCACTCAGTTTCTCCGTGTAATAAATTTAGAAATGAGGATAATAAACTTAGAAATGAGGATATCCGCAAAAGAAACAGAATAATCGACATAGCCCAACGGATTAGTTAAGTGGCAATGTGCTGGCCATACAGCTCAAAGAACCGACAACCGACAGGAAAGTAGATTCTTGAGTGATAGCTTCGTACTGATAGGTAAAGTGTAAAATAATAGGTCGTAGAAAAACTTTCTTCGTATTTTGAAGAAAAAAATCTTTGGGTGAACTGGTCTTATCTGGCTGGTTTTGATATCAATACCTATAGGACCATCCCGCCATTTTTCAATTATTTCTCTTTCCGCCAAAATGAGTAAATCTAGCGCAGAATTTCGATACATTCTGAAGTTTTATTAAAAAAAGGGAAAAATCGGCGAAAAACTTTGTAACGTTTGTGGGCCTAATGCAATGTCAGTATAAGTACCACAAAATTGGTTCAAGCGTTTTCAGTCCGGGAATTTTGATGTCAAAGATGCAGCTCGCTCTGGTTGCCTTCATACGAATAAAGTCAATGCCATTTTTGAAAAATTGGTTCAAGATTAGCATGTTAGTAGTTACGACATTCCAAGGAATCAAGGATTGACCACAATACAGTTTTTACCCATTTGAAAAAGTCTGGCTGTATAAAAAAGCTCGATATTTGTGTATCGCACGAGCTCACTCAAAGAAACCTAATGAATCGTGTACTCATTCGCGATTTTCTATTGAACCGTAATGAAACCGTTCACAAATTTTGAAAAGATTAATTATTGGTGATGAAAAATTGATCACCTTCGACAAGAACGTGCGAATAAGATTACGATGAGATGGTGAAAGGATGTACATGCTCCATAGATTGTAGCGGAACTGAAATTAACACGTAATAAGGTAATACTGCATGAATGGAGATATTGCAAAGGGTATCGTTTGTTATGAGCTTTTATTACAGGGCAAAACCATCGACTCTGATCTTTTCTGCTTACAACTAATGAGACTCAAGCAAGAAATTGAGGAGAAACGGCCGGAATTGATCAACAGAAAAGGAGTGGTCTTTCACCATGCTAACGCCATCACACATTTTTGGCCACTCAGCAAAAATTGAGAGAGCTTGTTTGGAAAGTGTTGATGCACTCACCATATAGTCCTGACCTTGCACCTTCAGATTTTCACCTGTTTCAGTCTCTTCAGAATTTTTTGGGTAGTGCTAGGTATACATCAAAAGAGGACTGTCAAAACTACTTGTCGCATTTTTTTTGATCAAAACTCCCAAGAGTTTTACAGTAAAGGGATTATGTCACTACCAACAAGATAGCAACAAGTTACCGAACAAAATGGCACATATATATTATAATTAAAGGTAATAAAACGTTGAAAAAATATATTGAATTTGTATATAAAATACGAAGAAACTTTTCCCACGACCAAAACATTTAGTATTAAACTAGACTAACTAAAAAATATGAGGCAATCTATGTAAGAGATAATAGAATACCATAATACATACATAATAGAACCGGGGTGTGGGCGGAGCCCGCGTAGCCACTAAAATGCCACTAACACGTCAATTCACACGTATAAATGTCAACACGAGATGTGTTTTGACGTTACAATCGTTTCCAAATTTCGCATGCAAATTATTTAGAAAATGCCAAATTGCACGCTATTTACAAATAAATATGTATTAAAATCCGTCTGTCAATACAGCGAATCGGGTTTGTAGCAGTGATTAACTGATAATACGACTTGCTTGTATGTGTGCTCCCGGCGACGCCGAACCTCGGTACAAAATAAGGTTGACAGCCATTCTATTGTGTATTATAGTATTCTATGGGAGAGACCCATGTTCAACAGTGGACCTTAATAGGCTGTAACGTTAAACGAGATAATATATTGCCACCATATTCACGTTTTTCGACACACACGGGTCAAAATGGAGTGACGGAGTGATCTTACTCCGCCACACGGATCTCCATATATCCTCGAAACGCCTTTAATTTCTCAATTATGCATATTTCTTGTTTCTGCTCTTTACCTTAGATTGCGCTGTTAGCCATCACTTAAAATTCTCCTTTGTTTATTTAAAAAAAAAACGTTAATTTCACACTAGGATTTTCACTTGTATTGTGGAGGTAGTTTATAAACATAAATTACACAAGGACAAACATCTAGACTAGGAAAAATTATATGTAGGTCATACAAATACTTGTTCCGTACGGGATTTGAACACGCGGCCTCTACCGCCGCATCTCAACGCTAAGCCACTACGCCATGGAGCCGTCAAAGGACTAAAAATCAATAAATAATTGCATTGGTGCCGAACTAACTCGGCTGGTGCGGGTACAAAGCTCGGGTTGATTGCGTTTTATGAAATATAGTACAATCGCATTGCATTGTCACGTTAGTATCGCAGGAGGTGTCACGGGGAAAATGAAACATGAGATGGGTAGCAGAATCTTCTTAAAAACAACTTAACAAAATATAAGACTGCTCCAATCCACCTGCCAAGCATGGCAATTATGGCAAATATTCCCTAATTGTTATAAGGTAATCAATGGAGGAAGTCTATTTCCAGCAGTTAGCTTTTGACATAATGTACAGATGATGAAAATGAAGTTTAACAAACAATTTTGCTTAGTAAAGGCTTATTTTCAATGAGTACTTCCAATATCCTTTATGAGCGAAATGAGAAGATTTCCAATATCTATGTTTTGTGCTTCATATTATAATAAATGTTATGCTAATGGATAAGTAGCTAGACCTATCAGTTATTTGTATCAGTTACACCCATATATCAATACGTGAAGGGAAATCTTTGTACACTCTTTTAAGCATATTGTGCGCATGGAGGAGTATGAGAATTTCCATCGTTAAAGTATTTATGGAGAAGGAGTGCAGAAATATAAAATTTATGTAAAATATGTACTTGTTGTATACTTATGTACTTTTCCAATCTTTAACACATAATTGTCGCTTGGACGGTTAATGTCGTTTGTTGAAGAGAGTCACACCTACTGCCAATGTCTCATAGTAAGTAATAGTGTACTCCAAGACCAATTTCAAACTCTTAATAGGCTGTGGTCAAACAGTTTTACAAAGATTGTCGCCAAAGAATTTTAAAATGTTGACATGAATAATTCTAAGAGATTAATTGAATAAGCTGTAAATTTTGTGTGATTTCAAGTTTTCTTTATCAATAGTATGTTAAGACATAAAAGCGTTTATTTTATACCCGTATTTTGTGTATTAGATGTTTTGCAGTTGAAAGTAAAATACAGCTTGATTAATATACAATCCTATAAATTTAATGAATTACAGTCGAATTTCGACTACTAAGGCGACCACTAGTTTACACCTACCAATTTGACCTATCAATTTGTATGTATCAAAAGCTTACTTTTTAGATTTCTATTTAGTTTATTTCATTAGACTAAGCATTTTATGTTTTTATTACCCAACTTAAAAAAACGGGACGGTTATATATTCGCAGTTCGCAGTTTAATATTTTCACATTTTTATTAAAAGTTTAATTATTAGTGAACCAATCTTCATAAACAATAGTTGTTTACATTCACTAATTTGTTTAGTTTCATTTGATAAAAGGCATGTAAAGGCACCGGAGTCTTTACGAGCAACATGGAAGTATCAAAAGTGGAAATCTCGCCTGCAGTTTTAAGATCTGGTACCAACCTCCCCGTTTCTTTTTGCGAAAGAAAGTGATTAGGTCATCATCATCATCATCATTACAGCCCTTCACAAGTCCACTGCTGAACAAAGGCTTCCCCCAAGTAATACCACAAAGCACGGTCCTGAGCCACCTGCATCCATCGACTTCCTGCATATCTTACCCGGTCGTCACTCCATCAAGTGGGGGGTCGCCCTAAACTACGCCTACCGGTACGAGGCTGCCACTCGAGAACCTTTCTTCCCATCGTTTATCGGTTCTTCGAACTATATTGCCGGGCCATTGCCACTTCAGCTTACTAATCCGTTGGGCTATGTCGGTCACTCTGGTTTTACTGCGGATATCCTCATTTCTGAGTCTACTACGCAGAGAAACTCCAAGCATAGCCCTCTCCTTAGCTCGCTGAGCGACCTTGAGCGTCCTCATACGGCCAGCAGTGAAGGACCACGTCCCAGATCCGTAAGTTATCACTGGCAACACGCACTGGTTGTACAATCTAGTTTTTAGAGATTGAGGTATACCTGACGAGAAGATATGTCGTAATTTCCCGAACGCTGCCCAGCCGAGTTGAATCCGTCGATTGACCTCTCGGTCGAAGTTGGACTTACCTTGTCGGACTATTTGTCCCAGGTAAACGTACTCGTCAACAACTTCGAGCATAGCAACTACCGGCACAGGTGTGACATGGACATTAAAGATGATCATTGTTTTGTCCATGTTCATCCTAAGACCTATCCGTTGGGAGACACCATTGAGGTCATTGAGCATAGTGCTTAGGTCCTGCTGCGATTCTGCCATAAGGACTATATCGTCGGGAAATCGAAGGTGAGTGATGTACTCGCAATTGATGTTAATACCGTATCCTTTCCAGTCCAGTAGCTTGAAAACGTCTTCCAATGCAGCGGTGAAGAGTTTCGGGGAAATAACGTCACCCTGTCTTACACCTCTCTGCGGTTGGATATGTTCGAGCTCTGGTTCTGTACTCGGATAGCCATCGTAGCCCTACTGTACAAACACTTCAGAACTTCGATATACCGACAGTCAACTTGGCACCGCTGAACGGACTGTAGCACCGCCCAAATTTCGACGGAATCAAAGGCTTTCTCATAATCCACATACGCCAGGAAAAGTGGCAGATTGTACTCTTGGGTCTTCTGTACAATCTGCCGCAGGTATGTATGTGGTCTATGGTAGTGAAGCCTTTTCGGAAACCGGCTTGTTGGGGAGGCCGGAAGTCGTCGAGTCTGCGTGCGAGACGATTCGTAATGACTCTCGAAAACAGCACGTAGACGCGGCTCAGAAGAGAAATCGGTCTGTAGTTCTTCAAGAGAGCGTTGTTGCCTTTCTTAAAGAACAACATTACCGCACTTCTACTCCATGCCTCCGGAGTAGTGCCACCATGGAGGACGGAATTGAAGAGCTTCTGAAGAACTTCAGGTACCGGTGTTTCACCCGTTTTCAGAAGCTCCGCTGTAATTTTATCCTCGCCTCATTGTCAATCAAATTAATGGCGAGAGCCATTCTAATCTCGCTCAGACTGACGTCCGGGATGTCATCGGAATAGTGTCGGATAAAACTTGCTCTTGGATCGTTACTCACACTTGCGTGTGGCTCCAACGATGATGTGTACAGCTGCCCATAGAAACTCTCAATCTCACTCAAAATTTCAGGTGTCCCGGAAACGATGCTGCCACACTCAGTCTTCAGCTTTGACAGTTGGCTCTTTCTGGCAGACAGATCTCTGGCAAAGACTTTGGAGCCCTATTTCCGCTCGATCGCTTCTATAATACGAGCAGTATTAAAGTTGCGTAAGTCTCGCCGCATGCATTTGGAGATCTGTCTGTTCAGTTGCCTGTATGCTGTCAAATCTGTTGACGATTGCAGCCTCATCTCCCGTCTAACAGCCATGAGATTAAGGGTGTGATGGGAGAGTTTTTGTGTTCTTCGGTGGCGGGTCTTGCAGAACTTAGCTCCGACCACGTGGACAGTTTCCACGAGCATGTCATTCATATCGTCCACTGCACTGCAATCTTCTAGGCACTGAAAGCGGTTACGTAACTCAAGCTGAAAGTTTTCGGGATTCTGTATTAGAGGACGAGGGGTACGGAGCGTTGACTTCATTAGATGAGACCTCTCCAAATTAACGTTTAGGTTCAGTGTGCCTCTAACCATCCGGTGATCGCTGCCAGTTTTCACCCTTGCGATCACTGAGACATCACTGAACAGTTGGCGTCTGGTCGTCATAATGAAGTCAATCTCGTTTTGTGTTGAACCGTCGGGGATCGACCGGGTCCACTTTCTGTGGGGCCGCTTCTGGAAGAAAGAGTTCATCATAAAAAGTCCATGAAGTCGGGTAGCTACTGGCCCCTTGGATTCCGTTGCCCTATCCCAAATTTCCCTATCTTCAGCTCACCGTTCTTTCTTGTGCCCATTTTTGCGTTGAAGTCTCGCATTAACACCGTATAGTGAGTTTTTGAGGAATGCATGGCTCTAGAAATGTCGTCATACATTTCCTCCACCTTCTTATCGGTATGTTCTGACGTTGGCACGTAAACCTGTATGACCTTCAGCGAATACCGTTTGGTGATTCTGAGTATAAGGTACGCAACCCACGTCGATACACTCCCAATCTTTAAAACGTTGTTAACGAGAGACTTGTGGACGATAAATCCAACACTTCCTTGGGACAGATGGTCGCCCTCCGGTGATAGAACAAGTTGCCGGATTCGAGAATCACCATGTCCTCCCCCTCTCTTCGGACCTCGGATAATCCTATAATATTCCAGCGCAACTTGTCTATCTCTTCTTGCAGCTCCAGGATCTTCTCGTCAGTCCTCAGGGTGCGTGCGTTAAATGTTGCCAGGTCGAATCGTCGTAGGTGGCAACCGAACCTCCACCGGAGATTCTTAGCACCCCCTGTCCCGCCGTTACCATTGTCGCCACCGTAGCCAGGAATAGCGGAGCCGTCGGGGACTGGGGACCCTCTATTTTGTAATTCTTCATGGGGGGTTGGCAACCGCAGTTTTTTTTTGTACAGTTGCTGTTATCAGGAAGATGCTACTGCCCATCTCCTGCCTGTTTTCCTCTGTCGCCTTTTACGACACCCACGGGAAGACATGGGGTAGTGGATATTCTTAAGCGCCACTACGCGGAACGGTGATTAGGTGGTGTGAGCGAAATGAGAGTGGCCTATATCCAGCTGTGTGTGTTAAATTAGCTTACACGGGTTATATGTTATGTGGTGTCTCACATATATGTAAACATGTCAAGTGTCGCTTACGTTCCCGAGTCAAAGTCATGTTTTAACTGTTCGTTAAGTTTCAATAAGTAGATTTTTGCAGAATGACGGGTAAGTATATATGTATATATATATATATATATATATATATATATATATATATATATATATATATATATATATATGGTTTGTGATAATTTTTTTACCACCATCTCCATTTTTATCATAAAAATATTTGCTCGCAGTGAAGAATATTCAATATGAGTTTATTTTTTACAACGTGCTTCATTCACTATATGTTCACTATGTTTACGCCCTAGCTTGTTTCTCAATAGAGATTAAACCAACATGTAAAGATCGAGTTCGACATTTATTTAAAATTACATTAGCCTCCAGCTATCTGCAAGAATTCTTAAATAAAGTGATCGACCCCGTCATTCAACGCAATAGTTACTTCGCACATCCTGAGAATTTTCCTACTTGCAATGATTACAGATGATAAAAAACATATTCGTGAAGGCAGAACCGTGCTTAGTGGCATTCCTTGGGGGAGGCTTTTGTTCAGCAGTGGACTCGTGAAGGGCTGTAATGATGATCTATTGGCGCATTTTGGCAGTAAAAACAACACGATGGTGTGACGGAAAACAGCGTGACGTTCTCTTATGCCGTCATGCCCTCTTTACGTCACCGCTCTTGACTCACTTGTATTTGTGCGAGCGCGTATACTATTCACTTCGTTGCATCTCTGTGTTAGATGTGTTTCTATTTTTTATTTATTTAAATCTATATTTCTTTATGGATTCATTATTTATAAATTCTACTATAAAAGGTTATGTTTTTTTTTGTTGTTGACAGTCATTTTATTGTTATATATTGCATCCATCTCATATCGATTGTTCAATCGGATAATATTGTTACGCGCTCCAGTCGACGACACAACTAGCACCATCTAGTGTCAGGAACGAGAGCGAGGGGAGCGTTGCAGTTTATGACATCACAAATCTTTCGACCGACAGCGCCACCCGAAGAACTAAGTTTCTAGAAAATCTATACTCAAACTCTCGGTACCTTGCGCGTGTTTACTTGAACATTCCGGATATTTTGCTAATTTAAATAAATAGGTGGCGCAAGATGCGATCGAGGCAGAGTTGAACTCGGCGACACAAGCGAAACTTCGGAGCGGAATTAAGTGAATTAATGTGTTTAATTATTAGTGTTACTTTAATTTGTGTAAAGTAAATTAAATTGTTAATTTAGGTAATTTTATCGGCAATTTTTACTGTCACGAACCCTAAGCTCGTAACAATTGGTGTCAGAAGTGGGATAAAATAATGCCGATTTTACCTAGGGAGGAAACGGAGGGTGTCCGTACCCGAAGTCAACGCCAGCAGGAGACGGAACAACGAAGATTTGGTGGTGCAACGCCGCAGACGTCGGAGGGCCAGCCACCGGCTGCAGGCCCGTCGGTAGCTCCTACATCTGCCGCACCTGACTTAGGTGCTCTAATGGTGATGCTGCAGGAGCAGGCTCGCCGACAGGAGGAACAGGTCCGTCAGTTGAAAGAGCAGCTGCAGAGTGGACAAGAGAAACAGGCCCGTCAGCAGGCGGAACAGGCTCGTCGGTCGGAAGTGCAAATGCTCCTCATGAAGGACCTTCACGCTACCTTTGGGAAAGAGATAAGGCAGGTGAGAGATAGGGTTGCTCAACACGACAACTGCCTGTCGGAAGCTGAAACCCGAATCGAAGAACATGAAACCCGAATCAACCATGTGAACAATCGGGTTGACAACGTGATGGCTGACGTGAAGAAAACGCTAAACGACCTCAAACTTGGGGATGGAACTACAGCTCCCGTAGTAGCTGCAGCACCTTCGCTACGTGGATTCAAAGTGCCGCCGTTCGACGGGACCTCTTCCTGGTCGGCCTACAAAATCCAGTTCGAGGCCGTCATGGAGGCGAACGGCTGGAATAAAAGCCAAGCCATGACTGCACTCACCCTAGGCCTGCGCGACCAAGCCTTAACTGTGTTGGAAGCTCTCGGTAAGAAAGTGACCTATGAGCAACTCCTTGAGGCATTGGAGGCGAGATATGGCGACGCTCACCTGGAACACGTCTTTCGTGCGCAGCTTAAAGATCGCGTGCAGCGCATCAACGAAAACCTGCAGCAGTGGGCTCTAGAGGTGGAGAAGCTGGTGCGAAAAGCATACCGGTCTGTACCTGCGCTCATTGAAGGGAACCTGGTGCAGACATTCATCGACGGCACCCGTGACCTGGAAGTCAGTGCTGCTGTGAGGCTCGGGCACCACGAGACGCTTAAGGACGCCTTGGCCCATGCACTGGAGGTAGAAGCCGTGCGGCAGGATCATCGTTCCTATCGCGTCAGGGAGGTTGCAGCGGCTACAGTTCGCGACCGCAACAAAGGATACAGCCCAAGGTGCTATGGCTGTGGGGAAAAGGGCCATCTTCGATCCAGCTGCCCTAAGCGAACCGTGGAAAGGAGAGTTGATCGACCTCGAGAGGGTAGTGCAGCTAACGGCACCGCCTGGCGGCGACAGGATCATCGTTCACCTCACGCTAGGGAGGTTACAGCAGTTACGGTTCGCGACCACAATAAAAGATACAGCCCTAGGTGCTATGGCTGTGGGGAATGGGGCCATCTTCGGTCCAGCTGCCCTAAGCACACCCTAGGAAGGGAAGCTGAACGGTCTCAGAGAAGAAGTGCGGCTAACAGCACCGCCCAGCAGCAACAGGAATACGACTTTACTATCAGACACTGCAGCGTGAAATCTCACGGCAACGCAGATGCATTGTCAAGAAGACCTTGTCCTGAAGATTGCAACCATTGTAGTAGGCAAGAGAGTAAAGAAGTGGTATCCGTGAGGATACTCAGGACAGACCACCTCAGCAACGGGTGGAACGACAGCCTACGTCATGCACAGCAGGAAGATCCAGACATCAAGCCGATTCTGGGATGGATGAAGGCCCGTGCTACCAAGCCTAAGTGGAGGGACGTCTCAGCGATGAGTTCAACCACGAAAAGCTATTGGGCCCAATGGGACAGCTTGCTGCTTCAGGATGGAGTCCTGTGCCGTAAATGGGACAATGGTCGAAGAGACAGCTGTCGTTTGCAAATGGTTGTCCCTAAAGCTAAAGTGCCGAATGTTCTACAGCTGTGCCATAATGGTCGTTCAAGAGTCCATCTGGGAGTTAAACGAACTCTACTGAAGGTCCGAGAACAGTTTTACTGGGTCCATTATCGTGACGATGTCGAGGATTGGTGTCGTACATGTACAAGTTGTGCGGCTGTGAGGGGACCTCAGACACGGAGTAGAGGAGCATCGAAATTGTACAATGTTGGTGCACCACGGGATAGGACATTCCTTGACATTGCGGAGCCGATACAGAAAGGCGCAAGAGGGACTCCTAAGATCGTCCATGTGGATCGCTTGGCGCGTTATTATGGGACCGATAATGCTCGGGACGAGCATGTCTTAGGAGGGGGCAGTGTTACGCGCTCCAGTCGACGACACAACTAGCACCATCTAGTGTCAGGAACGAGAGCGAGGGGAGCGTTGCAGTTTATGACATCACAAATCTTTCGACCGACAGCGCCACCCGAAGAACTAAGTTTCTAGAAAATCTATACTCGAACTCTCGGTACCTTGCGCGTGTTTACTTGAACATTCCGGATATTTTGCTAATTTAAATAAATAGGTGGCGCAAGATGCGATCGAGGCAGAGTTGAACTCGGCGACACAAGCGAAGCTTCGGAGCGGAATTAAGTGAATTAGTGTGTTTAATTATTAGTGTTTTAACTTTAATTTGTGTAAAGTAAATTAAAGTGTTAATTTAGGTAATTTTATCGGCAATTTTAATTGTCACGAACCCTAAGCTCGTAACAATATCATTATTGTAAAAATTATGTGTATCTCTTTTGCCCTATCAGCATCTAGAAGTATACTATTTAATAGGTCGTAAGCTGTTTAATATTCTAAGGTTACAACAGCCCTGCGGAATGGTGATCACAAGAGCATGAAATGTGTATAACGTATATAAACGCAAGAAAGGTCTCTTGCCATGAGATCTTTCTTGCATTTCTAATAACCACTTCTACGTCTCAGGACGAGATAGAGGCAGTACGGAAATTGTTAATAAACAATTTGAATGTAGATAAATGAAAAAACGTGTAGGTGTGGTGAAGGTATTGATAAATGAAAAAAAAACGTTTAAGTGGCGGTGAATATCCAATTCTTCGTTAGCGTGCGGTGGGTGTCGTAAGAGGCGCCAAAGAAAAATTAAAACAGAATGTGGGTAGCAACATCTTCTTGATAAAAACTCAAAATAAATCAGTTGCTAATCCATCTGTCAAGCGTGACAACTGTGGTAAATATAACCTTTATGAAGCTGTATATAAGAACTGCCTTATATTTATGTAGTGCAGTGGACGGTGATCAGCTTACATTCAGCATTTACTTACTATCCGGTGCACCTTGTGCTCGTTTTAACCCATACTCTATAAAAAATAAACATTTTCTTTATTCAGAAGTTCGATAATAACTTTGTAGTGTTATAATATATTTGCAAAATAAATCTTATTCCACTCGCATTAGAAACTACTTAATCAAAGTTTAAGCTTAATGGATAACATTTGAATAATTTCCCTCTGATGAACTTTACACTGCTCTCTTGGATATCATTATTCTAAAGAGCCACATAAAAACGGTAACGTTTATTTCCTTTACAAAGAGTCTATAAATGTAAAATATGTATGATAAGTTATGACTATTGTCATCTACTCTATTAAACGAATTACCTCCGTCGTCAGTAATACCATTTTTTATGTAATAAAACAATATCGAAAAATATATATGGTCAGGTATATTTCTTTTTATAAAACTGAAGAAAGGTGAAAATGAATTTACTTACTTAAATAACAATTGTTATTTGATGGTCAGTACTACAGTACATGGATACCAGCCATTGAGGAGAAAAATCTTTTTTTAAATAAACATTGATGCATCATACGAGCAGCAACAGCAACATTTACCCTGGTGTTGCGGTTGATCCCCTGGTGTTGCGGTTGATCCCTTGGTGTTGCGGTTGATCATGGGCGGCGGTGGTCACTTAACATCAGGTGAGCCGCATGCTCGTTTGACCTCTTTTATATAAAAAAATATCATCGTAATAGTTTGTATATAAATATGTCTACGTATGAATTTAATTCGAAACGGATGGACTAAGCCTTTACGCCAAATGAAAATAGTCAATAATTTATTCAACAAAAAACAATACAAATTACGTGCTCGTTACGAAATTTTCTCATAGTCCTCGATAAACCTTTGAAATATATCTGCTTTTGTTCGTGCGGATAAGATAAGTTTAATTCACGCGTCCAATTTTTTCAGCTTGCGTGCTTAGAATAACAAAGGAAAAATTTATTTCTGTACATGTATTTGTTCCTTTTGTCGCAAAGATAAAATAGAGTTCAAGGGCGTAAGAATAATATTGTCATAGTTACTATGAGTTTAGACTCCTTTTTTTCGTGGTAAGGTACCATCTCCTTACCTATTATTTTAGGAACCATGTATGATTAAATGCTGTGAGGCTTTCCATCTTAGTCCTCAAAAGTTTTCATTGTGGAGCTAAAGTAAAACAATATATATATATATATATATATATATATATATATATATATATATATATATATATATATATATATATATATATATATATATATATATGAATAAATACACATATTTATACATATGTATCTTAATAAGTGTATATATAAATAACTATACGCAAATAAAAAAAAATTCTTTTTTTTTGGTGGGGTGGTGTACAATAAATAACAACTGACTGAGCAACAAACTTAAGTAGCTCTTATATTTTATTTTTATTTAAAATATTCATAAACAAGTTTTGTTATATATAGAACTACTAAACAATCAGTGATTAGTAGTTGTATGGATGAAGTATAAAAATATGAACATTTAGAGTAGTTTTGTCTCACTTGTGTTGACTTCCTATTAGTGTTACTTTATTGCAATCGAATTCCCAAGTTTTCATCTCATTTTGTCTGAACTGCTTAAATGTAAACGTAATGGCAAATGTTAATGAAGTGTTGAATATACAGAAGGAGTTTGAAGAATGCTGGACCCGTAAGGTGACAGAATTTGAAAGAAGATTAAAGGCTGCGTCTTCACCAATTAGTTCCACCCTTATTCAATTAGGTGATGAGTTTTACGCATTCAAGGAGTTGGTAGGCTCAATGTTTAATCTTCTCCGACAGCAAGTACGTGCTTGTTTACAGTCTATTGATGCAATTGATATGAGGCATAGACTAAAGATTCTGCTAGTCAATAGTATACCTGACACAGCAGAGGTTGATGCAGATAAAGAGATCCTGTGTCTATTACACAACAAATTAGATATTTCTTATGTGACAAATGCTAGCATCAAGTGATGCCATCGGATCGGGGTTAAAAAGATGGCCACACACAGCCAGTTCTCATCCAATTCAAAGACTATCACACTGAGGTCTGGAATGCTAAGACCAAATTAAAAGGGCCTTATGTTTCAGTTTCTGAGTTTCTTACAAGAACAAGGCAATCCATATACAGGAAAGTCCGCAAGCACCTTGGTATAATAAACATACTTGATGGGATAATTTGTTTCAAACTGCCTAATAATGAAAGGGCGAAGATCTCCTCGGAGGAAGAGTTGGACATTCTTATTGAAAATTTTCCTGCAATTAGTTTTCCGGCTAATTCTGGCTTGCTTTCCAAACAGACCCTACAAGGCTCTTCTGTAATGCATTGTAAAGGTGAAGTTGCTCTGCGGATGCAGGTAGGGGCATCAGCACAAAATGTTGTCTCGTCGCTTCAATGTAAAGAAATAACCTGATAAATATATTGTTATAATGAATGGGCCAAAATGTTTCCATTAGGTGGTGTGGTTTATCTATACCTTGTTTTTTTATATTTGTATACTCTTTTCCAATTAAAATTTATTATTAATTTTTGTTTTTTGTTTAAATAAACGTAATGATCCATGGTTATACTTTTTAGCTCTTTGTTCAGTATAGATTAGTTTATTATTATTAAATAAATTAATTTTGCTTGAGTACATAGATTTAATGTTTTTGTGTACATAAATTTGGTTATAATATCAGTTTAGTTAATATTTTATTCACTAAGTACTGTAGCTAACGTTATATTGTATACTTTGGTATTCTGTAAATGCTGAAATTAAGTACTTTTTATTAAGAAGTTTATTAGATAATATGCGTAAACATTCTAATAATCGGTGTAAGATAAATAATTTCGTCCAAAATGTTCTACCGCCGTAGTGTGTCATTGTTTTCTATTTTGACAACTTTATTTTTCAGATAACAGGAACTATACAATGGTTCAATCAGCATACAACCTAGTACAATATGACATACATCGATTTTAGCTCGTTATGTTTACAGCTTAAAATGTTTGGTTTTTTTTAATGATATGTCTGTAGTCAACTGCTTTAAAAATTAACAAAGGGCAAATACAAGATGTATTTGCCCTTTGTTAATTTTTATTCAAATAGTTTTCTCTTTTTATTTATATATTGTTAACTTTTAATTTTTAATAAAAATTTTTTTGAAGGTTTTAATATTTTTCTTTGTTGCTGAATATTTTGACACGCCCGAAGCAATTAAAGGGCTACCCTATATGTAGGGAGGCGGAAAATGCGTTACGCATACCAAGATAGCCGGTCTACCGTGGTTATGAGGGACTCACTGCCAACCGGGGGAACCTAAGTGTTACCCTCTAAAAACCGTCTTTGGGGACTGGCAACTGGCTGTTTAAGCTTTCTTATGCCGTATCGGGAGCGACCCTCTTTTGGGAAAAGAGGGCGCAGATTTTGTTCGTTCTTTTTATTAATATTTTTACATATACGATTACTACAAATTTTAGCACCTTCTGAGAGGATACTAATTATATTTTTGTACATTGTTATCTATAGTTTGTCTTTGATAATATTAATATTCTAAGTCCAATTATGGCGTACATTTTCATGGATAATTTCGAAAAACAACATATAGTTGTCAACCAAAATATCTTATACTATTATCGATATGTAGACGACAATAATAATTATTTACTGAACTGGCACAAGGAGACAACTGGGTGCTTTCCTTAATAAAATAAATAGAGTCCACGACAAAATTAAATTTAAGCTTGAATTGGAACAAGATTGCTCCCTTAATTTCCTTGACAACAAGAAAAGAGTCGTTGCATGTTTTTCAAATTTTCGAAAGCCAACTCATACCGACACGGCCATCCCCGCGTCATCGTGTCATCCATGGTAATATAAATTAGCCGCTTTTTATTGTTACATTAACCGTCTGTTCACTGTCCCATTAAGTAAAGAAAATTATTTAAAAGAACTTAATATAATTTATCAAATTGCAGTCTAACGGTTTTTCAAAAATCTCATTAATAATCTTATTAAAAAGAAACAAAAGCATGTTGTTCGCAATTCTCTGTACGCGGTTTAACCTCAGAGTGTCCGGCAATATGTGAGCAGTTTGACCTACTTAGGCTTCCATATCAGAAAAAATTGCTAATACTCTTAGACAAAACGGTGTCAACGTGGCATTCAAAACAAACGATTCCCAAAAGTTGAATATTAGTCAAAAATCGGATATTTATGAACTTGTTTGTGACGAATGCCACGCCGTTTACGTGGGTCAGACTGGTCGCAATTTCGGGACGCGTTATAAAGAGCATTTAGCCGCGTACAAAAATTGCAATCCTGATAAATCCCATTTTGCTAAACATCTCTTGGAGACTGGATACAACCTAGCCAACAACCATTCCTTTGAAGTCTTACATACTTGTTATGGGGGGCTGCGAATATGTGTGCTGGAACAGTTGGAGATAAAATAATGGATTATTGATGATGATGGATGTAACGATGCACTGCTGAATGAACAAATTTAAAGCTAATCTCTAATTTGATAATAATAAATAACTTAGGCGTAGGGAATTGACGACCCCATCGCCCGCTGACGTAACAGTTAAGTGACGAAACTGCTATGTCAACGCAGTCAGTCAGCGCCTTGCGAGAGGTGTGAGCGCCGTGCCTCGGCAGAATTTAGGGTGCAAAGGCCCGTTTGTGCTTATGGCCGCACATGATACGGTGCCGGGCCTGGGCGTCTCCCGTTAATGGACGCCCAAATAATGGATGATGGATAAAAAGATAGTGCGCAAAAGGGCAGCTGCCTGGGGGTCGCCGGGGCGCGTCTGGAGCTGGCGCTGGACGCGGCAGCATGCGGGCCGCCAGCCGAGCGCGAGGAGCTGCACGGTCACCTAGCAGCCCTCCGCATCCATCATCCCCACCAGAAGGTCTGGTGTTGGCTGGGTCTTCTCGGACTCAGCAAGCGGCACCCGCCGCTGGTGGAGCACGTCGCATGCGTTGGTCACAAGCAATGAACGCAAACGCACTGTGGGCGTACTTTAGGGCAAAAGGGGAAGAAACTGTATGTTTGGCGTATCGGGCTAGGATGCATCGTCTTTTTGCTGAGTTGGAGCCATCTTTAACTGTCACAGAGCAAAACCTGGCAGACCGAGTTCGGTATATCTTGCGCTCAAATATATTTGATGTCGCCGAACTCGAACGGCTACGACGTGAGGCGGTTCCCTCATCGGGTTATATAGCTATGGCTGAGGATGCGGCGCCATAAATTGTAGAGCAACCCGCAAACTTGAATGCCGCCGTGAATACCCCGGTTGTAGTTGATTTTGTGGAAACGTGCAGTACGACTCTCGAAAATCGACCGCGACTTCCCCGCATAGCCCTAAGCTAGCGGAATCGGGCTGTCGTAAGGGCTGTGAACCCAATGCTGGTGACCTATTTGGAAGCCAGCAGAGCCCTTTGCGAGACGGACTCAATTATTTATTGGCGCCGCGCTGGCAGTCTGCCGTGTCATAGGCGCCAAGGTTTCCAAGGCTGGACGCGCTACTGGCCAAAGTGGCGCTATTCCAGCATGGAGAAGAAGAATTGAGGAACGTATCGCAAAGGCTACAGCTCTCATCGGAAGACTTATATGCTTCAGATCAGGCAATAACAGGCCAAGAATTGTGCGCACCGTCAGGATGGCGTTTGCTGGGAAAAATGTCAGTTTGTCCCAGCTGGATATAACGCAAAAACTGACGGAGCACATAGATGATCTGAAGCAGAGAATCGCTGCTTGGGGAAAGCGGATTCGGCAATACACCAAGAGGTCGACTCGGTTCAACCAGAATCGTCTCTTCCAGACTAATCAGAAGAGGCTCTATGAATCATTGGAGCGACCAATGGTACGTGGAACGGGCCCAGCACCGAATCAGGCCGTCACTGTAGCATTCTGGCGCGGCCTGTGGTCAGAGCCCGTAAACCACAGCGAGGGCCCTTGAACGGAAGTTGTGGCGAGTCAGCGTGCGAGTGTAACGCCCATGGACCCTGTCATTATAACACCGGATGACGTAGCTGAGGCGGTCCGTAGGGCCCCGAACTGGAAAAGTCCGGGACCCGACGGGCTGCATCACTACTGGCTGAAGGGGTTCGTGGTGTGTCACACTGTGCTTGCCAACAGTTTCAAGACGCTCTCAACCAGAAGTCGCTCCCGAGCCTCTTCACTACTGGGATCACCCATTTGGTTCCTAAAGACCAGGGTACCACATACCCGTGCAAATACCGCCCCATCTTGTTTTTTTTTGTTGTTGTTTTTTTCCGTGGCTGAAACATACCGATACCTGGGTGTGTCACAGAACATCGGTTTCGATGAGGCTGGTATGAAACAGTCAGTTTGCGACGTGTTTTATGCACGTTTGACCAAAGTGCATAACAGCCTTTTGTCCGGTGTGAATAAGGCACACGCATATAACGGCTGGCACGCCTGTCCTCATGTATACCTTTGGCATATTCAGGTGGACTCAGACTGAACTTAATGCCCTGGATAGAAAAGTCTGCACTACCAGGACGTCCCATAGGATGCATCATCCGAGATCGTCGGTAATGAGGCTGTACTTGCCGCGAAAGCATGGTGGGCGTGGCTTTCTGAGCGCGCTCACCATGCATAATCGCGAAGTGTGCGCCCTCCGTGATTACTTCCTGGCGCGATCGGATGATCCATTCTATAAGGACGTCATTTCTTGTGATAAAGGACTTACCCCTCTATCCTTAGCCAACGAGCAATGGCAAGACCCGGCAGTGCAGAGCATTTCCGATCGGGAGACCGTATGGAAGGAGAAGGAGCTCCACGGGAGGTTCGACAAGGCTCTACATGAGCCTTTCGTAGACACAGTAGCCTCCCTCCACTGGCTACGCTTCGGTGATCTCTTCGGAGAAACCGAGGGTTTTGTCTGTGCAATACAGGATCAGGTTATTAAGATCAACAACTATCGGAGATACATCTTAAAAGATGGTACTGTCGACATCTGTCGAGCTTGTCGCCATCCCGGTGAGTCACTCAGGCATGTCATCTCCGGTTGTTCGGCGCTTTCTAGCTCTGAGTACTTGCACAGGCACAACCTAGTAGCCAGAATTCTTCACCAGGAGCTCGCTGTGAAATACGGTCTCCTAGATCGGAAATTGCCGTATTACAAGTACTTGCCGGAAGCCGTGCTCGAAAACGATCGCGCCAGGCTCTATTGCGACCTGGCTATCATCACAAACAGGACTATTCTTGCGAATAAGCCTGATATTGTGCTGATGGACCGGGCACAGTCAAGGGTATTTTTGGTCGACATTACCATTCCGTATGACGAGAACCTCGTGAAAGCCGAAGCAGATAAGCAAACAAAATATCTGGACCTGGCTCACGAGGTGACTGACCGAAATTATTCCTGTAGTCGTCTCTGCAAACGGGCTAAGCCCAGCCTCTCGGGTCATCTGAGGCGGCTGGGACTACGTGGCGGACCGCTCCAGGCTCAAATGCAGAAGGCGGTGCTCCTCGATACCGCTCGCATCGTCCGCCGGTTTCTTTCCCTTTCCCCCTAACCCTCGGCCGTTTGGTCTCCCCTGGCGAGGGCCTCCATCTGGTTGGGCTTTTATTTATATATGTATTTTTATATTTATTTTATGTTATTGATATTTATATATATTTATTTAACCCAACCAGATGAGAAAACTATATTGATACCCCCCAATAATAATATATTAAAAATTAATAATATTAAAAAAAAAAACCAATAACAATGATAATTAGTCATAGGTTTATTATCGCACTTGAGTGAGGAACTTTTGCGTCGGCATGTATGCTAAGGGTGGTTAATATAGCGCATAGCGCCATATTATAGCGCGCTATCTCTTCATAACACATAGTGCGTGCTATGTAAGTAGTCACCACAGCGCTATTGCGCTATGGCACTTTGGCGCTATCAAGTATTAATATCTAGCGGCAATTAGTTCTAGCAGCAGCGCTGTTGGGAGAGGATGTGTGACGAAATTTTGATCTCGTAGCGCGCTATTTCTCGCGCGCGACCTAATTTAATGTTAACCGTTGTTTAGTTAGTGTATACTGTATATTTATAAATGATCAAAGGACACAGTTGTGATAAAAGAAGCCTAAGTAATGTTTTAAATGTAAATAAAGTATAGATACAAAAGTGTATATAATAGTGTATGTAAAAAATTGATTTTTATAAATACAATAAATAAACTTTTAAATACACCTTTATTTGATTTATAATTTATATCAATGTTAAAATAATGTTTACATCAATTATAATAAAAAATATTAATTTTATTTTGATTCTAAAAATAAAATTAATTTTATTTTAAATAGTACATAACTTAGTAAGTAAGCCTGAAAAGTATGAAAACGCGTGCATTGGTTTTTCTGTAGCGCTTTATTTTATTTTAGTCTAAAATGCGATTTATTACGAAATAATGTTCTTATATAGCACGCGACGCATTGGATAGATCGCGGTTGCTAAGAGATATAACGTACTGTAAAACTTAACGCGCTTACCGGCCTCCTACACGCTTTCTTATAAATAGCGCGCTATAACATAGCGTATTTAATAGCGCGCTAGAAATTTATAGTTTATAGTCTGTAGCGTGCTATTGCTTTATAGTCGTTTTGAACAATTTTAGTGTATGCAGCTGTTTTGGCTCGACGCTCACTCAGCGGTCAGCCGCCGTAGAGAGTAGAGAGGACTAGCATTTATTGGCTACGGATATGTTCGTATAGTTTTATTTTAAAAACGTTTTTGGTAGGTATTATTCGCAGGTCAACAGGCAACTTGTCCCAGAGGGAGATGAAAGTTACTGCGAAAGAAATTAACATAAACCCAGAATGGTGGAGCGGAGTAGACTAGTTGTGCTACAAAAATAATACCGTAACTCCTACCTAACCTATAAAAAGGATATAAAACGTTAAAAGTTTATTCGTCTTTTGTAACACCATTTATGAATTTATAACCGTCGTTGTACATTTTATTACAACTAACTTTGATAATAAAATGTTTAAAGATCATTAAAATACTATAAAAACCTGTGAAACGTAAAATAATTTTTAACTTATCAATGCACAACATCCAGATATATTATAACGTTAACTTGTATAACCTTCTATAAATCACGGTTTAGTCTGCAAGTAATAATTTTTGAAGTAAAGTTAAATCAACTATGAGTAAATAATATTTTCACCGTGTAGTGGCGGTGTAAGAATATCTGTCTGAATGGTGTCGAAATAATGGGCAGTGGTGGAGCCGAATCATATAATAGAAGCGCCTCGCCAAGAGCTTTTTACTTCGATAATTTATTTATGTTTTTTTGATAATTTAATAATCAATTACTAAAAACTGCCTCGTTGGTCTAGTGGTTCAAGTAGTGCGACTGCTGATCATGAGGTCCTGGGTTCGAAACCCGGGTCGGGCCAAAAAAATCAATTATTGAGTTTTTCTGTAAAAAAATTCTCAGTAGCTGCCCGGAGTCAGGAAGTTGGCGGTGTCCCACCCCCGTGCCTCGGAAAGCACGTAAAGCCGTTCGCCCTGCGCCTGATCTCTCTCGCGGTCGTGTCGGTTTACCGTCCCATCGGATTACGAGAGTAAACGAATAGAGAGTGCACCTGTGCTTGCGCATACACTTGGGCACTAAAATCCTGCCCTGCACCGATGGCTAGCCTCCGTTGTGGTTGACCGCCGTGACCGAAATTCGGTCTGGAGGACATTATCGAAGTAAAAATAATCTTTTGTAATAATTACAGAATTTCATTTAGAATTTCAAGTTTCTTACCCGATTTCCTCAACATGAAAACAGGAAATGTAATTTTTCCAAATTATTTTAGTAGTTATTATTGAATTAAACTTTACGGATTTTGTTGCATTTGTATACATACTTTTAATAACTCTAGACGTTAATTTGCTTTGCAGCACCCATGGTCACGGGAGCGCTGAAATATTATTTTCTGAAGACGGGGGCTTTAATTTTTCAATGCCCTTTGTCTTAGCTTCTACTGCAGAAGCAATGTATATAAAATCAGTAGTAGAAAAAAATATATAGTCAGTTGTTACTTTTTAAGATAATATAAATGTAAATTATAATTTTTATTTTATAATCTCAATGCACCTAATGTAATGAAATCAAACAGAATGAGTTGCAATGAAAACGGCGTGCAATTTTTGCAGTTATTTGTAACCAAACATCAATACACAGTTTGCAGTTTACTATATCTACCTAATTTGTAGAAATTAGTATAATATACTGAAGTTGTTAGAACTTAATTTGCTTATTTCCGCGTTATGAAATAAAATGATAGGTCCTGCCTATGTACTTTGAAGAAAATCTACCATCCTCAATTGCGTGCACTATCTCCGTCACAACCAATCCCAGCATCACCACTCCCAACACCATCACACCAGGAACGAGTCGAAACACGTATCGTATTATCGATGGTGTCTCCTATAATATATAATATTCAGATTTTTACGTGGTAGATCCATGTTGCAGCTATATTACGGTTGTAGCACGAATAAGTCGGCTCGACCAGGGAAGAACCACGCTCTCACAGAATATCAGCGTAAAATAGCAGCTTAATAGTGCTTTGTTACGTATGGTGAGTGTAGAGATCCGGAGACCTTTTTTTTCTGGAAACGAGGCATTTCATATTAGTCCCCAGGAGTGACAACGCATCTGCATTTTGATTTTTAATCGAGGATGTCTATAGGCCACAGCATCCTCTTACCATCAGGTGGACTGTGTGTTTGTTTGTATCCCAACATGAGGTCAGTTTAGGTTCACTAAACAAGTATAAAGCCACAAGTTTTTATACAATAATATAATGCTAGAGATGTTTATTGTTTTATTCGTAGATCTACCAACAAAGATCTATGAAAACCTTTTAACATGACTTATAAGCTTTTTTCTCAATACAATACGATTAAAGCAAAGTCTAAAAATATATGAAAAAGTTGTTATCTATTGCATAGCATAAAGGTCAAATAGACTATTACTATGAACCATATGCGACATTGAGATCGATCTCTCCAGGTCTTGTCGGATTACAGTTCCATCGACCTTAAAAATTAGGGAATAGAGAATGCATAGCCGTTATGACCGATTTTCGTTTACAAGTACATTATTATTATCATAGATTTTCAATAAGTTTTAAAAATCGACACTTATGGCAGGGGGCAAAAGAGAATTAAGAAATTCCAATACATGCATATAGGTTTTTATATACTATAGAAATATACGCAAAACGCATATTTAAAGTAACATCGTTAAAAACACTTTTTGGGTATTTCAAACAACTTTACCAAGCTTGCTGTATAATAACGTAGCTTTTAGCCGTGGTAGCTCAGATGGTTAGCGCTCGCTGTAAACATAACAGAACGCGAGCAACCCGGGTTCGATTCCCGCCGGCACCAATGAAATTGCTAATTGCAATTTTAAGTGCTGATGTACCACGTGCTCAGCGGTGAAGGAAAACATCGTGAGGAAACCTGCATGTCTGAGGAATAAGAAAAAAAATATTTCGAAGACATGTGAAGTTCGCCAACACGCATTGGGGCAGCGCTGCGGACACTTCCTTGCCCTAAAACCCTCTCAGGAATGAGGGGAGGCCTGTGCCCAGGAGTGGGACGTATATAGGCTGTAAATTTACTTTTACTTACTTTACTTTTAGCATCTACATATATTTAGGTCGCAACTTTTAAAGTAGAACGTTGAACGTTAAAAAATCGTGCTATTTTTGAAGTCAGAATTACGTTCATAATCAAGTCGTCAAAACAGATTATGAGATTATCATGAAATAAATACTTTTTGTCAATCTTTAATTTTATTTCATAATATTACAAGCTTTAATTTAATACGTGGTAGAGCTATGCTGAAGTTATATTAGTAGTATAGTTGTAGCACGAATGGGATGGCTCGACCGGGGAAGGCCCACGCTCTTATAGAATACCAGCGTAAAATGCTGCTGTGTTTCGTATGGCGAGTGTAGAGAACCGGCGACCCTTTTTACTGGAAACGAGTCATTTTATCTTAGTCCTTATGGGTGACAACGCACCTGCATTTTTATTTGTAATCGAGGATAGATGTAGATGTCTATGGGCCACAGCAACCACTTACCATCAGGTGGACTGTGTGCTCTTTTGTCACGCTATGCTATAAAAAAAACTGATAGTCTTTGCATGTTTCTTTGTTTTGGTCAAATCTTGCAAATTAATTTTAAAACAAAATTACACTATAAGAGGTATAGTCAAATCCTCATCCTCAGTGGGAACAAGACCCTCCGGGTCTTTCCCCATGTTCTGCTAAAGACACCCACGAGATGAGATCGGACAGCAGTTTCATTCCTGACAGCATTACAACGCATAAAACCTAATATTTTTTGATTGTTAAAATTTATTTGGTATTAGTTAAAATTAATTAAACTTTAATTTCTTGGATTATAATGAAAAAGTTCTCGTTCCAAATTAAAGGCTATTGAATAGCAAAGATCTCGTAAAATGTTACTTGAGTTTTCGTTGGCCCCACGAATTGGATCGCTTTTCGTCGTCAATATCCAGACAAGAAGGTAAACCACTATAAAGAAAATAAGAAATTTAAGAAAATTAATCGTAATATTTTGCTTGTTAAAAATTAAATGGAAAATTAAACGAGATTTTCTTTTAATTTTATTCTAGAATAATATAAGTCGTGTGTTGGAGCTTAAATGTATTCGATGTCATAAGAGAAAGCTTTAGAATATGCCAAAACATCTATTTACTTCTGATAGGTGACGCTATAACTACCTCGTTTACATTAGTCTGTGGTCAGGTGTGGGAGGTGTTTCACGTCCCAATGTCATAGGCATCCACGGCTACCTTCAGTTTCAAAATTATTAATTTTTGGTCCGATCTACGAAGAATGAGCTTATGGTATCTTGAAGTCATGCTTGTGTTGACATTTAATTTAGGCGGACCGGGGTAGAAATGAACTCTCACAGAAGAACAGCGTAAAATAGCATTTGATGCTGCTGTATTTCGTATGGTGAGTGTTGATAACCGGAGACCCTTTTAATTGAAAACGGAACATTCCATCCTATTCCTTACAACGCATTTTCGTCCTTGCGTACAAAATGTTGATGTCCATGGAAACTTATCATCAGGTGGACTTTGTTCTCGTTTGCTACGCTTATTCCCAGCAGATGGTAAAGCCCAGCCATCTTCTCTATTGAAATTATGATATTTTCTATACCAATAGCCTCGCAAATTATTAGCGAGGATTTGTGGTTTATCAAATCTGATGTAGGGACGCACGTACCTGTGTTACATGTATCCTGTATGCTTTCACAGACTGCATACCTACTTCACGGAACGGAGATAAGCGGGAAGTCTGCAGTCTGTGAACACCTTCAATCAACAATACCAACTTGTTGATCGAAGGTGAACACGTACGGCATTGTCACCGACACTATGTACCGTTGCTATCCGCTTGAATCCTGTAACGAATAAAATTAAATCCCAGTATACGCAATAAAATCCATAAAACTTAGTTTCATTAAAAAAAGAATTTTAATAATATGGCATATTTGAAACATCTAATGAAATAATTCGATTTTAAATCTTACTGCTAATGTGGAATCCCATGTTCGGTTACATTTGTATTATGGTATAACACAGTGGGCCTTTACAGCTTCTTGGTTGGGGTTTATTTAAATGTTGATTATGGCTTTGATGATCATCATGAATGTTCGGAAAAGTATTGTGTATATTAAATTTGCAGTTCAATCACTGGCAGGTAAGCTGGATCCTTTGACTTGGACGACACATTTAGGTGTTTTTTCTCGATCAAGGAATTTTTGATTTTTTAACAGGACAGTTTGTTGCTCTGGAAATCAAAGGAGGGTGGCCAAATCATACCAGACAACGAAATGATAGCGTCCCAATATGAAATATTTATGTAAAATACCCTTATTGTTTAAGGTCTTAAAACACACTAGAAATACCTCTCTAAGTAGCCACAAAAAAAGTTATCCATTTATTTCTACTTTTGCACTATACCACGGGGAGCAGGTCTTTTTGACGATTTAAATTTTTAGTTTTAGGTTTTCTATATTATAGTTTCTTCTTTTATATTGTAATTAGTTTTAATTGTAAATATTATAATTTTAATTATTATTTTAGTTAAGTTCTTTATTATAATGTTAAAAATTTAATCTTATAAAATGAAAAAAAAATATACCTAGTTAATTTTTGTAACTGTTCAAAATTATTTCAAATTATAGTTTCAGAACGCACCTAATGACGATTCATTTCGTGTATTCAAAGACTATATTTATTCACGTTTTTATAAATAGTTATTAATTTTAATTCAATTCAATAAGTACGTAGACATCAAATCAACTACTATGCTGATTTATTATGTATTGGATTCTTGTCATAAAAATAATTATGTAAGTCATAGTAAGCTTAACGTTTTGTTCAATTACATATGTACAACGGAACGTCATTTGTCATCGCTTACTCTGTGATCATCGATTCGCGCCAGTATTATTGTTAAATTGTTATTTCTTATTTCCTTCTGTTGTTTCGACCTCGGTATATTTTTACGGACTGATTTTTTCACATCTTGGATAATTGTGAGAAACATCATGAAAACCCAACAAAGACAGCTAGGTGTGCGATTGCTTTGTGTTAATTGTAACATATGCATTGATAAACTTCGCCACCATCTCGTTTTTGAGCTTGATACAAGAGTAATTTCTAAGATCTGCGAGTGGAATTCTTCAATAATAGTACGTATTTACATACCTACTTATTTTATTACACTAACATAATACATCATCATAATACAAGTCTAATTCTTATTTTAGATCACTGAAGAAGATTACGTATGTGATGCCTGTCAGCAATTGGCAATACAGCATGTCAACTCCGGGTTACCTAATGAACCTGGTGCCTCATCTTCTCGTGGCCACAAGCATGTTTGCATACTTTTTGGAAGTTCTCTGAGGACTCGTAAACGTGATGCTGTTGTGAGAGAGAATCCATCCCAGTTGCAACAAGCAATACATGTTGAGCTTGAAAGTAGAATTGCCCCACGGCAGGTAATAATAAACTTTTTATTTTGTACTTTTTTTTGTTTTGTCTTGGTATCAATGTTATAGTGAATTTATCACTGCAATTATATATTGTTTTGTAAAAGTGTTTCTGTTCGCTCGGGTTTAATAATAATTAGCCAAAACATTTATATTAAGACAAAGCTGTATGGTTGTTTTAGGCAACTTCAACAGACCATGTTTGTCATCCATGTTGGCTGAGACTCAAGAGAGTTGCAACACGCAATATGCAGCAGACAGAGCCAGAGCTGGATCAGGAGCCAGAGCCTCAACCCCAAGAACCTCAAAGCCCACCAAATACCGACCAGAAAGATGACGAAATACCTCGGGTGATTAGTTTGCCGCAGTATAGACGAGCGGCAAACACTGCAGCACATTGTGTTTTTTCTGGTTGCCAGAACACAGATTTGCATAGAATTTCGGACCCTCTAAGAGCAACAACTCTTAGCAAACACGAATATTACTTGCCTATAAATGCTCGTATTTGTGTAGAGCATACATTTAGTACTGATTGGGATATGTTGTTCAATTCTCAAAATAGTTTGAGAACGTTTACGGCTGAACAAGTGGAACATGCTCTTTCTTTTATAAATGCTTTCAACACATTTCTTGATTTCTCGAATATGGAAAGTGTTGAAAGAATTGGTGAGCATTTGTTTCATTATTGGCTCGGAATGAATAAACAACAATTTGAACTTTTACTATATGAAACACCCCGTCTTGTAAAAACAAATAGAGGCATTTTAGGTTTAGGTGCTCTTCTAATGAAGATTAGAACTGGTGAATCACATGATCGGTTATCACAGTTATTAATGGTTCCAAGGCAAACATTAGAAATATTAATGGATAAGGTTAGGGAAATATTGGTACAAGATTTTGTGCCTAGAAATCTGGGAATTGAACACATATCACGTGAGCAATTATTGCAATACAATTTAATGATTCCAAATGCAATTTATAATCAAAAAAATGAAAATGCGATAGTTATATGTGATGGGACATATATTTTTATAAACATAAGTTCCAATCATATGTTCCAAAAGGACACATATTCCTTACATAAATACAAAAACTTGTTAAAACCATTTTTGCTGGTGACACCTGATGGCTACATTTTAGACTGCTTTGGCACATACAAAGCTACCACAACTGATGCAGATATAATGAAGTCTCTTTTCAGAGATGAAAACTCTCCTCTCAGACAATACTTTCAAAATAACGATGTTTTTATTCTAGACAGGGGATTTAGAGATTCAATTAGTTTGTTAGAGGCTTGCAGCTACAGAACATATATGCCAGAATCCTTGCTTGAGGGTAAACATCAGCTCTCCACTGAGCAAGCTAACAGGAGTCGTTGTGTGACCATATGCCGATGGGTGGTGGAAGTTGTTAACGGGTACTTCAAACGAGACTTTAAAAAATTTCGGCAAGATTTTTTTAATAAAACTGTTCCACATATGATGCAAATGTTTTCCATAGCTGCAAGCATTTTAAATAAATTCGGTGTTCGATTAAAAAACAGGAATGATGCTGAGCAAATCATAAATGTGATTAGAGAACGATTTCCATTAAATAATAATTTATCTGATTTTATAAATAGTATGAATATGAATAGACGAACATCTGATTTTATTTGTATTACAGCTCATTCCAATACTAATACAAAGCAGTTTTGTTAGGCAATAGATATATTATTGTCTTTTATTACGTCAAATTACAAATAATGCTTACTTGGAATGGAAGCACAACATAGCTGTTTCAAGAGATTATTAGAGATTATGTAATCTTTAAAGTGCGCAAAGGAGGATGACCAAATTTCTGTAGGAGCTGGACTTGACTTTTTTTTTCATGTCCCAAAACAGACTATAGTTAGATTGGTTTGTTTTTATGTTGTAAACACAATCACGTTTAAAATAAACGTGATTGTGTTCATTATTTGTAATTTGATTTATTAAGAATCATTTTTAGTGTATTTTAATAAGACAGTAAGTTTCAAACGAAAGTGGATGTCTTAAGAGGCCACAGAGGGAAACTTAAACAGAAGATGGGTATCAGCGTTTTCCTGATCACAACGGAATATAATTAAAATACTTCGGTTGGCATTGCAAGCGTGGAATCCTAGACGAACTCTCACCTTTACAGCAATTTATGAAGAAAGTAGATATTCAGCAGTGTACTTTGGATAGTATGTAATAAATAAATGAATGAATCGCTTACGTTTGCTTACTTATATGTATAAATGTGTTATTGGTTTTTTAAATTACGTTTTATATTATATTTACGTTAGCACCTGCCTTTCTATCCGGTAACAATATGAATACTTTCAAGACAAGAATCAATAGTTTTCATTAAGCAAAATCGATGCGTTTCACCGTATTCGGCTTCATTACCACCTACCGTTTAATTGGATAGTACTCAAGCACTGGCTAAGTTAAAAAAAGAATATTTAGACTGAAGAGGCGAAATCTATATAAATAATATTTTTCGTGCACAAAAAAGGACTTAGTATGTTATAAAAATAAATTGAAATGAAATTTTATTTATATTTTCGCCACAAAAACACAAGCCTTAACACTAAGGTTCATTAATCGCCTGTGAAGTACTCTGTAAATCGCTGGCTGCCTACTTAAGGCACTTAGTATTTTTAACACTGGTATTTGTTAGTTTTGTTTACCAACATTATCGACCTTTTTTAACAGAGAAAAGTTTCTCAACATTTGTCACATGAACACTCCATGGCTTTAAAAATATTCTTTAGAAAGTTTTTTTCTGCTTAAAGCACTACATATCGATCTTCAAATGAGCCTTTTTGCACTCTCAGTTTAATGGCGCTGCATTTAGGTCACGACATTTAGAACGACATTTGTATCAATTTTTACGTAGAAGATAAGCTGCAGCTATATTATTAGCGAGAATAGGTCGGCTTCAACTGGGTAGGACCACGTTCTCACAGAGTATTAGTGTGAAAAATTAGCTCAATGCTGCTGTGTTTCGTATGGTGAGAGTGGAAAACCGGAGACTTTTTTTACTGGAAACGAGGTATTCTGTCTAAGTCTTCAGGGGTGACAGTGCCATCTGATTTTAGAATATTAATCGAGGATTGATGTAGATGTAAATAGACCATAACGTACACATGCCATTATTTAATTAGAAAATAATTAAATTAATGGTTTTATGAACTTTGGGCGGTAAAAATCCGTCTGGATAGTGAAAATAAATAACATAAATGCATTATTTAGAAAATAATAAGAAGCCACCGTGTGATAGGGTAATGACCACATGTCTTTTTAAAGAACGCTTTATTGGACTCTGAAAACTTCGTAATAAACTTGAAAGTTAATTTTGTTAAAATAAAAGTCCACTGCTGAATACAGGTCAGTCCCAAGGATTGCCTGATAGGGAGGATATTGCCATGGTTGCCACGCATGACAGGCGCGTTGGCAAACGCAGTTATTTAATATTTTGTGTTATTATTAGGAAATGTAAATTCTATTTTTTTAATTAATCTAGTATATATATATATATATATATATATATATATGTATATATATATATATATATATATATATCTACTAGAGCAGTCCTCATGCGCTCGTTTCATTGGCCCGTTTGCGACAGTTGCAGTAGCAATAGTGACAAATTGTCCGTTGTGGCAAGAGGAATAAAGGGCACAAATGTGTTTTGAGCAAATTGTCGTACTGTCATACAAAATTCAAAAATATTATTTTCAGGATTGTATTTCCCGAAATATTAAGGAAGTATTAGTATAATTTACTCCTTTATACATTATGTTTGAAAATATAATTATAAATTACATTGGACTATGACCTGGTGGTCTTACTAAGATCATCACATCTCGTGAAAAATGCGTTTAAAAACTTAAGCGATTTTTTAAAGCTAGCTAAAATATCCATATTTAATATTTTTAAAGTTTTTTATATACTTTATTAATATGCCCAAAATAGTGTAATACACTTCTAGAGAATGCAGGTTTCGTTTCCTTATTGTTTTGCTATAATATGAATAAAAAATAAACTACCAGCCACTTGCGGATACAGTTCCCGTAAAAACTTCGTGACGTTAGATTTCAATAACCCACACAGAAAATTATTTAACTGAGCACCGCACGATAATATTTGCAGTAAGTAATGCGTAGACATCACTTAGAGATTCATTTTTGTACTGATTGCTCAATTCAGTCACCTCTAATGCTATTAATATCCAAGTTATCGCAAATACGCGGGTGTGCTAATTGTCCATCAGGTTTTTTGTCAACTTTAATAAACACACAATGTTCAAAAATCCTTACGATTTATTTATAGAGCAAAAACCTCTTCAAATCTTATCATTCAGAGGTCCCTTACTCTATTATCACAAAAATGCCTCAGAGGTCTAAAGTAAAACCTCACTCCTAGAGATTCCTAAGCCAAATCAGATAATTGATAGTGCATTTTGTGAGTAAAAGATTGCTATTCAATAAAATCAAGGTTTGGGACTGCCTAAGATGTTGGTACAAAGATTAGTAAACGAATATCGAAATGAAAACGTATATTCGTCTGCCTGACGGTTAGGGAAAATCCTATCTACTATTGGGTAGTAAAAAACGATAACATCCAGTAGATTGAACTCCGGTCAAGACGACCAGTTTCAATAGAGTCTAGCCATCTTCGCAGGACACGATTCAAGTGCGCTAATGTGTGTGCAAGCATAAAAATATTCTCTACTCTCTATTCTCTTATTCTCACAGTTCGATAGGAGGGAGATCCGACACAACAGAAGAGGGATAAGGTTTTAATTGCTTTAGGCTTCTACTGGGAATTTCTTTAGAGGAAAACCCAGTTTCTAGTTCTTGTCGTGACTCGGGATTCAAATCCACATGATCAGTAGCCACGCTAACGACCACTTGACCAACGATGCCGTCATTATCTATGTTAAAGTGTGGTGGCATACGGGCTGATGAAGCTGTGAATGGCAATTTACATACTAAATGTTAAACACTTTGTGGTACTAGCGTAAAAGTACCATAATAGTCAACTGTGGGATATGCTAGGAAAGTCAAATGACTTCCGATAGATGGCGTCGTTATTATCGCTTATACTAGGCGTAAAATAACCAGACCAATGATGTGTAGCAGAGTGAAAGTTGTTATAAATCTGGCGGTCTTATTACTAATCTTTGATGACTCCGTGACGTACGAACTTAGTAAATAGTTGCGGTGCTACAGGCTTTTACGGTCTAATGAATAAGAAGAATAAGAAATATAAAATATCTATTATAGTTTTCGCTTCAGCAACAAGAGAGTAGCGCTGTCCTGATAAATATTTGCCACAACGAAAAGAGTCATAAAGCCTTATTGGAGTGGCTCATAAATGATATTAGGCGAGACCCGCAAAGGTATAAGCTTGTTTGTATCTGGAAAACGTTTTGCATAATGCTTGAGCCTTATTGAACCTATAAAGGGCTAGAAAATTGATACAATTTTCCTTTTCGACAGTGATAGTAATAAGGCTTAAGCAATTTTCTTATTCACTGTTCCATACTATTAGTATCGTCTCCGGTCCTGGCATTTCATGTCCGATATCAATAAGAAGATTTGGTCACCATTGGTAGCGATAAGATGTTTGCATTTTACATATTCGTCTCTAATAGGACGAAGTGGCATGATAGAGTTTCTTAAGCTTCTAACAAATGCCAGTATAAATATCATGTTTGTCTATTAAATAGCCAATTCGTATGAGAAAATTGAAAAAAAAAAACGACAACACAAAAAACTTTCAATAATCAAAATATTTGCGAAAAAGTAAAAAAATTCAACTCCGATGCGGCATTGCATGTATAATTGAATGCTTTCTTGCCATTTTTGGATAGTTTGTCGATGGCCTAGAAGCCTGCTGCCCAAGAATCAATAAACTATTCAAAGGCGTTCTTTAATGATCCTTCGGGATTAAAACTTTCGCATCAGAAAGTTATCTCAACTTCAAAAAAAGCGAAAGTCTCTTAGGGTTAGGCTATGGCGGATGAAGAGGGGTCTCTAACCATAGTTCTGCTAATTTTACCAACGTCGGTTATTCTGCTGTATATCACCGGGTGATCTGTTGAAGAAGCAGAACAGAGTAGTGAAGAACAGTTCTTCTATCTAAGTTGTTTGAATGTCTGATTTGCCAGCGGTGCAGTTACTGTAGCACCAGTCAGCAAGAATCTATGTTGAATAAAATTAACGCCAGAGCTCCAAAATTTTACCAGCTTCTTGTTTGTAATCTTTCGTATCAGGCAATGTTTGGTTTGTTCAATTTGATTTAATTAATGTAATAAACACTTCCATTTGTCGTATAGGACCCACTTCTGATCGCAAATAAACTTAAAATTCCCTCATTTCTATGCCGTTTCAGTAATACTCAGTTCGGGTGAAAATTTCTCAAGCTTCCATATTTTACTGATTTCTTGCAAGTGATTTAATAATATTTTGATCCTTACATCAATAGACGATGCTAGCGCAGCCGCAGACTGCGGCTACAGCTTGAAAACTACGCACCGCAGTTTTAGAGAGATTCGCTTTTACTATCAACTTCGATTCTTCATTATCAAGCTGCTTCTACGGTCGGTCAAAATCTTCCGAACGCAATCGATCGAACCAATAATTCACTGTTCGTTCCTCAGTATTGCTTGGTTCGTTCGGTATTACGATACGTAATTTATATTGCGTTCCGTTTGAGACAACCATATTTAAATATAGTAGGATTTTTTTAAGTCGATTGTCATAAATATAGGGACATTGCAGAAAAAAGAACTCAAAGAAATAACTGAATAAATGATTTTTAAAAAGGAGTACTATTTTAATACTGTTTAGTGGAGGTGTAAGCACATCCACTACCTCATATCATCACGTGGGTGTCGTAAGGGGCGACGGAGGCAAACAAATCAGGAGATACGCAGCAGCTTCTTTCTAGTAACGACTATAATTTAAAAAAACTTCGTTTGCCAACCCACATGCTGAGCGTGGCAACTATGGCAGATATACTTGTGTCTACCCCACTACAGTTTAAAGTGGACAGTTCGGAAAATCGGTAGGGACCGGCTGCAGCACCATCTAGTGGTGAGCTTCAACAAAGATCACATGGACATCGTAAGACTGCGTTTCAACTTTAAAGGTGACTTAGTTAAATGGTGTCGAAGTCTATTGATGTTATCAACCTTCAATACAACAAAGGAGGCAAAGGCGCAACATAATTGGTAATGCACCAGCTGCATTCCGCCTGTCAAGCGTGACTTGTTATGGTAAATCTTCCCTAATACAGGATAAGTCCATCATAGAGTTATTAATAATGGGCTGATAGGAATTAACTCATTAGAACTCATTACAGTTGATGTTAATAATATTTTAAACGATATTGTTTTATGGACATTACTTCCATTTTATTCGTGGAATGAATTTTGAAAAACGTTATTTTAGGTCGCTTCTTTTCAAGATATTGTCTCATTTCCGCTGCAGTTCACTTAGCTGTTTTTTTTAAAGCATAACTTAAATAGGATGATTATGTCACACTCCAGTTCCTTTATTGTAGCTATGAAACAACAAACTGTAAGGCGTGGTTTTAAATATAAAATTGTAACAAGGATGCCTTTGTCTTTCTCGGTATGAAATAGTTTTGATTTGTTATGTTTTGCGAGGTACTTGGTAGCTGGGTTAAGCGGTCGCCGCAAATTTTGTTATAATCTCCGTCGATCTCAGCCAGTACGAATGAAATTGTCAATTGCAACATTAACTTCTGATTCAAAGTCACAGTGTGTACGACTATGCAGGAAAACATCGTAAAGAAACCAGCATGCGCGAGAAATATTTTAGGGTAATGCAAAGTCTGTTGACTCCGCGGACATGCAAATCCTCACAGCTATGAGAGGTGGCCTATGCCCAGCAGTGCGACGCATTTTAGCTTTGAAGCTACTGTCTATGTCCATCCATGTGTTGTGCACAGAATACTCTTCACTATTGAGAAGCTATTTTTATTTATTGATCATAGCATCAACACATATGATAAATATAAACAGAAATTCTTAAATAATGCTAAATGCCAATAATAGGTTTTTACTTTCTATACATATGCATACTACAGCCTGGTATAATAGACACATTAATTATATAGATATAAATGAATTATAAATGGTAGTAGATTCATCCTGCAGTTATACTAGTAGTATAGTTGTAGCACGAATACATCGGCTCGACTAGAGAAAGACCACGCTCTCATAAAATACCGGCGCAAAATAGCAGGTGAGTGTAGAGAAACGGTGACTCCTTTAAGTGGGAAAACTAGGCAATCCATCTTAGTCCTGACGGTTGACAACGCGTCTGCATTTTGACTAACTTATCCTAAAAAAGTATAAATAAAAGAAAAGCAATAATTTGTTATGAAAAAAAAACCACTCACGGGGTTGTAGAGCGTGACACTTGCCTGCGTATTAGAGCAAGGAAGTGTATATTGTGTTGTCCAATGCGTGTTGGTGGACTTATTTTTTCTAAGGTTTCTGACATGACGGTTTCCTGACGATTATTTTACCTCATAATATATTAACACTAATAGTAGAAAGAACCAATATGATTGCTCGCGTACTAAGAAAATGGCTCCGAGCGCGCAGCCTCTAAGCTACCCAGGCTCTCGACTTGCTTGACCAAGATGTTGTCTATAAATAAACGGCTCGAGTCGACTGAACGTTTCTAATTGAACATTTTTCCGAATAAACATCAAAATTGCTGTCTCCCATAATATTTCTAAAATATCATTACCATTTCGTAATGGCGCCTTCAATAATTTATTTTTAGATCAAGATTTTATTCATTAAATCTCATAGTGACGTGCTCAACCCAAACTCGATTTACACCGGAATAATTAGAGCATCCGCGACTTTTTATAACACCAGGGCAGCGCCAATTTGAAATGTATATGATAGATGTTAGTGTATAGTGGTAAGGGCAATTTGTTAGGAAAATGTAAGGGTTAATGCCTCTTCCTGTAATATTACTTATATTTTATATACACGCATTAAAGTTAAAGTAGCAAAATAAAAAAATGGTTGAAATATGTAAAAAATTAAAGAGCGAACCACTGAGGCATAATTTGTGTAAAAATAAAATACACTAGAATGAGATAAAATACAAAAACTAACTACTTAATTAAATGATATAGTGTAACAAAAAACTTCACCATAGTCGCATCTACCGACATCTGGCGGGCGTAAGCTTATAATATTGTCCTTATGGAAACAGTTTGGTGATAAAAAACATATCGGGAGGAAGCCTACATGCCTAAGAAACTAAAATATTTCGAGGATATATGAAATTCACAACACTTCAATACGGTATTTAGATTCGTATCTCTTAGAAACGAGAGGAATCTGGGGGAGTTGATATATAACTGTTACTTTATGAGATAAGCCAAATTCTATAGGCCTGTATTGACGAGTGACATCACGACTGGATATAGGATATAGGCTATGCGCAACATCCCGCTGTCCATTGTGGTGAACATGGTCCAACCTTGGATTTAAAGGTAGCCCTCCATTCATCCATTATATATAATATAATAGATAGCCTATAAAAGTCCACTGATAGACATAAGCCTTCGTCATATACGGGCTGATAGAGTAGATTTTTCCATATTAGCCGAAGTTTTTTTATTATTTCGAGTTGTTATTAAGAAGATATAACTGCCCATCTCTCATTTCAATTTCCCTTTGTCACATCTTACGACATTCACAGGACTGTATGGGGGGGGGAGGGTAGTGGACATATTTAAACCGCCACTATACGGTTACTATTTACAGTCCAAAGTTGGAAAAAGATAGAATTTCGCTGCTTAGCAGTAGCACCTTAATAGTTTTGTTTCAGTATAAAGAATACAGTAAGCCATTATAGTAGGTAAAAGCTTTCAAGGCCAGTAAGTCTGTCATTTTATCATCACGAGCTGCAACACATTTCTACAACTTATCGTTGTATTGTTGCCTCCGCTTAAGCTAAGAGAAAATATTATATCACGCAAAGGGAATATTTTATAAATTTTGAGATAATTCTCTGAGCGTATAGATAAGCAGGTTTATTTGTACAATTCGTTTTAAGTATTTGTTCAGGGCTTAGAATTGTTATGGGAAATCAGTTTGTTTGCTTATTATAAATTATTTAAATATCATGACATGGATCTAATTATACTCGAGTTCTAGGTTTGATTCTCTGTCGAAATAGAAACTTACCAAATCGTTTCGCACGAAGAAGCAATGACTTCCAGCCTCCCGAAAAAGCTGGTTTTAAAAAGGCACCATAAACCACATATATACCCTTTGAAAAATTCTACAGAAGCACTAAGTGTATAATCTGCCACCTTGTCTTGCATATAATATGGACTATGAAAAGCCTTTGATTTCGTCCAAATATGGCTGGTGCTGTAGTCCCTTCACCAGTGCCAAGTTGACAGTCAGTATATCAAAGTGCAGACTTGTTCTACAGTAATACAGTAGAGCTACGATGACTATCTAAATACAGAACCGGAGCACGAAACCTATCCAACTGCAGAGAGGTATAAGAGAGGATAACGTAATATTCTCGAAACTTTTCACCACTACATAGGAAGATGTTTACAAGCTGCTGGACTGGAAATGATACGGTATTAACATCGATGGCGAGTACATCACTCACCTGTATCTCTACAACGACATCGAACTTAGTGCTTTAACTTTTGGAATACTAAGCTCGCAAAAGTCGACGAGTATGTTTATCTGGGACAAATAGTCCGACTAGGTATGTATAACTTCGACAGAGAGGTCAATCGACGGATTCATCTCGCCTGAGCAGCGTTTGACAGTTTACGGCACATCTTCTGGTTAGTATACCTTAAAACTGGAAAACGAAATTGTACAACCAGTGCGTGTCGCCAGTGATGGTTTATGGATCTGAGATATGGTTTTTTACTACTGACCGTATAAGGAAGCTCAAGGACGCTCAGTTTCTCTGCGTGACAAACTTAGGAATGAGGATATCCATAGTAGAACTAGAGTAATCGACATAGTTCAACAGATTAGTAAGCTTAAGTGGCAATGGGCTGGCCATACAGCTCAAAAACCTACAACTGATGGAAAAGCAAGGATCTTGAGTGGTAGTTTCGTACCGGTAGGTAAAATGTGGGGTGGCCCCCCGCTAGTGGGAGTGACGATCTGGTAAAACATGCAGGAAGTAGATGAATGCAGGTAACTCAGGATCGTGGTTTGTAGTATCGTTTGGGGTAAGCCTATGTTCAGCAGTAGACGTGTGAAGGGCTATTATTATGTCGATAATGATGATGAAACCGTCGATTGAATCGTATTTATAAATCCGAAATGTGTCACCTGTTATAATTTTATTTTATATATTATATATGGCCTTCTTCGTATTTAGTTTTTATCCGTATAAAGCGTCAAATGTCAAACAGATTTTTTTCTCGCATAGTTAATTGACAGTACAGAACCCGCCTTAGGGTATTAGTGTTCTGTGGTACAGAAATTCGTTACACCAGCGGTACACGGTTGTTTCAAAAGAGACTATTTTAAAACGTTACCAAAGTAGATCAATTTTCAATGGAATCATCTTTAACAGGAAAAAATGTTATAAAAAGGTCTTATACCTCAACCTCGACACAAAGTAAGTAAGAAAGACTTAATGCAAAGTTGAAATTTTATACTTAAGAAACTGACTGACGGGAAAATATATTCTTCTTCGTTAACTCTAACTTTACTAGCGAATGACATTAAAGCTCTTAGTTTAAAATAATATTAATGGAACGGTTTATTCAATGGTGTAATAAAGGTACACAATAATGAATATGACGAAAATAGGAATGTAATTATGATAGCTTTACCAAAAACTGTAACCACTGTAACACTTTTCTTGAGACTAGGTGATTGAAGCTAAGTGTTCAGATCAAGACCACACAGTTGCGGGTGATTGGTTCGAATTGTATATTTGTATAATGGTAATCTGAAATTCCACTTACGTTTTAAGGCATAAATCTTCTAATCAAAAAGCGTTAGATCTTCATCATTATCTTTAAATTCCATCAAAGGTCCACCGCTGATTACCGGCTTCCCTTGGTAGGTGCGTTGATAAGCGCCGTTCTTATTTACTTTGAGTTGTTATCAGAAAAATGTGGCTACTTATAATTTATTTACCTCTCTCGTCTCATGCAAAACCATGAACAGAGTGATATGCGGTTTTAATTAGTCCATATGTCTAAAAATACATATGGACTAATTAAAACGAGTGAAGTCATTCGGGTCAATTCAGTGCAATTTTAAGTTGTGCTTTTATTATCAATAATTATGATCTTTTTTTATTATCAATAATTATGATCTTTTTTTCATATTTTCAAAATTTTACAGACTTTCATTCAAAAAAGATTGGCTTTTCCAGTCGTAGTGAAGATTTGACTTGAACGTCACGCTTGACATGCGTAGTACCAGACGTGTTTAGGTGGTATAGCCACGCTGCAGCCATATCATGTGTGCAGAACATATAGTTCGGCTTAACCGGGAAAGTACCGCATTCTCTAAGAATAATAGTGTTTTTCATATGGTGAGTGAAGGTTGAATTTAGTTTAGTCCTGAGGGGTGATAACTCATCTACATTTTGATTCTTAATCAAGCATAGATGTAGATGTCTAGAGCTACAGCATCCCCTTACAATCAGATGACCTATGTTCTCATTTGTCACCCTTATTCTAAAAAAGTAAAGGAATTAGAAATGTAAGAACCATTTTATTATTGTAAAGTTGGAAAAAAATTCATCGTATTTTGTTTGTATCTGGCTGTTTCTAATATCAATAAATGTAGGATAATCCCGCCATTTTTCAATTGTTTTTCTATCCGCCAACAAGATTGAATCTAGCGCAGAATTACTATACATTCTGAAGCTTTTTTAGAAAAAAGAGGAAAAATTGGTCTTTCACCATGCTAACAACTTTATACGGAAGAAAATTAAATACGAAGAAGGCCGTATATAATATATAAAATAAAATTATTACAGGTGACACATTTCGGATTTATAAATACGATTCAATCGACGGTTTCATCATCATTATCGACATAATAATAGCCCTTCACACGTCTACTGCTGAACATTACCCCAAACGATACTACAAACCACGATCCTGAGTTACCTGCATTCATCTACTTCCTGCATGTTTTACCAGATCGTCACTCCCACTAGCGGGGGGCCACCCCACATTTTACCTACCGGTACGAAACTACCACTCAAGATCCTTGCTTTTCCATCAGTTGTAGGTTTTTGAGCTGTATGGCCAGCCCATTGCCACTTAAGCTTACTAATCTGTTGAACTATGTCGATTACTCTAGTTCTACTATGGATATCCTCATTCCTAAGTTTATCACGCAGAGAAACTGAGCGTCCTTGAGCTTCTTCATACGGTCAGTAGTAAAAAACCATATCTCAGATCCATAAACCATCACTGGCGACACGCACTGGTTGTACAATTTCGTTTTCCAGTTTTAAGGTATACTAACCAGAAGGTGTGCCGTAAACTGTCAAACGCTGCTCAGGCGAGATGAATCCGTCGATTGACCTCTCTGTCGAAGTTATACTTACCTAGTCGGACTATTTGTCCCAGATAAACATACTCGTCGACATCTGCGAGCTTAGTATTCCCAAAGTTAAAGCACTAAGTTCGATGTCGTTGTAGAGATACAGGTGAGTGATGTACTAGCCATCGATGTTAATACCGTATCATTTCCAGTCCAGCAGCTTGTAAACATCTTCCTATCTAGTGGTGAAAAGTTTCGGGAATATTACGTTATCCTCTCTTATACCTCTCTGCAGTTGGATAGGTTTCGTGCTCCGGTTCTGTATTCAGAAAGTCATCGTAGCTCTACTGTGTTACTGTAGAACAAGTCTGCACTTTGATATACTGACTGTCAACTTGGCACTGGTGAAGGGACTGCAGCACCAGCCATATTTGGACGGAATCAAAGGCTTTTCATAGTCCATATTATATGCAAGACAAGGTGGCAGATTATACTTTTTGGGCTTCTGTAGAATTTTTCGAAGGGTATGTACTCGTATGTGGTTTATGGTGCCTTTTTGAAACCAGCTTTTTCGGGAGGCTGGAAGTCATTGCTTCTTCGTGCGAAACGATTTGATAAGTTTCTATTTCGACAGAGAATCAAACCTAGAACTCGAGTATAATTAGATCCATGTCATGATATTTAAATAATTTATAATAAGCAAACAAACTGATTTCCCATAACAATTCTAAGCCCTGAACAAATACTTAAAACGAATTGTACAAATAAACCTGCTTATCTATACGCTCAGAGAATTATCTCAAAATTTATAAAATATTCCCTTTACGTGATATAGTATTTTCTCTTAACTTAAGCGGAGGCAACAATACAACGATAAGTTGTAGAAATGTGTTGCAGCTCGTGATGATAAAATGAGAGGCTTACTGGCCTTGAAAGCTTTTACTATAATGGCTTACTGTATTCTTTAAATTGAAACAAAACTATTAAGGTGCTACTGCTAAGCAGCGAAATTCTATCTTTTTCCAACTTTGGACTGTAAGTAGTAACCGTATAGTGGCGGTTTTAATATGTCCACTGCCCCCATACAGTCCTGTGACTGTCGTAAGAAGTGACAAAGGGAAATTGAAATGATAGATGGGCAGCTATATCTTCTTAATAACAACTCGAAATAATAAAAGAATCTACTCTATCAGCCAGTATATGACGAAGGCTTATGTCTATCAGTGGACTTTTATAGGCTATTTATTATATTATATATAATGGATGAATGGAGGGCTACCTTTAAATCCAAGGTTGGACCATGTTCACGACAATGGACAGCGGGATGTTGCGCATAGCCTATATCCTATATCCAGTCGTGATGTCACTCGCTATCACAGGCCTATAGAATTTGGCTTATCTCATAAAGTAACAGTTATATATCAACTCCCCCAGATTCCTCTCGTTTCTAAGAAAGACGAATCTAAATACCGTATTGAAGTGTTGTGAGTTTCATATATCCTCGAAATATTTTAGTTTCTTAGGCATGTAGGCTTCCTCCCGATATGTTTTTTTATCACCAAACTGTTTCCATAAGGACAATATTATAAGCTTACGCCCGTCAGATGTCGGTAGATGCGACTATGGTGAAGTTTTTTGTTACACTATATCATTAAATTAAGTAGTTAGTTTTTGTATTTTATCTCATTCTAGTGTGCTTATTTTATTTTTACACAAATTATGCCTCAGTTTTTCGCTCTTTAATTTCTTACATATTTCAACCATTTTTTTATTTTGCTACTTTAACTTTAATGCGTGTATATAAAATATAAGTAATATTACAGGAAGAAGCATTAACCATTATTTTTTCCTAACAAATTGCCTTTACCACCAAACACTAACATCTATCATATACATTTCAAATTGGCGCTGCCCTGGTGTTATAAAAAGTTGCGGATGTTCTGATTATCCGGTGTAAATCGAGTTTGGGTTGAACACGTCACTATGAGATTTAATGAATAAAATCTTGATCTAAAAATAAATTATTGAAGGCGCCATTACGAAATGGTAATGATATTTTAGAAATATTATGGGAGACAGCAATTTTGATGTTTATTCGGAAAAATGTTCAATTACAAACGTTCAGTCGACCCGAGCCGTTTATTTATAGACAACATCTAGGTCAAGCAAGTTGAGAGCCGGGGTAGCTTAGAGGCTGCGCGCTCGGAGCCATTTTCTTAGTACGCGAGCAATCATATCGGTTCTTTCTACTATTAGTGTTAATATATTATGAGGTAAAATAATCGTCAGGAAACCATCATGTCAGAAACCTTAGAAAAAATAAGTCCACCAACACGCATTGGACAACACAATATACACTTCCTTGCTCTAATACGCAGGCAAGTGTCACGCTCTACAACCCCGTGAACGGTTTTTTTTTCATAACAAATTATTGCTTTTCTTTTATTTATACTTTTTTTAGGATAAGTTAGTCAAAATGCAGACGCGTTGTCAACCGTCAGGACTAAGATGGATTGCCTCGTTTTCCCACTTAAAGGAGTCACCGTTTCTCTACACTCACCTGCTATTTTGCGCCGGTATTTTATGAGAGCGTGGTCTTTCTCTAGTCGAGCCGATGTATTCGTGCTACAACTATACTACTAGTATAACTGCAGGATGAATCTACTACCATTTATAATTTATTTATATCTATATAATTAATGTGTCTATTATACCAGGCTGTAGTATGCATATGTATAGAAAGTAAAAACCTATTATTGGCATTTAGCATTATTTAAGAATTTCTGTTTATATTTATCATATGTGTTGATGCTATGATCAATAAATAAAAATAGCTTCTCAATAGTGAAGAGTATTCTGTGCAAAACACATGGATGGACATAGACAGTAGCTTCGCAGCTAAAATGCGTCGCACTGCTGGGCATAGGCCACCTCCCATAGCTGTGAGGATCTGCATGTCCGCGGAGTCAGCAGACTTTGCATTACCCTAAAATATTTCTCGCGCATGCCGGTTTCTTTACGATGTTTTCCTGCATCGTCGTACACACTGTGACTTTGAATCAGAAGTTAATGTTGCAATTGACAATTTCATTCGTACTGGCGGAGATCGACGGAGATTATAACAAAATTTGCGGCGACCGCTTACCCCAGCTACCAAGTACCTCGCAAACATAACAAATCAAAAGTATTTCATACCGAGAAAGACAAAGGCATCCTTGTTACATACATAAACACTCACGCCTGTCACCCAGAGGGGTAGGCAGAGACTACGGACTTCCATTTGGCACGATCCTGACATACCTCTTTCGCCTCTTTTACATCCATATATCTACGCATACATGCTCGTCGGTTAAGGGTACTTCTAACGTGGTAGGGTAACCCATTTTCAAAATATCCCCAATTTGATCGATAAACTTTTTCCTAGGGCGTCCCTTCCCGACTCGGCCGTTCACATCTGCCATATAAATTTGCTTTGTCACTCTTTCCTCATTCATTCTTTCCACATGACCAAACCACCGAAGCATTCCTTTCTTAATCCTGGTCACAACATCATCTTGCATACCACTTTTATCTCGTATCACGCAATTTCTCACCCTGTCATTCAGATTCAACCCTAGCATATTCCTTAAAGACCGCATTTCTACAGCATTTATTCTACTTTCGTGCTTCTTCTGCCACACCCAGCTTTCACTACCACACATTAAAGTAGGGACTAACACAGCATTATGAATTACCATACGTGCCTGTTTTGACACATTCTGGTTCTTCCCTCCTATCCCTCCCTATCATATCTACCATCCCTGCTAAATACACATCCCAAATACACAAACTCATCCACTTGCTCAATTAACTCTCCTTCTATTCTTATTTCACATACTGTTTTGCTTTCTTCTCTTTCAAAAACCATCACTTTACATTCCTTGTTACAATTTTATATTTAAAACCATGCCTTACAGTTTGTTGTTTCATAGCTACAATAAAGGAACTGGAGTGTGACATAATCGTCCTATTTAAGTTATGCATTGAAAAAAACAGCTAAGTGAACTGCAGCGGAAATGAGACAATATCTTGAAAAGAAGCGACCTAAAATAACGTTTTTCAAAATTCTTTCCACGAATAAAATAGAAGTAACGTCCATAAAACAATATCGTTTAAAATATTATTAACGGCAACTGTAATGAGTTCTAATGAGTTAATTCCTATCAGCCCATTATTAATAACTCTATGATGGACTTATCCTGTATTAGGGAAGATTTACCATAACAAGTCACGCTTGACAGGCGGAATACAGCTGGTGCATTATCAATTATGTTGCGCCTTTGCCTCCTTTGTTGTATTGAAGGTTGATAACATCAATAGACTTCGAAACCATTTAACTAAGTCACCTTTAAAGTTGAAACGCAGTCTTACGATGTCCATGTGATCTTTGTTGAAGCTCACCACTAGATGGTGCTGCAGCCGGTCCCTACCGATTTTCCGAACTGTCCACTTTAAACTGTAGTGGGGTAGACACAAGTATATCTGCCATAGTTGCCACGCTCAGCATGTGGGTTGGCAAACGAAGTTTTTTTAAATGATAGTCGTTACTAGAAAGAAGCTGCTGCGTATCTCCTGATTTGTTTGCCTCCGTCGCCCCTTACGACACCCACGTGATGATATGAGGTAGTGGATGTGCTTACACCTCCACTAAACAGTATTAAAATAGTACTCCTTTTTAAAAATCATTTATTCAGTTATTTCTTTGAGTTCTTTTTTCTGCAATGTCCCTATATTTATGACAATCGACTTAAAAATTCCTATTATATTTAATGTGTCATGTGACATGTCGCTCTGTTCTCGCTTGAGTCTCAAATCAGTCTTATTAAACCACATCTCACCTTTGCAAAGAATTTCCAAAATATATTTATCAATTTATTCGTTATTTTATTTCCATTTAAAAAAATTGGAAGGGACCCCAATGGCCTTAATGCTGAATGCTGAATGATTCACTACCAGTCAACCCAAAAGGGGTTGGCACTTTATTTACCCGTCGCCCATACGTAGCTGATAAATAATGTGCAAACCGCCTCACTACAAAATTATAATGTTATTTCTCCTAAAACATGAACACTTATGCCTGTCCCCCGAGAGTTAGGCAGAGACTACGGACTTTCATTTATCATGATCCTTACACACCTCTATCGCCTCCTATGCATCCATATACCTACGCGTACATGATCGTCGGTTAAAAGTACTTATTATGGCGTTTATTCAATGTATTGCCAATTTGTTCGCTAAATTTTCATTTATCGCGTCCCTTTTCGATTCTGCTGTTCACTTCCGTAACATAAATTTATTTTGTCATTTATTTTTATACAGTTATAATAAAATTATTAAATACCACAATATTGTACAGCAACGACTTTTACGGGCTAATGAAGAAGTAGAAGTAAAACTTCTTCATTAGCCTGTAAAAAGTCATTACAAAGAGAACATAATCATTACGTTTTAGTACAATGCTGCACACGGGCGTCATCAGTTGTAGGAAGGCTTTGTCTAATTGTCACTCTTGGCAGAAGCATTGAAGATCGTAATACTAGACGTCTCACACTTTTGACCCTGCTGGCCACCGCCAGTGTGGGTTATTTTACGTCTTGCATAAACGACATTTACTGTGTATGTAATGTAAGAATATCCAATACCACATGTCATCCCGGGAGTGTCGTAAGAGGCGAAAGAGATATCCATACCATATCTCGCGTTAAGCTACATTCATCAGGTCCCTTCGTCATGTCTATCAAAATTTTTAACAAACTCCCGAACCCAATAAAAAATAGAAAAAAACACTAACTTTATAAACTTTTATAATAATAAACGAATACCTAAATGATAAACTTTAAATGTCTACCTAGAATACCTACAGCTGCTGTATTATATAGTGTATTCATCATGATTATTTCATTAAAATGGCCCTCCTCTCTCTTAATCGCCGTGCCCTGCAGGGCCCATAATGATCTCATAGTTTTAACTTAAAACTTAAAATGTTCTCAACCCCTTACTTTTAATATTATGGATGCAATAAATAATATGAATATGATAAACAATCAGGAGATGGGCAGCATCGCCTACCTAATAACGAAAAAAATGAAATAATTGCGGTTGGCATCCCGCTTTCTAAGCGTGGCAACTATGAAAAATATGAGGCGATCTATGGGAGAGGCAGTGGAATTTAATAGACTGTAACGATAATCGAGATAATATACCGCTAACTATCGTAAGTCGGTCTTCTGCCATTCACCATAGTCACGTCTTTCGACACACACAGGACAAAATCGGGTGACGGATCTTACACCGTCACGCGGATCTCCAAATATCCTCGAAACGCCTTTAATTTCTCAATTATGCAAATTTCTTGATGCTGCTCTTTACCTTAGATTGCGCTGTTAGCCATCACTTAAAACTCTCTTTTGTTAAAAATTTGTTTGTATTGTAGAGGTAGTTTATAAACATAAATTACACAAGGACAAACATCCAGTTGGAACAGTTATATGCAGACCATATAAATACTTGGATTCGAACCGGCGGCCTATGTGCCATAGAGCCGTCAAATGACTAAAATTATAATAAATAATCGTATATATAATGCCACGCATTTTGCGCCTAGCTGAGTGATTTGTTGAAGTGATCGAAATGGGAGAGGAATATGTCCAGATGTGGGTGTTAAAATTAGTTTATATTTTATATTATATATTTATGGTTATTTTATGTGATATGATGTCTCACATGAAATTTACAATTTTTAAAAGACTTCACATAGTAGTGTATCCATTACACGAGTGAAACATGTCAAGTGTCGCTTACGCTCTCGAGTAAAAGTCACGTTTCAACTGTTCAATAGGTCACAATAAGTAGACTTTTTGCAGAACAACGTCTAATTATATGTATGGTTTGTGTTAAATTTTTTACCACAAACCACATTTTTATCATAAAAATAACTTGTATATTTGTCCAATATGAGTTTATTTTTTACGTGTGTTCCCCGGTGTCGTTATTCACGGTATATTATTTAGATTATAGTTAATTGATAATGCGTGTTGCCAGTGATGACCTACGGAACCGAGACGTGGTCTTTCACTGCTGGCCGTATGAGGACGCTCAAAGTCGCTCAGCGAGCTATGGAGAGGGCTATGCTCGGAGTTTCTCTGCGTGATAAACTTAGAAATGAGGGTATCCGCAGTAGAACCAGAGTGACCGACATAGCCCAACGGATTAGTAAGCTGAAGTGGCAATGGGCCGGCCATATAGCTCGAAGAACCGAAAAACTTTGGGGAAAAAAGGTTCTCGAGTGGCAGCCTCGTACCGGTAGGCGAAGTGTAAGGCGACCCCGAACTAGATGGAGTGACGACCTGGTAAGACATGCAGGAAGTCGATGGATGCAGGTGGCTCAGGACCGTGCTTTGTGGCATACCTTGGGGGAGGTCTATGTTCAGCAGTAGACTTGTGAAGGGCTGTAATGATGATGATGATGATAATTGATAATTTCTTAATCACGTCAAAGTTTCTTAAGGCATCAGGCCAAATTAGTTTCATCATCGTCATCATTGAAGCCCCCACTAGTCCATAACTGGACATTGGCTTCTTTCTAATAATGTTACATAATGCACCCCTTAGCCTGTATTCATAAATTGTTCACATGTGTTACCAGATGGTTATACCATCTGTGTGTATGTGGCAACACTACACTTAGGTTACCGGTACGAGATTGCCACTCAAGAACCTTCTTCCCATATCGGTTGTTTGTTATTCGAGCTATATGCTCAGTTCGTTACCATATAAGCTTATTGATATCTTTTGGGCTATAATAATCCTCTCGTCCAATGTGAAAATCTTCATTATGAATTTGATCGCGAAGTAAAACTCCGAACACAGATTCCTCCATAGCTCGCTTAGCTATGCGGTCTAGAATTTTCTCTTGAAGATAGTAAAGGATTTTTGTTGCAATAACTCGAATAACCGAAAAATGTAAAATAAATAAAATTATAACAAATAATTAGTGTTATTGTTTAATATCTCTTCGCAAATATTTTTTTCACCAATCTTTCTATGGCATACATCGGTTAACCACATTTTTAAATTTTGTTCGCTGCAGAATTTTTACTACCTTTATATACTTTTATAAAGATCCGATAAAAATGTAGTTAATTTTCCCTTCTAGCTGGCAGTAAATTATTCTACATTTGGTGGCCATGTATGCGTTAAACTGCCACGAAATGCGACTGTTTGCTGAGGCTTCGATGACCTTCTACTATCTGCGCTTCTCCATTTTAAATTCTGAAAGAGGTATTCCAATTTTTCTGATTTTATGCGTCCGAAGAGAAGCGTACCTAAAACTCTAAAACGTTAAAACAGTTGTAAGATCCACAAGGGTGCTTTTAAGTATCGTGATATGATGCAGTTCATATAGTCTTTTTGAGAGAATAAATAAAAAACTGCCCTGCAAAAATAAAGTAAAATTTGATGCTGAAACATAAATGGGAAGTTCGAAAATACCAGTCCACGACTGTGTTGTCAGATTCCAAAAATCTGTAAAGTTTTAGTGGACTCAAATAAAGGAGGAGCTATACAATTCAATTATAAGTTTTAGTAAGTAAGTTATACGATATCTTCTTCAATTGTAAATCTATTTTTTGATAATTATTTTAATACCTAGTTGGATTACGTTAATTATTTTCAATTTTAATTTTTTTTGGTAATATCATTGCAGTCACTTATGTACTACTAAAGTTAGAAAACTGAGGACATTTGACAAAAGAAATTTTACGCCTAATAATGAAAATATATTTCATTTGTTTTATACAATATATATGAAACTACAACTATTACTATTTGATATATAGTAGAGATATATTATTTTAATCTGGAGTTTAGTCTTTAATACGTTATTTGTTTCACTGAAGTGAAACAATTTGCAACGCAAAAGTCGCTGGTTCGTTTAAATATTCTCGGCATAATTTGTAAATGAAGAAATTGACTTTCAAATGTTGTTCAGAGCTTTAGCGTCATTGGGCCTTCGGTAAACCGTTGATATTCTCAATACATACGCATTGATATTGTAATATTAAAAAATAATTTGCTTTTAAATTTATTAAAGTTATGACGCGTACACTTGCTAAACTTGGTTAGCACAATAGTAAAGAGAGGTTATAATGCGTACTTGCTAAAAATACATAAGTATTTATTATTGTCTGTACAAAATCTCTACTTACCTAACTTCATCAGCTATATCCGGAACTTGTGCAAAAAAACTGTCAGGATTCATTATTGTTATTATTTTTTATTATTTATTATGTACAAAAAACTCAACAAAAATAATCGTCGCGACACCACACTGTTCAATGCGAAATAGAAAGACGAAACGAGAATAACTGGCTTGCTTTCTATGGGAGAGAGTGAGAGAAAGAGAGAGAGAGAGAGAGAGAGAGAGAGAGAGAGAGAGAAACACGCGCACGCCGCACGGCTTACAACTATAGCAAAAAGTGTCGTTACAACTTTTGGTCTTCATTTTTTCCGTCTAGCTCCCTTTCGCAACGCGCGATAAGGAACTTCGTTCCAAAAGTGGTTAATAAATAAATTTGTTTTTGATGTGAAATATCTATTGGCGCACCTTGGCAGTAAAACCAACACGATGGCGTGACGGCAAACAGCGTGACGTTCTCTTATGCCGCCATGTCCCCTTTACGCCACCGCTCTTGACTCATTTGTGTATGCGTGAGCGCGTATACTATGCATTTCGTTGCTTCTCTGTGTGAAATGCATACTGCGTGTGTCTTTTAATTTCTTTTATTTATTTAAATCCATATTTCTTTATTGTTCCATCAATTATAAACACTGATGATTTTTATTATTGCCAGCAATATTTATACATTTTTTATGTTATATATTGCAACCATCTCATATCGATTGTTCAATTGGAAGGTATCATTATTGTACAAATTATGTGTCTCTTATTTGCCTTATTAGCATCTAAAAGTCTACTATTTAATATCCTAATCAAGCTTACAACAGCCCCGCGGCTTGGTGATCACAGGAGCGTGATGTGTATATCGTCTTTTTCGCACCGTTTACGCTGCTTTCCGCCAAAGGTTTAGATATTTTACATCAAAGACACTGTTATTAGAAAATTAAAAGAGAATGTGGGCAGCAGCATCTTCTTGATAAAAACTCAAAATAAATCAGTTGCCAATCCACATGTCAAGCGTGACAACTATGGTAAATATATCCTTTATGAAGCAGTATACAGAATTTCCATTATATTTATGTTCTGCTGTGGACGTTGATCAGCATACACCTAGCATCCACTTAGCACCTGGTGCACTTTGTGCTCGTTTATCACTCTTATTCTATAAAAAATAAACTTTTTCCTCATTCAGAAGTTCGTTAACAACTTCGTTGTATTATAATATGTTTGCAAAATAAATCTTATTCCACTCGCATTAGAAACTACTTAATTAAAGTGTAAGCTTAATGGATAACATTTGAATAAATTCTCTCTGATGAACTTTACATTGCTCTCTTGGATATCATTATTCTAAAGAGTCCCTTAAAAAAGCTAACGTTTATTTCCTTTACAAAGAGTATATAAATGGATGAAAATCTCCTTCTAAATGTAAAAGATATTCTAATGATAAGTTATGACTATTGTTATCTACTCTATTAAATTAATTACATCCATCGTCAGTAATATTATTTTTTTTAATGTAATAAAATATAAAAGGTCGGGTACATTTATTTTCGTAAAACTGAAGTGACGCGGAAGTGAACTTACTGTTCAACTGGTAGTGGCTGCAGTCCTTGGATGCCTGCAGCTAACTTCAAACAAACAAGGCTACAGATTTGTTATTACGTAGGCCACTCAATAAGTTTTGAGATGCCCGAAGTTTGAAAATGGAACGCACGCGTTATATATGATTCTAACCGAACCTTAACCGAACAATTAAGTTTACAACGGTAACAATCAGCATTAGGGGACTCAGCTCCACCACGCGCAACAATTTTTAGGTGGTTTGCTGAATTTAAAATGAGTAAAATTAACCTTAAAGATTAAAGAACCGGGGACCCGCAAAAAGCAATAACGTCAGAAAATGTAAGTACTACTGAAATGTTGGTGCGAGAAGACTGACGCATCCATAAACGAAAATCGAAAATCGATTGTAGGCATTAGTTCGGGAGCATTCTTAGATCCTATATCAACATTTTGGTGTGAGGAAGCCTTGTTATCGAGGGATTCCTCGTTTGCTCTCCGAAAGCGAGAAACAGATTGGTGTGGATTGGTGCTATGAGATGCGTCTACGTTTTGAAAACTGGGCATCTAGGCGTGTTTCAGAAATCGTTACTAGTTAAGAGACATGGATCTATCAAAAAGATTCGAAAAATAAAAGGCAATCATCGGTATGGCTCTACTTAGAAGGACAGTGACCGACAAAACTACAAAGACCTCGCAATGTCGGCAAAAAAAAGGTGGCTAGTTTTTTTCGCGGAGCGGACATTTGTCGACGTCAATGCTGGAAAATTGTAGGCCAGTCAACTCTAAATATTTATGTAACTACAGTTGTATTATATTAAATGTAACTACAGTTGCATTACCCGAAGCTTTGGGGGAGAGAAGACCAAAGACCTGGATTAGGGAAATCATGCTGCATCACGATAACGCCACTTCACATACCTCACTTGGAACAAAAGCATTTATTGAGGAATCTGGTGTTGAAACTCTAAGCCACCCACCCTACAGTCCTGACTTAGCTCCTTATGACTTCTATTTGTTCCCAATAGTCAAAGAAATAATAAAAGGCAAGTTTCTTTCAAGCGCCGTGGTTACCTACGAAGAAGCGATTTCCGACCTGTCAGATCAAGACTGGCAAAAGTGTTTTCAGAGTTGGTTTAGCCGAATGGAACTTTCTAAAAAGCATGATGGAGAATATTTTGAAAATATGTAAAATAAATATTAGTAGTATCGAAAATACTTTTTGTATATCTCAAAATTTATTGATTTTGAAAATATGTAAAATAAATATTAATAGTATCGAAAATACTTTTTGTATATCTCAAAACTTATTGAGTGTGTTTATTCCCACGTACTTTTGATGATTAAGATCTTTTTTTTAAACAAACATTTATACATCATACGAGCAAGTATTATCGTAATGGTTTGTATATAAATATGTCTACTTATGAATATAATTCGAAACAGATGGACTAAATCTTCACGCCAAATGAAAACAGATAATAATTAATTTTGCAAATAACAACACAAATTAGGAGCTCGATACGAAATTATCTCATATACATCGATAAATCTTTGAAATATATCTGCTATTGTTCGAGCGGATAAGATTAGTTAAATTCACGCGTCCAATTTTTTCAGCTCGCGAGCTTAGAATAACAAAGGCAAAATTTATTTCTATACGTGTATTTGTTTCTTTTGTCGCAACGATAAAATAGAATTCAAGGAATAAAGAATATGTAGTATAACGATAGTTACTATGCGGTAAGACTTATTTTATGCCTGGTTACTGGGTAAGTACCATCTCCTTACCTTTTATTTTATTTTAAGCAGCTGTGCCTACACCGGTTCTTCGTGTTTAGGAACCAAGTATGATTAAATGATGTGAGGCTTCCCATCTTAGTCCTCAAAAGTTTTCTTGAAGTTGGATGCAGATGTCCTTGGATTTTATTAGCCACTCGCCTTTAAAATGCAACCTAATAAACCTTTTTTTAGTCTTGTACTCGCTTGAAGCTACATCAAAAGTATAAAAAGAAATCTGAAGAAATTCATTCAAACCGATAATTTCTGATTAACCACAAGTTAAACTAATAATTATAGTTTAATTGTAAATTTAATGTAAGCTATCACTCTTAATTACTCTGTATAAAAATACTAGTGTAATTTTTAATACAATAATGTGCCCCGAAATATGAACTTTTTTTTCATTTATCGATTTTTATTGTTCAATAATAGGTTTTCACAAAAATTTCCCACTTTACAGCCATGATATGTAAGAGTAAAGTAAATAATAGGATATGCTTTTTAAAAAAGGTACAATTTATTTTTAAACTCTTTCATTTCACGTTGCTATGCTATTTTGAAAATATAGTTGATTAAAAAAAGTATTAAGAGATTGATAGCAAATTTATCAAGGATCAATTCGTAACTACACAATTTTCGTTTATTGTGTACTGTTTTCTTTAAAACTAGAAATAATCGCGATTCGGGACACTTTTTAGGGTGCGAGAGGGTGAGTGAATAAAATGTCACTTTGTTTTATAACGTACATAGGTACATATATACGTACATATGCTAATGGATACCTGTAAGTACTCCATTAATACTATCATCCAATATCAATCAATATATCTCCATTAATACTAACATCGCTCACAGAAGCGCTCACTGTCGGTTTCGTCGTTCGCGCTAAGCCGATAAGAGAGTTGATTTATTTTAATCATTCATTATCTCTTAAACCATGCGTCCAAATAAAGAGATAGGAGAAAAGGATTAGTGTGTCATGCCTAATAATAACGTTAATAACTTCTTAATTTTCAATAGTTTTTCATAGCATAACATAAAAACTCACGCCTGTCACCCAGAGGGGTAGGCAGAGACTACAGACTTCCATTTGGCACGATCCTGACACACCTCTCTCGCCTCCTTCACGTTCATATACCTACGCGTGCTCGTCGGTTAAGGGTACTCCTAATTATTATTGTGGCTTATGTAAGTATAAGAAATAATTTTTTTAAGATGGAATAGAGATATATATTTTCGTAGAACATTGTATTTACGTATCACTAGCCATTACGCCAACGCGCGCAGATAAATTATTTCGGGGGCGCTTTTTCTTCTTACTTGCTTAACAAAAATCAATACTTAAGGCTAGTTGAGGGAGCCTTAGGTTATAAAGCCATTATAAATACTATTTCTCATTAATCTGACAACATTATACAAAAAAAGTTCAAATCGGACTGGTAGATCCAGAGATTAGCGTGCATAAACAAACAAAAAAAGACGTGTGGCACTCGGGGACTGCCGCGGTAAAGCTTTATATACATAAAACATATATACATAGCATTTTGTATCAACTTATGCAATTATAATTATTTATTTATTTTATTTATGCAGTATTTCTTTTTCTTTGATATTAATTCAAGTTACGCTTTTTGAGCGTGGTGACCGATAAGAAAACAAAATTTTTTCTTTTATTAAATAAATAAATAATAAATGCACTTTGTTCATAATGATTTCTTAAATTTACGCGAACACTACACATTGAATAAAACTATTATTTACGGATTATATCGCGTTTAATTACTTTTAATTTATTTTTATTATTATCCCGACGTTTCGGGTGCTTTACAGCGCCCATGGTCACGGGGGGGACTGAGATGTTTGACGTCCCAATGTCATAGTTAGTCCGGCTACCTTCAGTTTTTTAATATTAATTTTTGGTCCGATTTACGCAAAACGAGCTTATAGTATCATGAAGTCTTGCAGTGGTATGCTTGGGTTTGGGTTTAATTTTGTTAATTATAGGATCCCAAGCAGATGGTAGCACCCAACCATCTTCTCTATTGAAATTTGGATGTTTTTTAATTTCAATAGCCTCGCGTATCATCCTTGGTAGGAATCGGTGTTCTTTTGCGAGAATTTGTGGTTTATCAAATCTAATGTAATGGTGGGGACGATCTTGAACATGTTCGCAGACTGCAGACTTCCCAGAGCGTCGGTGCTTCACATCAGCTATATGTTCCTTCACGCGGGTTTTTATAGATCTCTTTGTTTGACCTATGTAAGAGAGACCACATTCACAATCTAGCTTATACACACCTGCATCTTGTAGAGGAATATTACATTTGATGGATGGTAAAAATTGACTAATCTTCTTCAGCGGCTTGTAGTATGTCTTAATGGACGCTCGCTTCAAGATGTAGCCAATCTTGTCCGTGACTCCTCTAACATATGGTAGTAGAGCAGGCGCGCGCTCGACTGTGGCCGGCTTCACTCGTTCACTGTGACGTAGGCGCGGGACCCGAAGCTTGTTGTCTTGCAATACTTGCTTGACGTGCTGAAGCTCCGCGGCCAGATGTTTTCTGTCACAGATCCCTCGTGCTCTCTGAAACAAAGATTTACCCACGGTAGCTAACTGTGAAGGATGATGGTGAGATTCACCATTTAGATATCGGTTGGTATGGGTCTTTTTCCTATACACAGTGTGACCAATAGTGTTATCAGGATTTCGGATGACTACAACATCTAGGAAAGCTAAAGAATTATTTGCCTCTAACTCCATTGTGAATTGTATTTTAGAGTTTATGGCCACCTTAACTCCATAAACTCTAAAATACAATTCACAATGGAGTTAGAGGCAAATAATTCTTTAGCTTTCCTAGATGTTGTAGTCATCCGAAATCCTGATAACACTATTGGTCACACTGTGTATAGGAAAAAGACCCATACCAACCGATATCTAAATGGTGAATCTCACCATCATCCTTCACAGTTAGCTACCGTGGGTAAATCTTTGTTTCAGAGAGCACGAGGGATCTGTGACAGAAAACATCTGGCCGCGGAGCTTCAGCACGTCAAGCAAGTATTGCAAGACAACAAGCTTCGGGTCCCGCGCCTACGTCACAGTGAACGAGTGAAGCCGGCCACAGTCGAGCGCGCGCCTGCTCTACTACCATATGTTAGAGGAGTCACGGACAAGATTGGCTACATCTTGAAGCGAGCGTCCATTAAGACATACTACAAGCCGCTGAAGAAGATTAGTCAATTTTTACCATCCATCAAATGTAATATTCCTCTACAAGATGCAGGTGTGTATAAGCTAGATTGTGAATGTGGTCTCTCTTACATAGGTCAAACAAAGAGATCTATAAAAACCCGCGTGAAGGAACATATAGCTGATGTGAAGCACCGACGCTCTGGGAAGTCTGCAGTCTGCGAACATGTTCAAGATCGTCCCCACCATTACATTAGATTTGATAAACCACAAATTCTCGCAAAAGAACACCGATTCCTACCAAGGATGATACGCGAGGCTATTGAAATTAAAAAACATCCAAATTTCAATAGAGAAGATGGTTGGGTGCTACCATCTGCTTGGGATCCTATAATTAACAAAATTAAACCCAAACCCAAGCATACCACTGCAAGACTTCATGATACTATAAGCTCGTTTTGCGTAAATCGGACCAAAAATTAATATTAAAAAACTGAAGGTAGCCGGACTAACTATGATATTGGGACGTCAAACATCTCAGTCCCCCCCGTGACCATGGGCGCTGTAAAGCACCCGAAACGTCGGGATAATAATAAAAATAAATTAAAAGTAATTAAACGCGATATAATCCGTAAATAATAGTTTTATTCAATGCACTTTGTTTATTCATATTCAAAACACTTTATACACAAATTTTACAAGTACAGCTATTCACTGTTGTACATAAATACCTATACACCTATATACTTTCCCATAAACAGCTGCTTATGTATTCGTCCGATTTCGGAGCAGCTCGCCTCGATTCGTGCGAGCTTCGTAGAGTCGTACAGTACGTCTAGTTGCACGCACACAAACACCGTGTCGAAGACTGCCGAAAAGAAACGACGTTAGACAATGCACGGCCTTCAAGCCACACCTCCGTGCCCGTCGGAGTGGGGAGCGTGAGGTTTTTTCGTTAAGCGCCCTCCACATTCACGCCGTGAACACCCGTGAAAGGCGTGAACCGCGAATGTGGATGGCTTTCGCGCCCGTTCACGGGCTTCGCGCCTTTTCACGCCATGTTCCCCGTTCAGTGTCGGTATTTTGTGACCGCTTCAAAGGGTTTACGACGCGTGAACCTCCCGTGAACGCAAACACATCCACACTCGCGCGTGACCCAGTAACGCGCGAGACTCGTTGCTGTGAGGTTGTGCTTATTTGTATTTTTTTACGGAAGACAGTGCGTCAAAATGAGCGTCAGTTGGACGAACGAGCAGGAACTCTTGTTTATCGAGTATTATCATGCCGAACCCATTTTATGGTACACTAAACATGAAGATCATAAAAATAAAATGAAAGAACATGACGCTTGGATAGAAATAAAGGAAATAATGAATATTATTTTATTTTATTTTATTTTATAGGTAAGGGTGACAAACGAGCACAAAGTCCACCTGATGGTATGTGGATGCTGTATTCTATAGACATCTACATCTATCCTCGATTACGAATCAAAATGCAGATGCGTTGTCACCCGTGAGGACTAGAATGGAATGCCTCGTTTCCAGTAAAAAGGGTCTCCGGTTCTCTACACTCACCATACGAAACACAGCATCATTAAGCTACTATTTTACGTGTGGTATTCTGTGAGAGCGTGGTCCTTCCTCGGTCGAGCCGACCCACTCGTGTTACAACTATACTACTAATATAACTGCAGCATAGCTCTACCACAAAAAGCGTTGAAGTGACTGATTGAAAAAAAAAGAAAATCTAATGTCCAGTTATAGAAATTATAAGAAAAAGGTGAAAGATTCTGAAAGGAAGTCTGTAGCAAGCAGCAACAAAATTTACAAGCCCATTTGAATTGCCTTTGAAGTGATCGATGCTTTTCTAGAAGAAAGCGGTAATTGTAAAAAAAAAACTACAAATACGGTTTTTTATCTTTTATAATATACTACACGTAATTGTCGTGAGCCATAGCGTATAGCGTCACGGCATTAGCAGTGCATATTTCAGCGTCCATTCTCGACGAGCGCGCGAACTAAACTGTGAACGATTGCGAGTGTGGAGGGATGTGTTTTTCGCGACGAGTTCGCAGCAATATTACGGCGTGAATTCACGCCATGAATCACACAGGAGTCTGGAGCCCGTATTACGAAATTTCTGGATTCGGTCCCCGCGTTCAAGGCCCGCGATAGAAGCTATGGAATAGCTTAAAAACTCTACCGCTTTATTATAGTAGTATAGATGAACTCTACTTCTAGGGTTGTACCCACTATGGTGAACACAATGCTAGTATGGATTGGGAAAACCCACTAAAAGGGATTTAGTTTTCGCTTTTCCCTGATCATGAGATCACCGGGTCCTTATTAATCTATGTAACTGATACATTCAAGTTCTCGCACGTATTCTTCTCGCCGCATACTTGGTCTTTCTTGTATCCATTCACACTCATTTCTTGCCGGGTGGGACCCCCGCTACTCTATGCTTATATTTGTTTATTCTTTTATTGGAGAAATAAGGTTTCATACAATTTTATTTTAATTTCTGTTTTGTTTTCAATAATATTTATGCTTTACATTGGCTAACCTTATAGATTCTACGTACTTATTTTTATTTAGTATACAAACTTCCTTAGGTTATATATATTTATTGAATTACATGGGTTCTTTTTACTATTGTTATTATCATTATATTTCTATCATTCACATTACATTTCTTATTTCTTAGTTCTGTTCTTACAGCTAAAAATCTTACATCAGTATATACTTTTACTTATCATCTTATTTATAACATTTTTCCGTTTGCTATTTCTAGTTCTATTCTTATATCTATTGTTTGTACAACAGTTAGTTCTTTTATTTATTACATTGTTATGTTTGCTGTTTACCAATAATTCCAATAACTTTTATGCTTTACATATTATATTGGCTAACCTTACAGATTCTGCGTACGTATTCTTGTTTTAGTTTACAAATTTCGTTAGGTTCACATATTTGTTGACTTAAATGTTTTTTTTAAAGTCTCACTGACGCTATTATACCCGATGGGGTAATTTTTCAAGTGTATGCAAGGAAGACCGTGCTGCTAAAAGGCTGCCATGTGTTACATTGTTGCTGTTTTGATGCATACTTTGGTGTTATCATGTAGTTATGTCCCTTATATTACACCAGTGTGTGATTGTGGCAGGGATATATTACGGTTGGTCGAACTATATTGCTTTATATTGAATGTATTGTGCAGTACTCTGTTTTATTGCTGATATTGATTAATTGCGTAAACGAAAGAGCAAGTTGAACATCGACTGTTACACATCTATTACCTCACCAACAGTTAACCTCCAGAATTATTTCTAATGGTATTTTAGTTTGTAACCGGGTAACATTTTTTTATTTAAATAATTTAAAGAAAAAATTCTCAACATATTAATGATAAAAATATGTTGTTACTATTAAAGACTTATATGTTATATAAACATTTATATATTTGTCTCTAAGGGGAGGCTTGTGAATATTAAGCAAAAATTGTATAGAAATCGCTTGTCTTTTCTTAAATTCATTCCATTTTTGACTAAAAATATTAAACAGTACTTCTGACTCGCCTTAGGAAATATTTTACCTTTCATCTTAAAAGAACGATCATTGTAGCGGAATGACGTGTTAAGGCAATAAGCGTCAGACCATCAATTTGTCTGCATTGTTAAGTATTGTTTTGTTTATATTGAAATTTAAAATAGAAATAATATTCGCTGTATGGAAAAACTGTTGCAAACCGTATATACTTGTGGGTATAAATTGAAATTTTTAATTTTATTAATGTCAGTTCTTAAATTAATCGTCAATTTTATTTTTTTATATTAATAACGTAAGAAACTGTCCATTATTATGTTCATGAAATCAGATAATTCTATTATTGCAAGCAAATATCAATCGCAACTTCATCTAGTGGTGCGCCGCCTTATTAGTACAAAGCCGCCATTAAGAACTTTTTTATTCCCCGTCCCGGTACCGAAGAATTTTTTTTTACTGAAAACAAGGCATTTCTTCTTAATCTTCAAGGGTGACTACGCATCTGCATTTTATTTTCATCGACAATAGTTACAAATGTCGATGAGCCAAAGCAGTTTTTCGCGCTTATTCTATTAAAAAGTGTCGTGATCGCGTTTGAAAGGTATGAAGATTCAGTATAAATATTCAGTACTGTAGGTGGTATACGTTTCAAAGGCTAAGTACCTCTCTCCCCCCCCCTCTCTTTCTGCCGCTTAATAGCAGTGCTTGCTCTGCTATGCCCCGGTTTGAATGGTATAGTGAGATAGTATGATTAAAGGCCATGACGAATTTCATCTTAGACCTCGGAGGGACAACGCACCTGTAAGTTTCTTTGTTTGACATTGGTTGCAGATGTTCACGGGCTGCCATAGCCATTAAGCATCAAGTTGGCTTTTAGTTCGCTTGTAATTTAAGATTTATTAAAGTATACGATAAAATATATAAGGTCAGGTACATTTATTTTTATAAAACTGGAGTGAGATAAAAGTGAACTTACTGACCACCTGGTGGTGACTGGTAAGTGGCTACTGCAGTCCATGGATACCTGAGCAAACTTCAAACAAACAAGGCTATACATGCGTTATTACCCCTAAGTAAGTCTAAGTATGAGAAATTATCAACGTATTTGTTTGTATATAAATATGTCTACGTACGAATGTAATTCGAAACAGATGGACTAAATCTTCACACCAAATGAAAACAAACAATAATTAATTTTGCAACAAAACAATACCAATTAGGTGCTCGTTACGAAGTTTTCTCATAGGCCTCGATAAAGCTTTGAAATATATCTGCTTTTGTTCGTGTGGATAAGATAAGGTAAATTCACGCGTACAATTTTTTCAGCACGCGTGCTTAGAATAACAAAGGAAAAATTTATTTCTGTACATGTATTTGTTCCTTTTGTCGCAAAGATAAAACAGAATTCAAGGGCTACAGAATATATTGTCATGGTAACTATGCGGTAAGACTTACAATAAATGCCTGGTTACTGGGTAGGTACCATCTCCTTACCTATTATTTTATTTTAAGCAGCTGTGCCTACACTGGTTTTTCGTGTTTAGAAACCAAGTATGATTATATGATGTGAGGCTTACCGTCTTAGTCCTTAAATTTTTTTCTTGAAGTTTGAGTGAGTCACTCACAATCAGATGGGCTGTAGGATGGGTTATCAAATCACAATAGATACAATCAAAATAGACCTATAAAATGAAACGTAACAAATCTTTCTTTAGTCTTGTAATAGCAAGAAGCCACATCAATAGTATGACAAGAAATCTGAAGAAATTCAGTCAGAACGACAATTTCTGATTAGCCACAATGTAAAATAATAAGTATAGTGTAATTGTAAAAAAAATATGGTAATAACTTTAAAGTAAATTGTACTTAAGGAATAATACAATAAACATAACACATACTTAAAAAATAATACTAAGTTAAAAAATAAGTTAAAATAAGTTAATTAAACGCGATAAAATCCGTATATATAGTTTTATTCAATGTATAGCGTTCGCGTAAATTTAAAAAAATCATTAAGTCAAATAGATAAAAAAAATATATTATTCAAATGAATAAATTAAGGAATTCATATACTAAAACTGAGATAGAAAAACTGATTAAAGAACATGTTTAAAAAAGCAACCACACAGCTTTAAAATTGTTGTACATTGCAGGGCTAATATAGTTGTTACAAATATTAGCCCTGCAATGTACAAATATTCCAACATAAAACAGCAAGTGGTAAGTGAAATGTATTGTAGGAACAAACCTTCAGTGGGTTTTTATCCATTTGAGTAAAAAACTTTCGTACCTACATGCCATTTCAATGGTTGTATCCCATAAATACTTACTCATAAATTTGTGCAAGCACCGTGAGATAAACAAGCTATACTATACTTACTATTTATTATAGTGAGTACTAGCCGTACCTTGTGGTTTCACCCGCGTATATCACATGTCCTCATGACACATGACATGACACCTAGTTCAAGCATTTTAGATAGCAATGTATGGAAAAATTGGCAAAATTGTATGTAATGTGTATTTTCATCTATCGGCATAATTATGTGCGTTATAGAGCGACGTTAACTCCCTTCCGGGTGAGCGTCATCCCCTTGCGCCCCAGAAATTGCCCCAAAGCGTGGCTTTTTTCGGTTTAAAAAAACCGTAGACCGTACAAGAAAAATGCGCATATACGAAATAATCCTTGATAAATTTGCTATCAACCTTCTCAAGCTATCAAGCGAGATAGATGTTTAAGAAATAGATAGATAGTTGTTTAAGAAAAGGTACAATTTATTTCTAAACCCTTTCATTTCACGTTACTATGATATTTTGAAAATATAGTTGATTAATAAGTGTAAGAGGTTGATAGCAAATTTATCAAGGATCAATTCGTAACTACACAATTTTCGTGTATCGTGTACTGCATTCTTTAAAACTAGAAAAAACCGCGATTCGGGACTCTTTTTAGGATGCGGGAGGGTGAGAGGATAAAATGTAACTTTGTTTTATATCGTACATATGCTGATAGATACCTGAAAGTACTTCATTAATTTTGTCAATTTTTTAGCTAAATTTATTGAACTAAACTCGGACATAGAAACGTTCACTGTTGGTTTCGCCATTCGCCTCTCGCCGAGGCGAGAGTTGATTTATTTTATTTTTTATCATCTCTCCACATAAAGACCAAAGTTTATCTTCATAAAGTTGTCTCATTACGAACTTTCAGTCGTGAGGATTAATATATCATGCCTAATAATAACGCTCATAAATATCTTTTTAATTTTCAATAATTTTTATCTTACTGTGGCTTATGTATAAAAAATAAGCATATTGTATTGCGGATTTTTTAAGATGGAGTAAAGATATATATTTTCTTAGAACATTGTATTTAGATATCGCTAACCATTACGCCAGCGCACGCGTATAAATAATTTCAGGAGCGCTTTTTTCTTTTACTTGCTTAACGAAAATCAATATGTAAGGCTAGCCGAAGGGTGTAGCCTAATGTTATAAAGTCTATACTATTTCTCATGAATCTGACAACAATATCCAAAAAATGTTGAAATCGGACTGGTAGTTCCCGAAATTAGCGTGTATAAACAAACAAAAAAAACTCTTCCACTTACTTATAGGGTTGTACCCACCATGGTTATCGAATTGGGAAAACACATTAAAAGGGAGTTGGATGAAGTGCTGTTTGTCCGAGAATGATTAAAATACACCTAGATTCCAAAATAAATAATATGATTATTGCGCAGTATTATTGGTTATGATTGATATTCAGAGCACAGTAATCCGATTTACTTTCGAGCGAATCGTGGTTTGCTTCATTTAGTATTAACTATTGGCCAATATATTTTTATAACTTGCTTCAGGTAACACTTTTCTTTTTACTATAATAAATAAGTGGTAGCTAAAGATGGTAAAGCACACTGACTTAGCTTAACAAAAGCCTATTCATTCCTCTCTTGAAGATTTTTTATTCTATTCTTTTACTGCAACGATTACGAACGACAAAGCAGACTGTTTGGTTCGAATGCATGGTGTGTCGACAGCAAAATAGTATTGTAATGATAAAATAAAGTACCAGAAACTAAAACCTAGAGTAATACAATAACATTGGCCAGTTCAGCTGACTGGGTTTTCGACAATATAACCAGTTGCTGGAGGTTCAAAAATCGCTTATATCTTACGTCCGTTTATTGATATAAGGAGCGGTAAGGAACCATATGGGGGAAACTAACTGAAACTAGTAAGTTATAGCAGACTTTGAAAATTAAGTTAAGTATGAACAAGCGATTTTAATGCAATTTATAGCAGTTATAGTCCCATAATACCAGAAGAAAGCTCGTGTGAAAAGGTACCTCGGCGTATTTACAAAATTATAACAGATGATGAATCTTGAATTTATCGATATGATCCAGAAATAAATTGCCAGTTTTTGGTTTGGCTGCTTTAATAAACCATTTAAAATGAAGCATTTGAGAAGCGCATTGAAGGTTTTGACAAATAGATTACTTTGACGTATGGTATCTTGCGTACCTACCTATCTAGTGTCAATTCGTTTACAAATTAGAAAAGACGTTAATTCCAATGCAATGCATCATACTAAACATGAAGCTCTGCCGACTACTGCTTCAAAATGACTTATTGACTAATTGGTTTTTTTATATACCGATATTGAAACACATTGCTCCAACGAAACCGAAGTTATTCACGTGTATTAGAGAGGATTCTGACTTGAAAATCATAGAACTCCAGAATGCTTTCAACTTTCGCTGTGGCTGAGGCTGAGCCTACCCCCGAACTCTCCCCAAAAATTATCTTATAATATAAGAAAAAATAAGAGAAAGCCGAAAATACCGGGAATTTTTTCTCGGTCCGTTCGTTTTTGTTCTAACGTCTACAATCAAATTTGAATTGTGTGTAGATATAAATAAGATTTATTTTAGCTTTAATCGTACCGTCAAATCAAAAGTAGTTACTATAACTGTTTTCTATTTATACGACAATCGTTCATAAAGCAATAGTAATAGAGTCCACAAACTAACTAGATAGAGTCTTAACTTAGATCCAACCTATGATCCTACCAAACGAGCATGTAGTTTGTAAACGTTTTGCGATTGAGACAGTTCCGAGAATGAAATGTAGAACTGTATTCATTTCGTTCGTTTTTAAACCTAACATTAGGTTCTTCGAGAAACTGTTCGTTCCTTTTTCCTTTACAAACTGTTTTTAAGCTATTGCATAGCTTCTATCGCGGGCCTTGAGTGCGGGAAAATCCAGAAATTTCGTAACGAAAAAAACCTCACGCTCTCCGACGGGCTCGGAGGTGTGGCTTGAAGGCCGTGTATTGTCTAACGATGGTCTAACGTCGTTTCTTTTCCTCAGTCTTTGTTGTCTTTGTCGAAGAGTTTTGAAATTTTGAATATGAATGAACAAAGTGCATTTATTAAGGGTGCTCTCTCGCTAAAAGCTTGAAAAGAGCGTGCAGATGAACCAACTTTTCGTCGACACTTACAGAGAAATTACATATGAAAAAAATAGCTAGTAATCTACATGATCTGATACGTAATTTGGTTTAGCCATAATTTTTCTATCGGTGTACATAATAAATAAAAAATACCCAAATCACCTCCAAATCGTTGAGATGAAACCACTTTACTCCTTCATTGTTTATCAAAGGAATATAAAAAAAATATCTACTGCTTTGCAATACAAAATAAAATAATTTGGTTTGGTTACTTTTTAGAAATATGTATTATTTTTATGATAATAAATTAAAAATGCGTCCCGATTAAATACTGCGTCTATATCACCCCCGCATTCGTCCACGAATTCAGTGCGGGGCGCATCGTGTTGCTAGGTGGACGTACGCCGCGTTGCGAGAGCTCAGCACTACGAAATAAAATCGTAAAATATTACTGCAAAAATTTAATTTTGTTAATAGTGGAGTAGGTTTTTTCTGATTCTTGTTTAATAGTAGTGTTTTATAGTTACATTAATTGTACAGTTTTATTAATGTTTAAGTTTAGTTTGTAAAACATGGGGAATAAGCAGAAACGATTGAAGAGAGGTCTAAAAAAATATTACAAACAAAAGGGTATACATTTATCAAGGTAAGTTTTAAGTTTTATCTACATATTTCATAATATTAGACAGGTGCTGTTTATAAAATACCTATATTACTGTGATTTTGCCACTCTGTGACGAGACAAAGCGCGGCAAACGCAAGTGGCGGCTAGGCGCGGGCCGCGTCGTCGCATGCTGGTAGCGCATGTCTGAGAAATTAAAAAATATATATTTCGAAGAAATGTGAAGTTCGTCAACATGCATTGAGGCAGCGTGGCGGACATTTCCTTGCTTTAAAATCCTCTCAGAAATTAGAGGAGGCCTGTGCCCAGCAGTGGGACGTATATAGGCTGTAACTTTACTTTTTTTACTTTTATAAATATGTTATTTTACCGACGAAAATTTTAAAGAAAAATAAAAAATAAGCAACCGACAACCTCCTAGGTCCCTAGGTGACTTGCGAGATGTCAGTGTAACAAAACAAAACGGCCCAGAAAAACACTTTCCAAGCACGCAACAATTTAATTGGTGCCAGTGGGGATCGAACCCGGGTTGCTCCCGTACTGTGATACCTATAACGAGCGCTAACTATGTGAGCTACCACGGCTCTCAACGACATCGTTCCGTTCGTGTTTGAAATTTGTCATCTGTGAGAGTGAATTTTATCTGTGTACTCTGTAACAAATAACTATATAGAATATAGAAAAAAATCTGAAAATGATATTTCGCCAGTTTTGTTTGTATACTGGTTAGGAACTCGATCAAAAATTTGATAATTTTTCTGTTTTTTCTAATGTTATTTCTAATGTTATTTTACATCAAATTAATTGTGAAGATATTTCCTTTAGGAAATATGTTTCATTACGACGATTCAAAAACGTTTACATATAATAATTTACCTCGAAATTCACTATACGCGATTATCGTTTATTGATTATAATAGAGCGTGCCATTTGAATTTAAAGACAATTAATTGGACAATAAATAATAAGTGACAAATCTTGCCGTGGAGCGTGGAACTGAGTAGTTGCGCGTCTTGTTAATATAATTGCCGTACGGCCGCCCTGACGTATGTACTGCGCGAACCTGAGTTTTTTGCGACGCGGTCCGGTGATACAGTATTTTTCACAAATAATGAGTTCGTTATAACGCGGGTTCGGTTAAATCTGGTTGAATTTGATTGGATTAACCTAATGACAACTGACATAACTATAATTAATGAGTGATAAACGAGCGTAATTTCCTAGACTCTGAAGTTTCTGTGACGGCTTGCCCCTTCGATGGATCCCATACTGGAATAGAGGTGAAGCCTTGGGATCTGCTGTTCGGCAACCAGCGGGAAGTCAGGTTACATAATATAACACGTACTGAGCATTACATTATCACACACATATACTTACACCTGAATCTTCCTAGGTTTGACCTTACGTCGACGAAATAGGTAAGTCTTGTTTGGTTCCTTTTTAACCGCTATTGTCTCATATTCCACAAGCCATTTAGGCCGACCTCCTGTTACTCGTCGAGTTGAACTCCTGGTGGGCCCGGGTTCTACGACCTTTGCCCGGGTAACTAGAGGCCGTAACAATAGCAGAGTAAAAAATTAGAGATTGTGGTGTTTGAAATTTGTCATCTATGAGAGTGAATTTTATCTGTGTACTTTGTAACAAATAACTATATAGAAAAAAAATGTGAAAATTACATTTCGCCATTTTTGTTTGTGTACTGGTTAGGAACTCGATCAAAAATTTGATCATTTTTCTGTTTTTATACGTTATTTCTAAAAAAATGTGAAAATGACTATTCGCCATTTTTGTTTGTGTACTGGTTAGGAACTCGATCAAAAATTTGATAATTTCTCCGTTTTTATACGTTATTTCCAATGTTATTTTACATAAAATTAATTGTGGAGATATTTTCTTTAGGAAATATGTATCATTACGACGATTCAAAAACGTTTACATATAATAATTTACCTCGAAATTCACTATACGCCACACTATATTATCGTTTATTGATTATATGTTGTTTAAAAAGTATTCTTATCAGTTTTTTTTGTGTTAAATGGATGCTAAACATAAAAGAATGCTTCAGTTTTGATAGCAATTTATTAACGAAATATCTGTTGAGATGTGTCTAGAAATTATTAATACTTATTTTTATTTATTTATTAAAATAATAAATAAATAAAAATAAGTATACATTTATCTTTATTGAGTACTAGTTATTCCCCGCGATCTCGCCCGCGTGGAATATGGATTTCATGGGTTTTAATTTTTTTGCGCGGAACCCTAATTCTTTTTCTAAAACAAAAGTAGTTCAAGTTATATTTTATCATCAGCTATCTGCCACTGAAAGTCCCGTCAAAATAGATCCAGCTGTTTCGGAGATTAGCTGGAACAAACAGACGGACAGATAGACAGACCGACAGACAGACAAAAAATTTAAAAATTGTGTTTTTGTTAATAGTACTTTCATATGCATTTAACAAAAAGCTGTTATTTTAACATTACAAACAGACACTTCAATTTTATTTATTTGTAGATATAGATATAAGATATTATTCATATTGGTGTCATTTTGAATGGAATATCATGTACTATTATAATAATAAAATAATTGATAGGACTATGACACCACTAAGGGAAGTGAAATTTTGATATAGGTAAATTCATGTTCAAATTCAGGTAATTCATTTTATTAAGCTATTGCATATCTTCTATCGCGGGCCTTGAGCGCGGGGACCGAATCCAGAAATTCCGTAACGAAAAAAACCTCACGCTCCCCACTCCGACGGGCACGGAGGTGTGGCGTTGAAAGCCGTGCATCGTCTAACGTCGTTTCAGTTCGGCAGACTTCGGCACTCGGCAAACTTCGGCACGGTGTTTTTGTGCGTGCGACTAGTCGTATGCGTGTACACCAGCTGCTAACTGAATGATAAAAATTCCTGAATAACCTACATGTATTGTAAGATATTAAAAATATTTTAAACAATATTAACTTCTCATTTATACAATAAGAGAAAAAAAATTGTTTTCTTATCGGTCACCACGCTCAAAAAGTGTAACTTGATTTAATATCAAAGACTTAACTGCATAAATAAAATAAATAATTAATTATAATTGCATAAGTTGATAAAAAATGCTATGCAATGGCTTTACCGCGGCAGTCCCCAAGTGCCACACGTCTTTTTTTAAAAGTGTTTCTGAATAAAACGCCCAGTACTATCTCAAGCGGTCGCATCCAGGTGGTCCGCGCTTTCGTCCCTGTACGGTAGTGCTCTCTCGCTCTCGCGCCTCCGCTGTCCTGCTCGCGCTGTACAGCGTCAACGCATTGCTCACTCCGCCGGTGGCATCGTTCACGAACGGTCCGCGCTCTCGTACCTGTACGGTAGTGCTATCCAGCTCTCGCGCCTCCGCTGTCTTGCTCACGTTGAATAGCGTCGAGGCTGGTGAGTCACTTTCACGCTAACAGTTCTTGCCCCCCCTGTCTTCGGGCAGGGAGGTTTGACTGACCTCCGCTTTTTAAATTTTTGTTTGTTTGTTTGTTTGTTGTACGTATATTGTCTCGTAGCACGTCTCGCGTCCAAGTCCCTGTTCTACCGAGAACAGGAACCCGTCCCAATCGTTACCGAGCTCAGCTCTACTGACCGAAAATGGCCACATATAGCCTATCTGAGTCCCTCGCCGCCCTCATAAACCAATATGGTTTAATCAACAATGAGACGGTCCTCGCCGCCATCGCCACCATCGCCGCCCAGGCTCCCCCCCCCCTGCCCCTCAGGCACACCATCCGCCGCCCGTAATCGCGACATACCTCGAAACAAGGAATTCTTTTGCCCCCCTAGAGCCTTTTGCCCCCCTAGAGATGGAGTACGCATGCTCCGTGTCCTCTGCGCCGGCCACCCGGAAGAGGCCCGCCACCACTTCAGGCACCGGCTCATCGGAGTCCTGTGACTCCGACGGAACCTGGGAGTCTACATTCACCACGGTGAATTCCAAGCACAATGGTAAGCGCGCCGTGTTAAAATGCAACCCCCTTATCTCAGCGGCCCCTGCCGCTCTTACAACCTCCGCAGCCCCCACTGCCACCTCTGCCCCCGCAGCCCCCTCCGCTGCCGCCGTCCCACTTATGTCACCAGACATCCCCACACCGTCCAAACCAGCCTCTCGGGTTGCTCCAGTCCTTGCCAAGAAGCAAGTCCCACCCCCTATCTTCCTAAGAGACAAGGCAAAATTTACCCAACTCTCAAAAACCTGCTACAACGCAGGAATCAAATATGACCATGCCATCAACCTCGGCGAATCTATCAAAATCGTCCCTAACTCAATCGAGGACTTCCGACAACTCACGAAGCTTTTCACAGCCGAACGAGTGTCTTACCACACCTACGCTCTTCCGGAAGAGCGAAAAGTTAGGGCCGTCATCCGAGGCGTCCCCTTTGAATTCACCAACAAGTAAATCCTTGAGGACCTTAAGTCCCAAGGTTTCCCCATAGAAGCCGTGCACAAAATGCACAGTAGAACGGGCAAGAGGTTCAACCTAGCCCTTGTCATCCTAACCAACGTGCCGGAGGCAAAAGCCATCTTTCGGCAGGTACGCACAGTGTGTGGCCTGTCGAGAGTGAAGGTTAAGCCCCCACATAGGCGCGGATTCCCGGCGCAGTGCCACCGCTGCCAACTATATGGTCATGCGGCGACCAACTGCTCCGCCCCACCCAGGGGCGTTAAGTGCCTCGACCTGTCAATGTGCCTGTCAATGACCGCTCATTCCAGGCCCTCCACCAACGGCCCCGTCAGGGCCTCTCTCAGCCCATCGAGGGCTTCTCTCGGCCCTCTCAGGGTCCCTCCTAGGCCCCCTCAGGGCATAATTCGGCCACCTCCGGGCTTCTCCAAGCCTATGCAGCATCCAGTCTTTCCCTGGGGTCCTAAAAAGGCAGACCCACAGAGGACAACCTCCTACCCCCAAGAAACAGAGCCCACAGCTGATGACTACAAAACACTGTATTCCACTATTAGGAATATTGACATTAGGGAAATCACTGTAGTAGCACGCAAACTGCGAGCTGCGAAGTCCCCTCAAGAACGTCTCCTCGCTCTTTCAGAGCATAATAATCTTCTTTTAGCGTTGTAAGTTAACTTAACTCAATTAACTTAACTTCAATAACAGAGCAGTTTGCTCTACCAAAATCTCACGGTCGTATCAAACCTAAGGGTTTATCGCTTGTATCCTTTAATATTCGCGGTTTGCGAAATAACCTCCCAGAGCTTAAGCTCTTTCTTCGGAATCGTGAAGCCGATTTCCTCCTCCTACAGGAAACTAATCTCAAAACTAATGACACTAAAGGCCTTTCTATTAAAAACTTCTCTCTTCTTCGTAACGACAGACCCGACCGCCGAGGCGGCGGAACGGCCATCTATTACAAGAAGACACTTTACTGCTCGCCCGTTTCTACTCCGCAGCTTTTTTTACGTGATAGAGCCATGCTGCAAATATATTAATAGTATGGTTGTAGCACGAATGGGTCGGCTCGACCGGGGAAGGACCACGCTCTCACAGAATATCAGCGTCAAGTAGTAGCTTAACGCTGCTGTGTTTCGTATGGTGAGTGTAGAGATCCGGATACCCGTTTTACTGGAAACGAGGCATTCCACCTAAGTATCAGCATTTTTTTTCGTAATCGAGGACAGATGTAGATGTCTATGGGCCACAGCAAGCACTTACCATCAGGTGGACTGTGTGCTCGTTTGTCACCCTATTCTATATAAAAAAACAACATGGAAGCCACGGTATGCAAGCTAGCTTTGACTGGACATCAGTCCATCCTCATAGCCTCCTGTTACATCCCTTCAGGAACCCATTCCCTCAAAAAAGATTTTGAGGCCATTTTATCTTTAGGCAATTCAGTCATTATGTTTGGAGATTTTAACTCCAAGCATGGACATGCCGTACTACGTCCCCTAGTGGCAAGATACTGCTCGATATCACGCAGTCTCTTGATATTACCGTCCATAGTCCCCTCGATGTTACTCACTTTCCCGATAACACCGATCACGCTCCCGATGTACTAGATTTTGCGTTACTCCAAGGAGTTTCTCTCAACCTCAGAGCAATCGAGACACTAGACGATCTAGGATCCGATCACCGACCGGTCTCCCTCATTCTTGGCCATGAGCCACCTCCCCCAACACACACGAAAACCTTCACTAATTGGAAGGGATTCAAGGAGTCTCTAGCTAAAGCTCTGGACTCACAGGACTCTACCATCTCCCTACCGTCGGACTTAGACAATCCCGAAAAAATCGACACCGCGGTCGATTCACTCTCCACCTATATCAAATCCTCCCTTAAGGAGAACGAAAGGGTCGTCCCGGTTGCTAACAATGGTGGGCTACCCCTACATATTAGCAACCTATTAAAAGCCAAAAAAGCTGCTTTCCGAAGAGCAGCAAAATATCTCACCCCCGAATACAGGCGCGCGGCCAATCGTCTTCAACGAGAACTCCGTTTCCGCCTCTCTGAATTTCGAGACCTCGAAAGGAGTAAACTCATGAAGAATATCTCTCCATCTCATATAGCGTACTATCAGATGGCTAGAGCCCTCCGCATAGACGCTATCACCCACACTACCCCTCTCTCCCGTCCCGACGGCACGGTTGTCTTCGAGGACGAGGAAAAGGCTGAGTGCTTTGCAGATAGCATTGCCGCACAATGCTCTCCTAGCTCTCAACCCGTCGACCTCTCACACGTCCAGGCAATGGAGGATGAGGTCCGCCGCCGGAACTCACCCCCTACAGCCCCCGAACCTATATCTGTGTCCAATAATGAGATTTCATCCCTCATCAAAGGACTTAAGCCTAAAAAGGCTCCGGGCGCGGATGGCATCTCCAACCAAGCCCTAAAACACTTTCCTGAGCAGGTGTTAACCTTTTTATCTATTATCTTCAACGCCTGCTTTAACCTTAGTTACTTTCCCACTACGTGAAAAGAGGCAACTGTGATTGGTATTCCCAAGCCAGGCAAGCCTCTCAACCTCCCCTCCAGTCATCGCCCCATTAGCCTCCTCAAGGCAATGGACAAGCTCTTCGAAAGAGTCATCCAAACTCGTATGAGGCGCTATCTGTTTCCCACAGATGGTGACCCTCTTATCATTCCCCATCAATTCGGTTTCCTTCATTCTCTCTGGTTCTCCACTCATATCCCCAACAAGTTGTGGAATATACCCTCAGCGGTTTTTATCCTCGTCGTCATAAGACCATCGCGGTCTTTTTCGACATAGCTAAAGCTTTCGATAGAGTTTGGCATACAGGCCTTATCTACAAACTGTACAAAATAGGTCTCCCCGATCGTCTAGTACGTCTCGTGGCCTCCTACTTAAAGCATCGTACCTTTCGTTTTAGACACAAAGGCACGCTATCTTCACAGCGAACTATCAAAGCTGGTGTCCCTCAGGGCTCAGTACTTGCTCCTCTGCTGTACATCCTGTTCACCAACGACATTCCCATCCCGTAGAAAGGTGTTCAGCTTTCCCAGACGACACTGCTATCTACTGCAAAGGTATCTCACTACCTTTCATACGGAACAAGATTCAAAAGTCGGTTGACGACCTAGGAGTTTGGTTCGAAAAATGGCGCATCTATGTGAACCCGGAGAAGAGCTCCGCCGTTCACTTCGATTATAAACGACGCCGTCTCAAAAACACTATATATGCTAGGGACCCCTGTCCCCTGGAATACGACTGCCAAATATTTAGGTGTCACTCTAGACACAGGGCTCACTTTCAGGCCCCACGTCAAAAGAGTAACCCGTCACGCACGTTTTTACCTGAGTAGGCTCAATAGTATATTGGGCCGACACAGTAAAATGTCCCTCAGAAACAAGCGTACCCCTTATAAGGTATATGACCAGTCATGTCTTACGCGGGCCCCGTTTTTGCCCACGCCGACCCTAAAATTATTAATGAACTCCAAATAGTTCAAATCCTTTTCTGTCGTCGAGCTGCTAACGCACCTTGGTACGTCCGTAATGCCGACCTTCATCGGGACCTAGATTTCCCCACAATTCAACAATTTCTCAAAAAACTCTCTGAGAACTTCTTCAAAGCCTCAGAGTCGCACTCAAACAATTTAATTCGTGGGGCAGCTACTTATGCAGCCCCACCCCCCTCTCGCTATCGAGTCCGTAGGCCGAGAAACTCTCTCTCGGACCCGCCTAATAAACTAACAAACGACCTGAACTGCCTCCTAGCGGCTCAGGCCAACTCTAATTAAATTAAATTATTTACTCATAATTAATTTGCCTTCGTAGGCACTCCCTCAGCGGCTCGTAGCCGCCTGCGCCCTCTTTTCCCAAAAGAGGGTCACTCACGATAAGGCACAATAAAGCATAAATGCGTAATGCATTTTCCGCCTCCCTACGTATAGTGTAGCCCTTTAATTGCTTCGGGCGCAAAAAAAAGGCTCAAATCGCAGTCGTCGAAGAGGCTACAACTATAAGGAAAAAAGAAAGCCGAAACCTAAGGAACAAGAAGCTGCCTTAGAAAAGCGTTTTAATTGCCTCCTCCCGGCTGATCGTCTATCTCTCTCTCTCTCTCTCGGGGTCCTAGTAGGGTCGTGGTATTCGCAGTACGTCGCATTCAGGGGTGCGTGGGACGTGCGTCATCCGCACTAGGCAAGGAACGTACGTCATAAAGTGGGAGATTGTCTCAGGGCGACTGCGGGTACTGGACGTGTCCCTGCCGTCCGAAACAGCTGCCCTGTGTTATATTGAGATGGGTATTGCATACTTTGGTGTTATCGTGTAGTTATGTCCTTCATGTTACACCAGTGTGTGATTGTGACGGGGATATATTAAGGTTGGTCAAAATATATTGCTTTATATTAAATGTATTGTGCAGTATTCTGTTTTAGTGCTGATATTGATTAATTGCGTAAACAAAAAAACAAGTTGAACATCGACTGTTACACTTCTATTACCTCACTAATAATTAACCTCCAGAATTATTTCTAATAGAAAAGAAAGTTTGATACCGAGTAATATTTTTTTTATTCAAATAATTTTGAGAAAAATTTCTCAATATATTAATGATAAAAATATGTTGTTACTATGAAAGACTGTCAACATTTATATATTTGTCTCTGAGGGGAGGCTTGTGAATATTAAGCAAAAATTGTATAGAAATAGCTTGTGTTTTTTTTTTAAATTTATTCCATTTTTGACTTGAAATATTAAACAGTACTTCTGACTCGCATTAGGAAATATTTTACCTTTCATCTTAAAAGAACACCCATTGTAGCGAAATGACGTGTCAAGGTAATAAGCGTCAGACCATCAATTTGTCTGTATTGTTAAGTATTGTTTTGTTTATGTTGGAATTTTAAATAGAAATAATATTCGCTGTACAGAAAACTATTGTAAACCGTATATACTTGTGGGTATAAAATGGAAGTTATAATTTTATTTATGTCGCTTTTTAAATTATCCTTGTTTTATTTTTTAATATTAATAACGTAAGAAACTGTCCATTATGTTCTTGAAACCTAATAATGGTACACTGTATTCTATTATTGCAAGCAAATATCAATTGCAACTTCATCTAGTGGTGCGCTGTCTTGTTGGTATGATGCTGGCAGTAAGAACGTTTTTTCCTCCCTATCGGTTGTCGGTTCTTGGTGCAGTGTTGTGGTGTGTATTCGCGGCATTTTTTTTAAATAGGGTGATCAACGAGCTCACAGTCCACCTGATGGTAAGTCATGAGAATCAAAATGCAGAATCAGTCACCCTTGAGGACTAAGATGCAAAGCCTCATTTCCAGTAGAAAAGATCTCCGTTTCTCTACACTTACAATATAAAACACAACATACAAAACAAATTTATATTCTGATTGTAGTACAAATGGGTTAGCTCGACCGGGAAAGGACCACGCTCTCACAGAATACTAACGTGAATTAACAGCATAATGCTGCGTCGTTTCTTATGGTGAGGACAGAGAACCGTATATATATATATATATATATATATATATATATATATATATATATATATATATATATATATATATATATATATATATATATGTCTACGCATCTGCATTTTAATTTAATCGAGGATAGTTATAGATGTTAATAGGCCACAACATCCAGTTACCATTAGGTGGTCTATATTTTTGTTTGTCGCGCTTATTCTATTAAAAAAATGTCATGATCGCGTTTGAAAGGTATGAAAATTCAGAATAAATATTCAGAACTGTAGGTGGTTGGACACCTTTCAAATACGTCTGGGTGAGTACCTCTCTCTCTCTCTCTCTCTCTCTCTCTCTCTCTCTCTCTCTCTCTCTCTCTCTCTCACTCTCTCTCGCTCTCGCTCTCTCTATCTCGCTCTCTCTCTCCCTGCCTCATAGGTAAGAGGAAGTCTTATAGGTAAGAGGAAGTCTTATAGGTAAGAGGAAGTCTTATGGGTCAGAGGAAGGAGAAATAGGTTTCTGCCACTGAATGGCAGTGCTTACTCTGTGCTCCGGTTTGAATGGTATAGTGAGATAGTATAACTAAAAGCCATGAGGCATTTAATCTTAGACCTCGGAGGGGACAACGCACCTGTAAGTTTATTTGCTTGACATTGGTTGTTCACGGGCTACAATAGCCATTAAGCATCAAGTTGGTTTTTAGTTCGCTTGTAATTTAAGGTTTATTAAAATATACGATTTGTCGGAGGCCTATGTTCTGCAGTGGACTTTTGAAGGACTGTAATGATGATGATGATGATGACGAAAATATACAACTACAGGTATTGAGCTTGTGACCGGTGATAAAAGATGATGAAATATCTTTGATTATTCTCTTGATCACCTGTTACATAATCATGTCATCACTGTCACAGAAAACAAAGTACATGATTTTTTAAATATTCCACCAGTTTAATATCGAAATTGTATATAAACTATTATTAATAAAATTTGATTGTTTTGACCAAAGCTAAAGATATACAGTTGCAAACAAGTACATCCTTTTAAGGTTTCTCGCCAATCTCATTTATGACCGCCGCGGGAGCCTTGCCAATATCAATAAGGCTTTACGATTTATGTTATCGCCACAAATATATTTACTATTTGAATATTCGAAGCACCCTTATATTTGTATTATATTTGACCTACATTTATTTGATTAAATAAGGGACATTGAAATATTTACATCAGTGTTGTGCCTTTGAAACCTTAATAGATTACTTTCATTATTAATAGAGAATCTGACAAGAAATTCGGAATTAAAAATAAAATATAATTGTAAAAATCAAATTAATGATCATGTTAGTATTACCAGTCGTTATTAGCGGCAGCGTATCACCTTGTAGAAGACTAAGAGAATATTTTTTACTACGATACCCATGGGACGAAATGGGATCTCACGATTTCCGATAGATGGTACATAACCAACCCGTTTGAAACAGACGTAAATAATACGGGCAACGTGGAACATAGTGCTCAAAAGTAATCACTGCAACTGGCAATCCCTTTACCCAGCGTTATGGTAAATCTTCCCTGCAACAGGAGTGGATGATAAATGAAGAAGTACCTATGTGGGATTAATTCACAATCTTAATTATATAAACTTAAAATACAATGAATGAGCAAGTCTTAAAAGAATTTCAAAGAAAAGAGAATTATTTAGACAATGACTCAGTAAAACAATAATGTAATATAGATAGCGAAATAAAGAGGGCGATAAGGAGACGGATAGAGAGAGAAAGAAAGAGAGAAATAGAACAATAATATAAAAAGTAAGTACATTGAATGAAACTAGTTCGAACGGGTTTTATCGTGTTTATTAGGTATCTTATTTTATACTTCTGATGTTTTGAGTACTTTACAGCACCTATGGTTACGAGTGTACTAATGTGGTTGATGTCTCAATGTCATATTTACCTTCTTCGTACTGCGGCATACAACCTTCAATTTAAAATTATTATTTTTGATCCGATTTACACAGAAAGAATTAACAGTACTTTGAAACTTTGCAGCGATATCGTTGTTATGCTAACTCACAATAACTCTTACGTTATGAACTTATGATAAAGGCTTTTTTCTGCAAAGACTCACGATCGCATAGTCGAGTGGGGGGATTGGTACTACGACGTTTTATTTTTGCAGTTTTTTCAATTATTAATTAGGGGACTCACTTTACAAATTATTCAGTCAAAGATGATATATTATGTATTAAATATATCTTGTATATATAACTGAATTAATTTGAATATACTTTCATCTTAAAGACTTTTGTTAGTATTATTCACTAGCGAACTGCCCCAGCTTCGTAAAGGTGATATCTGGATTCTACAACAGCGCCACCTACAGTGTTCAACTATGTCAATAACCTTCGCGGAAGTGCAAGCAATATGTTGATAAAGTTTTACTGCAATCTAATGAATGGAATGGCACATAAAATACGAACAAACAAAAATTTTATTTTATATTATTATATAATTAAAATAATTTTTTAAAGATTAAATAAGGGTGACAAACGGGCCGTAACCGTGAATATATCCAGAATATCCACGTGTCGTACTTGTAAGAGACGACAGAGGGAAACAGGAATAGAAGATAGTAGTATCTTGCTAATAAAAATAAATATTTTATGAAAACTGCGGTTGCCAATCCGTTTCCTAAGCTTGGCAACTACGAGTACGTTATAACTCCTGACGACAAATATAAAATGCCTCGTTACCGTCAGGGCCAGGGTCTCCGGTTCTCTACGCTCACCATGCACAACAAAGCCGTTTAAAGCTGTTATTTTACGCTAGTACTCTTTTAAAGATTATATAAGTTCGAGTGAATTTTAAGAACGTTTACTCGTAACTCATTTCCTACTCTGGTCGATAAAAAAAACTGTAATTGATTTTGAAGTAATTCCTTATAGCAGTAGTGCCCCGGCAACTTGATATACTCATATTAAAAATATTTAAAGATATTTTTCATCGTAATGATTTTATTAGAAGTTGTGAAATAAATTGAAACATAATATTAAAAAATACATTGGGCATAGATTATATGTCGGGGAAGCGCTGCGGACTGACTCCCTGACTCTAAATCGTGTTCGTAATGAGAAGAGGCAATGAGATGTAAATATATACTAGGTTGATGTTTAAAAAATAACACATATTTTTTAAAAATAGTTAAATTATATAGCTATGAAAAAAGCTAACAATATATAGTTGTCAATAAATATAAAAGGTATGAATGCAAATTGTGTTTTAGTGGTGAAATCCCCATAAATACACAATATTCGGCGACGAGGATGGGAGTCACGTATTACTGAGTGCAATATTTAAAGTGAAATAGATACCAAGAAATAATGTCGAATAAAGGGAATGTGTTGTTCGGCAACAGCCTCACATTTGATCACCATATGCAAGAGTGGGATATTTTTAAGAGTCGATTTGTCCAGTTTTGTTTGGCAAATAATTATCATGATGACACTGATAAAACAGGAGTTATGAGAAGAGCAAAAAGAAGCGACTGCTATCATTTTTGCTATAAAAAAGTTTCACCACTATTTATACGGCCGCGTGACCCCTTTTATTTTGCGAACTGATCACAAACCCTTGGTGTCGATTTTTGGTGGTAAAAAAGGTATACCTGAAATGGAAGCGAATAGACTTCAACGATATGCTATATTTTTGTCTGCATACAATTTTACGATAGAGTGTGTCAAAAGTGAAAATAATGTTGCCGATTTTTTATCACGATGTTCAGTAAATAATTGTTCTGAAAATATTGAATGTAGTCCAGATCAAACTAATTTAATTATTAACTTTATTAACGATAATATGTTAAAACCTATTACGGTAAATGACATTAGGAAAGAAACTATGCAAGATCAAATACTCTGTAAAATTATAAATTTTGTTATAAATGGCTGGCCTTTGAAGATGCACAATGCGGAACTTAAATCGTATTTTAAATGTAAAAATGTTTGAAGTGTCGAAAATGGGTGCCTATTAAGGGGACATAAAGTGGTTATACCAACAGTTTTTAGTGGTGAAATCTCCATAAATACACAATATTTGGCGACGAGGATGGGATTATTATTTGATTTATAGTATTTGCAACTCGCTCCGCTATGATCCACCCCGTTCTCCATTGGCATCGTGGCCATTTCCGAAACGTCCTTGGGAACGAGTTCATTTAGATATGTTTTCTTTATCCAACAAACAATTTTTAATTATTGTAGACGCACATTCAAAGTGGATTAAATGTTTCCAAATGAATAATACAGATAGTGAAGCAATTATCAGCAAACTTTCAGAGATTTTTAGTAGATTTGGGTTATATCGCACTCTGGTAACCGATGATGTGAGTAATTTTTGTTCAAAACAATTTGAAAATTTTTGTTTGTCAAATGGTATACAACATTTAACTTCTCCTTCATATCACCCAGCATCAAATGGGCAAGCAGAAAATACCGTTAAGATAGTTAAAAGGGGATTAAGGATTATTTTAAACACACATACGGATCAAAAATCGATAATTAATAAATTAAATGAGTTCCTTTTCAGGTATAGAAATTCGGTCCATTGCACAACCGGTTTCTCACCTGCCCAGTTGTTGTTAGGACGTCCGCTCCGCTGTCGACTCGACTTACTTAGGGACCACAAATTTGAGCAGAACACAAATGATACATCTTTATCATCCACAACCAATAATGTTGCAAATAAACAGATCTTACAGAGTGAAAACTATGATGGACGATGAAAGAGCAATTTTAACAAAGAGGATAAAGTTTTAGTTAAGTTTTTTCACAACAACGGGAACGATTACACGTGGAAGTTCGGCGTAGTTAAAATAAATTAGGAAATAGATTATTTACTGTTTTTGTTCCGGAGTTAAATAAATATTATAAGAAACATGTCGATCATATTGTTGCATACAAAGGAAATAAAAATGAAGAATATGATTTAGATTGTTAATTTAAAAAATAACAAAAACCAGCAAGCTTAACAAAAATTTTCATACATTTTTTATGTCACTTTGAGTATATTTGAAATCTCTTGGACAAATTATCATATTGGAATGAGTTTGTAAAACCCAGTTAATATACATAAAGAAAATGGCACAGTTACACACAGAACAGAAATCTTATTGCTATATCTATGAATACAAAAATTAAAATGTCTGTCTGTTATATCGAATGGTTCAGCTCGACCGGGGAAGGACTACGAACGTAAAATAGCAGCTTAATTAGCTGTGTTTGGTTTGTTAAGTGAGCACACAGATCCTTTTAACTGTATCTATATTTTTAATTTTTATCAAGATTAGACGAAGGTGTCTATGGGCTACAGCGTCTACTTACAATCAGTGAACTATGTACTCGTATTCGTCCGTATTCTATATACAAACTAGCAGTGAACTACTCGGAATACATTTATCAAAAAAAAATATTGCTCATAGTTTTAAAAATAATAGGAAAAACTGAACATGAAGGTAAACCAAAAAAAAGTCTAACCAATGTTGAGACAGCGAGATTAGTTTATTTTAGTTACTTTCATAGCGTAATAACTTATGGAATCTTACTATGGGGTAATGCGACTGACATTAGAGTCATATTTGTTTTGCAAAAGAGAGCCGTACGGGCGATTTACAACCTAAATTGTAAAGAGTCCCTTAGAGAAAATTTAAGGAAATAAACATATTAACTCTGGCATCACCATATATTTACGAAAATGTAATGTATGTACATAAAATATAAATAACTTTCATAAGAATAAAGATGTTCATACTTTAAACACTAGGAACAAACATAAGCTTGTAATACCAGTTACAAGACTCCACAGAAATAGTAATTCATGTATGGGGCAATGTATACGCTTTTACAACAAAATCCCAGAATATGTAAAAAAATTGTCATTAAACAAGTTTAAATGTTTTATTAAAGAAAAATTGTACAAAAAGGATTATTATTATATAAATGCATACATAAATGAAAATAACCCCTGAGAATGAGGTGATCGCCACCATGCTGGTTATATAAAAAATCATCCGAAAATTGTAACAAAACAAAATTATTGCAAATTTAAATATGTTTAAAAAATGCCGCTGGGTTTCCTGCTGGTTCTTCCCAGGGCAGAGGTTTTTTTGCCAACCAGTGGTAAATTAAAGAATTAAAAAACTTTCAATAAGAATTTTATAATAATCTATGTTTGATCTTCTTGTCCCTAGATCACTATTATAGATCAGCAGTTTTTTGCTCATGTTTTAAGTGGACGAAGTCTTGGCTAAAAGCTATTTTAATACAATGAACGACTGTAAACCATCGTTTAACAATAATTTCAAATTACCTTTTATCCAGCTGCCACATAACAATAAATATCTATTGTACGAGTATTTTCCAACGAGATAACTTGTTCAGTCCAATCCGATGACTTTAAAATTTCTTATAGATGTTTAAAAGATGAGAGCTTATCTCTGAAAGTTTTAAAGTAACGCTAAAAGTTTCGAAAAATATCTATACATTAATTTCCATTAAGTTACTTACTATTTCGAATAGAGGGGCATATTTATTGAATAGAGAAAGTCAGTTCAGTGAACTAAAGTGAAATAAAGTGTTCTAATCATCGCCTTTACCTTTTCTGTAAAATAATCAGTTTGGCGACGGGGAGCGGATTTGAAAGGAGCGAGATGCCTATTCAATCCACTTGGCATGCGATTATGTCAATAATCCCTGTAACCTACATAAGCGGAATGCCTACTTGTTTGTAATTAGCGGTGGCTTTATATTACAATTTTATTTACAGATTGATACTACGCTTGCAAAATTAAATAACGTCAATGAAACGTATGTTGACACTTACCAGTATGTATTGGGTCTATACCCAAGAAATTGGTCATTTTGGTTTGTATGCATACTACGCCAAATAGGTTAGGTTTGACTTGGAATTCTAAATTTAAATAATTTTATGTGTAATATGTTTTTCAAAACTAGTTGTTCAGTTGTGTCTTTAGGTATTGTGTTTTCTGCAATATCGCTATATTTATAATTATGATAAGTTACTATATTTGACGCGTAAGTTTTTTTTTATGAATGTTCACCAATATCTCGGAAAAGACTTAACTAAATATGGTTCCTCGTTTATTGAATGGGTTATATAGTTAATAGTTAATATGGTTATATATTAGGTACTTCAGGGGTGGCCTCATGGTAGTATTAAGAAAAAAAAATCATCAATAACAGTGAAAAAATAAGAGATATAATTTTTTTTTAACATAAGTATTTAGAGAGTAATTGTTATCTTGAACATGTGTTATTCTTAGTCCACTCAAAATGGTAAGAAAATAAGCTTTATAAAAAAAAGTAAAAATTATTTCAAATGCAAAATAAACAAATAAAATAGACGTAATTTCAATTTTAAAACCGACGGCAAAAGCTGAGGAAATTATTTTGTTTTATACTTTGTATGTTAGTTTAACATTATTTTGAGTTTAATTATTGAGTATGAGTTCTGACGCGGAAACAAAGAGTCTCAAACGAAACAACTAAACGGAAAGAAGGAAAAATATTAATAACACCTATATAACTGAGATATTTAAAAAAATCGAAGATATGTAAAGTCCACCAGCAATACACAAAGCAGCGTGGTGGACACTTCTTTGTTGTAAAACTTTATCAATGAGAGACGGCCTGTGTCCAGGAGTGTGACGTATAAAGAATTTAAGTTTACGTTACTTTAAAACAGACCTAGCTCTGCTAATGAACGAATCGTGCATTACTAGTTCAATCATTTTCGTTCAAAATTATGACCTCACAAACTAACTTTGTGGCCACTCGGGAGAAGATGGTTAATAATGACGAATTTTTGGCGTTAGTGGAACTGAATCTGTCCAAACTAACGCTGAGATAGCGTCAAAAATGTAGGGTCTTTTGCAACAAATTGATAAAATGAAGAAAATTGATAAATATTTCACGAATTGGGTGACGAACAGCGAGAGACCCGCGTCCAGCTTTCAAGGAGTAAATTTTGAGGTACTACACAACAGACGTTGGCAAGCCTAGCATAACAAAAGACCCTTCTTCATTCATTATAGTTTTCCACCATTTACCTCATTTGGAGTTTATGTTGCCTCAACAGACTTTCAATTTTTCCATTTTAGATAGTTTTTCAACTTCATCACTATCGTCATCATAACAACCCATCACAAGTTTTTTAAAGGGTTCAACGATGACTATTTCATAAGCAAAGACCTGAAAGACTAATTCTTAGTGGTGACAACATATTTGTTTTCTACTTGATTTGAAGTTAATTGCAGATTCATAAATTATACAATAATAAATATAACATCTTAAAACATTCCTAAACCCTCTCAGAAATTACAGTAGGCGTGTGTCCTGGGGTGTTACGTATAGAAACTGTAACTTTTTTTTCTTTAACTTTAGACCATTTTCGCGGAACTATAAAAGTAATGTATAAAATTAATATACAGTATGTAACAAAAGAAGAAATTAGAAATATTTAATTTAGTAAGTTATCTGATTAGTAACTCTGAAACCCCATTTAAAGCAACCGAAAAACTTTTAGTTATATCATAATTATTGCGATACCTATATGTCGGAGAGTAAATCATCTCAGCCAGTAAAATATTAATATATGTATTTCAATATGAAGTTATAATGCAACAGTTTACGTGAAATAAAACACATTGAATAATAAGTTTAAGCTATGATGTAGTTGTTTATGCAAACTGGACGATTTCCATAGATAATCACATCAAAAGACTACGTATTTATTAATGTAGTGTTATTTCGATTTAAGATAATTATTGAACATTTATTTTATCATTTTAAGCTTGCACAGACAAAAATAAAAAAAAGATTATTTACGTCTTAATAGCATACAAATAAGCCTTGAGCTTACAAGAAACTGTTACCTGTATACATCCCTGAAACGACCAATGGGATTTTTGTTACATACTGTATAAATCCAATCAACTAGTGTATCAGATTTATCGATGTTATCGACGTAAAATTAATACGAAAACAGTTCTTCATTGTTACATTTCGCGTGAGCGTATCCATGAAGGTTTCTTTAATATTATAATTAATCAACCACCATAAAAATACATTTTACCGTTTTTTTATATAAAATAAGGGTGACAAACGAGCACACAGTCCAACTGATGGTAAATGGATGCTGTGACCCATAGACATCTACATTTATCTTCAATTAAGAATCAAAATGCAGATGCGTTGCCAGCCCTGAGGATTGAGATGGAATACCTCGTTTACAGTAAAAGTAAAAAGGGTCTCCGGTTCTCTACACTCACTATTATGCTGGTATTTTATGCTAGTATTCTGTGAGAGCGTGGTCCTACCTCGTTCGAGCCGACCTATTCGTGCTGCAACTACAATATAGCTGCAGCATGGCTCCACCACGTAAAAATTCAACCACGATCAATACTCTATTTTATACATAAGTAACCAACTTTTACCGTGCCTTGTTCCTGAATAATTTCTTTTGTAAATCTAGTATATGCTAGATGTTCGTTAATATTATTTTAAAATGATAAAATATATATTTTAATAAATAGGCAATATGCGTTTATACCGTAAATATTATAGACACATAAATACTCGTATAAATAGAATATTTCGCCGAGGACAGAAATTTATGCGGCTTACAAACAAAAGAAAAATTCAAATATGCTTTGGTTTCTATCAAATAAAATAGGAAAAAGAATATCCTTTACCAACAATTTGACGCATTTTTATTTAAGTGTCGACGGATGGAGAAATTGACAGTTAAATGTTGGCACGTTCTCTTTTTTACGTAGCGTGCAGTAAAAAACATATTATTATACCTTTTGCGTTAAGGTTTTCGAGAAACACGTTAGAAAAGGTAAATTTCTTCATACTTAACTAATATATTGCTAAGAAACAAAACTATTACATTAGTTTCTAGATGAAAATTATGCTTGAATAAATTAAGCATCTTCATATTACGTTATATAAATTATCTTTTACGTCGGTTGCTAAGGCTCTTGAAAAAAATCTATTTTTATAGAATGAGGGCAGGCAAGCAGGCAGGCAATGAGGAAACGGGCACATAGTCCAGCAGATGGTAAGTGGATGTTACGGCCCATAGACGTCTACATTTTTTTACACGTGGAAATGCCTACGCATACTCGCCTCGCGGTGGCAAGGACGGGTTATATCGGGCTGGCACCGACTAAAACCAAATAATGTTTCACTTTCCTCGCATATTGGCAGGGCCACGGGAATGCTTTCACATACATCCGCATCCCCACCAACGCCGGCCGCCTTATGGCGGCCCCTCCTCTCAGGTAAGCCGCACCAGAATATATGGCGCACCTTTCAGCGCAGCCTATTACTTCACCTGCGCAATGGACACCATAGGGCCAGGAAAACCGAATACTCAGAAACACTAGCCATCCTGACACCAGTGGCAGATCTAGTCTATGGCTACACCGCAAACCAAGATTCAGCTGTGGAGGGTAGGGAGAGCGGTGCATCAAAATACCGACACTCCGCTTCTTAAGGCCCCCCGCTACGATAAGGCGGGAACATATTCGGGGGCGGGACGTCTACAGCTATCCTCGATTAAGAATCAAAATGCAGATGCGTTACCCCTGAGGAATAAGACGGAATGCCTCGTTTCGAGTAAAAAGGGTCTCTCCGGTTATTTATAATCACCATCAAAACACAGCTGTGTAAAGCTTCTATTTTACGCTGGTAGTTGGTGAGAACGTGGTCTTTCCCCGGTTGAGCAGACCCATTCGTACTACAATATATAGCAGCGTGGCCCTACCACGTATAAATCTTCTTCGGAAAGACGCGAAGATGTCACGCAAACGTACGTCATGCGCCCTTTCTAATGGAAAATTTTAGGTTTGCGGCCCTTTCGCGCTTTCTGATTGTCAATATACAATCAGGATTGTGAGCTGCCAGTTCTGCGCTTAGTAAAGATCTGAATAAAAACTTAAACTTAGGACAATTTGAACCTATGTTTAAGTAAAAACGGATCAGATATCTGGAGTTTGATTTACGAGATCGTGTTCAAAACTCTTTTGTACTCAAGTGTCTTCATCGAAGATCTTGTGCTGTGAGTTCAGTAATCTTATTCCGTGATTCTATGAAAGGTGTGAAATATTTGATAGGCTTGGAATAGAAAACTTTTTTTACTTCTCTTCATAAGGCAGAACTCAACAAGTGGTAAGTAGGCCATACGTTTGAAGTTCCAGTCTTTCAAAGAAATTAACTGAATCTTTTAACTTTCTGCAATGAAAATCAGTGAGTTTCAAAAAAATAGGAATGTTAGTATTGTTTTCACTTCGATTTTTGAAAATCGAGATATCATTATATGACAATGTTTCGAGGTCCTAATAAGCTATTCTGGCCATTTTGTTTTTGATGAATGTGTGCGTGTGTTCGTGCTTACAAGCGTGCGTGCGAGCGTGCTTGCGTACATGAGTGCGTGCGTGTGTGCATGTTTGTGTGCGTGCGTGCGTGCATGCATGCAAGCGGGCGTGCGTGCATTCGTGCGTACAGGCGTGCGTGCGTTCGTGCGTGCGTGCGTTCTTATGTGTGTGTGTGTGTGTGTGTGTGTGTGTGTGTGTGTGTGTGTGTGTGTGTGTGCGCGTGTGTGTGTTTGTGTGTGTGTGTGTGTGTGTGTGTGTGTGTGTGTGTGTGTGTGTGCGTGCGTGCGTGTGTGTGTGTGTGTGTGTGTGTGTGTGTGTGTGTAAACATGCAACAACAACTTTGTAACGCAGAGTCCGATCAAAAAGTGGTTTGCGGTATCTTAAAGAGCCTTGCGGAACTTACATTATCTGTGAATTTAGACTCAATCGGCACGGTAGATTCTGAAAAAGCCTCAAAATTCTAGTTTTTCTAATTTTTAACAACGTATTTTATGGAAATATTTCGACATTCTTACTTTGTGCAATTCTATGATCTAATGAGCTCTTTTACTTAAAAAAACGACGTCAATTGCAGCAAACCGCGTCGATATCGGTTGATTCGTTCGAGATATATCGTTGTCGAAAAAATCTCGAAAAATTGTTATTCAATATATCTCGATATTTTTTTGAATTCCTATCTTGAACGTAACATATGAAATTTGAAGCGCTTTGCATTCGAAATTAGCGGGAAGTTGCAGGAATGGCCTGTAGGGTCATTTTTTATATTTTTACTTTTATTCAGATGATACTAAAAACTAAGGAAGAAAAATATGAATATTGTTGGATTTTCGTACGTATTATTTGTCTATTTGAATTAAACAAGCTAATCATTATTCACTACAATGAAATAACATTATTTGCATTAACTTACAATATTATTTAAAGCTTTAACATCGTCAGATATTCTTATTTTTTTTTTTTTTTTTTTTTTTTTTTTTATAGAAGAGGGGGCAAACGAGCATGCGGCTCACCTGATGTTAAGTGACTACCGCCGCCCATGATCAACCGCAACACCAGGAGAATTGCGGGTGCGTTGCCGGCCCTTTAGAAAGGAGTAAGCTCTTTTCTTGAAGGTCCCCAGGTCGTATCGGTCCGGAAAAATCGCCGGTGGTAAACTATTCCACAGAGAGGTTGTACGTGGAAGGAAACTCCTTGTGAAACGTACAGTGGTGGACCGCCAAGCATCCAGATGGTGTGGATGGTATCGAGACCGTGTGCACCGTGTAGTGCGTTCACGAAATTTGGCGGCTGGGATTAATCCGAACAATTCCTCAGAGCACTCCCCGTGATAGATGCGATTCTTAAAGTAATCGATGCAAATTATACTTAAATATCTACAAAAATTTAATAATAATTATCTTATTCAAATTAATTTTTAAATAATAATTTTAAATATGCAGGCAGCCGTGGTTAACTACGACATTGAGACGTCGAACACTTCAGTCCCCCCATGACCATATGTGTTGCAAAGTGCTCCAAACGTGGGGAATATAAAATAAGTTAATATACGCGATAAAATCCGTAATAACTAGTTATTTAAACCACGCATTAAACATTTTTTAACGTATACAAAAGGAAAAACATGAATTTGTAGAAGAATAAGTTTCGCCTAAGAGCTTCAAAAAGGTTACCATGAAAAATTGGAAACAATCTTGTCAAAACAATCAAGTTTTTATATATTATTCACCAAAGTTTCATATTATTTTTCATCGCGCCAATGGTGCAGATAATATAATAATTCTGAAGCGAAATAATTCAGCGCATTTTTAAAAATGTTGTGATAACTTTTCAATTTTGCAACCACTTGTCAAGTGAATTATATTTCGATTTTCTGTAAACTTAGTTATAGTGTAAAATAATGTATGGGTAATCACGATCGTTGTAATTATTTAATGTAAATAAAAAGAAAAAAATATTAACATTTGAAAAATAACTATTTTTTAACTTTATCAGTCCGAACCATTTTATGATGTATTTTTTTTACGACTGCCTCGTTAGTCTGTGGTCGTTAGTATTACTGCTGAGCATGGGGTCACAATGAGCGGATAATCTCAGTAGCAGCCCAGAGCTAGGAAGGTGGCGGTGTGTAAGCCACGTTCCTCGGAAAGCACGTAAAACCGTTGATCTTGCGCCCGATATCCTTCCGCTCGTTAGTGTTAGTATATTTACGCTCGTCGGTTAAATTCACTCTTAATTTGACCCTGCCACTCATTTCTGCCGTGCCGTGCGTAAGAGTCGTGGTAGCTCAGATGGTTATCGTTGATGGACACTTCCTTGCCCTAAAACCCTCACAAAAATGAGGAGAGGCATGTGCCCAGCAATGGGACGTATATAGGCTGTAACTACTTTAATTTTCTCATTTCTGCAGCGTAAATTTGCACTGTCACTATTTTCTCATTTGTTTTTTCTACCTGCCGTAGCATTGTTGCCTAAATTTAATCTAAATATATTTTTGCAAACTATACATTTCTCCTAGAGTCATAAATAATCTCATAAATAATACAGATAGAATCTGAAATAACGACCACGTTTGGCAAATGGATTACTTACGCTCTACCAGAATGGGTCAAAATGGGACAATGATATATATATATATATATATATATATATATATATATATATAAATAGGTAACTTTAAAGAAGCTACAAACATTTAACTAATGAATATTTTTAGATTTAGTTTAAAGAATTTAAGGATTAAATACCACAATTTCTTTTGCAATTCTTATGTCGTAGACACGGGTAAAAACCTTATTCTCAGCACGAATAGTTTTCGATTTAGAAATGGGTCGTTTTCAATCTCTTAATCGTTTTTACGACCTCTAGTAATGAAATAACAATTTCAAACCGTACTCTAAGGAATCCTCTAAATAAGTGGTTCCATCCTATACATTTAACTTGCTCGATAGCTATCTTCCGTCAATATCCCGATGAAACTTAAGAAAACTAGATTTAATGGTAACGTTAACGGTGGCACCGGTGAAGAATGGCGCTATTACTAGAAATGGGACCAATCTTTTACTTTTCTCCCGTCCTTCAATTTATGGACGATTTCGTGGACAAACTTTCGTTAAATACGGTCGGCTATAATTTATCGGGCAGAGATAACGTACTCGTTGTATAAATTTTCACCATAATAAAGCCGATTCATTTTTAAGCTGACTTAAAAAGGAAGAGGTTATGAATACGGTTGTATTTTTTTAAATAGAGTAGAACACTTTTTATTCAATATAGATCACAGGTATTTCAATGATAAGTTGTACAATTAAACATTTAAAAACAATTTAATAATGCAATCAGTTAATAATAAGTTCTAGTGGGCACAGTTTTGATTTCAGTGTTTTTTTCGTGTCTGACACGATCATAGTGTCTATAAGCAGTAGTTGTAATTCAGACCATAACATTTTATTCTAATCTAATACTAATATTTGTTTACTCTTATACTGCTCATTCTGTATTTGAACTAATATAGCGTATTAGACTTTGTTCTGTTATCATACTCATTTTTTATTTACCCAATAAAACACGATAATATCATAAACATTATTACATATATTATCTATATATAGCCTTTCACTAGTCCACTGTTCTCATCATATTTTTTACCTATTATACTATACTAAGTACTTTATTTATTTATTTCCGACCATTGCTCGGTAAATATGAGGCTTCCATATAGTAAAAGCTCCGGGGCTGTGGGAACACTGCTGAATACTGCTACAGCATTATGCTGAGTTGTATGCCCTTTCATTGGTGCAGTTAATACTTTTTCAATTTCAACAATTTCGTTTTAAATTTGAAGTGAGAAGCGAATTTACAGTCTACATTATGGTAAGTGGCTGATGCAGCACATAGACATAAGAAAAACATTGAGCAAAGAATGCTGCATATGCGTTGTCATCACAGATGACTAAAAGGAAATGCCTCTCAACCTATAATTGTACTGAATTTTGGCTTGGCAGCAGAAATATATGAGAGGGCGTTACTTGCCCAGGTGAGTTTCTACGCAGATAAGGGTTTTTAACACATACGAGTACCTCGTAACATTTACGAATTTGAGTAAATAATTTCCTTTTTCAATTTTTTTTGTACTTAGTGTGTATTGTGTTTTTGTCATAAATAAAATAATCATTTCTTTATTTATGACAACTAATCCTGACTCTTCATAATAGAGTGCAGGGCCCCATTTACTCTGTTTCCTGCGTTCACTCGTCGTTCTATATCCTTATCATATCTCCCATCCCTGCTAAATACGCAACCCAAATATACAAACTCATCTACTTGCTCGATCAACTCCCCTTCTATTCTTATTTCACATATCGTTTTACTTTCATCTCTTTCAAAAACCATAATTTTCGTCTTACTTGCGTTCACTTTCATACCCCTTTCTTTTAATGATCTGTTCATTAATGTAACCATCATTTGCAACTCAGCCGCCGACGACGCAAGAATAACTTGATCATCGGCGTACAAAAGGCATTTGATGGTTAACTCACCCATTCTTAATCCGCATTCTTCAACTTTCAAATTTTGCAAACTGTCCATAAATAGGTTGAAAAACCACGGGGAAGCCATACAGCTCTCTATTGTGAAGAGTCAAAATGTGTCAAAAAAGGCACGTATGGCAATTCACAATGCTGTGTTGGTTCCTACTTTAACGTATGATAGTGAAAGTTGGGTATGGCAGAAGAAGCACGAGAGTAGAATAAATGCAGTAGAAATGCGGTCGTTAAGGAGAATGTTAGGGCTGAATCTGAATAACAGGGTGAAAAATTGTGTGATAAGAGAAGAGTGTGGTTTGCAAGATGATGTTGTGACCAGGATTAAGAAAGGAATGCTTCGGTGGTTTGGTCATGTGGAAAGAATGGATGAGGAAAGAGTGACAACGAAAATTTATGTTGCAGAAGTGAATGGCAGAGTCGGAAAGGGACGTCCTAGGCGAAAATTTATCGACCAAATTGGCGATTTATTGAAAACGGGCCAAATTAGGAGTACCCTTAACCGACGAGCATGCATGCGTAGGTGTATGGATGTGAAGGAGGCGAGAGAAGTGTGTCAGGATCGTGCCAAATGGAAGTCTGTAGTCTCTGCCTACCCCTCTGGTTGACAGGCGTGAGTGTTTGTGTTTATGTTTAACTAATCCTGATTGAATTCCAGCGGCATTTAACAACTATTTTATTTATAAAATTAAACCATTGGAAGAATATGGAAAAATTGTTGGTAAAAATCTCAAACGCGCGCTCGGCTATGTTTTTGGCTCCAAGTCTACCACCACATATATTTGATATCATCAAAATATAAGAAACACAAGTAGCTTAGGGCATGACGGCGTAGCTACAAAAATAATCAAGTCCGTAAATAAAGCAATTTGCCATCACCTCAGCTAATTAATCAACCTAAGCAAAGAAAAGTGTATTTTTCCTGATGAAACTAAAGTCACCGTCGTGAAACCTGTACTTAAAAAAGCTGACAAAGAATCAAGGGAATGCTATAGACCTAAGCCATAATATCAATATTCTTTAAAATATTTGAAAAATATCTTTATAATAATGTGAACTTAATGATTATTTGGGATAAATTTACATTTTGTGTAGAGAACAAAAAGGATTTCGCAAAAATAAAACAGTAAATATGGCACTACGATTTTTATAAAAAATGTAATCATACACGTAGACAAAAGAATACCTGTATTTTTACTATACTGTGATAAGTGGCTAAGGTTTTTAACTATGTTGACCATAATATTTTAATTCACAAACTCGAGGCATATGTCATTACAGGCAATGTATTGAGCTTGTTACAGTCTTACCTAAATAACCATCGTCAAAAACATGAAAATATGTAGGTTAAATCTAAGGAACACATCTGAGAACATAAGCTCATTAACAGAGCGTTTGGTAAAATACGGTGCCCACAGGGCAGTGTCTTAGGGCCTCACTTATTTATAGTATATATAAATGACTTACCTAATTCCACTAAGCAACTTATGACCCTATTCGCTGACGATACTACTATAACTATAAACTGTGATGACATATTTTCTTATAAAAATTGCATAAATTAATCACTAATATCAATAATAACATAGCTAAATAATAATAATTTGAAAATTAACCCAAATAAGACACACATTATGCATTTTAGGCAGAGACCAATAACCCCACCTAATATTGAAAAAAATTACTACAACACTGTTATTGCTGAAGTAGATACAGCTTGAATATAAATATAATTAGATAAAATTGACCAAAAACCAAATTGGAAAACCCATATATATTAAATAAAACATTAGTAGTTCGGCTTATGCACCATATAGACTTTCTACTGCAGTTAACATTGACGCACTCATAAAAGCTTATTATGGACTAGTCAAATCTGTCCTTAGATACGGAACTCAACTAACAGAGAAGTAGTGTTTAAAAGTCAGAAAAGATGTATCAGCGGTATGTTAGGTCTTCAGACTACCGATAGTTGTATGCAGTGGTAGGACAGTTGCCTTGGACCACAAGAATTCAATAGAAGGTAGCGCCATCCATAATTTGTTTCCGAAAACATTATGTTTATTATTGGTCTAAGGGCTTCACAGATGTCGCTACTTTTTAAAGAGAAACTAAAATTAACTTAAAAATAAAATTAAATGCACGATAAATTTATTAGTGATTTTGTTTATAACAAATATTAATTTCACAAAAAATAAAAACGTAAACATCATGAAATCAATCGATTATGATAATTATAATACTGGCCACCGTAAACTTCAAAACGTCAAATATTCAAACGAAAATGAAAGTCAAAATGGTGGCTACTTTTTGCTTGTGCGCATGTCATTGCTTTTTCTATCTTGTTTCATTGCAAATACCCCATAAATACCAGTGTACTTACTGAAACTGTTTTACCCACTTTTTAATAATATCAAAAACAGTATTAAAAAAGTAGGCAGTAAAACTGTTTCAGTATGTATACGATTTAAAGAATAATATTATACATTTTACTACTATAGAAGAGGTATATGTAGAGCTTTATATAGCGAATTAGTTCGGATTCAATTTGCAGCTATTCAATTTGGCGCTTGTAGTTCAATTTTGTCTGCAATAAAATGTCGTCAGAGGGCTCTCTTTTCCTGTATATACTTATTATACTCTTTGGTTGTATGCCATCGCTTATTAAACTGCGCCACGTAGTCATCAATATTTATATAATTCTTAAACTTACGTCCATATAGATAATAGAGATGGCTCTCTTATTCAGGGCCAATCCCAACCTATTTCAACGGTTATCTAACAAAGTAAAGCGCATCCATCATGATGGAAGTAAATGGTACTTGCAACAACCAAAAACGGCTCCGCTAAGAAAGAGTGTATTATGCATGGCTCCTAAAATTTCTAATAAAATTTCTTAGATGTATAAATCACTGAATAGTAAACTTTTTAGAAATGAAGTCAAAACCTTTTAATCGAAAAATATTACTGCACTGTAACGGACGTTCTCAATGATAAATTTTGACATTATATGATTGATAAGATTTGACTGGCGTCACCAACACTAATTTTGTTTGTAACTTCAGTTTGATAAAAAAATCATGTTTCTGTAATAAATATTTCACTGACATCGAAACATAAAAAAATATTTACTTTTCCTTAAAAATTCAACGAAGGCTAAAAATGACTAAGGATGAGAATAGACGTTTGCTTACAAAATACGTCACTTTACTACTGTCGGCAACATTTATTTAGAATGATAATATATTTCCTCGAGCAAGTCACGCTTTTTGTATAAGTTCTCGTTTAGGTGTTTAAATTAATGTAATAAAATGTAATAAAGATAATAACCCACAGTATTTTTAATTGGTAAGAATAGTTCTCGTCTCATTCGTAGGGTTATATTTATGGATCTTATTCCTGATCTGCATCTCATTATTCTGCATCTGCAACTCATTATTTGAATGAAACTAGGTTTTACGGATTTTATTGTGTTTATTTATACATTTCATTTGCCCGAATGGGACACAGAGGCATTGTAAAGTTCTAAACTGTATATGCTAGACCATAGGTGCTGTAAAGTACTTGAAACGTCCGGAAATTATTTCGTAAAAACTAGTTTCATTCAAATGTGTAGTGTCCGCGTAAACAAAAAAAAAATATTTGATCATTGTTTTCATTTCAAAGCTATATTTAACTTGCTTCATAAATATTTTTATTTTTATTTCCCAGTCAGGCAGGTTTCCTTAGAATGTTTTGATTTACCTAGTAAATGTTTAAACAACAGTCACACCAAATTTCGATAAACACAACCTCAATGGAGTCGACGAGTGTCAATCAAATTTTGGGGTAGAAATAGGTAGTGAAAGACACGTATTTTCACGTTGTCTCTTCGTCTAGTGCGGAACATCCTACACTGCCCTATCGAGTACAAGTCCTCTTTTAAATATACCGTTACGGGAACAGGCTATTAAAATCAACTCTTGAACGAAAACCTTCCAAATAGATTGCCTCAGATTGGGGGATGTTTGCCATAGTTACCACGCTGAGGCGTTAGCAACGGCAGTTTTTTTTATAATTTTTAGTCGTTATTAGAAAGACGCTGATGCCGATTTCCTGTTGTTTATCATCATTTGTTTTCGTTGGTTGCCTCTTACCTCGGAATGATATGGGGTAGTAGATATTATAACACCGGTACTTTTAAACATAAATGGTAGGTTGTTTAAACAATAATTATGGCCGTAACATTGCAGCTTTATGAATCGTTGGGCTTCCTTAGTCTCTTTAATTTAACTTGTGTGACTTAAAACCTCTTCGTAAGAGCAGCAGTAAAAAATCACGTTTCAGTTCTATAACATATCACTGGTTAAATGCACTGATTGTACATTTTCCCTGAGCTTTTAGATTCTGAATAATATTAGATTTGAAGACGTGTCGCAAATCCTCGATCTAGAAAATTCACACTTAATAATTTTTTTAATGCAATATACAAAATGGAAAACGTGTTTTGAATTCGAGTACAAATTACCATTATTTTGTCTACAAATTCGGCGTTCCCAACGGTGAAATATATTGATTTATAACATTTTTATTTTAGGCACGTAGCAGAAGAGGGTATTGGGTTCCTTAATTTAAATTATCTGCACGACTAAATACGGAAACAAAATCATAAATGTTAATTTTGATTTATAGCAGCCCTTGGTTAAGTTTAATGTACTTTTTAAATGTAATACATAAGCCTATATTATTAAATAAGAAACAGTTCATGAAAATATAAATTGCATGTGGACTTAGATCTTGAACAATGATTTTAGATCACCAAATATTTGTTCCTGTGCGGGAATCGAATCCGGGCCTATAGCGCCGCAGATTCGGTTAAGTTACCGGCTGATCAATTGACACATTTTCAAAAAAAAGAGATGCGTCCTATTTTTCTATAAATGAGAGACATGCCGAAAAAACACTGTGTGCACCCTTTAATATGTGCATGACTAAACGATGGGACAATATCCTACAAATATTTAAAGTCACATCCCCAGAAACGCCCTTTATTCATTGACTTATATATTACTAGCGCTTTGTTATTATTTTTTACAAATCGGTGTCCGTGTATTTTACAATTTAGAATAGGTGAAACTATTTCAAATCTTTATATCAAATTGTTATAAAAAGATGTAATTTAATATATGTAATGACAAATGGTCAATATAATGTATCAAAATTCTCAATATATCAAGTGTCTCAAACATTTGTTTTCCCATAATAATTATAACATACCTATAGATTATATTAGACTACGACGCATTTCCGTGGCTGGTTGCGTAAAAAAATCCACAACCCCTTGTCATTGTATCGTTTTCGTAAAAGGTGATTATTGAAAATGCCAGAAAAACTCATGGTTGCCGATAATTAATGACGATACAGCCATCTCGTTTAATAGTCCCATTTACCTCCAATTCCACCTGTTTGTGCTAGGAATGGTGCATGACTGAAGCATTTATATAAAATAATATACTAGCTGATTTTTTACGAGGAAAACTAGGGTGTAATACGTGAACAAAGTAGAAGCAAATGTATTTAGAAGAAGCAAAGATATTTACCGATTATTTTTTTAAATTTATTTTTTAAGTTAAAACACTAACATAAAAAAACTAACTACATTGGTAGAGCCACACAGCAGCCTTTTTTATTTATTCTTATAAAGAGTGTACATTATTTATATTTTAAATCTTGCTAAACTGTGAGCCAGTTTGTCGGCAATCCGTGAATTTCTGCAACATAAGGGGACTTCATTTAAATCTTAGCGCAGTCCACTATCATCTGGAAATGGCGAAGCCGGCCTTGCTCTTTCTAACCACGACACAGGTGTCCTCTCCAGCTGATACTTCGTATTTCTCCTACCTGGGGTGCAAATTGGAATACTATTGTGCTCCAGGCTGGAGTTTGCGTGTACGTCAGAGAGGACATCTGTTTTCGACGCCTCGGCAGCCCTGAAGGTAGGTCTTATGGCTGCGCGTAGACAGCGACAACCATCTCGCTTCTACGGGTGCCTCTATAGGTCCCATAGCGGTAATGACAACCCAAACCGACTGATAGACCACGCCCAGATGGCTGCAGACTCCGTGCTACAACAGGTCCCATCCGCAGAGATTGTGATGCTCTCGTTCAACCAATCTTATAGATCTTTTTATGACTTTGCTCTGGCATTGGGTCTGACACAAATGGTTACCTTCCATGTTGAACGTTCTGCTGACCTCTCATCCGGATGGATATCAGGTCTCCGTCGATGCCCTTCTTGGCTCCTCGGACTATTATCTGATCCGAAGTACGGTGCCACTCACGTTCCCATCTCGACTGCGTACTGTACGTTGCTGCCGTGTTTGGCATTATAGGTCAGCCGATTGGAATGGGATGCGATCTTTTTTGCATCCTACCCTTAGAGGCGGGTTTGCTTCACCCCAGCGTTGTTGCTGATTCTGTCGCTGATGTGGTGCTACATGGAATGGAACTTTTTATTCAATCATCTGTGGTACCTATCGGAGGCAGAACCTAGCCTTGGTTTGTTCGCTCCTGCAAAATTGCACTAAGTCATAAGCAAGAGTGCTACCAGGCCTGGGCTCGCGCATCGACGTCTCGGGATGCAAAACCCAGCGCTCATAAAAAGAATATATCATAAATAATAGCAGAATAGCTCATAATTCTGCCTCCAGGTCCATCAAAAGTGTCATTGAGAAAGCAAAGTAAGAACACATCGGCAGAATTCAGAAGAAAAGTAGAGAAACTAGTTCGCCTTCTTTCAGGAACACATGCATACTGGTCTTTCACCAACGCTGACCAAGATAATTTCTGTCAGCTATCTCTCCCATCTCTGCACATAGAGGATGACTCACTGGCTCATGTAGCAAAGAAAAAAGTCTGTTAGGCACTCTCTTTACGTCCAACTCAACTCTCGATGACAGGACGCCGCCGATCAACCGGCGTTGTGAGTGCTCCATGCAGGATGTGATGGTTACGCAACACTCGATGCGCAGAGCACTCCTCTCCCTGGACATTAACAAGTCGAGTGCACCTGATGACGGCCCTTCTATTGTGATAAAGACGTGTGCTCTGGAGTTGATACCGGTTTTAATGCATTTTTTTCTGGTACTCTTACTCCCTAGGCGTAGTCCCAAAATCACGGAAGACAGCTTTCGTGCACACAATCCCTAAAAAAGTAACCGAGCTGATCCGTCTAACTACAGGCCTATCGCCATCACCTCCTTGTTCTCTAAAATAATGGAATTCATTATTAACAGCCAGCTAATGCAGTACCTTGAGGTTCACCAGCTGATTAATGACCGCCAGTATGGTTTCCGTCGCAGTTACTCAGCTGGCTTACCTAACCCAAAAATGGGCGGAGGCAGCAGAGTCCAAAGGAGAGTCGTTGACCGTTAGTTTGGACAAAGCGAAGGCGATCGGGTTTAGCACAAAGCTCTTCTTACGAAGCTTCCTTGCTATAGGCTTTCCGAGATATTGTGCGATTAGATCACCAGTTTTCTTGCTGATCGGTGTATCAAGGTCGTAGTAGACGGTTCATGCTTCGATTACAAGCCCATTAATGCTGGTGTTCCACAAGGCTGCGTACTATCACCAACGCTATTTATTCTGCATATCAGTAACCTGTTGCAAACCGGTAACATTCAATGCCATGCAGACAACAGCACTGGTGCTGCTATATACACTGGCGGTGCCAGTATTTCTCGGGAAAAAGTCACTGAGTACCGGGAAAAACATGTGTCTGAAGTCGAGACTTTATTGAAAAAAGTTTAGAACTGGGGGCGACAAGTTCTAGTCCAGTTCAATCCCTAGAAGACACAAGGTTGCGCGTTTACCGCAAAAAAGAACCCCTTCGTTGTAGTTCTTCCATTTCAAGGCACTCCCCTTGTTGCCTCAGCCAGTATCGGCATCCTCGGCGTCAACATATCGAGTGACGTGTAGTTTTGTGGTCACTTGGAAGAGAAGGCCAAATTGGCCTCTAAAAAGCTTGGCGTACTCAGCAGAGCGGGACAGTATTTCATGCCGGCTCACCGCCTTCAACTATACAAGATGCTGGTTCGGCCACATATGGAATACTGTTTCCGTCTCTGGGCTGGGGCTCGCCAGTGCCAGCTCCTTACATTTGATCGCATCCAGCACAGAGCTGTTTGAGTCATCAGCGACCGAGCTCTTTCCAATCGGCTTGACTCACTGGCACTGCGAAGAGATGTTGCATCTCTTTGCGTTTTATATCGCATCTATCACAGGGAGTGTTTCGAGGAATTGTTTGGACTAATTCCAGTAGCACAATTTCACCATCGCACATTGCGGTAAAACTCGCGATACCATCTATACCATCTTGATGACTGGTGCTCCACCACCGTGCGATTTAAAAGAAATTTTCTTCTTCGCACAACTTCCTCGTAGTATAGACTACCACCAGAGATTTTTCCGGACCGATACGACTTAGGGACCTTCAAGAAAAGAGCCCATTCCATTCTAAAGGGCCGGCAACGCATCTGCAATTCCCTTGGTATTGCAGTTGTTCCTGGGCGACAGTAATCACTTATCATCAGGTGAGCCGTATGCCCGTATGCCCATCTCAAAGAGTTCAAATAATGTGCACCCTTAAGTGTGCAATCTTGACCTTAAATCTGTATTTATTGACATCGAACATGCATTACACATAGGGTGCATAGATTTTTTCCTCATTTTAATAAAGTCGGCTGAATAATAACATACCTTATATAATAAAATCTTTATTCAAGCTTTGATTACATTATATAATAAAATCGAATTGTTTAAGATGCTATGATGGAATTTGTACCCATGACATTTGAGTTTCGATGTACCGTGCGTTAGATCATCGTCGCTCCTTTAAATAATGAAATTGATACAAGGTGTCGCTTTGTTACGGCTTAGTGAGAAATTTCTTTCTAATAATTCCGTAGGCATAGTAAAAATCATTAAATAGACTGCCAACTAAACTTAGATAAATGGCGAAATAACAACCTTTCATAATACGCACTTTTATTGCAAATATTATAAGGATGGTAAACTAGAACACATTCTACCTGACGGTAAGGAGATGATGTGGTTCACAGACATCAAAATCTATCATCGATGAAATATTAAAAGACTCATGCGTTGTTTTCCCTAAGAATCGTTTCCAGTAAAAAGGATCTTCAGTTCTCTACACTCACCATGCGAAATACAGCAGCATTAAGACGATCTCATAGAATACCAGCGTAAAATAATGCTGGTATTCTTTGAGAGCTTGTTTCTTCTAAGATCAAGCCGGCCTACTCATGCAACAACCTTAGTAGCTGCGGAATGTCCTTACCACGAATGACGTTTTTATAATTTTCATTTGTTATCAGTATCAGTAAATATTAAACAATAAGACAAACACGTCTTAAACAAACGTTCTTTACATTTTTATATTATTATTATATCATCGTCATCATCAGCCCGTAAAACTTTACAGCTGGGATGGCTCAGCAAAATATCAACTTGCCGCACTCGACTCAGTACAACGCAGAGCTATAGGTTTGTCGCCAACAAAAAGCAGGTGGAGAGACTAAGCTTCACAGTTAGCTCACCACCGCCTAATTGCCTGTTTGTCGGTCTCCTACAGATTGTACTTGAGAGAGTGTGCCTAGAAGCTTCGTAAGCTCATACTGCCATCTCCATTCTCCTATCGGAGTACCAAACGTACTGCAGGTTACCATCCGCACTTGGTTGACATTCCAAATAAAAGCACTAAGTGCTATAAGTAGCTTTTATAATGCGCACAGCCAAGAAGTGGAATACCCTACCGGCATCTGTTTTTCCAAGTGCGTACAATTTTAACCTCTTTAAGGTAAGGAGACGTTTATATAAAGAGTGTTAGAGCCGTGGTAGCTCAGATGGTTAACGCTCGCTGTAATTTAACAGAACGCGAGTAACCCGGGTTCGATCCCCGCCGGCACCAATGAAATTGTTAATTGCAATTTTAAGTGCTGATTTACCACGTGCTCGGCGGTGAAGGAAAACATCGTGAGGAAACCTGCATGTCTGAGGAATAAGATAAAAAAATTTTCTAAGACATATGAAGTTCGCCTACACGCATTGGGGCAAACGGCGGACACTTCCCCGCCCTAAAACCCTCTCATAAATGAGGGGAGGCCTGTGCACAGCAGTGGGTCGTATATAGGCTGTAACTTTACTTTACTTTACTTTAAGGTGCGTGTTAATAGGCTTCTTAAAAATTAATAAATATTTGTTTATTAATTTTTTATCTTACTTAAAGTTTTTATATGGTTTTCTGACTTTAAATGTTATCATAAACGCTCTAGAAAATCGCCCCTAAGTCCCGATCCCGAGCTAAGAAGCGAGCAAATAGACATTGCTCACTCGACCGCGCCATCTCCTTCGTGGCTATTTTTTTATAAACCACTCAGAAGTAGGAGTCCCGCTAAGCGGGGCTTCATCGACCAGGCTTCACTCGTCTACGCTATGTTGAGTGGTGTGGTGCTTCCCTCCCCCAACTCTCTCATGTAGCGCAGTCAAGGGAAACCCGGATGACAGAGAACGGCTTGCCGGGGCCCTCGGGCTAGATGGAGGTAAAGAGTGAGCCCATATTTAATTTAAGAAAAAGCTGGATATATACCTCTTTCGTGGTAGGGATGATTTATCTTAATCGTCACGCTTGGTAAGATTGACGATTGTAGTGCAAGACGTCTCACACCTTTGTCACTGCGGCCTGTCGTTAGTCTGGATATTTTACGTCTGGCGATAGAGAGATAATATACCGCCTTCTATCAAAAGCTATAAAATTTCAGCATTTCCTATGGTCGCCTTTTACGGTAACTACGGAACAAAAAATTCTTTTTTGCCTCATATTCTATACAAAAATAGAGCGATGGATTCTCTTACGCCGCGCCGCCACCCCATGGCACTATCAATTAGTAGGATTTAATGTCTTCGTATGATACTAAATCTATTTATTATCCAAGATGTGTGAGGAAAAGCTAAGATCCTTTAATTTTCTGGGAAATTTATGAAATTGCTCCCTTAATGACCCTTTCACGCGCTTACACAATTTTACGAAGTGTCTTTTAGTTTTATCTGTGTATATTGTAAAATGCCAATAAAACAGAAGTTTACCATATAAAAAGAATATATTGAGCGTACTTAGTGCGCGAGTGAGCGTTTATTTGTTTTAGACCTTTCGTATCCAGGCAAAAATACATATAGGCGATACTATCAGAGAAAAACTTATTAAACAGGATTGAAAAGAAAATCGAAAAAAAAGAGTAATATAGATTGTTCTGCGACTAAAAACAGTGGAATCAAATTATTTTTTATTTGTACTATGTGCGTGATATTTTCTTATTATGATTAGCTACTCATAATGTATGTTAGGTATAACTATGTGTGCAGTATTTTGCGTAAATTCCGGAAAAATGTTATGGCTTCTGATGGATGCCCATATAAAAATCAAGTTTGTGTCAGACGTAAGGTATTCAGACCAGCGACTGCGATACTTCAGGTACTGCGATTTTCAATCCCCTTTCTAAACGTAACGATTAAGGCACACCATAAAACGGAAGACATCTAACAGAGCACTTTTGGACTTCTTAAAAGCTGTTAAAAAAAGATTCACGTAAATATAGAGGATGGAATATTATTGTGCCGCAAGTGTATGTGTATACAGGCACTTGTTTTAAACTCGTTGCCGATATGACATTCCTGTCTTAGGCATATTTTAATAACAACGTCAACTCAACTCAAAGTAACTAGCTAAAATGTGAGCCTTGCGAAATAAAAAAAATATTTTTAATTACATAAGAGGAAGTTAGAAATGTTGTCCACGTGTTTATACTTTGGGATCTTTCTAATGCCGCGGGAGCCCGCACGTTGCCAGCCGTACCAGCATATACCGTATGGCTGTACCGTGGCATTGTTCGCACAAAGACGACGTGTTGTCTAATTGTCTATTCGTTGATGGCACGCGGTTGACGAATGAAGCGCCGAACTGTGAAATTATTATTTGACTTAATAACGTCAAATACATTTTTGAAGTTCAAACGGTGTTAGTCTAAAAGTCTGAAGTTAATGCGATGTAATGATTGAAAGTATGATCAATTAAGATCTAACCATCATTAGGTTAGTTCATTTTTCAATTTAATACTACTGTAAGCTTTTATTAACACATATGCGCTCTTGCGTCTCTAAATTCACTCTACAATTGATAAGAAGTAAGAGAAAATCAATACATAATACTTGATATGATATTTAAATGTTATTACAAGGAACGTGATTTATAAAATCATTTGCATGAGTGAATCGCAAGGATCGTAACTACGAGTATAAACATACATAAAATATTTACAATGGGACTTTAATCTTATTCGCGCTAGTAATTCAATTGTACATTTAATTGTACCGTATGGTGGCAGTGTAGCATATTTACTGGCCCATCATATGATCCCGTGGGTGTCGATAGAGGCGACAAAGGTAATCAAGTCAGGAGATGGACAGTAGCACCTTCTTAATAACGACTAAAAATAAAAATAAAAACTGCGGTTGAAAATACGCTTGCCAAGCTTGGCAATTATAGCTAATACTCTCCTGTGAGATACTCTACTAAGGACGACGGTATTGCTAACTGTAATTGTACAATCATTATTCATAACAACTTCCCTAAAGATTGTCTTATCAGAAGAAAGTTTGCTATAATAGTTGCTTGGTTGGCGAGTTTGCAACTGCAGTTTTTTTTATTATTGAGTTGTTATCAGGTAGATGCTCCCGTTTCTTTTATTTACTATTTTATTTTATTTTCTAGTTATTATTCGAAAGACGCTACTGCCAGTCTCTTGGTTTGTTTACGTCTGTCGCTTATTATTATACCCATTGAGACGATATAATATTGTGTTAATAAATATTCTTACCGCAGTTTTGTACATCAACTCATCTTTAAAAAAAGCTAAATAACAATGACTGCAATGGCGTCAACTCAGGTCGAAAAAATTCTATGTGCGACATAATTTCGAAAAGAACTTGGAACTTCGCAAATAAAATAACTGAACGTTCCGAAATAAAGTAAATCATACCAGAACATATAATTTAAGTTCAGACTTTAGGGAAAACGATTTAGAAATCTAAACAGGAAAATGACTCATAAAATTAAAATATAAAAGAACGGCGTTTATTTTTTGCTAATTTAATATTTTACAGTGTTACAGATGCACCGAATGTTAGGTGTCTCCTTGCCTTCCAGAGACAGATCCAAAATGACAAGGCACAAGTCTAAAAACCGTATATAACCGTATATAAATTACTTTTACACAGGTTCCTTCCGTACTATTTATTTATTTATACTACTTTGCTACAGATGGTTGATAGAATCGATTTTTAACCGACATCGGTTAACAATCGATTATTGCGTAACAATTAAAATATTTATGTGTACTTATTTCAACACTATGTTTCATAAATAATGAAAAATATATCAAAATGGATTATAATAAATTAATTAGACACCATTAAAATGACACACCAAAAACTTTCCATCCACAGAACTCCATCCTAAGAAAATTTGTATTATGGAAGATCAAGATCGTTTATTCGCCATACTCACAGTATCACCCACTCGGTGTATAAAATACCTAAATTTGGGAAATGCCGAAATGTAGTAGTTTGATCTAGCATAGTGTATGCTAGAGCAAACTGTCCTTAAGACAAAAGCTTCATCTTTACAAATCTTGCGTAAGACTTATTAAGCGTTAAGCCCTACGCAAGCGTAGCCTTCACGCATTTGGCCCACGGTCATTTGTATGACCTCCGAGTTGTCCAAAATAGATTTATTTGCAGAGCCACCGGGCCTTGGCGGTACTAGCAAAACTTTGACTTGCACAGAGATTGTCAACTTCCAACAATCTCTGAATGTTTCAAGGAAATGTCTCAGCGCTACTTTGGGAGGGCCGAGACGCATTCCAACCCACTTTTTTTAATACGATAAGGGCGACAAACGAGCACATAGTCCACCTGATGGTAAATGGATGCTGCAGTCCATAGGCATCTACGTTAATCCTCGATCACGAAACAAAATGCAGATGCGTTGTAACCCGTGAGGACTAAGATTGAATGTCCCTATTCCAGTAAAAAGGGTATCTGGTTCTCTACACTCACCATACGAAACACAACAACGTTAAGCTGCTATTTTGTGAGAGCGTGGTCCTTCCCCGGTCGAGTCGACCGATTCGTGCTACAAATATACTACTAATATAGCTGCAGCATGGCTTTACGCTTGTGGTAAACGCAGCCACCTAAGCTTCGACTCCGTTATAGTCTCCACAGGCTCCGTAACGTTTTAATTGAACCCCCGGTTCTGCTGGTCAAATGTCTGTGTCTTTCAAATATCGCTGGCCCGTCACACACATACACTACACATTCACCTAGTGCCACAAAGACTGTTAGGACAACGGATGTGTAGCAGCGGGTCTGCAAACGGGGGCGCCGCACATCTCTTATAACACCGTAAACCCACGTCCCTGGGCGGTTTTCAACGCCGAACGATACGAGTTAGCCGTCAGAGCGGCGGCCAGCACCCCTGCTCGGACGGCCGTTAGATAACTCACACACATGCATTGCACACATCGTTACGTAAGTAACGATGCGTAATGACTTAAATTCAACCGTTTACAGAAAGACCTACGAAGCTGTAAAAGGCCAACAGCAATAACTTCATTTATAATCTGAAAAAAAAGTTACAACATATATACGTCCCACTATTGAGCACAGGCCTGCTCTCATTTCTGAGAGGTAAACTTTACTGTAAATTGCACATTACGCAAGCAACCAGGGTGGGATTCCCACTGGGATCAATAAAATTATTCATTGCAGTTTCAAATGCAGATTTACGTCGTTCTCGGCGGTGAAGGAAAACATCGTGTGAAAACCAGCATGTGTGAGAAATAAGAAAAACATTCGAAGACATGTGAAGTTCACCAACACGCTTCTTAGCCCTAAATCCTTTTGACAATTATTTATTATTAATATTTATATCATGTTTGTCCCATTTCTTTATTAAATATTAATATAATGTTTTCGAAAAATAATTTATTTTGTCTACTATTTTATTTTTAAGCCGTTTTCCTTGTTATTTTGTCTTTATAAAAGCGTATCCAAAATGCAATTTATTTTAAATGCCTATTTTGGACGCAAGGGAATTCTTTAACAATCGCCCGTGTCGTATTTAGAAGTGTTTCGTGCCTCTCTTTAATTAAAAAAATAAAATATGTTATGTAAAATTTATCCTTCTATTATTTTGTTACAGTTAAATTAATAATGAAATCCTTATAACTCATTTCTTACCTTCTTAGAAACAGACAAAAAAATTTATTCGTTCTGAACACAGTAAAAAAATAAACACTTATAACAAAATAATAACTTATCAAAACACGTTTTAAACGGAAAGCAGCAACGTCCATGTCGGGCTACCGATAAGCATAATGCTACAGCAAAAAGTTACCGCAGTACTTATATTCTATTGGATATACATAAGATGACTCGACTTTCTTCAGTCCATCGTTGGTAAATAAAGTCTGCAGCTCACAGACACTCCCGATATCCAGACGCATGAGCTTGATTGCATCATCATCAGGATAATTTTCTGCAATTCTTGTCCCCCAATAACCAAAAATATGATGCAATTTGCTCCACAGTCATAATACGCTGCATTGTGACTACCAAACTACCAGTATAAGTCTGAATAATAACAATTACCTGTAAACAACGTACGAGTAGTACCTATTTGTTTTGATTGACTATTTCATGGTGATTGATTGTTCGATTACATTGCTTGATTGTATTTAGTAAAAATATGTATGGATATTTTTATATTTGCAATTGTAATATTCAATTATTATTATTTGCTTCGTCATATTAGAATACATGCTATAATATCACGAAAGAATCAACATGTAACTCACAGTGGCTCCCGACCTTGTTTTATTGTTAAAATACTTTATGAAATAAAAGGAACCAAAAACAGATAACAACAAATGTGACATTTTTAAACAGTTCTCATTGACTAAATGTTTGAATGAAAGATATCGATGCTTAGATGCTCAAGGAAAGCAGTATTACTTTATCATCAAAACTTTATTGATTTTGTAGACGCCTAAAACTTATAGGTGAGCTGTTTGCTAGTTGTCAATAAAGTATTAATCAAATAAAAAAGCAAAAAATTTCTTCTTGATTACGTACGTATCCTACGTTCGCAAGTCGAGATTTATTTGTATATATATATATATATATATATATATATATATATATATATATATATATATATATATATATATATATATATATATATATATCCTCCTCGAGAAACGGGCTGATGAGTATAAATAGGTTCACAAGTGGCAGCCATCTACTAGTAAGTGTAGTGTAGGATGACCCTTACTGTATGGAGTGACAACCTAGTAACAGGTGCTGGAAGTCGATGAATGCATGTGGCTCAGAACCGTGCTTTGTGGCGTTCTTTAGGCACGGTCTATGTTCAGCAGTGGTGTTGTGATGGGCTGTTAGAGTGACGGTGATATACATATATTACTCTGATGTCAATAACATCTTCATTACAGTTCATCAAAAGTTCACTACTGGTCATAGATTTCCGCGATAGATTACCTCATAGGGAGATATGTGCCATAGTTGCAATGCTTCTAGAAGCAGGTGAGTGAGAGGCAACAGAGGAAAACTGTAACAGGTGATTGACAGCAGCATCTTTCCGATAAAAACTGAAATTAATAAATAATTGCGGTTTTCGGCTCATACATACACGATATGTATATTCCGAGATGCATAGCGCTGTAAACAATAAGTGCTACGTAAGTAGGCTGCCCTTTTAATTTCCTTATTCTTGTGAAAGAAAAAGAAAACTTGCCAGTTTTGAAAATTCTGTCTTACACATTAAAATTCAAAAATGCCTAAATAATGTATCGTCAGAAATACTCTAAAGTATATCATTTTGTTTAATTTTATATGTTAAATAAAGTAGCTTCTGTCGGCAGTGCTATTTAACTTTTAAGACGAATTGACTTTTAAATAAGTTACTTTGTAATAATTTAACTGTTTAATAAAATTATACGTTTAGTAATTAAATCACATATTTACTCTACACACACATATTCACATTACATTTACATTACACAACCTAATACAAATTCTATGCTAATGACCCAACAGTTCTCTTACTTCGTCCATGAATAGTTCTCCGAATTGAACAGGAATTAGACGACACAGAAATTTCACAGTTTATAAAATGTTCAATAGATGATTTGTCTTCAAACGCTGTTTTTAAATATGGAAAACTGAATATTATAGCTCAAAATATAACAAGTATATATTGTAATTTTGACAGTCTATTAATACACTTAGCGCAACTTAAACCTTGCATTGATATAATAATTTTGACGGAGTGCTGGTTAGATAAAAATAAATCAATTCCCACTTTACATAGCTACTGTTCCTATTCGACAAATACTCAGTTAAATCAAAACAATGGCGTGGTAGCTTACATAAAGAATGTTTACAGAGCACTTGTCAAGGAAATAAATATATACAAAGCTTCATGTTTACAAATAACTATAAATCAATACACAATTTTAGGTATAAATCGTTCCCCTTCCATCACAAAAGCTGACGAATTCATTCACTCTATTGATTTACATCTAAATTCAGTTAAAACTAGTCATATTATTATAGCGGGTGACATTAATATAAATTTATTACCTATTATGTGTGAAAAAAGCTATGAAATAAATACCAGAAATCTTTATCTGACCGCTTTGGCTACACATAAAATACTTCCAGGCCACCATTTTCCTACCAGAGGATTGCGTTGTTTGGACCATTTTATGCTAAAAATTGATAAAAAAGAACAACTGCTTTCGTCGCAATTCTCGATACAACTATAACAGACCACAATATGACTCTACTTAGCCTAGTGGACAACAATAGTTTAAACAAATCTAATAAAACAAAATCTGTAACTGACTTTAATGCCGCCTTAAACAGTCTACATTTAAACGTTTTTGACGATTTATATTTATGTACAGACCCAAATACTCTAACTAATATATTGATCGATTAAATATCTATTGCATTAGTTAAATACACCAAAATTTTAGCTGTTCCTGGGACAAAGAGATTTATCAAGCCCTGGTTGACAGAAGGTATACTTCGATGCATAAAAAACAGAAATGCTATGCAAAAAAACTAAAACAAGACCCAACTAATGATATATTAAAGATCACTTGCCGTCGCTACCGAAATTTTTGTAATAAACGTATTAAAAAACAAAAACGTAAACATGATTGTAGCGTCATTTCTAAATCTTGTAAAAATAATAAAGTTCTCTGGAAAAATATAAATGAAGTTACACAATTTAAAAAAAAAGAATGTTTCAAATTCGTGTTTATTAAATATGAAACATACACCCCAGGATTCAGTTAATTATATTAATAAATATTTCTCCGGAATAGGTAGTTGCCTGGCTGAAGAAATTAAGTCTAAGATTCCTAAATCCACTTCTACTACTGTACTCTGAAACTCTTTTGTTTTGCTCGAAACAGATAATGTTGAAGTAGAGTGGGTGTTGATTAGTCTTGACTCTGATAGCGCTCCCGGGTGGGATAAAATTCCAAGCAGGTTTTTGAAGTTGGGAAATGATTTGTTTGTGCCCGTATTCACTTACCTTATAAATATCTGTTTTACGAGTATATTTGCTTACGCACTTAAACAATCATTAGTAACACCTGTTTATAAAAGTGGAAACAGAGACGATATAAACAACTACCGCCCTATTTCTGTCCTACCAGCTTTGTCCAAAATTGTAGAGAAAATCTTAAGTACTAAGATATTAAACTACTTAAATAAATATAATATTTTATCAAATCAACAATTTGGCTTTAGAAAACAATTTTCAACAGAAGACGCTATTCGAATTTAGATAATGGCAAAAATTGTATTACAGTATTTTTAGACCTGAGAAAGGATTTTGAAGCGGTCTCTATTCCTGATCTTTTAAAGTTTTTGGAGCTTATCGGCTTCAGGGATACTTCGCTAAACCTGATGTTCAGCTACCTACATGAGCGCACTCAGCGTGTTCATGTGGACGCTGTGTTGAGTGACGAAGAAAATGTTATTTTCGGCGTCCCTCAGGGTAGCGTCTCAGGGCCTACGCTGTTTTTGGTCTATATTAATGAGCTGTGCAAACTTTCTATTCCTCACGGTCACATCTTCTCTTATGATGACGATACAGCTGTTACTTTTTCGGGAGACACTTGGGAAGAATTGAAAATGCGTACAGAATCGGGACTTAAAACTATAGCAGCCTGGTTAAGTAACAACCTACTCTTATTAAACACGCATAAAACAAATTATATTTGTTTTGCTATTTGCAATTACACTCAACCACCAGCCAACTTCAGCATTAAAATACACACTTGCCAAGACAGCCTATTTTTTAATTGTGACTGTGCTGTTATTTATAGAGTGGACATAACAAAATATTTAGGTGTTATTATTGACCAGAGTATGTCTTGATATAACCATATTGAATTAATAACAGGCCGCATAAGAAAATTAATGTGGATTTTCAAAAAGTTAAGACATGTAACAACCAACGAATTATTGATCAAAGTATATACAGCACTGGCTTAATCTGTTCTTACTTATTGTATCCCAGTATGGGGAGGAGCTTTAAAAACAAGATTCCTTGAGGTTGAGCGAGCTCAAAGAGCCCTGCTTAAGGTCTGCTATTTCAAACCATACCGATTCCCCACTACTGACCTTTGTAATTTGTCTGGTGTCTTGTCAGTTCGAAAGTTATATATTTTATTCTTATTGCTTAAAATTCACAAATCTACTAGATATGAACGTGACAAGACAAAGAAAAGGAGAAACGACATAGTTCTATATACCGATGGCTGTAAAACGACATTTGCTTCAGTACAATATGAGAAAAGGGCAGTATACTTATATAATAAAATAAATAAAATCTTAAGCATATATCCATTGCATAGCATAAAGTTAAAAAGAAAACAATAGAATGGTTGAAAACCTTAAATTACAACGAAACCGAAACACTTTTAGAAAAAATTACTTAACTTGTTACACATAATTAAAAAATTTACTAAATATACCATACCTCAACATGCACACACCACATACACATACATTCACCACATACACATACACTACACAATCACACAACTAACACCAACGGATATTTTATTGTAAAAAATACTACATAAGTTTAACTGTAAGTCAAAAATCTATGTGTTACCCAAGTTCTAAACACTAATTTATATAAATGAAGGACGGGAAGAGCGGAGCCTCCTAACACAAGTTTCTGAACTTAAAAAGAGTGTTCCAATAATGTATTTATTTTAAGAATTACTGGTTTGAGAATAAAGATTTTTGATGTTGATTTGAGTGTGCCTCTAACCATTCGGTGAACGCTGCCAGTTTTCACCCTTGCGATCACTGAGACATCACTGAACAGTTGGCGTCTGGTCGTCATAATGAAGTCAATCTCATTTTTTGTCGAACCGTCGGGGCTCGACCAGGTCCACTTCCTATGGGGCTGATTCCAGAAGAAAGAGTTCATCATAAAGAGTCCCTCTTTCTCCATAAAGTCGGCCAGCTGCTGGCCCCTTCGGTTCCGTTGCCCTACTCCAAATTTCCCTAACTTCAGCTCACCGTTTTCTCTTGTGCCTAGTTTTGCGTTGAAATCTCCCATCAACACTGTGTAGTGGGTTTTGGAGGAATGCATGGCTTTGGAAATATCCTCATACATTTCCTCCACCTCCTCATCGGGATGTGCCGAGGTTGGTGCGTAAACCTGTATGACCTTCAGCGAATAACGTTTGGTGATTCTGAGTATCAGGTACGCGACCCTCGTCGACACCTTCCCAATCTTTACAACGTTGTTGACGAGAGACTTGTGGACGATAAATCCGACACCTCCTTGGGACAGATGGTCGCCCTCCCGGTGATAGAAAAAGTTGCTGGATTCGAGAATCACCGTGTCCTCCCCCTCTCTTCGGACCTCGGATAATCCTATAATATTCCAGCGTAACTTGTCTATCTCTTTTTCCAGCTCCAGGGTTTTCTCGGCAGTACACAGGGCGCGTGCGTCAAATGTTGCCAGGTCGAGTCGTCGTAGGTGGCAACCGAACCTCCACCGGAAATTCTTAGCACCCCTTGCCCCGCCGTTACCATGGTCGTCACCGTAGCCAGGAATAGCGGGGCCACCGGGGACTGGGAGCCGTCTATTTGTGTTATTGTTCATGGGGGGTATTGCCATAGTTGCCACATTTGGCGAGCGGGTTGGCAACCGCAGTTTTTTTTTGTCGTACAGTTGCTGTTATCAGGTAGATGCTGCTGCCCATCTCCTGCCTGTTTCCCTCTGTCGCCTTTTACGACACCCACGGGAAGGTATGGGGTAGTGGATATTCTTAACCGCCACTACACGACGGCAACTGTACTTACATAGATAATATTTTGAAATTGAAAAAAATTGTATAAGTATATAAGCTTGACATATATGGAAAAAACCAGACTCGTACAGAATAAATTTTAGAAAACTTGGTCACGCTTATATCTGCTTACATTATTGAATGTTGTAAATTCGTTAGAAAACATCCAAATCTATATGATCCTGTAAACCCTGTCAAAGGAAATAATCAAACTCAAGTTAAATTGATTACCTACTCATTTCTCAAAATTAAAAATATTTGCAACAGGTCATTAACAGTTTATTAAAATACATATTTAATAATGTTCCAAACAACCTCAAAAACACAGACAACACTAAGACTTTTATACAAAAATTAAAGTACATTATTAACTGATAAAATAAATATTATAATTTAACAGAATTAAATAACTGAAGAAATCATTATTTAAATGAATTCTATAAAGGTTCGAATAAACGACGTTAGAGTAGAAGATAATAGACTAGCAATGTTAAGAAATATTATGTTAGTTTGTGTTAAGTAATAGTTAATATTTATTATACAGAGCATCACTTGATGTATAATGTATTTCTTGTGGCATGAAAATTATATAAATAAATAAATATTTAATTCTATCAAGAGAAGCCATAATTTAAAAGAAGAAGAAGAAGAAGTAAATATTCTTAACTTCAAAAGATAAGGAATAAACCGAATTTCTTAAACTACAAACCGACTGACTTTGTAGGTATTCTGATCTAGTTTGCATAACTCAATTTGCACACTCAAAACAATTGCGTTTGAGTATCAGCTCACAATATCCAATTTAGTTGGAATGATTATAATAATTTACAAAAGAATCAAATCAATCATAAATTACTAAATGAAAAATTTATGCGAATAATTATACTGATAAAATATGCAATTTGGAATACGTGAAGACTAAATATTATGATCTTATTTATCAAACCTTTGGACTTTTACTAACTGCTGTAAATGCACCTCTTCTAATAAAGTGAGAAGTTCTATAATCTCAACACGAACATGATTGGCAATCATATCAGCAGCTTCAACTTTTGACGCTTACGTATTCGGTCAGAGTGTTTTATGTCCGGAATAAACGAGGTAATTACACTGCCATCTACTGCTTCATTGGTCTATTGGTGTTAAAGGTGGTTGCTAATCATAAGGTCCCGGATTAGTTCGCCACCACAAGGCAACCACTACTTGTTTGTTTATTCATACTATCTCGTTGGTCTAGTGGTTGTAGTAGTACGACTCCTGATCATGAGGTCCTGGGTTTGAATCCCAGGTCGGACCAAAAAATCAGTTATTGAGTTTTTCCGTCAAGAAATACTCAGTATCTGCCCGGAGTCAGGAAGTTGGCGGTGTCTCACCGCCGTGCCCCGGAAAGCAACCTAAAGCTGTTGCTCCTGCGCCTGATCTCTCTCCCGTCGTGTCGGTTTACCGTCCAATCGGATTATGAGAGTGAGGGAATAGTGAGTGCACCTGTGCTTGCGGCATATACTTGCGCACTATAATTCTTAATATTACTATAAACTTTTATTTGGTGTAGAGGAGGAGTTAAACTCGTGTTTGTTTTTTACATACAAGAACGCACCCTTCACTTCACAAACTAATCGCAAGGAATTGAACATTAATTTTTTTTTGTAAGAAAGACTGTTCTAAGAAAACAGTATAACTTCTTTTGGATTTACCATATAAATAAACTGAACAATTTCCACTCATCAGAAAACCGCTAGTTTTATTTCCCAGAAGGATCTTAAAACAACTTTTAGATTATTCGTTACCGATATGAAGCAATTTGATTGCTAGACCATTGGGAAATCCCTCCATGATACTAATCCGAGTTAGTTTGTGACGTCAATAAACCTAGAATAATGTTTACGACCATAGTCATAATTCATTTTGATAATCTAGATATAGCAATGTATTATGTCGTTAATGTGATGAGTTCTTCACTTACTCATTTAAAATAAATAAATGATGATAAATAAATGAATCTCTCAACGCATTAGGTATTTTCCTTTGTTTGGTAGGAGAATTAAATAAAATTGCAGTGCCAGACGTCTCGCACATTTAACCTAGTTTACCGTCTTTTAGAATATACAAGATGAAGAATCTCACGATACTCGATGGAGAACTTGAACTATTTTTAGTATTATAACTGCAGTACAATCAAGCTGACTGCAACGGGAAGTATGAAGATTTTTTTTGTTTTAACTTTGTTCATTAGTTACAACCAATATAGTCCAAGAGCTGGCGACAAATTTTGATAAGATCCTTTTAGCAAGTTGAAATTGTGAAAAATTATTATTCTTCAACTCGGAAATTCAGTTTCGCGAGTCTAGGAGAGCATTTGCAGTTATTTCGTTAATGCGCAGCACCTTTACAAAAAAAAAATCAAATCTTTTAATTCAGTTTTTATATCATTAAAAAAATAATCCCACATTTTTTGTCGCTTATAAAGTATTACCAGACCTCTCCAAAAAGATTTTATTAAAATTCCCAAAAATATACCTTTGGCACTGTTAAATTTTAATCACCTAGTTATTAAGTAATTTTAATAATACCTGCAAGTCGCCAGACAAATTTAACGGTTTTAAACAATTCCCAGACATAAATAAAGTTTTCAAATGAATACGATAAAAAGTCTTCTGCGTAGCTATTTCTGTGAGAAAGATAGTTTATCAAAGCATTCCAGCAGCAGGAAACACCTACTATTTAAATTAAGGGAATACCCACCCACTAATCCAGTTAATTATATTCCTTCGACGATGGTCGACAATGGTGGACATAGGGACATTTCCAGCGGGACTTTACCGGTGGGAAATTACCTATGAAGTGTTTAAAGAAGAAAGCTTTTAATTTAGAAAAATTAAAATTATTGATTTTGTGACTGATAAATGAATACCTCATAAAATGTTAACTCCATGACGAAAAAAGCATGCAACTCGAGAGCATACAGAAGATTAAAAGGGTTCGTTGCAAAAAATGTTGGAAAGAACTTGTTGGACATGAAAAACAAATGGAGGCACACTTTCAGAAATGTAGCATTGGTTCTCATATTGATGTAAATCTAGACGCGGCCGAGGACTGCGTGGTGGAGTTGTTGAGTGACGCTGGTTCTTCCCGATCTTTAGATAATACTTCTACCAAATCGGTTTCTGTTACTACTTCTCGATATTAAAGTTAACGTTAACGTTACAACGAAACGTTACAATGAAAACATTTACCATTACCACAAGTAAAGAGAATAAGAAGAAAATTGAAGAGAACATGGCGCGCCTTCTTACGCGGCATCCAACTTCACCAGCGCAACGGTAGTCTGTATTCAAATACTCCTCCCGGAGTTTAAAAGTCTTCTTTTTCAAATTTATTTAAAGCTTATGAAGCAGTTGTCATAACCAAAATGATTTTTAAAGAATATCAACAATGCTATAAACATGACTAATAACCACTCACACGCCAGTAGTCGAATGGTGGATTCGAACCCACGACCTTTTTGTGTTCGCGGTCCGCGCTCTGCCATTAGGCTACTGTTGCTTATTTTACCGGTATTTTACCATCAGATATTTCTTTTTTTTTGCCGGTTTATCGTAACCCTCTAGTTTCATATATGATGGAGATCATTCCAGTTTCAGGTCATATCAAAATTTCGTAAATTTTTGGTAAAATATCTTTTTTGTTATGTTTTATACCGTCACTATTAGGTAACTTGCTGTCACGATAGAAGTTCTAAGTTTTACACATGTCAATAATTTGGTATTATCTGCACTTAAACATGAAAATTTAGAATGCCACAAAAATTATTTCATATATACAATAATAAGAAAAATGCTTAAATTGCTTTCACAGTTTTGGGAGACACTAAAGTACTCACTTTTATCTTTAATTTTTTGATATTCAGAATATCATACTGTAAAGAGTTGTCGTGACCGTAAGACATTTTGTATTCTTCCCCTACGAAAAAGGATATACTTCCAGCTCGAAGAACTGAGACATTATTGCAATCCCTGAGGCCCTAAGTGAACGTTTTTCACCTAAAAAAGAGAGCAGTGTTGTAACAATTTTACGCTGGTATTACGTTAGTTCGAGGTCATTCATGCTTGTGGCACTTAAGGACCACTAAAAAAATAAAAAATAAGTAAGCCGAGATAGAAATCGGGCGAAAACTACAGTTATTAAATAGTATAAAAAAATTACATAAAATTGTACAATTTTCTACAGTAAGCCTTATAATTTGTCTCGAACAAAAGAGCTTGGTTTGAACTGTTAGCTAGGTATAAGATATTGTTCTAAATCAAAGAAAAAAAATATTTCAATTCCCTTTGTTGTTGTTAATGTAACTTAATTTTTTTTAAATATTAAGGAAAAAAGTAAATGAAATTATACTCCAATTTGTGGTCTACGGGTTGTAACACAGCGGTGGATTACCGCATGGACATTACAGAAATTACCAACTACATATCAAAACTAAAAAACCGTAAGAATCGTGCAAAACATTTCACTGCACAACAGGATCTGCTTGTAGGAGCACAGGATAAATAATAGTACTACTTAGTAGTAGCAAGGATTGCCTGCATTCTAAATTACCTACGTCATAACTTTAGAGTAATATTAATTTATGAAGATTGTCGATATTCAAACGAAAAATATAAAATTACCTTGATTAAAACTACTCTCACATTTTTTGATTCCGTTTAGAATTTCAAAAAATCTTAAGGTGGTTTATAATAATATATTAGTATCTTTTTTTTCTGTTGTTCCATTGAGGGTCGTTTAAATTTCTAGTGGGCCCAAAAACGATTGTCTCCTTTAGCTACTAAGATTTGCAGGCGACATAATAATTAGAGGTGGCAATAAAACTTACAAATAATTTTTAATAGTTTTGACGTATCACTTTTTAAATTCAAAGTATTGGACAGATTAAAAACGGAAATTAAATAAAATAAAAGTAAAGGAAATGTTTAAATTAATTCTGATAGATAATTAACTTTGAATCATAATCGAAATTACTTTTAACTATTAAACATCATGATGATGATGATGATGTGTGTAGCCAATTAGGTACGTTTATGAATTTCAATGTCATTTTTGTAGTAACGAACTGCTTGTTGCGTCAGAGTACAGTTGATTGTATAATAGTATTAAAAAGGACAACTATAACTTCTTAATTCCATATGAAGACTTATCGTAGGGATAACTAAACTTATAAAATAAAAGTTGGGAATGTCGTAACGATTTAACAATCTCTGGAAAAGATCAAAGTGCTTACCGCAAGAATGCCCGCACTTAGCGGTAGCCATTTGTTTAGGCGGGATTGATTATTAATTTTTAGTTTTTGAGACAGTTCCGTGTTGACTATCACGTGCGCGTGAGTGACGGAGGTTTTTCCTGGATCCGATGAAGTAACGAGAATAGCTAGTGTTAAGACCTCGATCGGGTCATATATGCGTCCTTTTGTACGTCTCTGTCGTTTACTTAACCAATAGTTTTCGAATTATCTTTCTAGGTTAGATTAGTAGTTTAAATTAGGTCTTAGTAGTAGCTTTAGTTAGTTTTGAAAGAAACCCTTCAAGCCGGAATTGAATGGTTGCGCTGACGCACATCCTTGCATTTAGTATTTATCGTTGTATTTTTGTTAGTTAAGTTAGAGAGAATAAAGTCGTACCGGGTCTTACGTACCGGCTAACTTAACTACGTACGTACGTTACGTGCGTACATCCACGTATAAGTCTATGGTCTGACGGATAGGTTGAGTTTATTATTTCTAAGTTTGTCATTTCTCTTATATCAAATTCAAAAAGGAAGTCAATTTCGTTAGTGGTTTTTAAATTGGTACAAAATACAACGAGTCGTGTGACGGTTCCTAGCACGCTGTAGTCGGCTCGACCGAACCAATCATTGAAGCAACCATTCCATTCGGAAGTTGGGGTCTCCAAAATGGCCATTTTGTAGGCGTTCACAGCTTCTTCAGGTGATGAAAATCTCTGTCCACGCAATTTATTCTTTATTTTAGGGAAAATATAGAAATCGTTGGGGCTTACGTCGGGGCTGTACGGCGGATGGTCTAATAATTCTATGTTTTCTTGCTCTAAAAACTCTTTTGTTCTATGTGCGGTGTGAGAACTTGCATTGTCGTGATGGATGATGCGCGGTTGCAGTTCTCTTTACGGAGTTCAGAAACGACCTGTGGCAAACAAATGCTAGCATACCATTCTGCATTAAATGTTCTTTGTCCCTCAAGAGGAATAGTCGTAACATGGCCGGTGTTAGCGACGACAAAGTGAATTCGAACATTTAATATTAATTATTTATTATCAGTGAATTAAAAAACGCTCTATTTATCAACGCTCCCTTATACGAGCATTTACAGCCGGTTTTGGAGACAAACGTGGCCACCATTTTTTTTACAACACTCCGTGAACGAACAATTTTTGTTGGCTTTAACTCATTTTCGAACACCCAAACTCGTGACTGTTTTTTTTGTTTCGGGTTCGTACACGTATATCTATAATTCGTCACCTGATACGATGTTGTATACAGCATTTGAGGATCCTTTTTTTTTTTTTTTTTGCGGATGGAAAATCATCTAATGACGCCTTTCGCTCTGGGTGGAGCGTAAGGGAGTGTCAGACTTTTACTGACTAAAAACCATCCGTGTTCCTTCAGTGCCCTTACGTTCCGGAGCCGCGGTATCTCTTTCGAACAGCCCGCAGCCCCGGCAGGCGTCGGCCCTTGCGGGCCCCTTCACGCTGCTGACAGCTCTTTGAGGCGCGCGTGGAACAAAACGCGCCGTCGACACGGCCTGTCGTCGTTAGACGGACGGACGGCGAGCTACCCATTGCTCGCCGTCCACAGGCCCGCGCCTGCGGTGGCCGGGGGCCACGACGTAGCCCCCGACGCCCAGGGCGTCTCCCGCGGCGGCCGGGGAGGAAAGCTGCTGCTCTCTCCTTCTCCCGCTCCGCCACCTCCTTCGCTTAGCATCACTGCTTCGCAGAAGGTGGTGACGGCATCCCATTCCGACTCGCTTCGGACCATGGCTTCGACCAGGGCCGGACGCGAGAGGTCGCCGCCGCCTATCGCCGCTACGAGGACACAGCGGTGCTCCGCCCAAGCAGGGCACACCTCCACGGTGTGTTCCACCGTGTCCTCCGGTCCATCCTCGCAGTGGGAGCACCCGGGCGTTTCCTCCCTCCCGATTCGGTGCAGGAACCTTCCGAACACACCGTGTCCGGTGAGGACCTGCGTCAGGCGGAAGGTGAGGATGCCGTGGCGTCTCTCAAGCCACTCCTCAAAGAGGGGTCTTATCGCCGCTATAGTGGCGTGCCCAGCACGGGGTTGCGACAGTCGCTGTCTCCATGTCGCCATGAGATCGTGCCGGAAGTCCGTCCGCTGCGCGACAACTTGCCGCGGCAGCGGAGTTTCCCCACGGCACAGTGCCTCCACGCGCCATTCGTGCAGGCGCGCGAGGACTATCGCCTCCAGATCCCATGGCGGCAATCCGGCAAGGAGGCTCGCCGCCTCGCGGGAGATCGTGCGGTAGCCGCGAACCATTTTCACTGCAATCACCCTTTGGGGCGCGTTCAGGTGGTGGACGGCAAGCCGCGCCAAACCACGCGCCCACACCGGGGCCCCGTAAAGGGCCATGGACCGCACGATTCCCGCGTAGAGCCTTCGGCAGGAGGCGTTTGGCCCTCCCAGGTTCGGCAGGAGCCGCCTGAAGGCAGCCCCGGTCCGTTCCAGTTTGGGAGCCAAACGTCGGAAGTGCTCAACGAAGTTCCATCGGCCGTCGAGGACGAGTCCTAGGTACTTCAGCGTCGACTCGACGCCGATGGATACCCCTCCTACCATCACTGAGGATCCCGGTGGTGGCCTGTTCCGAGGACCATGGAAGTGCATGGCCTCGGACTTGTGCAGAGCCACCTCGAGACCCAGTTGCCGAATCCTCTCAACGACTATCGCAACCCCGCGTGTCATAGTTTCCGCCGCCGCCTCGTACGACCCCCCTTGTGCCAGTACCAGCGTGTCGTCAGCGTAGCAAACTACGCTGACGCTGGTAGGGAGGTCGGCGCGCAGCACCCAGTCGTAACCGATGTTCCACAGAGGTGGCCCCAGAACCGAACCCTGTGGGACACCGCACGACATCTCTCGCCGGTTCCACTCACCGTTGCGACCGGGGTAGATGACGGCCCTGTCCGTCAGGTAGTCCCCGACTATACGACGGAGATAGGTCGGCACCCGGTGATACCGGAGTGCCTCCCTAATGCAGCTCCAGGGCATGGAGTTGAAGGCGTTGGCGATGTCGAGAGACACCGCCGAGACAACCCCCCCTCTGGCCACTGCATCCCCCGTCGTGAGGGCTCTCACGCGCATGATGGCGTCCACCGTAGAGCGCCTCTTGCGGAAACCAAACTGGTGTTCCGCAAGATCCGGCCCTGTCCCCGCAAGGTGCTCGGCGAGGCGGTTTGCAATGACTCTTTCAAAGAGCTTGCCCACCTCGTCGAGCAGCACCACGGGCCGGTATGCGGACGGAGAGTCCGCAGGGCGCCCCGGCTTCCGAATGAGGACCAGCTTCCCCGTCTTCCAACGAAGCGGGAATTGGCCTCTCTCCAAGCATGCGCTTAGGAGCCCCTCCAGTCGGGGCCCGAGAGTCTCCGAGGCCAGGACCCAGGCTTTGCCAGGCAAGCCATCGGGTCCTGGGGCGGTATTCCTGGCCTTGAGCCTCAGTACGTACCGCCACTCTCAGGTCTACCCCGGTCCTTTCCGGGATGTCGTCGTCGTTGTCCTGGTGGTCCGCTTCAGGCACCGCAGGTGGCGGAGCCATAGGCGGGGGCGGATGTTCTCCTCGCGCAGGAAACAGAGCGCTCACCACGTCCTCCACGAGCTGGGGCCGGAGACTTTGCGTCAGCGGGGGGGCCCAGGTGCGGAGTTTATCCCGCACCATCTTGTAAGGGCGCCCCCACGGATCTCTATTGAGAGTCTCCAGCATCTCCTCACGGGCCCGATCCCGGGCCCGCAGGACAGCCTCCCGGAGGGCGGTCTTCGCCGCTCTGTATCCCTCGTACAGCTCCGCTTCAATGGCTGCCGCATTCGGTGGACGAATGCGGAGCCTGCGATGCCTGGTGTACAGGTGCCGCGCGGCGACACACGCCTCGCGCAGAGACGTCAGCTCACGCGACCACCAATACACCTGACGCCGGGCGCTTCCTGGCCGGACTAGGGGCATTGCCACGTCACATATCTCGGACATGGCCTCCTGGAACCACCCTGCCTCATCATTGACGTCGGCAGGCCTGTCCGGTGATGACACCCAGGCCTGCACGATCGAGGCTTCCAGGAGGAGCTCCCGGTCCAGCTGCTTCAGCGCCCAACGCGGACCACTCGGGGCCTGTTGGACTGGCGCGCTCGAGGGCTGGGTGGAGACATCAAACCGGATGTACCGGTGGTCGGAGTAGGTCTCCACCCCCTCCATGACACGCCAGTCCATGGCACGCGGCGACAGAGCGGGGCTAGCGAACGAGATGTCCACCACCGACTCGCCCCGCATCCGCACACACGTGGGGACAGAACCCCGATTTAGGACGACCAGGCCTGTCTCCAGAGCCCAGTCTTCCACCATCCTACCCCGCACATCTGTACGACGAGAACCCCAAGCCAAGTTCTTGGCATTGAAGTCCCCGAGGACAAGTACGGGGAGGGGATAACTTCCGACGACGACTGCTCTCAGCTCTGCAAGAGAGTTGTGGAGCTCGGCGAGAGATCGGTTCGGGGAGAAGTACACCCCCACAACGACGAACTCCCCGAACCGTGCTGCTACGCACCCCTGACCCCTCCTGACACCTTCAAGGGTCGGGGTACCGGCGGCGGCTGAAGAGATGATGACCACTGAGCCGTTAAGGTCCGCCACCCAGTCCTCGCTAGGCCAGACAAAATACGGCTCAGCGACCACAGCGATGTTAATCGACCACTGCGCCATGCTCTGGAGCAACAGATCCTGAGCGCAGGCGCAGTGGTTGATATTCGCCTGGAGGAAGCTTAATGGGGCCGTTATAGGCATTCCATTTCAGCTTCCTCCACGGGGGGCCCCTCTGCGGGCGTCGGTGTCGCGGCAGCGGCGGCGACAGTGACAGCGGTGGCGGTGGCAGTTGCGGCTGCGGCGGAGGCCACAGAGACGGTGGCGGCTTTGGCCCCTACCCTACCCGCGGCCTTGGCCTTGGCGGGTGGCACGCAGGCCTTGCTTCCGGCCCGGTGATCGGCTGGCTTGCCGATCGCCGCACATGCATCACAGTGCGGCGTGGCGCAGCAGGTCGCCGATATGTGTCCGGGCTGACAGCAGCGGAAGCAAAGGCCACTGCGGTCAACCTCCGAGGCGCATCTCACTGATACGTGGTGCCCCACGAGACAGCGATAGCACCTCAGAGGTCTGGGCTCCAGCAGCTTAACCTGCGCTGAGACCCAGCCCACCAGAAGCCTTCGGCCCTCCACTATGGTTTTGGCCGCCGTAACAGGGCAGCGCACCGTGGCGGCATGCATACCCTGTTGGTCCGGGCGTATGGCGCCTGACCTGACCTGGTCAGTAGTGCACCCCCCGGACCTGGCGACGGCGACCACCAACTCCTCCTCCGATACTGAGTCGTCCAGACCCATGATGCGCAGGTCTGCGCATCTGACGGGCCTTGACACTCGGGCCTCGTCCGCGTCCAGAGACGCTCTGAGCTTCGCAGCCAGAGCCGCTGGATTCCCCGGGGACCTCCAGCATACGGGCCCCCATCTGGGTGACTTTGAGCCGGAGGCCCCCAGTGATCCCGAGCTCCCCGAGATCCACCGCCTCCTTCGCCTTCGCGAGCAGATCGCGGTAGGTAACGCCCTTCTTTTCCGCATCCGGCTGTAGTGTAATCACTACAGCTGCGGTCTTCGGGGCGCGGAGCCTAGCCGCGATCTTGCGCGCCCTGAACTGGCGCTGCCGCTCCTGCTCTTTGGCCTTTTTGGCTGCCTTCTTCCCCTTCTTTTTGTCCCCGACCACCTGCCAACCGGCTTCAGCCGCGGGAGGTGTAGGGAGCTGGGGGGGTGGTGACGGCGGCGGCAGCTGGCTTGCCGCTGGCGCTGGCACATTCGCCGCAGGCACTGGGGCTGGTGCAGCCACCACCTGTGCTGCCACCTTGCCCTTTTTTGCCTTCGTCTTGCCTCTCTTTCCCGTCGCCGGCTTAGCAGGAGCCGGTTCAGCCGGTACCGGTTTTGCCGGAGCCGGCTTTTCAGGGGGGGGAGGAGCAACTGCAGCCCCGCCCGAGGGCTGACTGGACGGCCCCGGCCTGGATGCGGTAGCCGTGGCCGCCGCGTACGTTGCCGGCCTCGCCGCCATCTTGTTTGCCCCTAGGGGGAGGCGCAGGACGATGCCCTCCAGCACGGAGAACCGGTGCTGGAAGGCAGCCAGCTCCTGCCGGACCAGGTTCAGAACCTGGTTCTCCACCGGCACGGGCTGGCTTGGGCGCTGCGTCTGGGGCGCCGCGCGATAGGCAGGCTCACGCAGACTGGCCAGGTCTGCGCGGAGCTGCTCGTTCTCCTTCTGGAGAGTCTCCATGGCAGACGTCAGGCGGGCCACGTCCGCCCGCAGCTTCGCCACCTCGTCCGCATTAGGCCCGGCCCCAACAAAGTTGGCCTCCGCAGCCGCCATGATGGAGGCGGAGGCCCCGGGAATGGCCTTGAACTTTGAAGAGGACTTTTGCTTGTAGGCCACGACCTTGATCGCGGCCTCCACCTCCTTTACGAATCTGGCCTTACGCTCCACCTCGGAGCCGCCAGTCGCACTCGTCTCATCGCCTGATACCCGAGCCGTATCGCCCGGGTGGCGCCCCTCCTCGGCAAGCTTTGCCGCTCGTTCGGCCATCTGATTGTCAGAGAGCCCCCTCCCCTTGCCTATCAGCCCGCCTCGCCTGTTGGTGGGGATTTTCCGGGCCGAAACCTCCTCTTCACCGGATGACGGCCCCTGGTCGCCATCCCGCCTGGACCGCTTGCGGTAGAACTTACTGGACTCCGCGGTCCCAGGCCCCACTCGTCGGGAGCTCTCTGAGCCTCCCACGCTGCTCGATGCGGCGTCGGACTTTGTCCCCGCATCGATTCTCCTCTCCTCTACGTTGCCGTTGCCGGCGGTTTTGGTTGTGTTTTTTGCTTTTGGTGTTTCCATTTCTGTACCCACGAGTATGGGGGAATTAAAGGTCCACCTTGGCAGAGACCCCTGTACCAAGGTAAGCAGATTTAGAGGATTTATTACTCGCCAGGGGGTCTGCAGGTACCCTGGCGAGGAGCGCACTTGCGGCTGATTTGTTCATAGAACCCCGTCAGCCATCCATCCCCTCGCGGTGCGTCGCCGCTTGGGATTCGGGGTAAATTTTTATAGAGGTTTTCTCCCTCGCGGTCCGGGCGATTAAGCCAAGACCCTCGGTCCTTATCAAAGCCGCGAGACATGATCCACGACACTTCGATACTGGGATTACGAGACCGGCCCTGACAGCAAAGGATGAATCCTTCACTGTCTGCCCGGAGGCAGGGTAAGTGCACACCGAGCCCGCCCTCGCTCCTCTGCTATGCCCTCTGCTGATCAGAGGGTCACGCAGAGGAACGCACTGTTGGTCCGAGATGGACCCCCCACATGTCAGAATAATTAGCCGCGGCAGCAACATTCCCCAAGGAATAAGAATTTCTTCTCATTTCTCGAGGAAGATTACCGCCGCGCCCAGGGTGCACCGGCCCAGTTGCTGCTCTTCCCTCCAGACGTATCGAGAGGGACCCGCAACTACCAGGCACACGTGGAGGACTTCTGACTTCGCACCCCAGCATTTGAGGATCCTGCGTGGAATCTTTCGAGAGTTCTGACTCATAAAGTAACGCGAGCCGCTTTTTGCTCTTCACAGAGCGAATGCGGTATCCATCGGGAAAACAACTTCTTTACACCTAATTGTTCATGCAAGATTATTTGTATTTGACTCATGCCAATGTCTAAAGTTGCATGAATTTCGCGTTATGTCACATGTCGATCTTCCTTAGCTTACGCACAGCATCAACGTTTTCTTGGGTGACTGCAGTTTTTGGACGACCTTGACGGGGATCATCACTGAGCTTGACACGTCCACGTCGAAATTCAGCAAACCAGCGATAAATTGTGGTTTTGGATGGGGCTTCATCACCAAATGAGGAAATCATCCGGTCAATACACTGTTTTTGTGTTAAACCACTTCGAAAGTCATAATAAATCATCGCTCTTGAATTTTCTCGAGTCAATTCCATTTTCTCAACGACTAAACAAGTTTGAAAAAAACCTTGTGACAAGACCGATAATCTTTTTTTAAATAAATAAACGGTATTCGATTTTTAAAACCAAGGAGTTTTCAAGTAGAAAGATTTTAATATGACAGGAAAAGTGGAAATATTCCATTCCCGACACTTTATATATATATATATATATATATATATATATATATATATATATATATATATATATATATATATATATATATATATATATATATATATATATATATATATATATATATACATACACATATATGATAGACTCCGAAACGACTGAACCGTTTTCGAAGAAATTTTTAAAGTTGGTAAGATATTATATACAAACTGCTAAAAGTATGAAAAAAAATGTGGTGATATACATGACAAAGAAGTCATCCAATTGCTGTCTTGTCTGTCAATTTTGTCCTGTTTTGGTTGGGTGGTGGGATGTTTGTCCTTGTGCATTTAGTGTAGGGGTAGCGTTTTATAAAAAAATATATATATGCATGAGGATAATTAAGTCTAATGTAATATTTTTTTAAACTTTAACTCTATTAACAAAAGACAAAAACTCTAAATGAATCGGTCTAAATGTGAGATTTAATCATTTAAAACTGATGATCCTAGAAATTATGTGCAAAACTTGTGATTTATAATTTTGCATTAAATTATTCATATATTCTCTTAAGAGTAATTCCGTACTAATAAGTCTCTAGCAACATATATAGTACCTAATTTTTACAACAGTTATGTGTTATTATTATACCAATTCTGCAGCTATACTGTGGTTGCAGCACGAATGGGTCGGCTTGACCGGAGTAGGACTGCGCTCTTACAGAATAACAGCATAAAATAACAGTTTAATTCTACAGTGTTTTGTTTGGTGAGTGAAGAGAACCGGAAAACCTTTTGACTGGAAACGAGGCATTCCATCTCACTCTTCAAGGCTCGCAATGAATCTGCATTTTGATTCGTAATTGAAGATAAATGTGGACGTCTATGAGCCATTGCATCCACTTGCCATTAAGTGGACTGTGTGCTCGTTTGTTACCCTTATTCTATAAAAAAAAAACATATTTATTATTTAGGTGGTAATACCAAATTTCTGAAATGGACCTTTTATTTTGTATATTTGACCTTTTTTAAGCAGTAATATTTCTATTAATGCCATCTTATAATAATTTTATTTCATTTAAAATATAGTAAGTGAGGATAATATGGCCACTTTCCTATATCTCTAAAACTATAGCCTTGTTTATATAAATCGATCTGAGATACGATAGCTCTTCATTAGTCAATCAAATAAAATAAATAAAGGGCAATAAATAAAGGGCATTGCTTCATCGATGCTATTTGTACAGTTGTTATTATCTTTACATATCATAATAAATCTGTAGATAAATTATTAGTTCATTTTCACGCAATAATTAAAGACGGATTTCCATGAAATTTGGTGTGTAGTAGGCAGCAAATAATTGCAGATAATATTTAGGAAATTTTTATATGCAGGAAGAGTAAAAAACAAGGGTATGTTTTTATATTTTTTCATGTTTATTTTTATAATGGTTGTATTGGTTCTATTAGTCCATAAGTAAATAGATATGAAGCAAAATACAGATACGACAGTGACTTTTAGTCAAGCTCCCAAAGCGCGTTTTGCGTCGCAGTCGCCTTTTTTGACAGATGAGTAATGACTGCACAAATTAGTATAGCTATATGTAGCTTTGTGATTGCAAACACACATCATTCAAATCATCGATATCGATGTTTAGTGACATTCTTATTTTATCGATATCGAAATAAGGGTGCATAACATACTAATAAATGTAATATTTTAATATTACATAAAGAAACAATTATAGTAGATTAAGATTTATTTTTTATTTATTGAGATGTTTGACGTCCCAATGTCATAGTTAGCCCGGCTACCTTCAGGTCTTTAATATTAATTTTTCGGTGTAATTTGTTGGTTATATATATATATGAACATTGTATTCATCATTCAAGCGACAGTAGCCTAATGGCAGTTACACGAGTGGTTAGGGGAATATTAGTGATGTTTATAGCATTGTTAATATTCATTGTTTTAACCCATTATCAGGAGCTTTCTCAATGTCTTCAGGCAAGGAGTTTCAAAGAAGCGTAATCTTAATAGTAAAGGAGTTGTTGATGAAACCATTTAAGTGTAGTGGAACTGTAATTTTTAGTGTATATTTTATGCTTTTAGGCAATATTTGTCTCACCACATCAGCATTAGAATTCTATTCCTGAAAACAAACAATATTTCTGAATTTTATGTTCTTATACATAAACACAAAATTAAAGAATAAATATATTATAATGTATGATTCCGTATTGTATGTATTAACTATGTATGGCTATATTGTTAACGACAGTTAGTTTAGTATAATTTTAATTAAAAAGTAATCTATATTTTGAAATAACTAAGTTTTGTGGTAATATAAATTACTTTAAAAAAAAGAATATCTATCTCCACGGTGTTGGTTTTTTCACTTGGAAGTTGTTTCATGACATGCATCTGAAAAATAAACAAAAATCAGCATCAACAATAACAAGTATGCTCAATATGCTAAGAGTGTAGGATAGCATAAAATCGACTCCACGCTATAGAAGCATATTCTAGGTTGCTACAGTCCAGAGATTTTTAGGGAGTAACTTGGTTTGCGGAAGCCTGAAACAGCGTTATGTTTCAGGAATCCGAACATTTTGTTTCATCATCATAATTACAGCTCTTTACAAGTCCACTGATGAACATAGGCCTCGCCAAGGAACGCCATAAAGCACGGTCCTAAGCCACCTGCATATCCAGGTCGTCACTTCATCAACATTTTATTTACTTAAACATTTTTTTCTTAACCTAAAACTTTGATACTTTTTTAAGGACAATTTTTGGTGTTAACCAATTTTAGACACATATTTTTCTTCAATATCACCCCAATACACTTCAATATTTTATTAATTATGATGCACCCATTGTGCCCATGTAATCTAATTAAAATGTTGATGAACATTTTTTTACAATTAAGGTATGCTTATCACGCCCTAGCCAGGAAAAACTCAAAGTGCTTAATATTTTTTTTTCAAATTACTTTTTATATTACTTTCAACACAGCTATAATTCAAATAGTTATGAATAAAGTGATTCCCATCCCTGTACGAGATAAGGAATTTTTCGTTAGGGTATTCCAAATTATTATTTTTTAACAATTTATACTCTCTAAATTTAATGAAAGAGTGAATATTTGTCTCTGTACTTCTAATATATTATGTTTTGATGCAATCCTTCTAACGAATATCTTTCGTTATGTTCCGACTAATGTATCCAGTAGTGTAAGCTGAGCACTGACTTTAATTTTTTTCCATGACTGCATCATTTATCAGCAATTTTTCTCTTGAACTTGCTTGTGAAGAAGATGGGATTAAGAATGTTTTTGAAAAGAACACTAACATTTGATAATTTTTCTACATTATACTCTTCACAATTAGTAAATTTGAAATGTGGACTAAGCATGTTAGATTTAAAGGCACAACATAGGTACAACGAATTTTGTTAATAAGATTTACTTTTATTTACGTTCTCATGTAAGTGGCGTATAATATAATGTCTTTATAAGAATAAATATCTCTAAACCTAAACCTACATGTCGAAGTTTTCCTGCTTGTGTAACATGTTTGCTACTGGTAACTAAAAAATCATTTTTTTATTTTATTAATAGCTTCAATCCAAAAAGTATGATTTTTCGAATTTTGTTTAACCGCCCGTCTTAACTTTCCTCTCTGCACACCACCCGGGTAGCCATTGACGCTGTCAAACAGCGTGTGCGAAGAATTCAATAACTTCCGCTGTTGTGGCCATCGTTGCATCAGAGTTTGCAGTATGAAAATAATCTAAAGAAAAGTACTTTTTAATTTAATTTCTTTAACAGTTGTACCTGCAAGTCTTTCGCCAAAAGACACTTCTTATTTGCTTACAAAAATATACTTTTTAACCTTTATATAATTGTAGTGCGGTTCACGGTATCCACTAATGTAGATGGATAGATAACACTTTATTGTACGCAAAAAATATATGTATATAATTTTGGCGTACAATATAAGTATAATATAAGTATGAACAAAAAAGGAGAAAAAAGAAATGTGTTACAATGGGCAGTCTTGTTGTGTTGAAAACCATCTCTTCCAGACAACTTTGGGATGGACATGATTGCAAGAACATAATTACAACATGTGTATTATTTGGCGATAAAAGTGACATTTTTTTCATTATTAACCCTAAAATAGTAGTAAACATGCATAATATAAAATGGTATATAAATACATACATATTTAATATATATATATATATATATATATATATATATATATATATATATATATATATATATATATATAGTAACCGTGTAGTGGCGGTTGAGAATATCCACTACCCCATATCTTCCCGTGGGTGTCGTAAGAGGCGACAGAGGGTAACAGGCAGGAGATAGGCAGCAGCATCTTCCTGATAACAGCAATGATATAATAAAAAACTGCGGATGCCAACCCGCTCGCCAAGCGTGGCAACTATGGCAAATATCCCCCCATGAGTAACGACGCAAACATATGGCCCCCAGTCCCCGGCGGCCCCGCTATTCCTGGCTATGGTTGCGACCATGGTAACGGCGGGGCAGGGGGTGCTAAGAATCTCCGGTGGAGGTTCGGTTGCCACCTACGACGACTCGACCTGGCAACATATAACGCACGCACCCTGAGGACTGACGAGAAGATACTGGAGTTGGAAGAAGAGGTAGACAAGTTGCGCTGGCATATTATTGAGTTATCCGAGGTCCGAAGAGAGGGGGAGGACACGGTAATCCTCGAGTCCGTTAACTTGTTCTATCACCGGCAGGGCGACCATTTGTCCCAAGGAGGTGTCGGATTTATCGTCCACAAGTCTCTCGTCAACAACGTTATAAAGATAGAGAGTGTGTCGACGAGGGTCGCGTACCTGATACTCAGAATCATACAGGTTTACGCACCAACCTCGGCACATCCCGATGAGGAGGTGGAGGAAATGTATGAGGATATTTCCAGAGCCATACATTCCTCCAAAATCCACTACACGGTGTTGATGGGAGACTTCAACGCAAAACTAGGCACAAGAAAAAGCGGTGAGCTGAAGTTAGGGAAATTTGATGTAGGGTAACGGAGCCGTAGGGGTCAGCAGCTGGCTGACTTCATGGAAAAAGAGGGACTCTTTATGATAAACTCTTTCTTCCAGAAGTGGCCCCACAGGAAATGGACCTGGTCGAGCCCCGACGGTTCTACAAAAAATGAGATTGACTTCAGTATGACGACCAGACGCCAACTGTTCAGCGATGTCTCAGTGATCTCAAGGGTGAAAACTGGCAGCGATCACCGAATGGTTAGAGGCACACTGAACCTAAACGTTAGGTTGGAGAGGTGTCGTCTAATGAAGTCAACGATCCGTCCCCCTCGTGATCTAATCCAGAATCCAGAAGCCTTTCAGCTGGAGTTACGTAACCGCTTTCAGTGCCTATAAGATTGCAATGCAGTGGACGATATGAATGACAAGCTCGTGGAAACTGTCCATGCGGTTGGAGCTAAGTTCTGCAAGATCGGCCGCAGAAGAACACAAAAGCTCTCCGATCACAGTCTTAATCTCATGGCTGATAGACGGGAGATGAGGCTGCAATCGTCGATAGATTTGACCGATATTTGATCAGACCGATATCCCTTCTGAGCCGCATCTCGTGCAGTTTTCGAGAGTCATTACGAATCGTCTCGCACGCAGACTCGACGACTTCCAGCCTCCCGAACAAGCTGGTTTCCGAAAAGGCTTTAGTACCATAGACCACATACATACCCTGCGGAAAATTGTACAGAAATCCGAAGAGTACAATCTGCCACTTTGCCTGGCGTATGTGGACTATGAGAAAGCCTTTGATTCCGTCGAAATTTGGGCGGTGCTACAGTCTCTTCAGCGGTGCCAAGTTGACTGTCGGTATATCAAGGTGCTGAAGTGTTTGTACAGTAAGGCTACGAAGGCTATCCGAGTACAGAACCAGAGTACGAAACCAATTCAACTGCAGAGAGGTGCAAGACAGGGTGGCGTTATTTCCCCGAAACTCTTCACCGTTGCATTGGAAGACGTTTTCAAGCTACTGGACTGGAAAGGATACGGTATTAACATAAATGGCGAGTACATCACTCACCTTCGATTTGCCGACGATATAGTCCTTATGGCAGAATCGCTGGAGGACTTAAGCACTATGCTCAATGATCTCAATAGTGCCTCCCAACGGATAAGTCTTAAGATGAACATGGACAAAACAAAGATCATATTTAATGTCCATGTCACATCTATACCGGTAGTTGTTGGGAGCACTAAGCTCGAAGTTGTTGACGAGTACGTTTACCTGGAACAAATAGTCCGGCTAGGTAAGTCCAACTTCGACCGAGAGGTCAATCGACGGATTCAACTCGGCTGGGCAGCGTTCGGGAAATTACAACGCATCTTCTCGTCAAGTATACCTCAAAACCTGAAAACTAAGTTGTACAACCAGTGCGTGTTGCCAGTGATGACATATGGAACTGAGACGTGGTCCTTCACTGCTGGCCGTATGAGGACGCTCAAAGTCGCTCAGCGGCTATGGAGAGGGCTATGCTCGTAGTTTCTCTGCGTGATAAACTTAGAAATGAGGATCTCCGCAGTAGAACCAGGGTGAGCGACATAGCCCAACGGATTAGTAAGCTGAAGTGGCAATGGGCCGGCCATATAGCTCGAAGAACCGACAACCGTTGGGGGAAAAAGGTTCTCGAATGGCAGCCTCGTACCGGTAGACGAAGTGTATGTAGGGTGACCCCCCACTAGATGGAGTGACGACCTGGTAAGACATGCAGGAAGTCGATGGATGCAGGTGGCTCAGGACCGTGCTTTGTGGCATACCTTGGGGGGGCCTATGTTCAGCAGTGGACTTGTAAAGGGCTGTAATGATGATGATGATGAAATAAAAATATGTATGAAATACAAGTATAAATTTTTAAAACTATTAAATTAAACATAAATGTGCAATAATTACGAACAAATAGTGTAACTTGATAATAGTACAATTATTACTATATACAATACAATAGTATATACGTAAATTAAAAATGAGCCTACAAATCAACATAGTAATGGTTACTTACTAAGTGCATTTGTATATTTGAGCATAGCAGCAGTTCGGGCACTAAATACTTGAACAGCTACGCTGACCATCATATTTTTTTGATCTTTTGAGGATCGACATGATGAGCCGTTAACTTTCGTAGTGCCCTTGTGTGTCCCAATTTGCTATCCAAATCAAAAATGAACTCAATATCTTTCAAAAAAGCAGTTTTTTCTTCCCAAATTATATCTTTATTTAAAATTATTCCCTAAACCCTTAAAAAGATGAGTTGCGTCGAAAAATATGCGTAAATCGTGATCAGCAATATTAACTGATCCATCTGTAAAATAATAAAAATAAAAATATTTGTCATGAAGTACAACTGGTTTTTAAGTCATTAAGAGAATTGTATCCTCCCTAAGTCTTCTTATTACTGTTTGAAAAGTGGACCACTGGTCACAAACAAGACCTGAGGGTGTTAACCCAGTTAGTATTACTTGGGACACAATCTGTTTTAAAATGCATTGCAGCTCTGCTGCTGATACTGTGCCTTCACAGAAATTAAATGCTACACTCTGTCGCCATGGAGAGCATATTCCTCTTAGCATAAAAACTGAAGCATGATCACAATATTTCAGTTTTCTCTCTCAATGTCTCAGTTACATCTACAAACTCAATAATTATATCATCTTTCACATTAAAAGTGAAATTTAGTCTTAGAGAAACTGAGTCAAAAATAATTGTGCATAGCTTTTGTTTAGTGTCCCATTTTTGGTTGTATTTGATATAAAAGCTAGTAGTAAATATTTTAGTTGATTTTAGTATATTTTTTATTTTTATTTTTCATTTCATTTGTTCAAGCAACCAATTCTCATATTTTGTTAGTATTACTTATAACTTATAACTAAACTTATATCTATGTTAGTAGACATAATATTATTATTATATATAATTATGTGAAGTACAAAAAAATACATTTATATTTATATGTGCCATTTTCTCACCAATCCACCCGATATGGCGCTACAATGGCACATGTATAGGCAGTCCAGCCTGCTAGCAATCACTTTCAGGATACTATTGTTACTCCCCTGCACCCTGCACACCAGAGACACGCACCTCTTGCGCATGGTCACGTAAAAGCAGTCCACTCGCGCTTCCGTGAACATCCCCGATGCACTAAAGAAGCGAGGTAGTCCCAGCAGCACCCTAAATGCGTTGTTGTATTTTACTCGGAGGGCGTTGTAAGCCTTTTGAGTATATCTAGCCCACAGGCTGCACGTGTAAAATGACGTGCAGTAAGCTCTAAATAGGGCTATTTTAACTTCCCTTGAACAGCGTGCAAACCTGTGAGCTATCATGTTCGCTCTTACTGACAACGCCCTCCGTTCCCTCTCAATGTCATCATCATCCCTGAGACGAGGAGTCAGCAGAACATGGCCAAGATATTTATACCTAAACGGTCTTTGTAAAATATTACCATTAATTGAAATAGATGGTACTAAGTCATGTCTCTTACTCCCGGTCTCAAAGACCATGAAGTGGTTCTTTTTTCATTATAAGTCAAACCATGTGTGAGGGCGTAAGCTTCACAAATCTTCACCAGTCTACGTAGGCCGCATATAGATGCACTCAACAACACCATATCATCTGCGTAACTGATGTTGTTGACGCAGACATCGTCTATGTGACAGCCGACTCTGATGCTGTTGAGTTTACCTATCAACTCATTCAAGTACAGGTTGAAGAGCGTGGGTGAACTCAAACCCCCTGTCTCACCCCGCACTCCAAAATGTATGATCTAGATAGGGCACCTTCCCATCTCACATTATTGACCTGGTTCCCGTACCAATACTTGAAAATACTTATGAGTTCCAAAGGTAGTTGGATCTTCGTATAGTGTAGTGTACTTAGTTAGTTTCTTTAAGTAGATTTTTAAAAGTTACGCTTCTGATTGCAAAGCCTGTTTGCCATTTCTTCACAATACGTAATTTTTATACGTGGTAGAGCTATGCTGCAGTTATATTAGTAGTAGAGTTGTTTGATTTGATTTGATTGATTACCAGCGTAAAATAGTCGCTTAATGCTGCTGGATTTCGTATGGTGAGTGCAGAGGACCGGCGACCCTTTTCACTGGAAACGAGAGATTTCATCTTAGTCCTCACGGGTGACAACGATGTCTATGGGCTGCAGCAACCACTTACCATCAAGTGGACTGTGTGCTCGTTTGTCACCCTATCCTATAAAAAAAAACTTTTTTGTATACTTTGTGTTTGTTTCTCTTGTCCTACTTCCTTAAAAACATTATATTTGTATACTCGTATAAATCAAGTAAATTCTGCGTGAAAACTACCTACTACCTTACCAAGTTTTACGGTAACTAAACTTTTATTGAATCTTCTTAGCGTATAAAGCAGAGTTTGTGTTTAAAGAACAAAAGTTCGGAACAAGTTTTACTGGGGATATGTTTGAACAGAGTTCTTTGTAATTCGTTAAGTAACTTTGCCGGAAGTGATTTGATCACCTTGTAGCTGATGCCGTCTGGCCCAGGGGCTGATCTATTCTTATATCTTATTATGGCTATTATTAGAATATAGGTTTCTGTGGTTCTGTAAACATTCATAAGATTGAGTGGTTTGCCCGCTGGTAACGTAGAACTACATTCGACTTCCATTTCTTCCTCTAGTAGGTGAGCCGGGTCTGTGGTACGCTGAGTAGGTTACACTGGCTCTCTAAGTTGCCAGTTAAGCATTCGGCTCCTTCAAGATCGTCTTAGGCGAGATCGGGGTGGTTTAGCCTCATGGTAGGTGGCATGGGAGGCAATTGCTCTGTTTTTATAGCTCTAGTCAGCTTTCAATAGACATCATAACACCGTTCTATCCCTTCTAAGAAGTTTTACCATTGATCATATCTAAATTCAGATATTTATATATATGGTTGAGCTAATCGTTGCTAATTCAAATCCGCAACGAAAGGTCTCAAAATGGTGGGGCTACAGGTTCCTGCGTTTGAATCCGGAACAATGGCAACTAGGTTTCCCTTAAAAATCCGGAGCGAAGGAACACAAATGGTTAGGCCACAGGGTCCGGGGTTCGATTTCGGGAATAAAGACCCCAAAATTTTGGGTGCGAGAATAACGAAAGATGTTCTGCATATACGTAATTAGTTATAACCAATACAAAATGGCGGACGTGGCACGTGGCGAGTTTTTGACAATATACTTGCTATAATCTAATTTAATGCGTTAGTCGGGACGACAGGAGCATGAACTGCGGTGAGAAAAGGGAATAACAAATAAAACAGCTCATAAATAGGGACAGACTTGTAGGGACAGGGGTGTCTGCAAGCGGTCTCTTTCCTAGGGCATTGAGGCGATGGAACTACGTTGCAACTGCGGTGGTGTACGATGGCAATTGCGTTTACTTAGGGTGTCTGCAAGTGGTCTCTCTCCTAAGAGATCGAGGCGATGGAACTACGTTCCAACTGCGGTGGTGCGCGACGGCAAATGTACTGGGGTTGACTGAACGCCATGTCGAATTGTTTAGTCCACAACGAAATTTCACTGTGTAAGCGGTCATCACTGGTTTGTACTGTTCTGTGGTATTACTTTTTTTTTGTGCTACAACTGGGCAAGCGGCGGCGGCGCACGTCGATAACTGCTAGTGGGCGGCGTACATCCGACCTTTCACCATTTGCGGAGCGCTCTCCCATTGGGCACACAAAATGAAACCACCATGTCTAGCCTCAGCGTTGGGAATGCCAATGCAGGAAGGGATTGGAAGTGGGAAGTGAGACTGTACCGGCTAATTTTAACTAACTAATTAATGCAAATGTGTTTTTTTGGCGCAACCACGTTGTTTTACCTTGTTTTGTAGAAAACGTAGCCGACTTTTGTTACCTTCCGTGCGATAACGGTCATAATATCTTAGCGCGGTATTTTTCGCTCTAACCAGTTCTCAAAAACCTGCTGGAAGCTTCGTGTAAGCGATCGTCGAAACTCGAACTTTATGGAAGCATTCATCAACCGCTGAAGTGAGGTGAGTAGATAGGGCGCTAGTTGCCCTATTGGCTTCCTCCGGCAAGTTTATCTTATCTGGTATGGTATCTAAGTGCTGGCAGTTCGTACACTTGAGTTTGACCTCGAGTCTATGCTAGTCGACGATGGTTTTGGACTGTAGGACCTCACCTACCGAGTAGCCCAGTTGTAATACGACCGATCTGTGGTCCGAGGCTAATTCGATGAAAGTTTCGATCGAGTTAATAGTAAGCCAGATATCTTTTAGTAATGCTCCATCAAAGTTGTCCAGATGTTGGTATAAAGAAAAAGGATAGTGAATTGGAATCTGAGAGCTGACGGTAATTAAAAAGATATCGCCTTATAATAAGACATACGTTAATCTTTAATGCAATTTTAGAAACGAACCAATGAGCGGTGTAAAGAATCCATGAATGCTGTTGGCTCAGGAACTTGAATTAAAAACAATGATTGATGAAAGTCTACATTTAGCAGTGGATTTTTATTGATGATAACGACAAAATATGTTAATTTTTTATGGAATTATACCAACTGATGGTAAGTGGATGCAGTGCCCCATAGAACATCTATGCGAAGATTGGCCGTCACCCCTAAAAAATGAGATAAAATGCCTCGTTTCCAGTGAAAAGGTTCCCTGATTCCCTACAATCGCAATACAAAAAACAGCAGCATTAAGCTACTATTTTACGCATGTCATGCATGATATGATTGCAGCGTGTCTGCCACATAGTATATATCTGCCTCGTATATATTATTGTATATATCGATATGTTACACATACCTACATACATACAAATATTTGACACTGTCAGATTTATTATATTCATTTGTTCGTTCGTCTTGTTAGGCTCGTCAATTTAGTAGTAAATACGGATGTGCCATATATCAGATAAGTATATAGGTCTCAAAAAATTTATGCTTATCACGGCAAGGGATGGAGCTCTTTCACCATACTTATTTCACGTATTTTCACTCATCGCCATGGGAATTTAAGACTTTCCTAGCTGGTATTCTTGTTTGCACAAATTTACTACTTTTCAAAAGCGAGAAATTTATAGAATAACCTATTTCAAGGTGGATTACAATGGATTACATACCAGGCGGTCCCATAATGAACTGGCCTGATATAGTTCAACGCGACATGTCGCTACATGTTGTGTTGCATTAAATAGTACGTTTATCGTGCATTTAATATAAGAAACATGCATTGACATGAAATTCTTAGTCTTAGTTTAACAGGCATTTGAATAACGAGAGTCGCGTATTTTTTCAAAATGTCGAAAACTGAGTATCGAAGTGTCATAAAGTTTCTGTTTAAAGAAAGTTTATCCCCTGCCCAAATAAACGAACGATTGGATTGCGTGTATAAGGAGTCTGCCTCCTCCTATAGCACAGTGAAAAATTGGGTGAAAGAGTTTCGCCTCGAGAGAGAAACCATCGAAGACTTTGGCCACGACGGTCGACCTGTGGAAGTGCTCACTCCCGAAACGATTGCTCTTATCGAAGAGGAGGTTCTGAGTGACCGCCGTTTGAAGATTAGAGAAATTGCAGCAAGGCTTGGGCTCACTCAGAGTACCATTCATCGCGCGATCCATGAACATCTTCACATGAAAAAAGTGAGCGCAAGATGGGTACCGAAACTTCTTTCAGCGGTACAGAGACAGGAAAGAGTGCGCTGCGCTTCGGAGTTTTTGGATCTTTGTGACGAAAATCCAAAGACTGTGATCGAGCGGCTAGTGACTGGTGATGAAACTATGATCTTGAATTATGATCTACAAAGCAAGCGCGAGTCAATGGAATGGCGTTATAAGGGTGAAAAGCCCCCTAGAAAGGCAAAGGTGCAACAATCGACTAAAAAACTGATGTGCACAATATTTTGGGATTTTCAAGGCATTTTGATGGTAGATTTTAAAAAACGTAATACAGTCGTGAACGGCGAATATTATGCTTCTTTAATATATAAATTACGAGACAAGATAAAGGAAAAACGAAGAGGCAAGCTGTCTAAAGTTGTCCTGATGCTCGATGACAACGCCCCTGTTCATACCGCTGGTGTTTCGAAGGATGCAGTTCGTCAATGCGGGTTCACAGAAGTTCAACATCCACCTTACAGTCCAGACATGGCCCCGTCCGACTATTATTTATTTCCAAATTTAAAGCGGGACTTAAGAGGAAGAAAATTTTCAGGCGATGAAGAGTTGCAGGCGGCCGTCTTCAGTCGTTTTGAGGATAAAAAATGTGATTATTTTTATAAAGGTTTAGAGATGTTGATTCACAGATGTCAGAAGTGTGTTAGTATTCATGGTGATTATATTGAAAAATAAAATTGGTTTCGTTTCATTTCCTTCATTGGTTCATAGTTAGGCCAATTCATTATGGGACCGCCTACGTACAAGGGAAAATTCTGTATGGAATAACTATAAAGGTATTAATTTCACTATACTAATAAATATTGATTATTCGTTCGATTTTCAAATATAACGAAAGTATAACGAACATCTATTTATATTGTAATAGTGGCGATGAACGGTCCACTATTAACAGACACCGAGTGGTTTCATGGTGGAGAAATGAAACGACTGTTTATATAAGTCCGACTGGAGTACGAATATAGAATGGACTGTGGACTGGAATGAATATATTTTCATCTTGCCTATATTTATATGGCTGGCTCACACTTGATTTGCCAATGGTAATTATTTTTATTGTACATAGCCAATTATACTGCTTACATTATGACCAATGAAAATGAATCAGAATGTATTACTATTATGTACGTTTCGTTTCCCGGCGTGAGACTTGTGTGTTGTTCACGAAGCTACGTCGCTGGATCGGGCTATATAAGACATGCAGGTCGGTGCGCGCGCGTAGTCGGCGAGCGGCCGCGGCGTGGGATACACCTCCGGACAGCAAGGAGAAGCGAGCTGCGGTGTTGAAGAAACGGCTCCCCATTGGTCGACGGATACGTGACGATAGCGGCGTGTGAAGTCGATGTGGCGCTGAATATTTGCGGCTGCTTCTTGTTTCTTTATAAGAACGTCAAATTATCTATATGCAGTCCGTAGTATCTCAGTAGCCAGGGATAGTTAGAAAATAAATGTTTTTTTTATCTTCACCTTCCGCGTTATGGTAGCAGCAGAGTATATATTATTTATTCCCGTTTAGGGCTGATTATTCTGGCTGCTACATCACTCTCCCCCTAGCGAAAGCGTACCGGAGGCTTGACGACTCGCCCGTATTTAGTATTTTTTAAAATAGGTCTCGACTGGGTTGATGTAGATGATGGAGTTTCAAGCTTCCTCGCTGGTGGTTTTGATGATGATGATGAATCCTCTAAAGTATCCTCGTTAATAATATAGGCAGGCTTTAGTCGGTCGATCGAAATAATCGTAGATTTCCTTCCGGGTATTTGTAGTTTAAAAGTCTTGCTATTTCTCTCTAATACTTTATGCGGTCCGTCGTAGGTAGGTTGAAATTGTTTTTTCATTGCGTCGTTTCTTACAAAAACTTGCTTGCATGTTTTCAAATCTTGGTGAATGAATACTGATTTATTATTTCTGTGTGATTGCATTTCGGTGCATTTCGACGATAAGGCTTTGTTGATTGATTCTCGAAGTTGAGTTACGAAATCGTAATCCATTTCTTGTTTGTTTGACGCTGCTGAACTGAAGAAGTCACACGGCAGTCTTATGCTGCAGCCGTAGGTTAGCTGAGCGGCACTAAGACTAGTGTCTGCACGCGGTGTTGCTCGTAGTCCGAGTAGCACTGTAGGTAGCTCATCAATCCACTTTGTATGTTGAGATAAACGAGTTTTGAGTGCGGTCTTTAATGTACGATGCCATCGTTCGATTATTCCGTTTGACTGAGGATGGTATGCTGTTGTACGTGTCTTCTGTATTCCCATAGTTTGAAGAAGTTTGAGGAATAGGTTGCTTTCGAAATTTCTTCCTTGATCCGTTGTGATGGTTTTAGGTGATCCGAAACGAGTGATCCAATTTTCATAAATTATCTTCGCGACGGATTCGGCTGAAGTATCATCGGTAGGTATTGCTTCTGGCCATCTTGTTGCTCTGTCGATCATTGTTACGAGGTAACGATATCCTTGCGGTGAAGTATGTAATGGTCCGACGATGTCAACGTGCAGGTGTTCGAATCTCTCCGTGGGTGGAAATGTAGCTAGATTACTTGATGTATGCCTTTGTACTTTGCATTTCTGGCATTGAATGCTGTTGATGATGTAGGCCGCTGGTGTCGTCTGGGAGAAAAATATACAAAAAAAAATTTTTGGTGAGCGCGTGTACATCCGCGGGGAGGGAGACATAGGTGTCACCTCGTATGATGTTCTAGTGCAACTAACTCGAAACGCGGGATCATGTACTCAGCGGTGCAACACCATTGTTGCAAATATACCTTCACCCTACTGATAAAAATCGCGGTAAGTGCCACCGTCCCCGTATGCACACGTACTTATTTATTATAGAAAAACAGCAAGTACATTAGGTAAGTAACAATGTTTTATGAGTATATTTTTTTTACATATTTTATTTTTTATTGATTAATATTATTTATATTTCAGGTGTTCGAGAAGCAACGTGAGCGTCGTCAACATCCTCCCCCCAAGTGTCGGTTCGCCGACACTCATTATCAAGCTGGAGAAAGGCCACGCGAGCAGCTGATCGCTTCATCACTCCTGACTTAGTCCTAACGTCAACTACTCTGACTCTGCCGTCTGAACCTGGATAAACCTTTTCAATAATACCTATTGGCCAACAGTTTCGAAATAATGATGGATCGACTACTACTACAAGATCTCCTACTTTTAATTGCGGACCTTCCCTATCCCATTTACGACGAGGAATTAGCTCTGGCAAAAACTCTTTTACCCATCTGCTCCAAAATAAGTCTGTCAACCGTTGGGCAATACGCCACTGTCGTCTAACATACATGTCGCCATCATCAAAGACCCCAGGTACAGGTAAGTTCGACGAAGATCCTAGTAAAAAATGATTTGGAGTTAATGCCTCTTTACTTTGAGGGTCCACCGAAACATGGGTAAGCGGTCTACTATTAATTATATTTTCGACTTCAGCGAGAAGCGTTAATAAAACTTCTTCTCGAGGAGCCCTCTCTCTAAGAACGACTTTCAGTGCCGTTTTCACACTTCTAATCAGACGCTCCCAAGCTCCCCCCATATGAGGACTGGCTGGTGGTATAAACTGCCAGGAAACTCCTTTGTTTAATGCTTCGGCTATAACTTGCTGCTGCTTAATTTCTTCAAAAGATTTTCGAAGTTCAGCATCAGCACCTCGCATGTTAGTTCCGTTGTCAGATATGACAGTATGAGGCCACCCACGGCGTGCAGCCATCCTCCTAAGTGCCATTATAAGTGAGTCTGCGGTAAGCGTCGACACTATTTCAATATGAACAGCTCGTATTGTTAAACATGTAAAAAGAACACCATATCTTTTGGGTCTCTGCCTGCCCACAGTTACTTCGATCGGACCGAATAAGTCTACACCACAAACGGTAAAAGGTCTTTGATGATGAACCAATCTTTGAGATGGCAAGTCCCCGAGGCGAGGCGGTCTTGGTGCTGCTTTTCGTATTCGGCAAACTAAACACTGTGAAGCTACGGAGCGAACTGTAGGTCTCAGATTTACAACCCAATATTTTTGTCGTAGCTCGTTTATTACAAGTTCATTATACGAATGAGCCGCACGTACGTGGAAGTCCAAAACCACCAGCCTTGCTATGCGATGTTTACCATCCAGAATCACCGGGTTTTTCATAGTTTCAGTGACGTTTGCAGCCGCGTTTATACGCCCTCCTACACGCAATAAGCCGTCTTTATCTAAAAATGGTGTCAATGAACGTAAACGACTATCACGATTAATTTCTTTATTTTGTTTCAGCAAATCAATTTCAGTCTGAAATGATTGTGATTGTGAATAGCGTAACAAAAGTACTTCGGCTCTATTCATTAACAAATTATTAATACGCCGAGTACCGGTTTTTCTACATTTTTCTATAAATAATAGTACAGATGCGGTGCAGCGAAGCAAGCGCAGCCACACGGAGAAACGGTTTGGATCCGGAATAAGCAAATCATAAATACTATTACAATTCTCCTTTGGTGATTTTATTACTACATATATTTTATCTAACAGCTCATTGTTGCTCTTTTCGTTATTTTCAGGCTCTCGGGGCCAATACTTTTCTTCCGTGTACAGAAAAGACGGACCCGTTAACCAAGAGGAGTCCTTGTTGAAGTCGTAAACATTATTTTTTGTAGCTAAATCCGCTATATTTAAATTTGTCGGCACATAATGCCACTCATCAATTTTACTTTACTCATCAATTTCACCTAACCTATTTGCAATAAAAACTTTGTAATTTCTATGCTCGTTACGTATCCAATAAATAACAATCATTGAATCAGTCCAATAAAAAACACGTGACCGTTTAATTCTATGCTCCTTTTTTATAGTCTCTGCTAAGCGACATGCTAATAGCGCGCCTTGAAGTTCGAGTTTAGGCATAGTTAACGGCGCAACGCGACTTTTACTCGCAATGAATGACACCTGCACGCCGTTGCTGTCTTGTTTACGCCAATAAGCAACACATGCGTATGCGCATGGAGACGCATCACAAAAAATATGCAATTGCAACGACGTCTCTTCGTCGTTTACGGTGTGGCCGCTCTTCTCATTCACACCGACAGAATCGTTGCTATAGAAATACCACCGCGGGATTCGAACGTAACTCATTTCTTGTAACTGCGAAATCCAATCTTTAAATAAAACAAATAAACTATCTGTTATTTCCTGATCCCACATTCCATATTACCTACATTCCATATTTCGCGCATTAAAATTTTGGATTTTATCGTAAAAGGTGCTAAAAAACCATGAATATCATATACAGACATTATAATACGAAGAACTTCACGCTTAGTCGGTTTTCGTGATAGTTGTAAAATATCACTCGGTATACGCTTTAACGAAAGATCGAACCCGAACATATCACTCGCGGGAAACCACAAAAGCCCAAGCGTTTGTTCCGGCTGGGATTCAACATTAAACCGTATCGCCATGTCATTTAAAGTCTCTTTTGGCATATCACTAAGAACATCTGACTTGTTACTTAACCAGTTACGCATCACAAAACCACCTTGCTGATTAATATATGAAACATCTTTTATCATTTTTGTAGCAGTAGCGACGTCTGGTAAACTATCGATAAAATCGTCCATATATTGATTTTTCCTAATTGCATTAACTGCATCCGGCATTTTATTCTGAAAGCGCAATGTGTTTTTATTTTGGTTAATATATTGTGCTATAAATGGGGAGCAGTTAGCGCCAAAAATTAATGACGTCATAATATATTTCTTAACAGGATGTTGTATAGGTAATTTTGAACCTTTGTTACTACTTCCGAAGCCTAATTGTTCATTTTCATTGCTTAAATAGATATCTTTCCACAAAAAACGCAAAGAATTAACATCTTCTTTTCGTACATTAATCCTTAAAAACATATCTTTTATGTCCCCTATGATACCTACGCGGTTTTCTCTAAATCGTAACATTATTCCTAATAACGATTGTAACAAATCAGGGCCTTGTAAAAGAAAATCATTTAAAGAATAACCGTTCGACTTTGCTGCCGCGTCATAAACTAAACGCAGTTTTTTCTTATTTGGATTATCTACACCAAAGTGCGGCAAATATCATATTATACGTTTATTAGAGTTTTCATCGGTCTCATTAAGTTCTCTAGCATAACCATTAGAAAATAAGTATCTCATTCTTTCACAATAACGAGTTGCATACTCTTTGTTGAGCAAAAATTTTCTTTCTATTGACTTTAGACGATTAAAGGCGTTAGGGTAAGAGTCGGGTAAATGTAATTCATCGTATTTCCACGGTAAGCCGACATTCCATTGATCATTTACTAATTCTGCAGTGTCATCTAAAATTTGTAAAGCGCGTATTTCGTCTGGGTTGCGGCGCGGCTTCGAACCTACACCAATAGACTCTAACGCGAAGGATCTACGAACCGCATCGTGCAACTGCGCGCAGGTGCATTCACCGTTATCGTTATCGAGAGAGAGATCGCTAGCAATCGATTCTACCGTGTGTAAGTGAAAGATACACTGCGACTGTCCCGCTTTTTCGGTGCAACTATTAATGAAAGAGACAAAGCGATCAGTGCAATTAACATCACTTACCATATGTCCGTGCACACACCATCCAAGCGCAGTTTGAGTTATGTACGGCTCACGCTGCTTACCACGAACACAACGAATGGGAGAAATTAAATGATGGTTGTCCTGACCTATTAATAATTTTGGCTTAGCGTTACAATTACATAACATAAGATCTTCACTTAACAATCCATAATTATTAAAGTCCATATTCGGCACTTTTTGTGTTGGTAAATTTAATTCTTTAATTTCACGCGCACGGAAAGTAAACATTTCGTTATACGAATTGGTAACACTAACACTCACTACTTGAGATTCACACACATGCTCGCCCGAGTCCCATGCGCTGCGCGCGCGCAATATCACGTTTGCACCGTATAATCCGAGCTCATCTGCGATATCAGAGGATATCACCGTCACGGTAGCTCCATCATCCAGTAGTGCATGCGTATGCAAACTGCCATTCGGTCCGTGAAGAGTGAGCGGCACCACTTTCAAAAGCACCTTGTGACAGTGGGATGCCACCGTATGAGTCACTGTTTCATTGGTGCTGGGATGCTCATCCTCACTTCGCTCCACAGTTTTTAAGCTTTCTCCCAATGGTTTTATCCAGTGCAGTAAACGATGATGCGGTTGATTGCAGCCGTCAATGTCGCAATTACTGCCAATACAAGACATACCATTCGTATGGCGGGGGGCAAGACATTTGAAGCAAAGTTTATTTACGCGTACAAATCGCCAGCGATCTTTGCGTAAGGCGCGCTTAAACCGTGAACAATCTGCGACACCATGAGCCCATTTTCGGCAAAATTTACACTTTTCCGCGTTTTGTAATTGATTACTATTTGTGTACAACAACGAGTGTGAACGGTGTTTACGTTCATCGGGCTTCTTTAAATTATATTGAGCGTGAATATGACTTACTCCTGATGCAGCTGTTTTAGTGGCTTCCTCATATAAAAAATCACTAAGCAATTCTAGCTTCGGTAAATTACACTCTCGCTGTTCATAAACGTAGTCGGTCCATTTTGCGACAAGCAAAGTTGGAAGCTTAGATACGACAATCGATACTAACTCCGGGCTGCGAAGATAATCACTTTGTTGCATTGCTTTGGCAGCAGCCACATAATTCTTTATTTTTATTGCAAAATTAATGATATCATTATGATAAGTTAACGGCAACGGACATAGTTTTTTAAGCTGTAAAACTATTTTACTCATAATTGTTTCTGGTTTGCCAAATCGAAGTTCTAAGGTGTCAATTATTAAATCGGGTGTAGTTCCACCAATCAAGAGTGAAGTCACTGCTTCTTTAGCATCGCCACGAAGACACTTACGTAGCCGCCATAAATTCTCTGTGTCACTATATTTGCATAATTGGGTAGATTCTTGGTACGCCTGTTTAAACTGCAACCACTCCATTGGATCTCCAAAAAATAAAGGCAGGTCTTTAGACGTTGCTAATCTTGTTAAGAGCTCCTGGTTCTGTATTTTATATGATGAGGCAGCTACTGCATCATTCAAGGCATGTGCCAGCTTTTCTAGGCCGATTTTTTCACAAGAGTACTCTTCTCGGTTCTCCTCATGCTGGTTTCCTGGAGCATTCAGCCAATTTTCAACTTTGCTGGTCGAAGATTTCATAGCCGACTTGTGGGAAGAGCGTGAATGAGACTCCAATTCTGCCATCTCAGCTGCAAGCTGTTTGTTTAGCAGCTTCGACTGAATATTTGCCTTAAGCTTGGCAGCTTCTGCCTGAGCACTCTTAACTTTGGCTTCTGCTTCAGCTTCCGCTGCTTGTATTTCCACGAGAGCCATAGCTTTAGCGGTTTCGTATTCCAATTGCCGTTTGCGTGCCGTACTTGACGACGTGCCTGCGGTCTTTGATGACTTTTTACTCTTACTAGAGGCACTTAGCGCATTTCCAGGTTTTTCCAGCACTTCATCCTTTAAGCTGAACGATGGTAACACATCTTGGTTGTTCTTGCACTCCGATTTTGCAGCGGTGCCACGTGGTCGTCGCTTTTTTTGCGGCGTAGCCGGCGCGTGGAACATAACTGGTACTTATTATTATTATATTTTTTGCAGACGACGTAAGGATTCGGCCGAAGGACCACTATGTTGATGATGTAGGCCGTTGGTGTCGTCTGGGAGAAAAATATACAAAAAAAAAATTTGATGAGCGCGTGTACATCCGCGGGGAGGGAGACATAGGTGTCACCTCGTATGATGTTCTAGTGCAACTAACTCGAAACGCGGGATCATGTACTCAGCGGTGCAACACCATTGTTGCAAATATACCTTCACCCTACTGATAAAAATCGCGGTAAGTGCCACCATCCCCGTATGCACACGTACTTATTTATTATAGAAAAACAGCAAGTACATTAGGTAAGTAACAATGTTTTATGAGTATATTTTTTTTACATATTTTATTTTTTATTGATTAATATTATTTATATTTCAGGTGTTCGAGAAGCAACGTGAGCGTCGTCAACAAATGCATTGCTTCGCCCAGTTGCCAACATCCACTTGCATTGAAGGCCAAAAGAATTTTTCAGTGATGAGTTTTCTTGTTGTTCTAACACCTGGATGACTGATGTTGTGCAGTGCATTGAAGACTTCGCGACGACATTCTTCTGGTAGGTATGGTCGCATAGTTGTCGTTGAGGCTTCACAGTATATAGGTAGATGCGTCATTGGCATTGTAACTTGCTTGATGGACAAGTTACCTTGCTTCGATAGATGCTTTATGTTGTCACTATCTCTGTCTTGTGCTGCGGCGATCTTATGATAGTCGATTGATGTAGGGCACGTTACACTGTCGATTGGTACGCGACTGAGTGCGTCGGCGACTATGTTGTCCTTTCCACTGATGTGACGTATGTCGGTAGTGAATTCACTTATGAAAATAAGTTGTCTTTCTCTTCGTGGTGTTTCCGATAGTGATGGTTTCTTTGAAAGTACATATGTTAATGGCTTGTGGTCGGTAAAAACGATCAGGTTTCAACCCTCGAACGTTTTTCTGAAGTGTTTGATAGCCATGTAAATGGCGAGTAGCTCTCGGTCGAATGTACTGTAGTTACGTTGAGTATCGGAGAACTTCTTCGAAAAATAGCCAAGTGGTTGCCATTTCCCATTGCTGTATTGTTGGAGAACGGCTTCTGCTGAGAGATCGGATGCGTCGCTGAAGATAGCAAGGGTTGCATCGTGTGATGGGTGAGCGAGTAAAGCTGCATTTTGGATCGCAACTTTACAAGCTTCAAATGCCTTCATGGCTTCATCGTTCCATTCGATTGACGTTTTATCTTTTTTCTTCGTGTTGTGAAGGTATGCGTGAAGTGGTGCTTGGATTTCAGCCGCTTTAGGTATGTGTTCCCTGTAAAAATTTATCATCCCAAGAAAACGCCTTAGCTCTTCGATAGTTTTAGGTTTCGCATAATCGATGATTGCTCTGACTTTTTCGGCAGGCGGTTTGATGCCTTCCTTGCTGACGGTGAAACCAAGAAATTGAACTTCTTGCTGTCCGAATATGCATTTCGAAGGGTTGATTGTGATTCCGTTGTCTTCTAATCGCTGTAGCACGGTGCGTAGATGGGTTTCATGCGTTTCTTTATCAGGGCTTGCAACAAGGAGATCATCAATAAATGCGAAAACGAAATCCAGTCCATGAAGTACTTCGTGTATGAATCTTTGGAAAGTTTGACCTCCGTTCTTTAATCCTGGGATCATTCTTGGGAATTCGAATAATCCCATTGGGGTAATTATTGCTGTCTTCTCTATGTCTTCATCGCGTACTCTTATTTGTTGGTAAGCTCGGTTGAGATCGATGGTGGAGAATATAGTCTTGTCTGATAGTTGATGAGTGAAATCCCTGACTCGCGGTATTGGGTAGCGGTCAGGAGTGGTAATAGAATTCAGTCTTCTGTAATCTCCACAAACTCGTAATTCTCCGTTCTTCTTCGGTACAATGTGAAGTGGTGATGACCAAGGGCTTTTGCTTGGACGGCATATTCCTTGCTCAATCATGTTTTCGAATTCCTTTCGAACTTGCTCGTATAGGTGTGGTGCAATTGGACGTGCACGGAAATGAAGTGGTGGTCCATTGGTTTCGATGAAATGCTCAACGTCGTTCTTCGGTGTTAATTTCATTGAAGTTATTCTTGTGATCCCAGGGTATTCTTCGAGGATCTTGTGATACGGTTGTTGAACATCTATGCTTCTTATTGTAGGCTGATTGGTTGCTTGGACAAAAGACTGAGATGCAAGATTGGTTTTCCCGTCGATGATTCTTCTATTTTTGATGTCGACGATCAACTGGTGATGTTGAAGAAAATCAGCACCGATGATTGGTTTGCTGACTTTAGCGACGATAAATCTCCATTTGAATGGTCGGCGTAGATTTAAATCAAGTTCCATTGTTTTTTCTCCATATGTAGGAATCACCGTATTGTTCGCTGCATAGAGTTTAAAATCCAGTGGCTTCAATTTCTGTCCTTGCTTCGGCGGTAACACTGAGATATTTGCTCCGGTGTCGATAAGGAAAGTAAGCTTGCTTTTTTTATCGGTGACGAAAAGACGGTAGGATTTTGCTGTTACGCTGGATCCCGTCGCATCGAGCGTATTAGTTAGTTCGAGCGCCTTCGTATTTTCATTTTTGAATGTACACGGTTCTGTGCATTTTCTTGCGTCGAACCCGAAACGTCGATGATAGTAGCAGTAAGGGGATCTTGATGTTGAGCTTATTCGACTTCTACTTGCAGAGCGGTTGCGACGAAAAAGTGGTCTTCGTTGTTGCTGATTGCGCTGGTTGTACTGTTGCTGGTAACTGGTGTGATGCTGGGAAGCTTTGAGTGCAGCGACTTCGTATGATAGCTTCTAAATTTCTTCGACTATTGATGTATATGTGTTCGCCTCTTGTTCCATAATACCGGCTTGATTACACTGCTTTTTTTTATAAATACTGAAGTCTTCTTTCTCAGTGTTCGCCACGGGTTTCCTTCGCGGTGTTCGTACGGGATCTCCCTCTCGGTGTTCGTACGGGGTCACCACTGTAATAGTGGAGATGAACGATCCACTATTAACAGACTCCGAGTGGTTTCAAGGTGGAGAAATGAAACGACTGTTTATATAAGTCCGACTGGAGTGCGAATATAGAATGGACTGTGGACTGGAATGAATATATTTTCATCTTGCCTATATTTATATGGCTGGCTCACACTTGATTTGCCAATGGTAATTATTTTTATTGTACATAGCCAATTATACTGCTTACATTATGACCAATGAAAATGAATCAGAATGTATTACTATTATGTACGTTTCGTTTCCCGGCGTGAGACTTGTGTGTTGTTCACGAAGCTACGTCGCTGGATCGGGCTATATAAGACATGCAGGTCAGTGCGCGCGCGTAGTCGGCGAGCGGCCGCGGCGTGGGATACACCTCCGGACAGCAAGGAGAAGCGAGCTGCGGTGTTGAAGAAACGGCTCTCCATTGGTACAGCTCGTATTGTTAAACATGTAAAAAGAACACCATATCTTTTGGGTCTCTGCCTGCCCACAGTTACTTCGATCGGACCGAATAAGTCTACACCACAAACGGTAAAAGGTCTTTGATGATGAACCAATCTTTGAGATGGCAAGTCCCCGAGGCGAGGCGGTCTTGGTGCTGCTTTTCGTATTCGGCAAACTAAACACTGTGAAGCTACGGAGCGAACTGTAGGTCTCAGATTTACAACCCAATATTTTTGTCGTAGCTCGTTTATTACAAGTTCATTATACGAATGAGCCGCACGTACGTGGAAGTCCAAAACCACCAGCCTTGCTATGCGATGTTTACCATCCAGAATCACCGGGTTTTTCATAGTGTCAGTGACGTTTGCAGCCGCGTTTATACGCCCTCCTACACGCAATAAGCCGTCTTTATCTAAAAATGGTGTCAATGAACGTAAACGACTATCACGATTAATTTCTTTATTTTGTTTCAGCAAATCAATTTCAGTCTGAAATGATTGTGATTGTGAATAGCGTAACAAAAGTACTTCGGCTCTATTCATTAACAAATTATTAATACGCCGAGTACCGGTTTTTCTACATTTTTCTATAAATAATAGTACAGATGCGGTGCAGCGAAGCAAGCGCAGCCACACGGAGAAACGGTTTGGATCCGGAATAAGCAAATCATAAATACTATTACAATTCTCCTTTGGTGATTTTATTACTACATATATTTTATCTAACAGCTCATTGTTGCTCTGTTCATTATTTTCAGGCTCTCGGGGCCAATACTTTTCTTCCGTGTACAGAAAAGACGGACCCGTTAACCAAGAGGAGTCCTTGTTGAAGTCGTAATCATTATTTTTTGTAGCTAAATCCGCTATATTTAAATTTGTCGGCACATAATGCCACTCATCAATTTTACTTAACTCATCAATTTCACCTAACCTATTTGCAATAAAAACTTTGTAATTTCTATGCTCGTTACGTATCCAATAAATAACAATCATTGAATCAGTCCAATAAAAAACACGTGACGGTTTAATTCTATGCTCCTTTTTTATAGTCTCTGCCAAGCGACATGCTAATAGCGCGCCTTGAAGTTCGAGTTTAGGCATAGTTAACGGTTTTAACGGCGCAACGCGACTTTTACTCGCAATGAATGACACCTGCACGCCGTTGCTGTCTTGTTTACGCCAATAAGCAACACATGCGTATGCGCATGGAGACGCATCACAAAAAATATGCAATTGCAACGACGTCTCTTCGTCGTTTACGGTGTGGCCGCTCTTCTCATTCACACCGACAGAATCGTTGCTATAGAAATACCACCGCGGGATTCGAACGTAACTCATTTCTTGTAACTGCGAAATCCAATCTTTAAATAAAACAAATAAACTATCTGTTATTTCCTGATCCCACATTCCATATTACCTACATTCCATATTTCGCGCATTAAAATTTTGGATTTTATCGTAAAAGGTGCTAAAAAACCATGAATATCATATACAGACATTATAATACGAAGAACTTCACGCTTAGTCGGTTTTCGTGATAGTTGTAAAATATCACTCGGTATACGCTTTAACGAAAGATCGAACCCGAACATATCACTCGCGGGAAACCACAAAAGCCCAAGCGTTCGTTCCGGCTGGGATTCAACATTAAACCGTATCGCCATGTCATTTAAAGTCTCTTTTGGCATATCACTAAGAACATCTGACTTGTTACTTAACCAGTTACGCATCACAAAACCACCTTGCTGATTAATATATGAAACATCTTTTATCATTTTTGTAGCAGTAGCGACGTCTGGTAAACTATCGATAAAATCGTCCATATATTGATTTTTCCTAATTGCATTAACTGCATCCGGCATTTTATTCTGAAAGCGCAATGTGTTTTTATTTTGGTTAATATATTGTGCTATAAATGGGGAGCAGTTAGCGCCAAAAATTAATGACGTCATAATATATTTCTTAACAGGATGTTGTATAGGTAATTTTGAACCTTTGTTACTACTTCCGAAGCCTAATTGTTCATTTTCATTGCTTAAATAGATATCTTTCCACAAAAAACGCAAAGAATTAACATCTTCTTTTCGTACATTAATCCTTAAAAACATATCTTTTATGTCCCCTATGATACCTACGCGGTTTTCTCTAAATCGTAACATTATTCCTAATAACGATTGTAACAAATCAGGGCCTTGTAAAAGAAAATCATTTAAAGAATAACCGTTCGACTTTGCTGCCGCGTCATAAACTAAACGCAGTTTTTTCTTATTTGGATTATCTACACCAAAGTGCGGCAAATACCATATTATACGTTTATTAGAGTTTTCATCGGTCTCATTAAGTTCTCTAGCATAACCATTAGAAAATAAGTATCTCATTCTTTCACAATAACGAGTTGCATACTCTTTGTTGAGCAAAAATTTTCTTTCTATTGACTTTAGACGATTAAAGGCGTTAGGGTAAGAGTCGGGTAAATGTAATTCATCTAAAATTTGTAAAGCGCGTATTTCGTCTGGGTTGCGGCGCGGCTTCGAACCTACACCAATAGACTCTAACGCGAAGGATCTACGAACCGCATCGTGCAACTGCGCGCAGGTGCATTCACCGTTATCGTTATCGAGAGAGAGATCGCTAGCAATCGATTCTACCGTGTGTAAGTGAAAGATACACTGCGACTGTCCCGCTTTTTCGGTGCAACTATTAATGAAAGAGACAAAGCGATCAGTGCAATTAACATCACTTACCATATGTCCGTGCACACACCATCCAAGCGCAGTTTGAGTTATGTACGGCTCACGCTGCTTACCACGAACACAACGAATGGGAGAAATTAAATGATGGTTGTCCTGACCTATTAATAATTTTGGCTTAGCGTTACAATTACATAACATAAGATCTTCACTTAACAATCCATAATTATTAAAGTCCATATTCGGCACTTTTTGTGTTGGTAAATTTAATTCTTTAATTTCACGCGCACGGAAAGTAAACATTTCGTTATACGAATTGGTAACACTAACACTCACTACTTGAGATTCACACACATGCTCGCCCGAGTCCCATGCGCTGCGCGCGCGCAATATCACGTTTGCACCGTATAATCCGAGCTCATCTGCGATATCAGAGGATATCACCGTCACGGTAGCTCCATCATCCAGTAGTGCATGCGTATGCAAACTGCCATTCGGTCCGTGAAGAGTGAGCGGCACCACTTTCAAAAGCACCTTGTGACAGTGGGATGCCACCGTATGAGTCACTGTTTCATTGGTGCTGGGATGCTCATCCTCACTTCGCTCCACAGTTTTTAAGCTTTCTCCCAATGGTTTTATCCAGTGCAGTAAACGATGATGCGGTTGATTGCAGCCGTCAATGTCGCAATTACTGCCAATACAAGACATACCATTCGTATGGCGGGGGGCAAGACATTTGAAGCAAAGTTTATTTACGCGTACAAATCGCCAGCGATCTTTGCGTAAGGCGCGCTTAAACCGTGAACAATCTGCGACACCATGAGCCCATTTTCGGCAAAATTTACACTTTTCCGCGTTTTGTAATTGATTACTATTTGTGTACAACAACGAGTGTGAACGGTGTTTACGTTCATCGGGCTTCTTTAAATTATATTGAGCGTGAATATGACTTACTCCTGATGCAGCTGTTTTAGTGGCTTCCTCATATAAAAAATCACTAAGCAATTCTAGCTTCGGTAAATTACACTCTCGCTGTTCATAAACGTAGTCGGTCCATTTTGCGACAAGCAAAGTTGGAAGCTTAGATACGACAATCGATACTAACTCCGGGCTGCGAAGATAATCACTTTGTTGCATTGCTTTGGCAGCAGCCACATAATTCTTTATTTTTATTGCAAAATTAATGATATCATTATGATAAGTTAACGGCAACGGACATAGTTTTTTAAGCTGTAAAACTATTTTACTCATAATTGTTTCTGGTTTGCCAAATCGAAGTTCTAAGGTGTCAATTATTAAATCGGGTGTAGTTCCACCAATCAAGAGTGAAGTCACTGCTTCTTTAGCATCGCCACGAAGACACTTACGTAGCCGCCATAAATTCTCTGTGTCACTATATTTGCATAATTGGGTAGATTCTTGGTACGCCTGTTTAAACTGCAACCACTCCATTGGATCTCCAAAAAATAAAGGCAGGTCTTTAGACGTTGCTAATCTTGTTAAGAGCTCCTGGTTCTGTATTTTATATGATGAGGCAGCTACTGCATCATTCAAGGCATGTGCCAGCTTTTCTAGGCCGATTTTTTCACAAGAGTACTCTTCTCGGTTCTCCTCATGCTGGTTTCCTGGAGCATTCAGCCAATTTTCAACTTTGCTGGTCGAAGATTTCATAGCCGACTTGTGGGAAGAGCGTGAATGAGACTCCAATTCTGCCATCTCAGCTGCAAGCTGTTTGTTTAGCAGCTTCGACTGAATATTTGCCTTAAGCTTGGCAGCTTCTGCCTGAGCACTCTTAACTTTGGCTTCTGCTTCAGCTTCCGCTGCTTGTATTTCCACGAGAGCCATAGCTTTAGCGGTTTCGTATTCCAATTGCCGTTTGCGTGCCGTACTTGACGACGTGCCTGCGGTCTTTGATGACTTTTTACTCTTACTAGAGGCACTTAGCGCATTTCCAGGTTTTTCCAGCACTTCATCCTTTAAGCTGAACGATGGTAACACATCTTGGTTGTTCTTGCACTCCGATTTTGCAGCGGTGCCACGTGGTCGTCGCTTTTTTTGCGGCGTAGCCGGCGCGTGGAACATAACTGGTACTTATTATTATTATATTTTTTGCAGACGACGTAAGGATTCGGCCGAAGGACCACTATGTTGATGATGTAGGCCGCTGGTGTCGTCTGGGAGAAAAATATACAAAAAAAAATTTGGTGAGCGCGTATACATCCGCGGGGAGGGAGACATAGGTGTCACCTCGTATGATGTTCTAGTGCAACTAACTCGAAACGCGGGATCATGTACTCAGCGGTGCAACACCATTGTTGCAAATATACCTTCACCCTACTGATAAAAATCGCGGTAAGTGCCACCGTCCCCGTATGCACACGTACTTATTTATTATAGAAAAACAGCAAGTACATTAGGTAAGTAACAATGTTTTATGAGTATATTTTTTTTACATATTTTATTTTTTATTGATTAATATTATTTATATTTCAGGTGTTCGAGAAGCAACGTGAGCGTCGTCAACAAATGCATTGCTTCGCCCAGTTGCCAACATCCACTTGCATTGAAGGCCAAAAGAATTTTTCAGTGATGAGTTTTCTTGTTGTTCTAACACCTGGATGACTGATGTTGTGCAGTGCATTGAAGACTTCGCGACGACATTCTTCTGGTAGGTATGGTCGCATAGTTGTCGTTGAGGCTTCACAGTATATAGGTAGATGCGTCATTGGCATTGTAACTTGCTTGATGGACAAGTTACCTTGCTTCGATAGATGCTTTATGTTGTCACTATCTCTGTCTTGTGCTGCGGCGATCTTATGATAGTCGATTGATGTAGGGCACGTTACACTGTCGATTGGTACGCGACTGAGTGCGTCGGCGACTATGTTGTCCTTTCCACTGATGTGACGTATGTCGGTAGTGAATTCACTTATGAAAATAAGTTGTCTTTCTCTTCGTGGTGTTTCCGATAGTGATGGTTTCTTTGAAAGTACATATGTTAATGGCTTGTGGTCGGTAAAAACGATCAGGTTTCAACCCTCGAACGTTTTTCTGAAGTGCTTGATAGCCATGTAAATGGCAAGTAGCTCTCGGTCGAATGTACTGTAGTTACGTTGAGTATCGGAGAACTTCTTCGAAAAATAGCCAAGTGGTTGCCATTTCCCATTGCTGTATTGTTGGAGAACGGCTTCTGCTGAGAGATCGGATGCGTCGCTGAAGATAGCAAGGGTTGCATCGTGTGATGGGTGAGCGAGTAAAGCTGCATTTTGGATCGCAACTTTACAAGCTTCAAATGCCTTCATGGCTTCATCGTTCCATTCGATTGACGTTTTATCTTTTTTCTTCGTGTTGTGAAGGTATGCGTGAAGTGGTGCTTGGATTTAAGCCGCTTTAGGTATGTGTTCCCTGTAAAAATTTATCATCCCAAGAAAACGCCTTAGCTCTTCGATAGTTTTAGGTTTCGCATAATCGATGATTGCTCTGACTTTTTCGGCAGGCGGTTTGATGCCTTCCTTGCTGACGGTGAAACCAAGAAATTGAACTTCTTGCTGTCCGAATATGCATTTCGAAGGGTTGATTGTGATTCCGTTGTCTTCTAATCGCTGTAGCACGGTGCGTAGATGGGTTTCATGCGTTTCTTTATCAGGGCTTGCAACAAGGAGATCATCAATAAATGCGAAAACGAAATCCAGTCCATGAAGTACTTCGTGTATGAATCTTTGGAAAGTTTGACCTCCGTTCTTTAATCCTGGGATCATTCTTGGGAATTCGAATAATCCCATTGGGGTAATTATTGCTGTCTTCTCTATGTCTTCATCGCGTACTCTTATTTGTTGGTAAGCTCGGTTGAGATAGATGGTGGAGAATATAGTCTTGTCTGATAGTTGATGAGTGAAATCCCTGACTCGCGGTATTGGGTAGCGGTCAGGAGTGGTAATAGAATTCAGTCTTCTGTAATCTCCACAAACTCGTAATTCTCCGTTCTTCTTCGGTACAATGTGAAGTGGTGATGACCAAGGGCTTTTGCTTGGACGGCATATTCCTTGCTCAATCATGTTTTCGAATTCCTTTCGAACTTGCTCGTATAGGTGTGGTGCAATTGGACGTGCACGGAAATGAAGTGGTGGTCCATTGGTTTCGATGAAATGCTCAACGTCGTTCTTCGGTGTTAATTTCATTGAAGTTATTCTTGTGATCCCAGGGTATTCTTCGAGGATCTTGTGATACGGTTGTTGAACATCTATGCTTCTTATTGTAGGCTGATTGGTTGCTTGGACAAAAGACTGAGATGCAAGATTGGTTTTCCCGTCGATGATTCTTCTATTTTTGATGTCGACGATCAACTGGTGATGTTGAAGAAAATCAGCACCGATGATTGGTTTGCTGACTTTAGCGACGATAAATCTCCATTTGAATGGTCGGCGTAGATTTAAATCAAGTTCCATTGTTTTTTCTCCGTATGTAGGAATCACCGTATTGTTCGCTGCATAGAGTTTAAAATCCAGTGGCTTCAATTTCTGTCCTTGCTTCGGCGGTAACACTGAGATATTTGCTCCGGTGTCGATAAGGAAAGTAAGCTTGCTTTTTTTATCGGTGACGAAAAGACGGTAGGATTTTGCTGTTACGCTGGATCCCGTCGCATCGAGCGTATTAGTTAGTTCGAGCGCCTTCGTATTTTCATTTTTGAATGTACACGGTTCTGTGCATTTTCTTGCGTCGAACCCGAAACGTCGATGATAGTAGCAGTAAGGGGATCTTGATGTTGAGCTTATTCGACTTCTACTTGCAGAGCGGTTGCGACGAAAAAGTGGTCTTCGTTGTTGCTGATTGCGCTGGTTGTACTGTTGCTGGTAACTGGTGTGATGCTGGGAAGCTTTGAGTGCAGCGACTTCGTATGATAGCTTCTAAATTTCTTCGACTATTGATGTATATGTGTTCGCCTCTTGTTCCATAATACCGGCTTGATTACACTGCTTTTTTTTATAAATACTGAAGTCTTCTTTCTCAGTGTTCGCCACGGGTTTCCTTCGCGGTGTTCGTACGGGATCTCCCTCTCGGTGTTCGTACGGGGTCACCACTGTAATAGTGGAGATGAACGATCCACTATTAACAGACTCCGAGTGGTTTCAAGGTGGAGAAATGAAACGACTGTTTATATAAGTCCGACTGGAGTGCGAATATAGAATGGACTGTGGACTGGAATGAATATATTTTCATCTTGCCTATATTTATATGGCTGGCTCACACTTGATTTGCCAATGGTAATTATTTTTATTGTACATAGCCAATTATACTGCTTACATTATGACCAATGAAAATGAATCAGAATGTATTACTATTATGTACGTTTCGTTTCCCGGCGTGAGACTTGTGTGTTGTTCACGAAGCTACGTCGCTGGATCGGGCTATATAAGACATGCAGGTCAGTGCGCGCGCGTGTGCGCCCTCCTTTCTGCCAAGGAGGGTCGCGTTCGTATACGGCTTAGAGATCTCTAGTCAGATCGTTAAGCCAATTCCTAAAAGGTTGGGTTTAGTGGGTAAAAGTCGACACATAACCACGCAGCCGGCTGCGTGGTATGCTATGAGCATTCCCAACCTCCCTCCCCCGCTTTCCGGAGGGTTGCCCATATTTGCTTCGGGCGCAAAAAAAAAAAAAAAAAAAAAAAAAATGCGCGCGCGTAGTCGGCGAGCGGCCGCGGCGTGGGATACACCTCCGGACAGCAAGGAGAAGCGAGCTGCGGTGTTGAAGAAACGGCTCTCCATTGGTCGACGGATACGTGACGATAGCGGCGTGTGAAGTCGATGTGGCGCTGAATATTTGCGGCTGCTTCTTGTTTCTTTATAAGAACGTCAAATTATCTATATGCAGTCCGTAGTATCTCAGTAGCCAGGGATAGTTAGAAAATAAATGTTTTTTTTATCTTCACCTTCCACGTTATGGTAGCAGCAGAGTATATATTATTTATTCCCGTTTAGGGCTGATTATTCTGGCTGCTACAATATATTATGTTAGTACTGCCTTGTTTGATCAGTGGTTCTAAACGTGACTGCTGATCATAAACTATGGTCCATGGTTCAAATCCCGGGTCGGGCGAAAAAAAAAGTTATTTACTGATTAGTTATTGAGTTTTTGTGTCAATAAAGTTTTAGTAGCTGGCCGGAGTTGGAAATTTTACGATGTATCCGATTTCTTGCCACGGAAATCACGTAAAACGTTAGACCTGCGCCTAGCTAGTCTCCGTTAAAGCTGGCCGCCGTGACCGGAATTCGGTCCGGAAGACATTATTATGTTACCATATATGTGGATTTATACTGTAACAAAGGTATTCGAGTTGCAGTCTCGTACCGATAAACGAGGCGTAAGGCAGCCAGCCACACACTGGAGTAGAGACACACGCCAAAGGATGCAGGTGGCAGTCGATGTATACAGGTGGCACATGACAGTGCATTTTTGCGTTTCATGGACGATAAATACTTTCAGCAGTGGACTTCTGATGAGTTGAAATGCATCTTCATTTCAACTGCATATAATAATACTGAAAACTTTCAGCAATTATTTAGATTTTTATTTGAAAAATAATTACTTTGTTAATCAAACTTCATTAAATACCTTATTTGTTTATTGCGGTTGTTTAATGAAACACTCAACTTTTATCACTTTGTTTTACTCACACACCACTACACTGTATTATAGGAACACACCAAGAGGTTAAGAATGTTTAACTATACATCATAATGAAAACCCAAATGATACCACGTTTAACTCGGCGATAGTGCCATCTAGTGAGAACAGGAGAACTACATTTACTTACAAAGTTTGTTAGCTAAACATTCCGCCGCCCAAGGACGATTACAGTCCTTAAAAAAATGAACATAAAACAAAACAAATGAATAAAACAATCCAAATTCTTATAACTAGTCGGAATCATTCAGGGGCAGAGGGCACAATTTTGCGATAGGCCTCTTAAAAATATTATCCTTATATTGTAAAGACACAACTCTTGTGACGCCGTCTGCACCTGGGTGCTTCCGAATGATTCGTCCCAAAAGCCACTTTCCAGGGGGAAGTCTATCATCTTTTACCAACACGATTGTACCAATAGCAAGTTCTGGCTGACTCTTGTTCCATTTATAACGATGTTGCAACGTTGTCAGATACTCATTTTGCCATCTTTGCCACAAACACTGCACCATACGTTGAATAATATGCCACCGATGTAAAGGGCTGACTTTAACATCAATTAAAGGTGGTTCTGGTACACCAATTAACGGTTCCCCAACTAGAAAGTGCCCAGGCGTTAAGGGAGGTTCATCAAGTGTAGAATTTACTACGGTAAGTGGACGAGAGTTGACACAAGCTTCGACTTGAGTTAAAAGAGTAGAGAACTCTTCGTAGGTCAGTAAAGTTTGTCCAATTACGCGTTTCAAGTGTCCTTTAACGCTCTTCACTCCAGATTCCCAAAGTCCCCCGAAGTGAGGTGCGCTAGGGGGTATAAAATTCCAGTGAGTTTGGTCATTAGCTAGTTGTTCAGCAATTTCAGAAATAATTGCAGATTTTGCATCTCTAAAGGCAAGATCTAGTTCACGGGCTGCGCCTACAAAATTTGTACCATGATCACTCCAAATTTCCTTGCAGTGACCACGGCGAGCAGTGAAGCGTCGAAAAGCAGCTATGAACGCAGCTGAAGTGAGATCAGTTACCAATTCTAGATGAATGGCTTTTGTTACGGTGCACACAAATAAGCAAACATAAACTTTACAGGTTTTTCTACATCTACCAGGGTACAGTTTCATTGTAAAAGGTCCAGCAAAATCGTCTCCACTTGTCAAAAATGGACGACTTGGTTTAACACGAAATTTAGGGAGATTTGCCATAAATGGTACAGAAGGATTAGCCCTTTGTTTAAAACATGGTATACATTTAGTGAGGACAGTTTTAACAATACTTTTGACTCTAATAATCCAAAATTTTTGTCTTATAAAGTTCAAAGTAAGTTGATGCCCTCCATGCAGAGTTTTCAAATGAGCGTTCGAAACAATAAGTTTAGAAAGACCACAATCGTTACTCAAAATAATAGGTTTTTTCATAGTATCTGAAATTTCTGCATTGGCAAGTCGACCACCCACATGAATAATGCCTTTATCATCTAGATATGGGTTAAGAACATGTAGTTTGCTCGATTGGTGAACTCGTTTACCATGTGCCAATCGAGAAATTTCATCACTGAACGAAACCGATTGAGACATCTTAATACATCTATTTAGAGCATCGTCAAGCTCATCTGGGCTCAGATAAACGGGTTCATCAACTGCTATCCCATATATTTTAAGTTTACACAGTTTAGTAAAACGTAAACAATGAGCAGTGACACGTATCAGTTTCGAAAGTGTCGAATATCGTTTTAAGTAGGAAATAACAGCATCATTTTCACAAACATTAATATTTGTCTGTACTTTAGCTTTAACCTTTATTTCTAAATCTGTTGCAGGTACAACGTTATCTAAATTAACAACAACATCGAGGTTTTGTAAAAATTGTGGGCCATTCCACCATAGTTCAGATTGCTGCAAATCGGATGGGTATACTCCACGGGAAGCTAAATCGGCTGGATTATTCGCGGAACTAACATGATGCCATTGGTTACTATTCGTAAATGTCAAAATCTCTGAAGTGCGATTAGCAACAAATGTGGTCCATGTATTAGGTGACTTACGCAGCCAAGCCAAAACTATGGTCGAATCCGTCCATGCATATACATTTTCATCAGGGATATTTAATATAGTCTTAACATGTTGTATCATTTTCGCCAAAAGAACTGCACCACAGAGCTCGAGACGGGGAAGTGAAATTTGTTTAACGGGAGCAACTTTAGATTTAGCCATAACCAGATATACTTTAACAACATCATTTTCCCAAACTCTGAGATACACTACTCCAGCATAAGCGGCACAGGAAGCATCACTGAATCCATGCAGTTCTTGTCTAATTGTGCTGTTAGAAACTCCAAGCCATCGTGGGAACTGAATGGGTTCAGAGTGCGCAAAACATTCAAGAGAAGTAATCCACTCATTTTTCAGATCTTGAGGTAGTTCCTCGTCCCAAGCTAAGCCAGCTAACCACAACTTTTGCATAAACATTTTAATTAAGATTATTTCAGGTGTTAGCCAACCTAGAGGGTCAAAGGTTTTAGCAATTGTGGACAGAACATTTCGTTTTGTGACATTATCATCAGTAAAATTCATGTTTATGTTTAATTCAAAGTTATCTGTTTGTGAGTTCCAGGTGATACCCAAAGTTTTCAGAGTATCTTCAACCTTTATATTTATTGCGTTTTGTGATTCTTTATCATGATCAGGAATTAGTGATAACACTAATTGACTGTTAGATGACCATTTGTGCAAAGGGCAACCACCGCGAGACAACAATTCAGTAAGCCTTTTTTGCAAGAGAACAGCATCTTCTTCATTAGACGCACCAGTCATTAAATCGTCCATGTACAAATCATTTTTCAATATTTCAGATTCCACAGGAAAATCATGTTTTTCATCTTCAGCAAGTTGGTGAAGAGTACGAATAGCTAAGAAGGGAGCACAAGATGTTCCGTAAGTCACGGTGAGTAGTCTATATTCCTGTATGGATTGTGTTGGAGATTCTCGCCATAGTATTCTCTGGTAGTCCACATCATCTGTAGATACTAAGATCTGTCTATACATTTTTTGAATGTCAGCGACTAAACAAAATTTGTGTTGTCTCCACCGAGTAATTAAATCTCTGACATCTTGTTGCAACGGATATCCAATCAAAAGTTCTTCATTTAACGATTTTCCCTTTTCAGGTTTAGCACTTCCGTCAAAGACAACTCGTAGCTTCGTGCTCAAGCTCGTCGGCCGAAGAACAGCGTGGTGAGGTAAGTAGTGAATTTTATGTGTTTTCTTTTCATTTTCAGGTACGGTTATCATATGAGATTCTGACTCATATTGCTTCATAAATTTGTGATAGTCTTCCTTGAAGTCAGCGTTACGTGTGAAACGTTTCTCCATATGCTGTAAGCGACTAACAGCAAGAGGTCTAACATCACCAAGATTTGTGGGAGGATCATCCTTGAACGGTAAACACACAATGTAACGTCCGTCATCATTGCGCGTGTGTGTGGATTTAAAATGTTCCTCACATTGTGCTTCTAATTCAGTCATCGGCTTTTTGCGAGGTAAGTTCTCTTCGATTTCCCAGAATTGTCTGAGTAACTGATCTGCTTCGAATTTAGTGTGAGCAACTATCATATTGTGTTTCTGTGTAGCAGTATCAGTTTGTAAAGCCTTGCCAGAGATCAACCAACCCAGACGAGAGTTAAGTGCGATCAGAGAATTGTGCTTGTGTAGTCCTTGTAGTAGTATGTGAGCATGCACATCGGCACCAAGTAGAACGTCAATAGATCCTGGCTTGTGAAAGTTTGGATCAGCTAGATCCAACTGCATATATGAAGGCCAAGTATCTTGTGGAAATTCACGTGACGGCAACAATGAAGTGAGTTTCTTGAGTACATATGCATTTACTTCGAATGTGGAGGATTCACATTTTGTGGCATGTATTGTAAGTTTAACCATAGATTTTGTAGTTACCACTGATGAGTTTGATATACCAGAGATCCTGCCAATAACGGGAGTGCGATCAAGATTCAATAACTGTGCTGCTGCTTCAGAGATGAAAGAGCCCTGTGAGCCCTGATCAACAAGAGCTCTTAGTGTATAGATACCACTGTCCCTGGACTCAACCTTTATTTCGGCTGTAGCTAAGATAACCAGTTCATCATTTGTTTCAGCCTTCAAGTTTACACTGAGGTTGCAAGAAGTACTAGGAGTAGATGTATTTTCCTTTGGTGTAGCGGTATCCTTTTGAGCTTTATCGGAAGTGTTATTCTTGGGAGAGGTTGTGAAATGTAGTAACGTATGATGTCGACGTCCACATTTTTTGCAGTTTGTACTCTGTCTACAATTAAACACGGAGTGACCTTTTACCAGGCAATTGAAACATATATTGTTTTTCTTTATAAAATCTTGGCGTTCAGAAACCGTTAATGCAGAAAACTCTTTACAGTGGCAAATGTAATGATTCTGTGAGCAGTAAGTACAAGTGCTTTCAACTTCGGTAGTAAAGCTTTTAACCGTAGTTGTCTTAGGAGTATGTTGAACAGATTTCGGTGCGTCTTTTCTAAATGTTTCTCGAGATTGTGAAAGATTGACCATTTCCATTGTTCGGAATCGTTTTTCTAGGAAGCTGTTTAGGTCGTCATATGTGGGAATATTTGTTGAGCTTTCTAACGACTGTTCCCAAAGCTTCAATGTCTAGCTTTGAGACTAGAATATGAACAACTATTGCATTCCATGAATCAATCTTCAAATTTTTTAGAGATGTGAGACATTGGCTAGTAGTGTCTAGTAAATCTTTGATACCTTTTGCTGATTCAGTTGTTAGTTTTTTCTGAGTTAAAAATCGATTTAGAATATTATTTACAATCACTCGTTTATTCTCATATCTTTCATTTAGTTTTTTCCATGCATCATCATAGTTCGCTTCAGTTAAAGAATAATTTTTGAGTAACTGTTCGGCTTCTCCGGTTAAACTAGATTTTAAATAATAATGTTTTTCGATTTTAGACAAGCGGTCATCACAATGTATCAAGGAAAGGAATAGATCTCTGAAGCTCATCCACTGATTATAATCACCAGAAAATTGTGGTATAGCTATCGGTGGTAGCTTTGGTCTAAGTTTAGGAAGTTCTGAAGTTGTGTCAGATTTTGAAGATTCACTCATTGGTGCAATATCATAAAACCTATCCTTTAGCCAAGTCTTTAAGTCCAAATAATGTTCCTCTGTTTGTTCAAAATTATCATCAATATCGAAATCATATTTGGTTTTCAATGTCTCACTGTCGAACGATGCAGTAAGCAAATCATAACTTTTTGTGTAACAAGCCCAATATTCATATAATGTCTCCATGCGCGTATCTAAATAACCTCTTGTTCGTTTATCCTTTGAACATTTTTTAGTATTTGTAAGTAATTTCTCGATTTTAGTTGAATTTTGAATCATAATAGCTACATGTTGTTTTGCAAGTTGATCCGCCATATTTAATGATATTCGGAAATGTAAATTGATGAAAAAGTTTAATTTACACAAATATCACTATTACAACGCAGATACTAAATTTTCATCACTCAATGTTATGTTTGATTGCTAAGTCCAAATCTACTAAGTCTATATAAAAAACGGAGCAAATTTTTCTCCAAAGACCTAATAATTAAAGAACGCCTAAAAATACTTCCACCCGTATATACTGTCACTAATAATTGTATTATGCGAAAATGAATAAATTGAGCTTTATCGTAAGTAAAAACCCGAACAATCAGCATTGCAACGCAACACAAAACATAGTCGATTAAAATACGTATAAAGAAAAAAAAGATTATAAACGGAAAAGATATATTACAAGTAGAATATTTAGTGAAAACTCGGACAATCAGCATTGCAACGCAACACAAAACATATTCGTTTAAAATAATTGTAAAGTAAAAAAATATTCTAAACGGCAAAAACGTGCTACAAAGAGAATATTCTGCGATTACAAATATCAAAAAGATACAAGTATGGGGCAAATAATTTTTTTTTGTGAAAAAGGAACATTGTTGTGGCATATTGAATAAAGCAATATTCAACTGAATGACATACTGAATACAATCAACTTCATACAAGATAATAGAAAAAAATTGCAAAAAATACATAGACCAACAAATCAAGATATAAAAAATTTCTTTATGTCATTTTCATTTTTAATTCGCTCGGCTACCTTACCGTCATCCTTTCTAGCAAAAATGTTACCATTTCTCGTCCAAACATATTTCCACTGGGCGCGTGATGCCGCTTCCCGCGCCATGCCAAACAGCTGACGGTTCAGCCGCGTGAGGCGCTCGTTGACAAAGAACCGGCGCGGCTCCCCCGGCATGCTGATGTCGGCCGAGGTGAGGCCGCGGCGCACACGCGCAGCACGCAGCAAGTCGTCGCGCAGGGCTCGGCGCGCAAGCCTGACGACGATGGCGCGTGGGCGCGGCGGCGCGGTCGTGTCCTCAGCGGCACGGTTGCGCCGCGAGAAGCCCACCCGCTCCGCAAATACAACGTCCCGGTCCTCCAACGTCATGCCTAGCTTTACAGCTATAAGCCCGGTTACATGCAAGATGTTTTCATTTTTTTCTTCAGGTAGGCCGGAGATTTCCAGATCGTTATGCAGAGATTCTTGTTCGCGCTCGTTCAATTGTCGCTTCAATTCGATAATCGTGTTTTCGAGCTTCTCCACATTGCCGGGAGATTTTACTTCGCAGCTCGTCTCCAGTGTAGACACTTTGTCTTCCAAGGCAGTTAAACGTGCGCTGCATGAATGCAGCTCTGCTTTGAAGTCGAGAATCTCCCTCCTGCAGTCCGCAATCTCAGTTCTTGTTTTGCTCAGCTCACTGCGCAGATCTCTTATCTCCTGCATTAACTCCCGTAGCATGTGGTTGTTCGTTGTGGGTGTATTCTCACTTAGATCTGATTGAGGGGTTGACTTTTCTGACGACATATCACCATATAACGTTTTTGATGCTCTCGAGGATGACGTCGGGTCTGTTTTGGTTTTGACTTTGCAGCCTTGGTACGCCCATCCTTGAGGTGTTGGCCCCGTCGGTACAGAACAGCAAGTACGATGAAAATTATTTGCGCATTTAGAGCACCTCACACAGTCCGCGTTGGATAAAAACTTACCACAGTACCCGCACTTAGGCATTTTCTTATTAATTGTAAGTGCAGCGGTATTAGTATCACTGTTCGTGTAAAGATGGCGTTGTGCGTAGTTCCGTTGATAATTTTATCCACTATTTTACATGTATTGTTTTGTGGCGAACAAAATACACTGAATTGATATAATTAGAGCTCTCGGCAATAATTAAAACTTTTTTTCTAATTGTTTGTACATAATATTTTGTTTTTAACTCGGAGGGTATGTCCGCAGCAGCAAATATCAGGAATTCGTTATCAATAACCATCTATGAACAACAAGCAAATGGAAATATATTTAAAAAAAATTATAGCCGAAAGCTTTTAACCTGTTACAGATATCAATTTACAGCATATTTATTTAGGACGCGTGAAAACGAAGAGGAAGTGGGAGCTTTAATTCAAGTTATCTTCACGAGTAAAAAGTTAAATATTTCAAACCTTTGTTATGATTTATGAAACAACATCTACTCTTGATTTCGATTTGATTGGAATTGTGAATTTCAAAAAAGTTATACAACGATAAGATAATATTGGTTCAATGTTTTAATATGAACACTTTAATGAATGTAAGTATATTTTTTTATAACAAAACAGGATTTAGCGGTCAATGATTGCTACTTTAAATTCTGAATTAGAAGTAAGTAACAGCTGGAGCACAGTGTAGTGACGGTGTAAGAATATCCAATATCCCATATCGTACTTTGGGTGTCGTCAGAGGCGACATAACGACACAAATGAGGAGGTAGGCATCAGCGCCTTCCTAATAAAAACTAGAAAAAAAAACTACGGTTACCTACTTGCCTGCCAAGTATAGTAATATGTGAATATGTAAATATTTTCTTAGTGAGACATTTTATGCAGGCCCATGCTTAAAGTAAAGTAAAGCTACAGCCTATGGTTGGGCGGCGGGCCTAAGGGTTCGCGAGTTCGGTTCCCAGGTTGAGCCCTGACCCTATTATGCGAGATGTTATACTAAGTGGACTGTATACTCGATGGCTTCTTATGCCTTAACAAGATTGCTGATGTGACACGCGGCACCTTAGACAATGCACTCGCTCTTCCAAATATATTGCTTGCCAAGGTTAGGAGGGGATTCTAATCGAGCACATTAGGAGAAATAAAATGGGGCGGATTAACTAATAAACAAAATGCTCAAGTCGGAGAATTATTACGGAAAAACACTTACTGGGGTGTGATTCTGGTGATGGCGAACGACGCTTCCGCTGCAGTAATGCGATGTGAGATGGTTTCTTCTGGGGCACCCCAAAGATGCGATCCAGGCCAGTGGTGCGAAGGAAGAGAGCGGTGCGTAACGATATCTCACACTATGTGAGGCGGTTACTTCTGGAGCGCGACTGCTTCAGGTGATGCGGTTCAGACTAGCGGCGCGTGGCAAGAGGACGCTCGAGGGCAGCGCGCGAGCCTTTATTGCCTCGGCTTTCCCACCAAGCACCTCGGTCGGTCGCGCTTCTCATTGGTCGAAAGAATCGCGTCACCTTCTAGACTCCTCCCATTTCCCGTTTCAGTGTTTACGGAAGGGATATTAGGTCAAAGAATGGTCGAATAAAATTAAAATATACGAATCGTTTCCACGTAACCAGCCTATATATGTCCCACTGCTGGGCACAAGCCTCCCCTTATTTCTGAGAGGGTTTTAGGGCAAGGAAGTGTCCACCACGCTGCTCCAATGCGTATTGGCGAACTTCACATGTCTTCGAATTTTTTTTCTTATTTTTCAGACATGCAGGTTTCCTTACGATGTTTTTCTGCACCGCCAAGCACATGGTAAATCAGCACTCAAAATTACTTTTAACCATTTCAGTGTTGCCGGCGGGGATCGAACCCGGATTACTCGCGTTCTGTTATATTTACAGCGGGCGTTAACCATCTGAGCTACCACGGCCTATGCTTAGCATTAGATTTTGATAGTATGTAATGAAAGAAAGAGCTGTTAGTGTTACAAACATAATTAGTTTTTATATGGCTACATCAAAAATATCAAATATCTTCATCTTAATTACTGAAAATATATTTATTTATTGCATTCCTCAATTTGGCATTTTGCAATAAAATTATTAAGGAATAAAAACAACAATCACGGATTTCCCATCATCTTTTTATGAGAAAATTTTAAAAATATTTCCTTAATACGACGGCGTAAGATAATCCACCACCCCATATCATCTTGTGGGGATCGTAAGAGGCGACAGAGGAAAAGTAAACAGGAGATGAGCATCGGCATTTTCTTCACACAAAAACAAGTAACAGCCGTTTGCCAAACCGGCTGCCGAGTAAGGCAACTGAGGCATTTATGATGAAGCAATCAACTAGGGGGGCTTGTGTTTTGCAGTGAATTTTTGATAGTCTGCAGTGAATGAATGAATGAAATTCTTTATTTTCAGAATTACATTATTACCAGAGTATTAGAGAATCCAATCACTACAGCTCATCTAGTAAGCGTAAAAATAGTTAACTATGGGATAAAAAATATGCAAAAGGGACTAAAGGCTGGTGCTTGATAGCGGTAGGCAAGATGTCAGTTCTAAGTTCGTCAGATCGGCGATGCGAAGCAGTTTGGCAGTCTAAAGAGCGGAGAGTCTGGTTCTGAGATTACCAATCTGACAAACGTGGCGATGAAGGTATATCCTCCCATGTATGGAGGAGACCTATGTATTACTGTGAAATATCTACGGAATATTATAAAAATAATTTTTACTTTGTAGAGCAACGTTGTAGTATCATAAAGCTAGCACAATTAAAAGACCTATTGGAAAAGGTCCAAGCTCTTACAGAATACCAGCGAGAAATAGCACCGTACTGCTGGGTGGGTTCCGTTAGGTGAGTGACGAGAGCTGAAGGTCCTGTGACAAGCACATTAAGTGCCTTTGCTTTAGTTTACTGATTCGTTAGTTTAAGTCAGTTACTCTGCTTCCGCTGCAAACATCTGCAATACGAATAATATCACGCGGGCTTCATTTTATGACTTACAAGTATTTTACGAAAAGAAAGGTGATTTTAGTTATTTTAAGCACCTGAATTTTAATGAATAGAATCAGGTGTTACTGTGTAGAGATCCATTAGGATGTAAAAATTACTGACGAGTAGCTTATATCCGCATACAAAATATATCATATCTTACCTAGTATGAAAAGCAACTCACCATCCTTAATTGTGTGTATCATCCCCATTACCACTTATCCCAGGGACACTCCTCCCAAAATTACAGCCATTGATAATACGAAACATGTTCTGCCTCTATACGAGGCATCATTGTTAAGAGAAATAGACTAGGCAATGACTGACCGCTAACTCACTTTAAGCGAATCCTAGCCAAATATATTTTTGTAATATTAATACCGACCTTTAACTAAAATTTTACGTAGTTTAATTCGAATAATTAACATTCACGTAATTATAAGAAAACATTAATATTTTATGTTTTAATTAATTTAAATTTAATTTGCATATTTTATGATATTAAATAAAACTTTATTTGAATCAACTCTTTCCACTAAATGAAATTCAGTTTTAACTCAACGTATTAAGCAAAAATCTAACACACTAAGTCACTTAGAACTTCGAGCGATAGACCTGAATCTTTTAACAGCGATATCGAAAGAAAACTTCCAATCGGATTTATCAGAATTTTCGACAAACTACTTAAGTATTGGAAAAATTTCTGGGAGTTTAAAACAAGAGGTGAGAAATCCTGTGTATTTTAAAATAAATTTTCTTGTAATCTTTAATAAATAAATAAAATGTATTTAGAAGACTATGTTTTGTTGTAGAATAAAACTTAGAAACTTATATTATAACTAACTTAAAATAAAATTTGAAAGTGAGAATATTAAGAAAAGAATATTTAATTTTACGTTTCAAGTGTTAAGTTATTCGATTCGTATACCTTTATCCGTATGTTGTTTTTTGTTAACGATAGGTTCAAAAAATTTATTGCTTTGAAAAATGATTATTGTATAAAAAATAACAAAATCCAGTTGAGAAAACATGTCAACAACATTTATTTGCTATAATACAAAACTTACTTATTTTACTTATTAGATTTAAAATTATTATGACGATTCATAAAGTGGTAGAAACCGCTTAATGAATCATTATGATAATTTTTTTGATTGAATCAAAAATATATATTATTTATTGTCATCATCATTAAAAAAATTAAAAAAAATGTGTTATAAGATGCAAAATCAGCAATTCTTACAAAAATTTCAATTCATAGTTTCGAAATTATTACTTTCGGTGTCGTATTTTCGAGGTGCTGTCAGTACTTAAACTTAATTATTATTACGAGCAATTTGAACACCCCGGGAAATTTTGTAAACTTTTTAAAAGTAGTTCTTTATTTTTGGTTGCGCGGAAAAAACCATTGGATTATTATATTTGACGGTAGAGGTGCCAAGCCGCTTGTTCCTTTCCGACAAAACGATATCATTCATACCCTCCTCGATCCTCCATCGACACATCGGGGTGGTGGGGTGGGAGGGGCAAGAAGATGATTCTAGAATGTCACGTAATCATCGGGGCCGAGGACATATAAGGCACGCGCGTCCGTTGCGCGGCCTCTTTCCTACCGCGCCAGCATGGGCGTGCAACTTAGAACATTATTTTGAGAACAAAGTGATCTTTTTTTGTGCTGCCATCTACATTGCAAAACATTAGACTAGACTTATTTTAATCCAACTAGAGGGCACGCTTATATAATTAAGTTTACGTATACGAAATGATCTATGTTCCATGCGCACCATAGATTACTGTATATTGATGCGCACCATAGATTACTGATGCGCACTTTACTACGCAGTTAATGGCGGTCGCTGGTAGTAAAGATTAAATTGATATTATTATCTATTTAGCATTATTCCCGTTTCTCGTGTGTTTATTTCATAGTAATTGATAAATCTGTGACATAGTTTAGTTTTGTTTTGTTTATTAACTGTAGCTGAAATGTCACGACAGCAATGTGTTTTTAAATGTGACCAATCCGGTAAGAACTTTTCTGATATTCGCGTAATTTCCAGTTTTTGTTCACTTGTAAACAGCTAATATCTAAGAAATTGAAGGTTTGGACATGGGCTGTAATGATCAAAAGTCCACTGCTATGCATAGGTAGGCATTTACAGATTGCCTCGTAGGTACTATTTGCCATAGCTGCCACGCTTGGTAGGTGGGTTATTGCCTATCTCCTGATTCAGTTTTCCTCTCTCGCCTTGCAACCTCGATATAACAAATCGGAAGGGAACAAGTTAATATTCGTTATATCAAGTAATTCGTTGAAATTAAGTTTGTTATGTTGAGGTTAGGTTGGTTGTAAATTTTTTACAAAGTTAAAAAAATCACGACATGAATCATATACTATGGGATTATATAGATATGGGATGGGGTTAAGGGTCATACGTAGGTGGGAACTTTATATAAAGGTTTTGGGTTGACAAAATTCGGTTATAGGTATTTACACTTTTCTGGTTTTGTTGGATATGCTCTATTAACTGTAATGATTTCTCATCCGTTTTTAATAACGCTTCGCATACATTACATTTATATTTATTATCTGTAACTTTTAAAAAGTAGATAGAAACCCACTCCGGCAACTGATTATCTGCAAGCAAATTAATTTTAAAGAGTTAAATGGTTATTAGCAAGCACATTTTTACATTTATAACTAGGGCTAAATTTTATATTGATAATATAGAATATTTAACACATTTGAATTAATGATATAAGAAAATTTATTTACATTTTATAATTATACCATAGTACTATGATATACAAAAATAACTAAATATAAATTATTTATCTGTACCTACCTAAATTTAAATAATAGTCAAACTCATATAAATCTAAGTCAATTTAAGTAATACTTAAAATTTCTGTCTCTTCACTTAATAACAATAGAATAAGACAGGTAAAGCGATAATTTATACTTGAGTTAAGCAAGGGATAATCAAAAATTATAAGTGCAACAAATTACAAAATGTATGAAAATTAAAAGTCATTTTTAAATTGATATATTTATTTGAAATACATTAAATGGTTACAAAATTAAATGGTTGATAGTTGAGAATTCGTTATAAAGAGGTTATTCGCAAGATATGTTCGCAATGTAAAGGTATATTTTACATTGACTTATGGACATTTCAAAGGGATCACGAAAAATTTGTTAAATCAAGGAAGTCGTTATATTGAGGTATGTTAAGGTTGCACTGTATTTTATCATTTCAGATATTTTGCACTACTTTCCTAAACCGGAATACCCTATAGCTGGAACATATTTAAAAGATAAGACCGATCGTGAAATATACAATAACCACCGCATTTGTAATCGGCATTTTGAGGATCATTTTTTATATCCTCGTACCAAAAGGCTTGCAAAAACAGCTTACCCCAGTCTTAACCTTGGTAAGTCTTTATTCTTTTATTCTCACTTTTATGTTTGTTAGCTATTATGTATTTTAACAGTGCAGACTAAAGAAACTCATTTTCATGATGTAATATTACTTCATGATGTAATATTACTAAAGATGGTCAAGCAATCTTTTAGTTTTACTTATTATAGATATGTCAGTGTACAGCTTGACTACAAAAACTACAACAACCCCACCCGGTGGTAAGTGGTTATAAAGCTCTAGATTGTAAAGCACACTGGATTAACAAAAACAAAAGCTTATTCACTATTACCCTAAAGACAATTTAAAAAAAATAATGTTTTGAATTTTTAGGGTTCCGTAATACACAACAAGGAACCCTTATAGTTTTGCCAAGTCTGTCCACCGTGGTTTTACTCAGACCCTAGGTGCTACAAATTTGTAATTTGGCTTAATTATAGCTATTAATCACGCCTACGAAACTGTAAAATAAAATCTTAAAAACATTTTTATTTTGGGTACCTCCTATACAGGTAAATGAATGACGTTGTTTTATTCATGTATTCCATCGTGTATTGTATCATTGGATAGATCTCATATATGGATAGATATCTTTCAAAACCATTGGGAATATGGAAGAACATCTTTATGATTCAGGGGTTTGTTTGTGAAATATTAAGCTTTAGTCATAATTTTCATCAAAGTCATGTGATCCCTCTACCAACTAAACCATTGTTTTTCCAAATGTGGAAAGTTACTAAATGGTAGCATATATAATGAAGTTAAAGGAAGACTATCGCAGCAAATCAGAATTAACTAGTTAATAAGTTGGATTAGTAAAAATTTCATTACAACTACATAGAAAATGACAAAACTCTGCATTATAACTTTGTAATGTTATTGTGAACTGTATGAAATAAACATTTATGAAGAAATCTTACATGCTTATTACTTTTTCTTATTATATTTGGGTATATATTTGGGTACATTTTTGGGTATATCTATCAAGACATTCTCAGTATGAGTCTGGAGATAATAAATTGGCTGTGTTTCACCCCCTTGCCTTGGAAAGCACGTAAAGCTGTTAGTCTTGTGTTCTCTTTTTCTAGTCATGAGGAAATGCCGTCCCATTAGATTATGAGATGACCTATTGCTTGCACATACACTTGGGCACTAGAAAATTTCGTCTCTAGGACATTATTATATTTATAATATATGGTATGTAGCAGTGAATAAAACAAGTCCAATAAAGAAAGTTATGTGTTACTCATATACTTAAACTACTACTACAGGTTTACATGCAGAAACAGGACTTGAAACCACGTCACATATACCAGATGTACTTTCTACACAAATTTCTGGTACAAGTACATGTGTGAATCGCATAAGAGGTACCTATTTATTTATTTTTTTAAGGAGTTGGGGGGGGGGGAGGAAACAAATATGTGGCTCACCTGATAGTAAGTGACTACCGCCACCCATGAAGGACCAACACCAGGGGAATTATAGATGCATTGCCAGCTTTCAAAAAAGAAATTTTTTGAAAGTCCCAAGTTGTATAGGTCTGGAAAATTCTCTGGTGGTAGTATAATATTAACAAATTCTTAATTATATATATTCTATTACTATACCAGTAAGTTTGCTGGAATTTACTATAATAATAAGAAGTACGACATTAGGATGTCATATGCTGTGAATCTTTTCATAGACGAAACAAGTAAAAAGGCTATATATCTAAACCTGGCTCAAAACGCACAAGGTAAATAGCATGTGGAGTAGGCAGTTGACTGAAATTACTCCTGTAGTCAATTCTAGGAAATGATTAATCATGGTCGTACCTTGTGTCCATTGCATCTGAAGTAACTAGGACTCTGAGACAAACCGCTCCTGGCTCAAATGTAGAAAAACTCTTGCAGATGTAACTTCAAAATTTTGTTATCACTGGTCCACAAGCCATGCAGTAGGAATGCTACTTTTTCGCACTGTGCTCATTGCAGCACCACGCCAGCTCCAAAAGCATTCTACTGGCATATTGTAAATATACATTATATAATTATAAGGCAGAAGTTGCAATTAAAAATCTTCCATTAAAAAGAGATTCCTATACAATCTGAACTATGCTGTCATTATTTTTACTGATCTCTATATTTTACCTGTTTGTCATACTATTTCCTATATTATAGTATAAACATGAGATTAATTCTTACTTATTACAATTTACGATATTTTATAACAAGTATATACATATTTTTTGTTGCGTGCACTTTAACTTATTATCTACACAACATACACTCAATTACATACACATACAATTTAATTACTTACAAGCTAACTAGAATGATATACATACAAACTATTTTCAAAAATTTCAAAAATCTTATAAAATACATACAGCTTACCACGTTTTTACATACCATGATATTATCTATATTACTTGCAAGCATAACTATGCTATACTTTAATATAATATATTGTTATTCACAACTTTATAATAGTGTCTTGCCTTATTCCCTAGAATGTAGAATTACCAAAACGAGCAAAAGTAATATAACGACTTATTTATACAGCACGAACGTTCCTTATGCTCTTAGTCTATTTTAATGTACTTAATCCATTTTAATGTACTGCATACCAGTTTGGGGTGGTACCCATAAAACTACAATGCTACACCTTGAGAGGGCACAAAGAGCAGTGCTCAAGGTTATGATGAACAAACATAGGATGCACCCTACTGTTGACCTCTACAAAGAGTGTAATGTTCTAACAGTGAGGCAATTGTTTGTTCTTCGCACAATGCTTCGGAAACATTCACAACTTCCTCTAGACTCTAATATCCTTAAGCGACGTATAAGTATCCCTGTTTGTCCAGTACCTTTATGTAGAACAGCTTTCGCAGGACGTCAGTATAATTCAATCAGTTGTCGTTTATACAATAAGATTAATAGGTCGTTAAATATATACAAAATCAACAAACATGAATTAAAATCTAAAATATCAATTTGGTTAAAGTCTCTTACATACGAAGATACGGAAAATCTCGTCAAGAAATAGGCACCACACATATACAATAAACATATGTACATTAATTATTATTATGTAAGTCAAAATCATTACCTCATAATCACTCAACTCACACACACACACACACACACACACACACACACACACACGCACGCACGCACGCACACACGCACGCGTGTATTTTTTCTTGTGTATTTCATATTCGTAAGATATATATAATACTTTTTCAGGTACATTGATTAAAAGAAGTACGAAAATGAAGAAAATTCTACATAAAATACAGATTTAAAAAAAAAAAATAAAATGTCAAAAAAATCAAATAAAAGCAGCAGACAAAATGTCAAAGACGAAATTGTTTCAAAAGGTTTTGAAAACATTATCGAAGCCTGCTCAGACATTGCTAAATATGAAATTAAGTCAGCATAATAAAAGAGGCCGTGGAAGGCGTTTTAATATTGAAGAAAAATTATTGGCTTTGTCAATTTATAAAAGAAGTCCGAAAGGCTATAATTTTCTAAGAAAATTATTTACCTTGCCCTCAAAGAGGACATTGCAGGATGTACTTAAAAAAATAACTTTGAAAACAGGTCTAAACCCAATAATATTCCGCCAAATAAAAGACGCAGCACAAAAATTTAATACGGAAGAACGCTTATGCTTGTTAATGTTTGATGAGATGTCGCTTTCACCATCACTACAGTATGATAAAGCTTTAGATCAAATAGTCGGCTTTGAAGATTTTGGTGGAAATGATCAGAATGATAATATTGCTGATCATGTTTTAGTGTTTATGTTAAAGGGTGTAAAAATTCAATATAAGCAACCTATTTGCTTTGCTTTTTGCAAAAGTGCCACAAACGCAACAGTTCTTAAAAAACTAATAAAGAGTGTCATAAAAGAAATATTTCAGGCAGGGTTAATTGTTGTTGCAACTGTGTGTGATCAATCAACAATTAACACAAAGGTAGTAAATGAATTATTAAAAGAGACAAATGCAGAATATTTGAGACTGGGTAAGGAACATAAGAGCAATGCTTTTCAAATTGAAAATCATGATATATTCCCGTTATTCGACCCGTCCCATTTATTAAAAGGAGTGAGGAACAATTTAATATCAAAAGACCTAAGGTATGTCCAGAATGACCAAGTAAAAATAGCAAAATGGCAACAGTTAAAATTACTATTGGAAATTGATGCAGGAGAAGATGAGTTAAGGATGTGTAATAAGCTTACAGAAATGCATGTTATGCCTGAAAAAATTCCCAAAATGAAGGTGAAACATGCAGCTCAAGTTTTTAGCCAACGAGTATCAGGAGCTTTACGATTTTGTGCAAGTACGTGATATACTTTGTTAAATAATATTCAGTGTTGAAATTATTTTTTGTAAGATATCTCTTTATCGCTTATTTCTTGTATTCACTCTTATGTCAAACATTTTATTGCTTCTTAAGATTTAAAAATTGCTCATAACATTTTATTTATTTACAGAAAATAAGTTGCTGCCACAAAAATGTTTAGATACGGCAGATATACTACTCCTGTTTGATCAATTGTTTGATTCTTTTAATGGAGGTTCTTATAAGAAAACATACAAGATCTATAAAAATTGTGTAAAACCAAATTCAGATCATTTTACACTATGGAATAAAGTTCTACCAGTTTTAAGGTCAATGAGATTCAAAACGGAGATAAAAAAAGAAGCAGTGCTACGTCATCTGTAATTTACGAACAAGTTCCATCAATAAAAAATTGGATACATAACATTGACACTATAAAAGGTTTGTTGCAATATTTATTTGACAAATACAACCTCAAGAGTATTTTGATGCGTAATTTTAATCAAGATCCCTATGAAAACTTTTTCTCCTCGGTAAGAAGCCACGGGGCTAGAAACAACAATCCTACGTGTCTACAATTTCAAAGCATTTATAAAACATTACTTGTTAATAATTTGAGTTCCTTGAAACACATTCCTTGGGGGCAAATTGTGAGGAAGACTTTAATAAAGTTTTAAATAATTTGGATTGCCTGCTGGCAAAAAATGAATTACATCTGCCCCCAAAGGAAAATAGAATTAATATTGACTTTATAGTTCAAAACTTGGCAGGTAATGATACGCAAGAATTTGCAAATAAAATTGTCACGGAGACAAAAAGGTATGTGGCAGGGCAAGTTATTAAAAAGTCAAAAATTAAAGTTTGGAAATCATGTTTTACATGTAATAATGAATTGTGTGATACAACTCCGCCACAAGTAGACGATTACATTTTATCTGTAGATGTCACGCGAAGATCACTTATGAGACCTTCCAAAAACTTTTTAGAATGTGTTGAAAATGTGATTAAAATAATAAAAAATGTTTTACAAAACGGCCCCTACAGTGGTATATGTGATAGAATAAAATTATTAATAGATCTTGGTGTGGAATTCGAATTTTTGTCATGTAATAAGCATAAAGAAAACTTGAAAACCTTTATAATTAATTATATAATCAGTTTAATTATTCACAGCTGGTGCATGAATGTCATGAAAATATTGCAGGGTAGACATGTTAAAATTGATGAAAATGACAAAATAAAAATTCAAGCTAAAAAATACTATCTGACTCATAGATATAGATCTAAATAGATGTTACTTATCTCTATATCACATTATGATGTACTCTTAACTTTCTAAACTTACTAATTGAGATGCTTATGGCGCTACTCCTAGCGAACGACCTTGAGCGGTCGGTTCTATACAATCCACGCGCTCGCTACAATATATCGCGTAATAAATACGCTCAAATTTTTGGAATTATTTCAATTAAGAAAGAAAGACGAACTTAAGAAAATAATATAGATTTTTAAATTATCTATCCAATAGTATGTAATGTGTAATGCTCAAATGATTAGAGCGTTGCCTTTAACAACAGATGCATGTTATCAATAATTTTATTCATTTTTAAAAATAAATTTTAAATGTATAGATAACACATAAAAACTAATTAAAACGTGGAATGTGATGATAGGATATCGAACACTTTAATAATGTGCTTTTGGACGTAGTTTATTTCTCATAACTAAAGAGATAATAGTCTCTGAAAAACACACTTTCGCAAGGTTTTGATCAGGGCCTTAAGTAAAGTTGATAAATAATCATATCTGCAGTATCTTTGCTCTCTTGGGGTTATTAATATGTTTCAGTTGTAAAAACTTATTTGCACAAAGTCTAATACCACCTAATACACGTTGGTTAAATTTTGTACTTTACTCTTAATTTTAGGTATTTTATCAGGTTACACTGAGGTATCTGTCAGCTTACTTATCCATCATCCAGTAGTTCATTTTCTCCCGCATCAATATCTAAGAGTAGTAATTAATTTTAAATGCTCCCATTTAGCAGTCTACTATGTCATGCGCATAAATTTTAATTATTTTGAAATAAAATTTCCCCTTTCGATAAGTGTAGGATCAAATAAAGGGAATTATTTTTAATTTTAAATTTCAAAAGCATTCTTGCTGTTTTTTTGTCCTATTAACTTAATTATTGCTTACTTTGGTGTTAATTGTAAATTAATCCTAGACACCATTTAATCATGTTTGTAATAAATCTTTTATTACATAAATTTTTTAATTACTGCCATCGTAGCATTTTTGCAAAAATCTATAACAAATTGATAGCTTAATATGAGCTTTATCTCCTTTATCATCAAACCAAAACATGTTTATGCTTATATTTTCACTCTTAACATCCTCAGTCTTCAGAACCTATGACAGTTGTATTGTAATGTAGTTAGGAGAACACTAGCATCTCATCAAACATTAAGAAACACAAGCACTCTGCCATGCTCAAGCTTTGTTCTTTCATTTGCCTAAATATAATTAAGTTTATACCTGGTTTAATTAGTATTTATTTAAGGACATTTTTAATGTCCGTCTTGAGGACAAAGTGAACAATTTCCTTAAAAATATATATCTTGTAAGGCTTTTTTCTTTTTATTGAAATTGCTAAAAAATTTGTCTTCAAAGTTTTATCATCTTCCACGACATTCATGTTATACTTGTACTAACTGCATATTCAGGAATTCGTGGGTGTAGAATAAAACTTTGGTTATATTTGACTATCAAAATTCCCCAATTTATTAGATTGATTATAATTTCGCAAATAGTTTATAAAGTTGTATAATGTATGAGTATGTTATAATATATAAAATGCTCGTTTTGTAATAAAAAATATAATGATTACACATGTAAAACAATGGTAAAGTGGGCATAAGAAAGTCACTTTTGTAAATTATTTGTATTTTTTAAAATTGTGGTTATTACACACATTTAAAAAGATTTGTTATATTACTAAAGTATGATGACATTATCAAGTTCACATTTTAAAGATTAATAATGCTGCTCCAAAATGTATCTTTTTTATTAAATTAATTAATTTTAAATACTAATTCATAAAATTATGGAAGAGGAGCAAACCTTTGGAGAGGATTCAATTACCAATGTGCTCTTAAATGGGAAGGAGTTGAGTCTTGTGGATGATACCACTGTTTTCCTGGTATTAATATTGGGGTCATGTGACTGATATTGAAGCCATATTTTGATTATAAAAGAGCGCCGTACGGTCAATTTTTATCTTAAATTTTAAGGAGCCTTTTAAAAAATTTAAAGAAATAATCTTTGGCATAGCAATATATTTATGAAAATGTAATATAATATGTACGTACATAAAAACATAAATAGCTTTCATAAGAATAAAGAAAACACTAGGAACAAACATAAACTTGTAATACCAATTACTAGAATCCACTGAGTTAGTAGTGCTGTTATGGGGCAATGTATTATACGCTGTTACAACAAAATTTCAGAAAAAGTACAAAATTTGTCAATTAACAACTTGAAATGTTTTATTAAAGGAAAAATGTACAAAAAGTGTTATAAATAGCTTTCATAAGAATAAAGATGTTCAAACTTTAAACACTAGGAACAAACATAAGCTTGTAATACTAGTTACGAGAATCCACTGAGTCAATAGTGCTTTATAGGGCAATGTAGTATACGCTTTTACAACACAATTGAAGAAAATGTACAAAATTTGACAATTAACAACTTGAAATGTTTTATTAAAGGAAAAATGTACAAAAACTGTTATAAATAGCTTTCATAAGAATAAAGATGTTCATACTTTAAACACTAGGACCAAAAATAGGCTTGTAATACCAGTAGAATCCACTGTATCAGTAGTGCTTTTATGGGCCAATGTATTATACGCTTTTACAACAAAATTGCAGAAAATGTACAAAATGTGTCAATTAACAACTTGAAATGTTTTATTAAAGGAAAAATGTACAAAAAGTGTTATAAATAGCTTTTATAAGAATAAAGATGTTCAAACTTTAATCACTAGGAACAAACATAAGCTTGTAATACTAGTTACTAGAATCCACTGAGTCAGTAGTGCTTTATAGGGCAATGTATTATACGCTTTTGCAACAAAATTGCAGAAAATGTACAAAATTTGTCATTTAACAACTTGAAATGTTTTATTAAAGGAAAAATGTACAAAAAGTGTTATAAATAGCTTTTATGAGAATAAAGATGTTCAAACTTTAAACACTAGGAACAAACATAAGCTTGTAATACTAGTTACTAGAATCCACTGAGTCAGTAGTGCTTTATGGGGCAATGTATTATACGCTTTCACAACGAAATTTCAGAAAATGTTCAAAATTTGTCAATTAACAATTTGAAATGTTTTATTAAAGGAAATATGTACAAAAAGTGTTATTATAATATCAAAGAATACATAAAATAACTCCTGGGTATGAGGTGATCGCAATCATGCTTGTATGTACTATTAAAATTTGTTTAAAAAATGATATTGTAAAGTGAAATATGTTTAAAAAAAAAAGTCACGCTGGGTTTCTTGTTGATTCTTCCCAGGACAGTGATATCAGTGGTAAATAAAACACGATTTCCAATAAGTACTATATTTAATTAAAAAAATGTTCTATTCTCTGTAATATAAGATATTTACTAACTAGTAGGGATATTGTATAAAGAAATCAATTGATATTGTGCAAATACTTGTTAAATTTAACACATCTAATGTTATTCAATAACTAAGCAAAGAATTTTTAAACAATAAACGTATTAAAAATAACCTGTTTTTTTATTTTTTGGTATAGGAACTTACAATTACCACAAGAAACATAAACAACTATTAATTACATTGCAGCACTTGCGCAATGTAATTAGTGGTTGCATATAAAATAAAAATATTAAAGTGCAAAAAAAGGGCGAGCCCAAAGCACCAATATTTTAACGCCATCTATTAGGCTAAACAAGAACTTTAACTAAAATTAAACTTGAGTCGCACATCTATCTCTAGTATATATACAGTAATCTATGCGCGCCAGTCATTGGAACAACAGCTCTTTTCCACCGCAGTCGTCGCTGAAACCACACCACTAGTAGAAACCGCTTTAGCCTGGAAGCAGTTGAGCTCCAGGAGACCCGCCTCACCTCGTGTGAGATATAGTCGCGTACCGCCTCTCTCCGGAGTGTTCCAGAAGAAGTTCCAGAAGTTGCAGCTATAGTGCTCAACAGGATGGAAGAAACCCCGGTGAGTCAATATTCCTTTATTTACCGCCTGCCTGAGATATAGTTTAACCCGCTCCAATTTTGTTGTTCTCCTAATCAGACAGGATTCCTTTTCAGCGATTTGGCACAATAATAGTTTAGTTTTAGGGAAGAGCGAGTGCATTATACCGCATGCTATAGTAGTCGCCTTTACGTAAGCGTAGAAGCAACCGCATATACAGTCCACTTTAGTTAATATCTCGCGTAATAGGTTTAAGGTTCGACCGGGGAACTAGACTTCGGCAGCCTTAAACACGTGGCTCCACCATTTTATGGTCACTTCGAGCAGGATTTTGGTCGAATTGTTGAATTAATTAATTAGATAATGCACTCCAATTTATAGAATAGACTTAAATAGTGTTCGTTTAAATTTAAATTTTGATTAGGTACTCGCAAACAGAATTATTCGTTTTATAGCGCTCGTATTTGATTAAATATAAAGCCTATTAAATAATTGAAACAGTGTAATAGGAACCGTTTGATACGCTTACCCACAATCTTGATAAAATTATTGAGTCTAGCAAATGACGCGTCACCTCGACTCGCTGCGCAGGTGTTCGATTTAATTACGTAATACGGCATACCGAGTGTCCATCCTTTATTTTTTGTGCGTTGTGAGATTAATTGTGATTGATATAACTTTATTATAATAGTTTAAAATGGCAGTTAGTGGAAGTGAAATCAAAATTAAAACGCTTTATGCTAAGAGGGACATACTCTTTTCGCGTATGCAGAATATAAGTGATTATATAAAGAACATCCATATAGAAGCAGTGCGGGAAACTTTTTTGACCGAAATCGAAACGATAGATTCTCTACGAATAGATTACGAAAAAATATTAGACCAAATTAATCATTTGGAATTACAAATCGACCCGAAATACATAGTGAACTACCAACCGCTGCTGGCATTCGAAGATATGTTGTGTCGCGTGAAAAGAATTGCGAGATCCCTATCTCAAAACGAAGCAAAGCCGGAAAAACAGGTACGTCCAAGCGACTCGATTAGGTTGCCGCCGATAGATATTCCGGTATTTAATGGTGATACTAAGACGTGGCCCTTCTTCTTCAGTAGTTTTCAAAACAATATACACAATAACCCATCGTTATCGGACGCCGAAAAATTATATTACTTAATCAGTAAACTTAGTGGCAGGGCACAGTCGATCTGCTCTGGTTTTACACCTACAGCAAACAATTACTTATTAATATTCGAAACGCTTAAAACTAAATATGAAGATAGGAGAATGTTAGCTTCCGAATATTTGAACCAGATATTCGATCTTAAACCTATATCATCCGCGAACATCAACGGCTTAGAGCAATTTCTAGATAAATTTGTGGCATCGGTGGCTGCACTTAAGAATTTGAAATTTAATGATCTTATGGACGTGGTGTTTCTCCATATTGCACTGAAGAAGTTGGACCCCGACACCGTGCGTGCGTTTGAAATGGAGCATCGTAGCTCGGAGATGCCTTCCTTTCATTCATTAGCATCGTTCGTGCGAGATCAAATAAAGGTGATGCAGCGCTCTCCGAACGTTAAACAGGAGAATAAAAGGTGCGTCGACCGTAGACAGACTCAACCATCTAAAATAGCAGGGTCGTTAACTTACGTAACCGCTACGCCAACATCACTCCAGCATACTTGTTTAGTATGTAAAGATAGACACGGTAATTTATATAATTGTGCGACTTTTCGTAAATATTCACCAAGCGAGCGTTATAAATTAGTAAAGACAAACAACCTATGTTTGAACTGCTTAAGCGATAAGCATTTAGTTGCAAAATGCAATTCGAGTTCCGTATGTAGCAAGTGCGCCAGGAAACATCACACGCTATTACATTTTGAAAATAGCAATATAGCGGCGTCAAGTAAAGCGGATAAGGAATTCGCCCCTACTAAGGTCAACGATTCTAGCGGTCGACCTGGTGATGTCGCTCTGTGCTCATTGGCAAATATGGGAGCACAACCTCCTTCAACCGTGTTACTGGGTACGGCACGTATTTTGGTTAGGGATTCGCGTGGAAACGAACAAAGCGTCCGTGCACTGCTGGACAGCGGAGCCCAAAATAGCTTTATAACGCGACAATGTTGTCGGCGCTTAGGCTTAGTAATAAATAGGTCACTTTCATGTCCTGTAATTAAAGGCATCGGAGGCACTAGTAAATCAACACAGGGATATATAAATTTAAAAATTTATTCTCGGATAGATCGTAATGTTAACTTTGATATAAATGCACTAGTAGTAGATAGGGTCACTGAACGGTTGCCAACCGTTTCGGTTGACACCTCGGCAATGATTGAATTTAAGAATTTGACTCTGGCGGACGACACTTACGCCGTTCCTGGAAAAATAGACATGCTCATTGGAGCATCGCTTTTTCCTCATCTTTTGTTAAACAATAAGGTCAAGGGCAACTCCTCGCATACCGCGCCTTACGCACTGGAAACCGTATTGGGATATGTTATCCTTGGCTCCGCCCCCATCATAGATAGCATTTCGGCAACATCCTGTTGTTGCACCGTCGCTGTCGAACCTCCCGAATTTTCGGGAAATAGGGGAGGGGAACATCCCGCGCTCGGGTAATAAATTATGCGAAGGGTCGAGAAGCAAGACGTTAGAGTCTGTTGTTAGTAAACCTGTTGTAGTTTCGTCGCAGCCGAAGGGAACGCCGAGTAGGGATAGCCCTGGAGCTAGGTTTACCGACACCGCGAACAAGGCCCATATTAGCAAGATTAGATCGCCCCGCAACCCGTCAGGTGACATATTCAGTGCTCGAATCGATCTAGTTAGCGGAGGCGCGCGCGGCGCGGATCGAGGTCACGGTCGCGGCGCATGGAGACACCGAGCCGCTGCGACAGAAGGCGTGCCTCACTGGAGGCTACGGAATAGACCTGCTGAGACCAATCTTGATTGGCGGGAGGAAGTGAGACTTCGCGAGCAACAAGCCATGTGCAGTGTTGTTCCGAAGCGTTCATCGCATAGTTTCACCGCTTATTAATAATTATAGCTTAGTCGCTTAGAAATTGCATACTTGTGATTGGATAGTTTTATTATTTAAATATTAGTTTGTCGTTGATAGAATTATATATTGGTATTTCCTTAGTGTTTGTTTAGCTTGTTGGTGTTCCGTAAAATTAAAAATAAAATAGTATAGGTTAGCCGCGCCACAGCAATACGCTGTGTTATATTTAAATCATTTTGTCGTTACAGTGTAGCCTTTGTAGTTTAAAGGTCGATAAGTAGTGTTTGTTCGTATATCGTTACGTCCGATTACAACTATGCCGAGTCGCTAGTATTGCGTGAACTTCAACGTGCGCACTTCTCTGAAGAAATTAGAAGATTACAATCGAATAGAGCTTGTAGTCGCGCCTTTCAACGCCTTAAGCCATTTTTACAGGGTGGGATTGTAAGGGTAGGTGGACGCTTCTCCAACTCGCAATTGAGTTTCGACCAACGGCACCCTATTGTTTTACCGCGTAAAGACCATATCATGAACTTATTAGTCGATTACCATCACAAATTGAACTCGCACGCTGGCCCCGACTTGTTGATGTCGATTTTGCGTCAGAATTATTGGATTCTTTCTGCACGTAGTTTAATACGCAATCGGGTGCACAGATGTATAGCTTGCTTTCGGGCACGCCCCAAGCCGTCATTTCCGGAAATGGCGGAACTTAGATCTTGTAGAGTAATACAATCAGTAAAGCCCTTCACGCACACCGGGTCTGATTTCGCTGGTCCGTTTAAGGTCACGCTCACTCGCGGGCGTGGTATAAGATCCACAAAGGCTTACGTCTGCATTTTCGTATGTCTAACTACTCGAGCGGTGCATATAGAACTCGTTGGTGATCTAAGCACAGCAGGCTTTATGGGTGCATTTAAAAGATTTCTTTCCCGCCGTGGCCCTGTAAGTAGATTGTATTCGGATAACGGTACGAACTACGTCGGTGCAAAACGTATTCTATCGGAACTACATGAGCTCTTAGCTAGCAAGTACTATAATTCGGAGTTCGCTCACATTCTAGCCGAGAACCGCATTGAGTGGTCTCTGAACGTCCCAGCCGCGAGCCATTTTGGGGGCAATTGGGAGACTAATATCAAGAGTCTAAAGAGTCATTTATACCGAGTAATAGGAGATCAAATTTTGTCCTTCGAAGAGCTAAGTACGGTGCTTGCTCAAATTGAATGCGTAATGAATAGTCGCCCACTTTGTCGTACGTTGTCTAGTGACCCCTCGGAACCGCTGGCTCTAACTCCAGCACATTTTTTGAATTTAACGCCTTTAAAGTATTTGCCAGCCGCAGATATGGATGAGAACAGACTTAGCATTTCCGCACGCCACAAATTATTAGATCGGTTAGTGCAATCGTTTTGGAAACGATGGAGGATGGAATACTTGCATACTTTGCAGTCTCGACAAAAATGGAACACAGCAACTGAGCCTTTAGCTGTAGGAACTGTAGTTGTGCTCACCAA